>JAGTJL010000010.1:0-1219622 GCA_020746875.1 Rhexocercosporidium sp. MPI-PUGE-AT-0058
TGCGTAATATATACTTATTATACGTTTTAACGAATTCCGTAGAGTCTTTAAAATAGTTATTTTAAAAATAGCGCTAAAAGATATAATAATATATGCTTTTCTTTTTTTATAGTCGGAGCTATTATAGCAGTTTTATAAAATATATACTTTATTTTTATCGGTATTAATAACGAGTTTAATAAGTATGCTTTTTAATAAAAGTTTTTAAATACGTTAATTATAAACTTTATATAATAATGCTTTTTTCTTAAATATATAAAAGGCTTTTAAGTTTATATTTTTCGAAGTCTTAAGCGTAATTAAATAAGTAATTATTTTTTAATAATATTCTTTATAATATTTTAAAAATATTAATAAGTCCGTTTCGCTTTTTTAATTTATACTCGAGTCGTTATTAAGTATTACTTAATCGTTCGACTTATTTTATAATTCTTAAACTTTTCGCTTTATATCGATAAGAATATCGCGTCTTTAAGTTAACTTAAGGTTATTAAAGGTCTTTAGCTCTTTTATTAAGTCTTCTGTATTCTTTGCTTTTACTAAGCAAATTCCAATTATATTAAGCTTAGCTAAAATTTAATCCTTATTATTATTATTTTCGGTATCTTCTTTAATATTTTTAAAGTATTTAAGTCTCTTTAAGAAAGCATTTGTTATTATATGTATAATACCTTTAATATAGCGTACTTCGAAGTCGAAAAGCCTAATTTAGGCGAGTTAGCAAGTAAGTATTATATTAAAGTAGTCGTAAGTAACTCCTTTAAATTAAGTAATAAAAGTATTTACGTTAGTTTTTATAATAAAATAGACTTTTATAAGTTAAATTTTAAGCTTTTTAAAGATTAAAAGTATGCTTTTATATTCATTTTTTATAACGTCGTAGTCTTATTTTGCTTTTATTTAAAAGCTATTCTTATATTTCGCCGATTTAAGTTTATTATTTTTTAGGTTACGTTAATTAAGGAAACTATTTTATTTAATTTCGTTAAAGTTTATAAAAACGACAATTTCGCTAGCGTCCTTAAAGTAATTAATTCTATAAAGTATTAAAAAAGAATATAAGATATCTTAAAGGGTTTTTATTATTTAGCTATAAGTTACAGGGTTTTATATAAATTTAATTCTTTTTTTTATAAAGTTATATAACGGCTCAGTTAATAAACAAAAGTCTTTAATTTAAATGCGGAAGTAAGTAATTAAATTTAAAAATTCTTTAACTTTTATAACGTTTTTAAATTCTTTTTATTTTTATATTTTAATTAAGTGTATAACTAAAGGTTCTCTTCTTTATAAATTATATATATAGTTAACGACGTTTATATTATTATAATAGAATTATAATTTAAGGCCTATAATAGCTTTAGCGCGCTTAAGGCGTTTTAGCGTCTTATCGAGGTTAAGAAGGTACTTAAGGACGAATTAGCGAATCTTAGGCCGTATTTCTTTTCGATTATAATTTATATATAATCTTTTTACGTTAACGTCGTTTAAAAACGGCATTATAATAAAAGGTATAACATCTTTTAATATTTTACCGATTATTTTTACGAATTAAATAATAAAGTTTATAACTCCTTAAAATAGCGTCGTATTTCGGACTAGTCCGATGTTAAACACGAAGAAGGCTATTATATTTTAGCTACTTTAATATAATACTTATTAATTATAGCCTAAATATAAGTCTATTAAGCTCGCGATATAATACTTTATAAATTCCTTTGAAAATTCGTTAATAAAAGGAGGTAAGTTAGCGTCTCTTAAAGTAATTACGTTAAATATAATTGCCGAGTTAATTAAGCGGTACTTTTTTAATTCTTTTTTTTTAATTAAAAATTAAGCGTTATAATATAGCTTCTTAAAGAGTTCGAGAACTTTACGATTAAGTTTGTTTTTTATTATTTTTAACTTTAAGAGTTAACGCTTTAAGGAGTAGAAAGTATAATACTTATTAGGCTTTATAATTTATTATCTTAATAACTATAAATAGCGAAACATTTTTATAAAATTTCTTATACTTAATTTAATTAAATATAATAATACCTTCTCGATTTAATATTATTTTATTAAAAGAGTTCTTTCTTTTAATTATAATATATTTTTAATATTTAAAGTAATAAGTCGTTCTTCTATAATCTTAAATCCGCGAAGAAAGCCGGTAAAACGAAGGAATAAAATATCTTAATATTTCTTAACTTACTTTTAAGGAAAGTCTTTTTTTTTAAAAGATTTTATATTAATCTTTATAGCCTTTAAGCGTATTTTTTATTTTATTTATTTAATTTATAAGCTTAATCTTTTTATCTTTTGTTTTATATATAATATAAACCCGCGAAACTTATTTACGTTCTTTAAATAAAAACGTTATTAATAAAGTATTATAATTCGCGGTAAATTAAAAAGTAAGCTTAATTTTCTCAATTAATATAATATTAAACACGCGTTCTTTACCGAAAAGAGCTTTAATAAAGTCTTTATAAAAGGGGTAATCGTAAAAGTCTATTTTTAAAATTATAAATTCTCGCTTTATATATTTAATAAAAATATATAAAACGTTTTTAAAAGAGGAATTGCTTTTATTATTAAAAGTTTTTTTATTTCTCTCGTAAAAAAGCTCGTCTTCGAGCTCAAAGGAAGTATCCTTTAAAGAGCATTCGACAATATTAATTATAAAGCTTTAATTATAATTAGTTATTCGTTTCCCGAGTTAATTTCGGACTTTAAGTAGTCTAATTCCGGGTTTAATAATATTTTATTAGCTCGACTCTTAGACTTCGTAGCTTTAATACTTTTAGCGTATTTTATAAGTTTAACTGCTTTAATAATAATAATTAGTCGTATAGTTTTATTTTATAAATTAACGTAAATTAGATTACTTTTTGTATTAAATAAGTATTTAAATAAAACGCGCGTAATTTAAAAGAATAAAAATTTAAAAATAATTTTAATACTTAGGATATTTATAATATAAAACTTAATAAAAATAATATAATCTTTTATTATAATTAAAACGTTATTCGCATATCTTAGAAATTGCGATTTTGCGCTTATAATACTTTTTAAGGCTATAAAATCGCTTTTTATAATAAGGACTTTTAATTAAACGATAATATTATAAAATATATAATTAATTTTTACGCCGGAATTAAAAGTGACTTAAATATTATTAAGTCTTGTCCTTTTAAGTATAGTAATTATATACTTTAACGTTAGAAAGTATTATTTATAACTCGGTCCTTAAAATATGCCGATTAAGTAAACTTTAGCGGTAAATAATAGGTCGACTTTAAATTTTCCTTTTAAAATTATTATTCTTTAAAACGTTATTAAAATAATAATTAAAATTATGAGTATTAAACTAAAGAAAGGAATTAAGTTTAATAATAATTAAAAAATTAATTATTAAATTAACATTTCTTATATTAAAAAAACTTAATACTTTTATTTCCTTTATTAAACTTGAAGCTTATACGTAAGTCTAGCTTAAGATATAATAAAATAAGTAATAATTCGTTATTTTTATTTAAGGAAAATACGTTTAAGCTATCGTAAAGCTTATAATCCTTTTAATATAAAATCTAAAGTATTAGCTTAAAGTAATAAGGAGCGTTAAAATATAATATTATTCCTTTTTTAATTATAATCTTAAAAAGCTTTTATATATTTTATAATTTTAATAGTAATAATAGCGATTTAATCTTAAATCTCTTAATTAATAATCTTTAATTAACTTACCCTTAATAAGTTAATTAAAATAAGGATTTCCTTTAAAGTTAAGTTTTTAAAGAGCTCTCTTTAAGTAAGAAGCTTATCGAGCGTATTATTTAGCGTATAATTATTCCGCGACAGCGCTTAATATACGCGAAGTCGGCCTAAAATCGCTTTAACGGCGATAAATAAGTTATTTTTAACGCGTTTTTAAATAATCCTCGTAAAAAGTAGTTTAATAATAATCGGTCCTTTTCGACTTACGGCTAAAGTAGCTTTTTTTAATTTCTTAAAAATAATATTATTATTATTATTTCTTACGATAATCCGAGTAGGTCTTATTTTAAGTGCTTTAGCTAAAAGGTTTACGTTTATAAATTCTTAAAATCTGACGGTATTTTTGACTTTTTTATAAACCTTTAGTCTTCCGTAATTAGCTTAAGCTTTAAGACGTTCTTAAAATAAAGTTCCGGTTATATATTGTGGTGGGGTTGACCTCAAAGGCCCATTTATTACGTAATTAAGCTGCATCTTACTGTATTTAAGATAGCCTCTAAGGCAATATCCTTTAAGGGACAATAATGATTTTTACTATTATAACATTTCCTTCTTATTCAAACTATACTTCTCCTCTCCCTTAATAAATTATATACTTTAAATATATAATATTTTAAGTACCCGTTAAATAAGTATTTCCTACGGTTACCCTCCGGCACTTGCTTTATTACCTTCTTATTATATATTTAATGTTTTCCCTTTTATATATTTTAATAACTTACGCAAAGAGTAAGTAGAAAAGCTAAAGTAAGGTACGTAGAGAAGCCTAAAGGCCCCTTATATTAATTATAAGGACCGAAACCGATAAGTGCTCGAACTAGTATAGATCTATTTACTTAGAAATCTCCTAGCCCTTAAAGCAGAACTAAATACGGCACTTCGACAGTCTCCTATAGCATAACGAGAAGCACAGGAAGTCTGAAGGGAAACCACCTACCTTTGATATAGGAGTACTCAGACTATTAGAAATGCCAGCTCTAGCGCGTGGAACATCGATACTAAAAAAGGTCGAACCGAAAATAGCCGGATTACGCTATTAAAAACGCCTTAATCGATATCAAAGCATATTCAATACTTCGGAAAACGAAAAGTAAATTATTTAAAATGAATCCGGTAAATTTCAACGCCGACCGCACTTTTAATAAGCGTATTTATTACTCTTTTCTTCTTCTTTTCCGCTAGTAGCCTACTTTAGGCTAGCGAGACAGAGCCTAATAAAAAGGTATACGGGGTTCTACCTTATGCCTTTTCAGTTGGTTTCGGTCTTAAGTTATTCTACGCCGAAATTGACTCTAATAATAGTAAAGCTTTAGTATTTAGCGAGATTTATTTACTTCGCTTGAGTTTATACGTTCGTTTATTATAAGGACAGGAGGCTTAGACTTCGGCGTCTTTCGGGCTCTATTACTCTAGAAGGAGCCTGAAGCTATAAGCTCTTTAACTTAATATTTTATTTATATATTTCTTTTATTTTCTCGAGCTCGTATATTCTTCTTTTTTTAATATAATATATTATATCTTTTACTCTTTTACTAATAATATTAAGCGCATTTATTTTCTAGTAAATCATTAATTTCACTAAGAAAAATCAATTATATTTAAAAACGATATTAAAAATAACGCCTTTAACGGCAACCTAAAGGGCAAAGAGCCTGAACGACTTATTAATAACTTCTTTATAATCCGAGGAAGCTCTACGACCTCGACTATGGATTACTCTACTACTAAGACTGGCTTTACAGGCTCTATAAGCTCTTTTACCTTCGTGCCTATTAGACCTTTAATAAAACTTAATATCGCTGGAATTACTAATTTTACTTTATTATAATTATCGGGAATATTTGTAAATAATACTTTAATTACTAGTAGAAGAAAAAAGAGAAACAGAAGCGGCGGTAGCAACTTACGATAAGATATATTTAATTATAATTAAAGCAATAGCCATTTAGAAAGCTCTAGTATAAGAGCTCAGGCCGCTTCTTAAGCTTTACCAGCTTATATAATACTTACTTAGCTTATACACCTTTAATTTATATTATATTCGCCTCTGAAGCAAGGGGGACTTAATCCCCTTAATACAAGTTATATAGCACCGCTTTAGGCTTAAGCTACTTTCGCTTAAGCTTTCTAATTAACACGACTTGCGCTAAGACAATATAAACTTGCTAAAACCTTTATATTATACAGAATAAACGAGGCTTTAAACAGTTACTATTATAAACTTACTTTTAGTAGTATAACGTCTTAATAGCTTATATCTTAAGCCGCACGACTTATTACGGACTTTATTAAAAGACCTCTTTATTTCGTAGTAGCTTAAGCTATACTAATCCCAGGCACTTTTAATTGCTTATATTTTAACGGAAATAATACTATTAGGTTCTTTAAGACCCTAAAGCAGCTCTTTACGGCTCGAGGCATCACAGATGACGTCGAAAAGAAATAATACGTCGTGGACTACTGCACCCTCGAAGTAGGCCAAAACATCGAGTGGCTCCCCGACTTCCTTAATAGCACTTATTAAAAGTTAATTAAGGAAGTTATGAAAGAATACCGAACGTTCGACTTTAAGTAATATTGTCATACTTTTTAAAACTTAAAGAAGATATTTAGTGACTTTAAACATATCACGGAAGATGCTTTCGAATCTCAATCTCGACAGTTCCTCCGAGCTTTTAAAGAGGTTAGTCGAGCTTATATGTAAAAGAAAATTATTACGGAGTAGTAAATGATTATAAAGTTTTTAGCGGCTTTATTTAAGTACTTAAGGCGGAAGGCCGGAACTTTTGTAAAAGATAATAATACTTTTAATACGAAAAACATACGATCTTTCGATAAAATATACGTTAAGATAAAAAGCTTACTTTAAGTCGAGCGGGAAATCGACACGTTAATTAAAGAAGAAGTATTATTTATACGAATTACTTAGGCCGACCGTCTTCGACTAAGGTCGAATAATAATAAAACTCCTTTTTTAGCGGCATAATTTGGGGGGCTTAACTCTATAGCTCGCCTCGAGCTTATAAGGTATAAGGACAATTCTCCAGCTCGGGAGATCGACGACGTCTTTAAGAAAAGTTCGGTACTTCGTCTTAAACTGAATTAAGAAAGGCATATTCGAGAAGAAGTTATTCTTACCATCGAGAGGCTGACTCGCGATATTAATTAAGCTACGGAACGGGATATTAATACAATTGCGGAAGAACTAAACAACTTGCGCATTTTATACGTTATCGTAAAGAAAAGAAAGAATCCAGAATTAATAGCTAAAGTCAAGGCTTTATTTACTTACGAGTCGATCGCATACCCCGAAGAAGCTAAGGTATTTTATTAAGATTCTAAAGTAAGCTTTAAATATGATCGACGTTTTAATATAAAGGATAATATAAGCACTAAATGCTTCTTTTGCTTTAATAGGCCGATTCCGAGTATTAAACCTTAAGGATTCCACAAATATTAAAATTAATATCACGAGTTTAAGAAGTAACTTAATTTAGGAATTATTTATAAGAATAAAAATAATTATATTTATATAAGCTTTTAAAAGAAAAGAATAAAAGCTCAAGCGGTTTAATTTCCTCGGGATAAACTAAGAAAAAAAGTCCTTATTTTATAAATAATTAATATAAAAAGAGATTTAAACTCGAGGCGAAAAGAAGAAATAATCTAAAGAAAGCTCCGGGACGCTTAAAAAGCCCTTTTAGTTTAATAAAATATTATGCCGAAATCAGCTTTAAAAGGATTAATATTAGAAGCAAGTTAGGAGCCTTAAGACTATTTAAACATTCTCGCTATCCGACTCTTCGATATAATAAGATTAGCTAACGTTTAAAACGTACTTATTACTTCCGATTCAGAAGAAATAAATAATAACTTTAAAATAATATTTACGGAAACAAGACGACAAAATGCCGCTGCTTTTAGAGCAATAGTAAGAGCTGAATTATATATAACCGGAATCTTATTTTAAAAACGCTTTAAGGCTTAAATTAATTACGGAAGACTAAAAGTTCGCGAAAAAGTTAAGAATGCCGTTAGATTTTAAGAGCTTATAGACGTAGACTTTTTAGTTAAAATACTTAAGGCAAAACTTATTTAGATTATTATAAGGGATAATAGTAATAATACTATTTTTAAAAAATTAAAGGAAGCTACTCTAGCCGTAAGTCGAAAAGGACCGACTGTTACTAAATTACCTTTTACGGGGACTGTTCGGGAACGCGTTAAAAGCAATTTACTTATCGCCGTTAAGGCGACTTTAGGCCGACCTCGCGTATATTAGGCGCTGTCGCGGAATAATTACACGCTAAATAATACGCTGGATAAGCTTCTTACTTAGAAAGAGCTTTTTAGAAACTTGACTTTAAGAGAAATCCTTGTTTTAATTAACTTATTAAAGATAAGTCGACCGAAGACTATTAATTAAGAGATTTAGGACTAAATCGCTACTATTAGTATTAAGATTATAAAATATATAGAAGTTTTTTAGGACTGCGATTAAAAAGGGAATAATATTATATTTTAACGCTTTTTATTACTTTAAGCTAATATTTCAGATTTTATATTAAGAAGACTGCGAGTTTCGCGATAGCTTAAACGCATTTTCCTTAGATAAAAATAACGAGTTATTACTTATCTTACCGTGTTCCGAGCTAGACTTACGCATAAGCTCTAAGTCTAATAAAGGAAATGAAAGTATTAAGTCTTTTTAGTATAAGAAATACTGATTTAATAATTAATTTTCTGATTATTATTAAGTTTAATTCCTTTTTTTAGTTTAATGCTCATAATCTTAATCGCTATCTTAATAGCGCTTTAAAGAATAATAGTTTTAAAAGGGAAATTTAAAATCGACTTACTGTTAACCGCTGAAGTTTACTTAATCGATATACCTTAAGGACCGAGTTATAAATAATATTCTCTAACGCCGAAATGTATAATTATTATACTTAAGAGGACGAGACTTAATAATATCTAAGTTACTTTTAATTCCGGCGCAGAAGTTAATTATATATCTTATAATGCTACTATTTAATTAAAAGTCCTTATTATAAAAAGCGATTTTATAGCCTTAAAGAGTATTATAGGCGTAAAATCGCGATTTCTAAGATATGCGGATAACGTTCCGGTTATAATAAGAGATTATATTATTCTTATTAGGTTTTATATTATAAATATCTTAAGTATTAAAGTTATTTTTGGATTTTTATTCTTTTAAATTGCGCGCGTTTTATTTAGATACTCATTTAATGTAAAAGGCGATTTAATTTACGCTAACTTATGGAATAAGATTACGCGATTAGTTATTATTATTAAAGCAATTGAACTTATAGAGTACGCTAAAAGTATTAAAGCTGTAAAGTCTAAGAGCCGAGCTAGTAGAATATTATTAGATCCGGAATTAAATTATTTAGAATCCGAAACTGACTCGGGAAACGAGTAACTGGCTATAATTAAAGCTTTATAATTAATACCGTCGAATACTCTCTGAAGGACACTTCCTTTGAGCTCGAGGACGAGTATTTCTACGAGGAGGATAAAGAAACCTTTAGTAGTAAAAGTAATTCCTCTTTCGAAGACGTCTCATATGTTTCTATCGAATATATAAAGCGAGAATTTATGATTTTAAAGACGGACTTTTACGATTATCTTCTTTATAAAGATTTTATTAAAGCTCTTTTCGGCAGAGAACGTGTATTTAGTACCGTATTAACTGAGAAAATCGAGCTTATCTTTTAATTTATTACGGATTATAATATTTTATTAATAACGTCTTTATTTAGAAAACGCGAATAAGTTTCGCGGGTTTATATTATATATAAAATAAAAAACAAAAAGATCAGGCTTATAGATTAAATAAATAAAATAAGAAATGCGCTTAAAGGCCGTAAAGACTGGTACGAAATCTCTAAAGAAAGAGACTTTCTTTAAGAGTAAGTTAAGAAGTATTAAGATATTTTACTTTTTCGTTTTGCCGGCTTTCCTCGCGGATTTAGGATTACGAAAGAGCGACTTATTACTTTAAATATTGAAGATATATTATAATTAAAAGAGAAAGTCTTCTTCGACGAAATCATATTAAATCGAGAAGGTGCTATTATATTTGATTAGACTAAGTATAAGAAATTCCATAAGGATATTTCGCCACTTATAGTTATTAAGACGGTAGATTATAAAGCTTAGTAAGCATTATACTTTCTATTCTTTAAAGCGTTAACTCCCGAAGTCAGGAAGATAGTAGAAGATAGACTTAATTATAAGGTTCTCGAACTCTTTAAGGGGCTATATTACAACGCTTAATTCTTAATTAAGAAAAAGGAATCAGGAAAGTATCGCTTAATTAACTCGGTAATTATATTTAACGTAATTATTTTAAGAAACGCTAATTTATTTTCTTTTATTAACGAATTTTCAGAGGAATTTATAAGGTGCTATATTGCGAGCTTAATAGACTTATATTTAAGTTATAATTAATAAGTATTATATTAAAGTAGCCGAGATATGACGGCTTTCTTCGTGCTTAGTATTAGATTAGTCCGAAATACGACGCTACTTTAGGGAGTTATAAATTCTGTTACTTAGTTCGTAAAAATAATCGATAAAATACTGAAAGATATTATACCTTTTATTGTAATATTGTTTTTAGACGACGTTAGCGTAAAAGAATTATATATAAATTATAATTAAAAGGAAGCACGGCCTAGAATTCGCTAGTTTATCCTTAAGTACTTTCTTAATCTCGACAAGATATTAAAACGCCTTAAGCGCGCTAAAATTATTATAAGCCTTAAATCTTAATTCTGTCGTAATAGCATAAACGTTATCGGCTACGTATGTAACTCGTAAGGAAGAGAACTTTCAGTTGTATACTTAATTAAGGTATAAAAATAAAAAGAATTAGAAAACGTTATAAAAGTTAAAGGATTTTTAAATTTAATTATTTACTTTTATATTTAGATTAAAGACTTTCGTTTATTAGCCGAGCCGTTATACGACTTTATTAGAAAAGGAGTCAAATTTATATAGAATTCTGCAACTTACGGCTAAGTAATAAGAATCCTTTAAGATATCTTATACTCTTTCCTAGTGCTTTGCAGGATCGACTACTCTAAGGGCGCTGGCGAAATCGTCGTTTTTATAGATTCTAGCGGAATCGGATAAGGTAGTTTCTTTAGTTAGCGTGACTTGAAAAATAATAAGCTTAGACCGGCGAGGTATAAGAGCGGCTTCTGAATAAAGGCAGAACGAGATTACGACGCTACGAAAAAAGAATATAAAAGCATGCTCTTAATTTTTAAGAAGTTTAAAATCTGGCTTATAAGAATTTATTTTATTATAAAGACTGACGCAAATACTCTTATTACTTAACTTAAAGGAGCTGCTTACGACTACTTTAATACGATGCTTACTCGCTGACTCGCTTAAATTAGGCTTTTCGACTTTAAAGTGCGTTATATTAAAGGTATTACGTATATAATAGCAGATGCTCTTTTAAAGAGACTTAGATATTTTAAAGATATTAAGGAAGATACTAAAAATAATAATAATAAGGATTAGATCTTAGTTAAGTTTAATGCGGTTGGAATTTGCCCGGTGAAAGCGAAAAGCACGGAAGATTTAATAAAAGAGCTAGAGACTTTTAATAACTTTAAGCTAATTTAAAGATACAATATCCTTATTAATATAAAGCGAAAAGTTTAAGAATTATAAGATAGGTCGAACGATTAAGTAATATCTAATGGCGACTTATATATAAACTAAAAGAGTAAAGCGAACTTATTAATATTTTTAAAATATTATAAGGAGTATTACTAAAAGATAATTACTTACTTAACTACGCTTAAGACTTCGAAAAGTATAAACTTAAAAGCCTTTCGTATATTTAAGAAAGAAGTATTATTATATAGAGTTTATAATTAGCGTATTTAAAGACTTTTATTAAAAGGCGTATTTATTAAATTCGTTATTAACACTAATAAAGATAAGATATATATTTTGCGAAGCTATTATAATAACTCCGGCTATAAAGGAAGGGAAAGTATATATTATCGCATTTCCTAGCGCTATTTCTGGAAGGGCTGTTTTAAGGACTCCGCGGAATTCGTTAAAATATGCGATAAGTGCATATTACGTAGTGTTAAGCGATAAGAAGAGCTTATGGTTTTAATTACTTTAAACAGACTTATGGAAAAATAAGCGCTAAATATTACTTTTATATTAATACGGAACGGGAAGAAGTATTTTATTATCGCCCGGGATAATATGAGCGGTTAGGTCGAAGTCAGGGCGCTTGCTTCGAAGGAGGTTAAAGGCATCGCTGATTTTATTTAGCAAGATATTATTTGCCGATACGGGCTGTTTTAAAAGCTAGTAGTCGATGGAGGCATAAAAAATATAAGCGAAGTCGTTAATTTATTGAATAAAGTAAAAATTCGACGAATTTAAATATCGGCTTATAACGCGAAAGCTAATAGCATAATCGAGCGGGGATATAGCCTTATTAAGAATATCTTTTCTAAAATAAGAGGAGATTAAATAAGTAACTTACCAGCGGTTCTGTTCGCTAACCGCATTACAGTCTATAAACTTACAGATTATACCCCTTTTTATATAATTTACAGTAGAAAACCAGTTTTTCTTATCGAAACACGTTACCTTATTTAAAGAAGCTTCTTTTTAAAAGATATTAAGAGTATTAATAATTTAATTTATATTCGAACTCTTTAGTACTAAATACGGAATGATGATATAAAGGAAGTTAAGCTTTAAAAGACACGCCGTAGATAAGAAGGGAAAGAAGCTTTCGACGCAAAAAGGGACATTCGAAATAGGCTATTATAAGTTAGAGACCTAGTACTTAAGCACGACTTTATTCGGGAAATCGATATATTAAGGAGTAAAAAGCTTGACTTTCGGTGGCTAAGACTTTACGAAATTTACAAGGCCTTTCTTAAAAAGAGCTATTATAAACTAAAAGAGCTAGGAGTCGACGGTATACTCTTTTGTAATACTTTTATAATTAATCGCTTTAAGCTATTTTATAAACGAGAGCGTTTTATTTATTATAAAAACGACGAGCTTTTAGCGATAACTTAATATAATAATAATAAAGACTAGCCTAAACTCAGTCTCGAGGAGCGAAATTTACAAAGCTTTGAAGACCCTGAAAAGCTTACGAGATAAGCTATATAAAACAATAGAATTATTATTAAAGTATTTGAAAGGCTAATTCACGCGGAATAAAGTTAATATTAAGTCGTTATTTACTCTTCCAGCGAGTAGCTTAGTCGCTACGACTAATACTACTAATTATTTCTTATTATAATTTTTATAGCTCGTCGCTTAACGTTATCGAACGCTAAACTGTGGCGAAGACGCATCTTTTATACCTTACAGGGGGGACGAAGATTAGGGCACGATAATAGAGGTATATACTAAAACACCAGGGGCTTTCCCCTAAACGACGAAAAATCCCCTCAGCACTTCGAACACTATTTACGCTTATAAATACCTTCTAATTATACTCATAAGTCGTTCCGCAATAATAATACTAGTATCCCAGTCGAGCTAAATAGTGTGTTTGCGGTAGCTACTCTTCGAATAATTCAGTATTACTGACGCTGGACGTATAGGCTTGAAAGCCTGTAAATATAGTAATTATTAGTATTTTATAAAGCTAAAGAAGTCCCTGAGAAACTCAAAAAGAGTTTTAGCCTCGTAAGATAGTTTAATTAAATTAAGTCGATTATAACTTACGTTATAAAAGAGTAGAATCTAATCGAGCACTTATTTTTTATTAAATCTTAAAAAGAGTTAAATAATAAATTAAACGAGGTTCTTTTAATAAGCCGTTCCGGAGCGTTAATAATCTTAATATATTAATAAGCCAGGCGCTGAAAACGATAACTCCCCGAGATATATTGCCGAAGCAGGCTCGTATAATAAGTCCCCGAAGGTAGTCGAAGACTAAAAATTCTTCTTTAATATTACTTAAATACCTTATAATAAGAAAGATTTACTTTAATTAAAATAACTCTTAAGGCTATAGTAGATAAGCTATTAATTTAAAAAGAAAATATATAATAATTAAAAAGTTACGCGTAATTAGACGACTTAAGATTTGAAAGAGCTTATAAGGCCAAATAAATAAAATTAATCTACATACCCAAATAAACGATAGAGCGCGCGACAGGCTATAGGTTATTACGAGGGAAATAAGCTATTGTAACTGCCTTATACCGGTAATAAAAATCGTCAGATTTATTGTTGGTAGTATAAAAGGTTTATTTAAATATTAATAATTCTAATATAGCGTGCTTAGAAACGGAGCTTAGTACTCCGAGATTGTAACGGTTAAGCTAAAGACGGGCAGAATAAGTACGGCTGATAGGTTATAAATTTCTAGCTTTTTTATATCTTTCTTACGCTTTTAATTCTTTATATTATAAGTGCTTTATTTTTAATTAGATTATCGGTCCTCGGAAATTAGCGGTCGAGTTTTCGCGAGCCTAAAGTTTGACGTAAGAGTTATTACTAGACTCTATGAGTTCTCTCGATCGACGGCTATTAGGTTTAGGCCCCCACGCTGCCTAAGTATTAGCAATAGTAACTTAATTAAAAGCAAAAGTATGAGATAGCGGATTAGATACCGTGACAGGCCGAGCCTGCCTTAAGTTATTCCAGGCAACGCATCGAAGTGCTAAAGTAATAACGATTTTATTTCCTCGGAATTTCGGTTAATTAGTTCTAAGGCGATAAGACAGGCAAAACTATTCCGTACGAAAGGAGATTTTAATTAATCTGAATTACACGCTTCTTCTTTAGCCGTTCCGAAATCTCGCTTATTAAAATTCAAATATCGCTATTATAATTCCGTCGCGATAATAATTTTATGAAAGACTTAAGCGGGTAAATAGTGCCTTATCGTGAGTACTTAAGCTATCTATAGGTATTCCTTTAATTTTGTTCTTATAAAGCTATCTCTTATTAAGCAAATTAACCAGACTTTAAGTTAAGAGCTTCTTTTAGCTAGATATCAGTCCTCGGACCCTTAAATTAAGAATATTAATCGACTAAAAAAGAGTATTATTACTTTTGCTTTTAAGATATATTTACTTTTTCTTTAAACTTAAAATCCGACTTAGCTTACACCGGCTTATAAAAGTATTTAGGGAATGTTTTTATTACTCTTAAAGTTATTATAAAGTTGTATTAATATAAAGTTCTTTAAAAAAGAACCTTACCTTTAGATAAAAAGGGATTACTTTAGTAAAAAAAGACTTCCGGAAAGCTTAATATTATTAATTCAGAAGTTACTTATAATATAATTAATAAAAGCTTAAAATAAGTAATAAGATTAAAGACACTTCTTATTTTGATAAAGTAATTAAAGCTGCGCTTTTATTTTAAGTCTTTAAATTATATTAGAGGATTATTAAAGTAAAAGAAGTTAGTAATATCGAGCGAAAAGGAACTTACTTTTAGCCTCTTACCCCTCTTAGCTAATTAATAATAAGAAGTAAGTCGACGGAAAGCGACGATAAAGGCGGTCCAAGATAGCTTATAGCTTGTTAAAGCTTTAAGGGTTGTTCTCGAGAAGCTTTCACCCCGTAACTTGCCGCTAGGAAAAGAGAGAGACCGTAAGGAAGACTAAGTAGCTCGAAGTTAATATATAAAATATAACATCTTTTTTCTTTCTCTTTTAAATATAATAAATCTTAGCTGCTTATGGCAATTTACTTATTTACTAGAGAATAGTAGGAAGATATGATAAGAAGTTATTGAAGCACTATCGGCGCTTTTATCCGATATAATAACCGTTAAGATAAGAGGAAGAGGAATTACTTAAGACTGACTTTATTGCTATTTAATATCGACTTATTAAAGAAATAAGAGTAGAAAGAAAAAAACAAAAGTGAAGAAAAGATTTAATTAAGTTAGTAAAAGAAATGCTTTAATTGACTTCTTTTCACTTCTTTATTATGCTTCGAACCTCGAAGGTGAGAAGACCGTCCTTTGATTATTATCTACTTTTAATCTTATGTGTTTGTGTATTCTTACTTCTTTAATATGCTTTTAATATATTTCCTTTTATTTTTAATAATAATTAAAAGGTTAAGAAGGTTCGTGAAAGATTCGTTAAAGTAAGGGTATAAGGAAGGAGTAAGGTCGTTAAAGACACGCCAGCTTGAGGTATGGGGGAATATCGACGAATTCGACGCGTTATAGAGATCGATCTTTATTTTATAAAGAAAATCGGTTTCTGCGCTGTAAAAGAAGGAGTCGGGAACTTATTTAAAATACTAATTATGCGCCGATTTGTCTTAAAGGAATTACTTTAATCTTGCTAAAGCTAAAGTTTACTTAGATATAATGTCTAAGAAAGCAAGTTTAGGCGGCAGAAACGATGCGATAAGTGTTAAAAAGTGTAGAAAGATTAATATAAGTGTGAAGAGACGCGTAAAGCTTTCTTAAGAGTGTTATAGAAAAGAGTAATAAAATTATTAAAAAGGAAAGGAAGGAAAAAGAGTAGTAAGATAAAAGACGATATTTAAGAGTGTTAAGCGAGACGATTATTTGCTTCCAAAGGTGAGGTGCAGGTCACTTAATATTTACCTGTTTTTACTTAAATATATTTTCTTTTAAGTATTTAGAGCTTTAAAGCTGTAATACTAGTTTTTATTTTTTTACTCGAGGTCGAGCATGAGTTTTCTAAAAGGGGGACGCATGTGGTGGGATTGACCTCAGAGGCTTATTTGTCACGTGATTAAGCTATATCTTGCTGTATTTAAAATAGCTTTTAAGGCAATATCTTTTAAGGGATAATAACGATTTTTACTATTATAATATTTCCTTTTTATTTAAACTATACCTCTCCCCTTCCTTAATAAATTATATATTCTAAATATGTAATATCTTAAGTACTCGTTAAATGGGTATTTCCTACGGTTACCCTCCGGCACTTGCTTTGCTACCCTCTTGTTGTGTGTTTAGTGTTTTCCCCTCCATAATATAATTCGGCTTTTATTATTACTTTAAAAGTAGCGGCATTTTATTATTTTGTTTTTATAAGTATTATTTTAAAGTTATTATTTATTTCTTTTAAATTAAAAGTAATAAGTACGTTTTAAACGTTAGTTAATCTTATTATATTAAAAAGTCGAATAATAAGAATATTTAAATAATTTTAGGGCTTTTAATTTACTTTTAGTATTAGTCTTTTTAAGACTGATTTTAATATAATATTTTATTAAGTCAAAAAGGCTTTTTAAGCGTCTTAGAGCTTTTTTTAAATTACTTTTTCTTTTTGCTTTAAGTTTAAGTCTTTTTTTATATTAATTATTTATAAAATAAGGATTTTTCTCTTTAATTTGTCCCGAGGAAATTAAACCGCTTAAGCTTTTATTTCTTTCTTTTAAAAGCTTATATAAATATAATTATTTTTATTTTTATAAATAATTCTTAAATTACGCTACTTCTTAAATTTATAATATTAATTTTAATATTTATAAAATCCTTAAGGTTTAGCACTTAAAATCGGCCTGTTAAAGTAAAAGAGGCATTTAATACTTGTGTCGTCTTTTATATTAAAACGTCGATTATATTTAGAGCTTACTTTAGAATTTTAATAAAATATTTTACCTTTTTAAAGATATACGATCGATTCGTAAATAAATAAAGCCTTAACTTTAGTTATTAACTTTAAATTCTTTTTTTTCTTTATAATAACGTATAAAATACGTAAGTTATTTAATCTTTCCGTAATTATATTAATATCCCGTTTTATAACTTAATTAATATCGTGAGTTAGCCTTTTAATAATAAGAATAACTTCTTTTTAAATATGCCTTTTTTAATTTAATTTAAAATAAAATATTAAACTCTTTTTAAAGACGTCGTCGATTTCCTAAGCTAAAGAATTATTCTTTTATTTTATAAGCTCGAGGCGAGTTATAAGATTAAGCCCCTTAAATTATATCGCTAAAGAAGGAGTTTTGTTATTACTCGACCTAAGTCGAAGACGGTCGACTTAAGTAGTTCGCATAAATAATATTTCCTTTTTAATTAAAGTATTAATTTCCCGCTTAATTTAAAGTAAGCCTTTTATTTTAGCGTATATTTTATTAAAAGATTATATATTTTTTATATTAAAGGTATTATTATCTTTTATAAAAGTTCCGGCTTTCCGCCTTAAGTACTTAAGTAAAGTCGTTAAAAACTTTATAGTCATTTATTATTTTATAATAATTTTCTTTTATATATAAGCTCGATTAACTTCATTAAAAGCTTAAAAAAACTATTAAAATTAAGATTTAAAAGTATTTTTTATAATATATTTAAAGTTATTAAATTTTTTTTTAAGTTTTAAAGAATATAACGATATTACTTAAAGTCGAACGTTCGGTATTCTTTTATAACTTCCTTAATTAACTTTTAATAAGTGCTATTAAGGAAGTCGGGAAGCTATTTAATGTTTTAACTTACTTCGAGAGTATAATAGTCCATAACGTATTATTTCTTTTCGGCGTTATTCATAATGCCGCGAGCCGTAAAGAGCTGCTTTAAGGTCTTAAAAAACCTAGTAATATTATTCCCGTCAAAGTATAAGCAGCTAAAGGTACTTAAGGTTAGTATAGCTTAAGCTATTACGAAATAAGGAAGTCCTTTAGTAAAGTCCGTGGCAAGCCGTGCGGCCTGAGACATAAGTTATTAAGACGCTATATTATTAAAAGTAGGTTTATAATAGTAATTATTTAAAGCCTCGTCTACTCCGTATAATATTGTCATGTGTATGCTTATCCATTCTATTTATACGGAATCGGGCCCGTAGTATAAGGGGGCCAAGGCTTTTACGGTATTAATAGAATTAGTTTTACTTATATATTTAATTACGCCGGCGTTTTACTTTCCCTTACGGGTAATCTTTTTTATATATACGCTTTTTCTTTAGACTTTTTTAAAAGCTAAAGATTAATTCTTTAAATATAATTTACTTTAAACTTTTATAAAGCTTTACTTATTATAAACTTTATTTAATAAGCTAATCTCTTTATCTTATAAAGAGGTAATATAAAGGGTAAAGAAACGGTTCTTTATTAAGTAATTATATTTAGTAGCGCTAGACTTATAGGCAACACTCGCTTCGGCGGTGCCGCTCGTAACACTCTTCGTAAGACTATAGAATTTGCAAATCTCTTTTATATAATTAAAAGCGAAAGTGCTTTTAATAGCAAATTACCTTAAAGCACTCGCGGTAATAATAATAAAGAATCTTTTTATATTTATAGCTAGCTTATTTATACTCGTAAAGAAAAAGGCAAAGCTATAACTTAAACTAAAAATAACTTAAATATATTCGACTATATAACGAATAATATAATCTTTTCTATTCTTAATATTAATATTAATCTTACGGCTTTAAGTATACTTACCGAAGAATAAATCGCTTAAAAGTAGCACGAGCTCGAAGAGTATATACGCTTATTAACTAAGTCTAAGGTTAAGGACACTCGTGTAAAGACGCGGCTCGCTTATTATGAGAATAGTCTTACTAGACTTCGCCGCCTCCGGGCAATCTCCGTCGCTTATAAAAACGTAATAAATAAATAATATATAATTAAAAAAAGCTTTTAACGAATTTATAATATAATATTAAATTCTATTATTATTACTTTAATAAAGAACTTTAAGTTACCTTTAGTAAAGCGTAACCTTAATTTAAGGTTAAAAGCTAACTTATTTAGCTTATAGCACTCGCTTAATAAAGATATTATTAAGCCTAGGACTTTATCGGCCTTAAGATACCCCTGAGAAACAACCGTATTACTTACGGCAAATTACGTAGCTTATGGATTTAAAATAATATTATTAATATATTTAAATTTAAACGCTTATATTTTATTAAAACATACTACGGCTTAAATAAAAGATAAGCGCGACCGTAAGAAATGCTTTACGATTATAATCCTTAAAAAATATAAAAGAGAGAGTTTCGAGAGCCTGCGAAATTAAAAAAATACTTAAAAAGAAATCTTTAAAGCTCGCTTATATAATTATAATACGCATGCGAATCGAGTACGCGTTGTAGCCGTAAATATAAAAGGCGACTTATTAACTTATTAAGGTAATGCGAAGTAAACTATAACTAGACTTAAGGGTATCCCGCTAGTATAGAACTTATTTATTGACTTCTTAAAAGGGCTTTATATTTTTAAAGAAACTCGAAGTATTAAAGTTATTAAAAACATTAAGCTGTTTTATTAACAACCGGGCGAGTTTATTTAGGCGATATGCCGACGGTTTATTATATTTATTAAGGACTGTAATACTCGGATATTTAATAATAATATTATTATTAATTTTTATAAAGTAATTACGTATATATTAATAGCGTAATAAATTGACTTTTACGCTTTTATAAATCTTTTTAATACTTATTAATAATAAAAGAAACTAATTAATAATATTAAGTCTTTTATTAAAAGAATTCAAGGAATATCCTTTAATACACCGAAGGCTAAGTATAATAAAGGCAAAGGCAGATAAAGTAATAATAATCTTAAAAATGGCGGATCTCGTAAGAGAAGCCGTAAAGAATATTTTAAAAATAATAATAAAAAGCGCGCATTTAATAGCGCTTTTTTAACTTTCGGTTCCCGACCTTTTAATAAAAGTAAAAATAATAGGAAGAAAAACTATATTAAGAGTATTATATCTTGTCGCTTTTATAAATAAAAAAGTTATTAATTTAAAGACTGTAATTATTTTAAATTTATATAATAAACGTAAAATAATTTTTAAAAGCTAAAAGTAAAAAAACGTTTTAAAATAATAAATAAAACTTTTTTAATAAAAAAGAAAGTATATATTATTATATACGTTAAAAAATAAAAGCTATTTAGTACTGAAAAGGATACGGGAAAAAGTAATATTAAGTCTTAAGCGTCGAAGGCTTAAGGGATATTCTTAAACGCTTATATATTTTTATAAGATTAAAGCAACTTAAGATAAGTGTAAATGCGTTACTTAATAATTTAATAAATAATAACTTAAATTATAATTTCCTTAATAAATATAAAGCTAAACTATAAGGATTTCTCCTTTTATTTAAATATAATTAAGAGTTTATGACTTTTAATAAGCATTAGTTCTGGGTAATTAACGCTTATAACTTATATATAATTATATAAGACGACCGAGGAATCTCGAGAACTTTTTAAAAAAGATTTTATAATTATAAAGACTTAAAGTATAATATAATTTTTAAAATAGAATTCTTTAAATATAAAGGCGCTAAGTATTACGACTGAAAACTTAAGAAATAAGCTTATGCCTTAACTTAAGACGAAATCTAAATTATAATAATAAAAGAGTTTATTAATACTCTTAATGCCGACCTTAAAACGATACTTTATATTATATTTATATTTTAATCCGATTGTGATTATTTAAAGAATTTAAGATTATATAAATATTTAAGGCAGTTATGGGATATTTATTTTAATATTAGCGTCGTAGAACTGTCGCAAGTATTAATTATTTAATTAAAGACTCCCAAACCGACGCTTCTTTTAAACTAATTTATAAATATAATAAATATATATAATAATAATCCGCTAATTATTTTCTTTAAAAAACAAGTTAGATTCGAGTATGCTATTAATACTAACGTACTACTTTTATATAATCTCTTTTATAACTTTTCCGAATTATAATTCGCCGCGTTTCGGGAATATTTTATTGCCTTATTATAAAAGGAATAAATTCGTCCGTTAAAAAGTCCCGTAAATACGTTAATATTATTTATATTAAAAAAAGATAAAGGGTTACGTTTATATATAGATTATTAAGAATTAAATAAAGTAATAATTAAAAATCGCTATCCTTTTCTTTTAGTCGATAAGACGTTAAACCGTCTCGGCGGAGCCGTAATATTCACGGCTTTAAATTTAAAGAATATATATTATCGTATTAAAATTAAAAAAGGATATAAATAGAAAATAGCTTTCCGTATTAAATATAAATATTTTAAATATTTAATAATGCCTTTCGGGCTATTTAATACTTTAATTACGTTTTAAGCGTATATTAATAAAGCGTTAACGAAATTAATTAATTATTTTATTATTATATATCTCGATAATATTTTAATTTATTTTAAAAATAAAAAAGAGTATTATAAGTATATTAAAGCCGTTATAAAACGGTTACGTAAATATAAGCTCTTTATTAAACTTAATAAATATAAATTTAAAGTAAATTAAGTCGAGTTCTTAGGATTTAAAGTCGGATTAATTAATATTTAAGCGGACTTAAAGTAAATCCATTTAATTTAAGAATAATTAAAGCCGGAATTTTATAAGAATATTTAAGTTTTTTTAGGCTTTGCGAATTTTTATTATAAATTTATATTAAAATACTTTAAAATAGCTATAAGCTTAATAAAGGCTCTTTAAGGTATAAAGAATAAAGTTAAGAAAGGACCCTTCGAATTCTTTAATATAATTAAAAAAAGCTTTAAAGATTTAAAAATAGCTTTTATTAATATATTAATTATAAGGTATTTTAATCTTATAAAGCGTATTTAAATTAAAACTAATACTTCTGGATTTATAATTACTAATACTTTCTCTTAATAAATTAATTTTAAAGAAGGATTTAGACGATATTAAAAACCCGTTACGTATTAGTCCCGTAAAATGACTAATACTAAGCGAAATTATACTATTTATAATAAAGAGCTTTTAGCTATTATTAAGTGTTTTAAAGAGTAGAGGCATTATCTTAAAAGTAGTTAATATATTATTAAAGTGCTTATAAATTATAATAACTTTAAGTATTTTATAATAACGAAATATTTTAAGAGTCGATAAATACAATAGGTAATGTATTTTATTATTTATAATTTTGAAATCTATTACCGTAAAAGTGCCGCAAACTTAACGAATGAACTTAATAAAAAGCTAAATTATCGGAAATCTAAAGGCCTTATTAATATTACTTAATTATTAATATTTCAAAATAAATTAAAAAAAGCTTTTATAAGTACTTTACGAAGTCGAGGAGCCGATATTAAAGTATTTTTAAACGGGGATTATAAAATATTATTAAAAAAATTATTTAATATTATTTAAAATCTTATTAATAAAAGGCCGGACTTAATATTAATAAAACCGGGACGAGTTACTTAAAAGAGAATTCTAAAAGCTAAGTATATAAAACCTAGTCTTTTAAATATTATACTTAAGATAATAACTTTATTTATAAATATATTATTATATATAAAGAGCGAAAGCTAGCCGCTTATTGTAGGAATTAATAATTATAAATATTTTATTTTAATATTATAAATAAAAATAATAATTAAAAGTTAAATAGCTTTAGCCTTATTAACGAAGCCGTTGCGAGACTTAATTATTCTTATTTAACGTAATAATAAAAATTATAAAAGTATAATTAATACAACGAGCAAACTTAAATCTTAGTTAAATTAAAAATAAAACTTAAATATATTAAGACTTTTTTAATAGGATTTTAAGGCTTATATCTTAAATAATTTAATATTAAAAATAAAAATCATAAAACTTTATTATAATAACCTATTAATAAGGCATTATAATATTATAAAGACTTCGCAACTCCTCCGTAAAACTTATTTTTGGGATAAAATAAAAAATAATATTAAAATATATATTAAAAAATGCGATATTTATTAAAGGATTAAATCGAAACGACATATATTATATAGACTTTTAATAAGTTTCCCGAGGCCTTCGCGGCTTTAGTCCGAGATTTTAATGGATTTTATTATAAAATTGCCGTCTTATAAAGACTTATTTAATAGCTTAAATCTTAATTATATATTAATAGTTATTAATTAGTATTCGAAGATAGCCCGGTATTTAATATATCGTAAAACGATTAATACTCTCGAACTTACGAAACTATTATTCAAGAGAGTGTTTTCTTTATTTAACGTATTTTAGAATATTATATTTAATAAAAGTATAATGTTTATTAATAAATTTTAGTTTATTTTTTACTTTTATATATATATTAAATAAAGATTAAGCTTTATATATTATCTTTAAATAAATAAATAAATAAAAAAATAAAATTAAAATCTAAAAATATACTTTCGCGTCTTTTATAAAATATTATAAAAAAATTAAGTAAAAAAACTAGCTTTTATTAAGTTTACTTATAATAATTCCTTTTATTAAACGCTTTAAATATTTCTATTTTAAGTTTATTACGGCTATAAGCCGGTAATATTATAAAACCTTAAGGATAGTATTTTAAAAAAAAGAGGTATTAACTGCCCGAGATAAAATTAAGTTATTAAATAATAAACGAATTAAATTTATAAAAGTTTAAGATCGTGCGCAATAGAGTCGGGAAGGCTATTATAATGCCCGGCATTTAAATAAACATTTCTAATTAAAATAATAAGTAATATTTAATATTAAGAATATTTAATTAAAGATTAAAAAGCTATCGCTAAAATATATTAATTTATTTTAAATTATTAAGTGCGTAAATAATGCGGTATATATTTTAAAGCTATTAAGCTTATAGAAAAAGTTTCACTTAATATTTTATATATTTTTATTAAAAAAATATATAATATAAGCTAATAAACAACTAAATGATTACCTACTCAGTGAGCTTCCGGAATTAAGCGAAAAAAATGACTTTTAAAAATAAAAAGTTAAAAGCATTTTTAATTATAAATAAAATAAAAAAAGTAAGATTAAGAAATATTTAATTAAATAAAAAGATTTCTTAAAAAATTATAATACTTAGCTCTTTATATATTTAAATCTCGAGAATACTAAGGAAACTCTTAATATATATAATAAAAATTATAAATTAAAAAGTTAAATATTAAATATAAAGAGGTATAAAACCTCTGCGTAACTTACGAAAGGGCCAAGAAGATTACGAAAAGTCGGGAGGCCGAGAAAGCATTGCTAATTATAAATAAAGATACTTTTTCTTTATATTTTCTTATAAAGGTTTTAAAGGTTTTATTAAGGCTTTAAAAATAATATTAGCGTAAGTATAAAATATATAATATTATATTAAAAAAGAATAAACTTATAAAATATATTTAAATTATAATTTAAAAAGTAACGAGATTTCATTTTAATTATAAAATAATAACGTAATTCTATTATAAGTACTTAAAGCATAAAGTATTTACTTTATAAATTAAATTATCTAAAAATCCTAAACTTTTTAACGCTAAACCCAGACCTATACCGCAATATTTACTAAGCGCTAAAGAATTATAAAATATCTCTTAAAATGACTTTAATAGTTTCGTTCGATGTAATACTGCCTTAATATAATATTAATATATATTAATAGTAGAGCGGGCACGGAACACTTATAATAGCTATTATGACTTCGCGGCATAATTAAATCTCCGTTATTAATTCCTTTATTAAATCGTAAGTAATTTAGTCGGCTTTAAAGGCGAAGGTAATAATATAAGCGTTCTTAAACTTAAATATATTATTAATTAAGCGTATTATACTCTTATAAAACTTCTCGAACTCCTTTATTTCGTTAATATATTAATAATATTTTAAAAGAGAAAAGTATAACTTATAAAAGGAATATTAATAAAAAGAGAGACTTAATTAATATCTTTTTTATTAGGCTTAAAGGATATATTACGATTCCCTGAGCCTCGTATTCTAACCGAGCGAGCTCGGCATCGCTCGTAGCATTGCCTTGGCATAGCAACTATAGCGCTAGGCCTAATCGGGAAAAGCTAAGAAGACCTTTTATATATTTATATTAGAGCTCCTTCTCATAAAAAGCTCTCCTTTTCTTTTTATTTTTTTTTTTTAATTTTAAGCGTAACTTTAAGTCTAAATATAAAGCTATTTCTTACATTATATTAACCTTTAGTTAGCCGTAATATAAAAAAAAACTAAGAACCCCTTCGCTATAAAGCGTTATATCTTACTAAGTCTTGCGCGTTACGTTTTTTTATTCTTATAATAAGTTAACGACGAACCTTAATACTTTAGCTTATTTAATAAATAAATACTTTTCTATTAATAATAAACTGCCTTAAAAAAAGCTGGAAAACCTCTTGTCGTTAACTTGCCTTATACAACTTAACGCGCGCTATTCGACTTCGAACTTCGACTTTAATTTATATTTAATTAATAAATTAATTAATAACCTTAAATACTTCTTTATCTTATATTATTACTTCTTCCTACTTCTCCCTTCCGTCGGCAAAGCTTTAAAGAAAGAAGCGCCTTCTTGCGGCTAAGCTTTATTAATACCCTTATCCTTTCGGTCGAGACTCTTATAAAGGAACCTAATAATTTTAAAAAACCCGATTCCGACTCGGAAAACAAACCTCAAAACTACTTCGACGCCTCGCCAGAGCTTACCGCTATTATAAAAGGCCTTACTCCCGCTTAATAAATAAAAGTAAATTAACTAATCGAGATCTCCGTTAGCTCTGCTATTACTACCGCTATTAAGTAAGCCCTCGATTAATATACTCTTAATAACCCCCGCTAAAAGACTCGCATTCCCTCCTTTTAAAGCAATCGATCGGTACGTGTTTTTACGGCGGACCTCCAGCCGACTACCGATTATTACTTATTAAAGCTAGACAATTCGGTTTAAGTTATAAAGCCCTTTAAAGTCAAATACCCTCGTATCTCTTTTAGCAATTATAAAAGCGATATCGAGTACAATATTTAAAAAATAAAAATAAAGCTATTTATAAAAGAGTACTTAAATAACTTTAAGAGTAAAATATTATAAGTTAAGGCTTACTTCCGATGCACCGCTAATAAAGCAAAGACTATTATCTTTTAATATATAAACCCCGAATTTGCCGGTACTTTCGAGACTGCCGCCGACGTTCTGACGGCCTTAGACTAGTAATTCTTTAATTATAACCGAGTTTAAGTTATTAAGAGAATATATAATTAGTTATTAATAAGTAATATAATTTATAACGACTTCCGAATTAAATTTACCTTTTATACTATTACTAATAAGATTGCTCACTTTTACTAGTTTAAAGACGTATATAAAAAAGTCTCTCCGGCCTTTAAGTATATAATCTATATAAAAAAATATAAAATAAACGGAAATTATACGGCCTTTAATAAATTCCTAGCTATTACAGACCGGGAATCCCGTAATATTATATTAAAAGAGGCTATAACGACTTATAAGGCTTAAATTAACGTTACTTTTAACGGCTACGACGCGCGCGGCATTCTTAAGAAAGAAGGCTAACGTATAACCTTTCTTACGCCGGCTATAATAATATAAAAACCTTTAATATTAACTTATAAACTATCGCCAGAAGTTCGCCCGCGCTCGCTATTCCCGGCTCCGTTCTTCCGTCGCTTTAAGTCTCTTATACCGCCTTTTGCTCTTAAAGACGTCTCCTCTAATACTTACTTTTATTATAATAAGATTAGCTACTAGGCTAGCGACTGCTTTAAGCGCCGAAGAAATTAAGCCTTAAATAAGTTAATTTTTAAGCTAGTCGTCGGCAAAGACTTAAAGATTAACGAGCTATTAAAAAACTCCTAAGCCGTAATAAAGACTTATACTTTGGCGTAAGTTATAACTTATAAAAGGACTTAGTATTTAATTTCCGTGCTTTTATTAAAAGACAATAATTCTTAATTAATATTAAATTAAAAAAAAATAAATTCTTTATTAAAATACTTATATATATTAATAGCGGAGCAAATATTTTCGGTGTAATTAAAACCTCCTTCGTATACCGGCTCGTTAAGTAATTTAATATTTCTTTCGTAATATTCCTTTAACTAATCGTCTTAACTGGTTATAATAGTAAGAAAAGCAAGCCAATCGATACGGCTATTTTATTTACTTTAATTATCGACTGCCGGCAAATTAACTTCCTTTTCTTAATAATTGACTTAAGAAATACTAACGTCTTAATTAATCGGAAGTTCCTCGAATATTACGACTTAAAGCAGTCGTATATTAAGAACCAAAACCGGCTAAAATAGCCGTTAAATATACTTATATAATCGTACTTTAATTAACAAGTCTTCGTTAATATTAACTATTTTAATAAGTTAATCGTTAAGTCTTATTAACTTAATATAAAATAAAGGGACGCCTTCTTAAACTTAAATAATTATCGCTAAAAGAAAGCCAGGATTGCGGCACTCGACGATTTCCTTAAGTCTAAGGTCTTTAAACGACTTATAACTAACGTCTCGCCGACTTAATCCTCGAGCTTTATTAAAAAGGTTAAAAAGCGCTTACGTATTATAAAAAATTAATTAAACCCGTTAATATCCCGTGATCCGGGATTATTACTTAAAAATAAAAGAGCTCGTAAAGCCCTCCCGGCGAAGCACTAGCTTAAGGCGCTTATTATAAAAATCTTTTTAATATTAATAATAATAATATTTATAATATACCTCCGACTTAAGAAAGCTAAAAAAAATAAAGTAAAAACTTTTATAATATCGATATATAAAATCGACTAAGAGCTAATTCGCCGCCGACGAAAGGCCTTAAACTAATTAAGTATTGAGCTCGCATCGATAAATAAAGACTTAACCCCGGAAAAAGCCTTAAAAATTAAATACGTATAAAACGACGAGCTAGTAAATAAGAAGCTCTCGGCAGAGTATTAAGAATATACTCTTCTCTTCTCCCGGCAAGCCTTTAACGAGCTACCCGCGCACCGCCAAGGCGTAAATTATTAAATTAAGTTTACTAAAGAGAACGACTTATCTTTTGAACTTTTCCGACGTATAATTAAAGAACAGTTATTAAAGACTAAGCGATATATTATCGATAACTTATATAAAGGTTTTATTAAGCCCTTTAGCGCATTATATGCGGCCTCTATTCTCTTCGCTAAGAAAGCCGACGGCAGTCTCCGGCTCTATATCGACTACCGGAAACTGAATACCCTGTCGAAGAAGGATCCGTACTTAATTCCTCTAATCGATAAGATAATAACTCGTATTTATAAAATAAAAGTCTTTATAAAGCTTAATATTCAGTAAGCTTTTTACCGTATTTGTATATCCCCCGAGAGCGAAGATTATACGACTTTCCGCACTCGATATAGCACGTATAAGTATAAAGTCTTTTTTTTAGCCTTATAAATAGCTTAGCGACTTTTTAGCGATTTATTAACGATATCTTAATAAAGCATTTAAACGACTTTTGCGCGGCTTATATAAATAATATCTTTATATATTTAATAACCCCCGAGGAGCACGAGGTTTATATTAAGAAAGTAATAATAATATTATAAGCGCACGGATTATAAGCCGATATTAAGAAATCCGAATTTAACATATAAAAGATAAAGTTCTTAAGTTTTATTATCGGCGTTAATAATATAAAAGTAAACCCGAAAAAGATTAACGTAATTAAGGACTAGAAATACGCCGGCAACGTACGTGGCGTATAAAGCTACTTTAAGTTTTATAATTTCTACCGCCGGTTTATTAAAAATTATAATCGCATCGCTCGACCCTTTATAATACTTACCGGGAAAGACGTGCCCTTTAACTTCGACAACGCTTATAAAAACGCGTGAAAAACTCTTTAAGAAGCTTTTTAATTTACACTAGTCCTTTATTATTATAATTTAATAAAGCAGACGCGGCTGAAAACCGACTCTTTTAATAGAATCGTTATTAGCGTATTATCTTAATTTTAAGAAGACGGCATTTTCTACCTTATAAGTTACTTTTTTAAGATTATAATAAATTCCGAGCTTAATTACTTAATCTATAATAAAGAAATACTAGCGATCTTTCGGTCGTTTAAATAATATCGCTTAAAATTATTAAATACTTAAAAGAACGTATACGTATATACAGATTACCGAGCTTTAAAGTATTTTATAATTATTAAGGATTTTACGGCTAAATAAACACGTTAAGCCGAGTTCTTTACGGAATTCTATTTTATAATTATATATTGTACCGAGATTACTAATACTCTTGCTAATATTCTCTCCTAAAGAAATTAAAACCTTACGATAACGGAGGCTCGTAAGCGAGCTATTCGTAATTAACAACTCATTATAAACAATAAAATCGACCCTTTAATTACCGCTAATTTCTAGTTAGCAGCCGTCGATTCTTTTAAGCCGTCGCGACTGCCTAATCGAGAAATATACTAAGCGTGGTTTCCTAAATAAGTAATTAAGTTAATAAATAAAACACTTTTAAGAAAAAAACGTCTTTTAGCCAAAGCCGCTTAATTAAAGTATTTAAATACACTTCTCTCTTATAAAATTATTTTCCGTTCGACAACGGCGTAAAATACTTAACTAAAAATCATAAGGCGGTATATACGGAATAGTCGTATAGCCGCTACTCTAGCTGCTTCTTTAGCCCTCGTAAAAGTAGACTAGGAAGTAAACCAAAAGGAAGACCAGGAGCCAGATTAAGAGCTAGACTAAGAGGCAAAGCAAGCTTTAAAATAAGATCACGTGCTAATCGACCCGGAAGCACCTGCCGCAGAAGGGCTAGACCTTAACTCTATAATTATATACAATATCGCTAAATACGACGTAATAAATCAAGTATTTATAGTTAATAAAAAGTCTCCTTTACTAAAGCCTCTTCAATAAAAAGCCTGCGAAAACGATTTAAATTACAAATTATTAAATAATAAGCTTCTTTTTTAAAGCCGTTTAAAAGTGCCTATAGAACCGCCGGAGCTTCGCACGTCGTTACTACGTTATATACACTCGCAACCCTCAGTCGCTTATGCCGGAATTAAAAAAATAAAGGTTATATTAGGCCGTAAATACTATTAAAATGGCCTTTTTACGGACGTAGGCCGCTATATAGTAAATTATAGCTACTTTAAGCAAAAGGCTAAAAGAGATAAAACACTTAGTTTCTTATACCCCTTACTTATTCCCGCTCAGCCGTATTAACACCTTACGATAGATTTTATGAAATTGCTATTAAATAAAAGCGGTTACAACTTCGCTATAGTTATTATTAACCGCCTGTCTAAGAAACCGGTCTTAATACCTTATAACAATATAATTACCGCCAAAAGTATAGCTACTTTCTTCCTCGTCTATTAAACTCGCTATTTCGGCATATTAAAGTCTATCGTCTTAAACCGGGGTCCGTAATTCATTTCCTTTTTTTTAAAAAGAGTACTGCCGTATACTCGGCACTAAAGTAAAGCTAACGACGGCATATAACTTTAATATTAACGGCTAGACCGAAGTAATAAATTAATATATTAAGCAACGGCTCCGCTTCTTCTGCTATTATTATTAAAATAATTAAAATAACCTCTTATTTATTATAAATATCGCGCAGCTTATCTTATTTTATAAGTCTCTTAACAACCTTACGCCTTTCTAGCTACTTAACGGCGTAAAGCTAAAAACCTCTTAAGACTTAATAAACTTAAAACTACTAATTACGGCAATAAAAAAGCTTAACCGCAAAAAAGCTCTACAAGTCGCCTCACGTATAAAGGAGGTTATAAAAGTTATATAATCGTCGTTAAAGGCTTAATAAGAAAAAATAAAACGTCTGGCTAATCGTAGTCGACGCGCTATCGATTAAGACGTTAATGACTTAATGCTAGTCGATACTCGGAACTGGAATATTAATCGTCCTTTAAAGAAACTTTTTAATAAATAGTATAGCTTAATTAAAATACTCTTAAAGGAAAAAGAGAATTAAAAAGTAAAGTTACCGGCAGATTAAATTATATACTCCGTATTTCATACCTATTCGCTACGAAAGTACGTTAATAATCCCTTACTAAAATAAGCAAGACAAACGCCGGCGCTAATCTAGCTCTTACTAGACCAGGACGAATAGGAAATTAAAGCTATATTAGGCTTTAAGTTCATAAAGAATAAGTTATTTTACCGTATCAAGTAATTAAGCGCCGACGAGGACTTGCAATAATATCCGTGCTCGGATACTTATTACGGACGCCCCGCGTCCCGTGACTACTGGCCCCCGGGACAGCGTAATACTTAAGACTATAAGCTTAAGAAAGTAAAAGTCTTAGAAAAAGTATACTAAAAGAGTATTACTCTTAAGAGTATCCTTTTAAAAAACCCTAATACTTAAGATTTTATAAGTTATATATTATATAAATATTATTATTAATAAACGACTAAAGGGTAAATAAGCCCTTAAATTACGCGACTCCTCTCACGTAACGACCGCCAGGACCGATAAACCGCTAAAAGTCTAACGGTCTTAACGATTTTAAAGAAAATAAAAGTTTTATAAAAAACTAACACGTTTATTATTAAATAAGAGCTTCGTGCTTAATTAAAAATAATATCTTAATTATATTAATTATTATTTATTTTATTATACGTAATATACTTACTTCTCGATTATTAAGATTAATATAACTTATCGTATTTATATTAAGTAAATACACGGACTATAATACTTTGAGCACTTTCTTATTAAAAGTACCGACTCACGTACATTATATTAACCCCCTTAATTAAAGGCCAAGTACTTAGCCTTTAAGGTAATGCTATTAGTACTCCTTTATTATCCGTATTTATTCTTAAAGGAAAAAACTATAAGAAAAGTAAAGATAAAAAAATACTTAATATTTAAAATAACTTAACGCACGAACTTAAAAAAACTTTAAAAGTTAAGCTCTTTAATACCTTTTAAGGAAACTAAAAAGACTTAAAGACTTTTATTTTTTAAGTAAAACTTTATTAATACTTTAATAATAATAAGTTCTTTATTAATAAAAGCTACGCCTTTTAAATAATATTATACCTTAAAAGCGAGGTTATGTAATAAATCGAGCTATTCCTTAAGGACTACTTCGAATATAAAGCTACTTACGGAGTTATACTCGTTATATAAATTATATTTAAGACTTAAAGAGAATTTAAAAAGGAAATTCGACGAATATTTAATAATATTAATAAGATTAAGACGGCGAAAACCTATTTATACGACTTAAAACAAGTTAATAATATAATAGCTTACGCTACGGAATTCTAAAAGCACGCTAATAAAACTAGCTAAAACTCTTAATCGCTTATTAGTTATTATTAATAAGGGCTTAAGGATTACATCCAATTAAAACTTACTTAAATCGATCCTTAAGCAAAAGATATTCTTACTTTTATTAAATAAACCGTCCGAATTAATAATCGCTTATACAAGTTTAAGCGCGAACAGCAGACGTACGTAAAAGAGAACTAGAGGCAGTCTAGCCACCGATAAAACGAGGGACGTCGACGATAGGATAACCTTAAGAATAATCGATAGTCAGATTTTATGGAGTGCGACGTTACTTATAAGAAAAGGAAAGGTAAGGCATAATAAGAAGAGTTATTAAAGAAAGTCATAAATAAGTAACGCGAAAAGAAGCTATATTATAAGTATAGCTTTCCGGGGCATATGGCGAGTTCGCACCGCAAGAAGGGCATTAAGAGGAAACAACTTAACTTTATAAGATAAAGGGCGTACGACACTATTAATATACCCTTTCTTTTCTCACCGAAAGAAGTACAACTCAGCGCTACTTATTATTATATAATAATAAACGAGCTTAATATTAATTATATTAATAGTTAAATTAAAGGTAATAGCAATAAAAAAGACAGCGAATAAAATAAAACAGACAATAATTACATTTATTAATACATAATAAGACCCGAGTCTAGCGACTGGATTTAATAGGACGAGTATTACGTCCAGCAACGGGTATCCAAAACTATACGTATTAAGAGAAGCAAAGACTTGTGGTACTAGGGCAACGTCATGCCGCTAGGTCTAGCATTATTTAAACCCTAAAAACGTAAAGTCTAACGAGTCATTTAACGGGAAGAACACCCCACTTGAGAGGCTCTTAATATTAAATACTAGATAAACGTCGATATAAAAGTTATTTATGTCGAATTAGAGGTCGTCTTACGTAAAAGGTCGTAATAAGGCGAAGAGCATAAGGTAGTCTTTTAAAGTAATTTACGTATTATTTAAAAGATAGCGGACGTTAAGAATAATGTTTTTCAGACTTATATTTAATAAATTTTAGTCGATAAGATACCGTTTTAATAAACGGCGATATAAATAAACGTAAGAAACGTATAAGAAATCATTATAAAAACACTACGGAATCAAATGTAGATTAACTCACGGGATAACTTAAAGACTTATTATAAAAGGCCCTTTAGACTTTTTATATCCTTAAGTATAAATTAATTATATTATATTTTATACAAAGATTTAGAAAACCGGTAATAAGAAAATATATTAATTAAAAAAGTCTACGTTAAAAGAGTAAATAAGCGTACGCTTGTAATTATAAAAGAAGGCAATTACTTAACTCTCGACGTCGATATTTAAGAAATAAAACTACGAGTTATAATAGATTTTAAAGTATAAAAGAATTTTATATTTTTTATTATTGTAATTTAATATTTCCTATTTATTAAAGTTAAAAAGAACGGGTATTAATTAATACTCGCCGATAAAAGATTTGCTGTAAATGGCCTAATTAATATATAAATAAAAATACTATATATAAGAATCGGCGGACACTCCGAATATATTCAATTCGATATAATTAAGATTAAGAAACACGACATTATCTTAAGATTGCCATAAATATAACTCCATAATCTTAAGATCGACTAAAAAGCGTAAAAGTTAAAATTTAGTAATTATAAAAGTTATTTTTAAGATAGGAAATTAATAAAAGGCTTAAGAAAGTTAAGCGTAACCTTTAAGGAAAAGCCAAAAGACAAGGCAACGACCCTTACGACGAGTAATATATTGTCGGAATATAAACAATTTAAAGTATTATTTAAAGAAGAATTAAGTAATAACGCCTTGCCTAAATACTAAGACTACGATTATTAAATCGAGTTAATTAAAGGCATAAAGCTAATATTTTAATTATTACGGGAATATTTAGCTACAGACTTAATAATAATTAAGAAATATATTAATAAAAACTTAATAAAAGGATTTATTCGAGAGTTTAAATCCCCTTAAGGAAGTAACGTCTTTTTTATATTAAAGAAAGACGGCGGACGAAGAGTATATATTAATTACCGTCGATTAAACGAGGTTATAAAGAAGGATTATTACGTATTACCTTTAGTTAAAGAGCTACGCGACAGGCTTAGCGGCGCCAAGATCTTCACTTAGCTAGACTTACGAGGCACGTATAACCTTGTAAGAATAGCAGAAGAAAAAAAGGAAAAAACAGTATTTCGTATACGTTTTAATTATTATAAGTATATAATTATACCTTTTAAATTAATTAATATGCTTATTATATTTTAGCGTTTAATTAATAATATTTTACGATAATACTTAAACGTAATATATATATATTATTTAAACGACATTTTAATTTACTTTAAAATAAAAAAATAATACGTAAAAGACGTTATAATAATATTAAAGAAGCTAAAGGCTTCTTTAATATTTTTAAAACCCGAGAAATGTCATTTTTATAAAAAAAGGTCACTTTTTTAAGTTACGTAATAATCATTATAAGACTAGCCATAAACCCTTAAAAGATTAAGGTAGTCGTTAAGTAAATTAAACTTATAAATATTAAAAAAGTATAATTTTTTTTAGGATTTATTAACTTTTATTAACGATTTATTTAAAATTACTTAAAGATTGTCGTACCGTTTATAAAGTTAATATATAAAGACAAAAGCTTCGACTAAAACAATAAAGTAAAAATAGCCTTTTAAGATCTTAAAAAAGCCTTTATTAAAGAATTAATTTTTATATCCTTTGACTTAGATAAGGAAATCACAATAAAAATAAACGCTTCCGATTATATTATTAAGGCCGTGTTAAGTTAATTAAGCGAAGACGGTAAATAATAACTAGTTGTATATCATTTGCGGAAACTCTTATTAATAAAACTTAATTATAATATTTATAATAAAGAATTATTAAAAGCTATAGACGTAATACGCGAATAAAAAGTCTACCTCGAGGGATTGCCTTACGAGATACGAATCTTAACGGACTATAAAAATCTCATTTATTTTATAATTATTAAAGAATTAAATCGATAATAGATTTAATAATATAAAATACTCTTTATAATTAAACTTCGATTTTTATATATTAAAGAAACGGAAAACGCTAAAGCCGACGCTTTTAATAAAAAACCAGAATATCTCGTAAATAAAATATATGAATCGTATACCGTACTTAAAAAGAATAATAACTCGTTAATAGTTAATTATAAGTAGTTAATAACGATAAGTTAAGCCCTTAAAGAAATCTAGAAAAACTACGCTAACGACTTAATAATAATTAAATAAAAAAAGCAATTAAGCAAAGGATTTTCTTTTACCGATATTAAAGCCCTTTTATATTAAGGACAAGTCTATGTTTTAATAAAGAATAAAATAGACTTCGTTAAAGAATAGTATAAGCTACCGGCTTATAAATATTAAAGGATAATTAAGATATTATTAAGGCTTTTTAAAGGATATTATTTTTTAAAAATAAGAAAAGTAATTAAGAACGTGGTCTTGTTTTATAATATATATATACAGAATAAGGCAAACTATTATACGCCGTATAAGCTCATAAAGTCGCCAACGACACCGCTACGCTTATAAAAGTTAGTCGCCTTAGATTTCGTAATCGAATTATTATTTTTAAAGGATTTAATTACCGAAATCATTTATAATTTTATTTACGTAATAATAAATAAAATAATAAAATACGCGTATATAATACCGGTATTAAGCATATAAGATACGCTAATAATAGCGTAAGTATTTCTTTAAATAATTTTTGTAAATTACGGGATATTAAACGAAGTTATTTTAAATAAAGATAAGCTCTTTACCTTAAAGTTTTAAAAAATATTAATATTACTTTTAAGAATAAAATAGAAAATATTAACGATATTCTACTTTTAAACCGACGGCTAAATAAAATAAATTAATTAAATAATAAAGACTTATTTTTAATATTATATAAATTATAAATAAGACAATTAAGTTTAATTACTCTTAACCGCTTAGTTTATATATAACAACGCGAATTAAGAAATTATTAAAGTATCGCCGTTTTATGCGAACTATAAATATAACCTAACGGCGTATAATATATTAATCGCGGGTTAAAGGACCGCGTATAAAGCCATATTATAAAGAAATGAGCTTAAGTAATTATATAATAAACTATTAACGAATATTTTATTTATTATATAAAGATTAGTTATTTATTATAATAAAAAGCGTAATATAAGACTAACGCTAAAAGAAGAGGATAAAGTTTACTTATTTAAAAAGAATATTATAATTAAACGATTAAATAATAAATTAAATTATAAAAAACTAAAATTATTTAAAATTATAAAAGTTAAAGGACTAGTTAATTATTAATTAATATTTTTAAGAATTATAAACATCCACCTGGTATTTTATATATTTTTCCTCGAACTAATACCGCCAGGAGTACTACTAGTCCTTATTATAAAAGTATAATTAGTAAACCTAAACGCTAAATATAATATTAAAACTATTTTAAATTATTAATATTTTCGCGGCGTCGTTAAGTACTTAATTAAGTGAAAAGGGTACTTATAATCCGAGAATACTTAAGAATTTAAGTTTAACTTTTATTATTTTAAATAACTTTAAAAGTTTTATTTACGAAATTAAAATTTATTTAAAAAGCTAAATTCATAAAATTAAATAAAACTTATTTAATTAAAGAGAACTCGGCGAAATCGACGGCGGATAGCGAAGTAAGCGAACGAATAATAAAGGCCTTTTGTCTTTTTCTTTTTATAATCTTCCGCGCTTTTACTTTTTTTAATTCGTTTATATTCTTAAGGCCGTAATAAAGTATTTTTACCCTTCGCTTCTTTAAGAACTTCCGTTGGCAGGTTAGGCGATCGAGGCGACTTATAGCCTCTTATAAGGCCGCGGTTATCTCCTCTTAGGCCCGTAAGAACTTGTTACGCGCGGCTTTCTTTACTTTACGCGCCAGACGCTCTTTTACTTTTAATTTATCTTTTGCCCTTTCGAGAGCATTTTAACTCCCGATTAAAAGCATTTCGATATTATACCTTTTATTAACTTTAATATACTCCGAGCAACGACTCGACTCGGAAGATATTATATACGTCTTGTTATTTTAAGTATAGAACGTATAAAGCATTGTCTTAAAACCGTTTTTTTCGATTTTATAGAATAAGGCGAATTATTCTTTCTTTTTTTTAAAAGGTATTATATTTTTTTCTTTAGTATATACTTATTTAATTATAATAAAAAAGAAAAATAGCCGCAAAATATATATAATATTTCCTTAAGTTATTTAAGCGTAAAGATTATATTAAGTTAAAAAGGGGATAGTATTACGGACGCCCCGCGTCCCGTGACTATTAACTCCTAGGATAGCGTAATACTTAAGATTATAAGCTTAAAAGGGTAAAAGTCTTAAGAAAAGTATATTAAGAGAGTATTATTCTTAAAAACATCTCTTTAAAAGACTTTAATACTTAGGATTTCATAAGTCATATATTATATAAATATTATTATTAATAAACGACTAAAGGGCAAATAGGCCCTTAAATTACGCGACTCCCCTTACGTGACGACCGCCAAAACTAATAGACCGCCAGAGATTTAGTAGTCTTAGCGGTCCTAAAGGAAACGAAGGTTTTATAAAAGACTAACACGTTTATTATTAAATAAGAGCTTTGTGCTTAATTAAAAATAATATCTTAATTATATTAGTTATTATTTATTCTATTATACGTAATATACCTACTTCTCGATTATTAAGATTAACACAACCCACCGTATCTACACCGAGTAAATACACGGACCGTGACAATACTATAACCGCACTTTATATAATTAAGAACTTCTACTTTAATAATAAAGCGGCTAAAGGACCTCTAAGGGCATTACTCTAATAGTTAGAGGCATATAATATTAGTATCGACGACTATAACGACTTAGAGGACGATATTATTATGATTGCAACTGCGAAGACGCAGTTTTTCGGGAGGGAGGGGTAATATTACGATTCCCTGAGCCTCGTATTCTAACCGAGCGAGCTCGGCATCGCTCGTAGTATTGCCTTGGCATAGCAATTATAGCGCTAGGCCTAATCGGGAAAAGCTAAGGGGACCTTTTATATATTTATATTAAAGCTTCCTCTTATAAAAAGCTCTCCTTTTCTCCTTGTCTTTTCTTCTTGATTCTAAGCGTAGCTTTAAGTCCAAATATAAAGCTATCTCTTGCACCGTATCAACCTCTAGCCAGCCGTAACAGGATACACGCGATAAGGAATCGGTTATACGGTGCTTTTCGAGTCAAGCAGCGAAGCTCTAAGCTCCTGTGGGAATCGTGAAGTCATAGTCCTCGAGGGCGACGTCGGCATTATACTAGCTATTTTTACGTAATTAATTCTCGAAATCGACGACAAAGTTCTTTATAATACGAATATCTTTATAAAAAATATAAGAAAACTATTCATTTTACGATTAATATACGGTTTACTTTTAACGTGCTTAATATTATATTATTAATAAATTTTATAAATATAAGTACGTATAATAATATAAACGGCCTTTTACTCGAAGTAGCGGTCGTAATTCTTCTTATCTTCCTTATTAATATAGCGGAAGAAGGGATCGACTAGCATAACTTTAAAGTATTAGCCACAGGAACTTTTGCGAGGCCAGTTCGTAAGGTTATTAAATGCAATAGCTTTAAGACGTTAAACGAAGAATATAATAATAATAATAATATTAATAATTAATTAAAGAAAAGAAAAAGAAGAAAGACAAGGGGATAGCGACGTATAAATACGGGTATTATATATAAATAAGCTAAAGAGGAAAGGTTATTATTAACGCGATAAGGAAGTTGTTTATATATACGTCTTAATAAAATAACGAGGTCGCAATTACTACGCAACTATATTATTATATTTATATTATTTATATTTTATTTATTTAATAAACAAACGTAAATACGCCACTAGCGCGTAACTTATTTATTACTTCGCCGACCGAAGACAACTCTTTAATAATAATAATAGTTGCAGCACTTAAATATAAGTATAAGAGCTCTTATATATACGCGCAAAGGTCCTATAATTAAAGTAAATATTTTTTATTATTTTATAAAGCTATTTCTATTTATTAAGTTAGTAATATTAATATATTATACGGAACAGTTTATAAAGTAATTAGACGACGTCCGACGAACTAATCACGGTGTAATACTATATAATTAGCGCAATAATTTAAATAACCGTATTAATTTAATTAATTAAACCTATTAACTGGAATGCGGCTATCCGACCTACCGCGGCCTAGTCCTCGCCTTAAGCGACGCAAAGGCATATTAACATATTATTAATTAAAGCATCGGTATTGCGGACGCTATTATTAAGAGAGAGAATAGTTATTATATATATACTTATTTATTTTATTTATACGGAATCGGGCCCGTAGTATAAGAGGGCCGAGGCTTTTATAATATTAATAAAATCAGTCCTACTTATATATTTAGTCACGCCGGCGTTTTGCTTCCTTTCACGGGTAATCTCTTTTATATATACGCTTCTCTTTTAGACTTCTTCGAAGGCCAGAGATTAATTCTTTAAATATAATTTACCCTGAACCTCTACGAAGCTTTGCCTACCGTGAACTCCATCTGACAAATATAAAGGTTTTAGCAAGTCTGTACTGTCTTAGCGTAGGTCGTGTTAATTAAAAAGCCTGAGCGGAAGTGGCTTGAGGGTGTATAGGCTGAGTGAGTATTGTATAAGCCGGTAGAGCTTGAGAGGCGGCCTGAGCTCTTGTATTAAAGCTTTTTAAATGGCTACTGCCTTAATTATAATTAAATATGTCTTATCGTAAGTTATTACCGCTACTTTTGTTTCTCTTCTTCTTCTTATTTATAATTAGAGCATTATCTACAGGTGTTCTCAGTGGTTATAATAAAGTAAAATTAATAATTCCGGCGATATTAAGCTTTATTAAAGGCTTAATAGACACGAAGGTAGAGGAGCTTATAAAGCCTATAGAGCCAGTCTTAATAGTAAAGTAGTTTATAGTCGAGGTCGCAGAGCTTCCTCGGGTTATAAAGAAGTTATTAATAAGTCGTTTAGGCTCTTTACCCTTTAAGTTGCCGCTAAAGGCGTTATTTTTAGTATCGTTTTCAAATATAATTAATTTTTTTTAGTGAAATTAATAGTTTATTAAAAAGTAAATACGCTTAATGTTATTAATAAAAGAGTAAAAGATATAATATATTATATTAAAAAAGGAAGAATATACGAGCTCGAGAAAATAAAGGAAATATATAAGTAAAATATTAAGTTAAAGAGCTTATAGCTTTAGGTTCTTCTCGGGGTAATAAAGCCCGAAAGACGCCGAAGTCTAGGCCTTTTGTTTTTATAATAAACAAACGTATAAGCTTAAGTAAAGTAAATAAATCTTATTAAATATTAAAGTTTTATTATTATTAAAATTAATTTTAATGTAAAATAATTTAAAACCGAAATTAATTAAAAAGGCATAAAGTAAAACCCCATATACTTTTTTATTAAACTCCGTCTCGCTAGCCTAAAGTAAGCTTTTAGTAAAAAAAGAAGAAGAAAAGAGTAATAAATACGCCTATTAAAAGTGCGATTAACGTTAAAATTTGCCGGATTTATTTTAAATAGTTTACTTTTCGTTTTTTAAAGTATTAAATATACTTTAATATTAATTAAGGCGTTTTTTAATAACGTAATCCGGCTATTTTCGATTTGACTTTTTTTAATATTAATGTTTTACGTGTTAAAGCTGGCATTTCTAATAATTTAAGTATTTTTATATTAAAGGTAAGTGATTTTCTTTTAGACTTTTTGTGTTTCTCGTTATACTATAGGAGACTGTCGAGGTGTCGTATTTAATTCTACTTTAAGGGCTAGGAGATCTTTAAGTAAATAAGTTTATATTAATTCGAGCACTTGTCGGTTTCGGTCTTTATAATTAATATAAGGGGCCTTTAGGCTTTTTTATATACCTTACTTTAGCTTTTTTACTTACTCCTTGCGTCGGTTACTAAAATATATAAAGAGGAAAATATTAAGTATATAATAAAAAGGTAATAAAATAAGTGCCGGAGGGTAAACGTAGGAAATACTTATTTAATAAATATTAAAAATATTATATATTTAAGAAGTATAATTTATTAAAGGAGAAGAAAAGTATAATTTAAATAAAAAGAAAAAGTTATAATAATAAAAATTATTATTGTCCTTAAAGGATGTTACCTTAAAGGCTATCTTAAATACAGTAAGATGTAGCTCAATCACGTGACGAATGGACCTCTGAGGTCAACCCCACCATAATATAATTATTATTATAAGACTAGCTATAAACCCTTAAAAGGTTAAGATAATCGTTAAGTAAATTAAGCTTATAAATATTAAAAAAGTATAATCTTTTTTAAGGTTTATTAACTTTTATTAACGATTTATTTAAAACTACTCGAGGATTGCCACACTACTTACGGAGTTAATATATAAAAACAAGAACTTTAATTAAAATAATAAAATAAAGATAGCTTTTTAAAACCTTAAGAAAGCCTTTATTAAAAAACTAGTTCTTATATCTTTTAACTTAAATAAAGAAATTATAATAAAGACAAACGCCTTCGACTATATTATTAAGGCCGTATTAAGTTAACCGGGCAAGGATAATAAATAATAATTAATTATATATTATTTACAGAAACTTTCGTTAATAAAACTTAATTATAATATTTATAATAAAGAATTATTAAGAGCCGTAAACATAATATATAAATAAAAGGTCTACCTTAAGGGATTTCTTTACGAAATATAAATCTTAACGGACTATAAAAATCTTATTTACTTTATAATTATTAAAAAACTAAATTATAATAAATTTAATAATATAAAACACTTTTTATAATTAAACTTTAATTTTTATATATTAAAAGAATAAAAAATATTAAGGCTAACGCTTTTAATAAAAAACCAAAATATTTTATAAATAAAACACATAAGTCGTACATTATACTTAAGCAGAATAATAACTTATTAATAGTTAATTATAGGCAATTAATAATAATAAACCAAGTCCCCGAGTAAATCTAAAAAGGCTACGCTAACGACTTAATAATAATTAAATAAAAAAAGTAATTAAGTAAAGGATTTTCTTTTATTAATATTAAAGCTTTTTTATATTAAGAATAAGTCTATATCCCGACGAAAAATAAAATAGACTTTATTAAAAAACAATATAAGCTACTGGCTTATAAATATTAAGAAATAATTAAAACATTATTAAAGCTCTTTAAAGAATATTATTTCTTAAAAATAAAAAAAGTAATTAAAGACGTAGTCTTATTTTATAATATATATATATAAAATAAAGTAAATTATTATACGCTATATAAGCTCATAAGGTTATTAACGACACCGCCACGCCTATAAAAGTTAATAGCCTTAGATTTTATAATCGAATTATTTCTTTTAAAAGATTTAATTATTAAAATTAATTACAATTCAATTTATATAATAATAAATAAAATAATAAAGTACGCGTATATAATACCGGTATTAAGTATATAAGACGCGCCAATAATAGCGTAAGTATTCCTTTAAATAATTTTTATAAACTATAAGATATTAAACGAAGTCATTTTAAATAAAAATAAGTTTTTTATTTTAAAGTTTTAAAAAATATTAGTATTATTTTTAAAAAATAAAATAAAAAATATTAACGGCATTTTACTTTTAAATTAACGGCTAAATAAAATAAATTAATTAAATAATAAAGCCTTATCTTTAATATTATATAAACTATAAATAAAACGATTAAGTTTAACTATTTTTAACTACTTAATTTATATATAATAACGTAAATTAAGAAATTATTAAAGTATTGCCGTTTTATATAAATTATAAGTATAATTTAACGGCATATAATATACTAATAGCGAGTTAAGGGACTGCATATAAAGCCATATTATAAAAAAAATAAGCTTAAGTAATTACATAACGAATTATTAACGAATATTTTATTTATTATATAAAGATTAATTATTTATTATAATAAAAAGCGTAGTATAAGACTAACGCTAAAGGAGGAGGATAAGGTTTACTTACTTAAAAAGAATATTATAATTAAACGACTAAATAATAAAGTAAATTATAAAAAGCTAAAACTATTTAAAATTACGAAAGTTAAAGGACTAGTTAATTATTAATTAACACTTCCGAAAACCATAAATATTCACTCGGTATTCCATATATCGCTCCTTAAATCAGCACTACTAAGAGTACTATTAGCTTTTATTATAAAAGTATAATTAATAAACCTAAACGTTAAATATAATATCGAAACTATTTTAAATTATTAATATTTTTACGGCGTCGTCAAATATTTAATTAAATAAAAAAAGTACTTATAATCTAAAAATACTTAAAAACTTAAGTTTAACTTTTATTATTTTAAATAATTTTAAAGGTTTTATTTATAAAACTTAAATTTATTTAAAAAACTAAATCCGTAAAGTTAAATAAAACTTATTTAATTAAAGGGAACTCGGCGGAATCGACGGCGAATAACGGAGTAGGCGGGCGAGTAATAAAAGCCTTTTGCCTCTCTTTTTCTATAGCCTTTTGCGCTTCTACCTTCTTTAATTTATTTATATTCTTAAAATTATAATAAAGTATTTCGACTTCTTACTTTTTTAAAAACTTTTATTAATAAAATAAATAGTTTAAGCGGGCCGCGGCCTCTTATAAAACGCGATATATTTATACTTCCTCTTTGTCTAGCTTTTCTTTTACTTTTTCGAGAGTATTTTAACTCCCGATTAAGGATATCTTAATATTATATCTTTTATTAACTTTAATATACTTTAAGTAACGACTCGACTCGGAAGATATTATATACGTCTTATTATTTTAAATATAAAACGTATAAGGCATTATCTTAAAACCGTTCTTTTCGATTTTATAAAATAAAGCGAATTATTTTCTTTTTTTAAAAAAAGATATTATATTTTTTTTAATATATATTTATTTAATTATAATAAAAAGAAAAGATAGCCGTAAAATATATATAATATTTCCTTAAGCTATTTAAGCGTAAAAACTATATTAAGCTAAAAAAGGAATAATATTACGAACGCCCCGCGTCTTATAATATTAAACTCCGGGATAATATAATATTTAAAACTATAAGCTTAAGAAAATAAAGTTCTTAAAAAAAATATATTAAAAAAGTATTACTTTTAAAAGCATTCCTTTAAAAGACCTTAATACTTAGGATTTTATAAGTTATATATTATATAAATATTATTATTAATAAATAATTAAAAGGCAAATAAGCCCCTAAATTACGTAACCCTCTTATATAATAAACCGCTAAACCGCTAAGGTCCAGAGGTTTAAGACCGACAAGACTTAGCGGTCCTAGCGGTTACGTAATATAAAAGTTTTATATAAGATTAATACGTTTATTATTAAATAAGAGTTTTATGCTTAATTAAAAATAATATCTTAATTATACTAGTCATTATTTATCCCTTTATACGTAATACACTTACTTCTCGATCATTGAGATCAACACAACCCACCGTATCTACACCGAGTAAATACAGGGACCGTGATAGTCCGACCCCCCTCCGACTCCTTATATATATGCCTCCTTTTTATATAGTAGCTCTATAGTTTTTGTATTTTAAATATTAAGTCTATTTTTACGTTTAAGGCTCTTATGTCGTTATATTATATAAAAACTCTTTTACGTACGTCCAAAGTATTTACTATTACTACTACTGTTTCTTTTATTACTCGATTAGATTAAAGTCGTTAATTCTATTGTCGATACTACTTACTTACTTTTACTTTTTATATATATTTTTACTTATATATAACTCTTCCGTATCTGGCCCGTTACTTCTAGTATTATATAATACTTTAAAATTAAACCTTTCTCTTTAATTCCTTTCTTTATTATAGACTTTTAATAATAACTATAAGCTCTTCGCCAGTAATTTACCGACGAGCTTGCTTATAAAGACTTTTAAATCGATGCTCTCTCTTTAATAATCACTTTTTTACGAAGCTCCTTAATTATTATTTAAAATTAAGTCCGAAACCGATTCGAAACGGCTCCGAAACGGCAAAAGCGCCAGCTCCCGGACCCTTTAAAGTTTAATGGCTTATAATTATATTATAACACTTGGTTAGCGTAGCTTTAACTCGTGTTAGGTGTCGACGGTAAAGCAATTAGCGATTCACAAGCTTAATTTACGTACGTTTACCTCCGACTTAATTTTAAACTGACTGCCTTTTACTTAGAGCTCTTAAAACACGCGAATCTTATTTCTATATACGATTATTATGTAATCCTAAATTAATTTAATAGATATAATAGAGTCGAAAATAAGGTACAGTATACGAAGACAAAGCTCTATAAGCTAGCTTAAACCGGTAGCTTTTATGAATTCCTGATTTCCTTTAAAGTGACGCTTAGCGAAGCAAGAGGCTGGAATTAAGACAACGAGAGGAAAATAGACACGTTACGGCTATGTCTTTCCGAATATTTTAAGCGAAAGCTTTAAGAGCATAATATTTTAGATATTACTTCTTTAAAGTACTTAGAATTTATCTCCTTTTATAAGAGATACGCCTCTTAATCGACTTTTGCGGCACCTACAGTTATATATACCTCCGAGAACTACTCTAGATTAAGTCCGACTTAGCACCGCCCCTTATACGACCCTTAAAAGGCCGACAAAATAGACCTTTCCGCTATTAACGTTATCGACGCAAGCTCTCGCTCCTTTACCCTTAGTATAAATCGTTCTCGCTGTTTCCAATGCAAATCGATTAATTATTACGTCTTTATTTGCCTAATACCCTCACCGCGGTCCGAATCTCCTTAAGAACCGGTCCGTATATAGTTAATTTAGCCCCGTATAACTTCTACAGTTCGATTTCAACTAGCTTAAGTCAATTGCATAGTTTTTAACTTTATACAGTCACGCTTACTAGTCCATAAGTAACGTTAGCTTATAGGTAACGTAGCTTTATAATTAAAAGAGTTAAAAAGAGAAGTTAATATTATAGGAATCGACATTATACTTAATACTTTATTAAAGTATAAATATAATAATAAAATTAATTTAAAAGAAAAATAGGAAGGGTAAGAAGCACGAGGACGAGCTTCGGTTTCCTGAGGGAGTAGTGTAACGATAGGTATGCTTTAGTTAAGTCGGGGGTCCGGAACAAGTCCGACCCCCCTCCGACTCCTTATATATATGCCTCCCTTCTATACAGTAGCTTTGTAGTTTTTGTATTTTAAGTATTAAGTTTATCTTCACGTCCAAGGCTCTTGCGTCATTACAAGTTGTACTTTTGTCGAGTAGGTAATAAGCCGTCGGTATAACTTGATTTTAAATTTTAAGTGATTTAATAGCCGTTAACTATTAGTATGTAAAAGATATAACTTATATACGTTAATATAAGATATATTGAGTAGCTAATAGAAGAGGGGCTACTAATTTCGATGAGTAACTCGATGAGCCTACTTCTCTAAATTGATTAGCTAAATTAATTCCTCTTATATAGCGATTGTAATCATTAATAAAGCGCGGAATTGCTAGCTCTTTAATATGCTTATTTACGAATATTTGTTTGACGATTCGACCGTTAGTTGATATCTTTACTGGCTGCCGTCGTAGTTTGACTCGAAAATCCTTAGCTTAATTGACTATATAAATGCTACTAAGAGCTAGAATAATATTATTATCTTATTAGGCTAAGTAAAGCGTCTTTTCTACTACTTTTATAAATAAGGTATTCTAAGGTAAAGAACTAGTAAAGCGAGCCTTTAAAATAGCGAAGTTGGACGGCAATGCGGCATATAGGCGTGTAATATTAATAGTATTATAATTACAGACTCGAAGCTCCTTAAATAAAGGCATTAAGGTAAAGTAATTGTTAAGATAGACTGCTAGGCGTTTTAGTAATAAAAATAAGACTAAAGATCTTATAAAAGAGCCTGTCGGCGTGAGCTTTAAATACTTGAAAAGAGACTGCAATTCCTTAACTCGAGAGCTTTATACCTAATTGTAAATGTACTTATAGTCTGCGATTCCGAAGATTTTATAACCTTACTTTATTAGTTTATTTGGTATCTTATATGTATGTAAAGATTTAATATAAATTAAGAGGGGTTCACTAAGTTTAAGAAGAAGGAGTACTTACCTTTTAAAGCATCGAACTATAAGTTTATTAATATTGACTTCTGTAAAGGGAGAATAATAATATTAATATGCGGCTTGAATCTTTAAAGCTAGAGGTTCTACTTTATGCTACTAAATCGTATTTATAGGTAAGTGATAGCCACGATATTCGTCATCCTCGATATTAAAGATATGATAATACCTCTTAATTTCCTTATAACGATTAAGTGTAATATGAGTTATAATCGTATAAATAAGGCCCTTTTTAATATCCTTATTTTAATATAAATTAATACGTAGTTCGTCATAGATTCCCATTTATATTAATACTCTTAAAAAGACGTATATTTCCTTTAGTATTATATTTTGCTACTTTCGCGCCCTTTCTTGTTTAACTCGCATTCGTTATAGGTTCGTATAGTGATTTATATTAAAAGTGATAATTTATAAGAGGGTAGGCGTAAAGAATAAAGTAAAGTAATCGAATGGGTATGTAGAGGAAGCAGGGTGGCCAGTAAGTCAGTCTAGTTAAGCTCTCTTATTAAGTTGAGCCAAAATTCGTAATCAGTCAGTTAGTAGCCCTAACCTTAATAAGTCAGTTGCTAAAAGCTCAACTTAACTAGACTGTCAGTTGAGAGGTAGGAAAATCCTCATAATAGGGTCAGTTTTGGTGGTGCAGCTGGGCCGGTTTTATGGGTGAGGCCCCTGGTAAATTTGACTCGGCTAAGGCAAAATCAAGGCCTCTGATTGGCCCAATTACTTAAAAGCACCAGAAATTGATTACGTAACCCCGCCGGCATTATCTAAACTCACGATCCTGCTGCCGCTTTGCCAAAAATCCATCAAATAACTGCAAATATGGCTTCCTCGCACGCCTCTCCTATGATTATTGAAGATGATGATTTTAGAGCATTACCTGTACCTTCTATAGAGAGCAATAATACTCTGATTAACCCTTTTCAGGCTATGATGGCCCCTGAGGCAGCGAAGAAGAAGCCTGTACTCCGTGATCGCTGTTTCCGTCTAAAGCCTACCTACAGCGACTATTACGACCCCGACAAGCCTCCAAATATCGAGAACCACGAAGGCTATTCTCCGTACGACTATGGAGAGCCTTTGTACGATAATCGGAACGTTCTAGTAGCTAGGCTGCCTGTAGGTCATGTCGTCTCAGGGGCTACGAAGAGGAAATTTCGTCAATGGGTATGGAAAGTTGGCTATCATCTCACCGACACAACTAAACCGACAAATAATAGCATATGGTGCTGCAAGCTTTGTATGTGTTTCCCTAGTAAATCTGCAGACTTTCCCGCTTATCTTTGTAGGTCATCATGATGCCAAATTTTCCCGGAATCGCGAATATCACTTCAATGCGAACACTTTAAGCAACGCCGAGCGTCATATGCAGGAAATACATATGCTTGACGCAGGAGGAGATACTTGGAGAGTGAAACCTACAGAGCCTCCACGTGCTCAGGCCTCTGGTGTTGTAGGAGGAAATTACGACGAAGTGATTCCATTCCGACAGCAAGAGTTTGTTAACGCGTTTCTTGAATGGATTATCTGCGACAACGTCAAACACCGCAAAGCTACCTCTCGACGCCTGAAACGTTGCTTCAAGATTGCTAATATAGAGGCTGAAAAGGCATTGCCAGATTCCCACTCGTCAATTGAGTCTTGGATTCACGATCTCTTCAAGCATATGGAGCCTCAGGTGATTAAGGAGATTCGCAACGCCAAATCAAAGATTACCATTACTTTTGACGGCTGGGGATCAAAAAGAGAGAAGATTAGTGTACTCGGTGTTGTAGTACATTTTATCAACGATCGATATGAGGCCTGCACACGTCTTATAGGCCTACCAGAGCTCCCAGGACACAAAAAGACCGGTGTCGGTATGTCATCCATCACTCCTTTTCCTGGCGCTCTCTAATAATCGCAGATCAATGTTCCATTCTCAAGCCTCTTCTCGAACGATTCGGAATCAACGCACATAACCTTGGCTACTTCGTTCTTGACAATGCGACGAATAATGATACGACTCTTACAGAGCTTGGAAAAGCGTGGGGATTCGACCCTAAGGCAAAGAGACTACGTTGTATGGGCCACGTCATTAATTTGATTGCTGAGGCCTATCTATTTGGTCAAGATGAGAGCTCATGGGACGACGATTATAAGGTGGCAGGGCCAGCTGACCGTCGAAAGCTATGGCGGCGCAGAGGAGAGGTTGGAAAGCTACACAACTTGGTGGCATATGTCATGGCCTCTGGCAAGAGAACCACATTATTTCTGGCCCTTCAGTCAGACCTAAATGTTGGTGCGGCAGCAGGGAGGGAATGGAAACTGGTTCTGGATGGAGGGGTGCGCTGGAATGCCACCTATTCAATGATCAATAGAGGTCTACAGTTGCGCCAGGCTCTCAACGAATATGCGGCTATGTTACACGTCTCTGCGGAAGCGGAAGATCAAGAGATATTCGACAACGACTACCTGTCGCCGGAGGAGTGGAGCACGCTGGAAATCATCAGAGATCAGCTTGAACCACTGTTTTTGCTTACTAAAGGCCTGGAGGGCAATGCGAAGATGACCGAAGGAGCTCTAGAGCCGTCGCATGGCGCATTATGGGAATCCCTTATTGTGTTAGAGCATATCATAGCGCACTTCGAATCATTAGAAACACAGTCAAAACAGCACCAATTTGATGACCACGAAGGCATACAACAGTCTATTACGCTAGCCTGGCAAGCGTGCTTGAAGTGGTACAGAAAGACCGACGATTCTGTGGCATGGCAAGCCTCAATGATGCTCCACCCCCTTTACAAGTGGTCTTTTTTTGAGAAGAATTGGAAGGGGAATCTAGCTCCATTTCTTGTCTCTACGAAATCAAAGGTCAAGAAACTGTGGGAAGATCAGTATAAAGGAGTATCTATTGTTTCTCGTGCTACCCTTTCTCCAGAGCCAGCTCTAGCCCCTCCTTCTGTGGAAAAGGACTACTTAAAGAGCATACTTAATGCGGCCGCACCAATCACTAGAGGTCGTACCGCAGTTGTTTCTGGCCGAAGAGATCAGTATTTCCATTATCTTCAAGAGCCTCCTGTAGAGCATATGGGAGTGATGGAGTACTGGAAACTGCGTGAGGCCGAGTGGCCGCAGTTAGCTCAAATGGCCTTTGATTTTCTAGCTATTCCTGCCATGAGCTCTGAGTGCGAACGAGTCTTTTCCTCCTGCGCAAAACAGACTACTTTAGAGAGCTCTAATCTGTCGGGGGAGACGCTGTGGCACCAAGAGTGCTTGAAGAATTGGCAAAATCGTGGTGCCATTGAAATCGCCGGAGCCTACAAAGCTATGTTGTTAGAAGTTTGATTTTGTAATATATCTTCAGTTTAAATCAGTACTGATCAATTTATTCAGTTTCAGCTAGTCAGTTGCTCTCTTTTATGTCAGTCAGTCAGTTGAGAGATTTTCTCAACTGATACTGACTTAGCTGACTTATTGGCCACTCTGAGAGGAAGGGAAGGAAGGTAATAAAGTCGCTATAGTATGCCGCGGGGGTTTGCATTCAAAAGGTTTAAAATCGACGTTTATAATTAGTCCGAATTCTTTAAATATATTATTAAGAGATACGAGCTTTACCTTCTTTTTAGGGGATAGAGACTTTAAATTATTAGAATTGAGGTTATTAAGAAAGTGCTTCATTTTTGACTAATGAGGCGCGTCTTAGGAATGTAGGTTGGTTAAGACGACGCGACGCTGTACGAGCGTGAACTACTTTCTAATGCAAATTATACATAAATGTATATAAAATAATGCTTCGCCTCCCTGGCTACGGCCGGGCACCCTCCGCCACAGAAAATTCAAGCCATGAGATTGGCTGTCGCCGGGCGCGCCACGGGTTTGAGTGTCGTCCAGCTGCTCCTAATAATGTCTAAGTTCCTTTGGCAAGTCATGGCTTGCCAAGATAATCCCTTAACGACCTACTCATGATGAGACAGGATTGGATAGTACGCGGCTCTGTTTAGTTATAATACACACTAAATTCCCCCACCCTTAACACCAGCCCCCCCTATTTTTAAACACTCGTAACTTCACGAACATTGCTTCAATTGATACGAAAACTGCACCAAAATGACGCGCGCGAATCAAGGATTACGAGGAGCTCGCGGAGGCAAAGTTCCTGACTCTTTGGAGACTCTTAAGCTGAAGACTCCGCCGAGGGAGGAGTAGGATCCGATTAATAGTCTAGAAGACATTAAAGAGACCTTTAAAACTCCCCTTTCACCACCTAAAAAGCGTGTACGAACCGTTTACGACGATGAACACGTTCTTGGTACTGAATTCCCTACTCTTACAAAAGCCGGAGTCAAGTTTACTATCGATTATCTTAAGGATCGCGGGGAAAAAGCAATTCCTTTAAATAAAGAAGATGTTTTTCTTTTCGCTGGCATATCGTATGCTATAAGTTATCGAACTCTTAAGGACCCCTCGTCTCGTAAGCTTAATACACGAGTAGAGCTGAATCCTCGACACTAACCACGGGTTATTTCTCTCGAGAAGATACTAAAAATGGAGAAGATTATAGAGAAAGAGGGGGTTAAAGCTCGCGGGTTGACTTAGGAGCAATTAAGAAGCGAGGTTAGCTTAAATGTCGAAGGCAAGATAGTCTAAAAGGCTTTAGGATCTCTTAAATATTACAAGTGTATTGCGTGCCGAAAAGGTTAGGTTAACGGAGACATTATAATAAGGAGAGAAGATTACGCACGAGTGATGCTTGAACGATACCCTTATTAGTCTAATTAGAAGCATATATGCTTTTCTAATGAAGTCCACTTTAGTTATAGACTAAAAGGACTTCTAAATATTATTCAAAAAGAAGGTATGCGCTATTGTTAAAGCTATATACAGAATATTTAGTGGCTAAAAAAGAAGAAGGATATTAAGTAAAAGAGGGTTTACAGGTAGTCTTCTATTAGCTGGAATCACAAAGGACCGTTTGTCTTTTACGATAGCGGAAACGATAATAGCAAAATAACATAATGTTATTATATTAATTAAATCCTTAAGCCTATTGTGTTGCCGTGGATCGAGGCAGGGGAGAAGTTTGTGTTAAAAGAGGACGGAGATTTAAGTCACGGACCTTCGCCTTTTAATATTGTGCGCACTTGGAAAGAGCGTAATAGTCTTATAAGCTATTTTAATTGTGTTAATTCTCTTGATTTTCCTCCTATTGAGAATATATAGTTAGTTCTAAAGGCGTGGGTACGCAAGATGCCTCATTAGGATAAAAAGTCTACGAAGGAGTTAATATTAAAAAGGTGGGATGAGTTGCCGCAAAGTTATATTAATTTGTAAATTAAAACTATTCTAGACCGATATAAAGCATGTATCGCTGGACATGGCCAAATGACTGCCTATTAAATTTATATATATATTATTTTAATTAGTTGTAGAGCAATTTAAGCAAAAGTAGCGGAAATAAGGGAAATTTCGCTTATTTTGGTATATTATGACTAAACGGAGTCGCGTGGACAGCTAGTTTGCAGCGTTTGCCAGCGCGTTTCCTCTGGCATAAGCCTCCGAGCGGCATCAATGGGCAGTCCTGTCCCCTCCTTCGATTCGCAGTGGGATCCATTCGAGGATCCTAGCCAGGAACATACACAGGCAGATAATGGCTGGGATATACAATACTCAATCGAGTGGAAGGTGGCAGTGAATAACAGGGCAATAATGCCGAAGATTACAGAGCCGGAAATAGTCCTAGAACCTGCTGACTACTGGGAACGCTTCCTCGAGCCTAAATTGGAAAACTTTTTGCGCAAAAAGAACAGATCCCTTCGGTCCGAAAGTACCACGGTTGTGGTTTCAGTTACGGCGCGCTCAACCCCTGCTCTTACAAAGCTTTTCGATAACATATCTATTAACTGGACGTTATAGAGAAACAACTCATTGACTGGGGCGAACTGTTTCGCGCAGGTAAGAAACTCAGAGTAAACCTCTCATTCAATTACATAGACGCCCCGCAGCCGACAACTACCTCATTATAAAGAACAGAAAGAAGAGGCCGTCTATCCAGAACACAACAAATGCTTGCTGAGCGAGATGAGCAGCTGGGTGCAGAAGAGGCAGCTTCCGGACAACCATCTCTTTGGGCAAGCGTATACAGATATTTTCGCTGTCCTGGCTATCCATGTCAGCTGGGACTATATTGCTGGGTTGACCCTGATGGCAAAAAAACATTACAAACTTTTGAGGCCGGACATAGAGAGCCTTGTTGAGTACGCGCAAGAAGGTCACATTTTGGAGTCACATGAACATGTGCCCATAGATATTCGTCAGAAGCTGTATGACAGGGAAAAGGAGTCCCTCGAGACGCATAAAAAAGCGACGACGTCCGGAGCACACCTTCCCATCACTATCACTGTGCTGCCTGCACCAGCTGGGACCCCAGCTCCTGAGATACCTTCAAAGTCTATTCCAATCGATCGTCTCGATATCCCTGGTCAATTAGAGGAGCACGTAGAAGACTACTGTGCTTGGCACGAATCGAGGGTCAAGACGCCAAGATGGAAGGCGGACTGTAGAAAAGCGTGCGATGTAATAATAAAACATGAAGTAGACCTGAATCAGATCCGCTGTGATCGAGATCCTCAATTTCTAATTGACGAAGGCGTTTTGAAAGGGACTGCAAAGCGGGTTGTGAGTGATATCGACTACTGGTTCGAGACGACCAAGCGACGGAGGATTGAGGAATAACCAAACTGAAGAGGAGGGACATGTGCTCATACATTGCTATAATTTGCTCTACTAAAAACTCTAAATTTCAAATTATTGCTGCCCTCTGGCTTATAGCTCTTCGATGGTTAATCCTGCATGTCTAAAATGGCCTCTAACACTATGACTATTTCCACTAACAACGTCAATGCACCATCTTAAAAAGGAATCAAAGCCTTGGTCTGAGTGTTCTTCATAACTCTGCCAGTTACGCTTGATGAAGGCTTTCAACTCTGCAAAAAAACTCCTCAATTAGATTAAAATCGGGTGAGTATGGCGGTAGATAGACTAGCTTTACACCAGCATCCCGACACATCTGTTTAATACGTGCTGTGTGATAGATAGAGGCATTGTCCATGACAAGAACCGAGTTTGGCCCTGGCCACGGACTACACGAAGGAAGGAGCTACTCTATGAATTCCTCAAAGACAGCAGCGTTTGTAGATCCATGGAAGACGCGAACAAGTAAAATACCATCCTGTGTATATGCTGGCAGAATTTGAAATCGTTGCTCACGCTGAAAGCGGGCAACCTGAACTGGGGTTACACCAAGGGGAGCCCATCCTGTACGTCTGTATCCGATCCGTTTGTCGCAGCCAGATTCATCTACGAACACAAATTGCCACGAGCGGATATGCGATGTGTTATGCCAGTACAAGTCGCGGAGGTCTGCATTCCGTCCCTTTGCTATACGACGAATTGTTTTTTTACTCCAGCCGATAGATTTTAGCGCTCTGGCTATGCTGTAAGTTGTTACTTGTACCTTGAACCTGTCCCAAACGAAGAGAACCATCTCCTCCAGATAAAGCCCAGGATCTTTTAGCAGATATTTACAAAGAGCATCTATTATCGGAGGTGTAATGCTTCGGGGTCGTCCGACGGCATTCGGAGAGGTTTTGGGAAGACCTTTCGACCTTTTTCGATGGATAGCACGCCGACTGCAGCCTGCAACGTTAGCTATCTGCTGAGCCTTGAATGGAACCTTGCTCGCGATCATATCGCCAATTATTACGTGCTGCGACTCTACAAGATGTGGCGCCATCCTGGGGAGGGAATTGCCTTTGCCTTTGAGCGTGACACCTTCGTTGGCATTTTCCCCGGAGGCCCGTGCGCCTGTGTTGAGCCTCAGATTAACCCGCACGACGAGTTCCCTTCAATCAGAAGTCCTAACTTGGTGGCAGCGATTTGAATTTCCGCGCGAAGCATTCGTTGACGCTGCTTAGAATAAGACACGGTAATTACCATAGAATTCGAATCTGACGCATTATATAGCTAACATATTATTGCCAGACTACCAATAAATGGTTGCCACGATGTTAACGCATAGAACTCGTTCAGGCACCAGCAAGGCGAGGAGGGCGACAGACTTCTTAAAACCATAGAGAGAGCCCTTCGAAAACAATGGATCACTCCGTCAATCGTTTAGGCTCTATTTTCGTGCCTACACCGAACTCATACCTCCAGCTCGTCTGCCACTCATCCCAACTACCTCTTTGATGCTCGCGATGTCTGACCGGTCGCCCGACACGGTGTTCGGCTGCCTCCTCGATGTATCCGGCTCTATGCGCGAGGCTTTAGAGACCGGCCGTTCTGATGAACATACAATCGAGCGCCTACGTGCCGTGCTCCGTGCAGCGTTGAAGCTTGCTCAAGCAGAGCTACGGCGCGATCCCCAAGCTCTCGCATTCGTTGGCGTGTTCGGACTATACGTTGATACTAAATGCCCGCCGGTGGTGGATCTGTGCGGCATCGTCAAAGCACTCCTCGGTGGCTATCAAGATCACCGGACCGGCCACGAACTTCTCATCGCGCTGGCGAACCAAAACAATCTGGCGCACATCACAAAGTATATACGGACGAAGCTCTCTGACGATCAGGCGCGCATCGTTTATGTTCATCTGCGGCTGCACCCGGACCGTGTTGCCGAATTCGTCGATGCGATCCCCGCTGAAGAAAGGCTCCAGAACTTTCGGAATAAGTCTCGAGGAGCGGGTGCGACTATCGGCGCTGTGCTTGGCACGATGGTCCTTGGCCCGCCCGGCGCTTTCATCGGCGGTAGTATTGGCAGTATTGCTGGGAACGAAGGCGCAGCTTACGCTGAGGATAACGCGGTGGACCGCTCAGACGCTTTACAGCTTGCGCGCTGCATTTGCGACGAGTGGTTGCTAGATTTTTCCAACCTTGAGCCGCGCCCAGTTGCTGATGTCGTCGACCTGTTGCAGCAACTGCAAGACCACCCGGCGGCTGGCGGCGGTGATCAAGGACTAGGACCAGACAAGAGAACTGTGCTAGACACGCTACGCGAGTATATGTACGGCAACACGCCAATGCGAGATACGCTGACGGAGTCGCTCGCAGTGTTTCGTAAGTATCCTATCGTCAAGCAACGAGTACTCGTACTGGTGTCGGATGGCGAGTCGACTGACGGCAACCCGCTGCCAATTGCTTGCGAGTTGCAGAAGGAGAAGGTTATCTTGGCAGCAGTATACCTCACCAGCGACCCGGCAATGCCTCGTCGCCGCCTCTATGACCGACCGGCCGAGGACTGGAACGCGGGTCAGCGCACCCTCTTCAGCATGGCGGCCAGAGTCGACTGTGCTGAACATCCGATACCAGTGCTCGCATCGATAGGCTGGGAGGTCCCCTCGTCCGCTGAGTGCGGGCTGTATACCATAGCGTGCAGCTCGGCAGTGCTCGACGAGTTCTGCTCGATATTGCTGTCTGCGCGCTTCGGCTCTGCAGACGCGCTGCTAGATGTTGTAGGCCGTGTGCAGCTCGACGCGTACATCAGTCAGAAGCATGTACGCTCTGCCAGAAAACCTTCTAACCAACGCCGTTCGCCGACTTGCTACGCACACGCTACCGCTGCAGTGATTCATATGGCACTCCTTCGCATCGTCGGTCTTGATGCAGGCTATCCGATGATTAAAGACATTCGTAGAAAGATTGTAAGGCAGTTTCGACCAAATCAAGGTGGATGGGACATGGAGGAGATGCTAAGGATGGCAACCACTTGGTATCGCCCACTCCAATTCCGCAAGGTGGACGAGGACGGCGCACGCCAGGCGGTGTTACACCGGCGTCCAGTGTTAACTACGTTCTACCTCTCAGAGTCGGGCTGGGACACGTTCACGCAGCACTTTGAGTCTGTAGCTACTTCTAGCTCGGTACTTATGCGTGATCATATGACGTCGCACCGCTTGTTGCCCGACGATGGCGGTCACGCCGTTGTCCTGTTCAAGTGTGATCCTCACTCGCTCACGTTCCTCAACTCGTGGGGCAAGGAGTGGGGCAATAAGGGCAGCTTTAGTATCGAAGATCACACTGTGCTGGAGCTAGATGACGCATCGGAGGCGACTAGCGTATGCTTCTACGACGTGTACTGGCTAGAGGAGGACCTGACTGCTATAGAGCAGCAAGCGTACAATCTCAAAGTAGATGAGGAGTTGCATGCCCGCGCCGAGAAGTATCCCAGCATCCTCGAGCTCGAGGCGCGCTGTCCTCACTGCCACGTCAATTCGCCTATCGCCGACTTTACTGGCAGCATCCGCGAGGCGGTATGTCCACGCTGTCACAAGTCATTCGCGCCGCAGCCAGGCCACCTGGTACAGGCGCTGTACGCGCGCGCAGGTCTTAACGACGCAGAGTGAAGTAGAAGCGTACTGATTACTCGAAAGATGATTTCTGAGTGCCTCAGGATGAAGCCGATTTTACAAGCGACTGTATTAGGGAATTGGCTCGTCGAGAAAACTGACTGTCACAGAGATCAGGGCTGTTGTTGGCTGGTTGTTGGGGAATATATTTTCCCTCCTATTTTGGTATTTTAGGAGTGCATTGTGCAAGCATGAGTGATGTTAAGATTAGTTATTCAGTATCGTTAGGTTGTCAGAAATGGAAATGTCATCCCTATGATCCAAAACCTGCCAGGTGAAATCGGATGCCGATTTTTGCCGGTGTCAGCCAAATCCTCAGCAATCCACTTTCAGCGCTGACCCCCACAGAGCATGGGTGCAAGAATGCTTCAGCTAGGTCGTAATGGATCTAGCGTAGTTTGATGTGGGTCCGAAAAATTAGAACAAAGAGAGTCAAGTGCGACACTAGTTTCGCCACCTACTGTATCTATTTGTTTTATGCTTATAAAACGTGAAAAAAGCTTAATAGCGGTGTCGCATATTAGGGGGTATTTTTATGGCGTAAAAGGAGGCTTTCTTTAAGTTCAAGTAGTGGCGACGACGCGATAATTAATTTCGGAATTGATAGCTTAACATAACTGAAACAAAAATAAAGATAAATATAAAGCGTCTACGGGTTTAAAGTTGCTTAAAGTCGAAGTACCTACGATTTGTCTCGAGGGCATCTCGTGACGCAGGGAAAGACGTTAGAACCTTGCCGTAAAAATGTGTAGGATGAGTTCTCAAACTGCATCCCTTGTAATTGACGTTCAAACTATCTTTCGAGCACAATTTTGAAGAATGAAAAAGAGAAGCCCTATCGAGATATTTTGCAAGAGCAACAAGACCACAGAAATCTTTACGGACAAAATTTGTGTCATGCACACTTCACTCTACTCTAGATGTTGGGATGAGCCATCATAAATCCATCTTTGTGATGAGGATCCCTGCCGACGACGCAAATCTCAGAGTCTGCGTCCCTGCACAATGCTAGAAAGTATCCTCATTCTTCAACTCCAAAACTTAATTGAATTCGAGAGCGTAAAGCGTGTCAAAACAAGTGGAGCGACCACACCAACGTGTCGAAGCCCTAGACGACTGTTCAACATCCTGAACTCCGAAGATACTGAAGGCTATGATGACTGCATGATTCGCACGGCAGCATTTTGTACCTAGCAGGAGAGCGTGGCTATGGAACTGCCGGCAAAGCTGAAGAAATGTGGTCATGTAAGTTACTCCGCGTCGAATATTAGAGAACATAGGTCCAGATAAACTCGAAGTGACCAATGTGTAGAGGTATTTGAAGACTCTTCTGACGAAGGTTCTGTAGAAGAATACACAAATGATGAAGAGGACGACGGCTATGAAGAGCTGGAGGAAGATAGTCAAAACATACCTCTTTTGATGTGATTGCTTCTCAGCACTAGGGAGAAGCGAGACCTTGACTTCCTCTTCGTGGGTCTCACCGAAGATCAAATGATGTTCATGCATGAATCATGCTTCGGACCCATGAGAATAGAACAGCTAGGAGAACTTAATTCTGATCTTCGGTCGGTGTATCTTAGCAGTACTCGGCTTTTCTAAAACACCGACAAGCCTGATATTTTTTTCGTGGCTCGTTACGATTACATGGCAAATTCTATGACAGGCTCAAATTACTCTCTTCCCTTGCGAATTTCATTCATAAAACTACATATGCCCCCAAGAGGTTGATGTTTTCAGTAAATGAGATGTTTCTACTGTAGTGATTGTCGGTGTTCCAACCTTCAATGGTCGCAATTGAAAAGGTACGAAGCTTCGCCCCCGCCCTTAAGCGAACTCGGCTATTCCAGTATGTAAACAGATAACTACCTATCGGCCCGCCAGACACTCTACTCCTGTGAGACTTCAATGACTTCCGAGCATCGGAATAAATGTCTGGAGTGTTAAGCCAACTCATCGAATCCTCAAAGATACTGTTAAGGGGGAATGAATTGGCTACTACTGAAAAAAGGTGTGTCTGCAATGCCCTTTTATACCTTGATGACAATCTTTCCCACAGTATTCTGCTTACGCATGAGCTCAAACGCCTCAGGAGCCTCATCCCATTCAAACACTTTTCCCAAACAGGGGTGTAAGTCATGTTCCTCCGTCAGTTCTACCACGCGAGAAAGCATGGTCCTGCTGAACACCGCAATTCCTTTCACTGTACGCCCGTCAGTTTCATTTTAGTAGTTGAGATATAAAACTCACAGATCTTTGCCTGTGCGATAATTTCCATCAGAATATCGATAGGCTTTGGCTGAGTCAAAAATCCGACCAGACACGCAGTCCCACCTTGTCTCAAAGCTTTGATGGATTGCTCCAGCGTGCCAGATCCTCCGACGTCACAGACCAAATCAGCGCCCTTGCCGCCAGTAATTCGAAGGACTTTATCAGCCCAGTCTGGAGTCATCTTGTAGTTGATCAATTCTGCAGCCCCGAGCTTGCTCGCGATCTGCAGCTTCTCATCTGTCGAAGAGGTTGCAATGACTTTGGCGCCAAGGGCAGCAGCGTACTTTAGACCGATTAGTATTTTGATGGTATTGCGGAGTTGAGAAACTTACTTGAATGACAGCACAACTAACACCTCCAGTGCCTTGGGTCACTACGGTAGTGTCTTTACCAACGCTTATGGACTCGAGAACATTCATAGCGGTACCTGCTGCACCGGGCAAGGCGGCAGCTTCTTCAAATGACAAGTTCTTGGGGGCGCGAATGAGCCACGGATCTTCCACCATCACATATTGAGACAGAGTTCCGTTTACAACTCCTGAGCCTAGAATATTGTGCATATTGACGACATCGACATCCCCATTAATCCAGTCTCGGCTGGGCAGAAGGATCACAGCATCGCCAATACTGTCCTTCCATGTGCTCTCCAGGCCAGCACTCACGATTTCGCCGGCACCGTCGTTACATGGGATTAGTCCTGGAGAGGTTCGAACTGGGTATAGAGGTGAATCGGCAAGACAGAGGAGGTCTCGAAAGTTGAGCGCAACTGCTCTGATACGCACGACGACTGAAGTAGGTCCAGGGCTCGGAATCGGAATTTCTTCCACTGACAAGTTACTGAGAAGATTTGGTGATAGATGCGAGTGTGAGGGGTCAACGATGTTGATTTGGTAGGACACTGCCATTTTGTAGAGTTTTTTGGGGCGTAGGACTTGAGGTTACAGGTAATTGAGAATGATGAAGTTGAAACAGATCATTGGAAAACCTAGAGGAAGAGCAGCATCCTTATGTAGGTATTCGTCTCAGTATCTATATCTCCTTTACAAGCTTTTGGCATCTGGATCAAAGTCTTCAAGGTGCTAGAGATTCTCGTGTCGTCGAATGAAAGTATTGTGTGGGTAGAGGAGTTCCACCACCCCTGCACTGTAACTCCGCACGCCATTTTCGCCCCCCGCAGCTGGTCAACCCGTCATCCTTGATTCCTGTGCGAGCTGAAATCGCACATGCTTCATATGAAGATCCGTTATCTGCTCATAATGGGTATTTGTCGGATATTGTGTCTGCAAGCAGCTAACAAAATCGTCTCGAACGTGTCTGTATGCTGTATTGATCCGTCCCATTTAGTACTAAAATCTCCATATGTAACCAGTTCGCCGCCAAAACCAAGAGTAGACTGCCACCAGACTTCTTCTGAAGCATTCCATAGCGCACCATTCAAGGAGAGCGGTAGAGTTGCCAAAAGCGGAACAGCGGTACAAAATCCATCCCTGATCTGGGAATACATTGCTTGAACCATCACGGACATCAAAACTGTGCGTCTGGCACTCTCAGCAAAGAGCCAGGTCTGGTAAGCGTTTTCAATCCCCAAGCCGGTGCTGCAATTATTGCTTGCCAAACTTAGTTGGAACGTCCACAGCTCACAAATTCCAAGTTGTCTCTCTGCGCTAGCTCGTTGACGAATGTCCCCATCAAATAGTCGAATGATTTGGTACATTGTCAATGCTTGCACGCCGACGAGATATTCCCTGGCTGACCAAAGCGAGTATTTAGAAGACTCGATCAGGCTTGTGACTCGACTGTCGAGCATTGAGAAGATCATGGCCACGTTTTGAGGGGACTTTTGACAATACATTGCACTAATGCCAAGGAGGTCCTGGTAGGCGACTGGTGGCAAGCTTTGGTATGAATTATGATGGATAAATGGTGACTTATTCATTTGAACTAAGTCTGGGACTAGTTTTTTGAATTGGCTGATGCAAAACTGCATCTGCTCTGTCGCAATGACCATCCGTTCTGGGAAGGGGAACGAGCTGACGGCAGGAAGTAGCCCAAGACTGATGGAGATATCTTCATCCAGTTCGCCACTAATCGTCAGACCTGTCTGTAAGAAGTCTGGAACCTGCAGGACATTGGCTTGTGACAGTGCCTGATCTTCTGCTGGACTTTGATACCCGCGGTCTGCGTTGATCTCCTTCGGCGTTATCTTCACCTGTCAGATCGATCAAGATAAGAGGACAGAGACAACTTACATATTCACAGGTAGATCCCCGGCCTGTACATCTACTACATTGTGGTAGTCTCAGATCACATCGTCGTTTTGTCCTCACACATGTAACACACGACTTGCGACGCGTGGAGCTCTGGTGAACTGACATCAGGGGTGGGGTAATTTCAAGGTGCGGGGTATTTTGCCTTGGAGGGGTTTAAATTTTTGAAGAGGAAAATTTCGGTCTCACTTCCAAGTTTATCTCTTCAGTAAGAATAATTAATGATAATTGTTAGAGTCAAAATATTAGTCTGCTATGGTTCTGATTCGCTGATGAAAAATCTTAGAAGTTTGCTGAGAAATGCTCCGCCTAACGTTGCGGAATTCCACTCTTATGGCCCCACCGCAGCGGAGCTGGGCATGTGAGTCTGCCTTGGCATTTCCGTTTAGGAATTATGTATATTTAGTTCATAGAGAGACATCACGACATCAGAATTAGTGTGTAAAGAGTAATCGATGTTTGTTTTCGAGCTAGATCACATGAAGATCGTTGAATCTGATTGATAATTCAGGACTGGAAGTTTGTAGAATTGCCATGGCCTCCAACACAGGGAGGTTTTCCGGTCCCACACAATCCCACCCAAGAAGTGGCCCCATTAGACCTCTTGACGTTCAGAGGTGGATTTTCGAGTGCGTTGGAGAAGGGGCGCCTCCGTCTGCTTGTACTCTCAGGCTATGAGTAAATGAAATGGACAGTCCTTCGTCTTTGCCGAATCCATTGAACCTTGTTCCGCGGTGGCTAATTGGCCCACTTCTCGATTAGATACTGCAGCATCCTCACAATACTTGCTGCTCCTGTTCACGACTCCACTTGCTGACATTGACCCCGTATAAATCTGCAACTCTGGCTTCTTGATACGAAGAAAATTCGCTTTCATTCCTTTACCTCTTCCGAACTTTGGGATTTGCAGAATGGCGTCTGAATTTAGTCACCCCTCTTTAGGCCACATCCAAGGGAATGCAAAGGAAGGGGTCGTTCAATTTCTTGGGGTCAAATATGCTTCCATCAAAGATAGATTTGCAGCAAGCGAAGTCTTTGACCACAGCGAAAGTAATTTCATAGATGCAACGAAGCCAGGGTATGAAGCAATTCCTCATAGAGGATCCTGCTAACGTCTTTCAAGACCGTATGTCATCTCGCCACCAGTATGGGATATGGAGTTTGGATTCATTCAGAAATCCCTTCCCATGCCGGAGATGAGGATGTCGGAACTGGAAGGACTGAACCTCAATATCTCTGTGCCTTTGATCCAGGGAAAGATACCGAGTCCGGAACAAATGTTGCCGGTCTTTATGTTTGTACATGGTGGAGGGTATGCTTTGGGCTCAAATGCATGGCCTCAGTATGATCAAGCACGCATTGTAAGGCTGTCAACTAAGATGGGGAAACCTGTCATTGGAGTGGGAATAAAGTAAGATATCACCCAAGCAGCATCTAGGCAGTAATGAATTTAATCAGGTAACTACAAGTTACCGAGTAGGCTTGCCAGGTTTTCTTACTTCGCAAGAGATGAGAAAAGAAGGTTATGTGGCCAACAATGGGCTCAGAGACCAGGCAAATGCTCTCCGTTGGATCAAGAAATTCATTGGAGGCTTTGGCGGAGATTCTGGGAACGTTACCTTCATCGGCGAGAGCGCAGGATCAGGTCAGTACTCGGGAGTTTCTACAGTACAAAGGCTGACAGCTCTCAAGTCTCTGGGAGCCTGCTTCTGCACTCGACCGAACCCCTTTTCAAACGGTATGTGAGCATGTCAGGTACCTCACTCATGATGAAGCCGCTACCCCCACCAGTTTCGGAGTTCGCTTACTCTTCCGTCATTGAAATGTTTGGACTGAAAGACGCTTCTGGTCCAGAGAGAATCAAAGCTCTGTTGGCCTTACCGGTCGAAAAACTGCTCAGCGTCCCGCCAAACATTCCTCTCGTGCCAGTTATAGATGGCGACTTGATCCGGAGTATTATCAATTTTGCTCAAATAAGTTCCAAAGATGACGACCCTGCATTGGACATGCCTGGTAGGAAGTGGTGCCAAGATCTTCTTATCGGAGACTGTCAGTTCGATGTAAAGGCATCCGTCGGACTTCAGGGGAAATATTGGGCTAAGAAGAGAACAGGGCTCCATCGGATCCTTCATGCTAGGTCCCAAGACAGTCAGCATAGCAAAGGGCTTCTGCTCCTCCATCGGCAAAACACTAGCAGACTACCCAGCAGCCGCAGAGAAGCTTCGACATGCTTACCAGATTACACCCGATCTTGCTGACGATGTCGCACTCCGAAATGTTCTACAGTTCTCAACTGATATCGGTTTCTATGCTACAGCGCTTGCCTTCGCTCAAGGTTGGCCAGGGAAAGCCCGCGTTTACCACTTCAACGAGCCGAATCCGTGGGAGGGGCCATGGAAAGGAGAAGCTGGTCATGTGCTTGACATTGCGTTCCTGTTCCAAAACTATAATGAACATCTAGAGCCGGAACAGAAGGCGGTGGCAGTCAAGTTTGCAGAAGATGTTATCAAGTTCGCCAATGGTGCTTGTGACTGGAAGGCCTTCAATGAAGGAGAGGGAGCTCGGATTTATGGTCCTAGTAGGGACGGTATATGCGGTGAATATGTTGAGGGCATTGCTCAAGATGGCTCAGGGAGGAAGAATATTATATTTGAGCTTGCAGAGGAAATTGGGTTGGAGCCTCTGTCAGCTGCTTGGGGTAACTTCTTAACGGGCAATTGATCTGGAGAAGACACAAAGAAAGATAACGTAGAATGGCTACAGGTCATGTTTAGAAAGTTTGCTCGCATGAGTCCATCATGTGAATACCCAGCTTATTCGGCGCTTCTCAGTTGCTGAACGCTATTACGTTAGTCGAGCGGAAACTTTGGTGCTTAAATTTGAACATCTGAAAGAAGGACCAATTTCCAGCTTTCTTTCGCAAGTTACAGATCTTACACACCTGCTTTATAGACTCATTCGGAATAGCAAAATCTGCGACGAGGTTTTTCAGATGAAGAATGTACCCGTCCGACCTGCTTTATTGGCCGAGGACAACAACATGCAGACGTCAGATGACCCAGGATATTATGCTGTGAAATGTCGGTAAGATTATGCCGAGTGATTTGTGAGGTCTTCGTCAGAAGGAACGCGATTCTAACTCGCTGCTTTGTGAGAATATGGTCATGGAAAAATACCCCGCTCGGTGGAGGACTTACCCCACCACCAGCACCACACCCGCTGAAAGTTGCGCTCACGGCTACGAAGCCGCTAGAATCCGCTCAAGGTTGAGATTCTCGGGGAGGAAATAATCACGCTCCACTTTGGTCTCTCAATCTCGGCCAACTATGAAAGAGCTTTCGAGTTGAGGGATTTGGCGTTGGAGAAGGGAGAGTTAAGGTTGGGGGATCCCCGAGGCCGCTTGGCGAATATCGGGGGTCAGCCAAAGAACTCCCGGTACGGAGGTCACGCAAAAAGTCATGGGAACGCCACTATCTTGGCAATACCAAGGCTGAGGTGCCTAGCAACCAGAGGGCGCTATAACTATACTTCCCCCCCCCCCCCGGCTTGAATGTTAGAAGTAAATCTGTGGCGCGGAACATACTTCGTACTAGAAAATTTAACATTCAAGCCGGGGGGGGATAGTAGGGTATTCGATGCGGCTCAGAGTTTGTTTATAGCGCATAGTCCGGGTGCACAACCCTCTAGGAAATCCATTTCAGGCTGTCAGCCCCCGAAGCGCCGTTGCTCTGCCAGAACCTAGGGGCGAAGGCTTGGCATCGCCAAGGTGGTGGCGTTCCCATGCCTTTTTGCCGTGACCTCCGTATGCATGACTCGTCTTCAGCCATATGAATTCATTGGGCCAGAGCTCCCACATGCAATATATAAGTACGTCACCTCGAGACTGTGATTATATTCTCATCTTCGAGGGATTTCCGAATATTAGAAACTTTTGCATCATCTTCATCCTGTCCTCAAGCAGCCCCTAAACATAGTTCAAAATGCCCACCTCGAAAGGAGAGGATTATCAGAATATCTTTCATTGGGCTGAGACGCAGAAAGATGGAACTATTCCCACTTTTGCAGTGAGGAGGAATGACCCATACGAGGTACGTGAGAAAATATTAGTTCCGAGGATTCCGCTAAACGTGCATCAGTACCAAGCAGGTTTTGGGAATCAGTAAGTAATTTTAGCCGAACAAAACCAGTTCGTACTCACCAATTTTATAGTTTCGAGTCTGAAGCTGTGCCCGGAACGATCCCACAAGGACAAAACAGCCCGAGATGTGTACGGTTCGGATTGTACGCCGAGCAAATGACCGCATCGGCATTCGTTGCACCAAGACCAAGTAACAAGAATGCTTGGCTGTACAGAGTTCGCCCAGCGGTCGCCCACGAAGGTTTTGTAAGTGACTGCAAACTTCTTGTCCAGATATTGTGCTTACAAAATGATCAGACAGATATGCCTGACAACAAGGACACTGAATCAAACTTCATGCCGATAAACCCTCGAGTACACATCTCCCCGACCCAGCTTGCATGGCTTCCTTTCGATATTCCCACCGAGGGAGCTATCGACTTCGTGTCTGGCTTGAAGACTGTTGCTGGGTCAGGCGAGCCAACGCTTCGAGAAGGGATTGCGACGCATGTCTACACAGCCAACACCAGCATGTCCCAAATGGCATTCGTAAACTCAGACGGAGATTTCCTCATAGTTCCTCAGCAAGGCAGTCTGGACATCCAGACAGAGTTCGGTCCTCTGTATGTACAGCCTGGCGAGATCTGTGTCATTCAACGAGGAATTCGATATCGCGTTGACCTTCCGGATGGACCTTCAAGGGGCTATATATTGGAAGTCTGGGGATCGAATTATGAGCTGCCTGAATTAGGACCACTGGGTGCAAATGGGTTGGCCAATTCCCGTGATTTCCTTACACCGAAGGCGAAGTACGAGATCAAGAAGGAACGCTGGGAGATCGTGTACAAACTGGGCGGCAAATTTTTCAAGAGCACCCAGGGACACTCGCCATTCGATGTTGTAGCGTGGCATGGGAACTATGTAAGTGAAAGCCTCTGATTCTCGAAGAGACTCAGTCTCACTAACATCCCATCTCAGGTGCCATTCAAATATGACTTGACGAAATTTGTCAATGTCGGCTCGATCTCAGTCGATCATATTGACCCATCCATCTTCTGCGTCCTCACAGCAAAGTCTCGCGATCCTACAGCACCTCTAGCCGACTTTCTCATTTTCTCCCCTCGCTGGGATGTAGCCAGCCACACATACAGGCCTCCATATTACCACCGAAACGTCGCATCAGAACTCATGGGATTGATTTATGGTGGATACGGGGGTCGTTCCGACTCGTTCCAGCCCGGCGGCGTCTCTTTCGAATGCGGCATGGTACCTCATGGAGTCGCCTACGAAGAGTTTAAAGCCGCATCTGCTGAGCCGCCGCCAGAAATGCAGATTTCGAAAGGAGCTATTGCCTTCATGTTTGAGAGTAGCAGACCATTTACCATCACAGACTATGCCTGGAACAGCGAGAAAAAGCATGAACACGAGCCCAAGATGTGGGATAATTTGGTGGATAACTTTTCAACGCATCAGAAGGAAATTGAGGAGATTTTGAGCAAGACGAAGGGATTGAAGATTTCGAATGGAAGTGAGAATGGATTCTCAAGTGGTAGTGCGTAGGTGGTGAACAAACTAGAATTGCATGGGAGTTTGTAAATTCCGACTTGTTGAATTAAATTGGGTCTGATTCCCTCCTCGATTGTGTACGAGTCCAGCCTCTCAACAACATTCTCCGCAACGTTTCAAACTTTGAACATAACTTCCAGCAGAATTTCCAAATACTAACAAGATTTCAAAAACCAACAGCGTATCTAATCCATGACTTTACTCGACCTCTCATGCTATCAAACCACAGACGCAATGCTCTTCAAGCTATCGATATGCTCTTAATGTCGACAAACCTTTCTCTGTCCTAACCAAAATGATATTTTATCCGCTTTCCCAGAGCCTGCAACTATATCTGATGGATCTAAGATGGACGTCTCTCGTTGTGTAGACGGTGCAAAACCAATTACAGAGTAATCAAATCAGACTTCCCGCATCTCATCGATGTCAACAAAGGTTTCCCTCTCCCAACCAGACTATTTCCTCATCCGTGTTCCCAGTGCCTGTAAGATAAACTGAGCCACTTTCGATGACTTCCCATGTGACCGATGGAACAAAATATATCCATGTCCAGGTGTGGAAAATGCAACTTCGGATCCATCCACAGTGTCGATGACGAATCCTGCGTCCACGAGCACCATCACGAATGTCTCCCAATCTAGAGCTCCTGCTTGTCTCTGCAATTTACCTAATGGAAAAAGCCCTTGGAGAACCTTCAGATAATTATCTTTGGCATACGTAACCGGCATTGGTGGATGTATCAAAACTTCGGCGGACTCAGGACTGGGTCGAGTCTCGAAACAAGCCAGGCAGGTTGTTGATTCTTTCTTGAGACACGTTTGTTTACTGACTTGCGTGGAAAAGATGCCGAGTACCTTCCTAGTTGTTTCTCCTCCCCATGCTCGAAACCACGTGGAAGGAAAGTAGGAAAATTGGGCTCGGCGAGGGACTCAAGATTCTCGCTAGGCCAGAGGGTACCCACTAGCAGGACTTCCAGGAGATCGATATTTAGCTCCGACTCGGAGGCAAATCTTGGACCATCAGCAGACCAAGTAGACACAAACCGAAATGTGGCCTCTTGCTCAGCTTGTTCCCTTGACTCTTGAATGATATCAAGTATGAATTGCCGCTCATCATGCAATTCTTTCTTGTGGTGGGAGAATTTGTCGAATGATAGATGCCGCAGGTCGCTTTTGCTTTATCTTTCTTAGTGTATTTGAAGTATGCGGCTCCGCTGAACCCCCAGGCTTTGTATCCCCTGGATTCGCTCCAGAGGGTCTTGGAATATTCTCAGACCGTGTCTGCTTCCTCAAGCCAGACTTATCCAGATCGCCAATTGGGAAATGAGTATCCTCGAATGCCATGATCGCAGACGTTAGCTCCTCTAAGATGTCATTGAGCAATGGTTGAGTGTCTACCTCGCACTCGGTTGTGTGTCTCCAGGCCGCACGGGCAGAACATAGTTCGTATGATTCAGGCAAAGTTACTCGAGAACAAGCTGATCGAAATCGTCTGACCGCTGTAAGCAGTTCATGGATGGTTACGCATCTGCTCGTAACTTGTAGCCGGAATTGCTTCTTTCTATTTTCGACTTATATTCTCCCATCCTTTCGCAACTTATCTTCGTTTTGGGATATAGTCTTTCGCAGGTAGGCAAAGCCGTGGTTTGTGTTCCTAAGTACTGCCACACTGTCTTCCTCAGCCATCCTCAAACTTGGAACGTCTTAGAACTTGATCATATCGAAACTCGACTCAGGAGACTCAAAACAAGGCTGATGGGCCCCATAGGGAAGGCGATGGGCTAGAATAAGGCTCCGTCTTGGTTACTTATGTCGGCATTGGGAACTGGTCGTCACTCCATGTGACTTGACGAGCCCAGTACCTACTTATATCCAATTGCCTGTTACTTGGATTAGATGAAGATATAATCTAATTAATTATGTTCTAGAAACAGTTTCTCATTTTCTGCATACACTTCTGGCATTTTCCTTTCCGGATTTCATTTACTGTTCCTTGACCCGCCCACAGAACAGTGGCTTTTGCTTTTGAAGATTTTCGCAAAGCCGTCTACTAGTCGCAATGAACCAGAGCATCTCATCTGCTATGAAGCCATTTAAACGGCAAATTTGAGTTTCTTTACTGTAGGCTGATCAGAATGAATGAGGCAAGTAACACGATCACTGATGTTGGATATGACAACCCACCGACTAGCGCCAAGGACTGGATGATGAATTCATGGCGCATAACCAAACCCACGCAACTACGCGACGCAACGTACAACAAGACTGATACTTTATAGATACTAACCTACTTGCGTATGCCAAGCCCCGTCGCAGCGCTTTGCACACCCTGAAATCATAGCGACCCAGAGTTTGCAGTAACAATATGAGTATGCTCAATTTTTGCGCGGTCTCCCTGTGATACAGTTTTATAGTCCCAGAAGAATCAATTGAAGATAAAGTTTCCCTTTAAAATTTACCTAGATACCCTCTCTTAATGTATCACAGTGTGGCTCTTTCAGCATGGTCTAGCCAGCTAGCTCTGTTGACAATCTCCAGTCTCGCTTAGGGGATGCGCTAGGGAAGTGGGCTGTTAACTTTCCAGATTTACTCTTCGACCTCAACACACTTTGTGTGATAATCGTGCAAAGCTAAATCTCCCAGTAAATGTCGAGTACGGCTCTGTATCCGATGTATCAGATTTGAATTTGGCCAATTGTGGGCTCCTCAAAAAACGTATTGCGCTATGTTGGTTTTCCAACTAGGAGCAAGATCCACAAATGAAAGCGTCTGAGAAAACGATAAAGATTCGGTCTAGACAATTGTGACCGGAAAAGTTGATACGTTTTTTTTTCTACATCCTCGTAGCTTGCAGTATATCAAGCTATCGTATGTGGAGTAATGCATCGCGCGATCCCTGTCTGGACACTCTGAGAAGAGCTGAGTCTGGTATCCATCTCAATCTTATAGTGGGTAGCGTTTACACGAAATATCTATTTGCTCTGACAATCAAACAAGCAATAATTAAATCGGAACAATGTCACCTTTCTGTCAGCGAGGTTTGCCGTGCAGCAAATAATTGAGTTTACATGACGATCATGATGAACAGATGACCAATATCGTTAGGCGAAATCATTGCTTATCATGGCAAATCAATTTCTGAGGGTTATGTTTGCAGTGGCTATGGATTTTTTTCACTGTAGAACAATAAAATATGTAAGTCAGACCTTCGAACAGCCAGATGAGGAAGACATCTATATCATCATGTGGCCGTTCGCGATGGTAGGGAATAGTCTTATCGCTTGCCAAAGCATATTAACTTTAGCTTCTACTTTCGTGGCTTTGAAAGTGCTTCGGTTCTCATTTGTTTCAAGACAATTCGTTCCAAAGTTCTTTATCTTCAAACATTGTGCGATCATCATTTCCTTCAAGGTGGCTGCAAGCAGCTACCACGAAACACAACAAAGGCAAGCGATCTTACTCAAAGCCTTTCAACATCAACCAAATAATACAGAGATACATCTTTGCTACAAGTAAACCTCCTGTAGCAAGCGCACTACCCTCAAAGCCTTCAAGTGCTGAACAAAAATCAGAAAATAAGGCGAAAGGAACAAGCACCTGAAAATGCGATTTCCTTGGAGCGGACCTACGTCCGTCAAGCCACCTAAAGAAACAGCCACGTACCAGAGCGAGCCTCGAAAAACCAGCAAAGCAAAATTTAAGTCAACTACCAAGCCCACATCTAGCAAAACGCAAACCAGAACAACCAAACCAACACGCTCCACGAAACCAAGACCAAGAACCCAAACCAAGCCCACACAAACCATAAAACCTAAACCCAAACAAAGCACCAAGCCAAAATCGAAATCAAAATCCCGATCCAGACACAGCTCCTGGGGAACGTTCTGGGCACCTCCCGAGCCCGAATCAGTGTCCGAATCAGACCCAGAGCCACAAGTAATCTGCCCACCCCAGAAATACATCCCCCACCACCGCAACCTCGGTCTCAAACCCTGGGCCACCCAAGAAGAAGTGCGCTCCGCATGGCGCAAATTAAGCATGCGGCTCCACCCAGACAAGATCCGGGACCCCGCACAGAAAGCTAGCGCCGAGCGGGCGATGATATTCGTGAATCTTGCTTATGAGGAGTTGTATAAGGATCGGGGGGGAGGTGAGGGATGGATGCGTATGCTGAGTTTTGATGTGCTGAGGTGGATGGAGAATTGGGTGACGGACAATAGGCTGGATGATAGTGAGAAGTTGAGACGGCAGGAGGAGAGTGTTTTGTGTTGGGAGGTGGTGAAACGGAAGCCGTGGATTAGGGATTATAGTATTAATTGGGAGATACTTGGGGAGAAGGCTTGGAGAGAGGCGTTTTGGGTGAGTGTTGTGCATGGGGTTGTTGATGGGGTGCTACCTAGAGGGGTGAGTGATTGGATTTGGGAGTGGGATGGTGGGTGGAGAGTTGTTGAGGAAGGAGAGGGAAAGGGAAATCGGACAGTGGTGGGTTGTGGGAGAGGGACGGAAAGGTTGAACTTTTATGGGTTGTGTTATTCCTATTATGTTGTAACCTTGCCGGTGGCGAGGGGTGTGAGGGCGGAGGTGAGGCCGAATATGTGGAGTTATTACAGAGATACGCAGTGTGGACAGTTTCATATTGCTCCTGGGAAAGGCGATGTGGTTCTCGTTATCATTTTGTTTGCTATCGTTATTACGCTACTGAGGAGGGTGATTGCATGGGTGGTAACGAAGTGCTATAGAACTTTCGTGATGTGGCCGATTTGCATCTGGTGGGCGTGTGTGAGGTGTCTCTGGAGCAATTTGACTTGGCCATTTAGGTGGATGAATGGTGGTGGTATGACGAGATTTGTTATTTCCGTAATTGTCATGGTAGTCTTGTTTGATTTTGCAATAGAAGTCCTGATGGTTCTGATATAGATCGGTAATGAGATACTCGCAGAGGAGTACAAGAGCCAACAGAAGGTTAAATAATGGGGGTGGAAGTTTAGCTATAGAAATAGAGAAGTAGAGTTAGTTGATGTAGATGATTCATGTCGCTTTTCTCATCTTAGGATTGAAACAGAGGCTGCTTACAAGCCGTCCTTGCTATACCTGAATTGTGGAATGACCACCGAACTTCAAGGCAGCTTAGGTCGGTACACAAAAACCATTGAATGGAGCCACAATGTATGATGGGTTACCTAAAGGGAGTTGAAGAATCAGGAATCTTGATCACATGATGCTATAAACTGAAGGTTTGAAATTTCGCATTACAGTCTATCCTCGCAAATTTTATACCCGGGTTCCCAACATCCCAAATCATGCGCTCTCAGCAAGCTTGACCAAGCCTTCCAAATTGATGCTCTTTGGTCTCTCAATTGGAAGTCCCAACGCGCGGTCCCAAATGAGTTGAGCCAGAGGACCCAATCCTCTGCTAACACCGAAGGTAGCAGTATAGTAAAGAGTTTCGTGGAAGCCATAGTGGTGAAAGAGGACTCCAGAACTCGAATCCACATTGGGGTATGGGTTCTTGGTCTTTCCGTGCTCCTTCAAGACCTCTGGAGCGATCTCGGAGTTCTTCTTGACCAATTGGAAAACTGGATCCTTTGCAATTTCGGGTCGAGATGATGCGTAGTCCATAAGAGCTTCGAATCGGGGATCTGGCTTACGGAGAACAGCATGGCCGTACCCTGGAACGACCCTGCCGGATTTGAGAGTTGACCAGAGATAGTCGGAGACATCTTTGTCGGTGAACTTAGTCCCAACATGCTCTTGCATTTGGAGGATCCATCTCAGAACTTCTTGAGCAGCAAGACTACGAGGTATTAGTAATACTCCGAAATTCCTCTATTTGGTCACTAACCCGTGAAGTGGTCCAGCGAGACCTTGGAGACCAGCGCTGTAACTCAGGAAAGGATCACTCAATGCGCTACCGACCAAATGAGTAGCATGAGCAGAGACGTTACCACCCTCATGATCACCATGAAGAGCCAAGTAAAGTCTCAAAAGATCCTGGAAGTTCTCGTTCTCCTTTCCTCCCTTGCCAAGCATAGCAGCAAAGTTGTAAGACCAATCTTGCTCCAAATCAACCTTTGCTGGCAGAGCTCCGCCTCCTTGATACGAGTTTTGGTAGATCTTGGCAGCAATTGTTGGAAGCTTGGCCAGAAGGGAGATACTGTCATCGAAAGTTGGCTCCCAGTAATCGGCCTTGTTGATACCTGCCTCGTAAGCTTTCGCAAATTGGGAGGTGTGAGAAAGAGCCGAGACTGCAATAGCAAATTGTGTCATTGGGTGGAGATCTTTTGGAAAGTTGTCGAGCATCTTGTTGACGAAGTCTGGGAGTTCCGACTTCTCGGCGAGTTCACGAGAGAACCCCCGTACTTGGGAGGTGGATGGAACTTGACCAGTCAAGAGCAACCAGAACATAGCCTCCGGCAGCATTTCTGTCCCGGTCGTACCCTTTGGAAGCTCTTTTTGGCAGTCCTTGATCGTACGACCGTGAAACCTGATGCCCTCGTTCGCATCAAGAACCGATCCTTCCCATACCATAGCCTTCAACCCTCTGCGTTACAGTCAGATCTGCATTCCAGAGGAGTGAATCTTCTGCATTACCTCATGCCTCCAATTGTGTTCTCAACCTTGACCTCTCCAATGACTTTGCCTCCCAATGCTTTGACCTTCTTCAATAATTCTCTCTTGGCTGGGATAGCCTCCTTGAAGGTTGTCTTGAGATCTGGCTCGGAGGAGGTCGCATAGTTTCGGTAGGCAGGTACAACGGCAGGGCGGACAGTAACTGGCTATAAAAGCGTTAGTAAGGCAATACCATAGAGATTTCTAGTGCAGTGCTTACTCTGAATGCCCTCAATGCCGACGAGGCAGTTCTCGCATTCATGGCCATATTGGAGCACGGATGGGGAGGTGGGGTATTGTGGGGTCAGTCTGGAGTTCTCGCTGAGGAATTGCGTCTGAAATTGAAGTTGCTCTGTATGAAATTGCGAGGCTTTGCAATGATTTCAATGTGCTGTGGCAGAAACCAACAATTGTGAGGATCAACAACAGGAAATAAACAGCTTGAGAGCTTCAAGTCGGTCAAGCAGCTACAAGCACAAGCCCGCCAGCCCCGCTAAGAGCTTGGACCGAGGTCATAGATCCCCGCCGCTAGCCGCCAGCCGTTTTCGAGAGCCGGATTCCCTTGGAGCGTGCCGAATTGAACCGTCAGTCAAGAACAACTCCAGCCGATGACGGACGGGTCTTGAAGCTTTTTGCTCTTGTCTCCTTTGCCTCCTTTTTGATTAATCAGCGACAACAGGTGGGGAGTATATCTCAGTGCTGCCGTTCTTTTTCTATTCTTATTTCTGCCAACGTTGAACCTCTCACGATGCTGCGCAGAGTAGCTTCAACAGTCCCTCGACGAGTGGCGGCGGCGACATCCTCGAGTATTTACATCCGAAACCTCTCGGTATCTGCTCAGAGGATGTCTGGGTTGAAGCCTCTCCAAAATCCTATTTCTGCCACCCTCCCATCCGATTCCTTTCAGCTCCTCCCCGAATCGCAAAAGGCTGGGGCCTCCGAGGATGCTCTGTACGAACAGCAATTGAAGGATGTGGAGGCATGGTGGGCAAGTCCAAGATACGAGGGGATCAAGAGACCATATTCTGCCGAAGCGGTGGTGTCGAAACGTGGGAGCCAGTTGCAATCATATCCAAGCTCGGTGATGGCAAGGAAGCTGTTCAATCTGATCAAGGAGAGGGAAGCAAAGGGAGAGCCAATACATACAAGTAGGCCAAATGTCAGCTTCAACGAAACATATCTGACAAGTAGCAGTGGGTGCTATTGATCCTGTGCAAATGACACAACAAGCACCCAATCAAGAAGTTTTATACATCTCGGGATGGGCTTGCTCATCTGTCCTTACAACAACAAATGAGGTTTCGCCCGATTTTGGCGACTATCCTTACAATACCGTTCCGAACCAAGTACAGAGGCTCGCGAAAGCCCAGTCAATGCACGACCGCAAGCATTGGGATGCGCGGAGAAAATTGAGCCCGGAGGAGAGAGCGAAGACTCCATATGTTGACTATTTACGACCAATCATCGCAGATGGAGATACTGGTCATGGTGGACTGTCAGCAGTTTTAAAACTCGCCAAACTTTTCGCTGAGAATGGAGCTGCTGCAGTACACTTTGAGGATCAGATGCATGGCGGGAAGAAGTGCGGACATCTTGCTGGCAAGGTTTTGGTACCAGTTGGTGAACACATCAATCGCCTTGTGGCTGCTCGATTCCAGTGGGATGTCATGGGTTCAGAAAATCTAGTGATTGCTAGAACAGATTCAGAAAGCGGGAAACTTCTCAGCAGTGCCATTGATGTTCGGGATCACGAGTTCATCCTTGGAGTCGCGGAAGAGGGCATTGAACCCCTCGCTGAGACGCTTCAAGGAATGGAGCTTGCTGGAGCTTCAGGCGCCGACATTGACAATTTTGAGGCCGACTGGGTGAAGAATACCAAGCTGATGTCGTGCGATGAGGCTGTTGCGAAGCAATTTGAAGCTCATGGTGTTTCCAAGGAAGATATAAACAAATATCTGAAGACGACTGCAGATAACCGCGATATGTCGATCAACAAGAGGTTGCAACTTGCCTCGCAGTTCACCGACCAACCCGTTTATTTCAACATTGATATTCCGAGGACCAGGGAAGGATTTTATCATTACCGTGCTGGCATGACGGCAGCCACCAAGCGTGCCATCGAGTACGCACCGTATGCAGACCTTCTGTGGGTAGAAACTGGTGACCCAAATGTCGCCAATGCTGCACAGTTCTCTGGAGAGATCCGTGCGAAATATCCAGGAAAGGGGCTTGTATATAACCTGTCTCCATCATTTAACTGGATGGGCCACGGTTTCTCAGACGAGACTTTGAAATCCTTCATCTGGGATATTGCCAAGCACGGCTTTGTTCTCCAGCTCATCTCACTTGCTGGTCTTCACAGTACAGCTACCATATCAAACGAGCTGAGCAAATCGTTTAAAGATGATGGCATGTTGGCCTATGTCAACCTGGTTCAAAAGAGAGAGAAGGAACTTGGTGTTGATGTTCTCACCCACCAGAAGTGGAGTGGTGCATCCTATATTGATGGTATCCTAGGCGCTATCCAGAGTGGAAGTAGCAGCAGTAAAAGCATGGGTGATGGTAATACCGAGGGACAATTCTAGATGATACTCATGCATAGCTGGCGCTGGAGGGAAGCTTTTCAATACACCATTTGCAGTCAGTTTGTTTTTATCTGACCTCCTATTACTTCAGTTAATGCGTTGCTCTTCCCGTCCTCATCTGCAAGTGCATTTCTCGCGATTCAGCGTATCCGTTTCAAGCCCAATCACAGGAACAGCAGGCCGTCCGTCCCTCCGACCGACGCAGCTTGCAAGATCAACTTTCCATAGCTGTAAGTGTGCTCGCCGTGTCACTTCAACAACATCTCGGGCGTCTTCCAGATTCCAACAGTTCCGACGAAATTCATATCACTACAACCAAGCCAGACATATCTTTCGTCTTCGGCATATTCAACCTCAGCCAGTCACTCCTCGGACTCCTCAGTATGGCCTGGAGGCTATACGTCAGAGGCGCACTCCACCTCGTGAACGGTACCTCGTTCGGCCACAGACTAATTATATGCACGAAAAAAGACTTGAGAGCACTGCTACTACAGTTCCGGTTTCATCACGTTACAACTCTGCCCTGGGAAAACATGATCGCCGCCTGCATTTTCGGGGATATGAGAGCGCGGTACCCAGGCGAAAGACTCGATGAGGATGTTATAGGATATCTGATAGTGCGCAGGCCATGGTAGAGTGACGTCGATGCACCACCAGCTTTAGGAAATTGATGGGAAGCGCTTGTTGACTACTATGCTAAAGTGGAAATGGAGCGTATGGAGTACTCCCCACAAGACCTATGGGGTAAGTTTATGCTCGCTTTCTGTGTCCCCAATGAGTATTCAATACCCACGATTTTCTCCAAAGAAACGTGCGCCGCGCAAGCCCCAAAAGCTTTCACTGGCAACGATGCAAAGATTAGCGAAGTTGACATCGCACCGACACTTCGAGGTTACGGTGTGGGTTCTCTCTTCCCGAGATATTGGCTCAGTACGGTCGATGAATTGAACGGCGGTGCTTTTGTGACCATGACCGAGAGCTCAAAGACCTTCAAGAGATTCACCCCTAGGAATCAATCAGAAGGAGGAGTCCACGTGATCAGACTTGGGTGTTGGTCTAGGGAGTTCCAGCCATGTTTCGCGGGGGTCACTATGAGGTATTCCCGGTGTAATGCGCGTTTTGACGCTCTCTTGTACGTTTACTCAATTGTAACATCGTGGTGTTACTCATTCGTGGATTAGGAATCACAGCATCTTCATCTGACTCGTTGCAGATGGCCACCAGTAATATAACCACGTGTCTCACCGCAAATTAGTACCTGCGTACCAATCACCCCAACAACTATCCCAACCCTCAACACCAGATAATCCTATATTGCTTGAATGCAAACAATTCTTACCTCACCTACATTTCGATCACCCAACTTCAACCCATCCGAGACCGCCTCGAACATCAAAATCACCACCAGAATAAATGGGCAAGCAAAGCCGCCTCCAACCCATCTCAATCCGCCCAGCCAAATCAGCTGATCTACAACCCCTCTCCCGTCTTGACATCGCCGCAAACACAACACATCCCCTCATAGCCCAATCCTTCACCTACCCCTTCCAGGCATTGAAGTTCTTCCTTGCGCATCTACAGTTTTGCTTCGCTCGTCCGGAAGAGTATCGGATCTTGGTCGCGAGGCTACGACCTGCTTTAGAGTCTTTGGCAGGTTTGGAGGGAAATTCGAGTCCTAGTCCGACGCGCGAATCTGAGACGAGTTCAGATGCTGATTCGGGGGTTGATGTGTCAATTGTTTGCAGTGATGAGAGCGAGGATGATGGGAGGGGTGAGATTGTTGGGTTCGTGATGTGGAGAGAGTCTCCGGGGATGTCTGATTCAAAGAAGGAAGGAAAGGGTGAGGAATGGGATTGGCTCGCCCAATTACCGAATGGTACAGATGTCAAGCTCTGGAAGCGGTATGTGGAAGTCATGAGTTCTGATCTTGGAACAAGTGGAGAGGTTGGTATTGGTAAGTTCTAAGTTTCTTTACTTCACTTCATCATTTCACATCAGGTGTTGAAAGATCCCGAACCCGAACTTAGTTGATCAAAAAGCAGAAATCCAGAAATTGGCTGTTGCGCCACAGTATCAGCGACGAGGCATCGGAAGCCGATTACTCAAGGCTTTCCTTGATGATGTTGAAGGTCGAGGGCTGGGAGAGTCGGTTCAAGTACGTGCTTCGAGAGATGCGAAGGTGTTGTATGAGAGGTTTGGATGGAGGGTGGTGAGGGAATTCAAGCTGGATTTGAAGGATTGGGGAAGATATAAGGCATATGTTAATTTTGAAATGACGAGGGATGCTTGATCTGCTTTGTGTCGCGTCCACGTGTGGATGTTTCGAAGACCTCAGGTAGTAGGGGAAGTGGTTGGGTGCTTTCATTATTTCCACTGAATGTCTGAGACGACTAAGAAATGTCAACTTGTTACTCTGTGTGATCACCACTTTCCCCGAAACTTAATCATTTTTGGGTGGTAAGCCTTTCAGTGCCCTTTCCAACCCCGTATATTCCTTATCGCGGGTTTTGAATTCACTTCCTTCTTTGGAAACTTGTTTCAAATTGGCAATTCTTCCTGACTTCGTAGTTGTTACCGCAATTTCCGGCTTCTTTTTTTCATGCTCAATCTTTCTGCTCGAGGCTCTATTCTGTCTTTTCGGACTCGTTTGGGAATTTGCAGCTGTAGCACTTCGTGTTGGCCTGCTTACACCGCTCGCCAGATTCGAGGAGGTCTGACCCATTTCCTCGCTATCTTCCGTGGACTGATCTGATGTCTTGCGACGTTTGGAAGCATTCGATGTGCCATTAGTCCCCGGACCTCGCCGCTTCGTCGCAATTTGCATGTTTTCTTGTGGTGATGTATCTATTTCTATCATACTACCAGTCAGGCTTCGAACACCATCGTACATGGTAGATGGTGGGACATCCAGCCTTGAGGAATGTTTTGCGGAGAAAGTTTTTTCTGGGTTCCGTGATCCAACATTGGGCCGTGCAAGAGCTGACGATGAGATATGAGCAGCTTTGAGTGTCATATCCCAGACAGATCGCCCTGTATCGCTCCTCGCTAATGAGGACTCTGATGAATTTCCATCCATTTGGTTTATCGGCAGAATGCTATTCGGTAGTGGTAAAGGGTCCGCGAAGCTACTTCTTCTGGACAGTGGTGGATGCGGTATTACGGTCCCTATTTCTGTGGCGAGGGAGACATTGCAAACATTGTCCGATGTAAAAGATACCGCTGTGACCGTGATCGTCGGCTTGGCTTTGGCTGCAATCTTGGCCATATCATCTTTGGTGAAAGATACCACAAATCCATGAGCCGATGTCCTTTGAGGGCCGAAATTCTCGGGTGTGTCGGGTCCAGACTTTAGGTTCTGAGCAGGTAGAATTTTCGAGACGCGGGCCAAAGGTAAAGCAGGTGCTTGGTCGATAGAAGTTTTCGCAGAATCAGACTTCTGAAACTGTGCAGCTAGCATTTCTTCATTGATAGACACTGCGAGACTCGGGTTTCTCGGTTGTATAGCAGGGATTCGTTCGCTATAGGTAAATGCAAGACTTGGTTCCTTCGACTGTTCTGTAGGCATTTTTTCGTGAGCCGGGACCTCGAGACTCACTTGCTCCGATTGAGAAGTCCGCTTCCGTTTGCCATCAGGCAAGGGAGTTCTTGAACTTTTCGGAAAAGGTGAAGGACTTGGTATGCTAGCGAGTACCGTATGACTAGGATTCAGAATAGTATCCATGGACATTGCGCTCGAATTCGTTGGGATTTCCATTGTTGGTACGCACGCTAGGACTGACGCTTTTCGTGGCAGAGAGGATGCTCCTCATAGAAGACTCCGGATTCTGGAAGGACGTCGGTTTCGGTGTCCAACAGGGAGTATGTCAACGGAATGCTACTACTCTTTCATTCCAAACTAAATTGAAGAGTTGAATATCTAAGTCGGCTCTAGTTTGCAGCACAGGAGGAAACGACATACTTTCAGAACATCCGGCACGGGCATTGATATCGGGGTATTTTTGGAGGTTTCCGCAATCTTGGGCTGTGGTTAACGATGGTAAAGAATCTTTGATGTCTTGAAGATTAAATTTGCGGGAATTTGGGTCTCGAAGTTAGCATGCCAGACAGGATGGGAAGGAGCAACGAGGTGGGGCGATCGAAAAACGATCGCGACTGCCTTACAACAAGCAATTCTTATATCTCCTGAAGCAAGTATGTTGCGGAGTAAAAAGGTTCCGGTCCAAGCTTCATTTCTCAGATGAACATCGTCTTGCTAAGCTAAGAAAAAGCTTGGGATTATTTTTCAACAGGTGCAGATTCAATGTTTACTTCGCTTAATTGGTGCCGTGCAACCATCACCGCCACTTCGTCCAAAGTCACTCGACTTGACCCTCACATATCTCCAAATCATATGCTTGATGCTATCGCATATTCACATAAAAGAAATCACAATATCACCCGCAGAAACGCTCCTCACCGGACAGTTTACACCAGATGTGGACTACATGTGGGCTCCTTGACTAGGAAGGCGCGAAGTTAGTACATGAATTCAATGGTACGAACATCTACAGGCTGAGTGCTCTCAATTTACAACTAACCGTTTAGGAGACTTTCTACTAAAAAAGAACTTCTGAAGCGTCACTTGATAGTCACGCAGTTTAGGACTGATACTTCATTGCTTAATAAAGCATTCCTATTCCCGTCCTTTGCAGACTAGCTGACAGCTTTTCCTGGCTTATCTGCGGCATGTTGATCAACAGCTGTTCAAATGGCTTATGTGAATAAGCAACGCGGCCCTTATTGAAAATATTCTTCCACATATATCACATGAAGGGGGGGTGAGGAACACATCAACAAAGCGAGCAGGACCGTACAACCCTCTATCGTGAAGTCCACCAATGAACTGCGTGATTCTATTCAAATCTTGCCTGTCCTGCTGATCACCACTGTTGTATGCGAATGCAAAGGGTCTATCAGGTCTTTGTCCATGATGCTACATCTGAGCCAGCCTGTTGAAAGAAAGCATGCGGCTGCCAGTTGGAACGCCAGGATAGTTGTTATTCGTTGTCCAGTATTGACCATTCTCATTTGCAGCTCTGATGCCTCTTCCAAATCCGGCAAATCGTTGGCCGCATTATGGACGTTGAGATGCATCAGGACTAGCATCTCAGCGTACGTCGACATCGTGGATCCTTGGGCTAGGTGGCTCTCCTCTTGACAATTGTAATTTTGGTTGTGATGTCTCCACGCCGTTCACTTATGCCTTTGTTTTCGGGACCCCTGGGGTTGTAGACAGCGGCAGCTTATGGAGAACATTTGGGATATATAGAGGCAAGAATTTTTCTTATCTTTATAGCGCAGGAGAAGTCAACCTTCCAGCCATGAAAGTCATCACAGTGGGAATACTTTTCAAAAGTTTAGAGGAGACTTGGGAATCAAAATACCGGATGAATGATTCCAAAGAAGCAAAGCACTCTTCATCTCGCAGCGCCACGGCACATATTTTGACAGCATCATAACCATCGTCAGTCTCTGGGTTGGAGATGCAGTCTCCCCTGGAGCCCCAAAGTAAATGTCAGGAAGTGTAAAGAAAAAATAGATTTTAGACTTATTTCTAATTAGTTGACTCTCCAACGCTCTCATACTGGTATAATCAGAAGTCTGCTTGGATTACCCCCACACAAAGTACTATTAACACAGCTGACAGCCCGCAAGTCCCCACTCTTGATGCGCCTCCAGCTTGAATGTATGACGGGGTAGCAGCAATCGCCGTTCCAGTCGCTGTCACCGAAGACCCTCCATCTCCTCCATTAGGTACACTAAGCGACATGGAAGGTTGGAAAGTACCCGTTAAAATAGCCGGGACTGTACCGCCTGTGGGAAGGATGTAAGTGGTCCCGGACAGCGTGAGGGCTCCTCCAGATGTCAAAGTGTTCCCGCCAATGACTATACCAGCTGTAGGTGATGCTCAGCCTCAGCCAAAATCTAACTTGGGAAGAATTGATATGGGGTTATGACGACTTACTGGGGATCCCAAAAATACTCGCGACAATAACCCCGACACTTGTTGCCGTGATGATTTCGAGCCCGGTTGGGCCATTGCTGAATTCAACACCAGCAGTTGTAAGGGGCTGGCCTGGGAGAATTGTAGCCCCGTTGATAATCACCGCAGTATTTGAGGGATTCGAAGAAATAGTGAAAGGTATGCCGTTGATTGTTGTTGTGGACTGATCGGTCGGTGAGGCATCTGTTGGTGCTGGTGCGTTCTGATCCCTCGTCGTGGTAGGTCCTTGTGCAGCTGGTGGAATGTTAGCTGCTTTGGAACTAGTTGTGGTGACCTGTTGGGCAGGCGGGATAGCCTCTAAGGTCGAGCTCGTAGTAGTGGTAGACGAAGGACCCCTAGCATAGATCGTTTGTATCTCTGTTACCAGCTGGTCCACCGTTATCTTTTGGGTTTGCGTTGTAACAACAATTACTGTTTGAGATATAGTAAATCCACATGTCTTGAAAGTCGTCACGGAGGTGATTGTTGTCAGTCGTGTCACTGTGACTTGCATCCCATTCGCGTCCCCCGAAGTCGTAAAAGGTGCTCTGATGATATTCCTGGGAGGTTTAGAAGGCGGAAGCGTGACTGTCGTGGATATAGTGGTTGTGGAAAAGACTGTTGTGTTGCCATATGCTGTGGTAATAATTGACGTTCCAGTCACAATTTGGTAGCATGTCGTTAACTCGGTGACTATCACTCCACTAGTTATGGTGGATGACTCGGTAACTGTTCCAGCAATGGGAATTTGCGTGGAGTTCGTGAAGTAGTTGGGTATTGAATCTGCTTCAACTAGAAAGACAGGTGATGTTAGACAACTTTCGCTACCACACCCCCTAGATGGCCTCTGCTTACCCTTACAATTTGTCCAGAGGATAGCACACGCAATGAGCAGATAGCAATATTGTCTACCGTTTAGGAGGGACATCATCTTGTATGTCTTTGCACAAAATCAGAGTCGGAACGAGACAAAATATTCGCTTGCTCAGATTTGCTTGGTTTAATGTGGCTCCTCGGCCTTGACATAACAGCAAACTTGCCAGGTTCTCAGTCACGTAGCCATTGTAAAAACATCCATTCTCAGCCTCAGAAACCCCATTAGTGAGCGATTGGCAGATTTTGGGTGGGATGCATGCTCAAGGGTTGGCATGCAAGTTTCCAATATTGTGAGTGCAACGGTGCTGCAGCAGTGCATTGCATGCAGCGAAATTCACGAATCACAGATCAACGGGAAGATTGAAACACGAGTCAAATCGCTCCAAAACTATAAATCCTAGTTTATATTTCAGCCTCCATATCCGGAAGGGTGGAAGTGCAGAATCCGCCATATTCATGAATGCCAGAGCCACAGCCTCGTGCACCTTTAAATTTCTGCAGCAAGTCTTCGCTACTGAGTCTTTTCTCGGGCCGAACATCAAGTTCAACTGTGTCTGATGCTACTTTCGTACCTACGTCCTATTCTGTCCAGTATGCTTTGGGATTCTATCTCATACATGTATGGCAAAGATCTCTTTGAAAAGACGAGTTCCGAAAGCATGCTCTAGTGCTGGCAGAAAGCCACCTCCCAGGGTTACTTTACTCCGGAAAACGAGCCACTTGGATGAACATGTCGCGCGAGCGAATCATGGGAGGGGCAGAAGTCCGAAGGATTCGAAACCTGGACCGAAACCACACATTTGAATGTGTGGCTTGCAGGTTGGGGGCCAACGGGAGCCGGTTTTGTTCTTGTTACAGTAGTACCCCGCCTTCCACTCCTGCGGATTTGTGTTTGGAGAGGGCCTCGCTTAAAGTAAAATACAAGACATCTACGTACTATTCAAGAACATAGTTAATTCATTAGCTTGATGAAGATTGGAAATGTTCAGCTAAACATTTCAAGTGATTACTTATAGTTGTGGTGTATAATTCAAATTCGCCTACTTTGCCGCCTCTGCGGCATCAAGTCGTGCAAACTGAGAGTTGCCAGTTGGCAGAACCTTGGGGGCCGATGTGGCTTCGTTTGACCACATTGGGCCACACCTCTTCTCTTCCTATCAGCCGACAACGCTGAATAGCAAGGCTGGCGGTGTATCTGAGTGTTCTTGAGTGTCAGCGTCGTATCCTTCCTACCTTCAGAGCCCCAAAGGATCATTCTACGAGGAGTACGCTATCTTGTCGGCTGAACACTTGAATATGATTTGAGAAGTGAAAGCTGTGGGAAGTTTGGGTTACCATTCCACAGGCAGTCTCATTTTCAGCAGAGGCATCGTCTGCCGGACTCCATCGTTCTGCGGCTCTGGCCTGGCCCAGGACCACTTAATTGCTCCAACCTCCGTAGTTCGACCGTCAACGACAATTATGTCGCCCGAAAAAGCGCTCCTGAGACGCAAGCCAGAGGTCATCCCCACACCCTTCAACTTCTCTCCTAGTGGAATCTTTGAAGGCAATGACGGCTCATGGTCAACATTCATCATCCGCGTCGGTACGCCAGCTCAAACCTTCCGTGTTCTAATTTCAACAAGCGGACAAGAAACTTGGGTTCCCCTCGTCGACGGGTGTGCTGATTTTGATCCTTTGAATTGTGGAGCTTTGAGAGGTGTACAAGATTTTCAGAATGCGCCAAGTGGGGGATTCAGGACCAATCTGGTAAGTTTTGGTGGGTTTTTGAAGTCAACGGAAATGATGGTGCTTGATGAGCTAAACACTTCGTTGTAGAGTTCGACGTGGGAGCTTATCAACTTGTACAATCTAGCTTTAGAAGATCATCTAGATGGATACACTGGAGCTGGACTGTATGGTTTCGATACAGTAGGGTTGCAGCTCCCAAATAGTGGTGGAATCACCTTGAATCACTCGATAGTAGCAGGTAAGTTTGGTTCAATTCAAGAAACCTCTTTTCGTTGAACCTACTTGGTCTACATGCAATGTTCTTTCAATGCTAACCAGGGCAAAAGGAATCGGCACGAAGCATTTTATGCTTGGGATCTTCGGCATCGGCCCAGGAACAACAAATTTTGACGATTTTAACGATCCCCAACCGAGCTTCATGGGATCTCTCAAAAATCAGAGCTTGATTCCCAGTCTTTCGTACAGTTACCACGCTGGTGCGTCTTACGAAAAGACCCCTGCAAGTCTTGTCCTGGGAGGCTATGACGCCTCGCAATTTGACGTTAGCAAAGTATCAACTGTCAGATTCAACACGAACGGATCGTACACATTACCTGTGGCATTACAGGTTATCCAAGCGAGTGGCACACTCAATGGTGTTGTGACCCTGTTGCCAGAAGGCATCATGACTACAATCGATTCGACAATCCCGGAGATCTGGCTTCCTGTCGCTGCATGCGAGAAGTTCGAGAAGTCGTTTGGTACTTTCACCATCTCCGCACTCTTTTAAACCAATCTTTTTCTGTCAAGAAAGCTGACAAACTTGAAGGACTTCAATTGGACAACTCGACAGGAAGATATCTTGTCAACGACACAATGCACATGAAGCTAAAGGAGCTTAACCCAGTCATCACTTTCAAGCTTGGCAACCAAACTTACGGAGGAGAGACGCTCAACATCGTACTCCCGTACGCTGCCTTTGATCTCCAAGTCAATTATCCGATCTATCCAAATGCCACGAACTACTTCCCCCTGAGGCGAGCAATGAACGACTCGCAGTACGTGATCGGACGTACTTTCTTGCAGGAAGCGTAACTCCTCTTGCTCCGAATCTCTAGGCAGGGTCTGAAATTGATCGTTAACAGGTACATCGTGGTCGATTACGAGCGACAAAATTTCTCTATCTCTCAGAGAGTGTCGCAAGGCACGCCAACATACGTACCGATTCTATCCACTTCGCATCATGCTAAACCCGGCGGTCTTGAGAAGGGTTCGAAAATTGGTATTGCAATTGGTGTGGTAGTTGGAAGCTTACTTTTGCTCGCTGGAGCAGCAGTGTGGTATTGGAAGAGAAAACAGGTAAGCATGAGCGGACAGTCGGGGGGCACCGAAGAACCTGGAGGAACTCCTGGTGGGGAAATGGAGGTGAAAGCCGCCGAAAATATGACGGAGATGAGTTCACCAGGTGCTCCTGTGTGGGAATTCCCAGGTGATACCACAATACATCCGGAAGAACTTGACAGTGGCCCTGTTTTGGAGATTGGAGATAGAGAGGTGCCTCACTCGCGAGCTGAGCTCCCAGCATCGTGATAGAGATCCATGGTCGAAAAATCGATGTTGGAAGATGTACTGTATACAAAGTTGGAAACCATAACTTGGTCTTTAGTCATGCATGTTGTTCTATTACCGAGCTTTAGATTCATAATACTCTTCATGTTCTTAGATCAGCAGCTCAATGCACTATGACCATGCAAGTATCGGTTGAAACAATGGTCTATAATTTAGAATGGCTTCTCTATCTAACCACATGAACTTAAGTTGCGAAAAACGCCACCATGTCATCCGACCCAGATGCCGATTCCCAGTTCCCTAACACCGAAACAAACAAGGACCACCATTAAGTCGTAAACCATTTCAGCTATCAAGATCACGCCGCGGTAAACACCGGAACAGAAGCACTCCACTGATTCGTAGCCGTCCCCGTAACAGTAACGCTTGTCGCCACATACAAATTATACATCTTCCCCGCACCACAGGACTGGCTTGGATCGCCTTTACAAGTCATCGTGCAAGCCTTCGTACCCACCAAGGAGGCTGGCTGTGGCGTCGGAGCTCGAGTTGCTGCGTAGCACTCTCTTCCGTATTCTACACCTGCGTAGAGAAACGTGGTGGCTGGCACGGCAGAGCGACGGGCTAATGCTGATGAGATGCAGAGATCGGGCGTCATGCTGTCGTTACTAAAGAGCTTGGGCATGTTGTGACCTCCGAACGGTCCGCTTGCGGGATCGTTGTAACATCCTAGGGAGGCGAAGCCGCGGATTGTGGAGACGGTTGAGCTGCTGGTTGCTGTTGATAGGGTGGAGGGTTTGCTAGTGGTTGAGGAGGATGTTGTTGACGGAGGAACAGTAGTGGGAGGGGAGGTTGTGGGGGGGGTACTTGAGGATGTGGTAGATGTAATGGTGGAGGTGGTAGTGGAGGTGGTGGGGATAAAACTCGAAGATGATGAACTTGAGGGGAACAAAGTTGAGGATGTTGAGGTCGAGGATGGTTCATTTGAGGTGGTTGAAGTTGAAAATGGTTCATTCGAGGATGTCGAGGATGTTGAGGTCGATGATGAGATGTCTGAAGAGGAGGAACTCTGAGAGGGTGGATCTGGAGCCGCCGACGAAGATGTAGATGATGGAGGTACGGAAGTAGAACTATTTGTTGTCAAAGTCTCTGTGTAGCTCGAAGATATGCTCGAGGAGCTGGTAGAGACAGTCGGTGACCCTGACGATGAGCTGGAGGTGGATGTAACGCTCGACGATTCTGTGAGCGAGGTGCTGGAAGAGGTGGGAGTGACAATTGATGAAGTTGACAGCGCTACGCTGGAAGTTGATGATGATGTGCTCAAAGAGATCGAAGACGATTGGCTCGGACTTGAGACTACGATCGCAGTCAAGTTGTTGTATATTGTCAAGCGAGACGATCCACCACACTATTCAATTAGCTTGTGACATGTAGACCCTGTGGCTTGGAAAACCTACCATCTGTAGTGGATTTCCCTTGCAGGTCATGGAGCAAGTACTCTCATCTGTTATGTTGCTGCCAGCGGTTAAAGAGTTGCCACAGAAGCCTATCCCGGATCAGCAAATTTCAAACTCTAAGTATGGAAGACTCACACTCTCGTCGGTATTCAATCCCAAACCAGATATAGCCAGTACAAGTTGAAGCGCACAGTTCAACTGTCATGGTATCATCTGCAAAGGACTTCAGAGACAAGGCTCGACCTTTTGTTGATTCTGTGTAACAGCCAGCATAGGAGTAGGCACCAATTGTTCGCACAATAGCAGGACCAGTCTGAGTTGGCGTTATGCTTAGCTTGGTAGACGTGGGTGTCAAAATTGATGATGTGAGTGTTGACGAAAGTGAATTACTCACGCTCGGCAATGAGAAACTTGATGAAGATACACTCGACGTCTGGGAAGTCGTCGAAGAGGAAGAAATTGAGGATGAGACGGGAGGAGCACCAGGAATGCTGTCTGGGCCTGGAGTATATCGAGTGCGGTCATAGAATACTGAAATGAACGTGCCATCGCCTCCGCAGGGCTGAGTGACATCGCCAGGACAACTCCAAGCACATTTCTTGAGACTTTCATCGGTGCTAGGCTCATCAGCAAAATGCTTGCCTGATAATATGGCTTGAACTTACTATCTAAGATAGGTTGGGGGAGTGTTTCCACACTAAGTTGCTATCAGTACGCAAATCGAGCTTGAAACCAACCTGGAACTTACCCAACACTCCGTATCTGCTTCATATTAGCTTTTTAATCTTTGGTAATGGGAGTCTAAACGTACGGTACTCAGTTCCTGCGAACCTGTATCCCCCAGCAAGGCACTGCCTCTGGCACCAGCCGTTCTCATTTTGCGCTGAGCTCTGAGCCTTGCTGAAAAGACGACCACCACCATCCCAGTAACATCCAAGATACGTGTATTGAGATGATCCATTTGCGAGTAATGGGCCAACTTGCTGTGTGACAATGTTCGCTGTGATCGCTACATCGTGTACACCAAAGGTAACATCGCTGTAACCCATTAGCCGTTCTGATCACTAAGAGCAGTGAGAGAAAGGACTTACTCAGTGTTTAAGATCCAAATGTCTGAGACTGTATGATCCGCACGATTTACGCCTAGTGGAGCGGCAACAATGGATACCTGACCTAGTGCACAATTATTCACGTCGATAAACTGCCCCTCGTGTAAATCAACAAGGGCATTTGGAGCGAGGAGTTCGGTGCCGACCGGGGGTTTACTCTTCGTAATGGCAAGTGCAGAGCCTCCTTCATTGCAAATACGAATGCTCTTCGACTGAGTAGTTCCATCAAGAACGTTGCCAAAGTCCATTATGAGGGGGCTCTGAAAATCCCAGCCTCCTTCAATCGTCGAAACCGAGATATTTGCGACCGGGGCAGTGGAAGCAGAACCTGACAGAATGATGTACTCCGCACCTCCAGTGGTCCAGAATTCAACGAACGAATTGTACGTCCCCGTCACGCTTGCCAGGAACTTGACGGAGACGGTAAGGGACGCGCCACTCTCAATTGCGTCTCCAGTTTTTGGAAACTGGGTTGATGTAAAGCCATTGCCGAGGTCACCGTTCGTGATGTTCGTCCATTGGACATTTCCATTGATGGTGTTTGACCAGGCAGTACCCAAGATGCTGAGAGGTTGCGCTCCTACATTTGAGAGAATAAAGGAGGCTGTCAGGCCTGAGGGGGCACCTGCTGAACCGATTACAATGCCGCCAAGATCAATCTCAGTGGGGGTGATGGTCATAAAGGCATTTTGTGAGACTACTCTCCCCGTCAGAGAGACTGGAAGGACGGTGCTGTACTTAGGGATCCCGTTTGTCGTGATGATGTTGAGACTTGTACTCTCCACGCCTGGAATGACCTTTCCAAATGATGCTTGGGGCACATCTTGAACAACGGCTGTTGTCAAATCCCAAGTCACTGGGAACGAAAAGGTCGCACCTTGGGCTAGGGCGCCTTGAGGAAGAGTAGAGTTATCGCATTTCCAGTTTGAATTTCCGGTTGTGCATCCATTGATCTTCGTGATGGGGATCAGTGCTTTGCAGTCCACAGTCCTTGTAGCACTCGTGCCAATGGTAACATCTTGGAAATCTATTGGATCGGTACAATTGAGAGGCAATGCCACTGGCGAGCCTAGGCACATGATATTTCCGTTGCTATCAGTTGTGTAAAGTCGGCCGTCTCCAAACGCTGGCCTCTGAAATTTGTTCAGTCCTCCAGTTGCTGGGAGGGGGATTGGTTGAAGCACTCCGTTGACTGGCACAGCATTGAAAGCTTGGAGGCCCAAACTTGGGTCCGAAATCCAGAGAATGCCTGTCCCGACTTGTCCCTTGAAGGTAGTCGTAGTGGGAATTCCTACGCCGACTCTGCCAGCTGCAGGCCCATTTGTCTGGCCAACAAGGGTGAATGAGGGAACTCCATTGGAATCCAAGCCCATCTTGTAGCAAACAGTTGCTCCGCCAGTTGGCGTGAAATAAATGTAACCACCCTCCAGAGGGTACGAGCCAACACCAGCAAAGACTGTCCCCTGGGCTGTGATCGTCTGAATGACATTGTCAGTTCCTCCCGGTCCCTGTTTGAACCCTCCCAGGTTATTCGCATTCATGATGTACGCCTTCGAATTCTTGCCCAGGGTCACGGCTATTCTAGATATTCCAGTTCCCTTGAACACTGTAGGATCAAGTAGCGTGACTCCGGATGATCCCAAGTCCCGATCTCCTGCGTCCATGGATATGTATTCATAAGGCTCAAAATAGTCGTTGAGGGTTATCTTTCCCTGTGCTGAAACGCTAAAGCTGCCAACAACCTCGTCCAAAGTGGAAAGCGGGGTTCGGCCAGAAGCTCCTACATCACCATTGGCATGGCCTTGACCGTTGCTATCTTAAGTCAGGCGGTGCCTCTAGAGTAGCTTAGAAGTAGGCGGAACTTACCCCGTAGCTAGAAAAATACGATTTCCATCAACAGCGAGGCCCATGCCGCCTAGGTCTTGTTAGCATGGCTATTGTTGTGGAAAGAAATGACTGACCTTGCCAAATACCGGCTTTGCCTCCCTTCTCTACCAGAAGATCGCCTTGGACTGGAGGAGCACCTGGACTTGATTCCATGGCAAATATCGAGGTAACGCCTTTATGAGGTCAGTCGAGCCACACATGAATTCGACAGAACTAGCATACCAACACCTGGTGTGGTGCTCACGGCGACCACCATTCCTGTGTAGTTGAAGAGATCACAGTGTCCACCAAAGCCACCCAGTACCACACCGTTAACCATTGCAAGGGATGGACGCTGCAAAACAGTACCACCAACGAAATATCTACGGCTATCAGTAGGAACAATAACTCCTCGAATGGGAAACAAACCTCGCAGGATCATTGTCGGCAAAATGGCCATCAATCAAGATAGGGAATCCAGGCCTATCTTGCAGGGTCTGAACGTCAATGCCATAGAATTGGTAGATGCCTACATTGACTCAGCAGGGTTCAAGTACGAAATGCGACATTTGAAAGAAGCTCACCATTCGCCAAACCGCCACTTGCTGCTCCATTTTTGTATCCTTTCGAGAAAAAGTATGCAGTATTTGTGTTTGGATCTATGATTGGTGTACCCTGCTCGGATTTCAGTACAGCATAACTGATAGTCCGACATCAGAACTCACAATAACTCCAATGTAGTCAGGAATATCGGTGCATCCAATATCCTTCTGCAGAAATGGAGGTTGGACAGTCCGAGAGTTCAACAAAGTTCCATTGACGGCATCCAAAGTTCGAATGACGTTTTGCGAAGATGCAATAAATACAAGCTGCGATGCACCTGGAGGTGTGTACACGAGTGGTTTCGCATACCATCGCTCTTTATTTCCATATGTGTTCTTCCATAACATGCCGAATATCGCGGACCCCACTGTGTTGGGGTGTAGATTGTGATTGTCCAAATAGCCTGATTGGGAAGGGTCCGCATCTTGAATCTCGTCGGTTGCAGCCAGGGAGCTGACCAGCACAGGCACGAAGGCCAAGACGAAGTATATTCTCATCCACATGCTTACAGCTATTTATGAATGCTCCGTACGCGATTCCAGCAGCACACTCGATAGCGACGGACTGGGGTGGACGACAGTCAAACCGAACAGCGAACGACAGAAAATAAACATCAAGAACGAAGACCAAAGGTGCAGTAGGACTTTATCGAAGGAGTTACAAGCGGCTGGAAGGAGATCTTGGCCGAACTAGCAGTGGACTGCGCTTGCATTGCCCAGACATGCGTCCCACTTTCCGTTGTGTACAGTACTAGCTCTCAAAAGAAATGTCCAGAGAGTCATAAAATTAGTCGGAGGTCTGGAGGGGCTAGATGAGCTCGAACGTTTTTACCTTTCCAGCGAGAACGATCCCCTGGCCTAGATTCTAGGGCTGAGGAGCGACAACGAGATGCATGCCTGGTGGCGTCAACACAGGATCTTTCTCCAACGCCACAATATTGGCTATCGACAAGCAAGGACCTGACGCCGATTGGCTTGTTTAGCCTCGAGCGCCATTTTTGGGAAAGGCATCGCAAACCCTGACGATTGAATTCGGAAGGAGGCTTGTTATTCCAAGCTTTGCTCAGCACTGCTTATTCGTGAAAGCTTTCAAGATTATTGGACGTGCCTGCAAGGGAGCATTGTGCACAACAGAGCGTGTCAACAATATACATCTGGCATTGAACCTCGCATTAGGGAGGTCGTTGAATCATGGCGCAGAGGGTCATTGTAGACACATCTAAGTTACTAAGTACATCTGATGTACGCCGAATATGCGGTCTCGCGTACCTGCGTTGAGTGAGAGTTTGCATTGGTGGCAATCAAAAGTCTACGGAGTAGCCCACGGCAGCCAAGACTCAGCCGGTCACAAATCCAGACTTGGTGGCTTTTCCGAGGGACTCGCTATTGGATGGCAAGGTTCCTATTCCTGGCAGCTTCCCACGAATGCCCAGTTCTCCCACCCAAAGTGAACCTGGGGACAATCTGAACTTTGGGGGGCTTGGGATGGGAAACGCCTATCAGAGTATATTTGCGAGTGGCTGTAGAACCTTATGCCGCTCAATTGTACGGGGTACGCAGAGCTTGGACATCCCCAAACAGTACTGCCGATATCCGGCAGACTTCACTAAATTTTGGGGAATCGTTGGAGCGAAGGTTGAGAAATTGCAAGGGGAGGAGATGCGGAGGCACGAATCTGACAGCCCCGTGACAGGACCTTTAACACGAGATGAGGGCGCTAAAGCCCTCTATTTCGCCCCGCGCGTCTTCCCGAGACGACCCCTCCGCTCTCGAGCCACGGCTTTGTGCCACCAGGGGGGGACAGCATCTCCAGTTCCACTCCGGCCGGTCAACCCTGTAATAGAGTAAAAAGTGGATGACCAAGTGTCACGTATATTGTCTACTCAATAGTCTATATCTTCCCAATAATCCTTCTGCTCTGTCTCCGAGTTTGATATGTTTCTGGTCCACTCCCCCTCCTCTCATCCACCTCACCACATCACATCATATCGTTAGACTCTTGTGCACTAAACAAGCGCATGCGACAGTGACATTCCCTATCAAACGGCGACTAAGAGAAATTCTGCCAATCACTTCCATCCCTGGCTTTCCACCGAGAGGAAGCACATGTGCGACTGATAGTCAAGAGCAGTAATTTCAGACCTGAAAGCCGTTGACTTCGATGGCTTCGAAACACTCCTCAGGGTGGCAATCGGCTAGCATTGAATGGGAGAACACAATGTGTCTGTTCCCAAAATTAAATGCGTCATGATTCTCGGGCTGCTGAAAAGTCCGTAATCGCTGGCCACAATGCTCATTTGCACTTTGTCCCGAGAGCTCTGGTCAAGTAAGACGCCGCAATGTGCTGTTTATATGCAGCAAGCTCTCGAGGAAGGCTCCAAACTGTGGTGTCTCTTTCTTTCTGCTTTTATATTTGCATATTATTTGCATATCTGTTAGTCAATGGCCTGATGATTTGGCTCGGGTCCGGCTGGGTGGTTCTGGGCTCAGAAGACTTCATCGGAACATAGCTGCTGAGCGCAATATGCGAAAAGTCGAGTATCGAGGCTGGACGGATCTGCCACCAGGTATGCAATCTGATGCACACGGCCTGCACGCATGAATGGACAAGACTTGGAATGATCGGCTTCGATCGCACTCTCTCTCGATGCTTGAACGCTAGAAGGTGCAATTTTCTTGTCCGATGTTTGTCTCACTGCGATTCACAGGCATTTTTCTCATCTTTCCACGCCCAGCATATGACACAACCGCCTGCTCTGAGCGCTAGAATTATGTTGAGTCCTCAGATTTTCTATGAATTCTTTGTCCGGAGAAATGGTCATGGCTGGCTCAAGTTGCATGGGAATATCTCAGCCATCACGCTTCCCTGCACCATCTCGACCAGCACTACACGTCGAGGCCTGGTAAACACCACTATAACCCTCAACCTCCTCCCCCATCTCCTCCAAAACGACTTGCGCCAGCTTGGCATTCTGATGTAGAACAATCCCATGAGGATTCTTGATTTCCATCAATGCTCCCAGAGCACCTTCATACCCAGCATCGATAACGCCAGCACCAATCCCCACACCAGAACGCCACAATGACGACCTTGGGAAAACGCTTCCCATACAGTTCCGAGGAATTTGAACCGTTTCGTTGAAATCAACCAAGTAAGCGCCAGGTTGAAGAGTGATAGATTGGCTGGTCTTGCCGAAAGGTAGGATGGAGACCTGGGCTGCTTGGCGTTTGCTGTTGTCGAAGTCGATTGTTGCTGCAGAGGTCCATTTCGAAATTTGTCGGAGTGTGAGGTCTACACCACATGGCTGTTGCTGATGGACGACATTTCGAATGTTACGCACCAGCTGACGGGTCACGATTTCGAGGCCGCTGAGAATCATGCTGTAGCTTTGGGGGTGTGGGTCTTGGTAGACGCGGTAGACATAGCAGAGGTTGGTTGGTTGGGATTCGACTCGGATATCGAGGAGCAGTCAATTGAACAGTGCGGGCATTTCGCTGTTGTTGATTCGTTTCTGACAATGGCATCGAGAGATTGGGTAGAAGAGACGCGAGGTCGCGTTCTAGCGCGCCCGTCAACACGTGACTCAGGTGTCTGATGTTCCAGCTCTTAAGATTGAGCATCAATCGACCAGGACGTTGGATTCCGAATGAATATGCTTTCCAAATATCCAATTCTCAATCTCCTGTAAATCGATCACCAATGTGAGATCATGGACTCAGGAAAGCTTGATTGATTTCCGTCACGTCGGTGTAACTTAGCGCAATACTCTGCGATTGCTCGATGGAACGCTAGCAATTCCATTTGCTCTGCTTCGCCTCAATTTTAGTGAGGAAGACTTTCTTCAAACCACCTTTCCTTTACTCCGCTCCACAAAGAGTTGATGACTTGAAGAAAATGAGCGTCATCATCTTGATACAATGCAACATCGTTTCGCCAACTAGTGGCACATACGTACGTATTCGCCGTTTGTTTTCCGGCGCTAGCCCCAGTCCACCCGCTGCACCTTCCCTTCTCGACCATAGAATCCACAGAATCATCTTTTCAAGACTTAGCAAGCGTATGTTTCAGATTCTGTGATGTGCAACAAAACCCTGGACTCAAAGAACGATTGTCAAGTGGTGCGGTCTTTTTACCCGATCTGGCGGTGCTTGCCGAGGGGTAGCTTCAAAGAACTACCGGACCAAGGATGCACGCACCTCCATTAGAGCAGGCCAATCAAGAGAAGGATATATTTGCTACCTGGCACTCTTCTTTCAATAGAATTTATTCTTCAGCAATCAAACAATGCCATTATAGTAGTTTTCATACGGGATAGTAGCAATTTAAGAACAATGAGCGAGGTTCGAGGGTTCAATTCATCTTGTCAAATAATTAGAACCTTGGCTTGTTTCAAAGAACTTCAATGGCGAGTGACTGTTCGTTTGCTATTCTTTGACTGTTGCCCTATTCTCTCCTTAGGATTGGACATCTATAGAATCGCACCTTCCTCGCCCAGAAAGAGTGTTATCTTGAATTCCAATTCACATCCAGTTACCCACTTCACATGCAACAACAAGACTTTACTCAACAGCTATGTCACAAACACCACCAGTATTTGGAACTCTATGTCCCTGCACCAAGAAAGACTGTCCCCTCAGCGAGGCAGGCATTCCCTAAGCCGTTGGACTCTACAAACACGAAGGCAAAAACCACAACTGCTTCAGTGTCTTTTTCTCCAATTCAAACCCCCCACCATCACCAGTCATCTTGGAATTCAACTAATTGAAGCCAGCTGTTCACTTCGCAATCAAGGAGTCTGGGAGAACCGGAGGCAATCTCAAAGAAGCCAAACCTGTAAAAGACAAACTGTACGCAACGGAGGCAAGTTTCTGGATTACCACAATGGATCAGCCACGGTTCTGGTTCTTGTGGTCACTGATACTACGGATTGAAATATGCTTCGACTTCTTTTACTGCGTTACACTTGCTTCTTTCCTGGTTGTTCTTTACTCACCCCACGGTCGGATGATGGATTATGTTCGTCGTTTACCCCCCTTCCCTCTTTCCCCACCCCAACCCTCAATTTTTGAGTAACAAATTAAATATATTTATGGAGAAAATTATCCCCATCACTGCATACCCTTCGTTGTCTCTCCCATGTATTGTGCAAGTTCTCTCACGTATAAAAGAATGAAATGTGAACCGAATCTGTGAAAACAGGTCACTCATTTCAGACAGGCCATTTTTGTCGCATTAGAGTCTTGATCAATCACTCATCTCAGTGGATTCCCGTCAACTCGTCTTGTCCCTTAGACTGTACATTTCCTCTGAATCTTCTATATAGTAACCTCGTCCTCCCCATCCAGCCATTTCGAAATAACTCCGCCACCCCCCCAAATTCCGAAATCAACAACCACTCCACTTCTCCTCAGTAACAACCCCCAGTCTCCGTCCTGCCCTGCAACATCCAAACAACCCAAGGTACCTAAGCCCAAAAGCAAATCCACTAATAACGCCATGTCTTCAACACAAAATTGGCCCTCCAATGGCCCCGCTTCTTCCAAGAAATGCGACAAAGCTGACTGTGTCTCAACCAGAACGCAATCCATCACTTGCTCGATATCTACAAGCATGAGGCCAAGGATTACGACCAGATTATTCACTAAGAAGTTCTTTCAGAAGTGTGACCCTCCTCTATTCGTCCTAATTAGCTTCGCACTTCTCTTCAATTTCGGTGCCCTACTCGACTCATGATACATTCCACATGGACTTTCATATTCCGCACATCATTCGAAAACATGTACTAGCTCCCCAATCATCAAGTGAATCGTTCTAGTAAAATTGAATCCGGTCTCGATAACATCATCAAGCAGCTAGTAAGTCCAATCTCTCCCTTGAATCAACCCCCCTCCCCCCAAAAAGTCATCTAATGCAGTCACCAGAAGCCGGAGGTGAAATTTCAGCCCAGCGGTTCGGCCACGACACCATGATGTAGATAGGACTTTCCACTCAAAGTCACTGGCTTACCATGTAGACTTTAAGTAACGATGTTGTACATTGTGAAATTTCCAAAGGGTCCAAACCCAGCCTCAACTTTGTGTAAGCAACCAGAAACGCCCTTCTCCGCTGCGCCTGTCTATACATACGATCCGAGCACTCTCAGAGTACAGTCACATTCCCCACGGGACTTGAATTTCTGGATCGATTTAGTATGTATTCCCATGGGCATGTGAAAACCCATTCAATGGGGAGACCAATCGTGGCGTGAATTTGATCTGTTGAATGCCTCTATCCTAGGCAGACTCTGGAGAGGTGTTGTAGGCTTCCTAGATCGCACATATGGGTAGTTGAAGGTACCGAATATATCAAGGCTGAGCAACTCGTCTGGGGTCAGCTCCTCGCGCATCGGTACCGAATTTCGCTCGTGAACGTCTTCGAACAGCGAGCGCTGTAGAGCATAAGCAGTTCTGTTTGGTATGTTAGCTGGAGTGTGATTGAAATTAGACAGAGCTGACTAACCTGCGCATTTCACCGACTCTGATAGCAACAGAAGGATCCGATTCTCGGATCACGGGATCCAACATCTCCCAATACCTCGTTGCAACCGGCCAGTACTTCCCGAGCTGACGCAGAGTATCCATAAAGAAGAAGACGTTACTGTCCAGTGTATGACCTTGCACAGAGGCGTGGACAAGTAAAAGTCGGGTCGCGATCCACATTGCCAGTGCAAAGCCCGGTCCAAGCAAATCCAGCATATCAGTATTGACAACATCTAGGGTGAGTTCTTTCAAACTCCCGACAGCACCGAGACATTTCTGCATTGCGTCGTATGATGGTTGGAACAAGGCCGAAGATTCGGATGGATAGGCTGCAGGTGCGTGTAGGTGGATGACTGCAACGACGAATGCAGTTTGAAGTATAATCCAGTTGGAGATCTTACTTTTGGTGTCGGAGTGGCAAAATTGCGATATTTCGCTGTATTCGCCAGGAAGGCTTCTGAGCCATGTGGATAACCATTGGTCCAGTTCAGAGTAACGCAATCTCCAATTTTCGATATCAGCCTGAGAAATAATATCGAGTGGGACTTGGAGGAATTCGTGGGTCTGTGACATGATCTTTAGAAGCTCGCAGTGATAGGAGTAACTTCCAAGATTTGCAGCGTTTTGATTTGTGTCTTCTTCAACGCGGCCATGAAACTCATCCCAGCGTGGCCATCTGGTTTCGACAGGACGATCTTCAGAGAATAAATCATAACGGCAAGGTAGACGTCTCCGTGCTGCTCTCTCGTCTATGGCGAATCGTGAATGCGTCCCTAGAGTTGTATATCGATCCATGCTGTACACCACCCAGAATAAACGGCGACGTTCCTCGTTCTCTATCCAAGATCCTGGTTGGGGCAGCAAACGAGAGCGAAGGACACTGGTAGACATCTGGCCCGTCGAGCTGACGCTGTGGCCAAGTTCAAATCCTAGTCTGAAGTTCAGTATACTCTGCGTAATCAAGGCAACCATATTGGATGTCTCTGGCGAGTGAGTGGTCCCAAGCATATCGACCGTGAGTAGAACCATGGATTGGATCGTTCGGATATTGGAGTGCTCCACTTCATAAAATTAGCATTGAATATGTAGAATTATAGAATCTAGGCTTGGATTCTTCCTTAGGTACGTGTTCGGATCATGATGCCAGATCCTTGAGAAAAGCGGGTGGAAATTATACATACATCCGTAAAGCTGGACTCTCCGCTTCAGGCGACTTCTGCACATGTCTTGATATTCGGTTGTGTGACCTGGATCCCTCGAGAAGCGGAGACTGACGAACACAATTGCATGGAGCAAAACTCGGTCGGACTCGTCAGGGATCCATGCTTGAGAGAGTATGTCAAACGTTACGACACGGTCAAGCATGGGAATCCAGGTATTGATGTGCTTGAAGTAAAGGTCTATCAAAATGTAAAGCTCCTCCGGGGCCGGTAAATCTGGCTCGATCGTCTCGCTTGGCCATCCAACTGTCGTACTCAGTGATGGTGAAATGAGGGGTGTAACAGGTGTGAACGCTCTCACATATGTCTCGTTTGGATACTTTGGAGTAGTATCTCTTGCTATCTGGCTTGGTTGGGTCTGGTCTGACAAGGTGACCTGTGAAAGCCATGATGGCTTATTCCGATCTCTGGCCGGCGTACTAGGTCCAGGATTCTCGGTTTTATCGTGCACAACTTTAGGAGATAAGCTGGTGTTGGAACCAGATTCAATAGAATTTCGGACACATATGTGGTCTTCAAGTTGTTTACTCAAGAGCTGGACGACAGACTCTAGTCGAAACACCTTATCTGCAAGATCCTGACCCGAGCCGGGCTTGGGACCAGGTCTTTGTTTCTTACTGTATGAGCATTGCCGACCATTTTTCTCACACCAGCCACTAGTCAAAATTTAGCTTGTTATAATTTTCAATGTTTGGAGATCACCACAAAGGATCAAACCCCAGATCAAGGAGGGTTTTAGGGCGAGTAAAAACATACCAACTCGGTCTAACGCGGTCACATTTGACCTTTCTGGCTTGACAAGTGACACAGCTATGAAAATTTAGCAGGGACGCCACAAACCCATAGAGGGTGTTGACGGTCGTTTGGCAATGTACCACGAGAAAAACAGGACGTCCAATGCGGCAATATTTTCATTAAGGCGACAAAGCCCGGTAGGAGGTAAGAAAGCGAGTGACGTACGATACAAAATCTCCTCCTTGCCACTCTCTTTTGCCTTGATCGGCCAATGAGAAGGTAATGTACCCTCCATTGTCATCAGATTGAGACGTACTTGGACGCTTGCCTCTCTTCTCAGAAGTCGCCATGGCCTATGAAGGTGCAAAGTATTCGCTGAATCTTTTGTTCCGAACAGAAGACGGATGTGTAGATAGACCGCAATACCGACCGAAGGGATTGTGGAGTTGGGAAAGAGGCTGGCGGCCGTCTGTATGTAAGCTGTGCAGGCACGGCTCCGGAGCACCCCGCAAGATTACATGCTTGGCTGGCTGGAAATCTCTATCGTGGTTCCAGATGTCATAACTTGGACTAGGCACATGCAAGGAGGTATTTAGACTCTTCTAAAGTTGCGGGGTGATTTTACTCAAGGTTCAGGTTCAGGATGCGGAGCAGAAGAAAGGTGTGGGATGGATGGGATGGAGAGAACTGGAGAAGATTGGACTGGACTGGGCTGGACGGCCAGGAAGACCCGAAACAGCCGAGGGCCGTTGCAGGTAACCTCAGTTGGCTTAGCGAGCGCCCTTGTCTAAACAAAACATCGCTTTGATTGGAGACTTTCTGAAAAAGTATGCGTCCGAAGTCTAACTTGGCTTGGCCACGGGGTGTCTAATACCCCGAGGAAACTCAACCATCTCGACCGCTTTCTCTTCCCCGTCTCTCGAATCAACAATTAATTGCCCCGACATCAAGAAGAGATCATTAGACCCTTCTGCGGCAGCTATGGCATTCAGTGGTCTTGGAGGCCTTCTCTGGTCATGTGGCGATCTGATGCTGAACATTTACCTGTAAGTTTCACATGGTTAATTTTTTCGGTTGGTACAAGTACAAGGAGTACATCCAACCCGTTGATCATTTCCTACGACCTTCAATCTGCTCAAGCTCGATCAAGCTCCAATTTCTTCTCTATGAATAGCTCCCTTCCTGTACACTGTGTGAAGCTGCCTCAATTCCCCTGTCGATAAACCGTTAGCTGAAAATCCGAACGATCGACAAGCATTTGCTACTCCGAGGAATCCATGCACGCTTCATCCCGGTTGTTAAGGCCTTTGGCCTACGCAACTGTCGCGATAGCCACTGGTGGCATGGCGCTGTATACCCTCTCTCAAAACGACGACGACCTGAGATCAAGATTTCATAAGCCTGTGATTAACAAGTCGGGCAAAGTCGTGCCACCAACATTTCCCCGAGTTAAGTCAAGACGGGAGCAAGTTACGGCACTCAGGCAGAGCGGCTTGAATACCCTTAACCAAGAGCCAAACAGAAAAGTTCGTCTAGCGATGACAGTATATATGATTTGCTCATCATTGGAGGCGGGGCCACAGGGACTGGAATCGCCTTGGATACTGTGACGAGGGGTCTTAAGGTTACTTTGATTGAAAGAGACGATTTCAGTAGCGGGACCAGCAGTAAAAGCACCAAGCTCATCCACGGCGGAGTTCGGTATCTTGAAAATCCGTCTGGAATCTCGATTACGAGCAATTCAAGCTTGTACAGGAAGCTCTTCGGGAGAGGAAGCATTTCAGCAACGTTGCTCCTCATCTAGCGTCATGGCTCCCAGTCATGCTGCCTCTGCAGAGCTGGCTCAAGGCTCCCTATTTCTGGACTGGGACCAAGTACTATGATCTACTTGCCGGCTCAAAGGGCTTCAGAGGCTCATATTTCCTCACGAAGGCAGCTGCATTGGAAGCTTTCCCCCTGCAAAAGAATGATGAACTCGTTGGAGCACCAGTTTATTATGATGGACAGCATAACGACTCACGGATGAACATCTCTTTGGCCATGACAGCTTCCCTATATGGTGCTACCATCGTGAATCATGTTGAGGCAACGGAACTGCCGAAGGATTCGAACGGAAAGATATGCGGAGCTTGGGTCAGAGACGTACTTCCAAACATATCCGCCTACAACGAAACATCAGATGAGTTTGTCATCCGTGCCGGAGGAGTCATAACGCAACCGGGCCGTATGTGGATGCAATCCGCAGGTTCGACAAGCCGAAAGACGGCGGGATCGTCGTCCCGAGTACTGGTGTCCATATCGTCCTGCCAGCTTACTTCAGCTCCAAAATCATGGGCCTTATCAATCCCAGCACTTCTGATGGGCATGTGATATTTTATTGCCCTGGGAGGGAAGGACTCTTGCTAGAATAACAGATACTCCTTCCATCATTTCTCGCAATCCTGTGGCAGGAGAGAATGATGTTGATTGGATTTTGAACGAGATTAGAGGGTACCTCGCGCCAGGCGTTTCCCTACAGCGATCGGATGTTCTTACTGCATGGTCCGGTACGTAATCCTCGATTTCAGCTGACCCAGAGAATTTATGCCAACATTTAGCTAGGTATCCGTCCCCTCGTTCAGGATCCAAAAGCTGCCAACACAACATCACTGGTTCGAAACCACTTAGTCACCGTCTCCGAATCTGGACTACTCACCTGCGCCGGAGGTAAATGGACGACGTACCGTCAAATGGCAGAGGATACCGTCGACAAAGCCATCGAAGTCTTTCAACTGCAACATGGTGAATCCAATATCGAATTCGTTAGTAAACTATAGGCTTTCAATGATGTGCTAATTGTGGATGGCTTTTGTCAAACTAACCATGTGCGACTGATCGGAGCCCACGGTTTCCATGACACACTCGCCATAAACCTCATCCAACATTACTCTCTCGATGAAGACATAGCGTCGCACTTCGTCCGCTCGTACGTTGACCGTGCATGGGAGGTTGCTAATTTGACGTCGAAAGTAGGACGACTGGTTCCAGACCACTATTTTGTAGATAGGGAAATCATATATGCTATGAAGAGCGAGGCAGCTGAGACAGCTGTGGATGTTTTAGCTCGACGGATGAAACTTGCTTTCATTGACGTGCAATCGGTCTTGCAATTGCTTCCGCGAGTGATCGATATGATGGGCGAGGAGTTAAAGTGGGATCAAAGGCGACTCAAGAGCGAATGGACGGATAGCGTGGAGTTTTTGAAGTCCATGGGTCTTCCTCAGAACAAGTTTGGCATCTCAAGGGAGGAGGTACTTGCTCAAGCAAGAGCACCCGTTGTCAGTGAGTCGAGTGGTCACACAGAAACTCCTGAGAAGAAGCCAAAGACCATACAACTAGAAGGCCAAGGGATCGCCAAAAGTAGAGTCACGCCATCGAGACTTTCGTAGACACATGAGTCCCGACTATGGTTATTATTTCACTCGCTAGGGACACCCCCGACACGCAAAATCGTTCATGAATCACGACTCACTCATAGTGCAGAACATTACAGGATTTGGTACTGACTCTTGGAACTGATCTATAAAAGGGAACTTTTGAGGTTCTTCCTTAATCCTTTCGCCAACAGTTCAATATTGCAGTCATTTTGGCGAAATACACCCCCTGAGCATCGAAAAACACCAGTTGCCATACACGAGACTTTATTCAATCAGCCTTCCGAACATGCCCTCCAAAAAGATCGTCTACGGCCCAGTCCGGCCATGCACAGCCACTGACTGCCCAATGAAATTCCTCATTCCCAGGGCCAATACATACACAAAGGCAAATCTGTCAAAGAGACCAAAATCTTCCGAAAGTCCAACCCTCGTCTAGAGATTAAGCGCACAGGTACACTACGAGGTGTGCTCATGGATCCCAAAGTAGCAGCTGCTACCTTCCCGAGGAGCAGAAGTGATAGAAATGATCGGGGACTGGCTTCAATGTACGCAGAAGATGAAGCAATGTATGTGGCTTGTGCCGCTCGTGCCGCTCATCTGCCCTACAAGCCAGTGGACTGCTATGATCAGCTGCAAGAGAAGTTCTTGAAGTATCACAGAGGTTGTACTTGCTCCAAGTGCGGATGCGATGATCCAACCGGATGCAACTGTCTCTGGGAAGGGGGCTGTATGTATGTGTATGGGCAATTTGGTTGGAGATAGATGGTCTAAATTACCCAATTTAGCTGTAGCTGTATTTTGTTACCGCGACATCGTTGAATTTATACCTGGCTTTATCTTTACGCTTCATCACGCTCACGAAAGTCTCGATGGAATTAAATAAGAATGTTCTCCATCAAAATTCATATTATAGCATATTGCCTGCGTGCCACAACATTGACAATATTGGCAAACCTTGTTATGTTTGGTAGAACTCTCGGCTAATCACAACCCCTGTCAAATGCTATGTCACTTGAAGCTATCGTGAATAATGACAACCGAGAGACAACACTCGTCCTCCCTCAACCTCTCAAGACCACCAGCCCTCGCATACACCTTTTAATTTCTATCAACGCGCACTAAAGAGGACTAAATCTCACCACAATGCCTTCTCCAATCGTCAACACGACGATACAGTCCTGTATCTTGAATGCGACAAGCAACCTCATCGCACAGTTCCTTACCGCATACCGCAGCAGTGTACGACCCAATGGCCCTTACCTATGATCAGTATCAATCTGCTAATACTACATAGTCTCCATACACCATAAACTGGATTCCCGTCTTCCAATTCACGCTCTTCAACGCCATAAACTGCCCTCCCAATTTTCTGTGGTAAACAGCCCCTCAACAATCCCACTCCTCTCCCTCGTTCTTCCATCTAACACACTCCCCCAGGCAATCCTCCCTCGAATCAACCTTTCCATCGCACTACCTCGTCCCCTCCGACTCCGCGATCGCAGCCGCCGCCCAAAACGACGAGAAAGAACTCGACCGCGAAGAGAAAACCCACACGCTCCTCGAATCCAAACTCTCGATCAAGAACACGCTCATCAAATTCCTTCTCGACCAAACCATAGGCGCAACGATCAACACCTTGCTATTCTCGCTGGTATTTGCGGGATTTAGGGGCGCAGGGTATACAGAGGCGGTAGAGGTTGCGAAGGAGGAATTCTGGCCGCTGATGCAGGCGGGCTGGACGTTGTGGCCGTTTGTCAGTTTTTGCAATTATGCGCTGATTAAGAGTGTGGAGGGACGGGCGCTGATGGGGAGTTTGGCGGGGATGGGGTGGGGGATTTATTTGAGTTTGATGCAGAGTTGAGGGAGATGTCGGTGATGGATTACTACATTTCCAGATGTACGAGATACATGGAGGATCGGGCGGGACATATGAGCCTGATGAATCTCGAGCGATATCTATTCATGGAAATCCCTCTTGCGGGATCATGAGGGAAAGGTATCTATGACTCTGCTATGATTGAAGATATTTGACAGGAGGAAATGCCACAGCAAAATATAGGATACAGGTAGAAAGGAGATAGATTAGCTTACATCCATAGAAACATTTCAACTTCAGACCTATGGTCATTTCTTCTTGGATCTGCGATAAAGTTTCAAAGATCTCAGCTCCTCCGGCCTTTGGTCTGTTAATGCTGGCATTCCGCAAACGTTACTAGATTTTCAGTACTAGCCATCCGCATCTGGAAGTCCAGGACAAAGAACGGATATCCAACCAAGCTGCTTGAGCAACAAAGAAAGATGGGCCCTGTGTATCGCAAAATGCTCTCCATGCTTTTCATCACACGAAACCCTACGTACCCGATCGAGTGTACTTTCAATTCTCATCCAGACAGGCATCAATCAACTTAACTCGGCCAACGACAGACCACGGCTACAAGTCAATAAGTAACCATGTCCTCACCCACCCCATCAAAAGCCACCCGAGATGCCCAACTCTGCGCTTACCACTCCAAAATCAATCGTATGCTCCAAAACCTCGAGCGAGACCTAACAGCTCTCGAAGTACAATTCCGAACCGGGCTGGCCTACGCTTATCCCTCACCCTCAACATCAACAACCGCAGCCCGTATACCAGCGACACCCCACCTCCCATCACCCCCACAATTCTCACCTATAGAAGCCATGGGAAAGCAATTTAAGAGCCCAATGCCCAATACGTATACACCGTCGATACCGACCATGCCATCAATGTACATCGCATCTTCCCCGCTACAGTCTGAAATGTCGAAGAAGGTGGCGAGGGAGGCTCGGATGAAATTTGTTTCCGAGAAGAGGGACGAGGGTTTAGGTTTGGAGCCAGGGGAGGTAGATGTAGATGTAGGAATTGGTGGTGAAGATGAGGAGGTGTATGATCCCGCAAATCCACTTATTGGTCAGGGTTCCAAGGCTTCGAAATTATATGATTTTGAGAGGTATCGGAGGAGCATGGAGGCGGATATTGGCCTTGGGGTTGAGTATGAGGCTAGCGCTGGGTCTGAAGTTCAAGACCAGCGGACGGAGATGGAGATCGATCGAGATGAGAAAGAGTACAAAACAGTACCAAGGCTAGAGTCCTATCAGGTCTCAATCGAAACAACACACCCAGCAAAGGAGCAACAAAGAGAGATGATAGAGAAAGACAGTCCTGACAATCTTGCATCCGAGAAATTCTGGGCGCAGCTTTTCAGCGAAGAGAGTAAAACGACTAGTGAAGGGATGGGCATGGAGAGTGTTGAACAGCCCAACAAGAGATTGAGGGATCGATTGAATGCTCAAGAGCACGACGTTGAGACGTTGTCGAATCAAGCATACTCACCCTTCGAACAGTCTCCAGCGCCAGAGATCCCGAGTCCATTTACTGATCATTTGGAGCACGAAGAGTGTACAGATTCGAGTCATCTAAAAGCCCAAAAGAAACCCAATACAAAGGAAATAGAAAATCCCGAAAATCCGAGTCCTCAGAACCATTACAACGACCTCTTCACAAACCCCGAAATTCACGATGATGTTTTTACAGAACCACATAGGGAGAATGTTTTCTGGGATAGGAATTCGGATCCCACGGATTTTGAGAGGGAGGACGCTATGCATGCTTTGGAGGATGAGTATGCGGCTATGCATAATCAGCAAGATGAATATGCGGGGATGAGTTATGACGATGAGGAGGAGGAGGAGTTTGTAGATTCGGAGTAGGGGTTTGGGGGGATAGCTTTGTGTATTTATGTATGTATTGTTTTGTTAAATTTTTGGACTCGTGCTTTCGAACTTGGATGTGGAAAGTTTTATTGCTTCAGAGTGAAACGGAAATAGATATTGGTGTGAGAATGTGCTTGTAAGAGAAGGCTGCCAGCTTTTCTTTTAGTAAGACTCTACAAAAACAGGTCCATTGAATGCCCTGCGAATAGCTCAAAGGATGCCATGAGTCGCAATGCACGCCTAAAAAGTTGCCCTCTGTCCGAGCACAATGACTTCTCAAATCCACTTTGTCTATCGAACAACGATACTTTAGTGGAGTCATATTTCTCTAGTAGACTTTATATAAGAGAAAGTAGAAGCTTAACGGAAAAAAGGGAAAGTGAAGCTGTTAAATCAGCTATAAATGAGACCCGTGAGACTGTCACGAGCTCCTCCACCGTGAGCGGACCTGCACCATGGCCATCTTCGAGCCTATTATTGAAGCACCGGTCTATACAGGTCACCCAGCACTCCGCAGAACCATCCTCGTCAGCACCCGTATACCCAAAGCAAAGACACGGATCATAGCTAAGCACTACATTGTGGAAGCGGGCCAGCCATTATCTGACGATGACCTCGTTCTCGTCGCCACGAGATGGCGTCTTGATGACTGAAACTACACCCGGCTAGCTTAAGCTCGAATGGCTCGGTTGTCGCCTGAGACCTTGAAAGGTTGGAGGCTTGTTCGCAGGGGCATGAATGAGCTATCGGAGACTGTGACGTGAACTTGATCTCAGCTTGGAGGAGACGAAGTTCATTCTCATGACTCAGAGACCAGGCGGACTTCGATGTTATGGAGGAAAGAGACTCTGTACCTCGATGCTTTGTTTCTGCTGAAAAGGCGCCGGGGCCTTTACTTCCTGAAGTGTGGCGAACCTTCTGTTCCATCCCGTGAGTCCGTTCTGCTGCTCATAAAATGCTGAATGTGAGGTACTGAGAGGAGTCTTGTATTTCTGCATGGTTCTAACTTTGTCAGCATCGACCATCCGTTCTCTCGTGTAGAAAACAATAAAAAGAGAATCCTCTTTCAACTACCAATAAATCTCCGGCCCCTTGCAACGTGACTCTCGAATCTGAACTGCGTGGTACTACTAACAGTGCCAGCCTCGTCTCTTGAATTGATGAAAGGCAATGACGAAGTCTCTCGATTTAAAACGAAAGACAAAATGAAAACTCTCGTGCACACCAGAGATAAAGACATTAAAATTGTATGATGGAGAATCCAGACAGAGCAGAAAAATCCTTACAACAGACCAAGTCTGCAGCTTATTAACACTTGTTAGTAAGACAAGTAACAAGTATTAAAGACGGAAGTAAACATCTACTCACTTTCGGAGGTCAACTCCGCTCCAGATTCAGATCTCGATCTCGGAGTAAACAATCAACCTCGGTGACAAAAAGAGGGATTTCAAACTACGAGCAACAAGCATTAAAGACAAAAGACAACAAGAAAGTAAACAACCACACCTAATCGGAGATTACTCAGCTCTACATCTCAGATCTCGATCCAAACTTCAAGAATAAACAGATAAACCTCGGCCACAGAGAGAATCTTCAAACTAACTTGCTGCCCCTCCTTAAATACTCGCTAAGCATATTCTCCGCATTATTCCCAACCAGTGCTCAACACGCTACGTACCGTCGTTCGACGTCTCTGGGGTCCTGTGGTTGACTAGCGGTACTGAAATCGTGATACTGCTACTACTGTAGGATTTTTGAAGGTTGGTGAGAGGGGAGAGAAGAGGTACTCTAGGCAAGGCTGGAAAGAAACAAGTGTTTGTGACTTGCCAGATGTGGGAATTTTGTGCGCAGGTCATGCATACTATTCGCGTTCCGCTTCGAGTTGCTCCCTCACACAAGGGAAGGTACATGCAGTGTTTAGTGATTAATACTGGTGCAGGAATAGGAAGTGGTGGATGACGAGTTAACGTCCATCGGGTTGTGGTTTGATCATGCATTTACATACATACCGAATTCAAAGATTGTCAGCTTTTTAGCAGGAAACGTTCATATCAGCAGTGGCAGAGATGATGTTTTGGGCATCATGTGTTTGAGTGCCATCCTCAATGAAGCTGAATCCCCGCTCGTTTGCTGCTACATCTAATGCTGTCCATGAATATGGTCAGTGATTTCTCCCTGTCCCTCCATCCCACCAAAAAAAAATCCGCAGAAAGATACACTTCAGCATAAACCTTTCCACGCGGGAAGTTCACCAGGGGGTGCAGGAATTCGTGGGACAGAATCGGAAATCTCACCAAAAATCGGACTTTTCAGGACTTTATTAATCAACCACTTCTTAACAAAAGGACTTAGAATTAAAGAAATAGCTGCTTAATATCACGAAATAAAAATTCTACTTATTAATTTAAGACTCGTGATCGTAAGTATTTATTAATTAGAGAAAATCAAAAAGCAAAAAGTTATTACTTTTAAACAGAATTTATAAAAGATATAACCGAAATAAAAATAATCTGTTATTATAAGATTATAATTCTTTACATTAAAGATCTAAAATCTTATTTTTTTTTAAAGATTCTATTAGAAATTGTAGTTTTAATTAATTCTTAAAGTTGAGAGAGTTCTCTGTTATAGTCCCACGAATTCTTGCACCCCCTGGTGGTTCCTTTCCTAAAACCAAGTTCCAGAAATACGGACAGAATCTCCGACGAAGCCTTCCATGAAAAGTTCTGGCCCGCTTTCAACACTGAAGATCATACATTCCAGACCAGAACATCGGCATATCCTTCCCCCTTTTCCCTTCACTTAAGTGAAGATCTCACCTGTCATTGCAACTTCCCTGCTCCAATGTGAAACCGCAGAAACCTACCAACCTACCGTAGAATGATGATCAACGCCGTCATACATCATCTGCACCCATGGTGGAAACTTTACTACCAACTCGTCGTCCGTCGTCTGCGCTTCTTACAAAAGAACCTCAGATCCCGTCAAGATCTGAAAAGGTGGTAAAGTGGATCCTTTTCTCCCAGATCCTCGGCCCCCTTCTCCCCCGCATGTAGATCACTGCCGAAAGTCAGGATGCGCCAACCCCGGATGCAGAATAACCTTAAAAGCTAACCCTGTGTGACGGCTTGGTGGCGTCGAGACCGGACGAATCGTCGTGTTGGGATGGAGAAATGTAAGTCATCGTGTGTAGGAAAGAAAATCCTGCTGATGGCGTTGGTGGCTGAATTGTTTTTGGGACGATTTCTCTACGCCACGATGTCCTGGTGATTTGTCGGTTTACCTTCTATGGGGGTGAGGTGGTCGTTGGTAGCAGCAGTGATCTTGCATTGTGCTGAGGTCATTAAAGCAGGAAAGGGGCAAGAGGGCGGTTTAGTAATTGAAACTATCCTCACCTCCACAAGGCGTCCTCCAGCTGGATTTCGTGGTGTACAACAGTGTACAACAGTGCATACTGTACAGAGTTTGTACAACCCTAATCCGTCCTGGCAGATCTCGATGTCTGAGGCGTCGATGGGTCCCATGCTGTCATATGGCCACCAAGACAACCAGAAACCAGAAAACAAGACCCAACCATCTCAACACCATCTCGACATCCTCGGTACTTTTTTCAGCAAATCCCCCTGATTCGTGAAATACGTCCTGAAAGTCAAAGGGGATTAAACTTAGAGTTGTACCCCGCCGGCAACGTCGATCCCCAAGTCATTAGCAGCCCCCACATTGCTCATCAGCCGCCCCTAAAGCCATCGAATGGCAAACTAATGAAACTAATGACAATTGTGGAAGTCCTCATTCGTAGATGGCTTGGAGAGTCATGGTTCACCCAAGAGTCTGTTAAATATCCTGTTGAGCTTGTAGCTTCAAGCCTCTTTCATACACGCACCGACTCCACTTTGAATAGTGAGGTTCCTCGGTCTGATGTCCTTCAGCCAATCCGAGGAGGGCGATCGCCATTATTCCTCACCTGTTTGGCTGGATTCCGCTCCGTGGAGCTGATTTTCTGTGGATATTTTCTGGTATCTCGAGCTGTGATGCCGAGGGAGACTTCCCCATTTCGTAGGTGGAACCTCTTCTTTAGTGCTCTGTGGGGAAGCCTACTTTTGCTCGGTAGTTCTGTTTGGATTACAAGGGGGTTCTTATAGAAGATATATGACTCCAGAAAGCTCCCATGTTGATCCATTCCTCATCCTCATCACAAATACAAACCTTCATCGAGAACATTCTTTCTTCAGAATCATCCATCATGAAGTATACTCTTGCAACTATTGCCCTCGCGGCTGAGGCTGTCACCGCCTTCCCCTTTGTTGCCAACCAACCTGGCGTCGACTCCAGTCTGCTCCGCATTCGTCAACAATCTGGCGGCGCAAACCCAGGTGGACCATTGATCTGCCCCTACAACCCACCTGAGAAGCATGTCCCGGCTCCAGGAATCACCGCTCAATTCCCATACAACAATGCAAAGAACGGAAAGAAAGGAAATGAGAAGGGAGGCTACCAAGTGCCAGCACCTGGTGACACAGCCCATAGATTTATCGCTCCTACATCGACTGATATCCGAGGACCCTGCCCAGGACTGAACGCTGCCGCCAACCACAACTTCTTGGCTCGTGACGGAATCACCACATTCAATGAGCTTGTCGATGCTCAACAGAACTTGTACAACGTCGGGTACGACTTGGCAACTCTTCTTGCAGTCCTCGGATTGGCCACCACTGACGGAGACATCGTCACCGAGAGACTCTCCATCGGCTGCGACGCCACTAACAGAACATCTTTCAACCCAGCCTTGACTGGTTCGCAACCCGGTCTCGACGGCCATAACAAATTCGAAGCCGACACCTCTCTTACACGTAACGACTTCTTCCCCACAGGCGACAACTTCAAGTTCAATGGTACCCTCTTCGCCATGATGACCGAGACGACTGGCGGTCTATACAACCGCGATGGATTGGCCAAGTACCGCTACCAGCGCTATCAACAATCACTTAGGGACAACAAGAACTTCTACTTCGGTCCTTTTTCCCTCTTGCTCTTCGGCGCCTCCTCGTTCTTGTACGAGTTGATGCCTTCTGGCCCAGACTACATCCCAGACAAAGCCACTATCTCATCTTTCTTCGGCGCCCAAGACAACGGCGACGGAACGTACTCCTTCAACAACCAAGAGAAAATCCCCGATAACTGGTACAACCGCGTCGAGCCGTACTCTAACAGCGACGTCGTGACGGAGATTCTAGCTCAGTATCTCGAGTACCCCGTCCTTTTCGGTGGTGCTACCGGAAACGGCGGTTTCGATCTCCTGAATTTCAACGGTATCAAGGATGGCAAGTTGATTGCTGCGCCCGATGCGCCAACTACCCTATGCCTCCTTTACCAACTCGCCACTGAGCGCGTGCCATCTTCGCTCAATGGTATCCTCACCCCAACTGTCCAGACACTTTCGTTCGTCTTGAGCAAGCTCAGCCCTCAGCTGAAGAACCTCGGATGCCCAATCCCATTGACGTAAATTGCCAACGCTCAAGCCTGAGCATAGGTATATGAGCATTGGTACATACTGATTAGTGTGGTCAAAGTCCATGGAGGATGATGAAAGGTTGGTGCTGCGTCTCGCGCGCCTGCTTTGATGAATCCTGGTGGCATGGTGTTGATGTCTTGCTTTTTGATTCATAGCGGGTTTTGGGAATATTCCTTTGGTCATGGATCGAGAATTTCTTTGTAAATAGTTCATTTCTCGAAATAATGAAATAGAAGTCTGCTGTACTTCAATCATACCTTTGTCGGGAGTCGGGAGCTGGCCGGTTCCGACGACGAAACCGTGACCTAACCAGACATCATGATCAATTGTGACCGCAAGGTTGAGGAGTTGTTGTTGTTGTTGTTGTTTATCAAGATGCAACAAGTTTTCGTTCTTCGTTTGCAATTCTAGTTTCGGAGTAGCCAAATAGTAGCTAAATATACATTGGGCACTGCATAGCGGTACCCGCGCTAGACCGCTCAGTCTCACCGATGACCAGGATACAGACGGCACAACATCCACATCCTCAGGCGCGTGACACTTTGACTACAATTCCGGAGATAAGTGGTGTTCGGAGCGACGACAACATAGACAACGGTAAGGAGGTAGGGCTGTAGTTTCCTATCTCTCTTGTACGTTTCACTTGTTTGGATCAAATTGGATTTGCCTTACTCGTTCGTTTGGTCTCCCTTCCCCCTTGAGAGAGAACTCGGGCACGGTCCAATCGTCCCTGACTGGCTGTAAATGCCGCATCCAACGTCGAGATGGACACCCCATCTTTCTATACCGTGTCTTCAGGAGCTAGCAGCGTCACGGTAAGCTAGAATATACTCAGTCAGTGAAATAGATGAAGAGATAGAAAGCTAATTGGATCCTTAGGATGATTATCCATTGACGCCTCCCACGCCATCTACTCACGACACCTCAAAGTCCTCCTTTCACATCAGTGATATTGGGTCTTTTGCTGAGAGTCTACAGGATGTATGCCCTTACCCATCCCTCAACCTTTCTCCCCTGCCATCCCATCTCATCCCGCCCATTCCATGCATATGAAAGCATACTCACACCTCAACCCAGGCCGCAAACCAGGCCTTCCCCAACCGCGGCCGTTCTCGCTACCACACCGTCAATGTCTGCCTCATCCGCTGGGCAGAAGACGAACTGAACATAAAACCCGAACTCGACGCTCTCCACGACACATTCTCTACCCTCTACGGCTTCAACACGGAAATATGGCTCATCCCGTCCACCGCCTCGCAAATTCAGCTAACATCCATGACCTGCACCTTCCTCCAGAAATTCGACGAGGAAGGCAATTTGTTTATTGTGTATTACGGCGGTCATGGGACGATTAATTCCGCCCGTCAGAACCAGTGGTGGTGTACGCGACAGCCGGACTCGCCGTTCGTAGATTGGAGCGCGATCCAGACGCTGTTCGGGACGGCGAGGAGTGATGTCTTGATCCTACTTGATTGTTGCGCGGCTGCTAGTTCGGCTGCCGGGGGGATGGGGACTGGGACCATGGAGGCGATTGCTGCGTGTGGGTGGGAGATGAGGGCACCGCCGCCGGGGGAGTATTCGTTTACGCATACACTGATTGAAGTTCTTGAGGATTGGGCGGGTAAGAAGCCGTTCTCGGCGGCGATGTTGCATACGGAGGTGTTGTTTGTGTTGAAGCAGAAGAGGCCGGAGAGGGGGAGGGATGGGAGGAGACTGGAATGGTGTGCTACGCCTGTTCATTGGGTCTATACGGCGGATCCGAGGGCGAGGGGGATTGAAATTGCTAGTCTGAGGGGGGAGGGAGTGGTGGGGAAGATGGTTGGAAGAGAAAGGGAGGATGGGGGAGGTGTGAGGGGTACGGCGTGGGTTGATGCGATGGATTTGGATGACGAGGATGTGCTTGTTAATCCGTTGACGGATGTGAGGCCGAATGGGGAGTATAGGGTTCCGCATGTGTTGATCTCCATTGCTTTGGAGGGCGATCAAGGGACTTTGGATGCGGCGAGTTGTCGACGATGGCTGGGAGGTAAGCTTCCCTTTCTGTTGCTACATCCGGCCGAGACTTTTCTCCCTCCTAACCATTTAACCCCTGTATATTGTTCTTAAACGGTTCGTATCCGAACAACAACACTAACAAAATCCTCAGATTTCCCCGCCCTCGTGAAATACGCCACCGTGGAAGGCGTCTACAAATCCTACTCCACGCTGCTAACTCTCTCCGTCCCGCTCACAATCTGGGATCTCCTACCCGACCACCCAGCCTGCTCATTCATCGGGTACATAACCACGCCAAACAAGTATAAACCTGCTCTCCGCTCGGGCATAACCTCGCCTTTTGGAGGGCGAGGATCGTTTTCATCCATGTATGGTAGGCCGATGTTGGCGAGGGCTAGGAAACCGGATGGGAAGTTGAGGAGTGCGGATAGTTCGTATGGGAGTGATGGGGGTGAGAGTGAGGGAAGTGGGGATGAGGTGGAGGAGTGGGTTGGGTATGTTTTCATCATTATCCTTGTCTGAGTTTGCGCGTTGAGTGGAAAGCTGATCTGTGATGTGGTAGGAATGAGAACCGGCCGTATTGGCAGAGTCTGCGTCCTACTCGCCTTCACGATATCTCGGACCACTCGGAGGAAGATGAAGGGGATGATTGTGCCCTCTCGGACGTCCCTTCACCCTCTCTCTCCTCGATAAACACATCGAGTTCTAGTTCAAGCTCGGGCTCTAACCAAGCAGTACCTGGCAATATTGCACACCCTAGAACCGATGTACCACATTCCACTGGCAGTATCTCGCTCATCTCATCAAAGCTCCAAGAGCTTCACGGTGAGACTGGTGAGCCGACTCAGCCGATCGATATCGAGGGGAAGGGAAAAGGACAAAAGATGAAATTGAGGTACCGTTCGCCGGATCAGATTGCACTCACTCCACGGACTATGAGGAGGAATATGCTTTGGTGTGAGATGCCTTGTGAGGATAGGTGGACAGGTGAAAGAGGAGATGAGGGGAATGGAGAGATAGAGAGAGTTGGGAGGACTGAGGAAAGCAAGGGCGCCGGAAGGAGGTCGAGGTCTGTTTGAGGCTGGATCGGCGGATGTTAGTTTTGGCTGGATGGACTCGCTGGAGACTTTGGAGGGATGGTTCTTGACGAGTCAGCCCTCGAAATGGTAACGGGAACATTTGCTGCCGGAGTTAGAGGTTTGTCTTTCTCGTTTGAGCTGGGAATAGGGTCGTTTTTCTTTCTTTTCTCCTGCAAACAATCAATCTAGAATGTCCGTTCCATTATGCCACTGCTAGCTATAAGCACTGTATAATCATTACACCATATTTGTTGTTTTCGCCTAAACCAGCTTCCCGAGATAGGAGATGAAAGCCCTCCTTGGAGCAGAAATACCAACCTATCCATTCACCTTCAACAATACCGAAGCAATTCAATGAAATTCCCACTCGAAAACAAACATGACTCAATTCTTAGATCTTCCCAATTCCGCTCTCCTCCTTCGAACATCACAACACCACCACGCAGCATCTGCCCCAGATCGAAATGTACCTCACCAAATACCAGCCCCAGCCCCAGCCCCAGCCCCAGCCCCAGCCCCAGCCCCAGCCCCAGAAGCAGGAGAGACTTCCTGTTCCAGTACCTCTCCCCCTCTCACGCCCAAGAGGCCGAATCACGAATCCAGACGATCAATGGAATGATAGTGGTAGTGACGGCGACAGCACAACGACAGAGGAGAGTGTGGCGGCTGGTCTGGGAATCAATTTCTATGACCACCGAGGGGTGGGAAGACGTAGTGTTCTTCTCTCACGCAACAATCTCACGCAGGACATTCAGGCTGCGGATAAAGAAGGGGGAGGGGAAGATGAGGACTCCTATGTGGGCGAGCAAACTGGCTGCTATGAGGCACTGCAGGTCTTGTCTCAGCAGTCCAAGGCAAAGACAGCCAACAGTCACGCCAACGGACGCACACCCAGGGCGCAGCAACTCCAACTGAGGGAGAAGCAACAAACCTCCTCCTTTTCCAGCTCAGGTGGTTCCAGCAATCGCAATCACAACACCCCTCGTACCTCTACCTCTACCGAACTCGAACTCGAACTCGAACTCGAACTCCAGACCCCCAAACTCCTCGCGCCTCTCCAAGATCCAGACTGGGACCACGACTCCCCGCTCGACCTGATAGAACAGTACCTGGAGCACAACTATCGCGAGCAGGCCGAGACATTTGTTCGTATTGCGAGTCGAGAGACGCCTGTCCGCACGCTGTCGCAGTCGTTGGGCGGCGTGTTGGATTCGCGTCCTGGTCGTGCTGATCGTGCAGCCTCAGCTTCGGATCGCTCTCCTTTGGGCCTGGGACTGGGACTTGGCATAGCCCCCTCAGTGGACACGCCGAGAACTGGTGGTGCCGGAGCCGTCTCGGGGGTTTCCACCTCCTCCTTCAACGACGAGACATCTCTCATCCTCTTCCAAGACGACAACGACAGTCCCTCGCTCAACCTCCAGTCTACAAGTGTTCAGGCTCGAAGCAGTCAACAATCAACCTCGACTCCGACTCTGACACGCAGTACAAGCAGCTCATCCAGTCTTTCCATTCCCGTTCAACCGCCCTCTCGAATACAACGAGCGAGCGACCTGTGGAAACAGCGAAGCGTTACGAGTGCAAGCACCAACAGCAGCGGATTCAGTCCTCTCCTCCCCTTGCCCTCGCCTTCGATTTCCACTCCCGCCGCTTCAGCTACATCTACAAGCCAAACTCCAACCACAAAGACAAGCCTCTTCCAGCTCCGCCGCTCGGGAATAGTGCGCATACCAATCCATTCAAAGCCCACGATTGTTAAACGAGGCTCACGCCCCTCCTCCACTTCCACCGCTACTCGTACATCTGGATCTACATCTACAACTACTCGTACCAGCAAAGTCCCCCGCGGGCCCGAATATTTCACCCGTGAAGAACGCCAGCTCATCGCCCGACTCGTCCATTCTACGGAGAGGAATTGCGAACGGCATACGAATTGCACTAGTTGTATTGATCTCGAGTACGCATATTACGAGAATAGATTCTTGCCGAGGAATATGGATCCCGAACAGAGACAGAAGATTATTAATAATAATCGCTCGCTGAGGAATATTAAGAATGTATGTTTGCCCTCTCTACTACGAACCTGGGACTCGGAATCTGGGGTGATCGGGGGACTATTTGGATGTTTCCTTTGGAGAGGACTGTGCTAATTATCTATCTCGCACAGGAACTCGAAAGCCTTGCAGAACATGGAGCTATCAGCGATGATGTCTACGACACAATCATGAGTGCTCTCCCTGCCGAATCCTCCCTCGGTGGCTCCTCTGCTCGCAGCAACCCTACACCCGTCCAATCCCAAGCTCCTGCCCCGGCACCTGCTCCAGCACCGGCTCCAACCAACGCTTTCAACAACATGCGTCTTAATGATCCTCCTCCACCAGCATACACCACACCTGCCGCTCCCTCTCTCCCAAGTCGTGCACCTTCTGCTCCTCCTGCGAAGCCTGAGATCGCTCGTGCCACGGCTTTGTATAGATACGCTGAACCAGATGACTGTACATTCGAAGCCGGTGATCAGATTGCCGTGCATGAATACATGAAGTAACTCCTCCCTCCACTCTCCTGTGAACGCACCACTAACCAATCCCCAGTAATGACTGGTGGCTCGGCCGTAACCTACGCACTGGCAAAGAAGGAGTCTTCCCCGTAAACTACGTACAAGTCCTCCAACCCCAAGGCCCACCCACCATGCATGGCGCCTACGGCAACGAGAAATCCTCCTACACCAACACCGCATACCCGGGCCAACCCCAATACCAACCCCAACAACAAGGTCCCCCACCTCCCGGCCCAAGTAACCCATACAACAGCTCCGTCCCGCCTATGGCCGTGGCTGAGGAACCGAGTAAACCGGGTAAGGGCCAGGAGATGGGCAAGAAGTTCGGGAAGAAATTGGGCAATGCGGCGATCTTTGGAGCGGGTGCGACGATTGGTGGGAATATTGTTAATAGCATCTTTTAGATGTTTGCTTTACTCTACCCTGATTTTGTGCTTTGGAGGGGAAGAGGGTGATGTTGAATGAAGCGAAGCGAAGTGGAATCAAGTGCGCCGTGGATGGATGGATATCAAACGTCGTATGAGATATTTGTGCTTTGACTCTTTGATGCTTTTGCGAGAGAATCTCGTTTGGGCGTTGTGGTTGGGGCTTTTGTTTTCCTCCCCCATACAGCATGCACAAGACTATGAGCATGAGCATCAGTAGGCGGGTGTCGCTGCCTCATCAAAGACAGTCCTCGTGGATATGGTTGAGGGTATCACTTGTGGTTATAGAGGATGTGGGCTTTAAGATAGCTACACTCTTCTCCTCGGAAGTTCTTACCTAAAGAGAAGGTTACATTTCAATGAGACTGCATTGAGCGGGTTATTGACTGTCAGTAATCGACATCGAGGTCTTTCGTACGGTAAAATGTCCCATACATACATAGAAGGTCCGAGACGCAGGAAAAAGAAACCATCGTGGACTCTGAGCAGTCGACCCAATCATTCATGCCTCTTCCCCGGAATACCTCGCCGCACCAAGGCTTGATCCTGATGGAATTAAGGTACGAAGTACAAGGTACGAAGTACAAGGTACGAAGTACAAGGTACTGGACCGGCGTTAGTTCCCTCAGCTGCACCTACATGCCTTATCCCCGCTGGGATCTACTCTATAGTCTAACTTAGGTACTATACTAAGAGTCATATACCTTGGGTAGCTTTAGATGCAGGAACAGAGACCATCATCCCAGCCTCATAGCAATTGACCCAATCATCATTTCTTTCCCTGAACACCTCGCCGTACAAACGCCTGAGCTTGATGATGTTAAGGTATAAAGTATACCTGTGCGTAACGTACATGACCAGCTTCGGCTCCTTTAGCTGCACCTTTCTTATCCCCACTGGAGTTTACCACCAAGACCGCCGGATATAGAGGGTGGTTGTCGGTTCCCAATTTCCTGATCCTTCTACTCCAGGTTTATTAGGAATCTCCGTTTGAATCCTGAATCCTTCCTCGCGATATGATACTGATACTCACTGCCCAAGTACCATTGCACCACAGGTAAATGGAGATAAGCCGTTTTCCCGTTGGATCGGCTTTTAGAAGGCCAGGGATCTTGATGTGGGAGGCTGGGCTGGGATTCCAAATACGCACTGTACTGGGACCAGTAGACAGGTGCCGGAGGCATCAACGACGTCAGTGCATTACAGGAACCCCGCTATCTGCTTCCGACCCCTCCTCAACCTCTCCTTTTCACAACTGTTATCTCCCAAAACTCACTCACTCTCTCAATCCATGAACCTCTTGAGGACGAGTATAAGTACAAGAATCCGGCCACCCATCTCAATCTTCACAATCAGACATTCATCTCCACTTCATATTCCAACCTCGACTCCAATTGCACGATCGAATCAGTTCAGGATGGCTCAACACGGACACAGCGCGGCTTGCTGTAGCATCCCTCCTATTGTCGCCAAGGGATATCAGGAGAAGGGACGGTATGAGACGATTGGGGGCTTGAAGACTTGTATGTCTATCTATTTCCAGCTCTCTCTCTCTCTCTCTCTCTCTCTCTCAACTGACCTTTGAAGGAAATGCTAATGTAGTGTGTAAATAGATGTCACGGGCCCGAAGGATGCTACTAAGGCGTTGCTTTATATCTATGATGTGAGTTGTACCTTTTTTCCTTCCTGATGTGTTCTTTCTTCTCTTCAACTTGCCTCGAGTCAGTTAAATGTCCGTTAGAAGTTCTTCGCTGACTTGGTATCAATAAATAGATCTTCGGATACTTCCCTCAGTCTATCCAAGGAGCTGATATCCTCGCAACCAGCGACAAGGATAATAACTACCAAGTCTTCATTCCTGATTGGTTTGAAGGCAAGCCAGCTGATATCTCTTGGTAAGTCTCTCTTCCTCCTCGTCACACCCCTCATTCATTCTACTATGTAGTAGAGACAAGTCTAACAAACGACCAGGTACCCACCCGACAACGAAGAGAAAGGCAAAGCCCTCGGAAACTTCTTCCAAACCACCGGCGCACCGCCCGCAACCGCCTCCAAAGTCCCCACCATGCTCAAGGAGATCGAGAAAGCCAACCCGTCCATCAAAACCTGGGGCGTGATCGGCTTTTGCTGGGGCGGAAAGATCGTCTCGATCACCACCTCAACCGCATCCACTCCCTTCAAAGCAGCTGCTGAATGCCACCCGGCTATGGTCGATCCTTCTGAGGCTGAGGGTATCAAGATCCCGCTGTGTATGTTGGCTAGTAAAGATGAGCCGAAGGATGACGTGGAGAAGTTCGAGAAGAATCTGAAGGGCGAGAAACATGTTGAGATTTTCGCGGATCAGGTTCATGGGTGGATGGCTGCGAGGGCGGATTTGGAGGATAGTAGGGTCAAGGAGGAGTATGAGCGTGGGTATAAGACGCTGTTGGAGTTCTTTGCTAAGCACTTGTGAGTGTGTGATGCTCTGCTCGGGCTGATTGGTAGGCTGGGCACTGATGGAGTGTTTACAGGAATGAGGGCAATGCAAAGCTTTAAGTGTTTCTTTTCTACGAGTGGTAGGTTTTTGTCAGAGTGGCGGGATTGAGGATCGTAGGTAGCTACATTCGCTTCTTGCTCTCACAGCAGATAATTAAACAAGCAATGGTCTTATCCACTTTGTCTAACCTCACTCATGACACCCATTTTCCAAATTGAACGAACAAACGATCTCGGATGTAACTATTGATCTCGCCCGTAGCCTCAGATCAATTTCCTGACATGCAATCTCCTTCCTACCTCAGCCTTCCCTCATTCCACCAAGTCAGTAAACACAACTCCAGCCCACAGCAAGCTCACTCACCCACTCACACACCTAAAAGCTAGACACCAACCGAAACCTCGGGGTTGAAATACACCGTCATGATCCCCTCGACACCCAGCGTCTTAGCACCAGCCTGTTGATCACCAGAAGTCAGCTTTATTTATTTCCTTGAAAGGCAATCCAAATCAACCCCCCTCCCCCTTTTCCCCAGGATATAAGGAAACATACCTTCAAAACCTTATGCGCCTCGCACTCCCCATCATAGAACTTCATATCCTCCAACGTCTTGAACTCGCTCTTGGCGATCAGCGTGTAGCCCTGGGATCTCACGTCGTCGTGCGCGGGCCCGGCTTCGAGGGAGAGGATGTAGGGTTTGCCGTCCTGTTTTGACTTTAATATGATATTTGGGGAAAGGGTGATAGGGATGATTGGGAAGAGGGGAGAAGAGAGGAGAGGAGGAGGAGAGGGAGGAAACGCGTACTTTTTGGGCAGTCTGACTGAGTGTTTTGTATAGACTGAGGAGCTTCTGCTGGTTGTCTTTCGAGGGGATCTTGAACATCGTTACGCGGATTGTTTTGGATGCCATTGTTACTTTTGTGGCTGTTGCTTTGCTTGTTTTGCTTTGGATGGGTTGGAATTGGAATTGAATTGTTGTTGTTCGGGCTGAGCGGAATGTATGGAGATGGAAGGAAGGAAGGAAGAAAGAAAGGGAAAGGAAAAGGAACGGATGATTGTTGTAAGATGTACTTGGAAAGATTTTTAGATTGATAATCGGTTTATCTGCGATGTATTTCCGTACCTTCGCCGTCCCGCGTAATACCGGAACGAGGGGTCGCTGAGGATGATGATGATGGCGGGGTCGTGTTCAGGGGGTGCGGAATGTCCCCGCAGTACCTACCCCGCTGTGCTTCTGCAGACTGCTGGAAAGAAAATATCCTGAGCTGGAAGATGTTCCATCAAGTTTTGATTGCTGTTTATGAAAGAAAAGTATCAGTATGTCAATTGATGAGTATAAGATCTGTTAGTGTCAATTGTTTCTGTTTCCCTTTGAATAATTTGGCAATATCCAATACCTCTACTGCGGGTAGAAGGAAGGAAGGGTCTCTCGAGCTGTTCCCTTTCTTCGTCAAGGTATGGAGCAATTTTTCTCTTCCATGAAAGCTCGGAACCGGTTTTAAACACGATGGTGGGATGCGTAAATATCAGTTCAGCGTGGCTGAAGATATCGCAATATTTCCGGGTAATCTATTTACTTGAGACGCCTTTGTCTTCCGATGTCTCTTATCGATTCACTCGAGTGGGTTCCGATGTGCGCGAAGGAGGCTCAGCGGCTCAGAGACGATATTACTTGCAACCAAAGCCCTCTTCTGCCTTCTCATTTTGTCTATAGCCATAGCGATAGCTGCTGTATAGGACTGTACTTATCCATATCAATGAGCAATGTTTAAATCAGCCCACTAGACAGCCTAGACTCTGGACTAAGTCGTCCAGGCCGGGACGAGGGTAGTCACGTGGAGACGGGTGCACTAAAAACATCACCGCCACAACCTCACGTTCTGCTACCTAGTCAAACAACTTTCCTAATCATTGACCTTTCAAAATTCCAACGTCAACGACCGCACAATCGCTACGAATAAGAGACTATCACCAAATATTCAAGAGATCCACCTACACAATGACGACCAACAAGTCTCACAGACTCGAAAGTGACTTGATTGCCTCGATCCAAAGCTCCTCCACAACCCGCGAACTGCTACTTTCCCCAGTAGGCAATATCCAGAAAGACCCATCACGACCACGTAAAGTCACTGCAAACCTGGGGAAAATGCAACCTCCCCCAAAACCGTCCGGTTCAGCTTTCCATGCATTTACCAATCTTCCAACAGAGCTCTGAAGAATGATCTGGGTAATAGCACTCACAATACCACTGCCACAGATTATCGTCCTACAAAAGTACAAACCTCTCGAAACCGAGTCAACCTCATCATGCAGACTTGCAGAGAAGCTCGAGATATCGGTGTCAATATTAAGCTTCCGTACTTTCAAATATCGCTGATGCCTCAGAGCGCACCCGAGAGTCCAAAGTACTATTTCAATCTGGAAAGGGACACTATATGGCTTGAAGACGGCACGCTGATGCCAAAGAATCTTAATTTCTTTTGCGGTACTTGTCAAAGGGGTGCTCTTTTCCCCATAGTCTCCCGGACTTCGAATCAGTGCTGTCATAATCTGGAGCTAGAGCGATTCGCCATCAGTTATTCAGTATGGACAGATCTGGAGAGAGGCGGCGCTTTTGACAGACAAGATGTAGGCTCTATCAATGTTCTGCTGCATCTGAACAGTGTACGTGAGCTGTATCTTGTTATAGGTGACACTGCGATCTCGAGGAAGGGCGACTTTGACCAAAAAAGACCGCATCATTTGGTGCTCTCGAGTTTTTCGATCAGAATCGGGGCTTAACATTGCCAATTCCGTCTAATATGAGACGGGGTCTTGCAAAATCCTGGGCATGGTCTGAGCGGCAGGTTCGGGAGACGTTTTATAACTTCAACCGGGACCGAAGAGAGCAGAAGAGAATCAAACTTGAAGGTATGTACTCTTACATGGACGATTTGGTTTCTGAACGTCCAAGCTTAATGTCCATGTTGCTCATAGTTTACATAGTTCACGGGCAAGACGAAGAACAGTTCGGCGAGAATGGCCTCATGGAAATGTCTTTTTGGATGTCTCCGAAAGTACGATTTGTGGAAGTTTTTGCAGCGCCTACTCACACTTAAGGGATTGGCTTACTGTGCGACCATATAGAGACCTTTACTTACTCCTTAAAGCTGGGGCATGCCCGAGTTCATTTCAAATCATCTGACGCTTGGTAAAATTTATTCCTGTCAGGTGCAACAAGACTTGTGTCCTTCAAACCTCGCCAAAACCAATCGAACAATCCTACTCAAGTAAGTCCACTTTCCCAGGCTGTATCTTACTCCAATCCTGCTCAAATCCACTTTCAACATGAGGTATTGGACCAAGAGGCGTGATAGCTTTCGGATTAACACCAGGGTGACTCTTCGTATACTAGACAAAAAGGTCAGCACGGCTAATCTCCACCCCAAAGCAGCAAGACTCACATTCTCCTTAATATGCCTAAAATCAGTAGTCTCCCTAAACCCCTTCACATTCCAGTAAAGATTCTTCAACCACTCATTCAGCACCGGATAGTCATGTCGTATAATCCCCAGATTACACTTGAAATGCTGCACATACACCGTATCGAAGCGCACAATCGTAGGATACAACCTCAAATCTAACTCCGTGAGATCCGGGCCGAGAACATACGGCCCCCCATTCTTCGAGAGTACTTGCTCCATTAGATTCAACGCTTCGAAGACTGGAACGACATTCTTATCATACGTCTCCTGATCCGGCGCGAACCCGGCTTTGTAAACGCCTAAATTGAGATCCGCCTGCATCCATGCCCCAACCTCATCAATCTCCCCTCTCAACCCCTCAGGATAGAAATCCACACTCCTATACTCCTCAGGCAAGATGGAATCAAACCCCGTATTCAGATTCCTCAGGATCTCCAAACTCTCATTGTTGACTAGCTGGTTCGTCTTCTTGTCCCAGAGCACGGGCACGCTGTACCGGCCCTTGTAGTCGGGCTTCTCGCGGAAGTAGATCTCGTGCATGTAGGTGCTGCCGAAGAGGTGGTCGGGTGTCGACCCTGGGTAGGGGTCGGAGGGGCTGGGGAATTTCCAGCCGGGGTACCCCGTGTCGTCGCCTTTTGGGTAGGGTTTGACGACTGAGAGGGTGATTATTTCGGTGAGGCCTTTGAGGTGGCGGATGAGGTTTGCGCGGTGGGCGAAGGGGCAGAAATGGCCTGGTTGGTGGGTAGGTGTTAGATCGTGTGGTTGATTGAAGGAGGGGAGGGGGAAAGGGGAGATACCTATGTAGAGATGGTATCGTCCTGCTTCAGGAGGGAACTGTCCGCCTTCTTCTATTTGGCCATGCCAGGCGCCGTCTTTGAATGTTGATGTTGAGGACATGGTGAGGTGTTTCTGGATCTGTGAGGTTCGGTTCATTTACTGGAACTGTAAAGGTAATTGACTGCATGGGAAGGGAAGGCCGATGTATTTGTAGTCGTTCAGGTGCTGACAATTGACGTCGCAGAATGCGGGGATGCCGAAAGTCCGGGTAGCCTTGCATGCAAGGCTACATGTCAGCCGCGTGGGGAATTTTCCTTTCGAGAATTTTTATATTCGTAATGGATTCAGATAGAATGCCTCTGATGATATTTTTTGGGGATATTCTCGCACGGTGCTAGATAGTTTGTTCTGATTTTTCGATGGGCATTTTGATTTTTGAACTTTGAACTTGGATGAAACTCGTCTGTGCCCAGCCATAAGACTCGCTTAGCTTCAGGGGCTTCATCAACAAACAAACATAATAGTCTTTCTTGGACATTGCTATCGTCCGGATGCGTTACATTTGGTATTTATATATCAATGTTGAGGCTTTCGTGAGATCTTTACTGTCCAAATGGAACATGTCAACATAAGTGCATAACTCTTTCCGAATTTGTACTCTCGCTTCCAATCCTTATGCAATTGGGGCAGGCAACAAGCACTACTTATTTCTACGGCGCGTTTTAAGGTGAGCTTCTGAATTTGAGAGGATTGGTAACTCTTCAACTTCGATAATCTCTTCAAAATATATTTCTCAACAGCATCAATCTTAGCTCAACCTCAACCTCAATCCCATTCTCTTATCAATCGAAGCCTCTGAAAAAGATATCTCTATCTCAAGAGTTCAAATAAAAAGATCATTTGAACAGGATGTGTAAGTCTCGTGGAAGCTTTCCGGGATTTTGTTTGAGCGACTGCTGAAATCTCAAACTAGCCTCCTCCGATCTCCTCACGGCTCTCGAGCAAGAGCGACAAAGACTCTTAAAGGCGAAGAGTGATGGCAACGCTCATGGCATGTTTCTGCTCTCGTCGAAATTGATACAGTATAGGCTAACTGGACCTCAACAGCAGCCGTAATCAAAGCCGTGCACCAAAATACTATCGCCAAGACGCATGCTGCCTACAGAGAAAAGAGCCGCAGATGTAAGCCTCCAAAAACCTCTTAACCCCAACTTTAATTTGGCTAAACACGGTGCAGATAGCAGATGGGTCGAAAAAGAAGCCCGAAAAATGGAGGCGAGGCTTGAAAAGAAGCGGAAGCAGATGGAGAGAAACAAGCAGAAGATGGACCTCGGGAGAAATACATATTACGCGGAGGTTGAAACTTGTAAGCCAGAATCTTGCAATTCCTCCCTTTATTGCACAATGGTATTGCACAAGGGGAACATTCCTAACAATTAGAACTAGTGCAAGCCAGAATCGACAAGACAGAGGCAGAGAGGCTTGCCGAGGAGTTGCGTCTGAATGACAAGCTGGAGGAGATAGAGAGAGAGATCGCGGCAAACAATCCGGAAACAATTCACAGAGCAGACAGATCTCGAGCTCCGTCCCCAGAGATATGCCCCGCAGAATTAGTTCTCAGCCCAACAGCGGACATCTCAGAGAAAGATTCAGTCAGGCCCAGAGCCCCATGCGTTGCCGAAGCTAGACTAGAAACAGTACAGTTCCGCATCAATCCTCCTCCGCGCAAGATCATTTGGAAAATCAAGACCAACTCCGCCTTTTGCTCCGGGAATCCGCCATCTAATCTCACACCCGCAAAGAAGAAGAGTCCTGACGCATCAAAGCGGTATATCTGGGAGGAGTACGACCACTCTGAGGTATTTGAGGAGGTAGACGACCCACGCGACGAAGATTACGAGCCTTCGATCGATGAGTAGGTGGGATTTACCTAGGAATGGATAAGGGTATCTTGAGAAGATTTGCAAGTCATATGGCGTTTTGCGATTGGGATCTGGGAAGCAGGTAACGGGTAATAGCAGGGAGGAGACTTGGCACTTGATCCGGTGGCATGGTGATGGATGGAGAGTGCATGGGAGATTTGTATCCATACCCGTTTCAAGTTCATCGGGTCTAGCATCAGGGGGGTCAAGGAGTCAAGGAGGCTAGCTATCTTACCTTTTTCCATATACAACACAGGAAATCTACGTTTCTGAAGCTGCATCTGATATCAAGGTCCTTTCCTTTGTCTATCCAAATAATCAAGCTTTGCCAAGCATGAAGGTGCATTACAACCTATAAGTGATAGAGTATTCTCAGCTGCATGGGCATCTACGCCCTGCCGTAAAAGTGTATATATGAAATAATACCAAATCTCTTTGAATCTCCAACTTTGACTCGACTATGAAATGTGGTTTGGGAACGCTCTCAGTCTTTTGTTTTGTATGTCTTAGCTGAGCTACCCTTCTTTATGTGGCAGGGACGGACAGATTTTCATCCTTGTAAACATTACCTCGCTTAATGCAGCGAGGTATAGCTTCACTTTAAATGCTTTTTTTCAACGACAACCCACTACCAGGCTTGCATCAAAGCAGATGCTCAGAGCTGGCTTCTTGACTCTCATTTCCTTCAGCTCAAATATAGTGGAGTAAAGAATTTTTCCAGGAGGAGGAGGAGTGAAGAGGCTGTCCCTGCCTATGAGCTCTCGATATTCGGCGCATTTAAGCCCTTGTGGAAATGCTACTCTTCAGCAATTCATACATTCTTGTGGAGTCATGAAATTATATGCGCAAAGGAAATTTGCAGAACAGGCTTTTCATATCTATTTATACCGATGTGTAAGCCTTCTTATATCCAACGCTAAATCCACGCGAAACTACCCAGCATCTAGCCACACATGTACAGTATACGAAACCTGTGCCTCTCTCCCTCAATCTTGAATGCTACCTATGAATGGTTTAAAGCACCGCGTTCAAAATTTTACACCCTCGCTACCTTCAAGAGCAACGATATTTCCTCTCCCAATCCATTGCAAAATCGAATGCAAAATTCTACGCGACGCAAAGTCCCACATATCGTCCAAGGTAAATACAATTCAAAGATTAATACTTCCAGAACTAGTCCGATATAAACTAATCCGCATACTCCTCAGCAACTATCATTCTGGATGAAGTGCGTCCAGCTATCATGGGAACTAGCTTCTTGCGCTTCTCGGGAGTATTTGCTTTCGCCGCAAGGTCATCCAGCTCGGCGTCACTATATTCTCGGTGTGGATATTTATTGGCCCAATGGCGGCTAGATTTGGGATGTTCGGCATATGAAGGCTCATTAACAACGTCCCCAGCGGGGGGTTCCTCGTCTCCATACATCTCAGTCTCGAATTCCTGACCCCTGTCCATTTCCTCAGTTTTTTGTTTGTAGATATAGTGAATCTCTCCTCGAAGTTTATCTTCGCTGAGGGGTTTGAAATGCTTGTTGGGCTTATTGCCTGCGGCGAACGTATTTTGCAAACTGTATCCGGGGACGTAGCCGCTGCGAGAAGATGAGTCGTCGGCGGAGAAATCTCCATCGACGTAGTCTGACTCAGGCTTTCGAGGAATCCAGTCGATTGACTCTATCGGCGTCTTGTACCACCCAGCAGCGACCTGGGTAGAGACCAAGGCGATGGTCTTTGGGTCTGGTACTTGGAGTCCTGTTTCGAGCTCGAAGGCGGCATGCACTTCTTTGGTAGCCTCATGATCCTTGAAGATTGAGTAATCCATGTTACCCGATTTCCACCGAAGGAGTAGTTCAATTGGAGTCCAAGTGCGCCAATTCGAGTAGTCAGACTATTCCTTAATTTAATGAACAATATTTCGCAGGGAGAGACTTTGCACCTACACCTACCTCTTTCATGATCTCTACCTCCAACTTGTAAATTCGTTGCTTGTGTATATTTCGCAGATCCCGGTACCATTCTTTTTGATCTATCGCAAGCTCGTTGTGACGATCTTTAGCTATCTCAGATCCCAGAGAAAGCGAGTCCCACTCCAAATACAGCTCGTGTTGATTGTTTGCTGCTTGAAGTTCCAACTCATGAATTGCATCTCTAGCAGCTTTCAATTTCTCCTTGAGCTTCTGGAGCTTTGGTGCTAGAGTCGGGTTAGAGAGGCGGCGTGAGTGGACAAGCTTCTTACAGAAAGAGTTAAAACGAGTAAGATTCAAAGCTGGAATGAGATGCATAGGAGAATATCTGACGGCTTGAGGTCTCTTGTAGCTGCCTATCGGGGTTGCTTTTGAACGAAAGGGGGCCATATTCGGTAGCCGGCTGATTTTCAGATTTTGGTTGAGGGAGAAGTCCGAAGGGGAGATCGTTTGTTATATGGTTGTGACGCAATTGTATTACCGATCCGTGAATGAAAGACAGAGACGGTGCGAATGAATCCCAAATCATTCGAATTGTGTTCACTGTCTGAAATTGGAAGGTATTTTGAGTAAACGTCAAATAGACTGAAAATAGTAATGCTGTCTGGCTTAGAGAGAAGTGCAGCCACCATACGAGACGATAGATGGGCAGTTAAGAGCCAGGTGAGGACAGCGAGGCCACAGCTAGGTCGAGCGAGAGATTTTGAGGTGCTCAACGTCTATCGTCCCAAGGAAAGGCGCCTAATACGCACCACCGGGTTGTGTGGGTTGAGTCAGACTCTTCATGTAGTAGGAAAAATTGGTGGTAACGGACGTTTTCTTTATGTCAGACACAAAGATGATCGGGAAAATGTGGCCAGTGACAAATGGGATTGAATGCGAAGCTACTTGTTGTTCTTGTATTGGATCCAAGAAGGTGTTACACAGGAAAAGCTAGCTCAGCCACGACCTCAATTTCAATAGCTCCTGTCGATTTTCACCATGGACATCAACACTAGACTAGAAGCAATGGATAGATGCCTCCGGTTCCTAGGGAAAAAAGATTAGGGGTTTGGGACTGCGAGAAAGAGAAGCAGTGTACGTCATACAAGCTCAACCCTTCTTATCAGAAGCATGAATGATTTGTGCTTGTAGATCTCAATAACCACAGCTATCAACTTGTGCGGAGTGCGGAAGAGCCTCCTCTCATTGCCGCTGGTAAAGAAGCACACGCACTCAAATCAGAAAGAGTTCCCATGTTCCCTCCCTTCGTATCCATTATGGCGCCTGTTCCTCAAGCTTTATCACAACCACCACAGCCGCAGCAGTTCTCCTTCTTGCCCTTCTTACCAGAGCCCTCGACATCGGTCTCCATCTCGGATCCATCCTTTCCGTTTTCCTTGACGTCAAGAGTCTTGTCGAACAACTCAGCGAATTCGTTGTCCTTCTTGACCTCGACACGCTTCTTCTCGATCTTCTTTTCGGCGTGAAGGGCGCCTATAAGGGAGAATTGGGCACTACGGATGTTGCGCTGACGGCGAAGAGATTAGTTGGGTTTGTGGAGACGAGACAGGGAACTTTGGATATAAGAGACGAAATGAGAATAACACCGTACATACGGGATCATTGCTGGAGTAGGCACTAGAGAGCTGAGTGAAGAAGGCGCTGAGACCTTGAGAGTGGGTGGAACGAGTGGAGGTTATAGCGGCTGGTGTAGCGGTAGTCGAAGTGGGAGTAGCGTCCTCCTTCTTGGCCTTGGGTTGGAAGTCCTTCCAGGAAGCAGCTGTTTCTGTCACGTCAGCAGTTGTCTTCCATGCTTAGCATGCTTAGGTCAAGGGAGAACTCACACATCTTGGTAAGGTGTTGTTTGTGGGTGTAGAACGAGAAATCAGGTTGTTGGGTAGGGATTGGAGACGCTGGAGGTTGGTTGATCGCAACTGATGGTTGTCCAAGGTGGTGTTTTGAGAAGGAGGGAGAATGGTTCTTGGAGGAGGCCGGAAGATTCTATGATGGTGAGTTCGAGAGTGAACAGCATAAAATTTCAACTAACTCGATTAGGTTATCAAGTATCCCCGATAACAACAAAGGGTGTTTAGCGAAAAGTGTGAGCGCATAAACCAGTAAAGTTCTAGATTTAGATCTAAAAGCAGCACAGACAATTGCTCATCCTGGTGTCTGATAAACAATTATGCCTTTCATCTTAATAAACTATAATCTGTGGCAACCTGCAACAATATCTTACCCTTTTGTTGAATTCTTGAGTGGATTGCGACTGGTCTGCACGTGACATAACAATGCTGCGATTAGGCCATACCTAGGTCTAACGAACTTTCAGTAACTGAAGCAAGATTACGCAGAGTAAGTGGGAAGATACTGACTGACAAGGGGTGCAAAAAGTCTTTATATCCCTTGAACTAGACCATTTACTCCGTACCGCCCAGGCTGTGGGTAGCTTTCGATGAAGGCAAGGATACTTCGTTGTTTGAGAAGATGAACGTGTTAAAGGAGTACATACACGCTCTCCAAGTCAGCTAATCTCATAAAACCCCACTCTCAATGAAGAATGGCATAAATACCGCAACTTGAGACGCTCAACCAGATGTGTTGCGTCTTCTGGACGACCAGGCGAGCTTGGTTTAATTCTTAATATTGACCAACGCTTCCCCAGCAACCATGGTCCCAGAAATATTGCCCTCAATAAGGGTCGCTGATAGTACACTTAGAACTTTTGATCTTGAATGAGAAGACACTTTTCGCCGGACGGTTATGATCTAGAACCCAATACTGTTCTCAATTTTACATCATAATTTGATAGCAACAATAAAACAAGAGGACTCACCAGATTACGTACAGCAGTATAAAAAGGTGTCAAGCCCGACAAACCCCGCATCGACTATATAGCAAGTACTGGAGCTAAAGAGTAGCTACTCTTGGATGTGAACAAAATAAGCCATATGATTCGCTCTTTCGCAACATTTGCCACGATTGGTCTTAAACTAGCTGCTCCTCCTTACCCCGCCATGAGGCAACGGTTATGCACGGAAACCGATATCCTCGGTCGCGCCTCCAGCCATAAATATTTTGAGTATATGTTCAACTCAGATTGAACAATCAGTCCGTCATATATGGCTTTATTTTCAACAACAAAACTACGCTCTGAACTCAATCCAGAAAAACTATCTACACTCTTCCTCCAAGCCCTCCCATTTTCATCCAGAGAATCTCTCGGTCATCTAGCTGCTCACATGGCTCCTGATATCTCGCAATTGGGAGCGAACAGCTCAAGAGGTTCTAGCGACGAGTGTAATGGGTACCAGATTCCAAATATCACTTTTCGAGCTCCGGAGAACAGGAAGGTCAAAGTTTTGACAATTGGTGCTGGGGTTTCCGGTATTTTGATGGCATACAAGATTCAAAAGCAGTGTCAGAAGTAAGACTCGTACCTTCCAGAAATAATTATGAAGAATATCCAAAGTCTCTTCGCATTCCTGACAGAATTTAGTGTTGAACACGTCATTTATGAAAAGAATGAAGATATCGGCGGAACCTGGTTGGAAAATAGGTATCCTGGTGCGGCATGTGATGTGCCCTCTCATGCCTACACTTTCAACTTTGCCCTCAAGTAAGTTCTCTTGTGCACTTGTTGTTTCCACGCTCAGAGAGGAATTCATAGCCCCGATTGGCCACTGTACGCAAGCCGCTCTCCTGACATTTGGAAATACCTCGACAAGGTCTGCGAAGTGTTTGGCCTTCGGAAATACATGAGTTTCAATACGGCTGTCATAGGCTGCTACTGGAACGAGGAAGAAGGGCAATGGACCATCAAGCTTCGTCAGACCAAACCTGGCGCAGCACCAAAAGAGTTCGAGGAGAAGTGCGACTTGCTCCTTCATGCAACTGGAATTCTAAATAATTTCAAGTGGCCTGAAATTGAGGGCCTAAACAAGTTTAAAGGAAAACTCGTTCGTACGTTCGCAGCCTTCTGAGAACATACAGGTTGCTGACAGCAGTAGACACTGCTGCGTGGCCCAAGGACTATCATGTGGAGCAGTGGAAGAATGAGTCAGTCGCAATCATTGGCTCCGGAGCTTCCTCGATCCAAACGCTTCCGAACATGCAACCCTTCGTTAAGCATATCGACGTGTATGTTCGGACTGCTGTCTGGTTTGTCTCTATTGCTGGAAATGATGGTCAAGGTGCCCCATACACAGACGAACAGCGAAAGGAATTCCGAACAAACACAAAAGCATTGGTTGAGCATGCCAAATACCTAGAAGGTCAGATGAATGGTCTTTGGGATCTGTTTTTCACCAAGAGTGAAGGACAGAAGGAAGCACAGAAGATGTTCGCAGCTCGCATGGCTGAGCATATCAAGGATGAGAGGTTGCTTAAGGGATTCACTCCTAAGTTCGATATTGGCTGCCGAAGGATCACTCCAGGTATGCAATCCAACCACTCGAATATTGAACAATACATTGACCAATCTAGGCGATCCCTATCTGAAAGCCATCCAAGAGCCAAATGTTGATGTTCACTTCGCCACAGTCAACAAGATCACCGAAGACTCTGTCATCGATTCCGATGGTAATGCGAAGAAAGTTGACACAATAGTCTGTGCCACAGGATTTGATGTGTGCTACCGGCCTCGCTTCCCAGTGGTAGGCCACAATGGTGTTGATCTCGCAGACAAATGGAAAATCTGTCCCGAAGCATACCTTGGAATCACCGTTCCTGATATGCCAAACTTCATCACTTTCATTGGACCCACATGGCCTGTTGAGAACGGGTCAGTGATGGGACCTCTGAATGCCGTTGGCGAGTATGCACTCAAGTTCATCAAGAAAATTCAAGGTGAAGCGATCCGGTCGATTGTACCAAGGCAAGAAATAACCGATGCCTTCAACGCCCATACCCAAGAGTTCATCAAGCACACGGTTTGGTCGAGTGGCTGCAGAGCCTGGTACAGGAGTAAGTTTTCCTTCTCTTCTCTTGGTTGAAAGGACTCACAGAGGCACAGACAATGAAACCGGGAGAGTCAATGCGGTGTTCCCGGGTAGTTCGCTGCACTACTGCTAAGTTATCGAAGAGCCCAGATATGAAGATTACAACATCACATATCAAAACAAACATAACCCGTAGGCTCATCTCCTCTGGGTAGGGAACAATCGTCTGCTAACAAATTGCGATTAGATGGGCATACCTAGGCTTCGGCTTCACTTACGAAGATGTCAACAAAACCAAAGAGGGAGTCGATCTCACTCCTTATCTTAGCGAGGAAGCAATCGACCCAAAGTGGATGGAAGAAGTGATCAAGAAGGGTGCCCTCGTTGCTGATCGTAAATTTGAAGCGACTCAATCGGCAAGGCAGTAGCTTTCACACATGGTATTCTAAGTTTTTCCATATCATGATTTTTATTAGATATCCAGGATTTGCACGCAGAGGACTGGAATGCCGCTAGTTGGTAAACTGATAATAGGTTAAAGCGTTCCGTAGACTAGGGGCAGAGAAGAGACATCCAAGTGATGTCCACCAATTCCATTATGGCACGTGATTTGTGAAGCTCTGAGTTTTAATCTAATAGATTGATGAGCTGCATTGCCTAAATCGCTCTCGGCGTGTAACCCCGGAACTTGTTTCAAAGCCGTAGAATGATTTATTTTGAAGCGAGCTTTAGACTAGCAGTGCGCTTCTACCATCAAAACATATGTGCATTCCTTACCATGAATACTGTACAATGACTCCGACAGGCTTCCGGAATTACAGAATACGAGAATCTGTCACCATCTCGCGTTTAACCAATATTGTGAAACAGACTCATTTCCCTGGCTCTCCTTATCATCTATTATCAAGTAGGCCGTCTTATTTGGTACATACCAACTGCATGTCGGATCATAAATCATAAGGTGCTAAGAGCATTATAACCAGGCACAAGTGCCTGACTAGGAGATCCACCGATATGAACAAGCAGGAGATTTGCCACATGAAGACCAATGCCAGAGTAGAGGCACACTCTAGAAGACTAAAACACATATAACTCATCACGGGCTCTTGTACTTTCTACCAATTCTTTTCTTGGTCATCCGAGCTCCTCGCTTCAGCCTATGACTTCTTTGTTCTTGGCTGCCGCATCAATCATGCACTTCAGGAATCTACTGTTGGTTGCCAGTACTGCGGTGCTGGCAGCTACTGGACCTGTACTGAAGACAAAGAGAGCAAAGAACTTCTTGTTTTTCGGTATTAATGAGTCGGGTGCTGAGTTCGAGGATGCAAATCTTCCAGGCACTTTGGGCAAGGACTACATATGGCCACCAACGTAAGTTCCCAATCATGATGGAGTTGTAATCAATCACAAGCCCTAAACTTAACGGCATGTCAACAATCGATACCCTAGTTGGCAAAGGGTTGAACACATTCCGTAGTTATCTCTTCCCTCATACCTGTTACTCCGCCAAATCTTACAGACATCGCCTACATGATGGAACGCCTCATTCCTACCACCATGGCCGGTGCCATCAACCAAATATATGCATCAAGACTCACATCCTACGTTAACTACATCACGAGCACAAAAGGAGCCATTACAGTCATTGATCCTCACAACTTCGGCCGTTAGTATGGGAATGTCAGTAGTGTATTGAACACCCGGGATTCCAAATTAGCAGAGTTCTTCGACCCCCAGAGGAGCATTGATGGAGCTCAATAATGCATTCCTTGAGAATGGGAAAGTAGAAGCTAAGACTCCGTTCACAGCTTTTGTGCTTCCAGATTGGTATGTTGACCAGCAGGTAAGACATGAGTTTCTCGTTCATGGAAGTGAGGACTAGGTCACGCCTCATGACATCATGAGATGCTCAGAGACTTCAAGGGAAATGGGCCTCTCCAACTTCGGGCAGGACTCGAGGATTTGACTCGTTGAAAGAGGAGAGAGGGCCATACAGTTGTGCCAAGGCTGGCCTTACCGAAGAATTTTGTCGCTATCACTAGCTTGCTGCACGATAGCTTAATGGAATTTTTCCTTCTTCGAAAACTTACTCCTTTCGATATGAGTATAACTGACCCGGTATTCGAATGATTTTATCATTACATTTGCCTTAACGAGAGCATTTGACCCTTCATCTGATATGTTTCATAGGAGGATTCGCTCCGCTAAGTTGCAGTAGCTGTTTAGCGAGGCAATTTGATTGGTCTCATTACAAGACCCTGGTGGGGCTTCCATGTAAGAGGGGAAATAAAAGGCCGACTTCCTGGCTTCATTCACAGTCGAATCCGTATCCTTAGTGCTATCATCAACTGCCTATTCTGCTTGGCTCTCTATATACTTACCGTTACCGACGCTCTCCAGACTCTATCCCGAGAAGCACCCTCTGGACTAGGTCACTTTGAAGTGCTGAAAGTGTTCATTTCGGCAACATCGAAGATTCGACAGCATCGTCATTCATCACCTTCCCTCACCTGAACTGCGAGAAGCTTCTAGCAAGTAGAATGGACCCATCTTTTTATAGAAACATGAGCACGTTCTACAACAAAGAATTAAATGAAGCTGCGCAAAGCGCTACCCAAGAACAGCAGCTAAACCGCATGGCTGGGAGCTCGGGGAGTAAAAGTGCCCCACCAGACACGAATTGGACGGTCTATGGCCCAGACGCTTCCAGAGGCAATCTACGAGTCGTCGAAAATACTGTTGACGACAGCGATCCCAGAATGAGAGTGGGATGGGCCTCGGAATCAAGCAACAAACCGAATAATGTGGGAGAGATGAGCTGGATGTCTACTCGTGACCCGCAGCCTTTGTTATGGTCGATGGGAGACGATGAAGCGTGAGACTATCCCCTTTTTTTGTATTCCCTTATGTCAAAGATAGTGTTATCTATCCACGAGACCATATACTATTCGCTTGTCGATTACATTAAAAGCTGAGCTGATTTCTCCAAAGGACGCCACGGCCCACCGATCAAGCATCTCATTATCCATACCCAGATCTTTCACTGCCACACCCAAGCTTACATCTTGACTTTCGAATGGCCGTTACTCTCAATCCTCGTATTTCTCTTGGGCCTACACCTTTTGGCCATAGAAATTGGATATCTTTCATTAGCGGGCGATGGTCAGGCTCTTGGGGTTCTGGAACCGTTCTGGTAAATGATTGTGTCTAGGAATCTAAGCTTTGTGCTAACAAGAGCAGCCTGGCGGCCAAGACAATCAACTGATCATTGGAGATGGGTCCGCACATCTGGAGACCAACTACATCCTCCAGACCTATGACAATCCACCGGCTCACATTGTCGTCAAAACTCATGGTTGGAGAACAGGGCCACCTGAGATACTTGCGCAGCTGGCCGATCCCGAGCAGGCTGACAACGTTGATCCGAATAGCTATAAGTTCAGGCTATTCATTGACATGGAAACAGGCGATGAGAGGTATAGGGACAAAGTCAACTGTGGAATGTGGGTGGGCAGCGGGATGAGAAAAGGAGCTGAGGTCATCTATGAGTAAGTCCAACTCCAAGATCGTAAACCTAGGCTAATTATCTTAAGTGCATACCGTCTTTCCTAGGAAATTATCTATGTCGAGATGAGGCGTTCCAGCGTATCGATAAGAAGTGTCTCCTACATTGAGAGCATTGGAGAATTTCAATTGCGCACTTCAACGACTTTCTACATTAGAACTTACGACCATCGTTTCTAGATAAGTTTTCAAGATTGCGTACTTCACTGATTTATAAGGAGAATTCTTCGTGCCCCTCTCATTTACCTTCTTGGATTGTTCATCGCATAGTAAATTCCAAGCACGTGATTTACCCACACCTGATATTTCCAGCAGAAGAGGACCCAACTGGGGTCCAGCGTTTCTCATAAAATTTCTGCGACGAGTACTCAGACGCTTTTACGCTGAAATTCTTTTTGCATAGTCTTCTTAAAGGGCGGCTGGTCTCGGTATTGCTGAAAAAATAAGCGAGTCCGTTTTCGTCCTCCATCAAAGGCGACGAGGAATGACAGCCACGTTGAAATGTTCGCACTCAGATAATAAAGTTTTCTTATTACACATCTGCTACGTGTTCTACTTTCTCTATGAGAATTGCTTCCAATCAACTGGTTTCTCTCCGTGGATCTGTCAAGTATTTCCCTCATCTCAGTCGTCAGTCCGCAACGCGCACAACCACGCATCATCACCACCACATACCAACAGCCGAACCATCACTTTCCAAACCCCTCAATCTGCGTTATACCTATACTTATATCCACTGACTCCAAACCCCAAGCGCCATCACAATGTCAAGCATCACCAAGCCTAACCCCGTCCATTTCGGTCTCAGAGATCCATGTCGAGTCCCCAGCTGCCCCCTAAACGAAGCAGCGATAATTCACAACAAAGGGATATATAAACACAATGGGCAAGCAGTAGATCGTGAGTCTGCGCCTGCATCTTTCGGGTACGCTGAAATTTCCTGCCTTGTTGTCTCTTGCTTCTACTCTTATGTCCTCTCTTCCAATATTTCCAACTGCAATAGTTCAAAAAGCAGAGCATTGAAACTTAAATCGTTTGCTTGATACTGATGATAAAATAGAGAATCAAATCCTCCGGATTTCATTTGGAAGGCAGAAACAGCTCGGGAGGAGGCATTGGCGAAAATAACGAGGGGTGAGGATGTGAAGATAAATTGGGGGGTTGCGGCAGAGATGGCGACGTTGGTGGAGAGATTTTGTGAATTGCATGCAGTATGAAGATAACCGAGGGAATGATTCGCTTTAAAGTCCGGAATTCTCCAAATACCTGAGTGTAACAGGATTTCCGGAGTAGATTACTTTATAGTCTCACGATGCATCAATCGCGGACATACAAAGTAGCTGGCTGGCTTCAGGACATATATCTTGAAGTACCACCAAGATAGAATAGAGTCTCATTTGCTATTGAATCGCCTCGGCCAACAACGTGCTCCAGTTATCCTCATTTCTCAGCCCAATAAGTACCCCCATTATTCGCGCTCAAATCTCCACTTAAATCAGCCGCCGCGTACTTCACAGCCCTCTTCCGTCCATTCACCTTCGTTGTATTCGTGCTATAATTCCCAAAACCCTCATATGTACCAAGACTAGGAGGAAGATCCGCAATTTGTGTTCCCCAGGCACTTTCAGTGCTACCAAGTACGAGAACGAGCTCCTTCCCTTCAGTGAAGAACGAATGGTCGATCCAGTTCTTCGTATATGGTTCTCCATTCAGAGTTGCAGATTGGATGTAGATATTATTGTAGCTAGGATCGAAGTTGACGTTTCTGATTGTGGATGTCTTGTTGGTAGCAGGGGAGGTTACGGAGACACTTTCAAAGTATGGCGGGATGATCAAGTATACATCCTGTCCTGGGTTTGGAAAGAGGCCAATCATGGAGAACGCCACGAAAGACCCCATCGCTCCACTGTCGTCATTACCTGGCAGGCCAGCGTTAGTAGGCTGAAAGAAGGCGGGCACGTAGAAGTGAGATCGCTTTGCTGAAAGAGCTGGACGACCAGCGTAATGGTATTGAAAAACTGTCAGAAATGCTGGTTCATTTCCGATATAAGTAATCCCTTTGTCGTGCAGATAATCTAGACGTTCGACGAATGCTGCGGGGCCTCCAAAGGTAGTGATAAGAGTTGCTTGATCGTGTGGAACGAAGCTACCAAGAAATATGTTAGCAGGCCAGACGTGAGTTGCGATCAATTTGTAGAACTTACAAGGAATATTCCCAAATCGAGCTCTCAAAGGTTTCCCCCGCAGTATTCTGCAAAGAGCAAACACTGTTTGGATTTGGGTCGATATTGCTGCACTTCAGCGGATCCTGGAAGCCAAATGTTCTGTTCAAGTACCGAGGCTGGAAAAAGCCCTCGAATCCTGTATTCGTTCCATTGATGAAAGATGTCTGATCAGACTTGAACAAATTCTTCCAATTTCCACTACGCGCAGTATACTTCTCGACATCAGCTTCCTTGCCACCAAGTCCAGCAGCAATCTTGGTGATGACAAAGTCGTTGTAGCTGTACTCGAGGGTACGGGATAGACTTCTCGTCATCGTTCCAAAGCCTTTGTAGTCAAAGTCCTGCACGGGAATATACCCGAGAGATTTCCAACTGTCCAGGCCCCCTCTCCCCTCACAACACCAGTCAAATGGCTCGACTTCTGCATCTTTCACAACTGCTTCGTAGCCAGTCTGCCAATCTATGCCTTCAGAGATCCCCTTGAGATACGCATCGGCAAGAACATTGTCTGCATTCGAGCCTCCTTGCGTATATCCTTTACACAAACTCATTCGGCAGTCAGGAAGCCACCCCTCATGTCTATAGGTATCGATGAGGGAACGTATCTGTCGTGCGACAGTGCTAGGATCAACAACCGTCAAGAATGGCATCTGAGAGCGGAACAAGTCCCAGATGCAGTAGAACGAATCGAAGTACGGTTCGTTGCTCTGCCAGAGAGGGTTCTCTCCAGTGTAATCTTGCGGGTTGACGAATGTTCGATAAATCCCGGAATAGAAATTCTTCAACATGGACGAGTTGACACCGGTTGTGCTGACGACTATGGGACTAATCTTCTCTCGCCACATGTCCTCGGCAGCCTTCTGAGTTGCAGCAAAATCGAACGTAGGTATTTCTTTCTCGGCACTAGAACAAGCTTGCTCGCTACTGATGAGACTCACGCCAACTCTTGCTAGGATTCCGTTATCACCAGGCGACGTGAATCGAATAAAAGCTCCGCCTGGCAAAGGATATCCATTAATAGATCTCGAGATCGTCAAATCCTTCACATCAGTGCTTGCTCGGCTGTTGGCAAATATACCATTGTCTCGAATAGTCGCTCCAGAGAAGTCAGCGCAGAAGTACGCGACATAGTTCCCTGTGCCGAAGCTGGGCAGAAAACGAGCATTTCCAGTCATCCGACCTACGGTCCCATCAACACTTACAGTGCCGTTATCTTGGCGTGAATTCGACAAGTCCGTTAGATCCATGAGGATCAACGGACTAGATGCGTTCCCACTCTGATCGTTGGTAGGGAATTTGAACCGGAACAGTGAAGTGTGATGAGTTGCAGTCATATCAACTTGGACGCCGCTATCTAACTGAAGTCCGAAGTAGCCGGGAGAAGCTTTTAACGTGCTGTTTATGAATTTGGTTTTCCTAGCTTTCTTGGGATAGTTGCATCCATTCACCTCGTCCCCCAAACATCCCGCATATGGGAAGAGAGCGAAGTTTCCCAGAGATGGGGATCCACCAGTTCCAGAATCATGCATACTCGAGAAGCCTGTGATATTGCTTCCATCGGTCGTGAAGCCTCCCTGCAAGTCAGAATTTTGCAATTAGTTTTCATCGGTGATAGAGAGAGTAGACAAAATGTCAAAGCATTATTTTGAGACTGGAGGCGCGGAGTCAATGAACTCTTGTGAGTTTGACTTACCTGATTACTCTCCGAATCTGTATCTGCGACCGCTTTGGCCATTCCTGATCATTTTAGTTCCGATCGCTAAACTCATCCTCCACCTACCATAAGGAATGGTTGCACCGGGAAAGATATTTCCTAATAACATATAAGCATTTGGTCCTCATCTTGATTATGTTTTCAAACCTCCATTGCTACTCCCAATAAGCTGATCGACGTAATCCAGAACGTCATAACTCGCACCCTCCGAAGTATCAGTCTGAGCCTTCACAAATCCTACCAGTCCCACACCAGCAGTAAACAAAAACCTCATGAAAGTCATCGTTGTTCAGATCAGTAGGATATCAGGGGTCCAGTAGGGCGATAGTAACAAGCAACGCCACCAAGCCACCCTCCTCGCGGGACTCGTCGGAAATATATTCAGGACACAGCATGATGTAAAATTATGATCGACTAGTGTGCGTTACTTTTCATGCAGCACAGAAACTTAATCGAGAAGGTGTTATTGAGAAAGCTCACTGGGTATGCAAGAGCTATGTAAAATCTAACCAGGGAAAGCTTGTCGAGTGACGATCTGGGGTGATGCATTGCCGAGACCCCGCTGACCACTCGAACCCTCACACGGCACTTCAAGGTTGCACTCAGCTCAACGTCGTCCTGCATCTGGCAGGTAGATATTTTTTTTTCATGACAGCCCTGCTTATCTTTTGCCCTCTTGCTCTGACTTGGATATCATCAGGTCGTTGTCATGCATCACTTGCGAACTACCATCTGACAGGAGACAGGAGACATTCCATCACTGCCACTATCCTTCCTTGCCAGTATCGCGTCCAAACTTTCTCCCTTCATTTCTCAAAGTCGCAGCTGTTGCATGGTTATTATATTCTTGCTCAGGAGTTCGGAGATATTTTCGTATATAGATATCCCTTTTGAAGTGATTCACAAGTCAGAACTTTCGGTTTGATGCGGGCGAAGACTCGAAGAGATTTCTTTTGGAGTTCATGCTTGCTGGAACTTTTGACTCGTCAACCGCTACCAGCACCAGCATGTGTGATTCAATGACTTTACTTCTTCTTGATCAAGTTGGAAAATTTCGGTTTCTGTCTCTGACTTTACGAAGCCCTGGGCTCTGGTTTCCCCTGGCAAGCCCTAGTATCAGTGGACATAATCAGCTTATATAGAAAAAACCAACCATGAAGTCTAATGTCACAATTTTGCAAGTCCACACCAGTCATCAGAGATAAAACATTATTTGAGCCGAAAATCCTTTCTGGCGATTCTTGGAGGGAAAAGTCCATCCAAACATTCGCAGAATCAAGCTCGACTAACGCACGATTTTGGTTTTCCTCCTTTGGTTTCTAAACACTGGCGACTGAATTGTAGTACGTTGGCGACGGTGGGCGTACATTTTGGACGAGAAAATCCATGTACGCCTTTTCTTCAGATGGTATCTCTGCAATGATGTCAGCACCCTCTTTAGGTGCCACCTTCTCGTAGAACTGTGATTCTAGCAGATTTGTCCGACGAGCATGGAATTTGCGTGGGAAGAAGAGCTGAAATACTGTACCAAGTTTCCCAAGCGACCAGAACAGGAAGCAGGCTGAGGAACATTGGTACGAGCTGACCAAAGCCCCATTCTTCCTCTTTCGTTGCTTGGTCCTCACTCATGTACGAACATCCTTTAGATCGATCCATGAACAGAGTCCAAAGCCCAAACAAAAACCAATATACGTCAAATGTAACGCTTACTGGATGAGAACCAAAAATGCAATACCCCAGAAAAATAATCGTCAAAACCATTGCTACAGACGGCAGACAAACAAAGACGAAAGCCAACTCGACTACTATTACAAGGGGAACGATCAGAGCTGCTCGATATCCTGCGAACGGAAGCGCAGAGGGGAAAGCAACAAGTAAGTATCCTAGCAATTCTTCTGGGACTTCGGGTCACCTTCCACACGAACATGAGATACATTTGAGCAATAGTTATCTGTATCAACCCCTCTCTGGGAACCACGACGACATCGACACGAGCAGCCAAGCGGGAAGTGACATCTTGGCTTTCGAATCTAGCCAAAACTTGGATGAGCAGGATTCGTCCCGTTATTGGCTTTGCCCCCCCATGAGACCGTGCGGAATATGCATATCGTATTTTTCACTTCTCTCCTAGCCCGCTCCAACGTAGCTCTGTTTCGCTCGCTGTACTATATCAATCAACCAGACAGGCATATGGGTTCAGGCCAACAACCTGCTAGTCTTCTGTCTTTTTCTTCTCTAAATGTACTCCTTTGCTTCTGTGCCATGCATCAATGCACCATCTACAATATGTCCTCGAGACACACACACACATACGCCCAGATCCAGAATCCAAAATCAAGCACCCATTCCCCAAAACGCCACGACCCACCAACCCAAACCAAAATACACCCATCTACATTCATCATAACCTTCCACGTCAAATCCCACACCATCCCAACACATCACCTCGCACCCACCCCAGCATCCTCACCACTCCCCTCCCCACTCACCTCACTCTCATCACCCGTACTACTCCCCTCCTCCCAGTCAGCACTCTCAAGATCCTTCCCCCTGATACCGAAACTAGCCACGAAGCCGAGGAAGGCGATTCCGCCGAAGACGCCCCAGGCGAGAGCTTCGCCTTTAGGATGGACGCGCGTGGCGATGGAGAAGAGACCGCCGGAGAGGAAGGGGCCGGCGGCTCGGCCGGCTGCGGAAAGGGTTTGGGCGAGGCCGTTGAGCGTCCCGAGGACGTTGTGGTTGGGTGCGCTGTTGGTGATCTGGAGTGGTCGTTAGTCGACAGCAAAAGTCGTGAGGTAAAACGGATATAGGAACAAGAACTTACGAGGAGCAAAGCACTCGTCAACCCTCCCACAGCAGCAACGGTCTTCACGAGCAACACGAAGCCCAACTCAACCCACAACCAGACCTTCCCACTCCCAATCCCAAACAGTGGCTTTGAATTCTTGTACCCCACCCAAGGCATCAGAAGCATAGAGATGAAGAACAGGAATAATCCAGCCCGGTATGTCGCCCTATTCCCCATCTTCTCTTTCAGTTTCCCAAAAATGCCGACTTGAAACACGATCGTCACAATGCCTGCGAAGGAGAGCGAGAGGCCGATTTCCTCGGGCGAGAGACTCCGGCCTGTTGGCGAGGGCGACGAAGCGAAGATCGGGTAGAGGGAGTTGTAAGAGATGTTCGAGAGTTGGAAGACAAGGTATGTGCAGAGGAGGAGGATAGTATCGCGATTCAAGACCTCCTTGCTCGTAAGATGGCTGTCATTGTTCGCGAAAAAGCCGCGCATGGAGAGCAGGGATTGCGTCTCGCTCTCGTTATCCGTCTCATCTTCTGTATCCTCAGCACCGTCCACACCTGTCCTGTATCGAGAATCCCGATGTCCAATATGAGCGCGCAAATATGTAGGTCGATGTGATGCCCCTGTAAACTGCCATATCCAACTAAACAGATTCCCAACTCTCTCCTTTAAAGGCGGTAGACTTTTCGCTTCCTCCAGACTCTCTTCCAGGAAGAATCCCGTCAGCACCAAGTCAATCAGCAATATCGTCGCCGAGAAGAGATTCGGCAATAGGTACGGATACGGATTCCTCTTCCCTTTCCTAAACGGATCATTCTGCATCACCAGTAGTCCACCCACAGCTGGCCCAGTAATCCCACCAATACCGTATATGACCGGCAAATACACAAATGCCTTGCTCTGATTACTCCTGTCTGTAATCTCGCCAAGACAAGTGCTTATGACGCCCTGATTCCCATTCACCAGACCCATCAGCGCCTGCACCAACACCGCCTGCCATAACGTCTTGCAGAAGCCAAAAGCGACGAAACACCCCGCCGTCAGCGCCGTGCCCAGCATCACGACTGGTTTCCGTCCAATCCGATCACTGAGCCAGCCCCAGAAAAAGTTCGTCGCAAACTGCGCGAGCGCAAATGATGATGCTATTGTGCCAACATATAACCCTATCTGTCCAACGTCGACTTCAGGGAAGGTAGATGTCATCTCGGGCAGGTAGGGCGAGATGGAGTTCAGCGCCGTTTGTTCCGCCAGGGCAATGACTGCCAGTATTGCGAGCTGCTTCTTCGGCAGCGGGGAATTCTGCTGCTCGTGATCTGCTGCTCCGCCGTTCGAATGGTAGTCATGGTGAGAGCCGTCGAAACCGGTACTACTCGTGGGAGAAGGAGAGATTGGTGGTCTGCCGCGGGATTTGGGGGGAGGCGTGGGAAAGGTTTGGTAGTGAGGGGTTGAGGATTTGCGGCGATCCATTGCTGCGCGCTTTGCGGCCATTGCGGTGCGAGGAGATGTATGTAGCAATTGGATCGGCCTGCTTCGTCTGATATCTGCCCTTGTAGAATGGAGTCGATTTCTAGAAGCTGGGTTGATAAATGGGTCGATGGTCGTGTGCTCGTCGTGAGAAGTGGGTGGCAGCTCCGGCAGCTGTACGGAGTAAAAGAGAATGGAGAGAGTAAAAAATACTTCGTTCAGGTCAGTGAGCGGAAGGAGAAGCGCTTGGAGTCTCTTCTAATCGTGAGAAGATCAATCCATCGGCAGTATTATCATTGTAGGACAGTGAGAGAGACTGTGGTGGTGCAAAAAGCAAAAGTTGCAGTCAGCCAGAGCTTGTCTTCCTTCAGTTGCCGGGCATCACCCATCCATCGCCCGCGGCCAGCCATTTTGCACCGACATCATCGCCCGCGCTTGGAGCAGAATTCGATCCAGGCGCAGCCACCACTTTTCAACCCGGCCCGCCACCCCCCAGCAAGAATCCACCATGAGGGGAAGGAGAGCAGGTTTGGGAAGTCGGGATTGAACGAATGGAATAAAGTTCTTGTAATGTCATATGTTGTCTATGGAGTATGTATGGATCGAGAGCACTTGGAATGATAGCTAAGAAGATAACATAAACCCCTGGTAAAGTAAGATTCCAGCCTCAACAGACGGTGAGATGAGATGTCACATCATTCAGGTACAAACGGCGGCTGATCATCCACCGTATCAGGGTCCAGGCAACACCAAAATCGCCAAGCCTGCGTCAGCTACTTGAACTCGACCTCAATTCCAAAAGAGCTTTTTCAATTTCCTTTCCTTCTCATCCTCCAGGAACTCATTGAGCCGAATCGCATCATGATCGAGGGCTGTACCAAGGTAGATTTCAGGAGGGAGGAATGCACATCTATCCACCTCTCGAGCCAGGTATCTGCACACATGCATGTGAAGTAGGATTGCCACCCTCTGGTTTCCTCGTTCCGTGAGCCTCCATTGTTTGGTCGCGCTATCTTCTGTTCATCATGTTAAGATGCGGAGTCTATTTGATGTGAGAGACATAGGTACCGTCAAGGAAGAAGTCCTGATCCTCTGCTCGACCGTCGAAATCCACCTCGGTATTCAACCATCCCGAAGTATCAAGCCAGAACACGCTCTTATCGCCATCCTTGCGTAGACGGTCTACAACGGCATGGGTTGCTTGTTCCAGCTGCCCTCGAAATGGTCTCATGATGAAGATGGGGACACCAGCCGCTGCATTCTGTGCCGAGTAGATGTAACGTGAAGCGTCCATGGTTGCTGCTGAATACTTGGGATACGCTAAAGTGCGGATTGCCTGTATCATTGTAACGTAAGTTTCTTCGAAAATCACACTTAACTCCCATAATGTCTTGTTGTACTCCTGCGTGTGTGTTTGGAATGAATCCCAATCAGAGCTGCCTATATTCATGACCTGGGTTGATCGTAAGAGTTGGAAGTTGTTTGACGCGGCAGTCTTACAATGACATCTGGAGTATACTCCTGGAAGAACCAAGGATGGTCGTACTGCTCTGAGCCAGCGGGCCCGCTTTCAACTACTGTCAGTCATGATTTTTTACCAGAGGAAGGGGCCGAACCTTTGGAAGAAAACATCTGCAAGACCAGCAGGCGATCCTCTTCCTTCGATACAGTCTGGTATTAAACACATACCGTCATTTCCTATGGTAACATGGTCGCTTCCAAACATCTCCCCAAGCAAATACTCCCATCCCATGACTCCTCCTAGAACACCACGGCTAGTACCAGTGCTCTTGCTTTTGTCTTTTCCAGCCAAAGATCCTGGCAGGTCTGTCACAATTTCCAGCATTCTCCTCTGATGAGCACCTTTTGCCTGTTGCAAAGAGGAGTCTGCAATCCCCGGATTATTCTGGTACGGGAGCAACTGCCCGCCCTCGTCTATCCATATACCTTCAACCTGGAGGGTCTCAACGGTCTCACCTCCGACCATAGGAGCGATTATGCGAATCTCGTGGCGCGAATTTGGAGTGAGGTTTCCTCGACATATCGAGACCAGCGACATAGCATTAGGTAAAACAAGATATTCCTCATCATCTATCCTGACGAGCAATGATATGGGGGCTGCGCTTGAAGTGTTCGTCAGAGGGAGAAAGGGCAAAGTTGGGGTAATCGCTCTAGAGTTTTTCGTTGAGGGTTGGTTGTGTCGCTCACTGTTGTGGAGAGATATGAGGACGGTCGAACTTCCATTTAACACAAAGTCGAAGTATACTCCTTCACAACGTTAGCAACTCCGTGTAGAACTCTTTGAAAAATACCTGGGAACGATCCATCCTTGTGTGTTTCATCAGCAGTCACCAACCAGCGTCCGACATACTGCAGTGCTGTCAGTGCGGCTTGTTTGAACGTCCTTGATTACACCTACGCGAATGTGAGGATGACTCGCGTCGATAAACTGAAGGCCATCCAGCATTGGAAGGTCAAGAGCCATCTTCCTTTCGCCATGATATCGGCCGTCTTCGTTCCTCAAGAATGCCCACCCAAGTCCAACAACCACGAATAGACTCAACCACAGCGCTTTCCCCCAACTTCGGAGACGCGTCTCATGATAACCATATCTGTATTTGCGTATCAGCCGAGTTGTCGGATTGAACTGGATCGTGGTTCTCAGATCTTCAAGCAGAACATCAGACCATGGCGTTGATGCTTCGATGATTTCGGGTGCCAAGGGAGTGCTGTCTGGTGTCGAATAGGGGGGATGGTAAACCATTATTTGTAAGAAAGCTCTACGAGAAGGCTATTGCACAGAGTACTGTATTATCAAGAGAGCATATCGCATTGTCATGAAGGTTGTGAAGATTGTAGGAGATGCCAGTGGCAGCGAGGTGGTATCTAGTTCAAGTCAACTTGCATCCAGGAACAGCAGGCGCGAGCGGCCACCCTCACGTAGGCTTCGATCCCATTCCCTTTTTCATGTCTCTGGATGATTTTCTCAGATCCAGAGATTCTTCTATCAGCAGTCATCCGCCAAGCTCGCCAGAATCATGTTGCCATTCTTGAAGAGGCTTTTGCTCCCAATTGCTGCCATCTGCTTCATCTGCATATTTCTCTCCAAAACACCAAGAACGCTAGACCCTCGATATCCCACCCTGCTTCCCAAGATCCAAGATCCTTTACGGTTCCCAATCGCTCATTCATTTTCCAACGACACGAGCCACACGGATCCAGTGCCAGGTCCGATCTCAGATGTTAAATTTGAGAAACTCTCGTCAGACTACACTATCCCAATCGTGCCTTCAGGTGTCAAAACAACTGCTCCCCAGGCTCTGCTGGATCTCACAGCGTGCCCTCGACCTCCAAACCGCTTCACAGGACACATCCGCCTCCCCAACATGCTGTTCAATATCTCCATGAATCCATCTTCCACCCAGTCAGAGGAGAAGCGCACGTTCTGGAATCCAACGATCTTTGCTCTTCCTTACTGGGCAGACAATCAGTATATCATTGTCAGTATGGTTGTTGCGAATGGCGAACCGTATCGGAGAAATGTACTTTGTGAAGCAAGCATCTGCCGTCCGAAGAATAAGCGTTCGACGACAGCACGCGAGCGAGTTTGTACGGAAGAAGATCTGCGCATCTTGGGATCGAATGGAGGATTACGGTGCGTCACAAGGTCTGTCGAAGTGGATGTTCCTCCGACGCCAGCAGAGCGTTGTTCGGGTGTAGAGCAGACTTTGGCAGATATCCCTGGATTTCATGACCCACGGCTGTTTTATTCCGGTAGAGGAGAGCCCATATTGATGGTCGTGTCCCAGTAATTCATGATCCTTTGTATATCTTGTATAAGTACTAAGGATCTGCAGGTCAAGGTACGCTTGCATTGGCCTCTGGGCAATCGATCTACGAGTCATATATCCAGCAATCGAAGAAACTTTCTCTTCCTCCCCTCGTCGGCTCGGCCCAGGCCCACTCATGTCGTACCCTACATTGACGGAGCTCACTCGAAACCCGTCCTCGACACGGCAGTCATACGAAAAGAATTGGGTCATGTTCTTTCCCTCCCCAGCTACATCCTACCTGCAATACGAACTGAACTCGACTACCCGGACATTTGCACAGCTGATTGGCGGAGGACTGACAACACCAAATATGACGGACATATCTGAGGAGCCTTGTCTATCAGACGAGCTTGGAGAGGCAGAAACGAACATCGTCACTGTCACTTCATCATGGCATCAAGCAACACCTGCACTAAAGCTCGTTCTCTGCAGAAGAGCAACCGCAAGCTGCATCGCAGACAACCCCGAAACAGTGTTCTTCGCAGCCATTCAACGAAAACACAACAACGGATTCGGTCTGCCGATACGATATGAACGATACTTCGCCATATGGTCGGCAACATGGCCATTCCATATGCTGGCAGTTAGTCAACACCCCATACTGATGGCGAACGAGACAAACCGAGGTTGGAAGACAACCGAAATCTGGGACGATAATCCGGAAGCGAAAGAGGAGAAAAGAGAACTCTGGGGTGAATTCACATACACCACAACTATTGCATATGCATGGGGAAGAGCAGAAAGTGACATCAGAGAGAAAGGAACGGGATACTTAGATGATGAAGTTATCTTGAGTGTTGGTATCGATGACAAGGATGGCCTGTATGCAAAAGTCGTTGCGGAGGACCTGTTACAATGTCTGAGGATCTGTCCTGGACGAATTTAAACTAGCGACTAGAGAATAAAGAATAATTAAGAGCAGACTAGTACCATTTTGGCCTCGAACTCTCGGACAGTGTCTCGCTTCACGGCCCTCCAGAAGTAGGACTATGATAACGATATCAAAAATCTGGAAGGAAAAGGAATATAATTGGACAGCAGACCTAAGTCAGAAGCAAGTCCTCTTTGCTTAACTTAAAATGAAGGTCAAATTAAGTCCCAGAATCCCAAACCAGCAAAACAAACTCCCATTTTTCAGGGGGAGAAGAAAACCCGTCGAGGTAGGTTTTCGTTTTTCTTTCGCCGGCTAATATTCATCGATCGTTTTATTTTTTTTATTTCCAGAGTACGTTATGGCCAATATCGGCCATAGAAGATATTAATAATTTGGTATTTAGTTGCTTTTTTGGGTCGTTGTATATTTATTCTGTTCGTATTTTTCAAGGGAGAGTCCTTTTTTTTTGGTCACGCTGATTTAGCGCAAGCATCATTGGGCGTGATTATCGGTATTTCTGAATGATGATAGTAGTAGATTGTGTGTCGTATATTTGGTGTGGGCTCCGAATGCCCTTACACCGTGTGTCGAGTGGCCGTAGCCGACAGCTTTTTGCTTGTTTGACTATATGAATGTGTGGAATATTCGAGGTTTTGTCGGCATGATGGGAATCACGGGTGAGCCTAGGCTGCTAGGTGAGGTTGGGTGACTTTAGGTGAGTTGGGGTGGTTAGGCTGTGTGGGAATGACGATGTGGTGGTGTTAGTGGTAGTGGGTGACGATGGTGACGAGTTGGGAAGATGGGTTAAGCGAGAACTTTTTCAAATTCGTGGTATAAATACGATTTCACTGTTGTTGTTAACCTTCTACTATTACTTATATTTCCATTCTTATATACGTTTAGTACACTGTAATTTATTTATTCTGCACCTGGAAAAAATTTCGCGACACTTATACCTAGGTACGCAATTTGATCTTTAATTACTGCTGGTGATGGATTTAGCGAGGCTGTAAACAAACCCCTCATTTCCTGCTCCAAGCCAACACAGACGTGAATGCTCCTAGACTTTCAAATATGCGCCCAAAGCTCAGTAGTTACGGATTCTAGAGAGACTTGATCTAGTCTGCTTGGGAATTACGTTTGAGAAGATGATACAGCTGAGTGTAATTCCCGTCCGAGAAAATGACGTTGGCGGTCGACGGTAAGCGAAGCGAGAGCATGAAATACAGGGCATTTATCACTTCACCTGTACCGACTCAACACAACCACCAGATGTAGTGTATAAGTTGCGCTAGGGGCCGTATTTAACAACCTCGTCTTCAGAAGAAGCGGAATTCAACAAGTTGGCGACCCAGCAGAGATATTCGAGATTCTCGCCTTGATGATTTACATTAGCGACCACCAGCGACTAAAAGTTTTACAATCAAGTTATAGTTCTTAGAAACTACTAAATAAATAAAATTCTTAAAATAGAAGGGGGAAAGGAATAGTGAGTGGGGATCGTTGTCACTCTCAACCTCGTTGTCAAGTGTCCAGAATGCTTGAAAAGAGAACTTGTTGCTACCTGTTTGTTACTGAGACAACTCATAACTATCTTGTACAATTATTACGAGATGGGTGATAAATACTTCACTCGCAGTAGATCAGGCAATATCTGCTTTACGATTCCATCAGAACGAAACCCTAGTGACTCCTCACCGCACCGCTTCTAAGTGGAGTGCTGAGGTTTCCCGGCTCTTGAATTCACATGAAGAAATTCTCAAATGTCAAGACTTAGACTCACTTGAACTCAAACCTGTGAAATCACCTCTGAGGTGACATGTAGAGACTTCAAGGGGTGGGACTCAGGGGAGAATACCCAGGACTGAATGAAAGCAGCATCTAGAACTAATGCCGAGCTCTTACTTAAAGATATCTCCAGGGCGCGAGTATCCCCTCTACTGCCACCAGAAACACCCTCCTGTAGGCCCTGTAAGATGCCCTGTAAATTAAGCGAGGAACACCAAATTTTAGCGAGAACAGCCTGATTCCACTACTGCATTAAAAAGTGGCGATTTCCCACCCAAATTTATGATTTTTAATGATACAACTAAAAGCAATTGTTTAAGTTACAAAGGTGCACCTAGCACTCTTTACAGCCAAAGGTAGAAGAGCTCCTTTTGCTAGCGCGGCCAGTATTAATAACTATTTCTGCTAGAGCTACTCTCTTCCTCGGCTAGTCCCAGTACCTCCTCCAGCGTACGTGCGCTGGATCGACGTGCGTGCGGCAGTAGAGGGGATAGAAAATTTCGTCTCTCTGGGCATGGGGCATTGCTCGACGTGGATCTCGATGAATGAGCTTCCGACGCTTGCGAGATACTTGATAGTGACAAAGATAGTAGAACATTGACCACATCGGCAATCTCTCGCATCGGGGCCACAGCTCAGCATAGCATTGACCCGTGGGGTTTCGTCGTCTCTGGACTAGACTAAAGGAATTATTCGGCCCTAAATATACCCAGTCAAGACTTCTTGCTACGTTGAACCATCAGACACGTGTACGTTAGATTTCGAAGAAAGAGAAGTGAATTGGAAAGCACCCCAAGATGATCCCGAGATAAAGGAAAGAACACAAACTTACTCAAGAATTTGTGTCTCTGGTCACGAGTGACCAGCTACAACTCACTTGACACGCACCTCGGATCGGCAAAAGCTGAATCTCAACAATCCACATTATCATACTATAAGAGTGTAATTAAACTTCATCCTCCCATCTTCCTATTTCCACCACGATCTCCTAGCCCCAAATAATCAAGTATCCAAGTACCGAAACATCAAGATACCAAGCCAGGTACTCCTAGTAGTTCTCAACACCAACCCAACCCCACTTCAGCCTCTGACCCAAACGCAAAACGCCGCAGGCGACACATTTACGCGCCGTCCAAAGATAACCCCTGACTCTGCCGGAGCCAACAAGATCCGCAATCTCACCTCAGCCGGTATCCATAAGGCTGTCTTGTTCACGTCAGCAGCCATCACGTGCTTCTAATCAGCTGAGGCGCCCCCACAACCTCCAACTCCTGCTCCCTCCATCGCCTCATTGCTTAGCAGATCAACCAAAAGTCTGCCTTAGAGGATGATGACAAAAAGAACCCAAAAGGATATTAAGTTTTGTCTTTGTAAGTCAGAGGGAGGTCTGAAGGCATGAAAAGCGATGTACGTACGCGATGCGGCGATGCATTCGGTGGCTTCTTCACTGCCTGCTTAGGATGATCGCACCTGATGATATGATGACACCCCCAACTTCAGTACTCGTATATGGGGTGCATGTGGGAACGAGAACGAGAATGGTGAGATGAGAGAGAAAGTGAGAGTGGCGAGTTATGATTTGGAATCATATTCTAGACGCCATTTGATGTAAGGTCAGGCGACGACTTGAGCTGGGGAACGAGTTAGACGGGGGAATCAAGATTTGGCAAACAGTGAAGCAAGCAAAAAGAAAATCTTGTAATGCAAGAAGCGATGAATTTGTCCGCGCCAAAATTTAAACAAACATAAATGAAGCCATTTCAAAAACAAAAAGCAATGAGTGAACTTCCAAAAGTCAGATGAGATCCTCCGCTGTTCGCCTCGCGCTATGCTTCATATCCTATATCCTGATTTATGTATCCTTCCACCTGCACGCTATGCATTTAAACAAATCCATAAAGGAGGACAAAAGACGTGAAACCCAACTCGGTAATCTAACAGTCATCGTATACCAAATCAATCGCAAAAGAAAATCTACCATTTCGTACACTGCCTTGCCTTTCGAACACCAGATGTGGAAAACTAAGATTGGTGAATGATCAGTACCCTGTTGTAGTGGGAGGCACGTCCCAGTGTCGAAGCATCTGGTCCAGGGCTTCATTCCATTCCCAAGCACAGCAAGCAGCGAGTTGGGATGCCTCTTCAGTTTCAGGAAGACGACCACCCCACATTTCGGGTTTGGCTGCCTCGCTTGCGGCATATGTTTCGATCATTTGACTGGAGCACATCAGTGCCTATTCCTTCTTATGGGAAGTGTAAACTTACTCGTCTCGCATCTTGACCAGTACTAGCCAGGCGTAGTTCCATGAACGATTGCTTTCCGGGTCGTTGCTGACTTTCCATTTCGCGTCATCGAGGCATTCGCTGCTGAAGGTGTAGTTCCGAGTCAGACCGCGGAGTTCATTAAGGAGGTTATTTGATGTGACATAATATGTCCAGGCGCTGGTCATCGGTTCTTGAAAGGCGAGCTGATCTTCCTCTGATGCCGTGGCAGCGACTCGTTCGATACGGCAGAGTTCAGTGAGAGTGTTGATACGATGAGTATTCAAAGACTCAATGAGCTGGGCTGTACTCTGCTGTGGTAAGATGTCAGCCAGTGCCTGGGACTGAATTTAAACAGGCGAGAGAGGCGGGTGTGAGAGATGGGAAGGGTAGTTACGAAAAACAACCCTTGACTCACTTGGGTTGTACGACGAGAGCCTCTACTAGATGAGACGCCATGGGAGCGCTTCGTGTGTCGGGATGACATGATGCGCGAAGTTATTCGGGTATGCTTTGCAACAAAAGATGTTCCCTGATGTCTCAACAACTTATCTTCTTTTGTCGTCAGTGAAAGAGAAGAAGGAAGTCAGAGTGGCAGTCAATGAAGAGACGCGTACACCTTGATGAGTAGCGTATTTCGGATTCCGTAAGTAAGTCACAAATGCTGGTTACTATGAGAAATGTACGTGAATGACTCTGTGGCCGAATTCTGCCGAGTCGATAATGTCGGCGGAAAGATGCTGATATATAGACCATGAATTCAAAGGAACTGGAAAAAGCCTCCAGACATGTGTAACAATCGTGAAGAATAGACACTGAATCATGATGTTGATGGCGAGCAATGCCGCACTGACGCATTGGCCAGTAAAAAGACAAAAGGCCATCATCTCACTGGAGTGGATACGTCAGGAAGAGAGAACCTTTGGCACAGCTGGGCTCGCAGATGAGAAATTTAGATCAATGCTGGAGAAAATAGATACATAGGAGATTTTAGGAACAAGGGCACGCCAGACACAGGCCTGAATAAGGCATCTTTTCTTCAGCTCTGGGTGCTCTTTGATGAACTAGATTACATGTGGCCACGTGCTAGAATTCCACTTGGGATTCTCATACCTCAGCTTTGGATCGCTAATGGTCAGACCTAGGTCATCCCCTGACAACTAAGCCATAGGGCGTCATGAGGAGGGATTAGGCAGATGTTCCTTCTTGGCATCCATGGGAAGAGATAAGTGAATCCACATTTCAAACATGTATGAGATTCTCTTGAAGTATACGGAAATTTTGATTGTGACTGGTGGGAAAAGAGTTTTTTCCGCAGAATATTTGGAAATTCTATCGATTCTCGACTTGCCGGTGGCTGACAGACATCCATTTTTAGGAGTAAGAAGTGGCTTCAAACATGCTGAGGATTATGAAATCAGAAACACAATGGGAGCAGCACTCAGACAAACTAGTCTCCCGAATTAACAGATTAGACGGCCACTTGGCGAATGCTCTCGGAGAAGAGCTTCAGAGGAGTAGTGTGCCTTGTTCATAGCCTCGCATGAATGCCTCCTTGAATGCAGGAAGATATTGGCTCGATTAGACAATTGATGTCCCTCTTCGACCGTGGCTGTCTGAAGCATCCTAGGGCGAAATTCGAAACGACATTTGGTCGAACCAATTGAAATCCCGATCTGCACTTCGTTGGCTGTTTGGGAACATTTCGTCCCAAAATGGGCGTTCCCACGCGGCCGCGGGTGAGCATTTGTGGCGAAGAATTCCAAGTGCTTATGATCAACAGCCACATGTTCTCAGCCCTGTTTACGACCACTATGTTTTCATAGGCCAATACATTGAAAGCTTCCGAGATTTCCAAGTCGTCGGTCCCTACGGCAGAGAGTCATTATAGCCTCAGGGCGCGATATCCACCTCCCATGTCAAGCTGAGTGCCAGTATGCACGATATTGGGGTTATTTATCAAGCGAGAATAGAGGAGAAGCGAAAGCGATGACTATTTTGAAAATGAGGCCGCATGAGGGAGACCGCGACCGCGCCCAGAATGTCTTAAACGACGTAAAATGGTCGGATGATCTCGAAATCAACCTCATCTCCATTGTCGTAAAAACAGGAAGCAATGATATAATCGCAATCGTAAGTCGGCGAGATAAATTCGGATGAACCTTGACACAAAGGGAATCACAAGCGCCCGTGTGTACGGCGTTGAATGCGAATGTGACGCGACGACACCATACCGATGCGGGTACGAATAAATCGATCTACGTACTGAAGCATGAGCCTGATCTTGAACAACGATTGCGGGATACGGAACTTACATCCAGTATGTACAGCTACTTTTCAGCCTTACTTCTGGGTCGATGTGTTGAGAGGGGAACAGTCCCGAGCAGACCATTGATGTGGCTTCTTGGGCGTTGTCATTCTGAGGTCAGCATCAACGTTCTAGAAGGCGATCAAACGCGCAACCCCACTCTCACTCTCAGCCGCAAAAATCTGTATCACCTCACTTCGTAAATTCAACTCGCTTTTTTCTTTTCTTCACAGCACCAGGAAAGAGCCACGCCGCGCTGGCAAACGAGTTGAGTGGCCAGATCGCAGAGCTGCAGTCGAGGGACCTCGTCGCCGACGTATTACCACGACAATGATAGCATTGGCAATCCCGTCTCTGTAAAGAGAATGAGGTCATTCGTCAGGCAGCAACTGTAGTGGTGGTTTCTGAGACTTTGATGGGTTCGATGTCTGTGCCGCTCGAATGCCACTTCGATTTATGGTTGTCGTCGATGCCTGAATCCAGGATCCTGATCTTCCAGCTCGCAGTATACTTCACGCTCCATTCGGTGGGGCCAATTGAACTCCTGTGTTCCAGTATTATTTGTGTTGAAGGATGAACAGGAGATAAAGTGCGAAGCTCGCTAGCTGGGGATTGGCTCTTCCGGGTTCTTGTTCGTGGTCAGTCGAGGTGGGCACGGGAGACGACTTGTGATGGAAGATGATCGATATAGCTGCCGGGTCATCAATCCGGGCGTGCGTGGAATAGGTCATGTTTCAGAACGTAAGAGATGGACCTCAGTGTGTTTATCACAGAAATTGGGAGGCTTTCAAAGAACAGGATGAAGTGCGCTCGGATCTGTCTACGAGTAGTCCTTTCGCTTTACTGACCGGAGGAGGTGGAAGGAACCTGCCCAGAGACTGCCTACCGCCAAATCAACACGGTTCCGGGGAATCGCGAATATTATTGGACGATTGGAAATGATATGTTACTGAGCTGGACTCATTATTGCACGCATCACAAGCTGACGAAGCCTTCTCAATTATTGGGTTCGAGCTGTTGTTGTCATGTTTACGTCAGGTGCACTCGCTCCCATATCGAGACCTGGAGTTCCTCGCTTGAGCGGACTTCGAGACAAGACGAAAATGATTGTGTCGACGGTGCCACAAACCTACAGACGATCAACCTCAATCGGGGTCTGTTTTTCAAGAGCATTGTACGATCTTATCGTGTCACTCCAAGTTTACAGTATACTTGTCCAACACGAAAAATCCAAGGTCAACATCCCCCGCGCCCGAGCTTCCCGAGCTTGCTGAGCTTGATGAGAAAGGGGTAGCGAAAAACAAACTCGCCACAGCGCAATCTTATCTTCCAAATACTCACGCCCACATTCCACAGTTCCAAGTTCACCAAACTTGCAGTGCTCACCTCGGAACTCCAACGTTCCTGACGCTTTACCTGATGAAGCCCGATCGCCCTCCCTAGATCGACGCTATCATTAAGCTTAAGGCGAAGCTTGGCCGTTTTCATTTCCGTCCTGTCTTTTCACTGGTCGGACGTGTCAAAACAAAGCCATTCTTACACAAGTGTGGTTTTCCAATCGGCATAGCGAAAGCTCGGGTATCAAGCTTCCCCAGATCGCCAGTCTAGATTGGGGGCTGTCATCGGCTAGCACAAAAGCCGGACGCTCGTTTTCACGATGCCCTGCATTCTTCAGCGAGAAAGGAGGCCGAAGGGAGATTGCCTTGAACCTATTTACTTGCCAGAAGCAGGATGAGGAGGAACTTGCCATAGTAGGGGGCGCGCTGGACTGTTGTAATAGTGTGAATGTCATTTGCGAGCATTTCAAAAGAGATGCCTTCCCATCCCGCATTTTCTCTTTCTCTTTTGACAAGCATCATCAACTTCAGTCGTTTCCAGCAGTCTTTACAACTCCTCACCAAGTCACTCATTTTTTGATACTCTTCCGCTCTCACTCATCATGAAGTACGCATTTTCCATTGCTGCTCTTGCAGCCGTCGCTACAGCTGGCCCAGTTGTCACCGAGCGTCAAACCGCCGCCGCTGTCACTGACGGTTCGTCCAGTTCTTTTCTCACACAAAGGTATTCTGCTCACGTATATCCACAGTTGGCATCCTGAACTATGCTCTCACTCTCGAGCACCTCGAAGACAAGTTCTACCGCGAAGGTCTTGCCAACTACACCGAAGCCGACTTTGCCGAAGCTGGATTCGACTCTACCTTCTATAACAACCTCAAGGAGATCTCGTACGATGAGAACACCCACGTCTCCTTCCTCAGCACCGCTCTCGCTGATGCCGCCGTTGCAGAGGTAAGCCAACGCATCTGCTTTCTGCTCTCTACTTTGGAATTACTCTAACATAACAACAGTGCACCTACTCATTCCCCAGCACCGACCCAGCTTCGTTCGTTGCCCTCGCCAGTGTTCTTGAGGGTGTCGGAGTCTCTGCGTACCTCGGCGCCGCAGCGTCCATCATGAACAAGGACTACCTCACCGCCGCCGGCTCCATCCTTACAGTCGAAGCCCGACACAACGCCTACGTTCGCTCTGCTCTCAAGCAATCCCCTTCCCTCAACCCTTTGATGCCCCCTTGACCTTCGACGAAGTCTACACTCTCGCCGCTGGCTTCATCGTTTCTTGCCCCGACTCCAACGCCGCCAAGCCCCAACTGCCTCTCAAGGCTTTCCCAACTGTCACTCTTGGCACGATCGGCCCCATCAAGTCCGGTGATACCATCGACCTCTTGACTCCTGGCTACACTCTTGCACCAAAGGACGGCTCGGCACCAATCTATGCCGCTTTCGTCAGCGTCACTGGACCAATCTACGCTGATGTTACACCTATGGATGGAGGCTTCAAGGTTGTCGTCCCCAAGGGCGTTAACGGACAGAGCTACGTTGTCCTCACCGGATGCAAGGACCGTGTCACAGACGAGACAGTCGCCGCCGGCCCAGCCATTGTGGAAATTACCAACCCTTACCCAAGCACCGCATAAATTTATTCTGCTGTTTGCGAAGAGAGGCAGGCGGGTATGTGGTGGTGATGGGGAAAAGTGTGGTAGAGAGGTGGATAAATAAAGCGTCTTTACTATGATGGAATGATGGGATGCGAGTTCGATTCCTGTATATAATTTCTAATAAGCAGTAGTCCATCGGGCATCTGAATTTATGATGTTCCGAGCACACGTAATGGAAATAATGTTTATACAGACCTGTCTTGGTATTTATTGTTCATCTCAACTACCACCTCGCTAATTCTTCGCCATTCATGAAGCTTTTATCTTCGCAATTTATGAACTTTTCATGCCATGCATACATCGACTTTAATATTGTTACCGGACTACTCAACTCTTGCTTCGCTTCGTGCAAGCACTAGCAATTACAAATATCCAAGTCACGGGTTCAGAAAACTCAGGAGGCAACGATAACCTACAGCATGGCCAACTCCATTCCAGTAGCAAGTCAGCAAGTTTCCAAGAATAGCGCTCTCTCTTCGGTCATGTTGTAAGACTGCACGATCTACACTAGTGAATGATAATCTATCTTTGTCGCCAATGCCAACAACCGACACATTGTCAACTCAACCTTTACCACTCATCCTTCTTATCCCTGAGTACCTTCCCACGAACTCCAATAACTAGTCAGATTGACACCTGGTTTCTACCTTAACAAAACAGTGCAACTACACAATCCCCGCCCAGACCATAAAATCCAGGAGCTATCCATCAGACAATGCTTCGCCTTCTTGTAACCACTGTGGCGTTAGTACTCTATCTGGGCCAAACGCCATTAACAGTCCAGAAAGTCGTGATGGCTTATATCTATTACCCAGCAGCATTTCCAATGTATTCACTCATCTGCTTCGTATCAAGGAGTAGTCGAGTCCACTCACTCAAAATTGCTCTTATATTCCTTCACGTTAAAAAACGCTCGCGCGCAGTCAAACTTTCGCAAACAGTGCAGCGTCCTGCTTTCACATATATATTGTCGGTCGTTCTCAAAGAGGGGTTTAGATTATGTGCAAGGCACCTGACCCCATCTCGATGTATAAATAGTCCGCTACCAATAACCTCCTGGCTTCGGCGAGTTCAGTTGTTTTATGGTTTTTGAGAGTCGCAGTTCAGCCTTCGGGTCACCATGAGGATGCATCAGTGGGTTGGCCTCGGCTAGGCCGCGGGAAAGTAAACAAACATCTCGAAGCATTTCGAGAAATGACAACGAGGAAATGAGTGATAATACTACTTTGAGGAAAGAAGTTCCTGATTGAGTGTCGATCAATACTTGACCGTAATAGTCAGCGAACGATACATCGGCAACAGTGAGGGTCCAGGGAGATCCTTCTGCACCATGTTGATCCCTGTGACCTTCACTACGAGGGCCAAGTTTGCGCCTGCGCTGAAACCCGAAATGGAGAGGGATGAGAGGTCGTACTCTGCTGATTGGCTGATGACCCATCTGATGGCATCCTCGACATCCTCGAGGGCGGAGGTCGGCGGGGAAGGGGTGCTCGGGAGCCACTATATTTCGGTAAGCAAGCTTTCTATATTTTGTTCCTATGTGAAGCAGCGACAAGCGCTCGGGGAAGGGAAGAGGAAGTGGTGCATGGTATTCATGCTCTACCCTCCCTGAAGACTAAAGGTAAGGAAATCTCTTTCAGAACGGATGGGCCTGCACAGCGATATGCTACATCGATTACGGTGTACTCTGTATTCTCAGAATGTAGCGACAGAACTTATCGTCGTTACCATGCGATGAGACTACGAAGACACTCCCGTTGAAATTGATCAGTACTAGCTTGGGATGTTTGTCTGGAGCTGCCTTGTATACATGTGCCTTGATGCCCCACCCCGATTCTCTTGACAGGATTTGTATAGTTTCGTCAGGCTTCAAGCTAGAGCCAGAAGCGAGTGCTTTGAGGGCCTCAGGGAGACAAATGGAGGTCGCAACCAACTTCAACCGTAACGAATGCAACATTGTGGCTGAACGGGTTTGGAGATGTAGAACGAAGCAATTTCAATAATATTGCCACGATTAAGATTGCGAGATATGTATTGTAAACGGGAGCAATCTGGTCCCGTGTTAAGTTTTGGGATTTCTAATTAATTAATAATGTCAGCAAGTTTGAGTTGAGTTGAGTTGAGTTGGTGATCGAGTACCTCCATACGTACTCCTATACTCTTCGGTTGATGCCGTGGCTCGATTGCCTTGTTTGGGCTATGCAATGCAATGCAGAAGGAAGCAAGGCGCAAAAAATTACTGTATCTGGACGTATACTCAACCTAGACTAGACAGAACTTTTAAATTGAAGCTCTCAGTCTATGGCATTATACAGTACACGGCCGAGAAATATACGTAGGTATCGAGGCGAGACTCGAGGATGCCACAGACGATTGGTCAATAATACGAATAACAGCCCTCCCAAGCTCGTTTCCATTCGCGTCTCAGCATAGAACAAAGAGGAGTGGCTTCAGTTGCCGCTTCCTCTTATCCATGCGGCAGTTGTGCACGGCAGGGAACTTCGTTTCCCAGTGGGTGAGATGAGTTTCGCTTCAACATTTGACTTTCCTTGGCAACGCCATCAAACGTTTATTGACACCTGCCATATGATGCGCCTCCTATCATTTCGGCACTTCTTTCGTCAATTTGTATGTGCACGAAGCTGTATAAACCAGCACTTCCCGTATAACCTGGCATAAACTTACACAAGCCACATAAAGTCTCATACATTCTCCGCCCCTTTCTGCTAGGATGAAACAGAAAAGCTTCAAAAGATCCCCAACCGTGCGGGGGAGCCATGGGGACTCATGAATTTCCACAACCAACCCCGCATCTCATTCAGGTCCGTCCTGTGCTTGGAATCTGAACGAACGACAAAGCATTAAAACCCCCCGCTCCCCGGATTCTACAGTTGCGATCTACAGTATCTCCATTTCCAATTCTTTCTTCTCCGACAAGGCATCGATCACTGTTATTTTTCCTCATCTACCAACACTTCGCTGGCTTCTAGGTGTTGACGCGATGGAGTCGTCCGACAACAAATCTGGAATTGTACTCAACCATCTCGAGAGCAGATATGATAGCAGATATGATATACGACATGCCGATGATTACGAGCCACATCAGTTGACATGGCGATCTTGGGCGGTTGTGTTGTAAGTTCCGAGTCGAGATTTGTGAATGAAGCATGAAACTAATTCGCCGCTTAGTGTGACCAATTTTGCGTAAGTCTATCCTGTCGAATCAGAAGCTTCAGCATTACCTGTCTCCCCTGAAGTCCGCTGGGCTGTTGGGAATTATTCGACCTCATTGCGACCTGCGACCCCAGGAAACGCTTCATTGACTAAAGTGTCATGTTGTGGTTATTACATATGGAATCTTCAAGGAATTAAGGTCATTCTGATAGTCGCGTAGCGTCTTGGCGCAGATTTTCACAGTCACTGCCGCCGGTGGTTCTATCGGTTTTATTATCAGAGAACTCGGGAACCCTACCATCGCAGGGTGGGTTATACAGGTACGTCCGCATCCCCTTGTGACGATTGAAACAGGACTGAGAGCCGCCAGGGCCCCCTACTAGTTCAAGCAGCTCTGTCCCCCGTCGTTGGTCGATTGTCAGATGTGCTGGACAGAAAGTATATGGCTTGTCTACCTCCACTAGTCGCATTTGCTGGTGCTATTATCTCAGCAAAGGCTACAAGTATGAACATGCTCATCGGAGGAGGTATTCTGATCGGATTCACCTTGCCAACCGTCGCCATCGTCCAAGCTATCCCCTCGGAAATCCTGCCGTACAAATACCGACCCCTCTCGAACGGATTAGCCTTTATTTCAGGGACTCTTGGCGCGATGTAATTCTTCAATCCCCTGAAATGTCCTGAAATTAACTCATGCATCTTAGGATTGCTATTCTAGGCGGAGGCGCGGTTGTAAATACTGGTGTCTCGGGATGGCGCACCATCTACTGGATGCAAGCGGCGTTCCACATGGCAAGTTTTGCTGGAATAATGGCCTTCTACTGGCCTCCAAAGAAGATCCACGAAGAACGCCTGTCCTGGAGAAAGGCGATCTGGAGCTGCGATCCAATTGGTTCTCTCACACTTATTACCGGTACAACTCTGGTGATCATGGCCCTGAACTGGGCCGGTGGAACCTATACATGGAGCAATGTGCACGTTATTTCATGCCTTGTCACTGGGGCCGTACTTTTGCTTGCGTTCAGTGTCTACGGTAAGATGCCCTGATTGTCACACGATGGATTCTCATTAATTTCAAACCAGAATGGAAGGGTCGAACGGATGGTCTCATGGCACATATTTTCTTCAAGGATGGACCAAATCTTGGCCTTTCGGTTTTTGCATTTGCAATTGAAGGGTAAGTTAATATCCGTTTCCAAAAGCTGCCAGAACATGTCTAACGAGATCTTTTAGTTGGATCTTCTTCAGCGCCGTCAACAACGTCACTCCACTCATCACTCTCAATCTTGGCTGGGAGACAAGCGCCTGGAAGATCGGGCTTCGACAAATTCCAACCGCTGCGGCTACCCTTCTCTCTGCCCCTTTCTTGATGTAAGAAAATCACCCTTCCATCCGACATCCTAAACTAATGTACCTGTAGCATTTGGGCGACCAAGAAGAAAGATATGAAGAAACCATTGATCTTCACGTTCGTCCTATTCCTTGCTGCGTAAGTCATTGAAGATACAAGCCTGCTTCGTAGAATTGCGGCTAATATTTTCAGAACCGGATGCTATGCTGCAATCAACGAGGGAATGAAACAGGCTCAGTGGGGATACAATATCATCCTTGGAGTTGGCCAGAGTGGTCCTCTCACTCTCTTGACGGCTTACATTCAATTCGCCTCACCTCCCGATATGATTTCGACCGCAACCGGGCTGGCCTTTTCCGCAAGAGCCCTCGGAGGAGCCCTCGGATCCGCCGTCCTGAACACCATCATCAACAACAAGCTCGGCCAGACATATGCCTCATCAGTCGGTGGCGCCGCCGTCAACGCCGGGCTCCCGCCCTCCTCCATCGGCGCTCTCCTCACCGCGCTCGCAACCGGGAACCCCAAAGCGATTGCCGAAGTGCCTGGGATCTCCGACTCCATCCTCGGCGCGGCGTTGGGTGTCAGCCATCAGGTCTTTGCAGCTGCCTACCGCCTCGCTTGGTCCTCAATCATCCCCTTCGTCGCCCTCGCTACCATCTGCTGCTGTTTCCTGACGGATATCAGCCACCTCATGACGGAGCACATCGACGCGACTGTTGAGAAGGTGCCCGAAAGCAAGGCTCTCGACTAGGATCTTGAACAGAGGTATGCCATCACGAGATTTTGAACTTAACCGAGATCGCTACGAGGCGAAAGTCCCGTAATTAGTGAACTTCTGAGGCGGCCAATTAATACTACTGTGATATCTGTAACCAATAACCACGAAGATTTCGCTTCACGTTTATCGATCTGCTTGGGGTTTAGGTCCAAAACGGATGTGCATTTCGACCACTGAGAGGATCTGAATGCTACGAAGGCTCTTGTACCTCCTATTTTGATACCGGTTGTGAAATGTAGCAATAGAGGGTGCGATCTAGGAGACTTCGTTCTCGCAGAAGGAGTTACTATAACACTTTATTATCTCGGAGCTGACAGCCTTATTCAATTTGTCACTGCATGATATTGTAATTGTGGGTGCTGAACAATATATGACCACATCAAACTTACTTTGAGATGAGTTTGATCTATCCGTCTTCCATGTGGTACCACAGGAATCAATCCGAATCATTCTGAGTGACCAGTTCTGCAGAACTGATTCCGAAAGATCCCTGCTTCGATTTCATCATATCCTACATATTTTATCACAAAAACCTTTTGAAGTCAACAAAGCGGGTAATGATGTTACTGCCAATCATTTGCCTCGTGGACTTGCTATACCTCCTCCAGAGAGCCAATTGCCCTATTGAACGCCTTGGTCATTTCGTCGTACATAATACCACTGTCCCGGAAGGTTCCCGTAAATATTGCACCATCCTTCATTGGAAAGAGAACACTTCGAAGGTCTCGAGCCAGCGGCTTCACCGCTTCGAATTCTATTTTAAATTACGCGAGAACATTCTCAAACTCATTCTTGTGACTTGTCCCTATCGCCCACCTTGTTGCGGGCAATTTGCGTGTATGTTCCAGAGCACTAATCTCTGAGCCTGCTTATTGCTGCTTGCCTTATCCCCTTCTTGGTCCTCGGGTTATCTTCCCCGTTATCATTGCCGTATCGAATGCACATCCAAATAAAAATATAAAGAAACGACTCGAGATCGAGGCGATAGGTATGGCCCTTGCCTGCGAGAACCTCAATTTCCATAAACTGCATAGTACAAGTCCGGTGACTAGCTCCACTCGGTAAATCTACCTCCTTAGCCGAATCTAAGTTAATCAACAACCCTTTAGGGTCTCCTTCGACGGCAGCCTCTGTAAAATGTTCCGGTATAGAATCTTGTCATCCTCAAGAAGCGACTTATGGCCCTTAATAGCATTACGTAGTATCTCCAGAAGCTCTGTAACTGAGCGATATAAGGCCAGTGGCCGACCAGCTGAGGAGACTACTAAGCAACAGTGTATCCGATTACTGAACGTCTCGCTCTCACCGCCTGTAAAGCAGTCGGGTTCGGCTTCCTGGAGACTATGAAGGTCCGTGGTATTGGGCTCGCAACTATTTGTGCCCATAGTTTTCGCGTTGGCTACACCAGACCAGCTGTCACTCGATTTCGACCTCGTCGCACTCCTCTAAATCAAACCCTTGTCTCTTGGTCTCTTTGTCTCTTTTGCCCCTGAAGACGAGAGTGGGGTACTGCTCGTGCTGATCCCCAGACCAGGTAAGCGTGTGGTGCTGCTCCTTGATCTTCTGAGACTTCTCGTTCGTGAATATGCCCTGTTGGATTCCGTACTGCCATCAACCTAAGACGCCTTGCTTGAAATCTTTCACGGTACTCCAAATCTCATTCCCCTTCGCAAATATGCGATGGGGTCAGGGTTGCCGTCGATAGTGATTTGCTCATGATAGAACCACTTAGCGATGTCTTTTACTCTCTTTTCCTTAGCTAACTTCAGCAAATCTCCTTCTCGTTACCGTTTATCAGATGGCCAAGTGAACTTAACGAAATGTCCCCGACTCTTTGGTAGCTTTGCGTTCCTTGGTAATAAGTTGTTCCCCGATATACTATCGCCTTAGTGGAGGCGAGCGGCTTGTCCTTCAAAGAGATCCTTACTCCAACCGCGCTGATGTATGTGCCGATTTCATCATATTTGATGAACGTGTTTAAGCCCAGTTCCACATCCGATATCAACGCGTAACCAGTCAGGTCTTTACGAATCGCTCTGGCTCTTTATGAATATCGAATTTCTCTCGGCGTTGTATGCTCCCGACCTGTCGAACATCTAATTAAAGCCGTATCAGACTTCAGTATATCGTGAAACAAGGCACGAAACGTCGATTCGGTTGACTTCTAAATACCTCGCGTGTATAGACGGCCAACTGTGTTAATGTTTTGAAAGAAGCGTTCTCGTCAGGATTTTGTTTGTATTCCCTAATAAGTTAACGAGTACATTTGACTAACCGTGTTCGTTGTTCGGCAGGGTAACGTTAATAAGAGTAAGAAAAATTTAAGCTTATGATTAGCCTCCGAGCCGCTTAACAATTTGTTCGCTGACGTGTAGTATCTACGACTTAGTAGGATAGTATCCTGGAGCTCTATGAACCACTCAAAAAAAGGACCTTGAAGTGAAGGCTTCGGCCATTCCCTCTAGCGACCTCCTGCGTACTAGGCTCTCGATTATTCATATATTTGCCTTGCTTTGTCCGTCTAGGGCTGCCCTTCGAAGTATCGATCGAAGAACCCCTCAACGTGGTCGAAGACTCGCCCTGTGAGCTCCTCGCGGATTCGCTGGTCAAATTCATCATGTGTCTGCTCAATTCCTTGTTGATATGCAAGATTTCCGGAAACAAACAAGCACAAGCAATCCACTCAACCCCAATTGAGCCATAGCATCATAACCAGCATATATGTGTTTACGTCACTTGACTCCTTCCTCTATCCGGTGAAAGTGAAAGATCAAACAAGAAAGCCGCAAGCAGGAAAGAGGACCCCAAGAATCTGCGCTGCCCACTTTAGTACATAAGTAAGGACCTTACCAAGGTCTGTAGCAGGGAGTCACTGGATCGCCACAATCTAGAAACATAAGGTCACCAGCCGCAAGGTCTTGGGAGAATTTTGAATTCTAAGAAAGAAGAGATAAAAATAGAAAATTCCATATTCTCTTCTACACTACCTCAATCTCGGACTCTGCACTCGACACTTGACAGCCAACACCTGACATCCTCGCCACCCTGAAGTTGATGACCCCTCCATCCGTCCCAACACGCAAGAAGATCAACCCCTCCTTCCCAAAACAGCCCAGCGCGGAATCTGCACTCAATCTACAGCACCTATACAGCCAATCTACACTTGCAGCAAGGCTGACGAGCCAAGATATTTTAGTTCAGAATGATCGCGCTCCACTCGGCCTAAGCCTCGTGACACACATCAACAGACACACTACTGTCTACTGGTACTCAAGTCATATGTCTATTTCCATGCGAGTAATATACTCTTCTATGGTATCGACCTTCGACCTTCCAGAAGCGTTCTGCAAATGTAGATTTAGATCGATGAAGACCAACGCCAACATCGACGAGACGAAGAGAGAAGAAGAGAAGACTAACAAAATTCATAGTACAGGACAGTACAGCATGGTACAGTACCAAGAGAAATTAACAAGATTGCTGGAGACCTGCCGGTTCTAGAAGGAAGGATAAGAGGAAAGAAGGGAGGAAGTTGGGATGAAGTGCGGGAGTCTACGATGCCTCAACCTGGGATTTTTGCGGGGGGTTAATGGTATGTACATCGTACTCTATCCATACTGTGTAGACAGCACCATGTAGTGCGGTAATATTGGCTGTGATGCTTTTGCAGAACCCGAGATAAGCAGATTAAAAACTTGCAGAGAGAGAAAAAGGAAGGGAAAGAGAAGCGAACTTGGCTGACCACATCTGCAACTATCTCCACCTGGCAGAACCTTGGTTTCTAGCTTCTGCGGCTTCCTGAACTCCTCGTAGATACTGTACTATGCACAGTGCCTCAGAGTAGTATTGGTGTACAATCGAAAAAGCAGGTAACGTTCCCACCTGCCTACACCTACACCCGCCGATGAAGCGCATCTGCGTCTGCATATTAGGTTTTCAACGTATGGGGGAAGTGATTGGTTGTAGATTTATGTGTCTTTTTGGCGAGGGAGTGGAGCGGGGGGACTGTTGTACCGTAGCGTCAACGGCGTGGCGACATACACGAGAGATGGTACCGGGTCAGAGTGGGAGTGGGAAGGGAAGGTATGGTAAGGTAAAAATAGATAGTTCGGTTACAGGAGTTTGAAGGGATGATTGGATGAGACGAATCGGTTCGGGTTCGAGCTTGAGTTTCTGGTGACGAGATTTCGAGGTGAGTTTGTGTGGGGAGTGTTTTCGTGGTCGGGGAATGTTTCCGCCCGTCTGACTGACATGTGCTTTGCGAAGTTAAGGTGGGGCGGAGGATTGGTTGGAGGGGTTAGGGGAACCTTAACAGATGGGATTAAACGGGATGACCAATATTTTTCAATTTTCAATTTTAGGTTCGTAGATGTTTTGTTATGTGATTGGAGAAGAAAAAGAAAAAGAGGGAGGGAGACTTTTCCTGGTCGTTTTGGTGTTTGTTGTTCCGTTGTTACATGCCTAGGGAGGGGAGAGAGTGGTCTGTGAGAATACGAGGCTCCGTTTATACATACGTCCAGCGGATGCTCGAGGACATGGTCGAGCTTGTTTGAGAAGGAAGGTCCGACCAGGCCATGTCAATGGTTTCCTCAAGCCCATGGACGAGAGAAGAGTTTTTCTTATTTCTAGCGGATAAGAAAATGGGTCTGATGCTGGCAAGTGAAGTAAGAAACAAGGTCGGGCCGTTCAGCCCTGCAGAAAATAATTGGGTTCAAAAATCAACAATTCCATGGTCTGGAAGAAGTGGGGATCTTATTGCAAGGACAGACAGAACTCTAAAAAACATTAAGGATTTAAGAAGGCCAGAAATCTTCCTTGGAAGAAGTCATGGTTTGGCATCTGCGTTTGCGTCTGGGCAGGATGGAGGGAGTTACTTCCAAGATCTTGGTTTGGTCTATTTTAGTAGAGGCTCCGAGGGAGCTTTGTTGGGACAGCTAGAGCAGGAACTATCTTGAAGCTGCAGAAGGAACTTGGAAGGGACTTTTGGTTCTGTTAGGTACTGGGTAGTGCCAATAGAGTGCCTAGGATAGTGTATTTCTGTAGCGTGTTGGAGAAATGCAGAAGAGAGGCGGAGGAAGAGTAACCTAGTTTGCGGGAATTTTCTTCACCAACTAAGGACGGGGACTTTCTTTGGTAGGGTCTTGACCGCAGAGAGCCTATGGAGTATCATGTCAGGGATTTACTCGGACAGTAAGGACCTAGTTGCGAGGAGAGGAAAACGTATGGAGCGGATGACTGTTGACAAACATGAACTTGAAGTCAGTCAAAGTTAAGCAGGCATCGCTTAGAACGTGCAGCAGTGACACACATTGCAGCATCGTCACACTGGGTTTTCCTCGCAGTATGAATGATGACTGATGAGTTCTGATATGCAGGGAAGATGGAGGAACGAGCACTCGCTTCAATCTCACAATTGTCAGAAGCTTGGCGTGGAAGGACGGTTGGAGAAGAAGCTTTTAACATCGAAATGCAGTCAGTCAGTTAGTCAATTAGTAGCTAATTGAGGGAGAGAAGAAAGAGAAGAATGAGAGGAAAGAGAGAAAAAGAAGAAAAAAGATTCTTGTCCTGGTCGAGCGTCTTCGATCAAATCCACAAATGATGATTCTATTCCCTGCGGTATTTCATAACCGTATGCACACCCATACCGTATCCAGCGCTCGGAATGCTGCCTCACGAAGCCGGCGGCCGGGGCATGGATTGGATGGAGATCTATCTCATCGAAGTCTCCATTCTCCTACTGTACTGGACTGTTTTGTACGGTACTTATCGCGAATATCGATAGTACTGTAGTTTCATGGTACCATGCCATGCCACCACGCCATACACGGTCCCATGCTATGCTTGCTCTGCCGAGCCATGCCATTCCGAGCTTACCAGGCCGGGAGAGATGACACCCTGGCTGCCTGCCATTCTCGTTCTAGTACTTCTAGTACTTCGAGTAATTCAAAAGTCCCACGTCCAGAGCGGGTCTCTGTGGTATAGAAGATCACACCAGAAGGTATCTTCCATACCCCCCGCCCCCCTCCCCCCTTCCTTGACCAGCCACATCTGGGCTTTGCAAGGGGGGGCTTCTTGAGAACTGCCCGTTTGGGCGGTAGCGCAGTCTTAGCTCGATATTAAGTTTAGCAGTCAGGGGCAGAATGCGCCTCAGACTTGGCGTGGCAGGGATGAGCGATCCTTCCATGACCAGGGTGTTTTGTTGCATGCATGGACCCGATTTAATTCAATTCCAACAACGACGACTTCATTCAACCTTTGACTTTCGAACCCGGAATTCCACTCGGTTCTGTTCTGCCCCTCTTCTCGATGCCCTGACTTGATCTGGTTGAATACAACAACTTACTCTGCCTCCTACCTAGGTGCTTCAATTGCATCGCCCTCTCTTTGCCTTTGCACTACCCGATATCCATCCCTCTCTGCCTAGACCTCAGTAGGACGACACTATTCCCCATTCTCGATTCCTATTTCCCTACCCTCATCTAGTACTCCCGTTGGTTCATTCGTTCCATTCCCTATCCGTCTGGACTTTGAACCAGCACTTCCCATCCAATATTCGTTTTTGGTCCCGTCGCGCCGCGCCTTGTCCGCTTGTCCGTTCTTGGTATATGAGGTGAGTAGTTGGGAGATTCAAATCACTCGTCTGTTTAGCGCTCTTGAGGAAGCCATCAAGCCAAGACATCCCAAGCCCTCCCAAGCCTTCCCATCTCATCCCGTATCGCCCTTGCTTGGAGGAAGAGGGAGGGACAGAGAGGGAGAGAGAAGGGCACCCAGAACTGTCACTGACCAGGCTCTTCTCTGCCACACAGACGGACAACGAATTGCAGCTTCACTCACTTCATCAACTTGACAGTGGCGATCGCGTCTTATCCACCACCCTCCTCTCCTCTTAGCTCCTCAATCTCAGCCTCAGTACAACTTCTCGGAATCGATTAGAGTTCGGAACATCTGCCCTGCTAGATCTCCTATCGCCATCGCCTCTTCTCTGGATTCTGGAGCTGGAGATCGACGGGTCCGTGTTCAAGTGGATTCCCTCGTCGTTTTGGGCCCTACCTATCTCCCCTACCTTGCGCCTAACGAAAACCCACTCCACCACTTGTCTCGACTCTCAACCACCGACCCCCCCATCGGCATGCTCTAGCCACCTACCTCTGCTGCCAATCTGATATACCCTGGTCGTCACTGCGACCTCTACCCTCCTCTGCCGCTCAGTCTCCTCTCTCCTCCCCTACCTAGACATCTTCAACCACCGACACTCGTTTTCGAACATCACCGCCCGTTGACGGTGGCTCGCAATCTTTCAATACCACACCTTAATACCTAATACGCATTCTCGATCGTGTTCCTTCCCTCGTTTGGGAGCACGCCGCCATGGAGAATCAATCACAATACCGAGGGAGCGCCGTCTCTGCCATCTCTACTGCGACAACCCCAATGCGTCCAGGTACTCCAGAAAGCAGGAGCAATCCGTTCAGCGATCGCGACGACATCTCCCCCGCCCCTCGAGCAAACCCATTCTCTTCGCCCTTCAACTCGAGACCGGCATCATCTTTCGGTTCCTCCTCTGCCGTCAGAGCGCTCCCATCGAGATACTTCCATTCGAGACGAGTACACAAGGGAGAGGTAGAGAAGCCATGGTTGGCGAAGAAGGATCCCAAGGAGAAATGGGTTACAATCATTCCTATAATTGGCTTGCTGCTGGGATTCGGTGTCGCAGGTTTCTTGATCTATGATGGTCTATCTTCTGTCGTTCACCACAAATACTGCCCTGTCATGTCGGACGACTTTTCGTCGGGTCTGAATACGAACATTTGGACCAAGGAGGCTGAAGTGGGTGGCTTTGGGTAAGGATAATCCCTCAATCTTGAGGACATTTTCTGACAACACATAGCAATGGCCAATTTGAGCAAACCACTCTTGACGATACGAATGTTTTCGTATCAGGTGGCAAGCTTATCATCAAGCCAACTCTTCAGAAGGCGGATCTCATTGATGCCAACAATGTCATCAATCTTACAGCAGATGGAACTTGTTCTTCCACGGTCATCAAGAACTGTGTAGCTCAGACCAACTTGACAAGCGGCCAAATTGTCCCGCCCGTCCTTTCTGGACGTATCAACACCAAGAAGGGAGCAACCATCAAGTATGGCCGAGTTGAGGTTACTGCCAAGATGCCAGAGGGTGATTGGCTCTGGCCCGCAATCTGGATGTTGCCAGTAAATGCCACCTACGGACCTTGGCCATTGTCTGGAGAGATCGATATTGCCGAGTCCCGCGGAAACAACCACACCTATGCACAGGGAGGAAACAACATCGTCTCATCTGCTCTTCACTGGGGTCCTGACCCAGCAAACGACGCTTGGTGGCGTACCAACGTCAAGAGAGGTGCTCTTCACACCACATACGCAAAGAAAGAACATACGTTTGGCCTCGAATGGTCCCAGAAGTACCTCTTCACCTACGTCAACACTCGTCTTCTCCAGGTTCTGTACACCAACTTCAACAAGCCTCTCTGGGAGCGCGGAGGATTTCCTCTTTCCAACAGTAACGGAACCCGTCTGCAAGATGTCTGGAGTCAAACTGGCCGTGATCAAACTCCCTTCGATCAAGAGTTCTACCTCATCATCAATGTCGCCGTTGGAGGAACCAATGGTTGGTTCGAGGATGGAAAGAGTGGCAAGCCATGGCTCGACGGATCCAACACTGCCAGGAGGGACTTCTGGTCTCAGCGCAACGTCTGGTACCCCACTTGGAACAAGCCAGGAGCTGGCCAGATGGAAGTCAGCAAGGTTGAGATGTGGAAGCAATGCGATGGTGACGAGAACAACGAATAAGCACTCGCTGATTTCACTCGACTTCGCCGACTAAAATTGAGATCCGGGGAGCATATACGATAGTTCGAGACGACTAAGACCGAGCCCACATTGTTGATAACTACTTTTTTGTTGAGTTTTGTTTGTGGGATGTGATTGATTGATGTACTTGGCGAATGGGGATTTGGCACTTGGAACAACGGATATAGACTTGCTTGTTGTGTTTCTCTGGCATTTGGCATTGTAGCCGCGAGATATTTACTGGACAATGGGGGTGCGGGGATCAGGGGGTTATGTCTCTGCCAGGGCAGATATGTTTGGGGTTGGTGGATGAATGGAATGGTGATGGTCTCTTCTTTCTCTTTTTGTTCTAGTTGGTGCAGATTCTCTTGCTTCTGTCTGACGATAGGGCTGGCAATGAAATGCCTAATGTCATGCAACAATAAATACAGCCTGCCAGCCAGCACGAACACGTAAAACACAAAATACACAATAAAGTTACCCTTAGATGGGTTTAATGAGGAAAGGGTGTGTCAAAAGTTACATTTCATGATACGCAATTGTGGCCTTTCTTTTCTGACTGACATTTTGTGAAACTCCCAACGATCTCTCTACCTGCCTCTCTCAACCTCATCCCATTTTCTCCCACCCTGTCTCAAATTCTCAAGGTGGCGTGCGTCAAGCTTTCCATTTCCCCAGGTCCGTAGAGAGGAAGTTAGTTAAGCTTCATGGCGGAAATGGGCTTCAAAACTCATCCCTCTCTGCCTTGATACGGAGTCGTACTGTATTTCGACTCTGCGATCGTGGCTTTTCGGGACGCGACACATGGACGCATGGACGCATGGATGGATGGATGGATGAATTGATGAATTGTTATGTGGTGACGCTGCTATGAAATGCCACTATGTCATATCATATTGTATCATATCATATCAAGTGTCTTGTCCTGTCCCGGCGGCGGTTTCGCTTGAGCCCTCCTCCCCTTTTCCAGCCGCATCCCATCTGCCAACCTATGCTCCGTACTGTACAATCCCCGATCCCGAACCCGATCTCACTCCCGAGACAAGATAACCCTCTCCATCTCTACTGTACCATATATACAGTACATCCCGCTCGCCGTGGCAATTAACATCACCAATACCTCCAACGTAGAGAAGCTAGACAAAAGGGAATAAGGAGACGTTCAAAGACAAAGACAAAGACAAAGCAAGATGCAAGCAAGCGGCTCGAGGCGTCAAGCGAAGCTCAAAGGAACGACGTAATCTCCACTCTGCCCTTTCCCAACCCGCCCTGCCCCTTTACTGTACTGTACCGCGCGCTTTTGGCCGCCCCTTCACGTTCCCCTTCGCCTTCGTCTTCTGGTATTGACACTGTCATTTTCACTTGGTATGGAGCTAACGCCTTTGGGTATTATTGAAGGGGCTTTTTTATTATTATTTTTGTGCGTCTCTTTGTTTTTGAGTGGAATTCGTCTTGGTTTGACTTCGGTTATTGTATTTATTGTTGTCTTACACTTCCCTTTCTAGTCTGGTTTGGTTTGGTTTAGACGGGAGGAGGGAAGGGACTAAATCCAGCCGATTATCGTTTATGATCCCGTGTCCGGGCGGGAATTTCCCAGCTGTCAGGTTTGGTTGTCAGGTGTTTTTTTTTAGGGAGAATAATTCCCGAACCCGTTGAGACGAAAGGGGAGGGTGTGTGTGTTGTGAGTGGTTGGGTCGGAAAATATTTCGTTGTTTTTTGATTCGTTGGATTGATTGGGGGGTTGTGATTGGTGGTGGTGCTTTTTGTCGAGAGGAGGGGCTGGAGCTGAATGAAGTCGGAGGTTAGATGTCAGTCAGTCAGCCTTGTGTTCTTGCTTTCACATGCTGCTTACTTGCTTACCCGCTTACATGCTTATCTTCTCTCCCCAGAGCATTATTTTTGATTCGATTCGACACGTTTGATTCAGCGCGGGTATGTGCCTGACATCTCCCCCTTTCCGACACTCGACTTGAGTTATTCCTATCGATCTGCTTGTCATTCTTCCTGTTCCTGACAGGTCCTCGACGGCGGTTGGTTAGTGGCAGTCTGTTCGCATGCACTCCTTCGGCTTTGGGCTGAGGGGCGAAAGTAATGTGAGACGAGGCTGAGGGCTGGGCTGGAGGGCTGGTGGGCTGGTGCTTGATTTGATTTGATTTGACTTGATTCGATCGGCGCTCCCCTGACCCTCTGAGTCTGAGGAGATCCTGTTCAAAAGATTGGGGTTGAATGGACTGGACTGGATTGGATGGGAGTGGAGTGGGTGGCGGCTCGGATGGGTTTTGTCCGGGTTTGTTACGGTTGTTTGTTTCGAGGCGAGCTTACTTGCTGGCTGGCTAGCTAGTTGGATGCACTTTTGAGGACGACGTTGTTTGGGCATGGGTGTGTTTGTTTGGTTCTGGACGGAAAGGAGGAGGGTATTGGAGATATGATGGTTGACCGTGTGTTTTTGAGGCCTGAGCTCTTGAAAAAAAGCCCTCGAGGTGGAAATGGAATGAGAGGGCTGAATGAGGCGTTTTTTTAACCCGTGCGTGGGTGAGTGAGTGAGTCGGTGAGAGGGAGAGAAAGCCTGGGGGGTATTGAAGAAAAGGAAGGGAAGATAGGAGGATTATGCAGAGGAAGAGAGGAGACAAAATATGCTGGCTGTGCTACACTACTGTGGGCTGAATGGCTTGATTCGGGAATGCCTTCGTTATGCTGCAGTAGTATGTGGGGCTCACAATCTTCCGATATATACAAGCATTAGTCCAACACCTATCTAGAAGATAAAGTTGGTCAAATGAACAAACGGCAAGAGAAGGCACAGGTCAACAGACGGCGAGAGCAGTACGCACAGTGATAGTGAGAAGGTGGAAGCCAAGTTCTCTCATCTGCCCGTCTGTGGAGTAGAAAGTATGTTATTGAGAGAACGGCTACGTGAAATAGAGTCTCATGTCACATAAGTCTCGATGGCAGACAGCGGAACGGTAGGAGAATTTCTCTCTTGCCTGATAAGCAACCGAGCAAGGAAGCAAGCAAGTAGGTAATCGTATAAGCTTCCCCATCAAAAAGTCCAAGAACATGAGAGATCTAGGGATCTAGGGATAGAGAAGCTTAGTTCTAATCCTCCCTGCCGTCTTGCTTGCATTTAAACCTTTAGGATTTTGATATAATATCTATCTCGATACTATGTGGGAGGACGTTTGAGAAACAAGAGGAAGAAATGGAATCGAGTCGAGTTCAGTTCAGCCTTGGCCTCGATCTCACATGCACGATCTCGCAGCTTTGATTGCATTTTGCAGCTCGCTGTGCTCCTATCTATCTGCCTGCCTCCTGTTGTACTCCGTACCACAAAGACCTGCAAAAGCTCAGCTAGTACTATCCATCCTAATATTGACAAAATGACAATGACAGCGCATTGCACATGTGCACAAAAGTCCATGCATACTCCGTACTGTACAAGGACCAGTACTCACCGATACTTCCTTCTACTCGAGGGTGGCTGGTTTCGTACCCAAGTTCAGGTACCTAGAACGGAATATTGGTACTTATTCTGTCGATTTGTGTCACGCAATATCCCTCGCCTCTGCGTGGTTCCGACTCTCGAGTCCAAAAAGGTACGGTGATATGGTGGTCCTACTCTGCAGAGTCTGAAAGAAGGATGAATGTCACACCGGTTCCTCACCTCACCTCACCCAGCTTCTGCGTTTCGAGTTTTCGATATTCGAGTTCGCTTGGTTCACGTGCATGCGTATGCGTATGCTTATGTGCATGCATGCGTCTTGTACATGTTCGTGGTGTAAACAGAGAGAGGGACAGACAGATAGATCAGGGGTCAAGATAAGGCCCCCTGCTAGTAAGCAAGAACATGCATGTCTCATATGCAGTCAGCAGTCAAAAGCTTGAATCTGAGAGATCCGTCCTCGTCATGGCAGGGCTTTTGCCACTCAGGGGTTGAGGATTCGGGCCTTGTGTGTGTGGGTGGATGCCGAGTGTGGCTGTTGTGGCGGTGGGCGGTACGGGAAGAAAAGGGAAGGGAAAGTTGGAAGCGAGGGCGTTGCGATCTTGAGATTCGGTTGTTTTTTCTCTTTCTTAGAGCTTGATAGGTTGATAGGGAGCAGGTTAAGAGGTCGGGAGGAAAAACTGCCTACCTATCTGCAGAAATATATGCAGTTTGCTGGAATCAGACACGGAAATGTGCGAAAGTGACGCTGAGTGCAGGAAGAGGAGATTAGCGTGGCTATCGGTGATGTGACTCTGTTTTTTGGTGGTGGCGGACAAGGAAAGAGAGAGATAAGAGTGCCTTGGAACTGCATGTATGCATGGAGTGTTAGTGATGGGCATTTGCATAAATTGGATCTTTCGAGTTTTTGATGGGAAGGGTCCAGCCCTCTTTTTCGTGGTATCAAGGCTATCTAGAGATCTCGGAAGGACCGAGTTACCACTTTACTTGTCTGGATTCTACAATGGATTAGCTGCTGACAATTCGAATCTGTACCCAGCTATTGGTGTTAGTGAAAAGTCCCAGCCTTCGGCATAGTTTGTTTTTCCTTCCTCTGAAGGGTTTCCATTTCGTAGACGCTTGGGTCGGAGAACGGTCCTAAAGTTGTTGGACATGCAGTAGATGCAGATGCGGCTCGCTAAGACCCACTCGCCCGTTATCATATCCCATCTTATATAGGTCCTGTAGCGTGGGGGTGAGGTATCTTCGCAGCATCGCATTTGTGTGTTGGATGTGACCCTGTCTTCGTGGCTAGAGAGGCTGGTTCGATAAGAAACCGGTACCATATTCTAGTACGAATTTGTGGCACTCTGCAGTTTGGAACCCTTGTGCTATATTAATTGTAGGTATGGTATGGATCTCGGACGAGGAGGCTCTGAAAGGCAAATGAACTTGTTCCGCCCATGTATCTTCCGTAAGTAGGGCTGGTACGAATGAGAAGGCACGAGCCCTTGAGGCTCCCTAATCTGTACGTGCTGACATCCTCGTGTTCCTCGCCACATTGGTACTTCCATGGGGCTTGAGCCTTGACTTCTTTGAAAGATATCCCCGAGCGCTATCTGTAGTTGTGGTTACTAGTACAAGTAGTTGACGTGAAGCGTAGGAGAATTTCGTTTTTCAGCCCAGCACTAGAGATTAGCTAAAGTAATACAGTAGTTCCGCAAGGGTGGTCTGGTTCTGGATTCCAAACCTCCGGGCTCGCCTTCTCACCCTAAAGGGCTACCAAATCGATCCGGAATTTCTGGCAGGCGATGACAGTTTAGCTTTGCCGTTGAGGGTTAGTCCACATTAGACCCAAACTTGGCAGAATCTCGGACATGAAGATAAGTGTAGAAAAATGTGGAAAGAGACGGATCGAGCCTCGTTGAAAGTGGGGAGCTGAAGAAGTTCTTGAGGTCTAGCAAGGAAAGTCTGCACCAATTTGGTTGTTGTTGTACGAAACTATTTGGTTGGGGAATTAGAAAGACGGCTTGATTCCTGTTTCTGTTTCTCTGGTCTGGTCTGGTCTGGTCTGGTTTGGTTCGATTGTTTGATACGTATCGGGTCGTGATACAGGGAAAGGAACGAAACAGAAGGAGGTTCAGAGCGAGCCGTGGCGGCGTAATGCTTGATTTTCGCCTCGGACCCATGTTGTTGGAAGGCTGGAAGTTTGGCATATTCTTGGAATCTTGGTGCGAGGAAAAGTTGGCTAAGTGATGCATAGGCTTTGTGTCAGAGATGCGTCAGGGAGTGCAAGAATTCTACTCCGTAAACTTCGTGCCATTTTGGTGCCGGTTGAAATGAAGAGGTCAAACAGCCTCGTGTTGATTGGAGGGAATGTTGGTGATGGATCCTCTATTATGGTTTTGTGCCGTGTCTTGTCTTTTGTTGTGTCAAGTCTTGGCTGCCCCGCTTCAACGTTCTTCCCTTTCCGATCTCCCATCTTTCCGTCCGTGTCATGGCGGGCACGGAGATTGACGAACGGGGATCGACAGGGGAGTGGGATGAGTAAAGTTCACAAGTATTATGCTGGGTGGCCAAGGAGAGTTATTTTGCTTACCCACTTGGCTCTTTTCCAAGATTTCGAGAATTGAAGTTTCTCCTCCGTAGGGATGGCCGACGATGAATTTGTATAATCTGGATAGGGCTGGCTTTTGTCTCGAACCTCGCGGATTTCCAGTCTTAACTCGATGTGGTAGTTCAGATCTGCGCCGTGGCTTGAGCCTTGGAGACCTCGCTGCCGGTGGGCTTGGGTTCATCCGAACCTTACTTGAGGCTTTTTTTAGTCTTCAAGAGTGGACCTCGGCTTCGCTCGCCATCAGGGTCCGTGGTCGATATCGTAATCTTCGATGCCCCTCTTCAACACCAGCTTCCCTTCACCTTTGTCGTTTGGTGAGAAATGTCCATGAAACAAAGCTCTCTGAAGTGGCTGGAAGTTCCTCCGGATGATCTCACACGTATTGCATATCCTGCAGGTGTCAGGTATCAGAATCAGACAAAGGCATCCATCTATCCCTCCATCCTGGCAATAATGCGGCCTGATGGGGAAGTGAGATTGAGCACAGGTCTCTATTTCATTTCCACATTCCCTATTCTAAGCCCTCTATCCCCCGATGGAACCCTGCCTTGGAACCCTGGGAAAGGGAGCGACAGATCCGGCTTTTGGGATGGACGGGAGTTCCAGAACTTTACGGTCTTCCTGATTTGCATGCCGATGATCTTTGTACCCCTCATAACATGCCACCTTTTGTTATGCAGAGCCAAAAAATTATGACCAGCTGTAAATGTGCTGGTTTTGTTAAAGTTCGGAGCTGATGCAAGCGTCGGACTGGACTGGACTGGTCGCTTTGATATCAATAGCGAAAAGTTGAGGCAGTTCCTAGGTCAGTAGAAGGGCGTACAGTACAACAGTACAGTAGCAGATGGAGCTTATCCAGAAAGATGATCTCATTCGCCCACGTTGTGCGCACTTTAGAGCCTCTTGTGGATACGATGCGAAGAGATGATGGCGCTAGGAAACCTGAAAATAACCCTCTATTGATTGATCGACAACGAGAAGAAGCTGGGCGGCGATAAGCAGAGCAGAGACGTTGGACTGATAGGCAAGTGTTGGCTATCACGGGGAGAGGATTGTTCTCTGTCGGTGGGGGGCCGAGGGATGCAGTCGAAGGCGACTGTGAACTTCTTTATAATCTTCCTTATCTTTGCGACTCGAAAGTCATGATTGAGGAGTACGGTAGAGTAGAGTTGAGGTGTTGGCATCTTGGTTGCCCGAACAGATCGGCTTGGTGAGGAGAGGCGCGGGGGCATTCAAGACCATTTTCTATAGTTCCATCGTCCTGCATCGTTCATTTCGTTCATTTCGATGTCTCGGCTAGCTGGGCAGGGGGTAGCCACAGCTGCCTATTTCGAATATTTAGATGGCGCTGCAGCGCTAGGCGGCGCTAATCTAAGACCAGGCGGCATCTGCCCCTGAACGCCAAGCCGCGAACACGAGAAGCGGAATCTGCACAGGATAGGCAGGTACTGTACAGTACTGTACCGGACCTCGAGAAGAGAAGGCGTCAACGCTCCTCGGGGGTATTCTGGATAGCTTCACTTTTCTCCGTGGGTGGCATGGTTTACTAGCCCTCCGGACCGTTTTTTTTGGTTTCCTTCTTCTTTTTTCTCTCCTAGTGACGGACCGTGTCGCGAGTTTGTTCCGACGTTAGGTGAGTTAGACAAGATTTAGGGGCCCAACATTGAATCATTTAGCGCCTTCCTTCACTGTTGTTGACTCTGGACTGTGCTGGCCTGTACGACTCCAGATGCTCTCGGTTGGAACTGGAATTGGAACACGAGCACCAAAATATCTTTCATTCAGGCATTGACACTCACTGACTTTCCGTTGGCAGTCGCAGTCACACCGTACCTCCTTCTTCGGAACCCTGACCTATTCCGAGCTCGCTGACTTCTTCCTTATACTTTGCACTCATGCAAAAGGCGTCAAGACGCACTCTACAAGACTTCAAGCCCACACACACACAAAACGAGGGAGTTGACGTACAAGCGAACGAAAGGGCCGGTCGTGATATCAACACTTTTCTCCACTCCTGCAGCAAGCACACTCTGAGCCAAAGGCTTGAGCACGGCCGATTTCTCTCCCTCTCAAATAATCCACTGCAAAATCTCGAATCGGTATCGATCTATCTACGGGGTATCATCGACACAAGGGTCTGGTCTATATTGCCCCTCTCTCAAAATACCCTCCCCCCGACTACTATCTACTTCGTACACTACTACTACCTGCTCCCCCCTGCCCCTGCCCCTGCCCATACCCCTGCCCATACCCTCTCATCCCCCCACTCACCCTGGTCCGGCCACATTTAAGCCGTGGGGCTTGGGCTTGGTTTTCTGCCCATCGACAACACTATCAAAAAAGCCTCTCGCGCGCCTGTCTTCGGTCGTTCGTTCGTTTGTTCGTTCGTGCCGTGAAGGGTCAAGGCAAATCAACCTCCCCCTTCTCCCCTCTCCCACCGGCTCTGCACCTGTGCGAATAGTCTCACCTTCCGCGCTCAAGGGCCACTCATTCCATCCCACCCCCCTGGCAAGGCTTCAGCTTGGCTGACTAGGAAGTCCAACCCAACTTCACCAGGTTTCTCCTTCCTATCCACGCGCTTGCCCTCATCGGTCCCTCAATTGCAGACACAGCCAGCCCAGACTTCCCTCCTCCTCCTCCTCCTCCTCCTCCCTCCTCGCAGTCTCCACCTAGTTTGCCTTCCTCACCTTCTTTCTTCGATTGTCCAGTCTAGCTCCCTCGATATACATCCTGGGTCGCCGCACACCCTTCACACTCGTTTTCCAACAATCGTTCAATCCCTCCCAGGTGTCCGCCGTCAACGACACTCCGCCCATCCACCCGTCCGGATCTTGTTGTCGAGGCAGATACTTCCTCCAACAGATCACTCGTAAGATACCCCACGATCTCAGAGAAACCCCGACTCTTGGACTGATTGGAAACACGCTCAGGCCGACAACGTAGCTCTCCCATACATGAGTTGCTCGTAATACCCTCACCCACAGTCACTCGCTCAACTGTTTCGTGTCCGCGTTCGAAGTCATTTGTGAAGGGTTCCTAGGATCCAAAGAGACATCTTGCTGTCTCGCCGACCAAGATCCTAATCAACAAGCAAGAACAATACCGCCGCCATGGGTCTAGGAAGCTACTTCAAGGCGAAGAAGCCTGAGCCTCCAGCCGCAGTAGTAATGACGGAGAAGCCTGCGTCCTCGCCCTCACCACACAACAGCTTCAATATGGAACTGCAACCACCTCAATCGAGATTTGGCTCGTCGAGAAATTCGATATCGAATCGCTCAACACAGAGCTCGACTTTCCTGGACGACATCAAGCATGAGGTCATGGTAAACTACCTGTACCAACAGCAATGTTCACATCTTTGGGTGAGCGATGGAAGTGGAGAGATCGAAGGTGTTCTCCTCAGGAAGTCGAAAAACACCTACATGGCATGCCCGCCACAATTGGGCAACTCTGCTTTTGCATCTTCTTGTGCTGCACTTAATGTTCAAGTAAGGAAACATTTCTTTAGAACCGATGAAACATTCGCTAACAGTTCCAGTGCGCAATGACTGTCAACTCGAGAGTCATCAAAACTTTCCTTCAGTGGTCCCCAGATGCGGTTGACGTCCCCTTACTTAATGGTCTCCGCATCCAAATTCTCCCCACAATTGAGGATCTTCCCCGTGCGAGAAAGCATCAATTCGCCGCGTTCGTAGCATCAGAAGCCCTTCTGGTGGTTTGGGATGACGATGCCCTGCATCTCGTTGAGCGTGCGAAGCTCATTGAGTCGGAATTGATGGAGCTCGTATGGAAGACTGGCCCGTCCGATGGCGACGATGGAGAGAAGAAGGATCCCAACATGGCCGTTTATGAAATCGACGAGGAAAGTGGAGAGATCATCCCAGAGAAGCGTGCCCTCCACTTGCAAAACACCGTCTTGGTTGCCATGACCTTAATCTTGGTCATTACGTTCTTGGGAGCCGGTGCCCGACAACTTGCCATCGAAGTAGAAGTTGACGGCAGCTACATCCGCCTCGCGCTGCTGGCCTTGACACCCGTCCAGATTTTCTTCACCCTCTTCTTCTCCCAGGTCATCATGGGATGTTTGGCTCAGTTGTTCGGCCCCGTCCGACAGATGACCATCAACTCCAAGTTCTACTCTGCTCGTGCTCCCCCTCGGATCCAATCCGGCACTCTCCCTCATATTACCATTCAGTGCCCCGTGTATAAGGAAGGTTTAAGCTCTGTCATTGCGCCCACCGTCAAGTCGATCAAGCAAGCCATCTCCACCTACGAACTCCAAGGTGGATCTGCTAACATGTTCGTCAACGACGATGGTCTTCAAATTATTAATGAGGAGGAACGTCGCGCCAGAATCGAATTCTACGCTGATCACAGTATCGGATGGACTGCCAGACCAAAGCATGGAGACAACTTCATCAGAAAGGGAAAATGTAAGATTCTCCCCACCTGCTTGTGAAGTACCTCAGCTGACAACAAGACAGTCAAGAAAGTAAGCGATTTCCCCCAATGAAAGATCCGGTTGAGTCGGGTGATCCACAAATTATGTTCTGGCCCAAGTGGTCCCACATTCCTCAGCCTCACGACTGATTCACCCTATGGCGATGATCCATGACCCTCCACAGCCTTTAAATGTGTGTAGCTGAATGCTGACGATCTTCCCCGTTTTAGGCCTCGAACATGAACTTCGGTCTCCATATTTCATGCATGGTTGAAGAGAAGCTCGCCTTAATTCAACGACCTGTCGACTGGACTCAGGCTGATGAGGCTCAAGCCTACGAGCGATGCTTGAAGGAGGCTCTCGAGGACAATGGACGTGCCTGGGCTGACGGAAATATTCGTGTTGGAGATTATATCCTGTTGAGTACGTTTTCCTCGAATGGGAGGTTTTCGTCTGAAGCTAACAAAATCCAGTCGACTCCGATACCCGTGTTCCCTCTGACTGTCTCTTGGATGCCTGCTCTGAAATGGAACAATCTCCAGAAGTCGGAATTATGCAATTCTCGTCTGGTGTCATGCAGGTTGTCAACACCTACTTCGAGAACGGTATTACTTTCTTCACCAACCTCATCTACACTGCCATTCGTTACACTGTTGCCAACGGTGATGTTGCTCCATTCGTCGGTCACAACGCCATTCTCCGCTGGTCTGCCATTCAACAGGTTTCCTACGAAGATGAGGATGGATACGAAAAGTTCTGGTCTGAATCCCACGTGTCCGAAGATTTCGACATGTCTCTGCGTCTTCAGTGCAACGGGTACACCATCCGATTGGCTGCTTGGGCTGGTGACGGATTCAAGGAGGGTGTGTCTTTGACTGTGTACGATGAACTGGCACGTTGGGAGAAATATGCCTATGGTTGCAACGAGCTTCTGTTCCACCCAATCCGCAAGTGGATCTACAAGGGTCCATTCACTCCTCTCTTCCGTCGTTTCTTGTTCTCCAACATTCGATTCACATCCAAGATCACCATCGTCTCATACATCGGTACCTACTACGCTATCGGAGCCGCCTGGATCATGACGACCGCCAACTACTTCGCCATCGGATGGTTCAACGGTTACCTAGACAAGTACTACGTCGATTCGTGGAAGGTGTGGTTCTCCATCATCATCGTCTTCAATGGTCTTGGAAACATCGCTCTTGCCGTCATGCGTTACCGTATCGGTGAACGCAGTCTCCTCTACGCGCTCTTCGAGAACTTCAAGTGGACCATCATGCTTGCCATCTTCTTGGGTGGTCTCTCACTTCACGTTTCACAAGCTCTCCTCGCACACATGTTCGAGATTGACATGACATGGGGTGCCACAGCCAAGGAAGCCGAGTTCTCTAACTTCTTCATCGAAGTACCCAAGGTGTTAAAGAAGTTCAAGTTCTCGATGATCTTCTCCATCGTCGGTATCGCAGGCATGGTTATTCTCGCAGTCGGCAAATCCTTCATTCCTTACGATTGGATGATTACCGATTTCGTCGCTATCCTACCGATGGCCACGATCACTGCCTCTCATCTACTACTACCTTTGGCGCTGAACCCTGCGTTGATGACGTTCTCGTGGTAGATGTTCTTTTCTTTGCAGTGGGCGTTGGGGTAATCATGTAGATGGTTGAAAGAGATGCGAATATACTGTGCTTTTTGCCGATGTCTTTTCTGGGGTGGAGTAAATCAAACGTTATAGAATGGCTTCCCTGGTTTGGGTTGTATATGTGGGACCAAATGGGCATTTTTCTCTTTATGGTCTATTTATTGTATGGAGTGGATATCGGAGGGGGCGATGGAATGGATTGGATTGGATGAACAGGTATATGGAAGAAGGTAGACAGCTGGGGGGAGGGGAGCGCGGCTGGATTTGATTGATGATGATCAGTTCTGTTCATTCGTTCTTGTTGTTGAAGTTGTTGCGACGTTGACGGCTTTATTTAATTGTTAATGCAGATGGAAAAGTAGCAGACAAGCACAAGCAAATAAATGCCTTCAAGCAAATGATTATTTCTCTTCTTCTCTTTAGCAGACGTGTCTTCCAGCAGCTTGAAGGGAGAGGGGGGGTTTAGAAATCCATAGATAGACTCAATTGTAATGCTCCCGATGATGATCTTGGGCACAAGATGTTATTCGTTCCTTTCATTATTCCATTCGCTCCTCATTCCCCTCCCCTCCCCTCCCCTCCCTTCGTCACGAGCGCCCGCTCCTGCTCCTGCTCCCTTACGTCGTAAGACTTGGTATTGGTATTAATTCCACTCACTATTCAATCTACCTGCACGTTCTCCCGTAAGAGGGCGAGTGAGACACTGGAAGGACGTGAGGGGGAGAGAGCAGAAAGGAAGTGAAGTGAGAGGAAGTGAGGAGGGGGAGGTGTGAGACTTTGTGATGTCGTGGCTGAGAAGCGGGAGGGAGATGTGGGATTTGAGATTTGTGACGGAGGGTGGGGAGGAGGATGATGATGAGGTGGTGTTCTGAAGGGGTAGGATATTGGGATTGAGGAGCTGCTTGCTGTCGGGGATGGAAGGGAAAGAAAGGGACAGGAATGATGTATGGAGGTATGGTTTCTGATGGAGGAGGGATGGTTGCTAAATCGGGATTCGGGAGGGACATTTCTTTCTTTCTTTCTTTGGGTTGATATATCTCATTTCTCTCTCTTCTTCTTCTTCTTCTTCTTCTTCATCTTCTTCTTCTTCTTCTTCTACATGTATGCACGCATCCCTTCCTTGGCCATGCTTAGATTTTGATTTTACTTCGTAACGATGAGATTGAAAGAAGATGATGCTTTGAATGATTTTATTTTTGTATTTTGTTTTATTCTTCTGCCACTTGAGTCTAGGCGGTGGCGGGACGATGGAATCTACTGTACAGCCCGCCCGCCGTCTGCTTGGACATGATGGGATGGGGGTTCCGTTATCGTGGTTGTGGTTGTGGTTGTGGTTTTCGGTGTATCCATGTACTGTAGTGCGTGTACTGTATCTGTCTAGGCACTTGGTTGCTTGACTCACACTTGCCCCTGCCTTTTTTCTTCGTCTCATTTTTTCATTTTTTCTTTTGGTCTTCGTCTTATCATATTCAAAGTCGTACAGTAGTTGTAGTGTGGTCTTACAGTAACGATGCAGGAGGAGAGGAAGAGAAAACCCCACTCCGATCGAAATGCGAAATTCGATATCCGCTACATGCATCTGCATCTGCATCTGTATCTGCTTTTGCATGTGCGTGTATGGATGCATGCAGAATCAGAGGAGAGAAATACACTGTAGCCAGTCAGATGATTGGGACTTGATGCGTTGTGTTGGGTTGTGTGGTGTGGTATTTTGTTGGTTACATGGGTTGGATTGGATACGAGGTACATCACGGTGATGGTGGAGTGGGAATAGCTTCATTTGTAGATAAGGAGATAGATAGAGATAAGGGAATGCAGGTGGTTGGGAAGGAAGAGGGGGGGAGGGGTGGGGGGTATTGAGGAACGAATGTTCTTGTCAAGACCATAGATATGGATGGTGCAGTAGAAGATGCATGCAGTCGTACAGAAGGAAGTACCTATTGGTGGTGAAATGGCTGGTCGATTGGGACCCGCTGGTGTGGGAATGGGAATGGGAATGGTGTCATTATTTCTTGGGAGGGAGGTGAGTTGTGCCTAGTCGGGACTGAGCCAGTAGATACTTGCATGCATGTGTGGTGCTTGATGCAGGTGTTCGTGCATGCTGTGATGTATCTTATGTGTATCTCTATGTGTATGTGTATCTGTACATATGTAGAGTGAGTAGAAAATCGATAGTGCAATCGAGATGGACCGATAAGGATAGGTAGGGTGATTGTGAGGTTGTACAGAGATAATGTGATATGATGTGATGGGCTGGGATGGTAGCGGTGAAGTGCGGGTTTGAGGGCCGAGTATGAAGAAACTGGTTGAGGGTATCGTAGTCATCAGGCTGAAATATGACGATAACTGTGGGTTATGAAAAGATAGGGACTTTTAAAAGTGTTGGGTTCGGAGGATGTGAATCTAGGGGTGAAGCAGTGAATAGGAAGTCGGATGTATCATGAGATTCAGAAAGTGCCAAGACGTGGTGGTGATGGAGGACAATCTCTGTCTCACTTTTTCAGCTGTAAGCGCTGGTAAGCATTTGGTTTGGGGCCAAATGATGGAACGCCAGTACGTAGATATTTAGGATGAGGGGAGAAACCTCTTGACAGTTAAAGCCGAGGGATGGAGATCATGGAGTGATGAAAGTGATTAAGGTTCCGACCGTACTCCGTATTATTGAAGTTGAGTTCAGAGGAACTCTAATTCAAGAGTCCACAAAGCATTGATCAAACTTGATCCGTCCTAGATGAAAAATGAGGGCATCGTAGTTTTGTGGCATGGCGCAAGTAGAACATGGTTATCTAATCTAGGGATCCTGAGAAAAGAAAGTTTACCTAGGTAGAGGGACGGTGTGAGATACAAGTGTTGCTGTATGTACTAAGTACTACAGAATAGTTGAGATGGAGATGGAGGTGGGGATTGGGGTTTTGGTATGTTACCTAGGTAGTTAGTTGGTGAGTTAGTTCAACGGTTAGAATGCAGTTAAGTTAGTGTTAGATTGGGTGTTGGGCTTATTCGGTGTGGTGCGAGGTCGTTTGTGGGGCCCTTCGCGTTGGGCTAGTAGGTCCCTATGTAGATTGTTAGTGATTGAGTGATTTAGTGATGAGAGGAAGAAAGGATACGAGAGGGGGAAGTAAAAAAGTTCGACGAGGAGGAAGATGGTTCATTGATTGAGGGCCGGAGAGCCGCTGGGCAGAAAAGTCAGACATCATCACCATAACAACAGGACAGCTCAAGCGAAGCGAGACTCGAGAAGCCGAAGACCACATACAAAAGAAGAACGACTGACATCTCTCACATAACGATCCTCACCCAAAGCTCCCAAGGCAGCAAGAGTGCAGCTATCCCAACGCCTATCTTCCACGCCAATTTCAATAAGTCGTCTCTGACCAATCAACATCCAAACCATGCAAGGCAGCCAGACTCGAAACAGCGCAGGTTCGTATGCCGGGTTGGCGTTGGCCTTGGTGTTTTTTATTTCGTTCGGTAGGGAGCTTGGAATGCCCGGTTCCATGTTCGCTGTTCGCTCGTCGTGTTCCCTGCTGATCCTTATCATGGGCCGCCTCCTCAACTGCAAACAACCAAGGCCCGGAAGGCCGAAGGCTGGAACCCAATCCTGGAATTCCTGAAATTCCCATCAATGATCGGCCCCCGAAGCAGATTACCGTACTGTACAGGCCACCCAGGCTTTCATCCACAGCAGGGTGGAGCCTGTAGATCTTCTGCTGGCCGGCAGATTTAATTAGTGCGTCTTCCAGGGGTCCAAAGGATGAGTGAGCAATCATTCAGTGGATAAGTGGCTGCTGTGCCAAGTCGGTCTGTCTGTCTGGTTGGTCAAGGGCTCCGAAAATAATCTGGATGCAATCGATCAGTGTTGGGGACGATACGATATCGTGTACATCTCACCTCACCTGGTACTTAGCTACTTCGTACATTTCTCTCGCTCAGGACTTCTTTCGTTTTCACGCCAAGAGGAATAATTTCTTGCGCGTATCTCGGGCAGTCAATCGTTTTTGCTGCGCTTCTTACGTGCTTGTATGATCGAGGTCTGTCTGTCAGTCGCTACAAGTTCGGTATATTCGTTACCCCCCTCGAGGTATCTAGACCAATCCTTCGCCCTCGCCCTCGCCCTTTCGCCTGTACGCTACTTTCGCCGACAATTCAAGAGATAGGAAGAGGATTGAAGCTGCGAGAATGAGGACGCATTCATGGAGAGCTCTAGCTGTGGCGGTTGTGGGGTTGTTTGCTGGAGTTGAAGCGCAAACCGGGAGCTTGCAGGACTTGGGATCGCTGCTGGCGGGTCAGAAGAACTTGACGACCTTCTACTCGTTGATCAAGGTATATATCCGATACTATAGGCAGAGAATCGTGGAATTGCCTGCTAACTACTGAATAGAAATACCCTGATATCCTTTTGAAACTGCCCTCGCAATCTGGTGTCACTGTAAGGTCCCCCTCTTTTCAACGTTCGATCGCTCGCAACACAGAGACAGGATGACAGCTAATTCTGTGTCCCAGATTCTCGCCCCAAATAACGATGCCTTCGATAAGATCCCCTACACGCAACTCAATGCTGCGTTTGAGAATAACGACCAGGATACCATCATCAACGTCCTCAGTTACCATATCCTACAAGGGCAGAAGATGGCGAACCAATTGATTCCTGGCACGCCTGTCTTCCTACCTACGCTGCTCAGCGATGCCAAGTGGAGTAATGTTACAGGAGGCCAGAATGTGGAGAATGTGAAGCAGGCTGGAGATGTAGTGGTTTTTGTCAGTGGACAGGGAAGCAGAGCTACGCTCGTCCAAGCTGTAAGTGCAAACCGAACTTTCTGCAAGAGAAACAGAACATAAGACAGAAGGGAAGAACATCAGCTAACTTACACACACAGGATCTGTCTTTCTCCGGCGGTGTCGTCCAAGTCATCGACTCCCTCCTCATCCCACCCACAAACCTCACCTCAACAACCACCTCCTTCAACCTAACCTCCTACCAAGGCTCCCTCTACGCCAGCGATCAAATCGTCAATTTCACAGACACGCCAAACTACACGCTCTTCGCGCCCAATAACGCCGCCTTCCAAGCTCTCGGCTCGGCCATCTCTTCCATGTCCGTCAAAGACCTGACTGCAGTCCTCGACTTCCACGTCCTCCCCAACCAAGTCACCTTCTCCACCGCCCTCAAGAATGGCACAACCTGGACCACCAAACAAGGCGGGAACGTCACGGTCCGGCACTCAGGCAACAATGTCTTCATCGACAGCTCCCAGCTCCTCACCACGGACATCCTGCTCGCGAACGGCGTCTTGCACGTCATTGACAACGTGATGAACCCGCAAGGAGCAGGCGCCATGCCAAATCTCGACCTGCCCACCCAAGTCCCTGCTTTCGCTTCCGCGAGCTCAGTTGCTAATCTGCCTTTCACGACCGCCATTCCGTGCACGGAGTCGTGTCCTGTGACTTCGACGAGTGGGAGTGGGAGTTCGACGGGGAGTGCGAATGCCGCGACGCGGAGTAGTAGTTCGGCGTTTACGACGAGTAGTTCTTCTGGTTTGGGGGCGGCGATGGCGAGGGAAACGGGGTTGGCTGGGATGGGGAGGGCGGGGTTGATGGTCGCGCTTGGGGGCGCGGTGATGATGATTTAGGTTCTGTTCTGTCATTGGGTAGAGGAGAAAACGAGAGCATATTAGGGAATATGAGGGTTTCAAGCGTGATTTCGGAGTTGGTAAATAAATACCTCTTATGCTGTGCTGTGCTATCTTATGTTTAAGTTTTAGACTTGTGGGGGTTTCCCATTTTTGGGGCGGGCTTAGACATGGGGATTGGGGGTTTGGGGATGAGGTTTGATGGGATGGGGAATGAAGGAAAGAGGAAAATGGAGAAATAGTATATAGAATGATAAATACGGGCTTGGAGAGGTAGTTAGAAGATCGGATCGCCTTAATATAATGTTCGGACCTCCAATCCACTTCTTCGTCCCATTCCGTTCCCTTTGAAAGATCTCAGGGCAGAACATTTCAGGGTAACAGTAATGTAGTCAATATCTTCCGTTCCTCGGATTAGTGCTTTGATGTGGGGATGGAAGAGAGAGGGGGAGTTGAAAATTCGCTTGTTGTTGTTTACTTCCCCTCTCTCCTGGGCTTTTTTTTTCGTGTGTTGTTATTCATTGCCGAGATATTATAGGTATGTAGACCGAGTTTCTGGGGATGTTGAATAATTAGAATATGAACTCTTCACTCTTCACTCTCACTTCCTCCCTCCTTCTCCCTTTCGCATGAAGGAAATATACTATAAATTTCCCCCACATCTCCCCCCGATCGATTTCAGAGGACAGAAACAGCTTGCCGTCCAAACGCTCGCGTTCACGGCGCTGTAATTCCTTCCTACTCGCGTCTTGGATTCCTGGGGTGGTGTCGCGGTAGGGTAACGTAGGCTAGTTGTGCTTTCGGAGTGTTTGTCAGATAGAGTACACGCCTATATTTTGAGAGAGAGGGGGGGATGAGGGGTAGTTGAGAAATTGAGAGGTGACATATGAGGGTGTGGTTACGATAGTGAGAGTGGAGATAACAGCCACGAGCTAGATGACAGTCGTGTAATGAGTGTCCTTTCATCGCACTTCTACCTAGGTACATTGTGCATGTAGAGACAGAGAGGATCTCGTATCGATGCCTGAGAAGCGGTTATTGGTTTTCAGTCCTAATTTCGAAGTCTCAATCTTGTGTGGTATACCGTCGTACCTACCCAGTTCCTCGGCACAATAGGCACTGAGGACACGGTACCCAGTATCAGTTTGCTGTACGAAAGGGGGTTTGCAGTGGGTCTCGCCATCCCCCATGTATTGTCTTTAACATATAAGGAAATTCGTGGAGAAAATCCTAGAACTCTAGATTTTCGATTGGAAGAACAACGGCACTACCTTACAAGGGCTGGCGAGACCCACTGCAAACCCCCTTTCGTACTCTGGTAGGCAGGATCTGAGCTGCTGGTCTGCGAGACTTGAGACTGAGGTGTGTTTTATAGCAACTTAGGCTGTGGTAATGTTGGTTGTGTTTGCTTGGTTGGGAGGTGGTAGATCATCGCAGATCACTGATGTGGGAGACCTTGCGTAGCTTGAGATTTGGTAGTGTGGTCGTTTTGCTTTCGAAGAATTTTTAGATAACGTTGAAGAGTCTTTCAGGGCCGCCGTTCCTCCTGGGGATAAGAGGAAAGTGGCTACTTGGGTCCCGGAATTAGTGGTGCAATGTGAAGACTTTGCTGTCATGCTGTGGTATGTTGTCATTGATGCTGTCACTATCGATGCGTTCCTTGGTGATGGATCATGCTGGTGTTGGGCGTCGCGATTGTTGATTTTCGCTAGATTCTGATGTTGAGAAAGTGAAATGCATTTCTATCGTTTGTGGGTTTGTTTGTCATCCTTGGTTGTGGTGTCACTGGATGTGGGATGGTAGATTAAAAATGCCTGAATATGTATGCGACAAAAAAATCTCACCAAGCCTGAAAATCACTGAGAGCTGTACTTCTGGAACGATATAGGTGTAAATTGTGCGGTTGCGTGCTGTTTATTGCTTTTCGCTTATTTCCAGGGGCGGGTTTTTGACAGTCGGGAAACACTTGACAACAATGGACTGCGGAAATCTGAGGGCTGTTCACCGCATACAAAGAGATAACTATCGCATCGTAAACTATAAATTTCCTCTGGTGGAGGGAGTTTCCTGGACTGTACTGTTCCGTCTTGCTAGAATCTTCTTGCTAGTTCTTACACTACCGAGAAAGGTTTTGGGGCAACCAAAAACCACTTTCCAGCCAATACCTACCTCAGACAAGGACCAACTTCATTGACACAATTGAAATTCATGGGAATTAACATGCACGATGTAAGACTCATCTGTCACTCAGTGAGTAGCGAAAAGCGACTAGACTGGGCATACTTTGCAATCAGATGCGATGCCAGAGAAGTACATACATAAGTTAGTTATCAAAGATTTAGAGCCGTGTTAGTTTCGCTAGCTTCTCCCTATTATTGCATCTCTACTTTCCACAAATTTCCTAGACTTTGAGTCTCTTAAGCAGATTTTCTTCTTGCGGAGACCGGACACCTCATATTTTAAATTCTCAATATATGAACAGCATAGAATTGTTGCGAGCTCTGCCCTCCTTTGTCTCACTTCTCGTATACTTCGGACAAATAAGCATATTTTCGAGGCTACAGTTGACCCATGGCACTTTTTGTAAGATTTTACATGTGCATTGCGAATGCGCGGAAGTGAAGCACATTTGCATGCTTTTGATTGGAGAGAGATGGACTCACAGGAAGTCCCATTAGATTCCCATTTTTTTTAAACTCCGGTATACGATACGTTCGTCATGATCAGAGATCATTAGGTTTAGATAATTTGATTGGGCAGAGAGCAGCTTGGAACCTGTTGACTTTGCAGTGAAAGATTTGGCGAAGGGGATGTCAACGTCACCTAGAGCTCATCAGGAGCGACTCATTCCGGGGAATTCACGGATTATTGCTTCCATATCCCGCTACCGTAGTCCAACGACTTCTTTGCATGTACTGTACCAAATTCACCTACTTTGCGAAGGGCATGATTTTTCATGGTCAACTTCACAGCTCATTTGGAATGAGAGAAAAGGAAAGATTATATCAGCAAGTGTATTACTATGTTAAACTGCTGATCTTCTACTCCAGATTTTGTGGCGTTACGGACATAGGCTACACTTTCTCAAACTTTCGTCCCATTTTATCTTGTTCGTCTTGATCTGATTACCGCCACTTCTTGGACCCCTTAAGCGATGTTTCATTTCTGCGACTTGATCATTCAGTTCATTTGGCGATTGCCTTGACAGCGGTAGCTCTTTGATCGTCAGACGTTCTTTAACTATTGCTGATCCTCATTTGGTATCGGACTCGTCTCCTCTTCGTACTCGTAGAGCCTCGCAGAATCTCGTACTCGGAGACTTAGTGCCACTGTTTCACGACTTAAGGCTGTGCATTTCTTCGACAAGATTGGGTAATGGAACGTGAGAAGTAATCATCCTTCTCATCATTGGCTACGTAGCTAATGTTCAGTACCGGAATGGTAAATGTGCAGCCCGCGAGAAGAAATACTCTGGGACATCAAATGTGGAGCAGAGATGCTGTGTATGCTCACACTGATTAGGAACAGGAGCCGCGACCGTGATTTATCTTCGCCGTACGTCTAAGGTCAAATTACAATCCAGAAGTTCAATAGTCAAGGATCAAAGGCTCGGGTTGTGCAATTGGAGGGTACAAGCTGCGAAGCTATGCGACCACAATATCACGCTAAGGACAATGGCGAATGAATCGGTCTCGAGAACAGATCTACTGCAGACGACTTATAAGTCTCTGAATTTTTCCATCGCTTCTTTTCTTCACTATTCCATCGTACAGAGACAACTGACGCTCTTCTGTCCATCAAATTATCAATCATTTCTAACCTCGCGGTATTATCCACATTCATCATGAAGCTCACTCTTCTTTCCATCAGCTTGGCAGTCACCATGGCTTCAGCTATACCTCACTATCAGCGTTAATATTCCACTACTGCTCCAGTGGAAGGAGACTGGATTCCAGGGGGTACCAATGATTGTAGGTACATCTGGAGACCACATCTCCGAAGACATGACCGACTGACTTGGCAGTCCGAGGACCTTGCCCCATGATTAACACTCTCGCCAACCATGGTTTCCTTCCTCGAGATGGTAACAACCTCACTTAGGACAATGTTGTTCATGGCTTGACCATGGCCCTCAACTTCGACCCCGCGGTCGCGAACATCATGTGGGAGCAAGCAATCTTCATCAATCCTGAGCCAAACGCCACGTTCTTCACCCTCGACCAACTCAATGTCCATAATGTCTTAGAGCACGATGCCAGTCTAAGGTAGGCTCTATTCAATTCCATGTTCTCAAGACAACGCTTATGTAAAATCACAGTCGATCCGACGCCCACTTTGGCAACAACCACGTCTTCAACCAGTCCGTATTTGACGCCACAAAAGCCTTCTGGACCAAAGAAACACTAGATGCAAACCAACTTGCCATGGTCAAAGTCTTCCGACAAGTCACGTCTAAGTCCACAAACCCCGAGTACAAGTTCACCGCCAATGTCGAGAACTCTCTCTCGGCGAGCTGGCTGCTCCCATCTTGATTTTCGGCGATATCGCGGCTGGCACATGCGATCGTGCCATGATCATCTCTTTCTTCGGTAAGTTTGAGTCACGACAAGTCCCTGCGTGTTACCTTAAATAGGGGTATGTAACTAACTAAGGGTTTGTCAACAGGGAACGAACGCCCCCCATTCGATTTGGGATTCGTCAAGCAAGCCTCTCCAATTACTCTGAATCAAGTACTAGCAACATCGAAGTTAATTGCTGATGCTGCTAGCCTCATCACACCAACTGATAACTCCACCGAGACTGCTCACAAGCGGCATGCTTTCAAGGATATCACTCGCGATCTTCATATCGGTTCGGGTATGACATTGTAAATAAAGCGAGATTCCGGGAATACCGTGTTGAACATTTCTTCAGGGGCGGATCTGCAACTCCTAATGATAGGCTCGGGAAAGTGTTGCCAGACATTCTTTGGCAATCGATAGCCTGCTTCGAGGCTGTCTCTATTGAAAGACAGGAAGAATAACTGTTTCTTTTGAGACATGTGTAAAATATTCATCTGTCATTGGACAACCGATCTTGTCAAAACAGCCCTTGATTAACTGCTTCTGATATTGTGAAAGTATAAGATAACATGCAAGCACCTCCATTGCCAGATTGCGGGAGTTGGGGTGCAGGGCAGCTGATGTTTAGATGACAGCAACTAGAGTTGGCGGCAACGTGAGACAGCTCATTTTTGTCTTACCATATGCGTGGCTATTGATTGATATCTCTTATTGTCTCTCTGGAAGTTTGTAATGTTGCTTATAAACACGAAATGGTAAGGAAATGGCCGAATACGTTAGCATGCTGAAGTGGTAATGCTATGAATGTGCTGCGAGATGAGTGGGACAAGTATAGTGTCTGGAGAGTCTGATATTAATTCAACTGTCTACTTGTAGAACTTAATGGACTTGTTAAAGGTGACTGCGCAAAGAAAGCGCTAGTGAAGCGCCATGGAAAAAGAGTACTTCAGGAATTACTCATTGGTATTTCAGGATATACGTCCCACTAAATATCATTCAACACCAAACTCTTCTGTATTTCTACATCCGAGTGCAATCAGAACATGAGTAAACATAGGAAGATAGAGAATGCATTTATTGAGGCAAAACAATCCGTTGAGGCATATTTCCTAATTCGGCCAGATATTCAGGGGTAAAATCTACAAGTTCCAAGCTCAGATCCAGGGAACAGAAAGATTTTATGTTAGCGGATAGTAACAGAGAAGGTGAGGATATATCGAAAAAGAGCAATTAATAGTCCCGGAAATATTGGATTTGTAACAAGAGTGATTTGTTCATGAGGTTGGGGTAGAATTAAAGCTCAATGGAGTTAGCCGTACCTGGTACTCAACGTCATTGGTTGGCGGGTCCTCAAGGATCTTCCCCGGAGCGCGCTGGGCAGACAGTTGAGTGTGGTTCCAAACATCCAACACCAACATCTTCTCATGCTTTCGACTCCGTGACCAGTCTTTTTTCTTCCGACCTGCATAGAGTGGACGACTTTCTTTACCGCCTTTCCATCGACACTTTCGAGACTCCTTTCGAATGACTCCTGCGATATAAGAGCTATCTCGAGCTCGTCGACAGCGTTGAATTTCGATTATCCAACACCAACAAACACAATGAACCGGCAGGCAGAAGCAGGGCAGAGCCGCGAGGGCCTCCTCCGGTCATACAAAAATGGGGAGAGCATTCCGATGCGGAAATCTCTTGAAGACGCATACCGTTCAGATAGCGACTCCGATATTGATGCCACAGAGTACCTCGATAGGGAGCCCATCAACGACCCTCCTCCTAAGTCTGCGTCCTCTGCCTATGCACCCGGCATGCAGTTCGCAAATCTGAAGCGCACATGTGCTCGACGTTCGAAATGTTTGTTAATCGTGGTCGCAGTGCTGGTCATATTCTGGTCTATACTTGCAGGAGGGGGCTTCTTTCTTTACAAGAAGAAGCCAACGGATGGTCAATCACCTCCATGGTATCCTACTCCACCTGGAGGAACAGTTTCACAATGGGCCGATAGTTACAAGAAGGCAGAGGCATTAGTCGCGAAGATGACTCTACCAGAAAAAGTGAACATCACTACAGGGACCGGTTGGAGCATGGGACTGGCTGTTGGAAATACTGGACCTGCTATGAATGTTGGTTTCCCGGGGCTCGCGCTACAAGATGGGCCATTGGGTTTGAGATTCGCCGATAATGCAACAGCTTTCCCTGCAGGCATCACAGTTGGGGCAACTTGGAACAAGGAATTGATGTATCTGCGTGGAAAGGCACATGGAAAGGAGGCACGTTTAAAGGGAATCAATGTCTTGCTAGGACCTTGTGTTGGACCTCTGGGAAGGATGCCAGCGGGTGGAAGAAATTGGGAAGGCTTCGGCGCAGATCCAGTACTCCAGGGCATTGCTGCCTCCCAAACGATCAAGGGGATACAAGAAGAAGGTGTGATCGCGACAATCAAGCACTTTATCGGTAACGAACAGGAGCATTTCCGGCAATCGTGGGAATGGGGACTTCCAAACGCCATGTCTTCGAATATCGACGATAGGACCCTTCACGAAATGTACGGTTGGCCCTTCGCAGATGCAGTCAAGGCCGGCGTGGCCAGCGTTATGTGTAGCTATCAAATGCTCAATAATTCATATGCCTGCGGAAATTCGAAATTGATGAATGGGATCTTGAAGGATGAGCTAGGGTTCCAAGGTTTTGTTCAGAGCGATTGGCTGGCGCAAAGGAGTGGTGTCGCAAGCGCTCTCGCTGGCTTGGATATGTCTATGCCTGGCGACGGGTTGAAATGGGCTGCTGGAAACTCCCTGTGGGGTGGAGAACTAAGCAAAGCTGTGCTCAACGGCTCTCTACCTGTCTCAAGACTCAACGACATGGTCACCAGAGTTGTAGCTTCATGGTACCAGATGGGACAGGATGACGAAACCAAATTTGACGGCAAGGGACCCAACTTTTCCTCTTGGACAAACGATGAGATGGGAGTTATCAACCCCGGAAGCCCTGATGACAAAGACAAGAAGGTTGTGAACAAATTTATCAATGTTCAAGGCACTGGCGATGATGCTCACTCTATCATAGCTCGCCAGGTTGCAACAGAGGGTACTGTTCTTGTCAAGAATACAGGCAACATGCTACCCTTGAGCAAAGATGGGTGGCCGGACGAGACCCATGGGATGAACATGCGAATTGGAATCTTTGGTGAAGATTCTGGCTCTGGCAAAGGCCCAAACTCGTGTCCGGATCGTGGATGTAATCAAGGAACTCTTGGTTCGGGTTGGGGATCTGGAGCTGTAGAATTCCCATACCTCATCTCCCCTGCCGCAGCGTTGAAGGAGGCATTCAACAAAGACCGGGTCTTTGTCACTGATTTCCCCACAAACACACCTCCATTTAAATCAGCACCTGAGATTTTGAAGGATCAGGATGTGTGCATTGTGTTTGTCAACTCCGATTCTGGTGAGGGATACATGGCAACAGATGGTATCAATGGAGATCGAAATGACCTCTTCCTCCAGAAGGGTGGCGATGCGCTTGTCCGATCAGTGGCAGATGGCTGTGGGGATGGCAAAGGTAGCACTGTCGTTGTCATTCACTCTGTTGGTCCAGTTGTCGTCGACAAATGGATTGATCATCCTAGCATTAAAGCTGTCATTATGGCTAATCTCCCTGGACAAGAAAGCGGTAACGCTATCGCAGATATTCTGACAGGCGTTGTCAACCCCAGTGGCAAGCTACCATACACAGTCGGAAAGTCTCTGGAAGATTACGGGCCTGGAGGAAAGGTCTTGTACGTTCCCAATGGCGTCGTACCACAGCAGAATTTCGACGAAGGACTCTACATTGATTACCGCCACTTCGACAAATTTGGTGTAGTCCCAACCTTCCCCTTCGGATTTGGGCTGTCGTACACTACATTCGAATACTCGAATTTGCTTGTTACGAAAGTTCGCGAGAAATCCATCCTGCCGTCCCCGCGCCCAGCCGGTATCGATCCCCCAAAATTCGACGACAAGATCCCTGACCCGAAGGAAGCTTTGCTCCCAGTCGGATTCCGGAAGCTATCAAAGTATGTCTACCCATACATCACAAAGTTGTCCGAGATCAAGACAGGGAAATACCCATACCCCGAAGGATACGATGTCACTCAACCGCCATCTCAAGCAGGAGGAGATGAAGGTGGCAATCCCGATCTGTGGAATACATATGCCAATGTATCGGTCGACGTTACCAACACAGGTGAGGTGGCAGGTAAAGAAGTCGTGCAGCTCTACATCAGCTTTGACGATGTCCTCTTCGGGGAAGGAGCCAAGGTTGACTTCCCGATCAAGGTCCTTCGAGGGTTTGAGAAGGTATTTCTTGAGAAGGATGAGATGCAGACAGTGTATTTCAACCTCACTAGAAGAGATATGAGTTACTGGGATGTGCAACGACAGAACTGGGTGATGCCCACCGAAGGCACAATTACCATTAGGATCGGTGCTAGTTCGAGAGATCTGAGACTTACTGGGTTTTATTAGTGGATTTAAGCGGCATAATATGGGTCTTGGAGTTGGTGAAGGGCGTTGATGCGCGGGAATGGCCAAAGGTTGGTGCTGGAATTGTAACATAGAAAAGGCTAGAATAGCTACTTAGATAGCAATTTACGACTTGAAGATAATGAAAGGGTGGTAGTCGACTGTTTTATGAATCTTTCATCCAAATGTAGCGACTTCTAGAACTATTCGGGGCGTTTGGACAATCACAGTCGCTTCCCCTGGTACTGTACCATCTTCTCGGCTTTCCCAATCATCAGCTCTCCAACCGTGAATACATATTCGTCGCACACCTTGTACCACAAGTATAAAAACGTCAAATTTCATCCTTCCAATCTCCTTTCATTCTTCATCCCAAACTGCAATCTTCAATAGTCAATCTTCAATCTTCAATTTCCTATACACAGACAGATATATACACAAAATCTCAAGCCTCGAAAATCAAGCCAACTCAACTTCAACAACAGCTACCCTCGCCGGCGAGAACAACTCACAAGAATGTCCTACCACCACGTCTCCTGCATGCATTGCTGCAGCTGCACCCACACCACTATGATCCTCAGCCGTCCTAACGAGTGTGATAGATGCGGACACACTCAATGCGGATACTGTGGAGAGTTTAGCCAGTAGGAGAGAATCTCTGATTGGGTTGGTCGCTGAAGGGTGGATGTAGCGATAGATATATGTAAGTTAGCGCTGAAAGGGGGAGGGGTTGGCATGCCTTTCTGGGCTGGGATGGGATGGGATATGAAGGAAGAAGGGATGGGAATAAAATATTGGAGATCGGGGATGATTTATGGGATGGGATCTAGTGCCTGGTTTCAGTAGGCTAGTCTTGAGAGGTGTCTGATGGTGGGAAGATAAAGTTTGGTCTCAAATCGTTGGCATTGGGGTGTATGACGGGATAAAAGATGTTGATTTTCTGCTATTTGGGGGATATATACACGCCATATAGAGGTAGAAAGCAAGCATTCTACTTATAGAACACAAAGTAGGCAAGGCGGAAAAATAACAAATTACGTGAATGTCTAGTGCTTCAAATTATCGATGACTCTCTTGGGGCTTCGGAGACGGTCAAGTTGGCATGTCCCCGCTTTAGATGTGTATATTACCAAGCTAGTCCCATCTTCCTTCATAAGTTCGGCGGTTTCACAGTGTACAATAAGCTTAGTACTTCAGCAGAGATCTTACAATTTACAACGTCGAAAGAGAGCAACAATATTACCACGACAAAATGCCAGTCCAGATGGTGGAGTACATGCGATGTTGCCTCTGCAAACACGATACTATGATCCTACAGAAGCCAGAGATATGCGATCACTGCGAGCACGAACAGTGCGAAGATTGCCATAAGTGGCTTAACGCAGAGAATACGGAGTATTGGTTAGAGGGGGCGGGTTCTAAGTGACCCAGCCTGGGAGAGTTGAAGTCGGAGGAGGCTGGTTTGGGATAATTTGGTCGAGGGGATAGGATGAGACTAGGAGACTAGTGAAGAGTCGTAGCAAGGAAGCATGCAGTGGGATTTATTCTTGAGTTTGTAAATCGTCCAAGTAATGTGTGTTGTGAATCAGGTCTTAGAGATTGACTCGCTTAGACAACCTGCTGGGACGTCTAGGGAGGAATATATATAAATATCTCCGTTTGTCTAACTCTCAACTTCATTTATTTGTAGATAACTTCAAAATCCTCGTCATCCGTACCCAAGGAAAATTTTCACAAGAAAGTTAATTCTCCAAGCCACAGCTACAGCAAAACCCTCAGCACCTCCTCAAGAGCGAAGACACACTACCAAAACCAAAACCAAACACAAAACAACACAAAGTGATGTTTTCAAAAGGCAGAGCCATTCTGTGGTACAAAGACTTGCAATGCTGCAAGTGCTACGCTACTACCTGCGGAAGCTTTGCGGGGGTCGTACCTACAACGTGCACAGCCAATAAGAGACAGCCGAAGAAGGGCTCGAAAACTGGAGAATGGGAGTCTATTCCTTGCAGGCATGAGGCTTGCAGCAAATGTACAGTTATCAGCGTGCCGGGAACTTAAGGCATGGGATGACACGGGGCTGAGGGGATATAAATGTGGGAATGTGGGGATGGGATGTGTTGGGACCTGACAGTGATCGTTTAGGGCTTCGTGTTTTTGGTGTTGGGTAGTAATGAGAGGATTGGGGTCTTTGCGAGTTTGCGAGTTTGCAACCGCTTCGGTGACTGGATGGGTCGAGAGTGGTAAATAAACCGAGGTTTTTGCATCGGAATCGAGAATTTGGTTGCGTCTCAAAAACTTTGTGATTATTTAGTGAGTGTGATCCTCGGCCCATGACTGTCGAGATGCTACACAATGTGAAGAGCTTGTATGTAAGCCTAGTCCCCTACCTCCGTAATCTTCAATACTTCATCACCCTCCATCACTCAGAAAACTCGGCCCGAATACCCAACAGCACAAAGCAGATTTTCGGCAAGATCTACAGTATGCAACGGTACGTCTGGGTAAAGAAACTAGCATGTTGCCAGTGCAAGAAGCCCACCGTCCCATACAAAACCTACGAAACCTGCCATCACTGCCAGCACGCTCCATGTGGCGACTGTAAAACTCGTGAGATGCGTTTTAATGCTAGAGATACTCCCCAGAGAACACAGGCGAAGCCGAAGAAGGATAACGAGGATCCGGATGAGGAGCGCCCCTTGGGCTGGATGACAAACTTGCAAAGGTTGAACGGGTCGATGGAGAGTTTGGTCTTGAAGAAGCAGAAGAAGACTTTTTAGTAGGGTGAGGTGGGTGTTGAATGCATGGCATTTGGTAATTAGGAAATTCGGTAGGGGTATCTTGGTTTGGGGGGAATTTGTTATTAAATAAGTAGTTGATCCCGAGAAACGTCATGTTTGACAAATTGTCTAATTTTATGACTTTCATGAGCACGATAACAATCTTAGAACTTGCTCATTCTCAGTTGACAATTATTGTGAGTCAAGTGAACAATGTCCAGACCATGGGAGAGCATCTTGGTGCCTGTGACTGCATAAACAAGTCTATTTACGAAATTTATATCGCAGCTGAAATTCCTACTAGAAACCTGATTCATTGCTCTCCATCTGGAGCTCCTTTCTGATGCTTAACAATCAATTCCGTTGTCGCCATTTTATACTCTGGACACCATGCCGCCACTTGATCCATATTATCCGCATTCCACCTCTCAACTTGGTGATAACCCAGCGGTCTATCATACCAAAGAGTCTCCACCGCGAAAGATGCCGCCACCTCCTTCGTCGGTAACCTGGAACCAGGGATCTCTTTCATCTTGTGATAAAACCACTGGTCCTCGAACTTCAAACACGGCTTCTTCGTCACACACGCTTCTTGAGAAATAGTGCCATCATTGATCTCGGTTTTCCAGCTGGATTTAGTCACGATATCGAGGATCATCGTTCGATTTCTTAGCGATAATCCTCCATTGAAACCTTCGCCGTGTCCGTCGTCTCCCTGAGCGGGGACTTCAATTGGTGCACCAACAAAGTCATACTGAAGGTAGTCATCGACTCTTTTGTCCGAGTTGGCGCATAATATGCTGTCTGCTTGAAACAGTAATACATGACCAGCGGGCGCGAGTTGTTTCCAGAGCCAAGGAGCAGTAAGCAGTTCTGAGACAGCCCTGTGATTCTCGAAGTGAACGTCTAATGGTAGACTTCTAATAGATATTCTGCCCTCGCTCACGGCTCGTTGGAAGGAGATCGATTGATTCAAAAGGTTGTTCTCGGATGTGAAGAGAACAATTGGCCATGTTGGGCCAAGCACTGAAGAGAAGTGCAGAAGTAAGGGGGCGAGATTGCTGAGAGGGCGATCTTCGATGATAGTAGCGACGTTTGTGAAAGTGTGTGGTTTGGATGAGAAGAGAGGGCTGAACTGTGATGACCAGACTGCAGAGGTGTTTGGAAATGAATAGTAAAGAGACCAGATGAGAAGGAGAACGAAGGATGCCTTTGCGACTGACGAGAGGCTACTGGATGATATCATCGTGGAGGTTAATCTCTGTCGTTTATAGAACAAGAATTTGAAGGAACAAAGATTTCTGAAAGGGTGAGCTTTTAAGATCTCAATTGCCACGATTGAACTCCACTGCCACCAACTGAAACAGAGATCGTTCAAGGGCTATCGCCTCCGCCTCAACCAGCTGCTTTGCTTCTCAAGTTGGTCTGTCATGCTGAAGGGGTGGCTGAGCTGAGTATCTGTAACTTCGCTGGTAGCTCGTCGATACATCGGGAAGTCGAGTGGGGAGGTGAAAGGGGCGACGCGGACGGAGTCTTCCCTTCTAAATATACTCCTAGCGAGAATTTGGAAAGACAAATCCATGCCTTTTGACAGCCGCTTGTATCGTTCCTGTCTTTGATCCACCGTCCACGAATTCGAAACGCGTCTTTCAATAGAGTTTCCTCCCGGCCCGACCTCTCACCGAAGCTCGCTTATTTTGAATATGGGGGTAAGCGAATAGTGAGCACCAATGCTGAGGATCCAGCACCGAACAGCAAGCTTGTCTGTCACCCAATGATGATGGGCTGGAACTTACTGGATCGATGATCACATTTCGTAGCAAGGCCGCCCGATGTCGCTCAATACACCAGCATCGCCTTCAGCGAAGCTTCAATTTTCATTGACTGGCGCAAACTTTGACATCCTCCTCAGCTTCAAGCCATATTTCATGAATACAAACGGAACAGGAATTGCAACTGTTGCAACAGCAGCCAAAATCGACATCGCTGGACCGATTCCTAGATTGTGGAACATCGGTTGTGCTGCAAGAGGAAGTCCCGCCGCCAATACACTTCTCAGGAAAGTGTTGGCAGAGACAGCAGAGGCTGCATAGAGTCCATAAGTATCAATGAGGAAATTGATGCATTGTTGAAAGATGATGTTGAAGCCTGCACCGATAAAGACAGCTGCGAAGACAGGTGACAGCCAAGAGATACTAGGTTTGGCTGTCCAACCAAACCACCAGAGACCGAAGGCGAAAATGAAGCTGCCGATGGCCATTGGAGCCAGTCGTGCTTCAGGAACGGGGTTGCCTTTAGATGCTTCGAGAGCTCGTGCGTATCGGGGTTGGTTCCCGAGATTGACAACGACAGCTGAGAGGACGCCGATGAACAACGCGAGAAAAGGCAAGGACCCGATCACAGGACTCCAACCGCGGTCCTCGTTGAACACAATTGGGAACACTTCCAGAGTCAAGTACAGTAGGCCATAAACGAAGGAGGCATAGAATGCAATGCAAGTGACCATCGGCTCTGTCAGAAGCATCCTCAGAGGACGCGCGAAGTGTTTCGTTACTATGGTCTTCGGAGACAGCTTGATGGTTTCGTGTGGGTGATAAAGAGACTGGTTGCCTGTCTCTTTTCTCAAGCGCTGAGCTTTTTTCTTCAGAAGGACAGGTGCGTATAATTCTGGAAGAGCAAAGAAGGCAAGAGCAGCTGCGGCGAACACCCAGATGGCTTCAATGTATTCAGTCCATCGCCAGCCAAGATGTGGATTGACTAGGAGTGCTGCCCCGATCGTAGGACCGAGAGTTGGACCACCAACAACAGCTAAGGATCATCAGCGAATACCCCTGTGCGCATCTAGTTAGAATTTGACCTACCGACTGCATAGAAAGTCACAGCTGTTCCTCGAGACTTAGGTTCCCAGATATCCCCTAGCGCAGCGGCAACATTGCTGACTGGTGCTGAGCCGAACAGACCAGCAAAGAAGCGGGTTATGAAAATAGTTGGGGCGTTCTTACCCACAGCTGTGGCGATGGAGAAAAGTCCCAAGCAGAACATCGCTGGCAAGAGGGACATTCTTCTTCCCCAGATTTCAGAGACTGGCGCCCAGCATAAAGGCCCGAAGGCGAACCCGAGGCTGTCCTTGAGATTTAGCATATTTCAAGTTAGTGACGAGACGTAACTTACATGTACAGTGAAATTACCAGGACAGTGACCTCTTTACTGACACCAACATAGTCCGCAATAGCATCCTCAGCTGGAGCAATAATGCTAGATCCCAAACTTGCAGCCAAAGCCAACATTGATAGCTGAAAGGTTATCCACCACTTGTATCCTTCTGACCAATTCAGTGGATTCTCTGGATCATCGCTACCCTCCCAGTCGACAGCATTTCGGTCTGTCTCCTTGCCATGCTCGTCTGTTACTGGAGGAAGAGCATTTTCTTCATCATTCAGCGGTGTGGAGCAGGTTGAGTATCGTGTCACTGCCCCATGAAAACCAGCGTGGACTGAAGGATGGGTGCTTAAAGCCATAATCATAGATCTATGATAAAGGAGAACTTGGCGCCAAGAATCACTGGGAAAGTTCACAGCATTTTTATATACTCATTTACGTCGCTATTCTTCTGAAGTGCTGGATGAAGATCTGCCGACATGCACGGCAGTATGCTTCCGCTGCGGCTCAAACGGCATCGGCATGCTTGACATCATGTCTTGGTCTCAAATTTATTCCATAGACCGTGAAATTTAATATGTTGACGGTCAGAAAGAAAATTCGGTATCCAAAACCACACTCATGGGCTGTGATCCGAGAGATCTAGTGTTTAGGCATGCGGAGTCAGCAAGAATTTATGTCAGCTACAGCTGAGTTTCTGTAGTATTTTAATTGACATTAATAATGCATTATGACGGAAATCGAGTGAGATGACGAACGCTGGCAAGTAGGTTCAGAATACTAGTTTATTCAGCTGAGATACATTGTAGCATCTATGGATGCAAGGAATTACATGTGGTAGCAGAGTTCCGGATGGGGTTCGGTGTTCGGAAAAGGGACATTAGCCGAGTGTTGTGATACCCTATGAATGAAAACAAAAAGGAAACTCATGTCAGTGCAGGACGAGCTACTTTACTTTTCTCAAATTCGAAGTTGTTTCAAACCTTTTTCTTAACAATTTTTCAGAATGAAATAGAAGGCATTATGTCCATCTCGAATGAATACCTCGGAATTTCCCCAGCCCGGCTCGGTTCAACCCCGCAGTACACAACAAGTGGTACAACTAACTGGCCAGAATTACAGCAGTGTCAGTAATTAGCTTCAATCGCACCAGGCCCTCACCAAATTCCGGAAAATGCCACTTTGAATTATACCCCATATATGACCTTGGATAATTAAATACTTATATGAATCGATCGCTATATGTTTAAATATAATCTCCTTGAGGATTTCTTATTTGTTGAGTGGTACTGTACGAGGTGCTTCAAGTCCTCGCTTGGCCTCGCGTCCAAATTTCGCAGCCTTTATAGAGATTAACTTCTTATATTATTAAACGTTGTGTTCGTAAAGTTAGCTCTAGGGATTTTAGAGGGGAGATTAGCTATTCCAGGTAGGGTAAGGGAAGCTCAGCGAAGATAACTCCAGCTAGTTAGCTGTACGGCTGTAGACTGCCTTCTAGAATCATTAGTACGTCGTGAGATTGGCATGGACACTACAGTACTCGAGCGAGAGGAAAGAGGGGTACAACTGGTATATAGACAAGAAGGAGAATCTTGATGAAACGTCTTTATTAAAGTCTTTGTTGACTAGATTTCTCATACTATATCTTCAACTAAAACATGCCCACTGATATGGAAATTGATGGTGTACACTTGAAAGGCAAAGCTAGTTCAGGCATGGCAGTACGTATTCCTTTTCGATATTCCCCTGAAAGAGAAGAACACTCCACTCACACCCCTTGAGCAGACATCAACTCCCTCTCCAACCAAGCGATCCGGAGCACTAGCACCCGGAATAGCTTTCGTAACAGGCGGTGCCCATGGCCTAGGAAACGCCATTGCCGTCTCTTTTGCAAGAGATGGTGCAAGAGGTGTAGCTATCGTAGACATCAATCAGGAGACTTTGAACGAGGGGAAGAAAACCATCGAGGCGTATGGGACGAAAGTGTGTATCCCCATCTCTCAACGGTGGCGAGATAATTCAATTTTGCTAATTTTTGTCGTAGTGTCTAGCTATCCAAGCCGACGTATCGAAAGAAGAAGACGTTGAGCGAGCAGTCGCAGAAGCAGTGCGAGATTTCGGTAGGATCGACTATGCTGCGTGAGAAATCCCCTCCCTTTCCTCACTGTGAAATAAAACCATTTCGCTACAGTACTAACAGGTATTCAGAAACTTCGCCGGTATCATAGGACCCATGGATCAAACAGCCGAGTTATCATTCGAAAGTTTCCAGAAAGTCATGGCTGTGAACTGTACTGGTGTTTACTTGTGTACCAAGCATCAGTTGAAACAGATGATGAAGTAGGATTCTATTGAAGTGCAAGTTCTACCTACTCTTCATTTGTTTTACGTTCTACCCCAAGAAGGGGCAAGAGAAGCATGTTGTGCTGATAATGTTAATGGGATAGTGAGGAAGGACGGGTTGAGCAGAGAGGTTCAATAGTCAACTGTGCATCTATCAATTCCGGCATGGCATTGCCGGGTACATTACCCTACACGACATCTAAACACGCTGTTCTGGGTATCACGAGAACAGTGCGTCTCTCCCTCACAGGCTCCCCATGTCTCCTCACAATACTCATCTAACACCCATAACAGGCCGCACTCGAAGCCCGCTCCCACGGCATTCGCGTCAACGCAATGTCCCCCGGCTTCTTACTAACTGATCTTCTCAAACTAGTGGTTGGCAATGTCGTTCCAATGGAATTCTATGATGCATGTTTGGCGAGATAGGGCCGAGCTGGGAAGTTCGAGGAGGTGGGTGATGTGGTTATGTTACTTAGTGGGCCGAGGATGTGTTTGGTTAATAGTGTGAATTTGCTAATCGATGGGTGAGTGACTCCGGACTCCCGAGATCTAGTTTATATGGTATTGGTTTGAGGTAAACTGATCATGCATAGGGGCTTTACTATCAATGAAGCTTGACGAAAGGTGAATGTGAAAGGATGAGAGCTGGAAGAGTTTCTGGAAGTCTACTGTCTTGACTGGGGATGTGTCTTTCGTACATTTCTGTTGATATCTGCATTCGATTTAATTCATCATCATCTCCTCCAACTTATCTTGCATATCGCAGAAAATGTTGATTGCCTATTCACATGATTAGTCCAGCCACTCTTTAACAAAAATTAAACTCAAAGCTCTCACCTGTACCAATTTCCTTTCTCCCTCACCATCACCCCCATTACACCTCGTAAACGCAATTCTATACTTTGCCTGATCATCCGCATATCTCACAAAAGCAGGAACTTCCTTAGTCGAAGCACTCTCATTAAATAGCGAGACAGGCGTATTCGAAGATGCTGGCATGGTAGATAGTTCTTGGAGAAGGCCAGGTGCGATAGTGATATGGTGCACACCAGCCAATTGCATGATCTCACTCGTGGAAGTCAAGCTAGCGGGGAGGACTTGGGTCTTAATCCCGTTGGCTTCGTAGAGACGTTGTGCTTGGACGCAGAGCTTTTGGGCTTTGTTGTGGTCGATGAACCTGGGGAGCCTTAGCTTTTGTCTTCTCTCTGAAGTTTGAATGTTTTGGGGTGAGAATACCCAGCTTCAAAGTGCACTTTGAGTTCATTCACATAAGGAGCGATGTAATGACACCCAACCTCCCCAGCTAGCGATGCTTGCTCGATAGTAAATAACGTCGTAGCTAAAGTGGTTGTCTTGCTAGCCTCCAGGATACGGCATGCTTGGAGACCTTCCCATGTGCTAGGGATCTTGATGCATACTCGAGTATTATCGAACGAGGAATCTAGGTAGCGGAATAGCTCGATGATTCCTACATGTGCTGTCAGCAATCTTCTATGGTTCCGAAGCGAGATTGTGGGATAACGTACTCCGAGCATTCTTGATAGTCGTCTCTGTGTCGTACGAATAATACGGGTTTGTCTGGACATGAACGAAGCCCGTGACGTGATGAGATATCTCAAGTTGTAAGCTGACCATCTTCGAGCTGTCTTAGTAAAAATTTCTTGCTAATAAACTATGGTTTCGACGTACAACAATCTCAACAGCCAATTCCGCAGCAGAAAGCTCGGGGTATTCTGACGCCAGTTTCTTGGACATGGAGATTGCATTCTCAATTCTAGATTTGTGAGATGGCTTTTGGAGTTCGTTGTATGCGATTGCCTGTTACACATAGCTCGTCAGAAGTTTGTGCAAGGTAAATAGTAAGCATTCCTACCTGGTTGGAAGTGCAGTCGACGAATGGACCAAGAGCTTTGGGAACTGTTGGATATTAAGAAGTGCCAGTTGAAGGAGGTAGACAGAATCTACCTTCTACATCCATGGTATCGCAGTCCACGATAGATCGTGACTGCAACAATTGCAACAGGGTCTTTTCAGGAGACATGGCTGGAGATCAGAGAATTTAAGGCAGATGGTTGGGGAACACTTCAGGGTTGATTGAAATTGAAAACTGTTTTCGCTTGTCGAATTGCCCAGGTGAATTGAAAATAGTTCAAGATGTTTTGAATTCTTCTCAGGAACTAGGAAAAACAAAAAGACATAAATCAATTATCAATTATCAATTTCCGAGATCATGGCGGTTTCCCCGCCTCTGGACTGTGCTGCGACGATGTGCTGTCTAGAGTCGAAAACCTTATACCGCTGATGGAAGAGGAAGGTGAGCCGATCGAATCGCGGGGCGAGGTCCCCTGTTTGCTCTCCACTTGCTGCGTTTTCGGGGGGTGCTGCGAGGTTGGAGGAGGGGGGAATTTGTCTCAGAGATGTTGTTCAATTGTGTACTATGCTATGATTGTTTGAAGACATCTGGGATATGTAGGCGTCAGTGTGAGAATAGACATTGACAACGTCTCAAAGTCGTAAATACCATTCAACATTCCAAGAAAATCAATCTTCAACTGGAGCTCCGTGCTTGAAGAACCATCAGTATCTCTCTGAGAAGGTAATGCTTCACTTCCAGTAAACAAACCCCTCCATAAGCCTCCTCGCCGTCCTAAAGATAGTAGCATTCGTCAAAGCTCCTTTCCCGTCAAACGTAGCACCCACCAAAATCTTCCCACTCGAGTGGCCTAGCGTGATACCGTCCGCATCAACCCTCTCTCTCTGAACATTTTGCCAAACCGTTGAGCCCTCTAGGCTCGAAGCAGCGGCAACAGCCATCGCAACCGTGATAGGCACCGCACGGTGCGGTTGTCCAACAGACAGAGCCCTAACTACCAAATCTATACCATCGCCCTCTACCGTTTCGCCGGACAGGAGTTTGTGTGATATTGGAGATGAGACCATAGCTATCTTCGGTATAGAACCAGGTATAGATGCCTGGTCTCTACTGATTCCCATCGCAACTGAAGCTTGCCGACGTATAGAATCCAGCCTCGACAGAAGAGTAGGGTGGGCATCAATATCATCTGGCAGAATCGCGCCATCAACATTCATATCCTTGGCCTGGACAAAGACACATGGATTCCCAGCATCGATACACGTCGCGTCGACACCGTCGAAGCTATCTACCACATTTCCAGTAGGTAGTAACTTGCCGGTTTTCGAGCCTCTGTAAATGACCACAATCAGCTGGGGTCAGAATGCAATTGCAAGGAAGGGTTGCGTACGAAGGGTTTATGAAGGCCAATTCAATTTTAGCAGCCGTTCCAGACACTCCATCAATCGCAAAATCTCCATACGCAGCAGCTTCCCTCTCAGCAACCGGAAACTTAGAATGTATGATCTTGCCCGTATTCGTATTATGTATCCTGACCGTGACATCCCCAGCTTCTACATCAGGCGCTTCAACCAAGCCCGAATCGATAGCAAAGGGCCCAATGGCACTCGTCATATTCCCGCAGTTGCTGGAGAAGTCGACATCATCGTTCTTGATGCCCAGGGCAGCGAAGGTATAGTCGACATCAGCGTCTGCGTGGGAGGATGGGCCTACGACGCAGACTTTAGAGAGGGAGGAGAGCCCGCCACCGAGACCGTCGAGTTGTCTGCCGTTTGGATCGGGGGAACCAATTGCACCGCGGAAGATGGCAGGCCATGCTGTGCGGTCTGAAGGGAGATCTTGCTGCTTGAAAATTATGGCTCTCGAGGTACCGCCCCGGTAGTAGGATGCTGGGAGTTTGTTCTGCTTCGTGAGGGTAGATGCTGGTCTGGTGGGGCGAAATGGAGGGATGTTGCGAGAGGACAGCGCTGCGGCGGATCGCAGGGCATTGATGGGTGCTCTAGACATTGTCTAAAAGTTTCGAGAGTATCGGTATCATGGCGAACAGGAGCGAAGCTTTCAGGTTCTACATTTGTATTGTTGCGGTTGTAGAGTACGTGATGATTAGGATTTTGAAGTGACGGAAGCGCAGCCGAGAACGGATGGATCTCCGAAACTCTCTTCAACCTTCTTTCGGAGCAGTATCAACATCGCTTACACAAGTCCGAGACAGCGGGGGTCAAGCAACATACACGGCGTCATGTTTCGGGTTATACATTCGTTGGTCCATTTACATCCTATTCGTATACAAATTATCGATCCTGATCATTCCAAGTCATCGCATGATTGTGTGCCGCAATCCTAAGCCCAAGCCCAACTCCGTGTCATGATAGCCTTCTCTGACACCCCGACCAAACCCAGCCCATAAGGTATCTTCAAATCCAGCCCAGAAGAAAGGCATATGTACAGCTTCTTCAATGTATTTACAGGAACAGTGCCCATCTAATCCACACAAATCCACCATATCATGGCGATGAAGGATACGAGGATCACTGCGGTCAAGAATCCGGCACCACCTCGATCGGCAGTCGTTGCTGGACCTATTGGAAGATAGCTGACAGACTCACTACCAGCATTGGGATCGCCAACACTCGTTCCACCTGTAATATTCGTCACCGGCCCAGATACTTGCGATATCAGGTTGCTCTGTATCACTTCAAGAGCAGCCATTTCTTGACCAACGCCATAACTGCCATCCCAAGTCGCGCCCATAGACCATCTCAACCCGCACGTTCTTCCGTTATTTCCACCTGAACATTGAGCCGCTGCTGCCTTCGCACTTGGGCCGAGTTTGCCCATGATGGCATCGTATGTATAGGGTGCCATCTTGGTAGTTGCCGCCATCCAACGCGCCAGGTAGGCTTTGAAAGAGTGTTGATCTACATTGCAAAGCCCATTATTCTCACACGCCACTTCCTGCATCACATTTTGGCCATTCGGAAAGAACACGTCCAAGCCCTTGATCAATCCATCGAGTCTCGTCTTCCAAACTGTCGATCCATTGGTGTGGTTATACATGTTGGCAGCACCGAGGAGCATGGCACCGGCGTTATATGTCCACTGAAGTCGATTCACCTTTGTGCAGTTGATCAAATCATCGGAACCATCGAAAATGTAGTAGTTCTGATCGATGAGCCCAATGCTCTCCATCCAAACATAAGTCTTCTCTGCCCAATCGGAATATGTGTCGTTCCCAGTATATTTTGCAAGTCGCGCGCCAAGATTAAAGAAACAGCCATTTGAAATGGAGTTCTTGTAGTTGTAACCATTGTTGAATGTGAAAATCTGCCATTTGAGGCCCCCGCCGCAGGATGTCGGATCCCATCGAGGAGCTTGAGTATTGAAAACTGCTTGAGCAAGAGCGAGCCATTGTGGTTGATCAGGCGGTGGATTAGGGAAGTTGACCTCTGCTGCTGACATGGCTGCTAGGCCCCAAAAGCCCTGATCATCGTTGCCTTCAGTTTTTGTCTGGTTGGGCGTCATGTAATCTCGGTTGGGTCCAACCTGCCAGAGGAGAGCTTGTGTCGTGACATCGTTGTATGTTGTATCGCCTGTATAATACCAGTAGTCTACATCTCAAATCAGCTCCGTGACCTTTAGTAATTTCAATAAAGTTTGATGTAGAAGGCTGGAACAAAAGAAGAGAATCCGTACCAATCATAGCCCCAAACATCGCCCCAGCTTCCCACCTATTGCGCGTCAGTACAGAATCGAGGATGTATGTAAACAGTGTAAATACCAATAGTATGGTGCAGGCAGATTCCCAGGTATATCGCCCGTGTTATTACCAGTGTAATAGCTCATCATGTCGAACGCAATTGACTTTGCGACGGACTTGATCGAATCTATAAATGTGAGCTAAGCCACCCAAGAACTTCGATCTCTTGGAGTGGATCGCCAACTTCACTTACCAGCAGAGCTTAAATCAACAGTCAAGGCATTGACGACTTGGCTTCCCGCCAGAAAAGCTATGGCCGTACTGCCTATGGACGTCCCCGCGAGCTTCATGGTGAGATTGAAGCTCTGCCACAAAGGTGAAAGGACCCCCAAGGGATGCCCGGTACTTTCGGATGTTGTTTCAATGGCGTTCGGGAGCTGTTATTGCAAGGAATGTGTCTCGGCCTCTGCATGCAAAACGAATAAGATATTGTAATTCAACAATAATAATAATAATAATATTCTCGATCTCCCACTGCGACGCAACGTCTCGAATCGGATATCAATACTCGTGGGAATGTGGCGGGGGTTTGGTGAACGAATGTACCGATGTCGAGGTGGGGTTGCTGAAGTCACTAAAACCGAGTGATGCCAAAATCCGTCCAAGTCTTCCAAAAGCGAGTTTGATGTGCCTGCAATAGAGCAAAGTCCAAGCACTCCTCGTTACTGTAGTGAAGATAGAGGACTTCGAATCTTGGGAAGAAAGAAAAGATAGGTGGTACTGTACATCTCAGGAGGAAGGTGGGACATGGCCGACGGAGCAAGCACTTGTTAGCACTGAGGCGGCGCTCTGGTGGAGAATGCTTAAAGAGAAAACGCGAAGCCGATATGGCCGAAGACTGCTGATGAGCTATTTTAGCCATCAAACAGAAAACTGGAGAAAAGCACACGAAAGAACTGGAGAAAGGGCCAACCAAGAGCATCTTTTTCACGTCTGTGAATCACTGATTCAACCAAACTCGTTATACATGATTTGACTGCAATGGAAGAATGATAGGAAAGAGAGCTCGAACCCTTCCAAAGAGCTCCAGAAGGTGTTACACACTAGCATCATGCAGGCAATTCCATGCAGGTCGTAGAAGGGAATGATATCATCTGTGGTCTGCGAAACTCAACAAGCGTGTCGTTTATGTGGAGGAGAGGTGATCTTGAAGCATGCAGGCCAACTTTATTTTCGTCAAACCCCTGACATGACAGGGGAGACACGGCAGGTGAGGGTTCATCACGTTTGAAGCACGTGATTTAGATCATGTTTGTAAAGTCTTTTCAATAAAAAGTTATGTGAATCGACCACTTATGTCACTTATGTGTAGATTGGGAAAAATCCAGTGCCCTTAGATGGCCAGCTTTACGGGCTGCAAAAGGATGCGGATGCGGTCTTCTCGGAAAGATAGGACCTTACAGTACGAGATAACCGCCCTTCTCAAGGTCAATCCCAGTCTACTTCAATAACTTCCCCTTCCCTCTGTGGCCGGGTTGGTACTTGAATACATTGAGCCAAGTCTGCTCTTCAGACAGACATGTGGCTTGTGGTGGTGGCTGGTCAAGTATTGGATCTGGATACACGCTGAGGAAGCAAAGACCGCTACATAGGACGGAGAACTGTTTGACAGTTGAGCAGCGAGCTTGAGGACTAAGCAACTCTCTCCTTTAAATCTCTAATATCAAATGAGGTCATATGGAACCTTAGTAATCATCTCCGGGCTTTGTGGGTATTACTGTTTATAGATGTGAGTACCGGCGTAGAATGAGTTCTGCTCGATTCAACCATCAAGGAGCCAGTAAGGACTTCACCAACAGACCAAATTTTAGAGCCTAGGTTCATCAAGAGGGCAGAAGACAATTGCAAGTCTTAATCTGGGGAAATGAGATCAACAGGGGCAACAGGCATCATTCCGGCACTTTGTACACCATCAAACAGACTTTGAAGTCTAATTCTTCAGCCTGCGAACAAACGAACAGAACCGAACAAGCCGGAAATCAACCAGATCTATCAAGGCATCTTGCCCTTTATTCCGGCGTTGGCACGTCTTACCCAAGAAACACTGCCACGATCTCATTCACGTGCCTCGGGTGGCGGGTGAGTGGATTGCGTATGTGTACGTCCGTAGGTGGAAAGAATTGACTGTGCTCGTAAAGAGGATTGATTAGAATAGAATCTATAAGTTCCCCAGTCGTGATTGAAAAGTGACGAGCAAAGCAAGTCACCCCAAAAGTGTTGTTCTTAAAATATCCATTTCCCGTCTCCGCTTTGAGCCTTGCTGTTTGTCCAGCTGGTGGTCCGTCTCCGTCGCCTCGCCTCTCCCAAACCTTCTTCAAACCGCAATCACCACGCAACCTCCTCCTCCCATCCACAACCTACAACCACTTCCAACGAACCAACAAAGAATCCATTCAACTTGCAAGCGATTCCGAATCCTTCCTACAATCCGCACCTAAACCACCTAAACAACCTACACAATCACAATGGCTAGCGCAGGAGACCGCCCCTATGATCCATACATCCCATCCGAGCCAGCGGCTGGAGGTCAAGGTGGAAATGCTGCTCCAGGCAATCAAAGAACGGCAGCGCTGCAAGCAGTAAGTAGTTCCTCAATTATTCCGAGCATTCGAGACACGGTGGAGCGATCTGCCGGCGTGGACGACGAGAGCGATGCGATGAAGGTTGATGATGGATGACGGATGACGGGCCATCCGCGCAACGAACAACGACACGAACAGCACTGGAAGCCCCGATGATACTTCGAGAGACGATAAGGAGATCTGGCAAGGCAGGACAATTGATCTGGCGATTCTTGGAGATGGCTTCATCGATTCTGGAGATGCCGCGGAATGGTTTCAGAACCACCCTGGTCCTGAGGTGGATGGCAGACCTTGCACATCGATACGAAGACGAGCGCAGCTCCTGCAAGCACGTAGGAATCGGTGGATAGTTCAGTTAGGCTCAGAACATGCCATAAGCTGTGGAACTCGTCCTTGTAGTTCAGCGCTCATCACCAACCTCCTGGAAGGATGCTTCATCGCTTTTGGCACCCGCGGCCGCCATCATGCTTCGAATAGCGAAGAGTCAGATATTTTGGACGTGTGCTGACAATTTATCTTCTACAGCAAATCGATGACACTGTTGGTGTGATGCGGGAGAACATCAATAAGGTCTCTCAACGTGGTGAACGTCTCGACTCCCTCCAAGATAAGACCGACAATCTTGCTGTATCAGCACAGGGCTTCCGTCGTGGTGCCAACAGAGTCCGTAAACAGATGTGGTGGAAGGGTATGCTAAATAATTGCTGTTGGATAGTTGCAGAGTAGCTAACATCTTGGCAGATATGAAGATGCGCATGTGCTTGATTGCTGGAATAATCATCTTGCTCATTGTTATTATCGTACCAGCCGGTATGCAAAATCAACTCGGCGACAGAAACCATAGCTAACACTCCATAGTTGTTGCTACTAAGCATTAAACCAGTATAGGAACGATGGGTGCTGGTGGCGAGTGGTTTCTCTACGGAGAGAGGGCCTTATGAATGTGTTCGGTTACATAAGTGCAGAGCGCTGGGATTCTCTGGTCCTATTTGCATGCGACACTACACTCGCTGGCTACGAGCAAATAGGATCAACGAAGGTTTAGCGATTTGGAGTTGTCATTTGAATTTTACGACGGTTTCGTTCTCGTTTTCGAAGGCGCAGCATACCGTGAGGGGCTCCTTGGGTTCACCTGTCTTGGAAGTTGAGGCAGAGGAATCCGTGGACATCACCTGTATCATGTAGGATTTCCCGGGGGAGCTAATTGAGATATCATGACATTGAAAGTAGTCTATGGTGGTATCTTGTGAGAACAAGGTTATGTACATGTGTGTTCAGCTATTTCCGTCTCTTTCTTGTGACTTTGTGACTTGTGACTTGCAGAGTATCAGAACTGGATAAGAAGACCGGCTTACTGTAGAGAGGAAATTCAAACAACAGCACTGTACTGTATGCAGTTGTTCCACTTCTGGCGAAGAGATAAAAGCAATCCATAGGTAGCGGTGGGTTGCAAGAGGGACAGGACTCTCAGCAGCTGAAAATCTTCAGAGCAAAATGGCATCTTGGTGGCTGCAGACAAGGCTCAATTCATGCAGCTAACTAAATTCTCCCCGTCGTTTTGCAAGTGGCCAGAGGCTCTCCTGGTCTTTGAAAACACAATTTTCAGCCTGCTGCAGGGCCATCATGTGCAGGCGAAAACCTGGTATCAAGGTTCGGAGGTGTGAGCCAATCCCCGATCACGGAACCCCACACAGATTTGCTTGCTGGCCATGCGAACGATACATAGAGTAGAGAGTAGAGGATGACTTCCAAAAATTTATAGTCTTCAAGCAACAACCCATTGACTTCTTGAGGTGCGATATTCCTACTCTGTGCTATATCCCCTTGTTCGCTACCTCGTCATTACGGACCCTTTCTACCGCAGTGACTAACTTTCTGGGGTCCCTCAGGCGTGAGCCATTTTCCATCGTCGAGCTACCCTTTCCTACCCAACCTACACTTCTCTATCCCCCCGCCTTCTCATGAGATAGATACGCACGACTTCGCGCTTGGGAACCCCGACTACTGCCTTTGTGCTCTGCAGGAGCTGGAGGAAAGAGCTTTCGTTTTCCAATCTTCAATCTCCACTCCAAACCGACATTCGAAATGTTATCTATTCGTTCCACAACTGGTGCTGTTGCCAGGAGGGCACGAACAGCTGCAACCCGGCTGCCCTTGAGCGCTGCTCGTACTCTACCAAAGGCTACAGCTGCTATTACTCTAACAAGCAGGAGGGAATACTCTGCTCCCTCTAGCAGCATATCAACTCGGTCGACGGTCGTGCAATTGCTCAGCAACATCGGCTCGAAGAGAGAGGTTCAACAATACCTGTCACACTTCAGCTCCGTCTCTTCGCAACAATTCGCCGTCATTAAGGTCGGGGGAGCCATTATCACCGAACATCTCGAATCCCTCACCTCTGCCCTCGCTTTCCTGAACCACGTTGGACTTTTCCCCGTCGTCGTACACGGTGCCGGACCACAACTGAATAAGCTTTTGGAGGATGCGGGTGTTGAGCCACAATTCGAGGAGGGCATCCGAGTCACAGACGGCAAGACTTTGGCGGTAGCACGCAAGCTCTTCTTGGAGGAGAACTTGAAATTGGTTGAGAAGCTCGAGGAACTAGGAGTTCGTGCCCGACCGATCACGTCTGGAGTTTTTGGAGCCGACTACTTGGACAAGGACAAATACAATTTGGTTGGCAAGATCAACAAGGTTAACAAGGGCCCTATTGAGGCTGCCATCAATGCTGGGTGTCTGCCAATCCTAACATCTATGGCTGAGACACCAGAGGGACAGGTTCTGAACGTCAATGCCGATGTTGCTGCTGGAGAGCTTGCCCGTGAGCTTCAGCCTTTGAAGATCGTTTACCTTTCCGAGAAGGGTGGGCTTTTTAACGCAGATACGAACGAGAAGATCTCTGCCATCAACCTAGACGAGGAATACGAATACTTGATGTCACAGTGGTGGTGCCGATACGGAACAAGGCTGAAGATCAAGGAGACCAAGCAACTCCTTGATGGTCTACCACGAACTTCTAGTGTTGCCATTATCCACCCAGCAGATCTCCAAAAGGAGTTGTTCACGGATACTGGTGCTGGAACTCTCATTCGCCGGGGCAACAAGCTGGCTACCACAACTGCCATTTCACAATTCGAGGATATCGAGAAGCTCAAGGATGTTTTGGTTAGAGATCGTGAGGGTCTTGATGCCAGAGCTACTGTCGAGAGATACGTGGATGGCTTGAAGAACCGGGAGTTCAAGGCTTACTTTGACGAACCTATGGATGCTCTCGCTATCGTCCTGCCACCATCTTCCGAGACTGCGCTCGCCAACTTGGCTACTTTCACAATTACTAAAGCCGGCTGGTTGACAAACGTAGCTGACAATGTCTTTGCAGCAATCAAGAAGGATCATCCAAAGCTTGTCTGGACCGTCAAGGAGGATGACGAAAACTTGACCTGGTTCTTTGACAAAGCTGATGGAAGTCTTTCCAAGGATGGAGAGGTCATGTTCTGGTACGGTATCGAGAGCGGTGATGAAGTCAAGGAGCTCATGACCGAGTTCTCTAAATATGGTCGTGCCATGCTCGGTGATGCCAACCTCGAGGCACGTCTGCACAGAGCTGCTAGAGCTGCTGGCGGAATGAGCGCATCTATGCACCAGAGCGGAACACCGCAACGTCAACAAGCCCGTGCTTTCTCGACCAGTGCTCGCCGCCCACTTTCTAAGACCACTCGTACCACCATCCCCCGAACTTTTGCTACCTCGTCACGTGGATATGCTACTACAACCAACCCAAACCCTCCTTTCGGTGCCAAAAACTCCTCTAACACACAACCGGCCAAGGTCGCCTTGATTGGTGCCCGAGGATACACTGGACAGGCTCTTATCAGTCTCCTGAATGCACACCCGAACATGGATCTTCGACACGTTTCTTCCCGTGAGCTTGCTGGCCAAAAGCTCAAGGGCTACGAGAAGAGAGATATCACATACGAGAACCTCTCAGCTGAAGATGTTCGTCGTATGGAGGAAGCAGGTGAAATTGACTGCTGGGTCATGGCACTCCCCAACGGCGTCTGCAAACCATTCGTTGATGCCGTTAATGAAGGAAAGGGACCCCAAAACAGTGTCATCGTCGACCTCTCCGCAGATTATAGATTCGACAGTAAGTGGACCTACGGTCTTCCAGAGCTTGTCAACAGATCCGATATTGCCAAAGCCACCCGCATCTCGAATCCAGGATGTTACGCAACCGCCGCACAACTCGGTATTGCACCTCTCGTACCCTTCCTCGGCGGTCAACCCACCGTCTTCGGTGTCTCTGGCTACTCAGGCGCCGGAACTAAGCCCAGCCCTAAGAACGACGTCGAGAACCTGACTGGCAACATCATCCCCTACAGCTTGACAGATCACATCCACGAGCGTGAGATCAGCAGCCAGCTGGGCGTTGAAGTGGCATTCGTTCCCCACGTGGCCGTCTGGTTCCAGGGTATTCACCACACCATCAGTTTGCCCCTCAAGCAGACCATGACGAGCAGAGATATCCGCAATTTGTACCAAGAGCGATACGCAGGCGAGAGATTGGTGAAGGTTATTGGCGAGGCTCCCAGCGTGAAAAACATAAGCGGCAAGCACGGTGTTGAGATTGGTGGTTTTGGTGTGCATAGTTCGGGGAAGAGAGTGGTAGTTTGCGCGACGATTGATAATTTATTGAAGGGTGCTGCTACTCAGTGTTTGCGTAAGTTTCCCTCCTCCCCCTACGCAGTCCTTTTCGGATCACATAGATCACATTGACTAACGCACCAAACAGAAAACATGAACCTCGCCCTAGGTTTCGCCGAGTACGAGGGAATCCCACTTGACTAGATACAAGATCATAGATGGGTTCGGCCGGTGCATGCATATTCTGGAATTCAAAAGTCTTCAACTTCATCTTGCCATCTACCAATGTTTCTTTCCTTATTCTTGCTCTTTATCAACGGTGCCAATTACCTGGAGATGAAACTTTGCTGAGTGTTTGTTTGAATGTGCTTTTCATTTATACTTGTTACTTCCTGAGAGAAAGTATTGAAGTTGTAGACAGAAGCGCGTAAAGGTGGGTAGTTTCTGTATATAGCTGAGGAGTTAATTGAGCGATTGAATCAACCGATCCGTCCAAGTGGCATCTCATCAGCTGTTGGTGAGCATAAGTCTGGTATGTGCCATTCCACGATTTCGTAGAATATAATGCGGAAAAGTAATGCAGGTGCAAAGGTCAAATAACGAACGGTCTAGAGTTCGGTTAGTAGCAACCCTCTGGTTGTCTTCCGATACAGCTTGGGGTCAATCACAAATCAGTGGCTAGGTGTCTCGACTTCTTGACTTCCTACAGTATGTTTACATTGTGCGAAAAGTGGGACCTAAGTCGGGTCACTTGGCCCAGTTCTACTTTCGCGGTGCAATTTATCACTCCTTCAAACACGAACAGGCTCTGCTGCCCCATGCCTCGCACTTATTGTTCCAAGCAACGGGCGTCCACCCTCTCTCCCTTCTTCAAACTTCAACTTCAGTATCATGACAGCGGTACCGGCGAAAGTGCGCTCGATCTAGGCGTTTGAGAGATTGTCTAGGTGGGATTTCCCTGTATATATATAGTTTATGAGTGGCGCCAGGCAGGGTATTTGTTGGATGGCTGTACGTAGGAGAATTAAGTGGCCGATTGAGGCATGTGCGGAACATCAGAAGTAAAGTACTAACCACGAATTTCACAAGACAAAATGAATCAAATCTAATCCGTCTGTATCGATACTCCAAAAATAGGTATTAAGTCTTTTGGTATATTTTCTATAAGAATTGATTAGACGGTTGTGAGTAAAAACGCGATAACTTCGCACTCCGGCGACTCGCCAAAATCAGCCACTTAATTCTCCTCCGTACAGGATGGCTTGTTTGAGTTTGGTAGTGTGGGGATATCGGTTGGAGAGGAGGGTGAGAGTGCCGACGCTATATCTTCCTAGTAGTGGAGGATTGTTGCTGGCGGTTACGCTGATGGCGGGTGCTTGGGAAGTTAGGGTTAGGGCCTTTGGGGAGGGTATTTGATGTTTACTCCGTATCCCAAGCGAGGAAACCAGAAATTTAGCGAGACATGTAGATAGGTCGGTCACCGTTATGATAAATTCATAACGTCATCTATGTTCATCAACTAGATAGATCTGTTTATGTGTAGCAATCTCATAGCTGAGCCTTCCCCAGCTTCAAATTCTCCCAATGATCCCTCCGAAAATCAACGTAAGAATGTCCTCTCCCCAACCCATCAATCCAAAGCACCTTATCCGACTCCTTTACCTTCTCAGGATCAACACCTTCTTCTCTAAGTGGGACTTTGTTCTGCTTGTTGTTATGAATAGGCGTCATCTCTTTCACGACACGGATGAAGACCGGGACTGCGTATTTCGGGAGATGAGTTCTCGAATGTCTGTTCAGTATCTGTTAAAAAGCGAGTTCCCAGAAGTATACTTGTGTAACTGTGATAGTGAGAGAAAGGGGACAGGGAGTGACGTACTTCAGCAATCCCGCAAAATCAAAGCCCTTCGCCATATTCGGATCGATGTAAATTGCCGCGCAGCCTGCTCTCCCATCATGCGAAGGCAGCGCAACCCCATAAACATTCGCCTCCACTACCCCCGGAAACTGGCCCAACACCTCCGCCACCTCAGCCGTACTAACGTTCTCGCCCTTCCAGCGAAACGTATCACCAAGTCGATCCATAAAGAACCACCTCCCATCACTCGTTCTCCGCAAAGCATCACCACTCCTGTACCACAGATCACCTTTCTTAAAGACATCCCTCTCGAACTTCTTCTGCGTGGCAGACGGGTTGTTGTAATAGCCCGCGAATTCCTTCCCGTCTGTGACCCGTACGATAATCTCACCTCCCTTCTCATACGGCTGTCGTTTCGCAAAGCCCGTTTTCGGATCCCGTGATATAGCACCTGAGACCTGGTCGACGAGGACAGGGACATATATATTGCGTGTTTGGTAGCGGAGGATGGCGCCATGGTGACCAACGCACGTAGCGAGGTAGTCCCCTCTGCTGTAATTCACAAGCCCGAAGACGCCTTCTGATGAGTTGAAGAACTCGTTGACTTCGGGGACGCCGAAACGCTCGCGGAACTTGAACCAGACGTCCGGTCGAAGACCGTTGCCGAACATGCAGCGTACGTTGTGAGCTTTGTCGAGGGGGGAGGGAGGGGCTGCCAGGAGGTAACGTGCTGTTTCGCCGACGTAGGTTATCCACTTTGTGAAGATTAGCTCTGATTTTGATAGAAGTATGGGGTTTAAAATCTTGGTGTGCAGAAGACATAGATCCTAAGATATTTCTTCGGCTAAATAGTCCAGATTCCTTGGTGAAGAATGAAAGATATTCTACTTACCGTTGCTCGGGAGTCATAGACTTCTTGCCAGAATTTAGAAGTGCTGAATTTCTTGCCGACGCAAAGTGTTATGCCTGTCATGAGCATGGTTACGGCTTGGACGCCTCCTGTGCCATGGCTAGAGAGACTCAAGGTCAGTATTCCTTTACTTCCGAGGGATGACAGCTATCCGAAGTGAGATAGATCCGTCTTGACCATTCAAAATGACATCGACAAAGGAAGGCAAAAGAGACTCGATAATACTCACTACATAGGCATACAATCATACCATCGATCTCCATCAACAGTCCTTCTATACCCAGTTGCTCGCTAAACTTCGAATCAGTATAATATCCTTTAACCTAACAGCCACCAGATGAGAAAGGAAAGCCACTCTGATAGCTTACGGCACCACCCACATAGAAGCCACGATCCACATTGAACGGAACCCCCTTCGGCAAACCCGTCGTACCACTAATAAACCGTCAGCTTGTGAATCCCACCAATCAATCAAAAAGTAACAAGTAAAGCAAAAAAACACACAATCCGGCTAATACATACCTCGTATAAAACATGCACATCGGCCAATCCCCTTTAACCCCATCTCTATAAAAGTCCGGCGGTCTTTCCGCTTTCATCCCCCTAATCTCCCCCTTCATCTCCTCATCCAACACACAAATCCTCAACCCCAGCTCCCCCTCCAAAACACCCCTCTCTCCCTCAATCCTCTCCCTAAACGCCTCCTCGTCATCCACCAGGATCAATTTCGCATCACTAACCCTCAAGCAATGCACGAGCGCCTTGCCAGCGAGGTTATAGTTGATCATCGCGGGCGCGGCGCCAATAGCCCACAGACCGAGCCAGGCGAAGAGGAAGTCTGGCGAGTTGTTCATGTAGAAGTTGACGTAGTCGCGGGGTTTGACGCCTTGAGCGAGGAACCACTTTTTTTGTTTTGGAAGGTTAGCAAATATTACATGGCTTTTCTAAAAGAGTATGATTCGGCGTTATAGCGGATCTCAGGAACTTGGGTGTTGGATCATTGGAAGGAAGGAAGTCTGAATCTACGCTGCACCATACTATACTATACCATACTGTACTTACTTGTGCGTATTGGTGCACCCGATCGCTGGTTTGTTTCCAGGTGAAGCACCCTTCGCGGGACCAGATGCATTCGTCATTTGGTTTGGTGAGGACGGAGTGCTCGAAGAAGTAGTAGAGCGCGAGACGGTTGTTCAGAGCTGTGTTTCTTCGTCAGTTAAATCCATCAAATGCTTACATCATTCACACAAAATGAGTACTGTACAAGATGAACACAGAATGAATCTTCAGATTTGATGATGCTTTTCGGATGAAAGGGAATCTTACCTGCTTCTCGGTACAACTTTCCCTGTGCTCTAAGAGCTCTTATCATTCGTATATCTCGTGAGATGGCAAATTTACCGTCGAGGTACATAGATCCGAGGACAGTGCTCGCTGCTGCTGCAGCTACTGTTGTGACTGTGTGGCGATGGCATGTTAGCTAGATCGTCATCTATTCCTTTACTCATAAGACGATATGATGGAGGCAATGGATCTTGAAAACGCTTTGAATGAATGCTCCAAGCTTCACCATCATTGTCGTTTTCATATAGTCGTTGCGGTCAAGGAGGGTACCCCGCTTACCGAGAGAAGCCATCTTGAAGAAGCTACCTGACCACTGGATCCTATCTCCTCAATCCAGACAATATCCTGTCCTGTATCAAACGAGGCTCTTTTCCCCCCAACGAATTTGTATATTCTCAAATCAGATTTATTTTTTAGAGAAGCAAAAAAGTGTTTTCATGAGACATGCTACTAACTGGACAGGACACGTCGGGTCGGCAACTCTAATTTTGCAACACCAACACCGAGGCATCTGCACTCGAGGCTGGACCGCGTCATGCCCTGCCCAGCTTCGCTTCGCTTCCCCGGATTTCCCCCCGCATGGACAGCGACTTTCACCCCACTGTTGACTTTCTGCCGATATTATCGACGGATATTGTTTGCTGCTGCGAGTGGGGATCTCTGGTGCTTTTCAAGATCGCCTCGTTGTGCTGCTCAAGGTGCGTAATCGCTTCGTTTGATTTGATGAAGCATTTAATCAGACCTCCATGAGAATCGACTGGTTCAGTTCGTTTCATTTCGGTTTAGTGATAGGCGATGGGGCTGCAAATTGGCAAGCGAGAGGAAAGGAGCAAGTTTTAATTCGATGATTCGAACTTTGAATTTCTAGGAGCAGGAGATCAGGCAGGACGGTAGTAGATAAAACAAGGTTCACAGGAGGAGAGCAGGATGAGATAGATACACACACACATACGCACACATATATGTACAGTATATATGACACCAAATCATGACGTAGGAATCAATTATCATTATATTATCCCATTATCATCAACAACACATTCATATCAGTCCGCTTACCAATCAATACTTGTACAATTGATCAATCATTCATCATCCACACATTTCCTCAACCTCCTCGTCACACACCAGAGTGCATCTAATGCCTCGGTGGGAGAACCTCAACAATACCAACACCAGAGATGGTGTTTGCATCATTGACCTTGGTGTTAACACCATCCGCAGTGCTGAGAACAACATATACCTGACCAGTTGGTGGCAACTGGCTACCGGTACCAGTTGGGATCTTCTGGATCTTCAAATCCCCAGCGTTTCCTCTGGTCATGTATGTCTCGACGTAGTAGGTATCAAGACCGGAGAAGAGGACAGCGTAGACCTTCTGGTTCTCGGTGATCAGGTTAGCAGCCAGTGCCTTCTTGTAAGCACCAGAGAAGGTGATGGGCGAGGAGCCGGCGGTGTATGGGTATTGCGATGCTTGGAGGGTGATCGCTGGGAAAGCCTTGAATGGGAGAGCTGGGTCTCCGGGAGCGAAGCCTGTGATGAACTGAGCGGCGAGGGAGAAGACTTGGTTGAAGTCGAGAGGGGTGTCGAAGGCCTTGGGGAATGGGACTTGCTTGAGAGCAGCGCGGATGTAGGAGCTGTGGCGGGACTCGACGGTCAGGATGGAGCCGGCAGCTGTGAGGTATCCCTTGTCTACGATGGCTTGGGCAGCGCCTGGAGGAGGGTTAGATATGCTTTCGTGTAGACTGCAGGTACAAAGGCTTGTGCTTACCAAGATACGCAGAGACTCCAACGCCCTCAAGGACGGATGAGAGACCAAGGAATGACTTGACATCCGTATATGGGAAGGAGTATGTAGCCTCGTGAACGGCCTGGTCAGCGAGAGCACCAGCAAGGAAAGAGACGTGAGTCTAAATCGCCAATTAGTCAACAACAACACTCAAAAGAAGGGACAATAGCATAACATACCTCCTCATCAGAGCTGATGACCTTGAGGTTTTCATAGAAAGGATCCGCGAAGCCAGCAGAGACGAAATCCTGACGAGAGAACTTCTGGAGACCTTCCTGGTAGAACTTGCGCTCGAGGTACTCGAGAGTAAGTGCATAGTTGAGGATGGTGATGTCTCCTCCTGGAGGGGCATTATAGTCCATAGCAACATCGCGTTGCTCGACTGGGGCGGCAATAGCCAGGCCAGCAGCGAGGACAGAAGTGATTGCTGAGTAACGCATTTTGGAGGTCTTCAATTCAGTTCAGGAATGAGAGACTGATGTGTGAGCGAATGAAGGAGGGACTGAGAGACGGGGAATATACGGCACTTAAATAAAGAAAAGAATATGGGAACGGAAGCTAGGAGATATGATTACACATTGGGAAAGAGGGGGATCAGTTACGCTGATGGAAGTGGCCAGGGCATCCCGATCTTCTCGATCGATGAGGAGGCACGACGGCGACATGTTGACGCTACGCAAAGACACTTGACCTGGAAGCTCGAGGATCCGGCTTTGCAAAACAACAGACAAGCAAGCCACGCAGAGCTGAGAACAGCTATCGACCAGAAACTTTGACAAGGGAGGAAGGAGACCATTCCATGCGACTGATCAGGCTATGCTGCTGTAGTGGACAAGCTAGGAGGTGCATTCTCCGACTACAACTCCGAAGAGGCCTCGCGTTCTACGCTCTGTACATTACTCCCTTAGTTAGATTAAAGGTTGTCGAGGCGTTGGCCAGCTCACAAACTACTGGAAATGAGGCACAGCTCTAGTGAACTTCTCGTGATATCGCGTTCATCGTGACGACATAGCAAATGAAGTCTAGCCCAAAGGACGCTCGCCAAGGGGTGAAGCTCCTCATCTGAACCTTGTCTCATCTCAAGCCAATGAGAACAGACTTGAATGAGATGAACCCATCATATCGGATTGTATCTTTCCTTTTCCAGGTATGGTTTTTTAAGCTTCACTTTAAAGTTAATCCCGAACTGGGACTAAATGGGACGGTCTTAGCCCTGTCAGCTTCCAAGGGATCGACAGCGAAATGCGGGACGGTCGGAAACGCTTCGACCCGGGACGACCTCTGACGATCTAGATCTCCTCTTTGGGATATCCCACCATTCAGTTACCTGGTCGGTGCTCTGTGATGTTGACGGTGCAATTATTTAGCAGATGTGATTGCTTCCCCGCGTCATTTCATTCTGTCAAGGATTCTCTTCTGGCCAACAAACGGAATGGTGTGATCCGAAAAGACTTTTTCTCGGCTGGCTGTGATTTCAAATATTTGAGCACCGGAAATATATTGCAGAAAGATGGATAAATCAAAATTGCTCCGTGGCGACCGACGCTATGTCTGACATACAGGACTATTGATGTACAGAGCACGTAAATGGTATCAAGGCAACTAACCAAACAAACCAATGCACCGGGTAAGTCTGCACTCACACAGTCTCGATGTATCTCCGCACCTCCCTACTTGAAATTAGTACAAAGTCGTCGCGAACCCGAGCAGTAATAAGAAGAAGAGCGTACCAGTCTGTTACAGCTTCGTCCCACAGGCGAATCTCGTGCTCTCTAGTTCCACCGTAATGTTCTACGAACTCGTCGCCGAAGACCTCTCTGGCCACGCTTTCCGGTCTCATGAATCTCTCCGTTGCTTCCTTCAAACTCTTTGCGAGTCTGACTCCTGGATCTGCCTTTCCGCCAACATCCTGCCCTTTGCCAAGAGGTGGTTGCTTGATTTCGAGCTTCTTCTCCACTCCTCTCCAGCCTAGTGCTAGAATGGCAGCAAGCACGTAAAATGGATTTGCATCCGCTCCAGGAACACGAACCTCGAATCGTGTCGCTCCAGGTTTTGAGGTTGGTGGCGCAATAAGTCGGATTGAGGCAGCACGGTGCTCTAACCCCCAGGAAACGGTGACAGGCGCCCAGAAGTTCTCCACGAGGCGCTTGTAGGAGTTGACGGTGGGCGCTACGAGGGGCATGACATCTGGGAGACCCTCGAGAAGTCCTGCGAGGAAATGTCGTCCCATGTCTGACAAGTTCTCGATATCACTCCATTCGGCATCTGTGTCCTTCTCGTCCCGAAAGAACAAGTTCTTTCCCTTCTTATCGACGATCGAAATGTGCATGTGGCCACTGTTTCCTGGAAGACCTTGCCTTGGTTTTGCCATAAAGCAAGGTGTAATTCCGTACCCGGATGCTATGGACTTGACGACGTACCTGGAGATGTTAGATAGGTCTGCCAAAGATGAGAAAAGACTCACTTGAACAGTCCAGCCTTGTCTGCCATCTGCTGAATTTCCCCAAAAGACAATGCAGCCTCGAAAACTCCAGGTCCACTCTCAGTGTGCCATCCCTCTATTCCACAATTGAACTTTTCACACGCATCGAAGATACCATAGTAGTAATCCTTATTTTGTACAGGTCGAGTCAAACTATATCCGAACATGCCTTCGGTCAGAGACGGGAGGGCGTTGACAGGGTTATCGCGCAGGAATGTCGAGGTAGAGGAGGAGTTTCGCTCAGAGGCTGGTCCGCTCGAGTCGTTGGAAGGGACCTTGAATTGGAAGAATTCGTACTCGGCTGAGAACCAAGGGTTAGCAAGTAGAATAATGCTGAGAGAGAGGCGATTCCGAACATACCTCCAGCCATGGCACCGTAGCCATTCGCGTGCAATTTGTCAACAGTCGTCTTCAGCAGACCTCTGGGGCATGCGCTGACTGGCTCTCCTGAGTCTGGATCCTTGAAGTAGATCAAGAAGAACGGAACATTGTCTTCCCACGGTATCCTTCTAAAGGAGCTCAGATCTGGAATTGCAATGAGATCATGGTAACCATTCTCAGCATTGCTGATCTTCAGCTCCTTGAAGTATGTCTGATCATGCATGTCCCATCCAAAGACCACGGAGCAGAATCCGAAGCCCTCCTTTGCGATTCCCAGAAATTTCTTCTTCGAGATCAGCTTACCCCGCAGGATGCCGTCCACGTCAACTCCTGCGAGCTTAACCTTGGTATCATTCTCCAGAAGCTTCGGTAGGGACTCAATGGTGACTTCTTGTTCCGACATTGTGTCCTGAAGCTTTCGTGGGTATGGGATCGGTAGAGACTCTGGAGTTGGGATTGAAGGTTGTCCGAAGGAGGGGTAAGCTTGGGAGCTCAGTGTAATGGTGCGATGGACAGCTGGCCGGACGCGCAGAAATTTGAGGATGTATAATAGAAGTATTTTGAACGCTCAGAAGATCTATTTCAGCAAACCAAATCTATTCTCAGGTGTCTCGTGAGAGCTTCTACTTTGTAACTGTGTGTGACAGAAAAAGAGGGGATTCGCGATAAGAGAACCCCCGACGAGAGCGCTGGGAACAGGGAAGCTGGGCCGACTCCTAGCTCCCCTGCCACCGGGCGAAGATGGACCAATGGGAGGAGGGAATTGAAGCCCCACACGCCATGCTACATGAATCGTCATCGATCTGATCTTTGAGTAACCTCGAGGGATGATTAAATACATATAAACATAGAGAGATGACCGGAAGCGAAGGGAAAGGAAAAGGGTCATCGGATTGCCAATATACAGCGTTGCAGCATACTACAACTTGATGCAGCACAACGCACAATTGTTGGCACTAGCAATCTCTGGAAGCGGACAGCCAATGTAAATATATCTCGTGTTCCTTATCGTCGTCGTCGGCCTTTGAACACAATGATAGTTAGTCTCAGCCCCCGCCTTTAGTATGGAGCGTTCCTGAGTCGAGCTTCAGCCTTCAAACAAAGCGACGTGTCAAAGCCTCGGATCCATGTGAGGATGCCTTCCTTCGACAACGCCTTCTCTTGACAGACCGACGCAGGGCTACCCCATTTATCGGGGTTCTGATACGAGAATCGGAAGTCAGTCCGCTGCAGGCGTGCGTGCAGTGTTGTGTTGATGCTTCGGGATCGTTATCCTCTCCTTGCTCTCCTTCCTCTCCTTCGACTCGAACTCCCTCCCCCTTCCCACGAGGTAGGTGACTTCTGACCCCGCGGCGCGTATCCACAGTTGTTTGTGCTTGACACACGTCGCCACCCCATCCGTCTCCGTCCGTCGCAATGCTTTGCCAAACCTTGCCATCCGTAAGACGTTGCTGCCCAGTGATTATTTACCCATTACCATGAGCAAATGGTCGGCTGATACGGGAGATGAGCGGTCAGAGTTGCCGGTAGCTGAAGGGATGGCCGCCGTTGGCTTGGGTCGAGTTGCGTAGGTAGTTCGATTGACTGACGGAGTGACGGAGTGACTGATTCATTGATTGACTGATGGACTGACTGACTGATTGATTGATTGATTTGCCTCTGCGTCCGAGTACGATAAGACCAGTGTGTAATGGGCGTGGAATGGCTGTGGCAGTCCCGAGAACGGACTTGCTTTGCGCTTTTCCATTACACATCCTGGCCCCTCTAGCCCTCCACACCCCGACTGCTGTGACTGAACATCGTGTCCTCCTCCATCATCATATTTATCATCATCATCTTCGCCTCCTCATCTTCCTCTCTTCATCTTCTTCTCATCGTCAACATCCATCTTATCGCCTTCTGCTCAAGTGAATTGTAAGTTCCATCTCATTATCAACGCTACCGTGCCGCTGCTGCATAGCTCCTGCCGACTATCATAAGCGAGTCTCAATATACTTACCTTCCCTTTGTCTGTCTAACAGCTGCGTCACCGGCCCGACATATTTACAATGTCGAGATAACTTTCAGTTCACTGATTCTTCATTTCAGAACATCATAACAAACGAAACTTACAAACTTTTTCAATCCACCTTCAACAACGAAATCAAACCTGCCAAAATGAGTGGCGACTCTACTCCATCCAGCAGCAATGGCAAAGTCCACACTATCAACAGTGTTGGCATGGGAAGACTGATTGGCAAGAATGCTATCGTCACCGGAGCGGCTGGGTAAGTTCGGAATTTCCATTTTGCTATCTTGAGGTCTGTTATCTTTCTCCTATTGAGGATTTCTTTGCCAACTCCTCACTTTTGCCCGTTGTGGGTGGGATCCATTTCGAAGTCACCTGAGACGAGATCCACGATCCACGTGATAGGGCACTCACCCTCGCTACCCCTTTGAGACCCTTCAGAACGAGCTAAAGAAGTTTATACGAGTGGTCTGACTGTATCTCGAGAGATTTCAAGTTCAAAGCTCTCATTTTTGCGTCATTTCTTTGAGAATGTTTACTTACACCCCTCAGTGGTATCGGCCTCGAAACATGCATTCTCTTCGCCAAGGAGGGAGCCAACGTTCTCATGGCCGATATCTCCTCCGCCGCTCTTGACAAAGCCTCAGCTAAGCTCAAGCAACTCGTCCCCTCAGCTCACAAAGTCGATATCCAAGTAAGCACCGTAATCCCTCCTTAATTAATATCACATGACTAACTCAATATCAGGTCTGCGACGTCTCCAAGGAGTCCGATATCGAGGCTCTAGTAGCACACGTCGATGCCTGGGGTGGGGTCGACATCATGTTCAACAACGCAGGCATAATGCACGCCGACGACGCCGACGCCATCGACACTCCCGAGAAGATCTGGGACCTCACTCAAGCCATCAACGTCAAGGGCGTCTGGTTCGGCTGTAAGCACGCCGTGCTCTCTATGCGCAAGCACAAGAAGACCAAGGGATCCATCATCAACACCGCTTCTGTTGTCGCATTGGTCGGCTCCGCTACGCCCCAGCTGGCTTACACTGCTTCTAAGGGTGCGGTTCTAGCTCTAACTAGAGAATTGGCTATCGTTCATGCGAGAGAGGGTTTGAGATTCAATGCTCTATGCCCGGCTCCTTTGAATACCCCTCTCTTGCAGGATTGGCTAGGAGACGATGTCCCTAAGAGATTGAGACGAGAGATCCATTTCCCTAGCGGTCGGTTCGGTGAGGCTATTGAGCAGGCGAATGCTGTGTTGTTCTTGGCTAGTGATGAATCTAGCTTTATTAATGGCCAGGTACGTTTTTTTGCTGCAAGATGCCTGCAAACTTTTAGAAAATCTCCTATGAGAATAATGAATCTAACATATTTCAGGACTTTGTCGTCGATGGTGGTATGACAAAGGCATACGTTACCCCCGAGGGACCACCCCTCGTCGGCCCAAAGAACAACGCCTCTCTCTCCGAGCAAGTCGATGCAATCCGCGGGACTGGAATCTAGTCCTCTTCTCGCCCATTTGCACAAAACCTTCACCGACAGATCTTTCTTTCCCTTTCGAACACGACAATAAACCAATGAACGGGCCAATGAATCAATCAATTTTACTTTTCTTTTTCCGTTTTGGTCTGGGATACAATGGGATGGGAGGCTGCGCTGCTAGTTTTTGGAGGCTAAGCGTTGCTGCTTCGTTTTTTAGGCTCTTCATTATGATCCTGTTTCTGATTCTGCACAGTCGCTTGCATAGATCTTGCCTGATTTCTTGCTTTCTGCTTTTACAAGACCGCGATCAATGATTCATTTCAGTTCAGCTCATTTCAATTGCTCGCGCATACCCCTAAAGACTCCCTAAAGAAAGACATTGGATTGAGGTTGAAGAAATCTGAATGATAGATCGATCAATTCGACTACATAGATAGTTTTGCCGTTTAGGTAATAAGACTAGAACAAGAATCAAGATTTGCGTTTTAAGTGATTTATGCAAGGAGTTCTCCCCCGCATCTCCCGGCGTAGAAACTAATCTAGTAATTAAATTCACTATTGAGACTTAACTACTATACGGGAAGATTCAATGGGAAGGTGAAGGAGGGAAAGGGGAAAGTGTTTAAGCGAGGAATAAATAAATGGGACATATAGTAGAAGAAGTAACCCAAGGACACAAATCACTACAGCCCCCAGACCGAACAAGGCGTAGAATGTTCTTCCTGTACATTATTTTCTTTTCTCAACATATCGCTTCTTATTACATCACCCGCTCCTATTCATCTCTATAAAAAGTGTCACAAAGCAGAAACCGCTGATCTTCCCAACGTACAAAGGAATCCCAATTTCCGTGCGAGGAAATTGTAGGCAGATGATAAACGATGAATAATAGTGAAAGATACTTAACCCCCCTTGGCACGAAGCAAAACAGTATATCTTTTTGTATGACGCACAATTTTCTAGAGCACGAAAGCACATCTCTCATCAATCTTCTGCTCAAACTTCTCTCTTCATCTACCTATTGCACTCTGAGTAACAACTACGTAGATCTCGAGTTCCATCCACAACATAGCTTCCACATCACATGCAGTTGTGTTATTCAATGCCCAGACAAGTCACAGAAAATCCCCCTTCCTCCATGAATATCTCTCTATGAACCACAAAGAAAACCCCCAAAAGCCAATTCCTGACTCACAGTACTACCGCTACACTGCAGAAGCTCCAGGTAATCTTACATTAACTTATATCCCGAGCTGCAAAGACTATGAGTTCACAGTTAGGGCATTTCATTTGAGAGTTGAGAACGGGCGGAGAGTAGAAAGTATATGAATTCTCAGCTTACACTGCACTGGGATGGGAATTTGTAAATTGGGAAGATGATGATTTTCGTCCCAAGGTGCTTCCGAATGACGGAGGGGGATGAAGATTTAGAAGAAATGTTTTAAGGTATGCTTGAGATGGTTCTTATAACTACCTACCTGGCTAGGTGTAGTCTATTGGCCTTGATGTTTGTTATGTATTCCATTGGGGACATGGAATAACAGGCGTTCGCCCATGTCGGCTTTAGAAGCCCTGTGGATTTCCTCGCTCATTGCTCATGATCCTCGATAAACATCTTGCACTATTCATTGCAGCTTTTTCTAATTTTGTTTGGAAGCCGTAGCCTTGATTTGTGTGTATTTCAATGTACGAGCAAAGCTCGAATGCCGAGCATAGAGTAGTAGCTCTACTTCCCTCCGGTATAATTATCACATCCCAGACGAACAATGCCATGTCCCCATCCTAATGCAATCTAACGCCAGCACAATGCCTGCTTTCCTTCCTTGCCCGCCTATCGATGCATAGTATGCTTCACGCCCGTGTGAGCAGCCACATGAAAAACAATTGTATAGGGTATGAGTAGACGAAGAGAAATTGCGTGCGTCGGTTCTTTTGCGATCGCGCGACCGTCTGCATGGTTCCTCGCTCATCGGTAACGTTTTCGGGGAGTAAAACATACTTCAGAGAACGCAGCTATAGAGGTGTCAGTATTTCACTCCGATAGGACAGTTGTGGGTGTAAGGGACTTACTAGGAAAAGTGCATTTGCAAGAAAAGTGTATGCGAAGACAGTCCAACCAACCCAGCCACCGGTGCCCTTTCCGCCGCTGAAGATCTCGCTGATGACAATCGTAACGATGGCCCCGACGAATTTGTAACCCGAGTAGGCAACCAGATCCAAGAGCTGAGAATCGCTAGCAATGGACAACAAGTAGGCTCCAAGCTTGAGAAGAATAATCTCAATGCCCACGATGAGGAAGGAGAAGCTAGCTGTGTATCCTAGTAATTCTGGTTCGAATGCGCCGCGAAGCCCAGCAATCATGCTATAGAGGAGAATGTAGGTGACCAGCGCCATGACTGGAATATACATATCCGGGCTATTCAGATCGTCTCTTGGTGGCATGAACCATCCTTCCTGGCCATTTGGACCGAGGGTTTGCTTGCGCGACCAGGGCTTGTGCCTCCAAGGGAAAAGGACCAGAAAGAGCTTATTGACCACATATCCGTTCGAGACGTTGAAGTAATGCTTGAGGGCGGAAAAGTTGACGTATCGGTTGATCTGAACTGTTAGCAATGTCGTGGCTGGATTCGAAGACTTGAAGTACTAACATTTTGCTCTACGTATTCTGTGCCGTGCTTTAATGCTGTCTGCCCAACTTGGAATCCCATCTGCGCTGTAGGGTCTGCCATGAAGTTGCCGTATGCGCCAAATGCATTGGAAGCTCCTGGGGGAGCCTGCGGCTGGTAAGGATTGCCATATCCACTCTGTTGCTGCTGTTGTGACATAGGAGGAGGTGGTGATCGTAGTTGGGGAACTGTAGAGACGTGCTGAGGGACTGGATGGTGAAGCGGTGGAGAGGTTGCTGGGGCCGGGTGCCCATAATTTGATCGTTGCATCTTGATGAGGTGTGAGGTGTCTTGCGCCAGAGGTTGTGGAATGAATATCTGTCAATTTCAATGTCGCGAACGGTGTTGATGACATGCCCAGCCGAAAAAGCAACTAGTCTCGGGCTTGGGCCCGTGCCCTTCTAGCCCGCTCTTGCAAACAAATTAGAGGAGGCAATGTCCTCAAGAATTCCATGACAAACAGACAAAAGTTTCCAAAAATTGGAGCTTTGTAAAAAGCCCACCATGATTCGGTCACGCCCATGATTCCCGACAAGCACACGACGAAAGTGACAAAATCGCCGGAGGCTTCGGCCTGCTCAAGGAAAGGCCGCAAGAGCAGCCAGACCAGGGTGACACCCATCTAATTCTATCAGAATCCTCTCTAAAAGTAACAAAACAGATTCAAACAATGGTATTACCTCAAAGTACTGGCCTCCCATGGGGAAGGAGAACCAGATGCCACTCTTGGCGCCGCGGACGAACCCAACGATCCAGGAGATAACCATAAAAATGGCACCGACGATGATCTTCCACTTGTCCAAAAAGGACAAAATCAGAGTCAAAATTGACTCCATTTCAATGTCTGAAATTTTTTGGGAGCTTTTGATGCGGTCAGTGTCCAAGATTGAGCTAGGTTCGGAGAGCGGGGGAGGGCAGTAATTCGAAGATTTTGGGACAAGGAGAGAAGTTTACTATCCTACCTGACATTCTTCACTTTAAAGGACCACAGAACACTGTTATTCCTGCCTTCCTTTTGTCAACGAGGCCATGGTTGACACCCAGATACATATGTATGAGAGTGTCAAGTGGTAACCTAGGGTTACTGAAGTCAAGGCAGTGACTGCCCATATTCCAATGTCAATCCAAGATTCAAAGTTATGAGGACATCCCCCTACTTTGATATTAGTACAAGTGACTTGATCTATAGTACCTCCACTTGGTTGTGTCAAATGTTTCTATGAGGCATCATGACATTGAGATTACAGCAAACAGATGGAGCAGTTGGCCTGTCACTCAATACTCCATTGGCAGTGTAAGCTAGGGATAGACTGCATAACAGACCGATGCGACATTGTTACCGGTCCTGGGAAGTGTACCTTTACACCTACTACTGGTTTGGGTCTTTATTGTCAGCATGACTTTCAAGTGTTGACTGAGGTCTGTACAAGTTTTGATGATCGCTTAGTACTTTAAACGAGATGTTCCGCGCGATTCAGGCTATGATATACGACCAAGCGCAATTGGCAAGAACCTGCTGCCCCGTTGCCACCAGAAATACCTAGTTACGATATTACTTTCAGTGCTCTAATGATTACAATCCAAGATATGAAGAAGAATTGCATGGTCAGAATATATAATTCTGCTGGTTGTACCTGTAAGCGAGCTTGTCTGACAACAAGCGAGATTAGCAACATATATGTACACAAGTTCTTAATTATCAAGAAGAGAAGCAGGTGCCAGATATCGATTGGTCAGTGTTTGAACTCGTCCCGATCCTCCAGAAAAGATGCAATGGCGATTCCACACGCCCCTTGACTAAACATCCACATGGATATCCACAAGCAGAGGCTGCTTGTTCTTTTCGGCCACAGGTAGGTCATCGTCGGCACACTCTGGCTCCAATGGCTGCCAGCCATACGCGATCCACAGCTCATCGATTTTTGCGTCCCTTTCGTCACTAGATAGCTCTTTCAGGTCCAGCAAAATGCAGATCCTCCCACGCCTTTTCCCGCGAAATGACATATTCGAAGCAAACGCGGCGAGCAGTAATATCGCAACTGAAGGCCACCAGTTGTTTATCTCACCATGTTTCGCAAGCTGCGTAACTCGGTCCAATCCATAAATTATCACCGGTATCCAATGAAACGGAAGGAGCCGATATGGACAATTGTACTGGTTCCGAAGCTTGAGCCACAAGCAATACATTGCATGGGCCATAACTCTGTAGACCCGATTGTAGAAAGGGCGAGCTTGAGCTGGTGCCGGAGCCATGGTTGTAGATACCTCTTGAGATGAGCCCGAAGTTTATCCGACTATTTTTTAGAATTAATTTCTGTTCATAATTAATGCTTGTGGAAAGAGAGTTGTACCTGTATTGAGGATAGTCGAAAGTTGCGATGTAACCCTCAATAAGACGAGTTTGTAAGTGATTGAAGATAGCTAAATGGTATTTGCGAAGTTTGTGAAGTGTGCAATGATTGAAGGGAAGAATAAGAAGAATGAAGGATGATACGTGCGTAATTAAATAATTGGTTGCGGGAACTGTTAATAGACTACCGGAAGTAGCGACGTTGGCTTGAAAGCAAGCGAGGAGGCGTGATGACCTTGTTCTGTGAACATATTCTTTAGCTCTGCCAAAATTTCACAATCTAGCATACTCATTATCAAGTTTTATGTGGCCTGAACTTTCGGGCCGAGCTAGAGTCCTCTTAGTTTCCAAAGTCGCCATTTGTGTTAACAACATTACCATCCAGCTTCATGGCTCGGAGCTTCGCGATCCAGCTTACATAAGCCCTCCTGATAGCGGCCGCCAAGACTTTGGTCCAGCCTTATCACCGCATCCCGGGACATCTTTGCAACCACGCCGAAAGCCACCAGTGCTTGTTGTGACATCCAACAAAACATACTAGTCCTAATATCTCGAGATGTTGGACTCATTCGAGATTCTTACGACTTCTGGTGTCGTTCTATGGTCAAAATCTTATGCGCCAACCAGCCCCTCAATCATCAATAGCCTCATCACCAATGTCTTCATCGAAGAGCGCACACTTCCAGGAGCCGGCATCACAGACGATATCTCAGCAGCCAATAACCCTCCGTACAAATATGAACAGCATACCTTGAAATGGACTACAGTGAAGGAGCTTAATTTGATCTTTGTGGTACGTCGAGCTTGGAAGAACCCTAGCGTTCAATGCCCACTAACTGTTCTTCTTGCAGGCTGTCTATCGATCACTCCTTCACCTTTCATGGATTGACAAACTTGTGGATAATATCAAGACAATCTTCGTGGACTTGTATGGCGATCAATTGAAGAAGCCTCATACTACTCTCGTAGAATGCCATTTTGACGAATATTTCGACCAGCAGATACAGCAGCTTGAAAAGACAGCTCTGAACCAAGATACCAGAGTGGCAGAATCCTCTGCATTGGTAGAAGAAGCGCCACCTTCAGTATCTGAAAAGTTCGACGACGACCCTCCGCCCTTGCCGGGACTGCTTTCAAGGGGTAGGTAAAATATGACAGCCAGAGGCGCAAAGCTGACTTACTTTTTAGGACAATCGAAGAACAACTATAGAGATCTCACTTCAAACGACTCTACCCCCATCGCGACTCCCGATACCTCGCGACCAAGTACACCAGCAAGCCATATACTTACTGGGAAAGGAGGACCAGGAGGCAAAGGATCCCGAAGAGCGCGCAAAGCAGCAAATACTCCAAGCGCATACGCATCATCAGGAGACGAGTCCTTCCTGAAGAAGAGCAAAGCTGGCAAATCTGCTGCTCCAAAGAAAGGAAGGAAATGGGATGCAGATGGATTGGCAGATGAAGACAGTGATACCCCACTCGATTACTCCGCACCAGCCAATGGCGCAACATCAGGCGAGGATGAGGGCAAAGAAAGACCAGGAACCATGGAAGAGGTAGACCAGACAACGTGGGGTTCCAAGACCGGCAAAGGACAGTTCGTTCTGAAGGATCTAGATGATCAGGTCAACTCGATTTTGGCTTCAGCAGACGCCAAGAAAGCAGACACCGCAGCTCCAGCCACTGGAATAGTAGGATCAAGCTTGAGTGCGATCGGAGGACTTTTCAGAAATGTTGTGGGAGGCAAGACTTTGACGAAAGAGGATTTGGACAAAGCTATCAAAGGAATGGAAGATCATCTTTTGAGGAAGAATGTTGCGAGAGAAGCTGCCATACGACTTTGCGAAGGTGTTGAAAGGGAACTGATTGGAGTCAAGACTGGCAACTTCGAGAGTTAGTATTCCTGTTGTTGAAAGTAGTCGGCCTCTTCTAACCTAGAACAGGTGTGCAAGCAAAGATCCAAACAGCCATGGAGGCTTCATTACGAAAAATCCTAACTCCAACCTCATCCCTTGATCTGCTACGAGAAATCGATGCAGTCACGGCGCCTTCGGCACTATCCTTACAGCAACGACGCCCATATGTCATGTCAATCGTTGGTGTCAACGGTGTTGGCAAGTCTACGAATCTTTCCAAGATCTGCTTCTTTCTTTTACAAAATAAGTACAAGGTATTAGTTGTGGCTTGCGATACCTTCAGATCTGGTGCAGTGGAACAACTAGCTGTTCATGTTCGAAACCTGAAGGAACTTACGTCTCGAGAGGGTGGAGAGGTTGAGTTGTACCAAAAGGGATACGGAAAGGATGCGGCGAACGTTGCAAAAGATGCCGTGACCTTCGCTGGTCAGGAAGGATTCGATGTGGTCTTGATTGATACTGCTGGTCGCCGTCACAACGACCAGGTGAGTATTTCGGTCTCTTAGGCTTCAAAGTTGCTGACGACCCGTAGCGCCTCATGTCCTCACTCGAGAAATTCGCCAAGTTTGCGCAGCCTGACAAGATCCTCATGGTTGGAGAAGTAAGTACCAACAACTACTCCTCAAAGCCCCCGCTAACATTGTTCAGGCACTCGTAGGAACAGATTCTGTAGCGCAAGCGAGGAACTTCAACGCAGCATTCGGTAGCGGACGGTCCCTCGATGGTTTCATCATTTCTAAATGCGATACTGTAGGAGACATGGTTGGTACTTTGGTTAGCATGGTGCATGCCACCAACGTCCCAGTACTTTTCGTCGGCGTGGGGCAACACTACAGCGATCTGAGGAATCTTTCCGTGAAATGGGCCGTGGAAAAGTTATTAAGTAGCAATTAATGGACTGAGTTCTGCCACCCATACCATATAACGATTCCTGCATGTTGAAGTGCGTATACACTTGAGCGCGCGCGCCCAACGGGGTTGAAATGTTAAGCGATACTAAACAAAGTAGGGACCCCTAATCACTCCGATAGTCGATTCAGTCATTCATCTTTCGAAACACGGATTCATTTGACCACGAAGAAAATATTAAATTTCGCGTGCTTAAGCTCACCACTTTCCCAATCTCTACACCGCTACCATAACACCACGCCGCGCGAGAGATTTGCACCATGACTTCGTGGTGGCTGATCGTCCTCAAATTACTACTCTTCACAAGAGCGCAAGACTGGCAACAGTTTCAACTCGCGCGCCGATCAACTTGGACACGCTTCCTGAATAAAGCTAATATAGAGATGTGCTCATATCTATTGATTGCGATGAGTCCTCTCTTGATCCTAGCCCTCGTAAATCCAGTATTGCCCTGTCACGTTCTCCCCTCGACCAGAAGCGGACTCCTCTACTACATCTGGGCCTTCATACGAGCTGCTACCTTCGCCCTCCTACTCTCAACATGCAACTTTACTTCGGACCATCTCAGCGCCCTCCCCATCGAACTCCTACACCAGATCTTCCTCGACGCACAGGCAGATCTGCACGCGCTATCTATGGTCAGCAAGCACTTCCGCGCTCTGACAGAACCCATGCTATACAAAGAGATCCAACTCGTTAAGGAACCGAGACAAAGTCATTCACATCCGCTATTGCTCTTCATGAGGACAATTGGGGGCAGGCAAGATCTGGCGGATGTGGTCAAGTCGCTGGAGCTGAGCTCTTATCAGATGGGTTTTGAGCTGGGGGATCATAGGAGTCCGGTGGGGATTTTTGCGGGGAGGGAGGAAGTTGCTATAGCGAGAATGTGTGCCGAGTATGTGGTTTCGGCGCCGCTGCTTTCTTCGAGAGTGGCCTGGATGCAGGAGTTGAAGGCTGGGACTTTGTAAGTTTGCTTTCATATAAGTGGATGGATTGCCTTTCTTCGGAGTTACTTGCTTGCTAACGATAGTACATAGGGACGCTTTTTCACATCTCCTCCTCGTTTGGCTACCTAACCTCAACTCAATTTCCCTCCAAGGATATACATGGAACAAAGCAAACCTCCTCACACTCATAACACAAGGTGCTGTCATGCGGACCATGTTTCTGAAGCTCACATGTCTTGATCTCCGCTGCAAAGTTGATGTACATGAGAGGAGAGCTACGAAGCTCACTATACAGCAATTTACTCAGGTCTTGCGAATGCTGTCTCTTCGGAGCCTCGCTGTTGATATGATTGAGTCGGAGACATCCTTTTGGCCACTCATTGATATGGAGCCTTCGAGAAGGAGCGCATTGGCTTGTTTGGTAAGTTTGCTTGGAGTCCTCCTCCACCCTTCCTTTATATTCTCCCCACAATAGCTTGAGAGCTAGCTATCTGTTGCAAGGTTATCCTATGTGCGCGTCAGACACCAAAATCTCTTATCTCGAACCTCATGAACTTCATTAACTGACTTCAATCTAGGACGTAACACTCCTCCACGAAAATAACCTCGGATCGATCCTCCACCTCCTCCCCCAACTCCAGAAGCTAACATGGACTTTCTGGCTGAATTACAAGCGACCCCTACCACCCAACAACATGCTCTGCGATAAAATCCAGTCAAGCCTAGACAAGTGCAGGAACACCTTACAGGAGCTGCGAATCATTCCCTCGCACGGCTTCGGTCGACAGTGGCGGATCAGTAAGGTGGTTCTAGAGGGTACGCTGAACTTGGCAACGTTCTCGTCGCTTCGCACGCTAGAGATTCGATTCAATATGCTCATGGGAAAGCAAGAGGAGGATCATGTGGTATTGGCCGAAATCTTGCCACATAGTCTGGAGCATTTAATCTTGGTGGATAATGTGAGGGTGAGACACAACGGTGGGAGATGGACTATCATTAGTCTACTGAACGTAATACGGCCGTTCTTAGTTAATGTTATTCATGGGAGGGAACTTCCGTGGAAGCTGAAGATGTTGACTTCGAGGTTCTGCGTTAACTCCGAATGGGTGGGGACGGGATTCAGGGGAGAAAGTTCGGCGTGGAGGATGAAGTTGGATTCGGAGTTGAGGGCTGTTTGTGACATTGTTGGTATTAAGTTTATTGGAAATTGAGGAGGGGTTTCTAGGAGGGCATGGACCGGGGAGCTGTAATTATGAAGCAGAATTCATGGAGAGAGAATGAACAAAAACGTCCCAAAATGGCACAATGTCTACATTGGCAATGCTTTTGATCCCAAGAGACCCGTGGAACGAAACCCCTTATGTGAAATCCTGAAATCCCTTTCTGATCTTAGGAAGTTGATGTCGGGAAAGAAAGATGCAAAAACCAGCTGCCCGAGTCGTTAAAAGGCTGAAGCCTGACTAGACTACTCCCGGCTAATTTGAGACATAGACAACGCTTCGACCGATTTCCAAGGTCCATCATTCTTAAATCCATCAACAAGCGTTTTGGAATTCGTTAACTTTAAACTACTTTATTGCCGAAGTTGTACTTGAGCTATCAAGACTGGAGTTGGCATTATCGGCTAGACTAAGGGAGCCAAAACAATTCAAACGCTGCCAAAAACCAGTGGTTTTAGGTATGGTTTGGCTCTGATTAATACAATTTCTAACGACGGAGTTTCTCCTGCTTTCAAATCGGGTTGTTATTACGACTCTCGATTTGACTTCTGGCGAGTCTTGTTTTGAGGAAGAAATGAGAGAGAAACTCGACGATATGATGGACTTTCACTTATTGAAGGAAGGATAAAAAGAACTTCCTCCAAGGGACAACTATAAGCTTAACTCAGACATTCACGTAACTTCAAAGTCATCAAAACTTCAACAGGACAATGGAGTTCAAAATGTATCCCACCCTCATCCTTCACACGCCACCACCCCTCGTCCTAGCCTGGCTCGCTCACGAGAAAATCGCAACTCTACTCGCTCTAGCACCTGTCCTCACGTCCTCCAGCGAGCGCCAACAAGTCTACACATCCAGCTGCCGAAAGTTGAACGCCGATATGCTCTCCGCACTATCGCTATCACGGTGAATAAGAGAGTCAACCGTCTGATTGCATTGAATGAATACATAATGGTGCAAGATGGAGTATCATCAGTCTACTAAATCCTTAGCGTACCGCTAATAGCGCAAGTGTTCTATCAGCCCAAATCATAACCACCATCTCTATAAATTTAAATCACAATCACTTTCTACTTTTAAATACAGCCACAGACATTTCTCCAGTCAAAATCAAACTCAACCAGACACGACATCACTTTCGATCAAATCGAGCACGATGCCATCACCGTCAGCTTCGCCCAGTCCATCCCCACCTCCCCTGTTTGTCAATAGGAAGCGCTCGTCGACCAAGAAACTTCTAGGACCTGCCTGGCAACAAGCTGTCACAGAAGTCATAGATGCACCGCAGCCAGAACCAAACTCAAAGGATTACACAATTGATCGCCTTCGCCTTGGCTTACAGTACGCGGATTCTCACCTTCGAAATCCAAATCGAACTCTGTCTCCTCTTGGAGTCATCGCTTTAACAACGTATAAGAACGCAATCGCTCGAGTCATCGACCTTGAGAACGATGATACTCTAGATGATGATGAAGGGGTGAAAGCAGCTAAAGCAGCTTGGCTAGTCACGATTCGAGAGCACGAGGGCTACGCGCAGCATGCAGCTTGCGTCAAGTTACTCCCCATAAACACGTCAAAAATCCAAGACGAGATCATCAAGCTCCAACGCACAGTGTTCTATGCCCGATACGGTGACATCTTCGCAGATATTTGCAAGCAGATCAAAAGCCAAGCAGAGGTGAAGAAAGTGTTGGGCTGGCAGAGTCTGGCTCGCCAATACTGGACCCAGATTGACGTAAAGCTACAAGTCGAGAAGCCCTATTGGGAGCTGGTCTTGAAAGGTCAGCCAAACCATACAGCTTGTCCGACTCATATGGCGATCAATTCCGTGTGCTTGTCGACTGATTTCGAAATGAATGAGGTTCTCGTCATCATCCACCACTACGCCATTAGAAACGAACTGGTCCATTCAAATCTGGAGTTGCTGATCAAAGAAGGAAATTTCGTTGATTTGAGAACGAGACTTTACAACGACTGGTGTGACGTACCGAAAGTGATTGCCGCGTCTGATGGGCTTCAGGCTAGTCTGATGCAGCGCGTCATTCAAGCTATGATCGACAAGTGGTTTGACATCGGCAAGGTGATGCCCGAAAATCCACAAACATGGAAGGCATCGGAGGAATTGGAGAAATACTGTGCGACTCTACAGGGGCAATGCATCGAGGCTGATGCCATCAAGGAAATGAAAGGCATGATCACGCGTCAAGTCGCCAGAACTTTGCGAGACGAGCAACAGGAGCAAAAGCTGCTTGACGACATTGAGAAGAACTTTTCCATCTCCACAACACCAACCAAGAAACAAAAGAGAGTCGCTTCAAGCAAGCTGGAAGGGGAAATCAAGAAAGCAAAGATGATTCATTCAGAATACAACAAGCTCAAGGCCATGGCCAGTGGGATCAGGAAGAAATCGGAGACGTACATTCCAAAAGTATGGTGCATTAGAACCACCGCCGGAAATTATACTGGATCCTCTCCTGAGCGACGGTGACGATGAAGAGGAAGATGATCAAGATCTACCTCTTGAATTTAGCGGAGAACCCGACGAGGATTCGCCAGTGAACTGATCCCTCGCATCTCTTAGCCGCAGGAAATATTCACTTGAAACGAAGACTGAGAATAACATCTGTGTTTGCTCTTCTATCGGCCAACTATTTACACTAGTACAGGGGACATAGGAAAGGATCGAAGGAGGCGTCTACAGCACCGAAAGGTCGCCGAACTTCTCCTATAAGGAAGTCAATAAGCTGCCATAGAAACAGGAGAGGGTGTTTTCAATGGCCAAACGTACCTTGTAGCCTGGTACAGACCAGCGTCCCTTGGAAACGAGTTGGGCCGTCTTCTCATCGATGTCTGGGCGGGCAGCAGCAACTTCGTCCTAAAGGCACATAGCAAATCAGTCTCATCCCTTGAATCCCATCCCATCAATGCAGTGATACATACCACAGTGAGGTCCTCAAATGGTCTCGCTTCCTCAATATTCTTCAATGTAGCAGCCAAATCCTTCAACTCCAAATCCACACGTCCCTTCGTCTCCTCGGCGTTCTTCACAGCCTGTGCCTCGAAAGCCTCAATGGCCTTGATCTGTCTGCCAACATCGTAGGTCGCGGGCTTGAATGTGGCAAAATGCTTCTCGATCTCTTCGACCACGGCTTGGTTCTTCAGGACGGACTTGTAGTGCGCGAAGTCGACCTTCGATGGCTGCTCCGAAAGGATCTGAACGCGACGACGAGCATCCTCGTTGCGCTTCTTGAAGGCCTGGAGGGACGCGGCGGTTTGGCCACGAAGACCGAGAGATTGGGTGACTTTCGCCCAGTCGAGCTTGAGTGCTGCACTTCGCTGTGAGGATAAATCTGTTAGCTGGGTGTCCTGAAGAGGAGGTGCGACATTCGGCACATCTCGGAGGTGGTTGTCAATTGAGACACTTCTCCTGAGCGTGGCAGAAGCTTCACAGATGGATTCGGAATCAATTGAGCGATTGAACTTACTCCGGCTGCCATTTTGATGTGATTGGGAGGATTGGGGAGTGGAGAGTTGCGTTGAAGCGTCGTCAAAAGCTGGAGAGCTTCGGCAAAGAGCTAATTCTTTAATCACGTGATTGAGTACACCCAAAACATTCCGGGCTCCCTCGAACCCTGCGTATATTTCTCTGCAGTGCTTTGAGTACAACTCTACATTCCAGCTTTACCAATTTGATTTTGATTCTTCCTTGAGATGTAGATTATCGCATAGAGTTTTCTGAGCTGCTAACAGATTGATACCTTAGAAGTTTATTAATTGCACATTACACGTTCACCCGTATCACAGGGGAAATCAAAGTTGAAGAGAAAATGTGTAAAGTCCTGAGCATGTGGAATTGGAGTCCACTGGTGCTTTTCAGAATACATGTTTTCAGATGTAGATGCAAGCTATGCATTTTCCATCAAACCTCTTCCAACCAGCCTGGTTCAGTCCTGAAGCAAGACTGACAGGACGAGCTACCTAATCACCCTATATGCTTAGAGCCATAATAGAGTTGACTATATCATTGTCGTTCTCCTTCAATGCCTTGACAGCCTTGTTTCGCGAGACGCTGGCTTGGGTCATGACCAATTCGATATCCTTGTCCTCGAGTCCAGAAGCATCGACCTCCTCTCCGTCATCCTCATCGTCCTCCTTCTTGTCCTCACTGGTATCAATAGCCTTGCCCTTGCCGTGATCGTGGCCAGAGTGATCGTGTCCAGAGTGATCATGTCCAGCGTGGTCGTGAGACTCAGCGGCAGCGAGCTGTTGGGCAGCGGATGCTTGGGCTTGGGAGTTCAAGTCCTCGATCTTGGCCTCACCGAAGACGCTGGTTTCATATTAGTTGAGTACTTATGGAACGTATCGGGGTAGCTTACATGTAGGTGTTGGATGAAGGAGACTTGTAGACCTCCGGTTGGTTGATGACGAATAGGATCTGTAGACGTGAAGATTAGTATAAAGTCCTAAAATAACATTCCCATGCAGCAACGTTTCCCGTAGCATTGCAGTCCCATTGCGGTGTAGCCAATGTCCAATACCACCGCAGCACCCAGGAGCAAATAGAAGCTCTTAGGGCAGCTCGGGAGCACTCACATTCTTTGGTCTTCTCAAGGTAACACGGGTGATACCTGGAACCTTGACAAGGCCGAGCTTCAGGATTGACTTGCGCGCCTTCTTCTCGTTGCGAGAGTGGACGATTTGGCCCTCCGCGGGGATTCCAGCCTCAGCAGCCTCTCCCTCGGAGTCAGAGCTATCGGATCCCTCATCCTCTGCGGTGACATTCTTGGAGACGACCTCATCATCTGGAAGCTCTTCAATACGTGGGTTCGACATGGTGGGTGGTATGTCTGTTGTGGAGAGTGCAGTTAGCAAATTGAAGCTGGGTAGTTCATTTTCGAATTTTCTCGTGTGCGCTTCCACCCCGCAGAGCTTGCAGATTTGCAGAGATGGACGAGAGCACTGATCTTCCTTTCGACTCCGTACAATTAGGGTGGACTGACCTTGGGTATGGAGGGTGAAAGGGAGGTGGTTGTTCAAGTCTCGTTGAATGTCCAGATGATGAAGCTTTTAGGGTTGCGAAATTCGCTAAGATTTAGGTCACCGGAATGGCGATCTGGAGAGGTAGATGTTGATGGCAACAAAGCAACCTCGAAAAAAGGATGTCAATTTAGAAAGTGGTGGCTTAGTTGTCTAGTGAATTTACAAACATTATGGCATACTTCGAACGACAGGTTTTGAGATTTGGGACTTAGATTCACGTTCAATTACATTCCATGTTGAGCACATGATTCCTTACAGAAGCACCAGCCAGACCAGGCTATCATAGTAAATTATTCCTTGGAAAGCACTTCATTGTCTTTTTGAAGTCCATATGCTCAGACGCCTGTCAAATTTGACGTAGGATACAAAGCTTCCCGAGAAGCAAAGGAATCCAGCAACCCAATGCAGTCATGATCGCAACCCCAAACCAGCAGAACCCTCTAAGCCGCAGCCTTAACCTTTGCCAACGACTTTCGGACCTCGAATCGCTGTTGCTTTCTCAATCTCATGACCTTGAATCTCTCGAAATCCGTAAGAGCCTTTCTACGCTCCTTCTGGCTGCGCTTCTTGGCCCAGGCACTCTCTTGCCACTTCGCCTCGATTCCGGCCTTCTCCCATTGCGCCTTGACAACACCAGTTCGGGCAGCTCTTGGGAGCTTGTCGAGGACGAGGGGGGTGAGGATAACTTTGGAAAGGGCGATCGATTGGCGTGGTACGGCGGTCTTGGTGTCTGTGGATGGTCCGTCGATAAGAGCCTACATTTCAATCAGTCCTCGCGCTCCCACCTCCCAGATGTGCCAGATCCCCAGCAGGGCAACGTACGCGCTTGTGGTCGATGATCTCGACGATGGTAGCCAACTTTCCCTCCGCAGGTCCCTCAGCAATGAGAACAACTCGGCCGACCTCCACCAGTCTCCATGACGATGCCTTGATCTCAGCGTCTCCCATTTTGATAATTCTGAATGGCGCGTGTTAGTTGAAGGCCTGGAGTGCGGAAGAATATCGAGGAAACGTACTGGGCGATGTTGTCGTGGGTGTCGATTTGGATTGAAGTTGTCGCTGGTTCGGAAGACGATTTCAGAAAAGGCCTTGGGTGGAGATTGTGTAGCGACATTGAGCCCTAAAATTTTAGTTCATGCCTGAGGCGCGTATGCATTAGCGTCAACAGCCGCCTTAGCGCCAAAAAGTCAAGCTTGAGGACTTCAAAACCGCGAGCGAGAACTTCTTGAACCTCTTCATCTACAGCATCTTCATTCAATTTACCGCCTCCTATTCCACACAACATGCACGCTCTCGACCGAGTCTGCAATGCCACGGATGCTTCGTAAATAGCTTATCTGTAAGTTTAGCTGCATTTTTCATTCCATCTCTCTATTACATGATGATATAATTTGCGATCGACTCCGATGTGTTGGGCCCTCGCCGGGGTACTATAGCACCCGGAAGGATGAGATTCATTCTTACATATACTGAACTTTGTCTACAAATTCACAACTTTGTCCCGTCTTGTTGTTGGGGAGCAGCTGGCTAATTCGTCGAAGAACCTAGGATCTTGAGCGAGCTTCGAACGGCCTCCAACGTCTATGCCTATGCTCTCTGCACTCTCGGGCGACCTTCTGCTGTACATACTTTCGAGAACTACACACAGTCAAACACGAGGATCGTGGTTCGCAGGCAATGGTAAGCGCGATTCTTCATTCCTTTTCGCAACCTTCAGTTGCAACCCCTCGAGCAATGATTAAAAAAAACGCACTGAAAATAGTGAACTCTTCGGAGTCATGAACATTTCTAACCAAGATCACTGAGCTACCCCAACCCAAGTCACAATTTTTCTTCAGCAGAAATTCCAAGCCGTTTTACTGACTTGTCAATTACAGGAAGTCCATACCATTCATCCAACAAATGTGCTTCGTCTATCCATTCAGCCAATAAGTTTCCCAGCATCCAAGTGGATGCCTTCGAGTCTTCATTCAAGACTACTTGACATTTCACTAGTGTCCTGAAGTTCAGCATAGTTTTAAATAATATCAATCATTGCATACATCGTTTCTTGTTTCTCTGAGATCGTGAATCTCTCTGTCTGCCTCTAAATTGTCTCACGATGTCTAGTTCTGCTCAAATGTCATGATGCCATGGGTCTCATGACGCACCGATCAAAATCTAATCATACGAAGGATGCAACTCAGCACCCCCATTTTCTAGAAAACCCTCCCCCAAAATCGACATCTAAACCTCACCCCCCCACTTCAGTCATTCAATCAACTCCGGCCCCTCAATCCCATCAACCTTCTCCAAGTCTGCCTTGATACTGCCAAACAATACCTTTGCCACGACCGGCGGTACCGCATTCCCTATCTGCTTCTTCACATAATTTCCTCTAAACACATGTCCGGTCGGGAAGCCCTGCAAACACGCATACTCTCGCAACGTCAAATCCCTCATGCCAGACGGATGGTAGTTCTGGCCGCCCGAGGTCGTCATAGCGCGAGGCAGGATCTTGGATCCATCCCACGGCGGCATGTACCTATCTGGTACCCACATGACAGAGTTGATGTCATGGTCTGCGGCTCCTAATTCTATGGACTTGAGCGTAGTGTTGACAGAGACGTGTGGGAGAAGGTCTAGTGGCCCAGAGCCAGGGGCAGAGTGAGTCGGGAGAGGCATCCTGGGGAGAGCTTCACCGGGGCTATGGTTGTCAACATGGCTTGGAAATGAGATCCAGGTTGAGGTATGCTTACCATGAAGCAATGACAATCAATCTCATTCGTCGTTGTGGCAATCCCTACTCAGGTCAATCACACGCCTTTCATCATCATGAATGGAAGACCGAAAGGCGACTTACCCACTGAGCCAACGGCACAATGGCCCACCGAACTGAGAAATCATGCGTCGTAAACATCTGAATCAGAGCATTGAAATAAAACCTAAACCTCGGACACGCAATGCCAAAAGTTTGCTCCAGCGTCACGATTCTCGGCCTCGACACATCAATAACCATCTGCACCGCAAACAAGCTCGCAACATTCATCTCATCATCCACACCCTCGATCGTGTGAGCCGGCGAGAAGAACTGGCATGGAGGAGACAGGTGCAGGATGTCGACTTTCATCATGTCGGGCTGTCCGTTGTCGGCTGCTCGTTGGGCTTGGTCGACAAACTCGTGAGCGGCCATTTGATAGCAATGTGAGTAGGGGAAGTTGGCGCGCCAGGTGAGACAAGCATGTTTGTTGAAATCGAATCCCCATTTCAGGCGGAGACCTGCCATTGTTGCGCCGCGAGATGAACCGCCCCCACCGCAGAAGGCGTCACCGTACGTATAGGTTTGGCCAGCGATTCTGTTGTGAGGAGGATTAGGGATCTGGAGGGATCGTCGAGGCGCTTTGGCCGGGCTTGGATTGGAGAGATCTGATGAAATGAGGTCGATTATTTGAGGTAAATCGGACGAGAGATCTATCGTTTGAGGGAAACAGTCTTTTGGCGTTGATGGTTGATCAATCGCCATGGGGCTTCCTCTAACGAAGGCTCGAAGGTTAATTCTTGCAACTCCTTCCCTGGTTTCTTCAACTCCATCACTTCCATGTCGCCGGATGCGTTTGGTGGGTGGGTTAGGGGACAGAGTTGTTCCTGAGGATTCGGGACTCGTGGCGCTGTGGTTTCGCTTTCCTTTTCTCTTTGTAAAACTTCCAAAGGCTTGGGAATCCATTTCTTCGTCGTCTAGAATGACCACATGATTGGCCATATCGGAGTTAGAAATCGTCTCTGGTCTTGGTCCACTAGCTTGACTGATAGGATTTGTTCCTGGTCTGTCCGGGTCCATAACGACATCTTTAGGTTCCCAAGATGGTCTGTATGCACCTCCAAGCACAGTCTCCCCTCGCCACTGAGTCCTACGATCTTCATCAGAAATCTCAAATCCAGGCGTACATTCATCAGCTCTCAATCTTTCCATCGTCCGCTCCTTGTAGACATTATGGTGCCTATCCGCAGCAGAAGCATAAGTGCAAGTGTACTTCCACCTAACAGTCAGCCCTCCCTCCTGAGCCGCATGCTCCTTATTGCGAAACTCATTCGGATCGCAATTGCGAGCCAGCGGGAACTTCTGGTTCGTGAAGCGGACACTGCGTACCCTTTCGAAATCGTCGAGACTTACTTCGACGGTGCTCTGCTCGGTAGGAACTCGTGGATCATCCTGGTCAACTTCAAGGAAAAGGACGACTTCGTTGAGTTTCTTCTCAAGAAGCCCATTGAGTTCTCTTGCACGTTGAAGTCGATGACCTCGAATCCGGATTTCTTGAGACTCGGTGTTATGGAGGATATCTTTGATTCGGATGAAGCTTTGGTCTTTCAGCTCGATCGTCTTGTTAGCTTTCAACGTGACATCTTTTCCACGGGTAGTATTGGCAATTCGCTGCCATGGGCCGACGATACTTGGATTTCGGCGCTCGTATTGGATTGTTGACTTCTTTCTGCGTCGTTTTTGGGCTTCAATTTCTTGTTCGTAGACTTCTTCAATTTGTAACATCTCTGGACCTTCACCGGCTGCATCTTCGAGACTCTCGAGGTCTATTATCTCGCCTTGATATTTTGGTTTAGGAGTCTGCTCTAAGCTGTCTTGGAGTGTTGGTGAATGTTCTTGAGGCGAGGATTGCAATGTCTGATCTGGATCGTCCAGGATGATGAAATCCACGCTACTTGCTCCCTGGTGGTGTGACATTGAAAAGCTGGACATGCTATTGGATTGGCTTCTCCAACCGCCAGCTTGGGATTTGGATGCTCTCGATTGTCCTATGTCCATCACAACATCTTCTTCCCCCAGTTGAGTTGGTCTTCGGCTACTTCCACACCGTCCCATTTCCACTCCCAGTCCCATCTCAACATCCTGATCATCGAGCTGGATAGGCTGTTGAGCACTTCCCGTAAAAGACGACATGTCAGACCTCGGTAATGGGCATCTTGTGAAAGACTGAGAGGTGCCAAGGCACTCCGAGCGATTCCTTTGGGATGCAGTGACATGCTTCTGGCTCGTACTCAAGGACTTCGATGTTTTGAATCCCCAGTTAGGAGCTTGGAATGTAGAGTTGATGCGAAAAGTGCTTCTGTTTGGTTGGCTTGGGCGTGATCCTCGCATGCCCAGGGGCATGGCTCTGGGACCTATGTATGTGGTTGGTGGGAGATCTTCATCGATGCTTTGACTATTGGGAGGGGGTTTGGATGATGGCACTGTTAGAGATGTTAGTTGTTAGTCTTGAGAAAGAAGAGTTGTGGAGGCTCAGACAGCGTTGACTGGAAATAAAATTGGATGTTGGATACCTTTGATTTCAAGGGGGGAATATTAAAAGAGGGACGGTGGTAAGTAGAACTTGGACTTACGGAAATCTGCGATCTCGATGTCCCCATCTTGATCATGATCATGATCGTCATCGTCATCTATCAGGATGAAAGCATCGTCATCAATCACCAGGGCATCTCGAACGCCGGCCATTTGGTCGAAATGTTAAAGTCCAGGTCGCTCGTGAGGTGAGCTAAGATTGGCTAGGCTCAATTACTATTCGTTGACAGGTCTTTCATTCAAAGAGTTGACTTCGTTGCTAAGTTAAACATAGTTAATATAGGCGAGTCCGTAACATCTTCGAATGTTGCGAATAATTCGAGGAACAGAGGAGCAGGTTATGGAGGTGTTGGAAAGAGAAGGAAGCGAAGTTGGTACCTAGCAGTTCTCGAAGTGTAGGGAAGAAGACTTCCTTGAGCGCGCCGAGAAGACTAGCAAGTGAATGAAGGATTCCTCTTAGAATGCCTTCATGAACGCAGTTGATTTGAGCTCAGCTCGGGGTTCTGAATTTCCTCAAAACTTGGAGTCTTGGAAAGAGGAGCAGTTTGAAGTTATAAAAGGACGAAGCTTTGTTGTGGCTTCTCTCTCTCAGCTCAACGCCAGACCAAAATATGCAAGATCCAAGACTTTGTTGTTTCCATTTCAAGCCTCAGGATCATAGAAGGGAGATTATTAGGGAAAGTTGGTGGTGTGTAAAGGGGGTTTCTCTTACAGATATCACATCAGGCCTGTCTTTTGTGGGGATTCAGGGTGTCTGCAGGTAAATATTAGGTGGGTTGAATAGGGGTTGACAATGTGCTCTATTGTCAGCCTTTGTACGCTATTTGCAGAGAGATAAGAGTGAATTCATTATAAGAAAAGTTGCGTCTGCTTTGGACAGACTTTCGTTATAGGAGTCTATTGCGAGACCAATGGGCTTTGAGACGTTGTTGTGATCTGGAGATGTCGTTCACGGATTGAAGCTTGCAGAAAGAAAGCCAACATTTGATTAGCTAAAGGTGATTAAATGAGTAAGTGAAGGGAACAGAGTGAGATGTGATAGATGGTACGGGAGTGCACTCCGTACTTTCACTTGAACGGCACTTTTCACAAACTTGCAGCCTACCAATGAGTAAATCAATGGCATTATTCGAGGAAAGAAAGCACAAACACGGCAAATGACAACTATAGGTCCTACGGCAATTTAATGCTCAAAACCAAAGTAACCTTTAATTATGGATTTTAAATTGAATGACGCTGAAAGCTACTCACCCTGATGTTGTGAAGTTCTCCATTAGTTCTGAGGCAGGGGGAGAAAGCGAAGAAAAGCCGTTCCACAGGCTAGCGTAGACTTCAAATGATTGGCCAATCAGCATCAGCATCACCCTGATGCATATGCATGCAGAATATGCATTATCACCTTTGGAACCGTAGCAGAAGAAGAAAAAATGAACGCTCACGAGAGTCGAGCAAGAGTCAAGCAAGTCAGTCCTCCACGACGTCGTGCTTTGTAACCCCATGAACCCCACCATGTGGCTTGGCGGAGCTGCACCGGCAGAGGCAAAGGGCGAGAAATAGCCGAAGTGGCAGACTTAAAAATTAGGATTCCGACTTTCGAACTTGCAATAAAATAAACTTACAAAATGTGTTCGTCGACTTCGAGTCCCCCCTTCCACGCTCCGCCATCTTGCAATCCACGGTCGAAGCCCAGATTCAATCTTGGGCTCCATTCTCCTCCTGATTGAGAGTGCAGGTCTCCTTTGGCTTTTGCCTGTCACCTTCCCTCTACAGACTGTCATCATTCCCTTATCCGTGGTTTTCACCAACAATCTGCTTGCAGAGCTACAAAATAGTGAGTAAACGCGTTTCCATGTGCGTTTTTGTTTTACTAGGTCTGGGTTATGATGATGAATATAAAAAAGATGTTAGACTACAGAGGTTGCAAGACTGTGCTGATAATCAAATTTGCTGAACCCCACCTTTTCTGTTCCTCCACGCTGTAGAAGCTCTATGCGTGGCTATACTGACGGGAATCAATAGGCTTTAGCCTCAATCTTCTTTCTAGACTGCCAACATGTGTGGTATTCTCGCCCTCATCCTCGGTGATATCGAGAGTCTTTCTGCTACGACCGCTGCTGCCGACCTCCACGATGCCCTCTACTACCTGCAACATCGAGGCCAAGATGCCTGCGGAATTGCGACATGTGCCTCAGGAGGACGCATATACCAGTGCAAAGGGAACGGAATGGCTGCAAAGGTCTTCCACGACGGGTCCCGAGTCCAAGATCTGCCAGGTTTCATGGGCTTAGGCCACTTGAGATATCCCACTGCTGGCAGCAGCGCCAGCGCAGAAGCACAACCATTTTACGTGAACAGCCCATACGGAATTACCTTCGCGCACAATGGGAACTTGATCAATGCAGAGCACCTCCGAATCATCCTTGACAGAGATGCTCACCGACACATCAATACCGACAGTGATAGCGAATTGATGCTGAACATTTTTGCCAATGAGCTCAATGAAACTGGGAAATCCCGTGTCAATGAGGAGGATATATTCCAAAGTTTGACTCGGATGTACGGAAAGTGTGTAGGTGGTTGGGCTTGCACAGCAATGGTGGCAGGTTTCGGTATTCTCGGTTTCCGGGATCCGCATGGTATCCGGCCTTTGGTACTGGGATCTCGACCATCTGCAACTCTGCATGGAACCACAGATTACATGATGGCTTCAGAATCCATTGCCCTTCGCCAACTTGGGTTCTCCGATATCGTCGATGTCCTTCCAGGCCAAGCCGTGATCATTCGCAAGGGTTCGGTCCCGGTCTTCCGCCAAGTTGTTCCCCAACTTGCTTACTCGCCAGATATTTTCGAGTATGTTTATTTTGCAAGGCCTGATACGATCATTGATGGTATCAGCGTGCATCGAAGTAGACAGAATATGGGTCGGAAACTCGCACAAACGATCCTCGACACTCTCGGAGAGGAAGCTGTCAAAGAGATTGATGTTGTCATTCCAATTCCCGAGACATCCAACACTTCAGCAGCCAGTCTGTCCGAGTTTTTGAAAATTCCATACTGCCAAGGCTTCGTCAAGAACCGATATGTCTTTAGAACTTTCATCATGCCCGGACAAGGTGCACGCCAGAAATCCGTCCGCCGAAAGCTGAGTGCCATCCCCTCTGAATTTAAGGACAAGGTAGTTCTACTGGTCGATGATAGTATCGTTCGAGGTACCACAAGTCGAGAAATCGTGACTATGGCACGTGAAGCTGGAGCAAAGAAGGTTATTTGCGCTTCATGTGCTCCACCAATCACACATGCCCACATCTATGGAATTGATCTTGCTTCTCCTCAAGAGCTTGTCGCACACAACCGAGATCGAAAGGCTATCGCCAGACATATCGGTGCCGAAGAGGTTATATATCAGACGCTTGGAGATCTGAAAGCTGCGTGCGCCGAGGAATCGCCACGCAAGAACCAGGAATTTGAGGTTGGCGTTTTCTGTGGGAAGTATGTTACTCCTGTGACAGACGGATACTTCGAGCACCTTGAGCGAGTCCGTGGCGAGTCTAAGAAATTAAAGGTCTTGGAAAGTGCCAAGGAGGCTGTTATGAATGGTGTAGCCAGCGACAAGGAATTAGATTTGATCAAGAAGGGCGTGGAGGTTGATTCGCAAGGGAACATCATTCCAGCATCTGATGGTCCTGTCAATGGTAGCAAAGTCAATGGCGCCGATCTAAACGGTCACGAGAGACGTAAGAGGGAAAGAGACGATTCGGGAACGCCTCCTGTGAGAGATCGCCATGATATCAGGTAATTTTGCTCTTCTATCCATGTGTTTACGGGCCATTTGCTAATCTTTCATAGTTTGCATAATTTTGCCACTGAGCCGCAAAGGGGTTACGAGTAGAATGGTTTGGACACTGCTGCATTTGGGTGTTTTTCTTGGGCATGGGGCGCAAGGCAGGCTGTCTCGTTCCATCTTGGATGTATGAAAACCAATAGAGGCATTTGGCAACTCTCTCCTGTTATTTCATCTTTTTGCTCGAAGTGATCTGAGGCCGTGCAACAATTCTTCTTCATGCTTCCTCGTCTCATCAATCCGGGTTTCAGTACAACACGAGCGTAGCTCTTCTGTGATATTCTCACTAAGTTTGTCTGTGGTTTCCTTCACCGTGTTCTGAACAAGGTCCTTCCGTCTTTGCTCATCATAATACGGTGGGGACAATGCTTGCTTGTCTGGCTTCGGTTTTCGGATACTGGATGGACAATGAACGTCCAAATTTCAAGTCCAGCAATTATCTCAATATCTGTAAGAACAAGAATGCCTCAATACTCGAGCGCAACATTTTTATCTTGGAAGTCATCTGTCGTTGGTAATCCGGTAGGTACGTGGATGGGAGGTTGTGTGCCTGGCTAATTAAAGTGGATCTGATACAAGGCTAATGAATCGGCAGCCTCGTTTCACTGGCGTCATCACTCCCTCTAGAGATTACTTCTCTCATCGATCTATCATTGGATCTATCATTTACACAACACTCAATTGAATCAATTCGTCGTTGCTGTGAATGGCCTGCCTTAATCACTCTGCTCTGGACAGATATTAATTGGAAGCTTCATAGGGACAAACGTCTGAATCGTTTCCTCTCCTATCTTTTGTTTCCCCTACAACATCAACACTGTCTACAATTTCAGCGTCTGACTTGGTCGAGCGTTCGTCGTCCACATTTATCTTGATTTTAAAGCTTTAAATGCCTCCCTTGACTCGAAAGCGCAAGGCAGAAGTCGAATCTGTCAAGGATGGACCTGAACTTCCTCACAACCTCGGCTGGAAGCCCGACCCTTCGAAAGTTGAGTTCGTCAAACCAGCTCCCAAGCGAGTCAAGCGACAGTCTGATTCCGAGGAATTGACATCAACACCAGTCAAATCTTCACCGAGTCTCAAAACCGTAGCCAAGAAAGCCATCAAGTACCACTTCACACCCGGCTTGACACCTTATCCAAACCACTTGATGCCTACACCCGAAGCATGTGAGGAAGTCAATCGCATTCTGTCTGACGCCCATGGCAAGGTCGAAGCACCAAAGATCATCGCTACTCCTTCGATGAAAGTCGCGGGATGTGGCCAAGTTCCCGATTTGCTCGATGCTCTCATCCGAACTCGACTCAGTGCCACGACATCGTCCACGAATGCCAATCGAGCTCTGGAAGGTCTGCAGAAGGCGTATGGTCTTCAAACTACTGGTCCCGGTAAAGGAAGCATCAACTGGGATGCAGTTCGGCGATCTGATATTCCGGCCATCACTGAAGCGATCAAGAGAGGTGGCCATCAGAATGTCAAATCGGTTGACATCAAGGTCATGCTTGATACCGTCTATGCTCAAAATGTTGCACGTCTAGAGTTTCTTCGTCATGGTACGAAGTCCGAAGACACCGACAATGTCAAGTTGGAAGAGGAGCCAGCTTCTCAAGAAGCAAAAGCTCTCGAAATCACCAAGCTGGAGGGAAACATGCTCTCATTGGACCGAATCATGAGAATGAAGCCATTCGAAGCCATGGAGGAGATGATGAAATTTAAAGGAATCGGCGTCAAGACATCCTCATGCGTTCTTCTCTTCTGTATGAAGATCCCTAGCTTTGCAGTCGACACCCATGTATGGCGCCACTGCAAATGGCTTGGCTGGGTTCCAGAGAAGGCCAACAGGGACCAGACGTACAGCCATTGTGAAGTTCGTGTTCCGGACCACCTGAAATACTCTCTCCACCAGCTACTTATTATGCATGGCAAGAAGTGCTACAGATGCAAGTCGAATACGTCGTATGGAACTGCAAAGTGGAATCAGACTGTTTGCCCTATTGAACATCTTGTTAGTAGGATGGGTCCGAAGAAACAACCTGGGCATGTTTCTCCTAAGAAGGAGGTTGTGAAGATTGAGAAGGTTGCGAAAGCGACGAAATCCCCAAGCAAGAAAGTCGTGAAGACGAAGAGAGTGAAGAAAGAGGTGGAGTCAGATTCTGAACAGGTAAGCTCTTCGAATTTCAAACTCAAAAGCTTGCAAAATGCTGCAGCGCTGCTAAAGACATGATGAATACATAGACATGTACTAATGTCTGGATAGGAGTTGAGCGAGCTTTCAGAAGTAAGCGAGAGTGAACCTGGCGAGGATGCTGAAGATTGAGAAAAGACCTTTGCGGATAATTTGCTACACATGGCCTTTTATGGAATGATTTTAAAGAGGTTTTGGAAGGAGGGTGATACCCGGCCATGGTACATATTAATTTATCTACTTGCTTTAGTTGCATCAGTTGCATGGCAATTTTCGACAGCGTTTGGAGTGGTTGAGATTGGGAAGAGTAGACATATTTAGCATCTATTGCGCCTATGTACAAATAATTCAGACATGTTTTTACTCACAGGAAATCTCATACCCGCTCGAAATGTCATTAAAGTACATCCCTAGACTTTCAGAGGCCCCGGTGGTTGGGGATATCTGGACGATTATTTCAAGGCTTGACGAAAACCCCGATTTGATTGCCACAGAATCTCGAATTATCAATGGGATGAGACCAAGTTCTCGGCCACAATTTGGATCCGAAGATATCATAATGCCAACACAGCCCGCCCCTTTCCACCGGGCTGGTACAACCGCCAAAAGAGGCATACGAGCAACCTTAGACGAAGCACCTCCCCGCATTCACGGACCGGCATCAGAGCTCAGGCTAAAGTGACAGGGCGCGCTAGCAAGGGTCCTCCTTCCCCAGATTCAAAATTCGACGAGACGAGATCTGGGAGGACGCGAGCTTGACGCCTCGATTCTCACTCTTCCATCAGGTTGCATTGTGTTTCCGTTTCGTGTTTTGTTGGTTGCTACGTTGTCCTTACCAGCGATGCAAATATAAGAGGAGCCTGTCTCGAGTTTGACTTCTTCTCTGTGATACACGGCAACGGAACTGCTGCTGCTTGCCCCTGATTCGACTCGAGTATACCCAGGCACGGTATTTGTACGAGGCTGAGGAAATCGAAGTGCGGATTACCGCAACGTCGGCGCAATGGAGGAAATCCCAGTTGAACGCGAGGGATTTTATTTGGATGGCATGACCGATGATGAGGTGTGAGTACCGGGCTCTCCATGAAATCTGCAAGTCTTTGTGCCCAAGCTGATGTTCTGTAGCTGGTGGTATCTGGTTTACTGCGTTGGTGGCGCATTGTCTTTCGTGGCTGTCTGGATGTACTATGGGATTCAATTCTTTACATGGTTGACTTCGGAAGAGATCATAAAGTACCAGATTGAGGTTCCAAATCCTCCTGGTGATGGGAGGGTTATGGAGAATCCTTCCATCAAGGTATGCGCTACCCCTCCATGGCTCCAACTCGGCTTGCGGACTAACATTAGACAGGCTCCTGGTTCAACAGCAATCCAATGTTATGCCCCAGCTACTGGCGAGTTCCTAGGTCTCGTAAACCCTACCACCCCCGAAGGTATCGACCGAGCAATCGAGAAAGCGCAGACGTCGCAGGAGAAATGGAAGGATACCACATTTGCGCAGAGACGACAAGTCCTCCGATGCATGCTCCAACATATACTGGATAATCAAGAGGAGATCTGTCGGGTTGCTTGTCTAGATTCGGGAAAGACCATGATCGATGCTACATTAGGAGAAATTCTAGTTACGGTTGAGAAGCTCCGCTGGACCCTGCGACACGGCGAGAAGGCATTGAAGCCTTCCAGCAGACCTACGAACCTCCTCATGATGTACAAGAAGAACACTGTTGTCTATGAGCCGCTTGGTGTGGTTGCAGCACTGGTATCGTGGAACTACCCGTTCCATAACTTGCTTGGCCCTGTGATCTCGGCTATCTTTGCTGGAAACGGCATTGTTGTCAAGGCCTCGGAGAACACTGCCTGGAGTGCCAATTACTTTTCACTCATTGTCAAAGGTGCTCTTGCTGTCTGTGGCCACAACACGAATATTATTCAAGTTGTCACTACATGGCCCCAGACTGCCAATTACCTGACTTCGCACCCTTCCATCTCGCACGTCACATTCATTGGTAGCCGACCTGTTGCTAAACTCGTTGCAGCATCCGCCGCAAAATCCTTGACGCCTGTACTTGCTGAATTGGGAGGGAAGGATGCCGCTATTGTTTTGGACTCTGCATTCAAGGACTTACCTCGCATCCTTGAGATTCTCCTCCGTGGTACATTCCAGGCTGCTGGGCAGAATTGTATTGGTATCGAACGCATTATTGCTACTCCCCTCGTTTACGACCAACTCGTCATGATGCTTGAACCGCGAATCAAAGCCCTCCGAGTAGGATCTGCTCTCGACGCACCAAAAGACGCCCAAGTCGATGTAGGAGCCATGATCTCCGACGCTTCCTTCGACCGACTCGAAAAGCTCATCGCTTCAGCAGTCAAAGACGGTGCCCAACTCCTCGCCGGAGGAGAGAGATTCAACCACCCCATCCACCGCTCAGGCCACTACTTCCAACCTACTCTCCTCGTTGACGTCACGCCCGAAATGGCTATCGCAAATGAAGAATGCTTCGGCCCCATCTGCGTCGTCATGAAGGCCAAGAATGCCGAAGACGCCTGCCGCATAGCCAACGCGCCAGACTTCGGTCTTGGAGCCTCCGTTTTCGGCAAGCCTGGCTTCACCGTCGACGCCATCATCAGACACCTCAAGACCGGCATGGTAGCCGTCAACGACTTCGCTGTCTACTACGCCGTGCAGCTCCCCTTTGGAGGCCAGCGCGGAAGCGGGTACGGACGATTCGCTGGTGAGGAGGGACTGAGGGGCTTGTGTAACATCAAGGCTGTTTGTGAGGATCGCTTCTTTTGGGCGGGCGTTAAGACGGCTATTCCGGCGCAGGTGCAGTATCCTATTCCGGATACGAAGAAGGGGTATGAGTTTACGAGGGCGGTGGTTGAGGTTGGGTATGGGGTTGGCCCGTGGGCGAAGGTTAAGGGTTTGTTGAGGATGAGGAAGAATTCGTAGTTGGGAGGGAGGTTTGGTGGGATGGATGGGATTTTTAAGTCTTTGAGGATGACGGTTAGATAGAGAGATAGAAACTTTTTAATGTGATGATATGACTATAGCAATTGTATCTGTTGTGAACACCTGTGTGTAGGTAGATAACGGTAGATGCTGTTGTTGGATCTTTCTGTCTTAAGAGGTCCTCTAACGTTTAGCAAGAACTTCTTGACTTCCATAACAACGAGAGCTTGGTGGAATTCGTCGTCATCTCATGATTTCCCCTCCCTTTCTTGACTTTCGTCCCATCCTCGACTATGGCCCAGTTGTAAAGTCACATTCCATCCTAAAGTTGGTCTTCAGATCGATGTGTAACCCAATAGCGGTCTCGTGCTTGGTCATGGCGCAGGATGAGGTACGTTATGTGTTCCTTGGATACCGAAATTGCAGAGAGTCGAAGTGGCTAGCAGACATGATTTCGTAGATAGGCGATGAGGGAGGTTTTCCGGATTTGTAGCTGGATAGTTTGCGTTCGACGAGAGTGGAGTTGTAGCTAGGATTGTAGGTGGTGAATGCAATGGGAATGTGAGTATAGTATGAATATGAATATGAATATACAGGAGAAACCCTGTGATGAATTGTAGTGTTTGTAGAGCGAGGACTGTGAGAGGAGGGAGTTGTTTTGTTGCACGTAGTAGGTTTGTTTACTTCGGGAAGCTGGGCGAAGGAAAGAAAAGGTGGGGAGTGGGAAGGTGAGCGTGGATGACGCGAAGAAGCTAGTGCCGAGGAAGGAAGGGGCAGTTTTGTTGCACGTCGCGTGTTTGTTTACTTTCGATAGTGAATTACGGAAATGAGAAATCCGAAGGTGAAGTCGGCTCTGGAAGAAGGTTGAAGGTAGGAACGAGATTAGCAACATCCGAAGCGAGATATCAGGGCCCTAATTGTTAGGTTCACTTGAAGCGGGACCTATTGAGATGAAAGACAAACCTAGGATTAGTGGCCACAATTGCACTTTAGCTTCCGCTCTGGTGAAGTGTTCCGCTAATGTTAAAGTCAACGTCCTTTAGCTGAGTGATAAAGGCTAACAATGAAAATTTGCTGATGTACGAAAGCAAAGATGGGTTACTTTTTTTGGAATTGAAGAACCTGGTATTGGTATCTGTGTAAGATAACGAAGATCAGTATCTTCCCTATGGGAAATCCTAGGGGCAGCACTTGGAGGCATTTAGAAGTGGAGAACAAAGTGGGGTCGATAAAAGGGGAAGCGAAGATAGCCGAGTCAACAATATTAGTGTTCAAGTCAACGAGTCAAGTCAAGTTCGATTGGGACAGGTAGTTCCCTACTAAGATATTAGAGACACAGCTGAATGATATCTAATAATGTAGCAGATGGTCATTTCCCTGGAAAACCCTCACAGACCACCCCCTCTGGTGACCCCCTACCCAACAAATGCTCTCTATTGGACAAGAATGTACAAAATCATCTAGCTGGTGTCGCTCCTTGAATCTCTTCCTCTATTGCTATAGTTATCAGTGAATGATATTCACCGCCTTGCTACCTCTCTAGGCCAATGGTATGAAGGATGCAGATCCGATGCTCATCACAGGTGCATGGGCAGTGACACGCCCATACACTGGCAGATCCCAAACGGGGTATCTCAACACTCGATCGTGGACCCAATATCCAACCCCATAGATGTCTAAAGCGATGTTGTTGGTGTCCGTGTAAGTGTGTGGGGTGTAGGCGAAGCTTTCTTCAGTGAATACCTCGCCCGAGGAGGTCATGTCGTAGCGTCGAAAGCTTGATGTATCATTGCTTCGGGTGGCATCTATATTGGACATATCTTGGCTGAGGCGAGGACTGGATCTTGTGATCTCTTCACAAGCTAAATGCAGAATATGCATTAGTGAGTTCTATGTAGGTTTGAAGGAATGTAATTACTCGAATTGTCCTGGCGCTTCGCCGAATTTGTCGTCTTCTCTATTTTCTCCGTCACGCACACATGCTCTTCAGATAAGGTATGTTTTGAAGCTTCGTATGAAGACTCTAGTCGAGTGTCGTCTCTGGGAAGAGGAGAGTGACGACCACTTGAAGACTTTGAGCATCTGGACTTCTTGGGTCCTCGGCTGTCTCTAGGATTGCATGGCATTGCCAACTTAATTGTCGAATTTCCAATTTTTGTTTGAAGTGAGAATATTTGTCGTCATCAGTGAGGACATGAGATGAGATTTCTAACTCCGGATCAGTCCAGATGCACTCCCTTTATGGGCATCGCCGCCATTTCCATGGTGGAAGACCACCTCACGGACTAATGCGCGGTCCATGACAGCCTCATAGGCGGTCTGATCATATGTGATGACCGCCATTCAAGACAAATTAATGGCGGTTGCACATGAGGGTGGTCTTGTAGGGCGGTACGCAGCCAGAAGGCTGGAGAGATGGGTGAGATGGCGGTCATCCCAATTGGGTATAGCGCAGCCGCCATATTTCCACTTCAGGAGACCGACCTCTCAGCTGCGACACGTTTGCCTCGAGTACAATAATTTTTTGCTGGGGCTTCTTCGCGATGCTGCTTGCATGTTGAGCGTCATCGCTTTCTTTCTCACCCATGTCCAAGATCATGACTAGGCATGCTCTTGCAGCAGTAGGAAATCCGAGACTCCAATCGCTGCCAAGGCCTAGCCTGGTGTGGAAGTCTGCGATCTTGCGTTCTCATCAAACCCCTATCTCATCGCAGTCATGACTTCCTTAGTTGATTTGTCTGGAGTTGGTATGTGCTTTTCATTTGATCCACGGGAACGTGTATTGACTCCGGTAGATATGAACAACCCCAGGAACATGGAATACTACTCTCAGATGCTGGTTTTCAAGATTGATCTCATCAAAGAGGACCTATCGTTCGTGGGACAAACAAACACCCAGCAGAGAACACTACAAGCACTCGCCCATAGTCTAAATCTAGAATACGAGTATTGTTTATCAACAAAAACCGTCAGAATCAGTAGACCGGTGGAAGCTCCGCGTCCTGCAGAACAGCCTCAAAACTTCAATGCCGACCAGCCACCTTCTTTGTCCATCCCTAACGACCTATTTCAGAACCAAGATTGTGGCTTTGGTTTTTTCGAGTTAGGCCAGAGCAGCTTATCAATGGAACATGAGGACCACGACCTCTCAGCACAAAAGTCACATTCTCCTCCTCAAACTGTCGGAGATTCCAGGAGCCACATGAAGAGTCCATTTCCAAGTCCTGATTCTGTTCCAGTTGATTTACAGGTGATCGGGCCACAGAATGTCATCCCAGCTACTATTTTGCACAGCTGGTCGCCGGGCTGTTTCTGTGTCGTCTGCCAAACTGGCGTCACACAGAATCATTCAGACTACTGTGATGAGTATGCGAAGAGTCATTCCTCAAATAACAATCTCAGACCGCAATGCATGAATTGCGGGGGAGAGTATTCCCGCAGAGGCTCTTCGATAGGCTCTGTCCTGTGTGGAACCTGTGAGAACGGTGGAGATGTTGGTGATCGAATACCATTACCGTACGTATGAAATAACATGAATCTATACATGGCACGAAGCTAATTTTTAAAAGACTGCCTAACCAGTCTATAACATCGTCTTTACTCAATGATGTAGATTTGACACAAGGTAGGAATGCAGAACGCTCTTATCCACCAACAGATCCTACAGTAAGGACATCGCTCGCTCATGATACGCAGGTTATCTCGTCCACATCCGCACATAGTGACGAGTGGAAGTGGTATAAATGCGATCTCTGTTCAGACGCATTTTCTAGCAAAAGTCTGTTCAGCATCCATAAAATGTCCCATGGGCCACCTGCGTACAACTACCCGAATTGTACTCAGACGTTCACAGGGGCAAGCACTCTTCAGGATCACGAAAAGCAACAGCGAGACATGCCTGCCGCAGACGACTTTCCACTCCGACGGTATCCGACTACATCCGCAAACATGTTACCAACTCTCCCTTCTAATACGCTGGATAACCAAGTAAAGTGCTCTGATATCCACGACACTAAGCCGGAAAGTGTCAACAGCGGTGCCAGTACTGGGTATCAGGAATACGTTTTTGATTCAAAATCAGTACAATCGGGTGGTAGCTATGGCTCGGGTGCATCAGGTGCATCAGGTGCTTCTGGAGTCTCGGGTCGGCGGGGGCGCTTGAGTGACTGGGCTCGAGCGGGCATGAATGCGTTGAAGCAGGTGGGTGGCGCGTGTTGGAGATGTAAGTTCCTCAGGAAGACTGTAAGTATATCCAAAGTATCGGTAGGGCGTGTACAGAGTGAACTGACTAAGCTAGTGTGGATCTCAGACTCCTTGTCGGCCGTGTCCCTCGAACGCACAATCTTCAAGCTGGGCTGCTTTAGGCTGCCAGCGAGGTCCATTCCAGATGGTCAAAATTGTCCTCTGTCCGGGCAAGCCTGCATTTGGCTTCCTTGTTGAAGACGAGTTCAGTATCGGAGAGACCAATGTCACCCAGGATTCAAGTGATAGTGATACAATTTTACGGTCTTTGGAGAGTTCAGAACATAACACTTCGTGGCTTGATGAAGAGAATGACACTGAATTGAAAGACAAGGATGAAGGTTTTGCTTCACGTGCATTTGCAACGCGCAAACTGTTTTTGCAGGCGATGTCCAATGCTCACGCCCTAGCTGGCTATCAACTTGTCGAGAGCGCTTTATCTCCCGTCAAGGAAGGTGTATTGGCAGCCGTGTGGGAAATTCTGCATTGTGACCCGACTTGCGGAGTCCTGGATAACAATATCCTTTCCGACAAGCATGGGGATTTTGGGTACCTTGCCCAGCTTTTATCGTCAGCAGCTGTGTGTCAAGCTAACACCAGAAGTGTAAGTCTACTCAATTGAATAATAGTGCTAACTTCGCTTGATATCCACTAATGCGCATGGTAGAACGAGTTAATAGCCCAATCTGTGATATGCTTGCGGATCTGCGCTCAAGCACTGCGAGCGAAGCAGGCAGGGCTTCTCGAGCGCCACTGGCATCAACAATGCTCCCGAAGCAAATGTAGATTTGAATGTATATCGGTGATCGACATGCATATACAGCTCTACTTGAAGGAACTTTCTCGCGTAATGTTCAGCAAGGACAACATGCGTAACCCACACCTCTGGTGGCTGTCAATTTTCTACAGCTTTTGTATTCAGAGCATTGTTCGAAAGGCCTTGATAGATTTGACAAGCTGTCCATCTACGAACCAACTTTTTTGGGACGGCTTTTCTGCAGAGCAGTATCTCCATCTACCAATCCGGCTTTTCATCGCTAGCACAGCAGCACTAGATCTCGCGAACTCAAAGGATGGATTGCGCTACGTCTCTATCCCGAAGCACGGAGAGTTGCAGAAGCAGGAAATTTTGGGTCTTATGCTTGCTGTAGAGCAACCCAAATGGGAACTAAACAGCGTGACCAGCACCGCTGTGTATCTCAACAGGCTATTTGGGTTTGAAGACGATGGTCGATATATCAAATTTGACTACCGCTCTGAGGAGGACAAGGTATGGAAAGAAGTCTTCCACGGTCGTTCAGAAACACTTCCCCTAGCAGCGCCGCAGGAATACCAGAACTCTTTTGGGCACATCAAGGCAGACAACAAGTTCGGCTGTGGGGAAGAGGGTTGTCGCAAAAAGTACCCGACAAGATTGCAACTGTGAGTAAGCTGAACAAGTGTGAATGCCGCCCAGCTAATGAATATAGATTTCGCCACCTCACATACCATACATCGGGGCAGGTTTTAGAATGCGAAAGACCGCACTGCGCTTTAGACGGTGGTGAGAGGGCTCAGCACTGGCTAAACCATAACGTCCAACGCAGACAGAAATGCCACTATGCAGATCAAACTTTTCACTTTGCTCTGCAGGATGTATTTTCATTCAACAAAAAGTTATGGAAAGAACTGTGGGTGGGTGGCAAGAATCCGGATCCTGTTTGGATCAGTGACACTTTCCGGGCAGCAGAAGAAGGATTTGGATCCTACAGCAGTGATGACAACGCCTGGCGTAGACCCACAAAGAAGGTCAAGAAGAAAGCCTTGGTAAAACTACGGCCGATTCCGTTTCCATGACAAACTCATGATTCCGTACCATCCGCCACTTTTGAGCCGTAGTTCGAGGTTACGCGTTCTGTGATTGGGAGGAAATGCACGTCGGAAACAACCTCCTTGATAAAGACTGAAATCAAGAAATCGTGTACGCAAAGGCAGCACACTTGCAGAGCCCAGAAAAAGTAGAAGGGGTGTGGAGTACAAGCACTTTGACCATTCATCACAACTATCCTTAGGCGAGGGTCACTACTTGGGTCAAGCCGGGAAGAGCTTGAATCAACTGATGAGTGACAAGGTCCAGACAAGGGCTACAGAGAGAGAAGTATCTAGATATCTAAAAGATCTATCGATTCTACATGGACCCAACGCCAGACACCGCCCATGGTAGTATTGGTAGTTTACATGCCCACCCAACTCAGCCCAATCAACGCCATCAATGCACCCCTTTCTGCCATCCTTTCTTAATCTCACAATTATCCCTACCCTGCTATTTTACCTTCCCCGCAGCCAAAACAGACACCACACTCTCCTCCACCCTCCCCTCCTTAAGCCTCCTCACGCGTTCCCGCTCACTCCTCTCCCTTCGTCCAGCCTCCAACTCCCTATTAACTAGCGCGCGATCTAATTCCTCATCTCTCCAACTTCTGCCCCGTCTCCCTCCCTCTCCCCACATGCTCACCCTCTGGACCTTCCGTAGCTTAGTCAAGCCATACGCGCAGACTATGCCGGCGAAGACCATGCTCCAGCCTGTGACACCCCAGAAGCCGATGTCGGAGTCCTCGATGAAGTTCTTCAAGTTCATGCCATAGAGCGCGGCGATGAATGCGCCTGAGCCAATGCCAAGAGTGCCAATGGAGAATTTGAGGTCAAGCAGCATGAGGGAGTTGCGATTTGCATCTAGGATGGCTTTTACGCTGTGGCTGAGTTAGTGTTTGGGTCAAGCCTCTCATGTCCAACTCCATGAAACGAGTTGAAGAGGGGATATGGAGAGAAAGGGATGAAGGAAAAGTAAACGTACATCTCCTCCGTATTACGGATATTCGAAACCAGATTCCCAGACTCCTGCACGATTTCATCGCAGAGCTTATGGTAGGACTCAAGAAGCATCTCCACTTCGGTATGGTCATCCTCTCCACGCACCAAATCATGACTCTTTTCTGTCAGGTACATAGCTGCTAGATCATCATCTGCTTCAAGCACCTCATCGATAGCGTCTCGAACCAGCTTGGCTTTCTGCTCAAACGTACCCAATTTCTTTGAGTAAATAAGCAAGACTCGGAGCTTATCCCTATCGATATCCTCTTCTAGTTGTCTCAACACCCTGACAACTGGCTTCCTCACACCTTCAAATTCCTTCTCCAAGCTGGTTATAGCTGAGATGAGAACAGCTTCTAGAGCGCGGAATTCGTAGGGTAACCCTCCTGCTAGGGGTGAGGCTTGTTTCTGCCGGAGCTTGTCTTCGAGGTCGTAGATGAAGGCGCTTTGGTTGTAGGAGTCTGTTGTACCGTAGGCGTCGAAGACGAGGACACGGTTGGCTTTGATGAGGACACGGAGGTGGAGAAGGTTGATTAGGATGGCAGAGGGGCGGACGAGGATATGTGGGAGGAGACTGCTGTCTATCTTTCTGAGATCGCGGGGAAGGAGTCCATACTACAGCAGACGCAAAGTTAGCATTGGCAATCGAAAGACGGTATTAAGAGTATAGCACATGTAGTGGAACATACCTTTGCAATTAGCTCGCTCTTCTTGAACTCCCCACTAGCAAGTACCACATTTCCATTCTCGTCGAACTCCGTACAGCGAAGCTTGGGCTGCGCTGCTGCTTTAGCAGATATATGCCTTCCTAAGCTAAACATGGAATTGTCACTGTCCTCCTCCGAACCATGTAGTGTTGAAGGCAAATCGTCTGGCCGCAATGGTCTCCCACCTCGCAGTGATGTGACACCCCATAGCTTCTGATGCCACTTCTTCGAGCCCGAATGGGCATTCCGATGTGTGATTAACGAGCCTCCATATCCCAAGCTCTTATTCCTAGCAATGTCATGCGAATCGGTCGAGGATGTTTTCGCTGCCGCAGAAGTAGATCTGGGCCAAAGGAACTCCAGATTCAGGAACCCAGCCTCGACGGTAGCACGTCGTGGCGAAGATGTAGACAGCCGTCTCGAATTCGAGGGAGTTTTCACGCTTCCGCATGTCCGCAGCTGCGGTGCTCGAGCTCGAGGCGCGGCATGGTCGAATGTGAAGCCAGGTCGAGGATTGGGGCTGAAGAAGCAGATGCTCTCTGATTGCGACTTGAGGAATTTGAGAAGGCTTGATGAGGGTGCGGGTGCATGCAGAGACCGCATATCCGCTAGATAGAGTGTCTATTGGATTTGGATGAGGACTATACCTTCATCTGCTGTGGTGGGCGGCGATTTTTGGATTTAGATATTTTGAAGTCTTGGAATTTTGAGGTTGGATCCTTGTCGGGTCACATGATGAGTACTTACTGTCTCGCAATTCTCATAAACACTACGCAGAAAAGGCTGGAATGTTTGATATTTGAATCATCATTGCTTTACTATAATAAATGCACACCATTGCTATTTCGTTCGAGTCTGTAAAAGAAATATTTGGGGACCGCATTGCAAGCCTTTGACTTGCCCTATCTTCTGGACACTCCAAGCCAGCACCATAATCTTTATCAAGAGAAGGAAAGGAATATGGGACGCTGCAGAGTACAAAATGAGGTAGAATGACGTCCGTGTGTAGCCTCTATCACGATTTGTACCGAGTTATCTTGACCAAACTAGTAAATATCATAAGAGAAGTATCACGAAAAGTCAAGACCAAGTTTCGTTGCAAAAGCAAAATTGCTTCATATCATCATCATTGCTCTATTATCAGGAGTACAAGCAAGCGCTGAGTGGCAGTCTCATGCCGGGTATTGAAAGAAAACAAGTGTCATGCCATCGCTCCGTCCATCCATCCCGATCCCGTCCTATCGTACAAGCTCTCATCCTCGCTCACTGGCATTAAACCCAAATCTTTCCCTTAGACCATCCGAAATCTAATGCTGTGTCCACATTGTTCGAGTAGAGTGTGGATGAGAAAAGGTATGTTGTATTAGTGCCGAGTAGGATGAGAGGCTTTAGACATGGCTTGTGGTGTGTGTTCCTTTGCGGCGACGACCACCGCCACGACCGCAGGTGAGGCAGCTGACGATGATACCGAAGAAGGAAGCGATGGCGTTGATGATAGCCTTGAGTATACCGGCAATGCCGTTAACGACAGCCATAATGCAGGCTCCGATAGTCTGGAAGACAGACTTGATCTGTTGTTTACATTAGCGACTTGCGCCAAGTGGGACGAGGCTAGGGCGAAGGAAACTCACGCATGATACGACGGCACCCATTTTGAAAATTTTGCGCTGAGCGGCTTGGTGTTGATTGAGTATTCGAAGTCGTGGTGGTGGAGAGCTTCAAGGTTTGTTGTCTTGAAGGAAGTTGAGGTTGTTTGTTTGTTTGGTTGTTGGAATGAAGAGAGCAGTTCTGAGAAAAAGGAAGGGTGCTCGACATATATACGCTCACCTTTGCCCGGCCAGCCAGCCAGCCTTACTCATGGTACACATGCCACCGAGCACTCACCGTGTCACCTTGAGAAGGCGCGTCATAGGCAGGCGCAAATAGCATCCTGTCGTATCAAAATTGAACGCTCAGGCAGGGATCACCTGCCGTATTTTATGACGTCGTCGTGATACTGCCCTTGTCTGCACACCCCGAATTCTGCAATTCCCATTGCCGCCTTTGTCTTGGGAAGCGAAGAAGTGAAACTCCGCCCGGCAAGGATGGCCGGGAGAAGATTCTCATTGGTACATTCACAATTAAAGTCATCTTCAAAATCAGGGAACTCAAAACATGAGATCTGGGGAAGGCAAGGATCGCCAAAATTTGACGCCACACTGTGGCTGGTGAGGTCAGAGGCCCACAAGCGGCACCACGCGGCTTGTTAATATTGACAGCGGTCGCCGTCGACTACGGGAGAGATCGTTCGATCGCTAGCTGACTCGTCCTTAGCTCAATGAAATTTTCTTTATTTGTCGGACTTGAATCGGCGAAGTCCACATGTATCTTCTCAAGCGAGAAAATCAATCTGCAAGTGATCGAGAATTATGATGACATCGGTGTAATCACGCGTGGTGACACACAGACTTCCCGGAAAGGGAAATGAAGGTCACTCTCGCTACCAAGGAAGATTTTCCGATATGGATACCAAGAGCCTCTGGGAAGACTCGACGTCTTGAAGTACTTACTTCTAATATAAACTCAGTCTCGAACGCCGGAGGGGGAGCAATCGGGCTCCAAAAGACCCATCATCAAATTCGAGGGGAAATCCAATAGCCATATCAAGGCTATATCCTTGCAGAATTTAATGTCCGAAGCTTGAAAAGTTAAATTTGGACCAGGCCAGACCGATCCGAGCTCCGAGTCTTGGTCAGTCAGACGATTGAGATAGTTGGACCAGACCAAGGTGATGGCAAAGGCTGCATAAACAACCAGGGTTAAGGCCAATGCCGCATCCCTTCAATCTCATATTTCTTAATAAGTTCACGTTTTGTTCTAGTCATGTTCTGACAGCCTGGGAGTTATTCATAGCGGTCTGTATGCTCGCTTCTGCGGTGTTGTGGGATGATAGCCGGACAAAGACGCGTCTACAGACACGGTATATCTTCCGATATGAGGAGCGAACATAGTCGAAGAACGGCCTGGAACACTCCTGTTTGATTTGATCCCGGGGTCGCTGAAGTAAACGTTTTTTTTAGGAGTATGCGCACCCGAAAAGACGAATCCAAAAGCTAGTTATTAATTTGCAAAGCGCGCATCCACAGTCTCGATGTGTAATGGGCCAGTCAAAGGACTATTCGAGTACTTTCGCAGACATCGGCAAATCAAAATCTCAGCAGATGGGTCACAGAAATAGCTGAGATCACTGGAACGGGATGGAGTTGCTCATTTGGGCGTTGGGGATATCAATTACTGCAACTTCTTTAGAAAGCACCCGTAATGTATGGGGGGAATTCGACTTAGACATGCACGCTGAAAATGCAATGCCTTTGATAGTTTTGTAAAGAAACCAAAGAATGGCTCTTATATCACATCCAGCAGAGATCTCTCGTAACAACGTCCTTCGTAAGATGGGTGAACAGCTTCATGTTGATGTCAAGTATCGTAGCGAAGCTTGTGCTTTTGCTACAGTGATGTTTCAGTAAGGAAAGGCTCGGACAGCTTGGGCGTTTGCTTCAACCTTTTGAGATAGGGGCGAGCTCTTCGCTCGACCAGCTCTGGTGGAGAAAGACCTCTGAGCTTAAAGTCAACAAGGATCGATCAGAGTGACAGGAATGACTGATGAAGGATGGAGAAGGGAGATGGATGAGAGAATGCTTAAGTGTGCATCCAAACAAAGCTGTGTTTGTACGCAAACGCGATGCTTTGACGCGCCTGGAGGCATCTTGAAGACACGTGACTCCCTTTCTTCACATAGGTAAACGCCATCCATTTACTGACTCTACTTTTAAGAAAATGAAGGAGAGAGGGAGGTAAGATTAAACACTCTCTCTTCTCTCGGGTTACTGTACGTCTATAGGTACTGCATGATAGCCAGACAAGTACTCGCTTGCCTTGACATTAACACTTCTTTCAATCCAAGACAGTGACTCGTCCACTGTCCGAGTGGGCTTCCACTATCTCCCATTTATCTTCCTCCTCCTCTTCTAACGCCGCTTGATCCTCGGCGCTGTGTTGCCTTCCATTTGCAGTTGTCTCGGCTACTGTGTGTACCTTCGAAGTCTCATCAATTCTGCTCTCGAACACGGTTGGATCATAACTATCGTAAGTTTTCTCACCCCTTTCAACCATTCCTTCAATATTCTCTACCCAACCAGCGACCCAGTCCCGGATAGATTGATGGATTTCGGTGCTTCCTTGCCATGATGCATTGCTCCAGTATCGATACTCTCCAGCCATGATTTCTCTCCCATCCATATTCTCTTTCCAGACAGAGGGAGGGATGAAGTAGTGTGAGAAGCCATCACACTCTACGCTAGCCTGTAGTTTTATTTCGAAGAAGGGTGTGGCACCGCTCATTCTCAACCCCTCGTCTTTAAGGTCCCAAATCACAGGTTCCGTATCTTCGTCATTGACAGCAATCTCGTCAAGCCCGGCAATGCCCCCCTCGAGGAAGTGATAGCCACCATTGAATCTATAGATGTCAGAAAATACAACACTTCAGTACAAGTGGTAGTGCCTACCCGTTTGCAACCCTGACCATCTCCTTCAAATCATCCGGAAGGGCGCCCACAGTTTTCTCAGCAGCTTCAATCTCCTCCTCAGTTGCAGGCGGACGTAAAATGTCGTCCGCACTCTTATACCCCATCCTCTTATACTCAACGCCATTTACCTCCCACCCTCCCTTTGCCAATCTATCAAGCAGTTCTCCCCACCCCACCTTCTCAGGTGCAAGAGACCACTGCCTCCCCTCCCTCGCTCTTAGCTTGATAACTTCTATAACCTCTCTCACAATCCCGTCCGCGATATCTTCCGCTATGAAGAAAGGATTCGTCTCCTTTCCACCCCTCGCCATCAGCGGCAAAACATCCCAAATCCCAGGCACCATAAGGTAATCCGTCAAATCCCCACCATAAACGCTATTGAACCCATCAACTCTCAATCCTAACCCCAGCACCTCCGCCGCTTTCTCCAGTTCTCCATATCGAATGGCAAGCTCCACAACTAGTCTCCGATAAAGCAGATACGAATGCCTCCTCTTCTTGGTCCTCAACGCATCTTTCCAATCCCACTCACGCGCAGGCACCTGAGGCCTATTATATAACTTCTCTGCACAAGAAATCGCCTCTCTCATCCTCTGCTCAGGTGGATAGACTCCATGCACCTTCTCCTTAGCAAGTAACCTCGCGCACATCCCTAATATGGCCTCATCATCGGTCTCCCGCCAGCAGTGGGGATCAGCAGGTTCGGGGAGGGAGCAATGCTCTAGCATCCAGCCTGTGCGAGTACATTCGCGGAACTTGTCCCATTGCGCTAACTCCAAGAAACCTGGGCTTTTGGAGGAGAGTGGGAAGCCGGTGGGACGAGGATGCGTTGTTTGGTGGGACTGGAGGAAGTTCTCCAGGGGTAAGGAGTGGAAGAGTGGCGGATCTGCTATGAGGGAATCGGGGGTCATCAGCTTCTCGCCGAGGTTACTGAGAGTACAAAACAGTTTGTAGGCGTGGTCGGTGTGGTTTGAAAGTAGTAGAAGGTTGATAAGGTGGTAGGTTTTCTCGACGGCGGGGCAGGGGTGTTTTGGCTCGAGGTACTCGCTTCTGAGTTTTGAGACTGGTTGTGAGGTGAACTCTTGGTCTATCCAGTCTGTGTAAGCTAGATCCGTTGACATCTTGAAGTTTATAGTATTTTTTGTAGCTGTAAGTGGTGTCTAAAGAATGTCGTCGAGTCGTCGAGTAGTCGAGGAGTTGGTGGTTCATGATTGGCTTTGTGGCACAGTAACTAGGCAGCTACCCTTTCTTCTTGAGCTCTAAGTATATTAATAGCTTTTAAAATGCAAATAACTCAATCTCGTATGACCAGCAGAGCAAAGGATTATGACTCCGTAGATACTGCAACGTTGTGTGAGATTGTTCTTGTGAACACGAGGTAAACATGCACGGCCCCGGACGGGAGTACTTTAGTGCACGTGACTAATCACCTCTCAACAGGGCAGTGATCTTAATCCCAACTTTTTAACGTTGCTGAAATATGCTGAACAGAGAGATCACCTTCCAGGCCGGTATGAAACCATGGCATCTTACTAGCATACACAGCCATCAATTTATGCGCCGTGTTTTCAAGGCTCTGAAGCGCTCCCGGGATCTTGCTGCTTGTCGCTAAACGCGATACTACAACAATGTACTACTTGGTTTACACTATTGAGTCTTAATTGAACTACTGTTTATCAAACTCACGAGCTATCATTAAAGCCTGTAAATTGTGAAACTAGTGAAGCGACCTGTGCTACGGAGGACGAACTCGACAAAGGCTGCTTCTTGGCCTTGTTTGTTGACACAACAGGATTCACCGGAACAATTTCACGAGAACTTCTAAGTCGATAAGCACCCACTGCAAGGAGATTTCTTGACCTTTGAAGCACAAAATATTTTGATTACTTATGTGCAGATTACTTATCACACCGAGAGTTAGCAGCTTGGTCAGTCAGCAGACCGAGGCTTGTTTCTCATCACATCTGAATCTCGAGATGAATACAAAACAAAGCGATGCACGCTGCTGGATATCGATTTAAACAAGAAAAAAAAGAAAAGGATGGCTCTTGACACACCCACAGGAGACGAAGATGTCTTCATCCTCGCCAAACATACCCGAGTCCACGGTCTCCAGAGGCACGGAATCGCCAGCTTTCGAGGAATACAGTATGGGACTATATCTCAACGCTTTGGAGAAGCTAAATATAAGCCACTATCCGATTCAAGCAGCCTCATCGATGCAACTGCTTTCGGACCTCACTGTCCGCAGCCTTCGGACCCTCAACATGATGGATTGAAGCATCTACTTGCCGAGCTTGAGAAGCCAGTGGGAATTGTGTCTGAGTTTGACTGTCTGAGAGTCAATGTCTACACGCCGAGTACCTCTTGGGGCCAAGAAAAGAAGCTGCCGGTGCTGGTTTGGATTCACGGGGGAGCTCTAGTCACGGGGAGTGGTGACGAAGAAACTGGTAACTAGAAAAGACGAGACAGTCATGAAGCGAACTAAACTGTTGCAACATTAGGTGGCGCAGATCTCGTCCAGAAGGCTCTCGAGCTAGGTAAGCCATTCGTCTATGTGACATTAAATTACAGACTCGGATTATTTGGCTTCAGTCATTCCATCGAACTTGAGCAAGAAGCCAAAGAGCACAGGGAAGGCGGATTTGCCAACCAGGGCCTACTGGATCAGCGACTGGCTATGAGATGGGTAAGTGTCGCATTCTTAAAATTTCAAATAGCTAAAGGTTCTTAAAGGTCAAAGAAAACATCCACTACTTCGGCGGCGACACGTCTGAGATCACGCTCGCAGGTGAATCCGCAGGAGCAGTCTGTATTCTCGCTCATCTGAGATCCGACGTCCTCATCTGCAAGCGCGCGATTATCATGTCTCCTCCTCGGTGGCCGATGCAGTCTCTTGCCAAATCTCAAGCAATATTCGACGACGTCTACAAGGCAACCAGCCTTCGTGAGGATCAATTGGGTTCTGATAAGCTCGAAAGGATACGAAACTTGACTGCCGAGCAGCTGGTCGCTCTCGCACCTCCATTCTTGGGCTTCACATGGGATCCCAAATGGTTCGCTGAAGCGGACATCGGAAAACCGCTCGACGAGATGAGTGCTATCCCTCCTTGGCTGGACGGACTCGTAATCGGATCAACCAAAGATGAGATCGCTGCGTGGGGTCTCCCGTCCAAAGGGTACACCCGCCATGAACAAACCAACATCCTCAACACAATCATCCCCCATTCCGACTTCCGCCGCGAGATAATAGAAGAGTACGACATAAGCACGCTCTCCGATTCCTCTCTTCTCCCCAGTCTCATACAGATCGGAACAGAAAGCCTCTTCACAAGCCTAGCACTCGACATCGCGAAATCGCTTCGTGTCCCAACAAGCCTGTATGTATTCGATCATAAAGACTCGTTTCCTGAGAGCTCGCTGAAGGGCTATGCCTATCATGCTTTCGATAATTGTTTCTTCGCGAGATTTCCGTCTGTCGCTGGACCTGACGCGACTCTTGAAATGCGGGCTACGGCGGACTTGACTACGAGCTGGGTGAGTATGTTCGTGCATGGTGAGCAGCCTTGGGAGGTGTGGGATGAGGATATTGGCAGGGGAATGGTGGTTGGGGAGTCCGTGAAGCAAGATGATGAGGTGGAGAGAGGTGGGGGCTTAGGAGGGGTGATATCTATAGTGAGGAAGCTTGAGGGTTTGGAGAGAATTGGCAGAATGACCTCGACGAGCGAGAGGAAGAGAATGTTTGAGGCAGCGGGACACAAACTGCTCTCGTTTTGATTGCTTTCAGGTTATTTGAGGTCTGGTTTTCATTCTATTGAACCTATGGAAGACACTTGGGTGAGGAGCAACACTTGTTCCAGATTCTCGCTTATATGTTTGCCAAGAAGTAAACAAAGAAAACACGTCCATTTCGCTCCCAAGTTCGGGCCTTGAAGTCTGCAGCACAAGCTTTCTGAACTCTTCAGAAATTACCATACGAGCTCCCACCAAGTGCCGCAGCTCTCATCCTAGCAGCTTGTAGTTCAGCCTGCGCCAGGGCCAGCCTAGCCGCATAATTGACCGCATCCGTATTCCCAACACTGTTAATAGCCACTCTTCCAGCCGATGCAGCTTGTGCAGTGTTCCCCACATGTGCAAGATTCCCAGCGTGATGTGCATGTTCTGCGACTTCTGACGCTACAACGACGGTAGCGACAACGCCGACGCCTATAGCGGCTCGTTTCCCCCATTTCTTCCTCGATTCCTTCTTCTCTTCGTCTGTGCGGTCGTCCCATAGTTTCTTCTCTTCTTTCTCTTTCTTTTCGCCTGAAGGAGTTGTCCCCCCCCGCTTTCTGAGGGAGTTGCTTTGTCTCTGTGCGGTACTTTTACACCGACTTTCGTCCCATAATGCTCTAGCTTCGGCGCCAGCTTCGCTCCATATACTTGTGCCTGCTCAGCTGCTTGGAGCTTCAGTAACTCGAGATGTCCGATCATCGAGCGGGGACGTGGCCGTATAGTTCTGGCTAGATTTGAAGTCGGGGGTGCTGGTTCGGCAGTGGTTGGCGTTGGCGCAAATTCAAAGGAAGGATTTGACGCTTGGCGATGTTTTTCGTTGCACGGTGGTGGTGGGGGAAAGGTGATTTGGATTTGGGTGTTATTTTGAGCAGGTGGTGGAGGTGGGAACTGTGATATATCTTGGTGATGCGGGTTGATATTCGGAGCTGTGCTCAACGGAGGTGGTGGGAACGAGGTAACAAGCCCAACAGGCTGCATTTCTGGCCCTCGGTGTGCACTAGGCTGGGTGAGTAGAACATGACTTGGCGGAGGATTCTGAAGTGACTGCTGGAGGCCTTGGGTGCCCATTATATTTTGTAGCCGTTGGGAAGGTGGAATTCTCCCCGGCTGAACGGCAGTATCTGGTTTAACTTCCATTGTTGGTACCTGGACTGGTGTGCTTTGCGCTGAAGAATCCAGGAGGATTTCTTTAACTTCGGTCGTAACAGGCCGCGGGTGCTTTGAACTACCAGTAGCGGGCTCGTTGGGAAAGTTCCATGTTGACTCCTGGGTATAGTCATTCACATAATAGCTAATCACACCTCATCAGCAGTCTTCTTGACTGATATCCCCAGGTCGTACCTCGTATTGTATTCAGCACTCCATTCCGTACTCCATCCCGTCGGAAGGTTCAAACTTGGAGTCATGGTTGTTGGTACAGACATCGGGACGCTAATATCGAATCCGCGGTTCGCTTTCTCTTTGTACATAAAAACACAAAACCCGTTCCGGGGGCGAGGTGACATTTTATGTTCCCTCTGTTCAGCTGCTCTCAGACATCCCCCTTCACGAGAAACAAGAGGAGGTCTCTCCCTCAGCCGCACGACACATCATTGGCGTGAAAGGCGCCACATTCGCTGAAAAAAGCTTTTCTTCGATATGGCGTTTGAAAAAGAACTCCAATTGGTAGATAGAAAATTCAAGCTCATGAATCAAGCATTTTTCGGAGGTTGAGGCGTGAATGGCTGGCGAAGACCCGCAATCGGTGGGGCTTAAGAACGATGGATAATTTCTGTAGCCAGCTTCGTGATATGTATCCCGAATCTACATTGTACTTTAGAGGTTGTTGTAGTCAGTCAGCTGCTACCCAGTCGCTCTTCCCACCGAGAAACCTGACCTAGGTAAATAAGTACTTTAATGTCCGCCAGGTTTGGAAGGTGCGATCTGAGTTGCATGGCGCAATGTCTATCTAGGACAACTTCGATGCAAGTCGGCAACTGTCACTTCTCTTTTCAATTACACCAACACTTCCAACCCCAGAGATGCATCATTCAAAGTCAGCATTCAAAATGTCTCCAATCTCAACACCTCCCAGCTATCAAGTCCACGTGATCTCGCGGCGCCTTTGCTCACCTCAGGCCCTAAGGTTAAGGCAGCTCGGCCTCGGCTCAGCCGCCGCTCATGTCTGCTCAGGTTCACGTCTGCTCACATATCTCACAAGACATCGTCAACTTCAAACGAGGATCCAGAAAACATTGAAGACCGGTGGACCGTCTTTCCCAGTTGGCCAAGGAACCCAGATCTATCCTATTACAGCTTAACAGCCTGTGCCAGCCAGCTAGTTTTCACGCGCAAAATGCCCACTAATCATCATTTCGAGGTTTTACTTTCTTGTAGTCAAAGAATTGCTTTCACAGCGCAAGTGCTGTATTTTCGGTGGCGAGTGATTACCTGAAATGGTGTGCAGAAAGGTGTGCACTAGTGCTTAACCAACCCGTGCTCAGCCTCATCAATAGAAGAGGCCGCCAAGTCATCATTGGCCTGGCTTGCATGAAAGAGGCCGGCCAAAATGGGCTTTCGCTTCACCACCAATGATGAATGCGTCGATTGTTTAAGACCCTTGCTAAAGGCTGCGTCAAGAAGCTACAATTGGGGCATCCATATACACTTTCTTCGAATCCTTCCACGCGCCCGGCCATGAGCATGGAATGAGGGCTGGGGATAGCATGACATAAAGGTGGTGGTTCCCCCACCGCGAAATACGACTTTCTACCTGAATTTTCACGCAGTACTAATTCTGCTCCATATTACCGAGTGTGAGTCTAATTCAGGCCAATTTATATGATTTACTGACATATTCACAGCCTTCTGGACTTTCCCTGAGCGAAGAAATCCTCCGCTCACCACCACATCTCGCGCAAATGTTACAGTGATCAATTGCGATCCGTCGATTCCGAGGCACATTCTTCACTCGTCGATAGAGGATCGTGCTGTCCGAGACCAGCAGAGTCCACTAGTCGAGATGGATTGTTCTCGGTATCGAATGGAAACGGTGACCACTGGGGGTTGGGACTGGAGGTCCCTAGTTTGGAGGATGAGTTGTTCAGGGGCACATCTTTTGAGGGTGCCGAGTGGTGGAACTTTTCCGAATTGGAGATACCGCAAGAAGGTTCACTGGAGAAAATACACCCTCTATCGATCTCACTTTCCTCATCCGCAGATGATAAGTTGTATGTGTCGTCAATTTCAAGCACTACTTCAGGGGCCAGCAGCCCCTCTAGTGTTACCAGGAGATTACCTGTGCTTCGAAGTACAACTGGACTGGTTCAAATTTATGATTGTCCAAGCTGTAGTCGAGGTTTTGCTCATCGGCACAAACTTAAGTAGGCTCCACTTCTGGCCTTCCTGTCTTCACAGACACAATGCCCAATGGCACTAACTCTATGCAGCAAACACATGCAATACCATGCCAGGCCATACCCATGCCTTGAAGCTGATTGTCTTCGCGCCTTTTCGCTCCAAAAGGATCTCTCCAGGCATCACAAATCGAAGCACAGCCCTAATCCCAACCGCTTCTATTGTCCTCACCAAGACTGCCAGGGTTCAAGAAAAGGTTTCTCCAGGCACGACAATCTTATACGGCATCTCGCTGATATGCACTGACACCTGCAAGAGTGTCTCTCACTACAAGATGAAGGAAGGAAGATCATTGATGCAGAGTAATACGTGGTCGTTTATGTTTACGGCCCACCCAAGTGTTTGTCTCGGAATGCTAAAAATATACGTTCCTGGCAGGCTGGATCGCGAAATCCGTCCTAAGCTGTCAAATGGTAGATATCACGATCACGATATATACTTAAGTTCTATTCGCAGAAAAGGAGAAGGATGAAGGAGAGACGACATGATTATCAAATGGTCAACTGTACTTGTTATTTATGTATCCAGCCTTATTTATAGGCTCGGCAATGATTGCAATCTTCCTTATTTACGAGCACGCTTTTGTCTGGGTTTCTTTTGGTTATCCTACAGGACACCATAAATATACGTCTCTTTCAGCACAAATCGGTTATTCGGATGGGAATCAGGGTTTGATAGATAGCAGAGCTTATAAGATTGCCAGTGGAGACTTTGCGGGATGGAACTAAGCAATAGGGATTTGAAGATCAGAAGAGAAGATCATTAAAAGACGCTCCATCATAGAGTTTTCCACTCGTACTATCGCTACACTCCGCACAGTGACTGAGTTCAAAGGGTGTATAGCCACTAATAGCACAATGAAGTCATAATATAGCCATAAAAATGAGAGAGACGAATTGAAAAGGATTACCAGCTAAGTCAGACTCAAACTTTTTTTTTCGCTGGTTCTGTTTTAGTGTTTGGACGTGAGCAGCTGCCGCCTTAACCTGAGCCGAGGGTGAGCATTCCTGAGCATGCCTGAGCACGTCCTGAGCACGTCCTGAGCATGCGCTGAGAGGCCATTTTAGCTCCCCAAGAGAACCTTTCTGGCTCCTTTGATGCTCGGTTATACTTTTCTCATTTTGTCTCCTAGTATAGATCCTATTTTGGATCCCTTGCGACCGAAATTCCCCCGGAGCCAGGACTTCCTTTCCCTACAACTTTAAAGCCTCCTCCACGCGAGGCTGTGATGACGTGGCGTGGTGACACGACAGTACTCCACATGCTGTGATTCTTTTTCCTTATCTTCTAGTAGTTCAAGTTTCCCGGTTTTACTCTCCCTCTTCCTCTTTTTGCTAACTGACGATTTGCGGACTGCCGAGAACTGTTGAAAGGTTTCTCGGCTTCTAATACGTGATTGTCTGGCCATAATACATTAAGCTTTTTTGGCAGCAGCTAGCAACCATGAACGTCCCACAATATCCCTTCGCACCACCAATCGATTTCAACCATTGCTTCGCGCGCTGGCAAATTCCGCGAGCAGGTCAGACATCTCTTGACGCTCGCGTTACTCAAACCGTCTGGGCGCAAACCTCGACAGATTTCGTGGCCACCGTCCGCGACATGAACGATATCGCCAATGGAAATAGTCCGCTATGGCTGTCTGGAAACTCGGCTCTATTGTATGCGGGGATTTACCGCTGTCGGGATATACCTATGACTCCACAGTATGGCCTTGACAGCGATGCAGCAGTCCTCAGCATCATCTTGCCTTCTGGCCTTGCGAAACTGAGGAAGGTTTCCGATGACGGGTTACTTAGTCAAGATGAAAGTAGGAGAGTTGGGCCCATCTTTGGAATTACGTTAATAGACGAGGGGCACCCGCTAGTGCCTCGCGACTATGCCTACATTCCTAATCGATATCCTTCTGGTGAAGGGCTGAAAAAGGAATTCAGGGACTGGAGTGCACATTGGGAGACTGGAGATAGAACAGGTTCTATCAATATGTCTGCGTTTGATGGGGAGAGCAATACTGTGCAAATTTGCTTTACGGGCCTGTGGAAATAGGTACTGCAGGAAGCTAAAGTAGTGAACTCGAACAGCACTTCTACCAATTCGGTCGAATAATTCTACGTGTACGTTATACTAGGGATATGGCTTTTTCGGGTCTATAAATGTTGGATTTGGTTTCTTTTGACAGGAGTATGGTAGACTTCAATGCCTATGCCCACCATGTTCCGTTCTTTCTGATAGACATCAGAAAATCCTTTTGATTATAATCCGTTCGACACTCGACTGTGGCGATTCAAGCGTGCCGCTTCGGGTAGTTCTGACGCTTGCTGATATGATTGATTAATTGCTTCTCTTCCTCTTCGTCCAATTCTTCGTCCCTTTTCGGATCGTTCATCTCAAGGGTTCTCGGAGTAAATAGAGCCTAGATGGACTGAAGACTACAGGGGACGGCGTGTACAATAGTATCGGAAAGAGGTACGTTACTTTGGAGATCGAAGTGACCCCGTAGCGGCCCCGAAGCGGCTGCCTAGAACTCATCTAATGTCAGCTCTATGGCCTTAGAATCGGACTTAGCACCAAGATTGGAGTCCTATCGATGACCCAAGCTGACGCCCCACGGAGAAGAGTTGATCAGGTAAAGTCGACGATACTTCCTCATTCAGGTGGTGACGCCCCACGGAGAAGAGTTGATCAGGTAAAGTCGACGATACTTCCTCATTCAGGTGGTGACGCCCATTGCCAGGCGGGTGCGGGATGGGGCATCTCAGAGCTGGACGCATGCCGAGAAATCCGCGATCCACGGGTTGGCATTTAGGAGGAGCGATACGCTGCTTTACGCAGAGGATTTGAGCGGTGATGCGATTTAGACGCGCCGGATTGATAGACAGGGAGTTGTGAAAATGGTGAGCAAGTTTCCGATGCCGGAAAGTTTGATGCATCCGAGGCATGTGATTACACATTAGAGAGGGAAGAGGCTGTATGCGGTGCTGGAGAAGGCGAATCTTTGGTAGAGTATGTGTTAGATAGGGACACGGGGGCCTTGGTGGGGAATAGGAGTGTGTATTCTTTGATTCCTGACAGGAAGTCTGATATTACAAGGAATTGGGGTAGGACTAATGAAGTAGCGGGGCTTGTCAAGAATAACTGGTCTGCAGAGGTGAAGTTGTCTGCGACTGAGAAATATCTCTGGGCGACAGCGCGTGCGAACTCGGGTACGAATTCCACTAAGGGGGTATCTTTATACCTTTCTTGCGCCTCCCAATAGCCGTCGACGATTCTTATTCCAAGCTGAGGATCGGCTTTCTTGAACGCTTGCAATCAACTACTCTAGTGCTATAAGTTTGTGGGTCTCTTATAGCGCCTTATACCTATTATCTTATCAATACGGATGCCAAAGAGATCCGACTGCTGCAGCTCCTCCCTGGCGATTTCTCCTAGAAAACCATCATCGTTATTTATACAGATGTTCTAACAGAGAAACATATTCCTGAAGCGCATAACAGCGCCCTGGTGATCGCAACTTTGACGGACCTGGCTTCGCATGTCAATCTGGAGTGGTCTCAAAGCACTATGAAGCCTGCAACGACTGTAGCATCGGAAGCACATTGGACCAATGTTAATGCGCCATGTCCTTTTACTTCCAAGACCTGGGATGCACTCGACAAGCTCTTGAGTCGATCCTGATTTGAAAGGCTCTGAATTTGGCAAGAGATTCGACTAGCAACAAAGGGCGCTCAAGTATATTGTGGTCACGACGCCTTCTCGTGGAAAAACTGTTTCATTCCTGCTATGTTTTGTTTACTCCGTAAACCAACTCCTGCTGGCACTTCTCTGAAGAGTCACATCGACCAAGCCTAACGGCTATGTAGTCCGATTATCTGGGCGCCATTAGTAAGACTTCTCGAAGATAAAAGAACTGCAAATGTACTGATCCAAGATACAGAGTGCGTGCGTTGCTGGGTCTCAACGACAAGTCATTTAGCTCCATGCACATAGTGCCCGACTATAGCAAAACAGTGTACGAGGTCTACAAAGATATGGTCTTGGACTCTTTGAGCGACTTGGGGCGTCTTGACTTGTTAGTTTACTGTGATCTTCTGAACTCAGCCCCAAAAGCGACCTGGGTTTGTGACTGGTCAGTTACCAACCGTTGCAAACTCCTGCTCAATTCTTGGGCAGCTAGCTGGTCAAAGCGGAATATCCAATCGATGAAGATCTCCTTGAAGTCATGGGATTGAAGTTGATACCGTTTTCACAACCGAGGTCCCGGGTATCTCTGGAGAGTCGCTCGCTCGTGACTGGAAGCCGAACGAGCCGTTCAGGTGCCCGAAACCGGCCAGATATCGGCACAACCGGGTTTGGTTTTTCTCAAATGGAAGGACAGGGACGGGAGGACCGGAGGATGGGAATGGGTAAGACAACAGAAGCAATAGGTATTTGGAATTAGCTGGACAGAAGGTTCATTTCAAGATTTGCGATATTGCTTTTTGCTCAACCTTGCTGGTAGTTTGACCTCTGCTGCTCAGCTGGCTAGGGTGGTAGACTAATTCCTTCCTCCCCTGAATTTCATCGGGATTTCATTCCTTTGGACCCTCGCGATATCCTTTCTCTATCATGTCTTTCTTCCCCTCTGCATAATTCCCTCCTCGGTCCTCCTCACGTGGTGTTGATTCTGACTGATCATCACTCGAAGAGGTGACGGGGATCCCTCCTGCATACCTGACCAATAATATGATTTGAGGAGGTGCAGTGCCGATCGGTCAAGGTCTTGAATCGGCAGAGTCGTACTGACTGCCGAGGGTTCTGACTCGAGTGCCATTATCGCCGTACCATGAGGCAGTCTCTTGCTTCCGGATGAGTTGCGTCGGTCGTGCTGTCTTTCTTATTTGTCCTTTCGTGGACCCAAATCACCAACTCTTTAAGCCACCTCATGCTCATCAACAATCTCCACCTCCTCGACAGCGATCTTCGCTAAGTCTCCACCGCCTATCTGCACCACAGTCCCCTCCCCGCCGACATCAAGTCTCCACGCCTCCTCCTTCTCGAGAATCACTTCCGTCTGTTGCAGCATCTCTGGGGGATACTCAGGCAATTCTTCCTCGCTCTCGTCGCTGTCGTATTCCGGAGGTTGGTCCGTGTCGCTCTGGTAGATAATGAGGATCTTGTCGTACAAATTAGCATGTCCAACCAGACGGCGGAGGTTGTGCGGTCTGGATTTAGACTCGGTGAGGAGTTTGCGCTGTGCGAGATGTGCGATGGTGGAGAGTTCCTCGTCCGAGATGGACAGGACCTTGCGAGGATGAACAGTTCCGAAAGTCATGATGATGGTGACGATGGCAATGTTTGACGTCGAACTGAAGCTAAACTCTTGATGAGAGAAAGTCCAAACAAGAACGGGAAGAGGATATCGCACCACCAGTGGGTGCCAGAATTAATTGCGCACCCCTCAAAATTAAGCGATCCTCACCAAAAAGCCGGTACTTTGCAAGCAATTTAAAGCATGATTCTCTTATAGAAAATGTTTATACTTAAGGTATATAATAACTATATATAAGATATTCTGTATTATTAATTTCAAAAGTTTTTATCAATAGCTTGTAAAGTTATACAGATATTTTGAATTTAGGTGAGCTAAATAGCAGACTTTTGTTAGTAGTTTCGCTATTACTCATATAAATACTTAATAATAATGCAAATAAAAAGCTTAAAATTAGATTTAGTTTAATTACTTCTAAATATCAATTTGACTTAGTTTTGAAAGATTATATAAAGGTTTTCTTATATAATAATAATCACGAAGAGGGTGGGTTTTGGTGCGGGTCTCGCTTAATTTTAGGGGTGCGCAATTAATTCTGACACCCACTGGTGGCACGATACATATTGTTTCGAAACAACGCTTGGCGAAAATAATCCGAGCTTTCCGTCCATGTCCCTCATAATCCGCATACGTCTGACGGTTGCATATCCTCCCTGTCCATCATTCGACCATTCGATGCCGTCACAATCGCACTCCCACGTATGCAGCGCACGGCCTTTTCAGGGGTTTTCCCTTCCTCTTTCGCGTTTCTGTCACCCACTACAGTAATCAATCATGCAGATCGGGAGTTTTAGACTTCCCGCCATATCCATCGACAGGTCGAGATTCCAATGCCGATTACAAACCGATATCGGGAGCAACACGGGGAAAGCTTGTCTTGTTGTCATGGATTGGAGTGGATCAATCGGAAGAAGATGTTTGTTGCGATCGTATACTCTCCCCCCCCCTAATTACTTGTAACAGTGGGTATTTTGTGGGTACTTTGTGGGTAATCTGTGGAGACTTTGTGGGTAGAATGCTAGGGTACTTCTCCATGAGAACTATTCCGATAAACCAGCTACAGGCTTCTTGAACCTTCTCTTTGGAACCTTGTCCTCAGATCTGACCAGTTTTTGGCCTGTGCTTAAGGCAGGACAAGGCATATAGCCACTCATAGCTCTGTATTCAGGGATCTGACCCACTGTTACAAGTAATTAGGGGGGGGGAGAGTATGATTCGTTGGTGTTGATGTGGAGTGCTGACTGTTTTCCTCGATCCTTTATTCCCGGATCGCATTCGGACTTGCTTCGGGGGTTTCTCCGTATGACGCTCACTGCCGAAAATAAGAAATCCTTCTGGAAGGAATATATACCCACATAAGGATCTGTCATCGAGAAGCATAGCGCCGAAAACACGCTGCAGGAGAGTGACTCCGACCAGTCTGCCGACCTCGTGGAAATGGTGACGAAATTTCCCGTCCAGTCGGCTTCCAAGCACGTGACAATGATTTCATTCAACCATGAAAGGAAGTTTCCGTAATAGAACCGTACTCATGTCCATGACAGTGCAGAAAAACACTCTTATTCAAACTCTGCTTCCACGGTTTAGTTTTTCCCTCTTACTTTTACTAGCACCCGAAAAGAACCCCTTCGGGACCTCGAACTCCCATTGCGCCTCTATCATCCTCCTCAGCTCTGACCTTACCATTCTGTCAGAAAAATCTGAAGCTTGTATCACAACCTCAAAGTGTGAAATGCATACGAATCTACAATACAACATTCCTCATATTCCTCTTCTCGTCCCACTCATCAAAATGCGTCACCAAGTTGTTGCGCTTATTATGCTTAGATGGTCGCTGCCACGCCAAGATTACGTGTATTGTGGATATCGACGTCAAGCAGTATTTTGACATCGGGATGGCTTAGAGTGCAGCTTTCAACACTAAATATAGCGTTATGATTAGTTAGAAACACTAATGGCGCTGAGCTATGCTCTATGCTGTCACCATGGGAACAGGGACTGTCTGGAATGGATGACTACGCTCGCAGAATACTACGAGATTGGTTCTAAGTATCGAGAGCATGACTTAAATCAACGCTTGGAGTACTAATAAAGTAGCTTCCGTTCTCACAGTCAGTCCTTTTGAAGCCAGGAGTAAACAATCACATCGTCTAATTAAGCGAGGCCCCCTTTCTGATAACGCGAGTCAGGTACACGACCACGAATCACTCTTCCGTTACTGAAAAATCCCCAAGCATCTCCCATCCGCCTTATCATCAACCACGCTCCATCGCCATTCCTCTCAATCCCGTCGTTACCTCACCCAAAGTTAGGGCTCCAAACAAAAGCCAAATTGACTTCCTACCCCGCATTTCGGATACGGGTCCGCTCCAAGCTCAGTGAAGCCATTCGGAGATATGAGGTCGATGGTCTGTCGTGAGTAAAGCCCGACGGGACGGCCGAACGGGTCGTCTTGATTCGACCACTTCTGTTCCCGCTTCGGGAGTGTTGTGTTCAGCCAAGCCCTGGGTTGGCTGGACTGGGCTGGGCTGGGCTGGTACAAGGTGGGGTAACGCATCTTTTGCTCATTGGTATATATACGGCTTTCCCACATGTGCAATGCTTCTCTATTCTCGCGATCATGGCGCAAATCATCGTCTTGCGACATTGAAGCTCTTGGTTCGGCTGTTTTGGTTTCGTGATAAATATGTTGGAAGTCTACCTCGATCCTTGCACGGTTAATAGTCGTAAGGTGTTGGCTGGATTGGATTTGTTGGGGACGGAATATCACTTCAATCATGTGGACTACTTCACAGGTGCTCACAAGTCGCCTGAGTACCTCAAGATTAACCCTCATGTACGATATTCTCCTTCCTTTCTCTTCTTCCTAAACTGACTTGATTCCCGCAGGCTACTGTCCCGTGTGCCACAGACGGCGACTGTACTATCACGGAGTCTAACGCTATCCTTCAATATACTGCGGATCACGGTGGCCAGGATCGCTACTACCCTAAAGATCTCAAGATCCGCACTGATGTGGATCGATGGCTGCTGTGGGAGGCATCGGTTTGGTTTCCTTCGTGCTATGTGTACCTAGTTGAATATGTGGTCAAGCCACTTCTCAAGACCAGTCCCGATGAGAAGATCATTGCTGAGCAAGCCCCGCGATGGAATCAGCTTGCTTCCGTTTTAGATCAGCAGCTCGCGAAGACGAAGTGGTTGGCGGGAGACGAGGTGACGATTGCGGATCTTGCTGTTGCTAGTCCGATGCATTTACATGCCGCTCAGCGATTGCCTCTTGAGAAATACCCGAATCTGAAGCGATGGATTGATAGCGTTGAGAAGCTCCCCTGCTGGCAGAAGACTCAGGCAGCGGTTGACAAAGCGCTTCTACCAGGTGCGGCTACCTGAAACAAAGTCACTGTGTCGAATAGTCAATTGATCCGCTTTCGCAGATAGTGTAGCCAAGACCAATGGATCTCAAGCCGCAGAGAAAGTTCAAGCCATATTCAACTACACCAAAGACGTCTCACCCCAGCTCACAGAAATCTACTTCTACGACTCCCCCGCCGCAAAGTCCATCCATGAACCCGGCGACGACCCCCAGCTCGTAACCATCACAAACGGCTGGCCCCGCGCCTCCACCTTCACGACCGACACACACGGTTTCTCGATCCACCCTTTCACTGCCTCGCACACAAACTGGGAAGACGACGCCTCCGTGCGCTCCTCCTTCTACCCTGAAATAGTCACCTTCCTCAAAGCCACAACCGGCGCAAAACGCGTGCTAGTCTTCGACCACACGATCCGCTCGCGGCGCAACCAAGAAAAGAAACTCACGCAAGAGCACAACACCTCTCAGCGCGCACCCGTCATGCTCGTGCACTGCGACTACACATCAACCTCGGGCCCCTTACGCGTCGAACAGCTCCTGGGCTCTGAAGCGTCCGACCTCCTCAAATCCCGCGTGGCGTTCTATAATGTCTGGAAACCCATCCATCGCGTCGTGGAGGAGAACCCGCTCGCTATGTGCGATGTGACGAGTGCGCCGATGGAGGACTTCTTTACGCTGCATTTGAGGTATAGGGAGAGGGATGGCGAGAATTATGTCATGCGCTATTCGCCGGGGCATAGGTGGGTTTATTTTCCGGGTATGACGCCGCAGCAGGTTGTGCTGTTGAAGACTTTTGATAGTGAGAGGGATGGGAGGGCGAGGTTTGTGGGGCATACTGCTTTTAAGGATCCGACTAGTAGGGAGGATGCGCCGATGAGGGAGAGTGTGGAGATTAGGACTATTGCTTTCTTTTGATTTGGCTGGGGTAGATGGTAGAAGAAGGGAATCAGAATCTTCCTGCTTTCCAAAGCACTGATAATACTCTCATAATATCTCATTGACTCTTTGGTGTGCATATCTGCTCTGTAGACGCTCAATACCAGAAGTTCTCGGCTTAATCTTAGAGAAGATTCCTGCAGCTCTGGGGACTCATTAACAAATGCTCTAGATGCTTTGAGGATGCGAAGCGGTAAAGTGAAAGCCGGGGTCCAGCTCGACCTCGCTGGTCACGTGAAGTAGTCGAATTAAGAGCCATGAGGAAAGCAAGAAATCCGTCTAATTCATGAATCAATCATTTAATCCAGAATTCATAAAGTATCTAGCACAAGAAAACCATCCTAAGCTTGAAATCTAGACGGTTCCTACTGATGGTGAAAGCCCCTGAGCTCGCTTAGCGGTCGCGAAAATATTGACAACACATCAAAGTCATGTACCTGGAGACTCCAATCTATGTCCCGCAAAGCTCCGATGAAAGGTAGGTGTGGACTCAATTTATCAGAAATCATCAGCACTACTCCATAATAAACACTTTTGAGTCCACATATACGCCCCTTGTGGTCAGCATTCCCCCACTTCTGAAAACTTCTCTCATTTCTGCCGTCGATTGACTCATCTGAGCGACTTAAAAAGCCTTGATTGAGGATCTCCAAACCTCATCATTTGATAATTCCAAAGGAAATAGACAGTCCTCGACCATAATCCAAAATGGGCCTACCATCAGCCTACACACCCTCCCAAATTGCCGCATGGGAAGAGCACGTCTCCCTCCCAGAAAAGTACCGGCAAGCCAACAAACCCACTCTAAACCTGGACTACCTAACCTCTCTCCACAACCACCAAATCGCCGCAATACCTTACGAGAACCTATCTCTACACTACTCGCCCACCCCCAAAGTCATCCTCGACCCCACATTCACATTCAACAAGATCGTAACCGCAAAACGAGGACGCGGGGCTACTGCATGGAAGTCGCCATCCTCTTCAACCACATCTTGCGCGGTTTGGGATTCAGGACCTACATGGCCGGCGCCAAGGGTCGAGCGCGGAAAGACGGCATTCCCTCGGGCGAGTTCTTGGGCTGGGTGCATATCGTATCCATCGTGACCTTTACCTCTCCCTCCGGAAACGAGGAGCGCTACGCTTCCGATGTCGCGTTTGGGGGCGATGGTCCCTGTTTTCCTCTGCCGCTGGACAGTTCACCCGAGCCGCCAGTCTTCCTCAATCTTGGTACGCAGGAGGTTAGGATTGTGCATACTAATATCTCGCAGCAGTTGGAACCGCGGCATAAGTTCTGGGTGTATCAATACCGGAACACGCCGACGATGGAGTGAAGATCTTTCTATGCGTTTACTACTGAAGTCGAGTTCACGCAGGCGGATTTCGAGGTCATGAGTTATTATACGAGTACGTATAGAGAGGGGACGAATTGGCAGCCTTTTACGGTTTTGGTTGTGGGGTTTATTAGGGAGGGGGAGGCGATTGTGGGGAAGAAGATGTTGGTTGATGCGGTGGTTAAGAGGAATGATGGGGGGAAGACGAAATTGGTGCTTGTGTGTAAGGGTGAGGAGGAGAGGGTTAGGGTGTTGAAGGAGGAGTTTGGTATTGAGTTGACGGGGGAGGAGGTTGAGGGTATCAGAGGAACTGGTGTAGAGTTGAAGTGTAATGGCTCGTAGAGATATGGTTCGTCGTGGAATCTAGAAGACCAAAGAACAAAACCGCCCCTGGTTCCAGGGATCTGCCCTCAGAGCTGTGGACCATAATTTAGGAACTTGCTTTCCAGCCCTGCGTAGTCAAGAGCAAGATGTACGAGTATTGTGATTCTGAGAAGTATCTTGTAGAGAGCCAACGTCTCTGCAGGATTGAATGAGTAACTGCAAATTTGAGTCCTACTATCAGCAAATGAGCTAACCGCGTGAACAACAGACCTGCTCAGAGTCCACGGTTTGGTGTGCCTCGAAATCGTACCAAATCATCTTTGACAATGAATACACTCCTGATGTACTTGTTTTGGATCTATTTGTGACAGGATCTTCCTCCTAGGTACTTATAATGGCAGCTTTAACTTCGCGGGCATCGTGGTCACCTTGAACCAGCATGCAAGAAATTCGGCATCTCATTGTCTCGTCCGGTCTCCTCTGCAACATCCTTTTGTATAGGCCTGGAATACTTTCTGCCACAAGTTAAATAGTCCTCGCTGTTGGTATCGAAAGGGTCGTGGTATACGTACATATCGCAGCACGAGGCAAGTCAAACTCAACTTTTCACTCGCCGGTCATACCAATCATATTGTTTGGACGTTGGCATTGCCGCTTGAACCTGAGCCGAGGGTGTGCATTCTTTTTGCGAAATCATCTGTTATGCCTTCTGGTCTTGTACTTGAACAATGGTGGGAGTGAAGGATATCTTGAAAGTCCAGGTCTCACAGTAACCTAGCATGAAGTAAAGGGTAGTCGTTGTCTCCCACGTGACCTCGCTCACAGTCCTCTAGGTAAGTCGCGTTCTAAGCGCGTCGAGATTGGGCAAGACGATCCCAGCGAACGTCACCTCACTCGACTCTACTCCGCGGACGGCATTCAACACGATGGTATCAACTCGGTCAAGCTCGAGAGCCCAAGCTGCTGGAACACTGCCCTCCAAAGCTCAAACACCGAAAATACCCCTTCCAGGAACTATTGCTGAAACTCCTGCTATTCTACCTCCCAAGACCCCCTCAAAAGCTGCGACTCTCCTTCCTAACAAAGGTTTAACTCGAAAGGTGGCAACTGTCACCTCGAAAACTGTACCTCGGAAGGCAGATGACCTCCCTGCCAATCCTCCTGCTCAAACGACCACAACCCTCCCCACTACGGCTCCAACCCGAATCGCAAACTCTGTTATCCTCCCTCCTCCTCGTCCATTTTCCCAAGTACCACCAACTATAATCTCCCAACCTAAAGCTCTGCCCAAGAAAACCAAAACAACACCCAAAACGATTGCGAAGAAGGCACCGATCAAAAAACTATCTGCCACGAAGAGTCATCTCCAGGACAAGACGAATACATCACCCCAGGTCAAAAAGCCGGGACACAAGCCCAAGTCTATCATACGCAAACCGAGTCCCGACGCGCAGTCACCCAGGTCTCAGTGTGTAGCCAACGGTCCCAATGGCCCAAAAGTCTACGATAAGCTAGGATTTGAGCTTTCGTACGACAAATGCGCAGAGGTTGGTGTCGTCCGGCGCCAGATGAAAGGGGCACGGTATTACGCGATGCTAGATCGCGAAGATGAAGAAGAACGTCGAAAGGGAGAGATAATGGGCACGAAGAAGGAGAAGGTGTCGGCGGTGACTTATATGGCTTGGGACGATAGGGTTGCAAGGGAACTGGGAATACCGTATCTTGAAGTCGAGATGAAGCATTATGAGGAGCTGGCTAGGACAGGGTTTGAAGGGAAGGAGGGCGAGTTCGAGGCTGTGAATATGAGTGAGGATGAGATGAACAGGCTCAGTGATTTGTGTACTGGAAGTTCATTTCGGGCTTGATGCTGGGATATAAGGGGGGTATTGGATCGCGAGGATGTGTCGAGGTGAGTTCTTGGCCGGCCGGTTTCGTCTTTACGCGGACAGAATACACCGCCTGAAAAGCCTTACGGCTGTTTCCAGTATGGCCAAATGAAAGCTCTGCGCCTGAGGTCCCATCATGTCGGGTTTGTGCAATTGACATCGAGGGTTGATGGCACTCTGATTGAGTTGGCGTGGCTATCTCGCAAATAACGTCAAACATTACTTGAAGCCTGCCTAGGCAGAATCTGATGTTGGATCGGAAACGAGCTGTCATGTATGCTCCGAGAACCGAGATACAGTACCAAGGGCTCGCTCACTCATATCAGGTTGGGAGATCTTCGTGGAATTATGGCAGATACATGAGCAGTTACGTTCATTTCGTGGTTCATAGGCTGCATTTATTTGCAAAAAAGAGGAGCTTAATTCAGCACATAAATCAGTCATGCTCCTTGCACTCTACTTCATCAAAGATTTTCCCTCCTTACCACTTCTATATCCGGGACATCAATCGTCCTTGCAAACTTTTCATCTTGAACTGGGACAGGTTCATATCCATTCACAGCCTTGACATGTCTCCCATATCCTTTGATGGCACCATCTTGTACTGGCCCTTTCGATGAGAACCATTGCTCTGTAGCTCCCTCCGTACCTTTGGCGGGGTCAATGGCTCCAGCAAACTCGTAGTATGTGTTATTCCAGAAATAGATGCAGCTTCCATTGAGCCTCGAGTGCACCGTTTGTGGTGTACGGTAGGTTGAGGGTGAAGTTAAGTAGGAGAGAATCGGGATGCTGGATGAGGAAACTCCGTGGTCTAGTTCGGCGTAGAGAGTTGAGTTGGTAGACGTTGCATTGGGAGTAACTGTGTAAGCTTGGTAGAATGAGATTGGGTAGGAGTAAGTGCTGGTGATAATGGTGGGATTTGTCGAATTTTTGGCATATGCGGAGAACGAAGAACTCCCTGAAGTTACCTGGTAGAGGGTTTCGTTGTAGCCTTTCGCTGTGAAATTTTGAACATTGGTGTACGAAAGATCTTGCGACCAGGTGAGTTTCCGAAACCCAGACGAAGTAGTGACGGTACTGGTGTGTCGTATGGTACGATCTACTTGCAGTTCAACCCAGAGCGAAGTGTTTACCGATGAAGAGCCGGTAATTTCGTGCCTGAATTGGAACTCGGGAGCCCCGTCGTATGATCTGATAGTAGTCGCGGTGGTCTGGTTTCCTGCAGCGTCCAACCAGAGAAATATCGACCCGGTCACCCACCAGTTGGAACCCACAGTTCCCAGGATAGTTTTGGCATCGTATCCCACGACCTTCAATTGGAACTTGTGGCTGTTACCATCACACAGTCGCCCAAGAAATGGACTGATGTCGACCTCGAAACTGGGTAGGTCGTACGTATGAATTCCAACCACTGGAACCCAAAGCCCAGGACTGATACCACCTGTGAATATGGTAGGGAACGGCCAGCCCACGCCAGCTAAATCCTCATCAATCCAGACTTGGACCTCTCGAAATGGACTGTAGCCGTAAATCGAGGTGTTGTTAAAGGTGTCCATGTATGTAGTTGGGACATTGGTGAACCAAAACTCCTCGGCTCCATTCCCTGATGCCAGTACACTCACAACAGCTCTCTCAACATTCCTAGGGAATTCATAGTACACAGTAGCATTCTGATCTGGGACCGATAACACGGAGGATTCATTTTTCGCCGATGATTTGGATGAAATTGCCAAGATCTTGTCAGCTGGAGAGAGGGTCTGGCGATCGTTGTAGTACATAGCAGTTATTGTTACATTGTAGTTTCCGGTAAAGACTGAGTTTGAAAGATTATCGAGCTGCATAATGACCTTCTGATTTGAACGAAGGAGTGTGTCGAATGCTGTCATGTCCTTTTGATAGTTCCAGAATATCCCCGTCCGTACGGGCATGGCTGTTGTCAATCTCCATAGTTCAATGTCGCCAAAGAATATCAGACCTAATCTGTCGTAATTGATACCAGTAGAGGTGATGGACATGTTGAAAACCGTGCTGGTGAAATTGCAATTCGTGGGTGGCGAGTAGCTCCCTAGAGAATCAGCTATGTCAATTGAAGCAGAGAACAAACATACCAACATACGGAGTGCCATAGCTAGCAGCGAAATTGTGCTGGATGATCACCTGCTGCCAGCTCGCGCCTTCATATGAAGTCCTCAGCGGAGCCTGTACCTCGAAGACCTCCACCGGGGAAGCTACCTTGGCAACTTTAACCCGTGCGGTTGTGAACTCCCTCACTCCAGAAGGAAGCGTAGCAAACGACTCCCTGAGAAGAAACACAAGCACTACGAAGGTGGCCAACATCATCATGAACGACAGCAACAAGTGGCACTGAAGCCAGAGATTTTTCTTGACAAACATTGCGACCGTTGAGGCCATTAACAGGCTCAACTCATGGCCCAATCATGGTGTAATTGGACTCAGTCAGGTACGCGTTGATCTCTGAGCGGGGTTTTTGATTAATATGCTCAAGGATGGGATTTATGAATGAAAGGGAAGGTCGTTTGGCTGAAAGACAAAGCATACCACGAGGCCACTGAGGCCGGGTTCCAATTCTCTTAATTTGATACATACACCCAATACCTCTTTAGGCATACCCACTCACAGTCACTAAGTGGACGCCCCTTTTAAGCTCGCTTACAGCACAAGACTTGTGGAAAAGATAAACAGAACGACATGAGGCCCACTCGCGACATGTATTCATTCAGGTCCTATTCTGAGTATACATCAAATGCACAAAAAAACCAGACGCCGATAATTGAAAACTGACTTAAATCCCCGAACCAGATGCTGAGCTCTCAGACGCCAGTGCAGACGGAATAGTCTAGCATAAAAATCGTACTGTACAAGTGTCTCCCAATACTAGCCTAACATCTCCATATTTCAAGTCCCATTATAACATTGGCGCCTCGGTTCAATATCGACGCATTGGAAGCCACGTTACGACAAAAGTTCCCATAGCAGTCTCCCCGTAATTTCCTCCAAAGCTAGGAAGAGACAACACATCTTTCCGCAACACTCTCATACCCACCTTCTTTCAATCTAGGCACAACGTTCGCATCCGACCTCTTAACTGTCACAACCACCCTCTCCGACCCATTTTGGCTATACCCAGGTTGCATTCTCTCTACCTGAATTCCAGCATTTCAATCCTAGAATCTGGTTTCTCTCGGAAGAAATTACAGAAGATGATCTCGACTAAGCCCTCGATTGTATTCGCATTTAAGCCTAGCCGGAAAGTGGCTGGCGTTGAAAGTTTAAGGGAGATACCTAGAGAACGTAAATGGGGAAATGTGTGCATCTTGAAGAATGATGTGTTGAGCTAGATAGATGGAAAGTCAGATGATGTTCTCGGGCCGGGAAGATCGGCGCAGGAGAGGATGTTGGTACGGACCTGGATGGAGCGATCGGATATTGTTTCCTCCACAAAGGTCTACTAGGTATTGGGTTTCTCTTTTCGTCTCCAGCTGCTCAGAAAACCTGACGATACTGGCACTTCTTCTGCCTTCTCATCGATCTGGACCTCCGGTACAGACATTGAGAGTTTCTGCAGAGTCGAAGAATGGTATTGGATGATGGGCCACAGTTTGTAATAATACTGCATCGACTGGTTGTGGACATGCAGTTCCTGTAAATCAAAAAGGTACTCTAGGAACTCAGCAGTAACGCTTTGTATTTATCCTGCGTTTTGGTGGGACATAGACGGGTTAAGGATCGTGAAGCTGAGAGATTTCAAATTCGAGAAGCAGCCATTGAGTTCAGCGAAGAATACATGGGATGATGTCCTCCCAAGATCAAGTGTCCTCAGCTCGAAGAGATCCATGCATTCTCTCAGCGCGAGGCAGTGGTCTCGCGATGGGTGGTACAACTGAGGGCTGAACTCGTCTGTAGGAGGTATGAATGCTAGCTGCTCGAGCGGTGGGAACTTGTCCCCGGGGTTCAAAGAAAGGTTGAATGGACCGGTACCATCTGTCCCAAATACGGCATACTTGAGTTGGTAATCTGTGAAATGGAAGCGCGGGTCTGAGACACAACCTAAGCTCAAGAGTCGAAGGTTCTTGCTCCGTAGAAGAATTTTGTTAAGTATAGGAATTCCGACAGATTAATCGTGAGGTTCTGGCAAAGTACAGTGTATTCTAGAGAATATAGCTGTGGAGAAGAGAGGAGGTCAATGTCCATTGACATTTCATATGAGCCTTCCGTTGCCATTCCTCTCGAAGTGTTCGAGACGTAAAGACGAGCCTCAGGAAGCCGTGAGTGTAAGAGACTTAGGACTCTTTTTGGAATGTGCGCTATTGAGTTCCAGCTGGGATATTTTCAGTCACCAGACTATCACGTAGGCGAGAGGCCAGTCTTACGCAAAGCTCTCGAGACATTGGAGCCTGCCGAGGATTTTGCATAATACCTCATCTCCGTCCCGTTCCGCCGTCCAGTCCTCAATAACAAGCTCTTTGATATGAGCAGAGGGGCTATCTGCTGGGCCCAGAATGTAGCTGATATGACTTTCCGACGTCTGTACGGCTGAAGAGGAGTCCTTGGAAGGGAAGAGCGTGACCGACTGGTAGTTTTCAGCCTCGTCCATCACTATGTAGTTTGCAAACTTCTGCTGACGGGTGTAATGTCACAGGACTTGCAGGAAGGTAAGAAGAAAGAAAGAAAGGGGGATGAGTGGCTAATTGTGTCTACAGAATAGTGCCAACGCAAGATCAGGCTGATTATGCAAGCCCTCACACAGCACGAATGATTGGCTGCAAAGCTCGAAGCAATTGATTCTGTATAACGAGAATGGTTCGTCTTTCGTAACTCAGTACTCATTCTACAGTACGACATAGCTTTGTGCTGCACATCTAGATTTCTCAAGCTGTAAATTCGGACAGACTTAACACTACCCCGCACTCACAGGTAGTTAATGTTTCACATTGACTACTGGCAGCTATGGTAGTCGAAATAAATTCCTGGTGCTTAATCGCTACCACAAATATGCGCAAACACTTACCCTACCTTCACAATGTGCTTTTGAGGGTAATTATAAATACTCAAGGACTTTATTGACTTTAAACTACAAGCGAGCGAGCCTACCAGTAGTCTCCTTCCCCTACCTCTAAGCCCAAGACAACTCTCTCCCCAAGTGTCCAAAATCCTCCCACAAAGTCTCACTGTTTATCCACTTGGGATCTCCACACTAAAAAGTATCTGAGGCTTCCCAAAATAAGTGAGCTCAGAGACCTCCGTCTTCCTAGAAAGTATACCGTCCCTTCTCGCCGCATCTTCGATCTTCAAGCTCAACTTTACGATAGCTTCCTGCACCTCTTCACTCTCGACATCTCCCTCAACCGTCACTTTTCGAATATACTGCAATCTCGATAATGGATGTATCTCGGGTCTGAAACGAATGTCATAAGTTATATTTGGGTCTCCCTTTTGCACTGATGGTAGATAGATGGGGCCAGGGCCAGGCCGAACAAATTGACTCGTATACTCGAGGTGTAAAGTATGCAGTCTTGACTCCAGCGGGAATTTATTAAATATGGTTCGCAGAAGGTGTATCTCGCTGTATTCGAATGTAATAGATAGGGTACCGATGTGCTTGATGTGAGGCCTGATACCGTCTAGAAAACGATTGCATGCCATGGGAGTTTTGAAAGCAAATCGCGCATGCTTGTAGAATAGAAGCCGCGTTTCTTCGTAGAATATGCGGTTTGTTAGGGATAGTCCTTCTCCACATCGACAGCCTGTATTCTTGTAATCTTCATATGGGAATCGGCTTAACTGGCGGGCACTGTGGTATGTGAAGATGTTGCTGTAGATCTGTTGTCGCAGTTCGGATGGGAGGGTTTGTAGAGAAAGAGGGTCGGATTGTTGAAATGGAGGGTCAGCTGGCATGTGCACATCTCGATCGGAGGATACTCCAATGACTTCGTCCACATCTGCGGGAATGTGCATGGCTGGACTAACAGTCTCGAGGCCGGTGCGATTCGGTTCAACATTGCAGATCGTTGAACGGATGCCCTTCGTCTCGAGCAAGAGAAGGCTGAAGGATCGGCTAGACCCCTGTCGTTCTAGCGCGGGGCTAACACAAGGCTGAATAATAATTTCTCAAAAACCACCTCCTGCGCCCCTCCACTTTCTAACCTCTCAGCACGAACTACACACTCTTTTATAGGACTTATGGAACTTACCCCCATCAAGATTCCCGGAAAATATAAACGAAGCAAAACAAAATCCGCCATAGAAGCCAGAAAAGCATTAGTAAAGCCTCCCTCGCCACCTCCAAAGTCCGCACCTCCCCTCATTACAGAATAAATACTAATTCATAACCCACACAGAATCGCAAAGCAGGACGTCCCTTCAAACGCCCACAAAATGTGGCTTCGAGGCCGGATAACCAAATGCTTTCTAAAGCAGTCTCTACGCCCAAATTACGAACTCTGAAAACAATAAAATCCAAGCGAAAGATGTCTCTCTTAGAAAAACTCCCCACGGAACTTCTCGAGCGCATCTTCCAATTCTGCCTTAACCTGGAGTTACCAAAAGCCAGCCCGGTTATCGCTGGGAAGCTGAGTAGTGCGACGGTATTCAATTGGACTGTAATGAGGGTTTTTGGACCGAGCTGGGAGAGAGGGTATGCGAGGGGGAAGGTGGTGGGTGGGAAGGATCCTGATGGTGACGGGGAAAGGGAGAAGGACGGGGAAGATGGGGAGCTACAGTCTACGGTTTTGAGGTGTCGGTGGGCGAGTCTGGAGGTTTTGTTGAGGGCGAAGGAGGTTTGGATACAGAAGTATGCGGCGGATAGACAGTTCAAACCATTGTGTAAGTCTACTCCCCTCCTCAAACATATTGAACGTATTTACTCACAAACACATTTACAGATTTCCTCAAAGAGAGAAATATCAGCTCCACACCATCACCTTCAGGCTACCCCCAGCCCGATCCTGACCCAGATCCTTCCAACGACGATGACACCAACAGCGAAACCAACCCCACAATTCCTCCACCCCCTCCCCAAACTCCACGACTAACACACTCCGAGTACCACACTACCGACTATTCCACCTTCCAATCCTTCACGTCCCAGCCGGACGGTCCCTGGCCCTGGCACACCATAACCTGGTCTACCTACACCGAGCTCTCTCCCACCCTCGAAATCCCCCACTCTCTCCTCTCCGCCCCCTTCACCACCTCTTCGCTCGCCTACCTCTTCCACCTCCTCAAATCTGGAGCTCGAATATCCTGGCTTTCATCTACCAGTGGTGAAGTAGCGCTCTCGGGTCTGCGCTCCGCAATCGTAGGAGGGAATGTCCAAGCTGTACACCTGTTAATCTGGAGTGGGTTGATAGAGAGACTGGATATGGAGATGTTGGTTTGGACGTTGAGGAATGCTGGGGGAGAAGGGGTGGATGGGAGAGTAAGGACTGTGAATCAGGTGCTGAGATTGGGGTTTGCGGTGCTGGACGGCAAGGAGAGAGGGAGGATTGAAGGAGAATTGTTGGAGATGAGGGATGAGGCTGTTGTGGCGGAGGATGAGGAGGGGGTGGAGTTTGTGAGGAGGGTCGCGGAGTGTGAGACGCTGAGGGGGAGGGTTAATGTTAGGGCGTAGATGTGGAGGTAAATGACAGTCAGGGCAGAGGTTCTGTTGAACTAAATGGAGAACTCTCAATGGGAGGATGCAAAGCTCCTGATGAATTTTGCACATGCAAGAAGCTCCAAGCCCAGAATGTGACCTCCATATTGAGCTACACTGAATGTGGAAGTAACATTCAGGGCACCACAGTAAGCGATTTTCAACTTTGGTGGAAATTGAGCGATGTATGGGATGGGACATTGGCATGATCAAGGACATTGAAGATTTTGGGCTTAGCAGAAACATCGCTTAAGATGACACTACCACAATTGTGAAATTACAAGAATACCTTGGTATTCAAGATATGTGCCCATGACATTCCAGACCTGTTTGTAGCCGACGATATACAGTCCATTCCGAGCCAAAAAACAGTAGCTCGATCCTTCCGATCCAATTATATCTACGCATCACCTAGCACACTCTTATTAAAGAACCGATAAATATGCCTACCAGCCTCCCTTCCCACAGCCGGTTCCAACTCGTCCACGGTAGCATTAGCAACCTCCTTCAAACTCCCCATCTCTAGCACAAGATTCTTGATATTCTTCCCTGTAACTCCAGGCACAACACGCAACATATCCTGGGGTTCGCGGTTGAAACTCTGGTCCTCTGCCTTCTGACCGCCTTCGAGACCGATCCTAACTGCTGCGATGGGATCTGGTTCTGGTTCTTGAGTTTTGAGGGACTCAAAGATCTCGGCTGTTTGGTAGGGTGAGGAGGACCAGATGATGCGGAGACGCGGAAATGCGAGTGTGAGGAGGACGAGTTTGGATTGGAGGTCTGAGGTGGCATTTGCGGCTGAGACGGAGTTAAGTGTGCCTGAGAGGTCGGCGAAGGGTTCGAGGGTAAATGACTTATTCTGGTCAAATTCGATCAGGAGCATAGGGGATTTGTAATGCATCTGCATGGTCTCGGCCTGGTTGTAAAGACGACCATCTTTGAAGGAGGAGATGAGATCTTTGATCGACTTGCGCTCGATGCAGATGGTGGGTGAAAGAATGTAGTCGCCAACTGTCAACATGCAGGGGACTATGACCATGGAACGGCCGTGAAGGAGGGACGGGAGGGAAGAACGAAATTCTCGGACGTCTACCACGACTCGTGGTGGTTGGGCGGTGGCTGCTAGACGGCCACCACCCGCTATTCGAGTATTGATTGTGCGGAGAAAAGCATCTTCTGGGTCTTCGATACCGTGTGCATCCAGGGTCATGACGACGGACATGCTGGATTTCTCCTTGATGAGTTTGGTGAATGCATCTTTTTCTCGTCGTACAGAAGAGAGATATCGTTGCTCTTCCACCGAGCCACTGTAATAGAGGAAGTAGACTCGTACATTACGGTCGTTGTGAGATGATCGGTAGACTTCCACTCGACGAACGAATGAAGTATCTGGTTCATACATGATGATGTATCGAGGTTTAACCTCTTCCAAGACATGTTCATCCATGTCTCCATCATATGCGTGGATAACGACCAGATCTTGAGTGTCGTAGAGTTGGTAGAAATCCTCCATATCATCCAATGGGTCTGCTACGATATCCTCTTTTTGAGCAGCCTCGGTCTCCGTTGGCTGAATTTCAGAAATCAACGTGGCAACCTCAAGAGGCTTATCCTCAGATGCCAAGATACTTCCGTTTGCTGCTCGTGTGGGACCTGATCCAGCGTTTCCGCCGCCTCGAACTCGACGTCTTTTATTTTGCGGGGTCTTGCCGCGATAGCTACCGCTGGAGCCTTTAACATCCGCTGTCCCGTTCAGAGTGCTTTGATTCTCTTTAAATAGCTCGGCGCTGACTTTGGCAAATTCCTTTTTCCACTTCAAGTAGCCACGCAATTTCCGTCTCATCATAAATGCTGCTGATGGCTCGCGTTCCGACTCCTCATCACTATCTGAGCCAGCGGTTTCTGGTCGGATGTGCATGTTCTGAAGATATTCCCGTAGCTGACGACATTGTGCAGTGTCACTGCACATGATCAATATGGACCCATTGGAATCATCTCTGATGACGGGGTTGAAATACAGATCTCGGTCAATTTCTTCCAAGACTTCGGCGAGAACTGCCCACTTAGGTTGCTCTTCAAGAACCGGACGAAGTGGCTCCAAATTCTCTGCGGCTCCTTGTGCTGCTTTACCAGTGTACACCCTTCGCTTGGCTGTGTCAAATATAGTATGGGCAGCGTCAAGGAAAAGCCAGGGAGATTGATTCTGTCTGGTGGATCCTGGTGGAGGGGAGTGAGCTGCCAGAATAGTGTCTAGATGGCGGTTGAATGAGACGGCATCATAAGTGAGTAGAGTGTGAAGCATGCCTCGCAAAACTCCTAGGTCGTTGACTATCTGCTTCGTCTTCCAGCTGACTCGATGCCAAACTGGATCCAGCTGCCTCCTGACAACCACGTCAAATTGTTTATGCAAAGCACTGTCAACATTCCAGTCCTCCATCTCCAGCCCGGAGTTGCTCTTTTTGAGATCCGAAATGCTCACTTCGACGCATTCCATGATGGCATTTTGGATGTCGCGCATAGATTCAGACATCGGGACTTCCAGTTCAATGACTTCTGCTTTCTTCTTGCCTTCCAGTGCTTGACCTACGATGACCTGGAATCGTGGCCACAATGAAACGTTCCGAAGGAATAGATTTCGCATCATGGTAGAAAGTGGCGCAAATCCAGTGGTAAATGGCTCAGGATTGTCTGAGAAGGCCTTGAGGAACCCAACTTTATTCCGCTGCCTGTATATCCGCAGAATAAAAGCTTCCAAAGATGTTGCTACAATCTTGTCTGCATGTAGTACCACCAGCCCTGTAATTGTTTCCGGATTCAACAAGCTTGTGAGGAGGTCGACGACGAGGATTCGAGAAGTAACACTAAAGATGCCACCCTGACAGTACATTTTCTCTCTCGTTCCCACGCTCATGACATCTGTATTAACCACACTGAGTCCTCTGGCCTTGGAAGCCATGCTGATGGCAGCATGTTCCGCCAGAGCTTCTCCAATCCATCCATTCTCTCGGTCTTCTGCCCCAACGAGCAGTATCAAGTTGTTTCCGGCAGCATCGTAGGAATGGAGGAGGTTCGTTACGAGACGTAGCAGACCGAGTCCGCGGGCGATGACAACGAGCTCATCTTTCTGACGTAGCTCTTGGAATATCTCCTGCTGGTATTTCTGCGACTGTCAGCGGGGTATCTTTGAGGTGTTGATGGAGGGGAAGGACATGCTAGTGGCAATGATAGCTTCACTGGCTGTTGATCACCGTTCCCGGAAGACATCTGCGGAGAGCATGATCGACCAGACCAGACCCCTCTACTGACGGAATATCAAGAATGCTGCGATACAGTAGTAATCCAAAGTCGGCTTGGAGTTTTGGGACTTTGATGCACGAGATCTCGATTCCTGGAAGTGGAGAGGTAAAGAGGTAGACGCGTGGGTGGCACGGTGTCACTAGGTTCGAGGCTGAGCCAGACATGATTGGTATTTATCTCGCGTGTTTGCTTCCAGCTTCCCCTCCAAGACTCTCGACGTCATGGTCTTAGTAGTATGGAGGGGCAACCTCAATCATGTTTAAAAGGCATCCATCTTGCAAATAAAGCAGGTTTAATAAGTAAATGCATTGATACCATTCCTTAATTTTCAACCTACAAATTCCACCAAAAACTCTTCACTACAACCACATACGCATCAAAATGCCTGCCGGACCAGACGAGACCGATAACCATAAGCCCGGTGCCGCCACCGAGCACACAGCAAAGCATGCTTCAAGCAAGACCGAGTCGAACGCCAGCACCCATCCTCTCCATGACCAAGGCGAGGTAAAGGGTGACAAGGTGGAGTTCATCCACCATCAAGCTCAGCCAGGTCCAGCTGTGCCCAAGGAGTTCAATGTCCAGCAAGAGGGAACCAAAGAGGAGCGAGCCGCCAAGACGAAGGAGTTGAATAAGTAATGCTTTCCCGGTACGCTTTCGAAAGTCTATTCTATCAGGATACATGTGATGAATTGATGCTAACTATTTTGTATCAGAGGAGGATCCAAAATATGACTGGGTTGCATTGGGTTGGTATGGCATGGGTATGGAAAGCCGCAAGGAATCTAGCGCTTGATTGGCGCTTGAGTGTATATCAAGGTTTCCAAGAGCAAATAAAATCATGATTCTATTTATCTCACGTTCGGCCTCTTACTTCAATGTTTTTGGCTTTGACTTCAACATATCTGAACTACGGTGTTTTACGACTGCACCTTGGCGGTTGAGTCGATTCCATCCACAATGACTAAAGAAACGCGACAGATATCCCACCAGACTAGACCTCCTCAACTACAACATCCTCTATTCAATTGTCAGCATACAGCCCAATCCCGTCATCTTCGGCCGATTATTTGATCCGACGCCCTCCTAGCCAGAAGAGGAATTTCTCCAAAATGGACGGACTGACCCTGAGACATCAAAACAGGGTCTACAATACTACAAGTCGCAGCTCGCTCCTTCAGGCCCGGTTTGCATTTACAAGGGCTCACAGAGCGACGAGGATGAGTCCGATTCAGGCTATGACAACATGTTCAATCTGAGCAATGGAATTTCTACCGATCGAGATCGGCGCAGTGATACTCTTGCACTTCTTTGGGATTGGTACCAAAACTCGCGAGGCTGTTGCTGGAGGACAGGCTGAAATTTCTGCAACATGCGGCTCCCGGATGAAGGAAAGAAGGTAAAGATCAATTTGTGGAGTCCAAAGAACTGCTTTGTCGAAGGCATTGGATAGGAAACAGGAGGGATTGTTTCCAAATCCACTAGATCGAAGGTTCCCGATTATCTATTCGATCTGCTTGTCCAGTCTACAGTTGTGTGTAAAGGCTTGAGTGATAAATGGGATGCTCATATCACGTCTCATATTCGTGATTAGAGGAGAGGTACAGGTTAGAACAGGATTTAATGATTACGACGACGACCTGTTGAGGAGTGATCAAGAAACTGTCGTGAGGTGGAGCCGCTGATGACCACGAAAGCCAAAAAAGATTCATGTCGGATCTAAGATGAGGATGTCTAATAGAATGGCCGGCGATTGGAAGGTGCTGCAATGAAAATACGTCCTGGAAGAACACGTCACCACGTAGTGCTATTTGTACTGAAGAGGTTCACATCAAGTTCTTTGAATCTCTACGACCTGAGTGTGCAGACAATCAATCTTCGTTCATTTGTCGACATAAGTCGAAAGACTGCGAGTTCCGGCAATATATTAACTTCGTCTTATGATATTTGTCAGCTATATGTACCTAATCAAGGATATAGGAGCCACAAAACCCCTAGTTCTCAATTGGTAAACCAAGTACCAATCATGAGATCTTTGATTTCCTGGACTTTCATACTTTTTGATTTATATTTACAGTAGATCGAGTCTCAGCGTTGGTGATGTGTTGTATGCAATTCACTCCCAACCGGCTCCGTAGTAGGCATCTCGTATATCGGCCGACTCTCCAGCTCATGCCCTATGAGAGAAGTCCCCGCAATCTCAGACATTCTCTGTTGCTTCTGAGCTTTGTCATAGGCAGGCAATTCGCTCAGAACAGATTCTACGCCAGTGCTGAGTTCCATCTTGTCATGGTAGTGGTCAGCTGTTGCTACTACATGGAAATCTGGATCGGAGGAAGCGACTAGCTCGGCGCGCTTCTTGGCGTGTTTGGGATTGTAAACAAACCAATATGCGAGTGCAAGGGCGAGGAGGAATGCAATACCTCCTACTACACCTCCCACAATGGCACCAATGGGTGTAATTTTTGGTTTGTGGATGATCGTTATGGTGTCGTTGAAGTCGGGAGGGTGGATCGCAACGATGTTCTCCGTGAAGGTTGATGGCCAAGCACAGGGAGCGACAGTAAATTCCGAACGGTCGTAATCTGCGATCAAATATGCTTCTTGTAGAACACTCTACCGAGGGTGTATTGCGTGTCATTAGCTGCTCGCTTTAGAGGGAAGTAAGCGGTGGAGTTCGTTCCGTTGGAGAGGACGGGAAATGACGCTGTGAGATCGAAAGCTGCATATGGAAGGACTATATCCAGTGTTTCGCCGGCAGTATTGGCGATCATGAATGTAATCATGGGGTTTGTGCTGGTGAGCGTAGCGTGCGCGGTTTCATTCAGGGTGTATATCTCGTCAGTGGCATTCCATACCAGACCAAATGCTGATTCGAACTTGGCGCATGCGTCTAGAGGAAGGTAGATATAGGGAATCGTGGAGTCTATGTACATCGAAATACTTTGGGACACTAGGGTCGTAGAGGATGTGACTGTCGATACGCCAGTCGGCATGTATGTGATGCTTCTGAGGTCAGCGATAAACCTTCGGGAAACATCGTTGTAGAATGGAAATGTGACGTTCTTGGAGTCGAATCGAGAAGAGTCGTAGCCTCCGAGAGTCAGACTTCCTTGCACTTTATTGTATCTTGAATATTGTTAGAATGTTGTTGCGCATTTTCTAAGTGACATACGATACGCGGCTCCTGCTGTATATCCCCAGGATGTGCTCGGTATCATGGATTGGTTTTTTAATGTCCATAGATAGCTCGTCTGTGGAACGCATTGGAGATTAGTGAAAAGTTTCGCAGGATTAGAGCCTATTGAAAAGCTGACCTGGGGATCATTTAGTGTGGTGAAGTTGCTGGGTGAAGGATCAAGCCCTAGATGTCCGAGCCAAAAATCTGGAGCTGCCAAACCGGCGACGATTTGTTTTGAGAGACTTGGGCCTCCACTGTGAGGATAACCTAGAGTCACTGTGTCATACCCGAACTGCCCATTACCAGTATAGCCAAGATTCCTCTCCAGATCTAATTCGAAAAGGGAAATGTTGGCCCAGGATGACGAGTTGTCAACACTGAAAATCCCGCCTCGATTGAAGGCACAATTACTTCCATAACTCGCTGGACATCCAGGACCCAGTACGACCCAAGTCTCGTAGCCTGCAGTGCTCACGATGACTCTTGAGACTTGGGCTGGTGTACCGACGCTGACAACAAAAGTCGACCATTCTCCTGCGCCGTCACGATCCCTAGAACCGCAAGTAAGATCGCCGCTATCGTAAGATGGCAGGAGGAACTCTTACCATGCTTGACTTGTAGAGACAGAAATGGGTGTCGGGGCTATAGAAGAAGAAGTCGAAGAAGCGGAGGTTATGTTATCCTGAGAAAGGATTTGGAGCGCAAGAAACAATGTTGAGATGTGGGAAGCACTTTCAGGCTAGTATGACGAATGACAAGATAAAATGATTGTTCAAGTCAGAGAAGGTTTGGCAGGGCCATAGCGATGGCTTAGATGGGCGGGTAGGACAACACTGGCTGTCGCGTTTCGTCCCGTGGGGCGTCTGCAGAGCCTGGCAGGTGCAAAATATGGCTGGATGCGGCTGAGAATAAGTCTCATGTAGCAAGGATACTCGATGAGGTAGACTGCTTCTAGATCGGCAAGCTGAGCAGCCTTCATCTCTCCTTGTCCTCAAGGAGAGGTCCTTTGACACCGAGCCTTACCTTTTTCAACCTCACCGACCCTGTTTTGTTGTAGCTCAAAACGAGCATTCGGCTCCCGAGACGACTCCCACAGGATATCAAGGGCCTTGTGGAATCCTTCATGCTTGAGAGGTTGATTGAAAGTGTTGTGTAAGTCCTATGACTTTGCCAGTGAAGTAAATGATGATGTGGCGAGCGCCCCGAGGCTCAAACAAGCTTCAGGGCTCTATCAGTAGGCGGGAAGCTGCATGAGGACTGTCCAATAAACACCTCTGCCAAGCATGGCTTCCAATGCCCGTCTTGCATCTCGACTACTTTCCTGCTTCACCACGCGATAACCATCGTCGATTGGTTCCACCACCGTCAGTCGGCGTTCGAAAAGTACAGTGCAAACAGAAAATGGCCAGATTTGCCGCTCTATCTAAAGATAGTCTCTAGAAATAGGCTAACGATCATTTCTCCTATGTAAGAACTGTCGCAATTGGCTTGAGAAGTTAGCAGGGAGTACGGCTTGCAGGTTGTAGCCACCTGTGAAATAGGAAACCGACAAATGCGGCGGCCTGAGAGTCGATATAACTATTATCTCAAATTCTCGTTTCTATAATCGCCACTATCCCCATCTGTCCGTTCATCAAGTTACCATCTTTTCCTTCAGTATGCGGATTCAATCTGGCCTCAAGTTGTTTCTTATTCTGATCGCAAGAGTCTCATGTGCAAAGCAGCAAGTCCCCAGAGGTATGAATCTTCAGTGATGGAGCCGCAACCAGGGGCTGAATGTCATAACAGCTACCTTGAAAAGCCTCAATTTAAATACTACAGCATATTCTAGTACTCCAATACCCACATGCTGCTATATCGGCAGTAACTCTGTTACTAAAATTCAATGGTACTCGTCGAGCTTGGAAATTACCGTTGCTACAATATCTACCAGTACGTTTTGCTCCTTTCTTGATCCTTGACACGAGGCTGCAAGTTCAAACTCAATCCAAGATTTTCACATTCCTGAATGCCTATACTGATATTCTATAGTTGTGTACCAGTATGATAACACCGCGGTCACGAGCTACATTACGATTATGGCCGACAACTCGCAATCACTGCCGACAGGATCTTTTAACTTCGAAAGTGTCAGTGGTCTGCCCACAACTATACTTGATAAATATATGGACCCGTATCTACCATTTACCACACTCGTCTATGGGACAGAATACACTGATCTATATGGTGTGGTCTATACATCTCCTACTCCAGTTTGGAGCTACAGCTATAAGCTCTATAGCACCTTTGATGCAACAAGTACCGGAACACACTACGCTTGTCCGACTCCCGATTTAGTTCCCGATGGTATAATGATTGATATTTATCCTTCAGGTAGACTACACATTCGATTCGGTCGTGCTTTGACTACATCTAGGCTCATGTATTGGCAGGCTTCTTCTTCACTGATGACGACCCCGTTCTCAATCGTAACTACACAGGGGAAATATCCGGTGCCTTGCCTTCCCAGATTCGTGAATGGATGGTTTCACACGTCCCACCAAACGACGACACTCTATATTCAAATATAGCACAATGCACAATGGGCTATGGAGATGGCGTACCTGTTGCCCATGTACCTGTCAACGAACTCACCGTAACCGCTGAGACAACCGTGACAGTAAAGGGAACCCTGAGTGGACAATCGAAACCCCCAGAATCAGAGCTGCAGACTACAGCAGCAGCCAAGACCGCCGACACAGTTGTAGAGCCACATCCTACCTCTGTGTCTGCGACACCTGATGTAGTCATACAGCCAACCGCCGCTCCTACTCATACGACGTCTGAAGAATATACCAAACCTGTTCTCCCACCCAGTGAAAGTGCCCAAGCTCCAGCACCAACTTCATCGATTAAAGAACCAAATGCCCCAGTTCCCACAACCGCACCCGATACCGAGTCACCAGCACCCGGTCTCTCCCCGATTGCCATCTTATCCCCTCCTACATCGCCCACGGGAGCCCTCGTACTCTCAATCGGGGGATCAACACTCACTCCAGGAGGAACTGCCGTTCTCCAGTGACGTACATCCTCCCCAGCTCCGGATCAGCAGTTATCGTCAACGGACCTACACAGACATTTGAAGCAACACCACCCTCACTTACAACACCAGTCCTAGTCATCGGTTCCTCGACCCTGACTCTGAACTCAGATTCTGCATATGTGTTTGGAACCCAGACTCTCACACTTGACGGAGCTGTGACGGCAAGCGGAGGAGAGGTACTGAGTCTTGAGACTGGTGGAGCGAGTGTGGTGGTGGTGAGTAGATCTATCACAAGTACGGAGGGACTGGGAGGTATAATTAATAGTATTGGGGGGTTTGCTGGGACGGAGACTGCGAGCGGTGGGGCGTCGCCGAGTGGACCGATTCAGATTACGAGTTCTGGTGCTCGGGCAGAGAGGTGTGGGCGATTTGAGACGTTGGTGGGCTTATGGATGGGTATAGTAGTCGGCGTGATGATGGTGTGATGATTGTGATGATCATGTTGATGAGAAATGAAGGGGTTTTATTGGCTGAAGAATGAGTTAGAAAAGAACCAAATGTTCCCAATAATAGCCACATTCGTTCAAAACTGTGCAGATCATTATTAAAATCATTGTTCCGACCACATAGTGTAACACGAAATGATTTTGACACGCAAAAGGGTTTTTAACTAGCTACAGCTCCAGCGGGGTAAACAAAGCAAGCCCCTGAATTAGGCGAGTGAAGAAACAACTGACCCACCTTTCCCACTTCCCTTCCTAGTCCCTATTTTTGACTTACTTATGCGAACAAAAACCAACAGATATGTTATTAAATCGCACTAAGCTATATCCATTAATTGGTTCACAGTCCCTGAATAAATGCTTATTGAACTTGGGGTACTATATGAAACCCGTTTGAGCTAGAACTGAAGCGGCTTCAGACCTGTTGTTACGCTTCTTTGCTAGCAGATTGCTCAGGTAGAACGGGTTCAGAAAAAGGTAGGGACTAGCTCTTGAGTAGCTTTTGAGACTTTGAGATTCATTCCTGAGTTGAAGTAACTGTTACATTTTTAGCCAAGCCCATCGCGGAGGCTAGTTCAGGACGCCCTACGATCGCACCTGAAAGCTAGTCCGACCAGGGAAATCTATCTAGAAGGAGAATGCAGTCCCTAGTAACAGTTGTTTCCTAACATGCCCAAATCTGCTCGCAAGCTGTGATAAACACGCAAAATGACAGTGCTGGCTCTGACGGCTTTACCTGCATATCCTGCTGTGCTGCTATCCTAAGAAAACACCAGTCTGCATGCGGCTGGGGAATTGTAAAGCTCTCCAATCACACAAATTTGTGCGATGGTGTCAAAGCAGTTCCCTTTACAGTTGGCGGTGCTGAAATTTTAATGGCGAGCTGTGCGGCGAGAGAACTCCCAACTTCCGAATTGCCTGCGTAAGCTTGATATTTCTCGTTATTGCTACAATAAGGGTGGTAGTAGTCTGTGGCATAAGTTCTGGCGACAGAATAAGCAAGAAGTCAAGAATAAATGTTGAAAGCTTTGCATATCTGTCATGAGTTTTGAACACAGAATTGAACGTTGCTGTCGGAGAGATATGTCTTAACGAGAACTGAACGGAAGCAAGTGAACTAATGAACAAGGCAATGACTTACGAAGCAAGTTGTGATAACCTTGCCGCATATTCCTACAGTCTTCGAGATCCCATAACTCACAAAACCCTTAGAGTTGGCGACAAAGACGTTCCCTGCGCCAACGTGGGCCGTCTGTTGGAAGCAACATCAGAATAGCATGACCATACAATTCGTGCCCGTTACTCTCATTCCCAAAGTTGAAATGAAGCAACGACGCAGCCTAAAGTCTGCGGTTTTCAGTCTTCAAAACAAAAACGCTCAAAAGATGATAAAAGATTCAGAGTCAAGGTCGATTGAATGGACAGGCAACTAAATACATAGTAGTTGTCACTGGACAACGAGGACATACGAAAGACCTAGGCAGTGGTAGAATCGCTTCAGCTTTGCTGATGAATGCACACACACCATATATCTGTCCTCACTTTTTGTTTCCCTACGGATGTTGAAACATGACTGGAATCTGTTGGTGACATGGTAGTTCAGTCTCGAGTTAGAAAGGCCAACACAATTAGATAACCTACCTGCCTTGATGTTAATTTAATTTCAAACCAGAAAGTGCACTGCGAATACAAATGCTCGGATGGAGAGTGGTCTTATGTTGCCTGATCTGGTGTTGCTGTTTGTGCCTTCAAGACGCGCGTTGAAAGAGAAAGCAGCTCGCATGGAAGCGCCCTGCTTTCCTTCTCCCGCCTTCGACGTGGCTGAGTTTTGATGATGAGTGAAAGTGGGTTTGGAGGCTGGAGCGACATCTCTTGGCGCACCCTTCCCTTCCCGTCGGGTTACGTAGCGCCAGCTCGCATGGGAACAGGCACTGACTGACTGACTGCACTTCGAGCATCAAAGCTCCGCTCCTCCACTACTGTCATACTTTACTCTACCACTCATTGTTCCGTGAATGGCATTTGCCGCTCTCTGGCTCCCTATCGTCGACTCACTCATTGTGCAACAGGGACCTCATCGCCTGCGACTCACATCGAAGCCAGCCTTCATTCCACGTCCCAATGCGCTCAGGCAGTGCCACACGAGGCCAATTTCCCACACGACCGACCACTTCTAGTTTCGAAACCACTCCACAAACAGACCGATAGAGCTTGAGGGCGGAACATACGCGGAACACTCGGGATCAAGACCACTCTAAGCAGCGAAGATGCCTTCAATTCTGACTGACGACGATAAAGAGACAGTCAAGCGACAGGTTCCAAAGGCTACGAATAAGATACAGGCGGTGGCCGTTGCCAGACTCTACATTGCCTATCCCAACCGGAACAAATGGACGTACACCGGACTCCAAGGGGCGGCGGTCCTGGCGAACGATCTGGTGGGCAATACATACTGGTTGAAGCTTGTTGATGTATCGGTTCGTCAGCCCAGTTCCGAATTCAGAATTACGGATGTCACAGGTCGAGACAGCATGTACTAACTAACAACTTGTAGCCATTAAATCGAGGGGTCATATGGGATCAGGAGATCTACGATACTTGGTCCTACAACCAGGACAGGACGTTCTTCCATACATTCGAAACCGAGGACTGCTTAGCTGGACTATCCTTTGTGGACGAAAAAGAAGCAAAGCAGTTTCTCAAGAAGATGAATGATCGAGAGAAGAATGCCAGCAAGATGACAAAATCGAATCCATTTGGGGGAGGCGGACAACAGCAACAGAGGCATGGCTTACTCGGGGGCTTATTTGGTGGACATAGGCATTCATCTGCTCCCTCAATACAACCTACCCCTCCAGACTCGCCGAGTTATACACTCCCACCAGCGCAGAACCACCGAATGTCAGGCGGCAGCTTTAGTGGGGGCAAGCCACAATCTCAATTCGCCTCGCTGGATGCGATTGATCCTAATTGGAGGGAGACCTGGGGCGATGATTTGAAACAAATGGGGATTACAGATGATTTGATTCGGGACAATCAGGACTTCATTGCAGATTATATTCGGCAGCAGCAAGCGGCACAAAACGTTTCCTCTGCGGCGAATGGAGTAGAGAACCAGAGAAACAGAGCACCTCCACCGCCACCTCCACCAGCAGCTCCGTCGCGTACACGGTCTGAAAGCCCACAGAGCGTCTCTTCGGGACGTGGGAGGGGAGCTCCACCAGCACCACCTCCAGCTAGAAGGTCAGCAGCGAAGGTTGAACCAGCTCGAGAACCTACACCACCACGAGAGCCATCACCACCAAGGGGACCTCCTCCTCCTAGATTTGCAGCACCACCTCCCCTGGCAGATGCTGGGAAGTTTGCCCATGTCACTACCAAACCACAACGAGGTCATGCTCAAAGCCTCTCCAACCCAGGGCCTCCTCCTCCCCCAAGACCTTCGAAGTCGCCAATTGAAGATTCGTATGAACCTGGGGAGACTGGATCGAAGTTCGGAGTACCTCCTCCCTTCATGGGCCAAAGAAAACAAGTCCCACCACCTACACCAAGCAGAGGAGCAGTCCCCCCACCACCACCTCAACGAGATATTCCGCAACGAGACTCTACCGGACATGCTCATGCTATTCCTCCAGCAAGTGTAGCTCCACCTCCTTTGCCTCCAAAGACACCCTCTGGGCCTCCGCTACCCCCTGCCTCCCCACGGCCTGTTCCTCCGCCTCCATCAAGAGACAGTGGTCCTCCCAATCTCCCGCCACTACCACAATCCCATGCACCACCGCCTCCACCTCTACCGCAATCCAACGCTCCTCCACCTCCACCATTGCCTCAATCAAACGCTCCACCTCCACCTCCTCTCCCATCTTCAAATGCGCCTCCTCCACCTCCTTTGCCATCATCAAACGCTCCACCCCCTCCTCCAATGCCCTCCTCTGGTGGACCACCAGCTCCTCCTCCGCCACCACCAAACAGGGATTCAGGATATCAATCTGGAGTACCTACTTCTTTACCACAACCCACAGGCGATCGTGCAGACTTAATGGCAAACATTCAGAAAGCAGGCGGTATTGGAGCGCTCAAGAAGGTTGATCGGACCCAAATCAGAGACAGAAGTCAAGCAATGGTTCCTGGATCGGATACAGGACCCGCTGGGAGTGGATTGCCTCCGGCTGGAGCATCGGGAGGAGCTGACGGCGGGTTAGCTGGTGCATTGGCGGCTGCTTTGAATAAGAGGAAGCAGAAAGTTAGCGCAAGTGGTAAGTACATGATCACCAATCTCAAGACACAGACACTAATATTTGTCCAGATGACGAAGCGGATGATGATGATTGGTAGCCGAATATTGATTTTGGTAGGGTATAAAGAGGCGTTGTGCCTAATGAATGAAACGTTGGCTTCACGAATCGAAGCATACTGCCCAAGAGAGAGTAGTGTAGTTAGTGTTGAATACCAAACACGTTGAACAAAAAACAGCACAAGTGAAATATGTAAATGTAACGTGTTTCTATTTTCTATGAAGTTGAAGTGTCCGAATCCGAGTTTACCATGCGGAACCCACGATGAATTCAAGGCAAGCTTCGCCAATAATGAAAAGAAGAACCAGCATGACAAGAATATTGAGAAGAAGAATAGCCTAGTCGAAAGATTGTAGCGTCTCTCCCACTACAACCCACCGCCAGTCAAGCAAAAGAAACATGCTGTCGAGGTTCTCAGGAAGTGGTCTCGGTCATGACCACCTCCGTGAGATTGAGAGAGAAGACAGGCTTTCTTTTTTCGTCGCCGCCAAGCACCACCACCAGCACCAACAAATCCCTCCATCCCGAACCCCAACACAAGTGTAGATAGAGCCCAGTGGAGGAATCACATGCAGATACCCACCCAGAAAATGAAGCCAGCGCTCCACTCTAGATATCATCAACATCGACCTCCTTGCCCTTTCCATCCTCATCCTCGCTCTCACTCCTATCCTCATCGAACTCGAAATTGCAGTCTCCGTCGCCCTCTTGGCCGTAGGTATCCGTCTCGTTGATTTTTGCGCTCTCAGGGAGTTCACCGTAGGCCTTGAGCGAGCGGGCCTCGTCGGCGCTGTACTTGAGGATCACGTCGCCTTTCTCGTCTTGGTAGTCGCGGAGCGAGAGCAGGATGATGTCGCCTTGGTTGATCCAGACCTTCTTGCGTAGTTTGCCGCGGATGTGGGCGAGGCGCTTGGAGCCGTCGAAGCAGAGGGCTTCGAGGCGGCCGTTGCCGAGCATCTTGAGGACTTGGGCATATTCTGTTGGAAGAGGGGTGGGTTAGTGGGGTGTTTCTATGGAAGTTTGTTTTGAGGCGAGGTGAGGGGATAGGATGGTGGGGTAATTCGAGGAGAGATGAGAAGCCAGAGAGAGGCTGCCGCCTGTCTTGTCTTACCTTGACCCTCTTCCTTGAAGGTAAGTTCACGCTTCTCGTTGTCGTTCTCGTTCTTTCCACGACGCCTGTTCTTTCCTCCCTATTATCCATATATCGTCAGCATCTGCCTTGTCTCTGTGCGCTGCGCCGAAGATCAGCCCAGGTCGGTGGCGCGTCTGCTTACCTTTCCCTTATTCTTCGGCATCTCGACTGATCTCTGTGGTGATCCTGGTGTATTTGATTCGGGTCCTTGGACGATGGTTTGAGTGGGTCGATGAAGTGAGCGAGGTTGTTGTGCCTTTAAGTAGTGGTGAAAGTTGCCTGCCGCTGCTTCGTTAAATACGCTGTTGTGATTTGGACTGGAGGGGCGACGGACTCAAATGTGCGTCACCTGGCTAGCTCAAGAATTCGAGCGCTTCCTTCCCGAAGCGAGCCCGACCTGGCCCTGGTCCTGGTCCTGGCATACATTTATTATTGTTGGATCTATTTGCTCCTTGTCTTGAGCAATTCTCCTCTCTTCCCTACGACAAGGCACAACAAGGCAAGGCAAGGCAAGGCACGGCAGAGAAGGATGAGATGATATAGGTGGACGAATGATGGACGCCACGAATCTATTTGCAGCTCGATAAATCACAGTCTCTACCGCATCTGTACGACATCTCGTCCTTGGACAATGGCCTGGCATGGCCCAGTTAAACCAGGCTCGAGGATCCTGGATTACTATCACCTCAAATACTTGAAGCTTCCAGGACGCATACCATGCGACGCTTTTGTGGTCAAATACAAAGACGCGCGAGTCTACAACATCAGCGCAAACAGATGGACCGAAGCATCCCCCAACTCCTTCGCTCTCCGAGACCACTTTTCCCGGCGCTGGGAAGAACGAAAAGACCCTTTTTGGTGGTCGGCAATCGCACATAAGTTCCTAGAATCAAAGAGGGTAGTTAGGAGTTATGCCACGAGGAAGCTGAGACAGGCTTTCACGGAGTCGTTGAGGAAGAAGGGGTTTGCCCCTGATGGCAATGTGTTGGATGGGAGGGGAGGGAAGCCCTTGACTGGTAGTGCGCAGCTGACTCCTCTGGAACCTATTTTGAAGACGAGGCAGAGTGATTTGGTTCTTCAGACGGATGTAGCAGTGGAGCACTTGTTGAAGGTTAGGGATGGAGGTCTGAACAAGCAGGCTGCTGGATTTAACAAAGGGTCTGCTGGACGATTAAACAAAAACCGGCAAGCCGAGAAGAAGCCAAAGGTCACCCAGGGATTCACGATCACTAAGAAGAGAATGTAATGAAACTCAACTCCAGAAAAAGACTTTGCCAAATGTTTGTACTCGTGCAACAATCTGAACATTTGCATGCTGTGATCTTGAAATGCCCTGGTCTTCCCGGCGATAACTTTCCATCCCAGCCTTGTCCTCTGACCAATCAGAGGCTAGCAATGGTCCGAGCTCCTGCGAGTCGCGTTCACTGAACCAAGCTTGAGGTTGTCGCAACGTATCTCACTCAACGACTGAACTATTCAGACTCTAATCGCAACGATGCTGATCTCATTGACAGTAGGCAAAGTCGATGCAGGTGTCGCAGTCCTGCTGACCCAAGACAAAAGACTTGTATGTTTCCTTTCGAATCTGGCTCACCCCCTACGCAATCATCCTCTGAGAGCCTATCAGCTAACAAGACATTCAGATCGAATTTCCCTCCATTCTGCTCCCTCCCAACATCTCCTCTGGAAGTATAGTAGACATCACTGTCGCCCGAAACCTCAACTCCGAGACGAAATCCCAAGCTGCCTTCCTCGCCCTCCAAGATTCCATCTACTCCTCCTTCGGCGATTCAGAACCCGTTGCTCCCAAACTCAGCTGCAGAAATGCCACCCAGACATCCGTAGTACTCGAATGGGACCCGATCGAAGTCGCAACCGCAGATGTCATCTCCCTCTCTCTCTTCCGCAATGGCCAGAAAGCCGGCAACATCCCCAGACCAACTACGATGCACAGCACGAAGATCAGTGGTTTGGCGGTCGATACGGAATACACGTTTCACTTGGTGTTAAGAACTAGTGCGGGCACATTCAGTAGCGAGAAGGTGGTTGTGAAGACACATAAGATGACGGATTTGAGCGGTATTACGGTCACACCTGGTATTCTGCCTGCGCAGTTGAGGGATAGTCTCACCAAAGCCGTGGAGAGGATAGGAGCCAAGCTGGCGGATACTGTTCGGATCGACACTACGCATTTCGTGACTACGGAGGGCAGAGGCATGCTGTGGGAGAAGGCGGTTGAAATGAACATCCCAGTTGTTCGACCGGAATGGGTTGAGGGTTGTGAGAGAGGAGGTAGGATTGTAGGTGTCAGACAGTACTATCTTGATGCCGATCCAAGACATCGCCAGGTTGCTCAGTCCGAAATGCCTGCTCAATCACCACCAGAGCCAGCTAAGGAGTCACCGTTACCTAGTCCACCTGCAACGAACGGCTTGAGTCAGGCTATTCCTCCCACACCACCCGCGAAAGACGCCCCGAAGGAAGAAGAGGAGAGCAGTGACGAGGAGGAAGAGACCAAGGAAGACAAGACCGCCGTCCAGGAAGAGCAAAAAGTCAGAGTCGAAGACCGAGATCAACACAAAGTTGCTCTCCGACCCGCAGCTCCCGCGTTGACATCCGAATCAGAGGAGACAGACGAAAAATTGAAGGAGCCGGTCGATGAAAACAGTGGATCAGGTTCACAGACGCCAGGACACTCGAGTTTCCAGGATGTGGCTCTGTGATTGGGCGGGTCACCTCTGCTTTTACTTTTCACAATATACCTAAGATTCCTTCGGCTGGCTGCAATCTGCTTTAGCAGCATGGTGTTTTGGGGAGCTTTGAGATGTGTAGGTAGTTGAGCGAAATGCATAGTTAAGCAATGAGGAATAGATGTATAGTACATGTGGAATGTCTTGAAAGTGAAATAAGGGTCTGGAGAACAGGCCACAAAGAATGCCAAGTTGCCGTCGGCATTTGCCTGTATCAAAATCCTTACATGTACCGAGTTTCCAACTTATCTAGGAGATAGACTTTTTGAATATTCTGCGGCTGGTTCCTGGTGCTCCGCTCAAGTTTCACCAAGAGCCATGTCCAGCCAGATCTTGGACAGCCAGGCTCGTCTAGGCAAGGCCCCCACAGCTTCCCGCCGCTTGCAAGGGGCTCGACGATCAATTATCCCTGTAGATCCTGGCAGTGACGAGATTGATATCAAAGTCAGGTACATATCCAAACTCCTCACCACAACTTTCTTCGCGATATCCCTCAATCCTTAGGGAAGCAATTGAACTTATCTTCATCATGGCATGGTCACTAGTCTGTCCAGCGAGCAGAGGAATTGGCTTCCAATTGACGCGACATCTCCTACAAACGACTAAGATCCCAGTCATTGCAACAGCCAGGAAAGATATCACGGGAGTGAAGAAGAGCATTCTTCAGGATTTACCGGATGTTGATCCCAAAAGACTTGAGGTGCTGGAAGTTGACGTTACAAGTATTCCTCTTCCCTTTTCCTATAACCATATCCTAGTCTCAAAGATCAGATATGACAGAGCTAGTATTAGAGGGTACCAACAATACTAACAACCTCCCAGACGAAAGCACCATAATCCGCGCTGCAGAAGACGCCAAAACCATGTTCCCACCCTCATCTCATCATCTCCATCTCGCCTTCTCCATCCCCGGAATCCTCTACCCGGAGAAATCACCCTCCCAACTCACCCACGAGAACCTAACACGCACGTTCGCCATTAACACGATCGGACCCCTCCTCCTCGCCAAACACTTCACTCCCTTCCTCCCCAAGAAAGCCACCACGCTCCCTTCCCCAGAGGAATGCGAGGAGCTCGACATCCCTCCGCACGCCGTGTGGCTGAACATGTCTGCCCGTGTAGGCTCGACCTCTGATAATGGGCTTGGAGGATGGTATTCGTATCGTGCGTCGAAGGCGGGTGTTAATAGTGTTAGTAAGAGTTTAGATCTTTGGTTGAGGGGGAGGAGTGCGGAGAAGGCGATGGCCATGGCGTATCATCCTGGTACGGTCAAGACGGGTCTGAGTAAAGAGTTTTGGGGGGCAGTGAAGGAGGAGAAGTTGTTTAGTCCGGAGTTTGCAGTTGAGAAGATGGTGGGTGTTGTTAGGAGTGTGGGGCTTGAGGGGAGAGGGAGGTGTTGGGATTGGAAGGGCGAGGAGATTTTGCCTTGACTTGAGAGGATTACTTGGGTCTAGTCTGTGCCTTGTACGAGTAAGATTTAATCTCGAGATGGGAGATGGGACAACAAAATAACCGAAAATTTGTCCTAGCGAAGAGATTGGCCAAGTGGAAAAGGGGTAGCGAGCGATGCATAACAGTGGAAGCTCAGAAGCAAGCTGCACATTGCAGCAAGCTCGGCCCGATGTATCATTAACCCTATCAAACACAATCAAGTATTCAAACTCTCCCCGCAGCAATTCTGCAACTCAAGTAGTCTCAATAGCGGGGCCCCGCAGCTGCAGTCAAACGGCTCCAAACTTCCGAGATCGACGAGACGATCGCCTGTCAGTGACCCCTCTCCTCCGTCAGTATCCGTCATACTCATACACCGATCCGTAGATTTCTATTTACTCTTAATTTTCTTGTGACGCATTATCAATTGTACCTTCAATTTGAAGTGGCACGAAAAGAAAACACCCTCCATCAATAAACTCATACTTGGGTAGACGAAATGGCTAATTGGTACACCCTCGGGGTCGCATTCTTTGCCGCGATTGGAACCTTTCTTTTTGTGAGTATTTCCATCCATGTTCATGGAAAGTTCTCTGATATCAAATCTAGGGTTTCGACACAGGTATCGCAACGACAAGTAAGTCCCTAATCCAAAATCTTTGCCGCGTTCAAAACAGCTTACTATCGAATTAGCAATCGCCCACAAAAGCTGGATAGAGTACATGGGACATCCATCAAATGGACTCACTGGAGCTGTAAGTCATCCGCGGTTCATCCCACTTCTAAACCTCGTTTATTCATATCCATTCCCATCATGTGCCACCATAACTCAAACAAAAAGTACCCACACGAAAACAAATAAAAGCTAACATCAACCCTCTAGGTAGTAGCAGTCTACATAGCTGGCGAAGCCCTCGGCGCCCTAACGCAAACATTCATAGGCGACAAGCTCGGCCGAATCCGCTTCATGCAATTAATGTGTATCATCGTCACCATGGGAACAGTAATCCAGACCGCGGCTGTGAATTTCGGGATGTTTCTTGCGGGGAGAGTGTTGGCTGGTTATGCTGTTGGGTATGTAACATCTGATCTTACTTCTTTCTCTTCCTCGTCTTTTCAATTTTGGTCTTAGGTGTAGTTGTGGTGATTGATGTGATGGCGAGATGAGATGATGAAGCTGATGGTGAGACAGAGGCATGGTAGCTACAGTCCCTATTTACCTTAGTGAGATATCGTCGCCGGCTCATCGTGGTTTGATAGGTGGGATTTCGGGGTGTGGGATTTCGTTTGGGACGATGATGTCGAATGTAAGTTCCGGCAACATCCACTACAATTAGCATCACAATACTGATTCTCGGCCATCAGTGGGTAGGCTTCGCATGCAGCTACGCCCCTTACGGAGCCACACAATGGCGACTCCCCCTCGGTCTCCAAATCCCCTGGGGCGTGATAATGTTCGTTGGCCTTGCAACATTCATGCCGCACTCTCCTCGGCAGCTCATCCGTACCGGGAAGATAGAGCTAGCGAGGAAGGAATTCGGACGCATTCATAGGGGTGAGAAGGTGGATGAGAGGGAGGTGGGGAGGGAGTTTGCGCTGATGAGGGGGCAGATTGAGTTTGAGATGGAGAGGGAGATTAGATCTTATAGAGAGATTTGGAGGTTGTTTAGGCATCGGGTGTTGGTGTGAGTTTTTTTGGGAGGACCCTTCTCGCATGGAGTTTTTTGGTCTTGAGTTGGAGGGTGAGTTGGCTGACTGACTTCTGGGTAGCTCTATCGCGGTACAGACTATGACGAGTTTGACGGGTGTGAACGTTATCCAGGTGGGTTAGAAATTAGAATGTAAGATGCTGACTTGAAGCTAATAATCTCATCATAGTACTACCAGAGTAAGTTCTTCTGTCTTCTTCCTACTTGCCTTACCAGAACTGACTTGCCCCAGCGATTCTCTACAAATCCCTCGGTATAAACCAAACAACTATCCTAGCACTAGCAGGTGTCTACGGTACATGTGCATTTGTATCAAACGCCATCACGACCAAATATTTAACCGATCAATGGGGTCGTCGAAAGTATAACTCCTTCTTGCCTCTCCCTAATTTCCTGCTTCCCCAAAAGAGAACACCAATTCTAACAATGTAATAAGAATGATCCTCGCTGGCCTTTCCGGCATTGTCATCGTAGAGATATACGCCGCAGTAATGCAGCGCGAGTTCCAAAACACGAACAACAAAATTGGTAAAGGTTTCGCTGTGCTCGGAATTTACCTCTTTGTAGTTGTGTATTGTAAGTTTGACCTGTTCAGAGGGAACTATAACTTTCCGAAGGTATCTGACTGTTCACAGATGGCATGTTAAATAGCACCACCTGGCTTTATGGCGCTGAAGTCCTCCCTCTGGTGTACAGGAGTAAAGTCATGGGTTTGGCTGCTGCTTCGCATTTCATTGTGAATGTCGCTCGTAAGCAGCACTCTCCTTCCGTTACCTTTCTCCGTTTTCTTTTCTCTCTTTCTCAAATGGCCCAAAAGACAATATATGCTAAACGATCATAAACACAGTCACAGAAGCAGGCCCCAGCGCCTTCGCCACGATCCACGAGAACTACTATTACGTGTTCGTATGCTGCTCCTTATTCTTCCTGGTCATAGCTTATTTCTTCTTCCCGTAAGTTCATGTCGCCCATCTCCACTCTTCTACAGTACATGTATCATATATCATGAGGCGAGAAGTGAAGAGAGAAAAGTATTGACAAATCTGCAGAGAAACTAAACAGAAGACGTTGGAAGACATTGCAGCCGCCTTTGGAGATAAAGTCGTTTTGCTTACGGACAGGGATTTCGAGGCAGAGGAGAAGATTTCGGGAAGTGGGATGAAGCCTGAGCATTTAGAGATGGCTGGGAAAGAGGGTGTATGAGTGTTGGGTGTGTGATGCTCGAGATGGTTTTGAGAAGCTTCAAACTTGTGGGCCTCTTCGAAATGGAGGGGTTACTTCCTCATAGATTCTTTTGACATGACTTGAACCGCAGCAAAGATGGCGACTCGAACCAGTAGATAGAAGCCCGAAGGGACATATCCCTGAACCAAAAAATGGAGGTCCATACCAGCAAAATTTAAATTCCAGAACATTGATACAAAGCTATTCTATCTTCCTCGTCGAAGGAACTTTGGTATCGGTCCATCTTAAGAAGCGGGGGAAACAGAAGTGGCGAGACACTCGTCAGCAATAAAAACAAAAGTATCCACATGCCAAAGTAACGACACACCACCATGCCACAACGATATCAGAAAAGAGGAGCAATAACTCACATGCCAAGTATCTCAAGAACACAAAAATCAATACCAAGACGCATGAGCAGTAGGCCTAGACTACACTTTCCCAAACAATGGGCAACACTCGGCTTTCCCCCTCTCCAATCCCAACCTGTTACCACGAATACTCACCCCATCCGGATATCCCATTTCGGAACGACCAGTCCATCGCATCCCAGCACGTAGCATATATCGCGGGGCCCCAACGCATCTAGTGTCCAGCCCGTCAGCATTTTCATGTCAGAGTTCCATGGTCGGCTTGCCTAATGCGGAACCCCGAAGATAGGGGTCAGCTCGGCTAAATGAGACCGCGGGGTAGCGAACTCGATTCGACACAGATGTACGTGTGTGGCAAAAACTTGGGAGGAGAGGGAGACGATGCTCCGAAGCTCTTATGCTACTAGGCCAGCTGGCAGTTGGGCTAGGGGAGTTATTAAATGTCCCCCATAGATGTTTGGTTGAGGCTCACTTTAATTTGTCTTTCTGTTGATTTGTGTTTTGCCTATTTCTACCATATTACTACTGACCGACGATCTGTAATCATCAACAGTAGCCGAATAGAGACTTTCTAGTACAGTAGAAGTGATCCGAATCAAGCTCTCGCCATCGACACGATGGGCAGCATCGCAATGCCGTCGTACAACTTCAAGCAGACCTTCGACGCCAAGATAGAAGGCGTCGACGACACGATGCGTGCGTGGCGCTTCCACGGCCAGAAAGACATCCGACTCGACCAGATCCCGATTCCGAATTGTGGAAAGGGGCAGGTAAAGGTGAAGCCTGCTTTTGTTGGGATTTGTGGGACTGGTGAGTTCTTTCCTTCGACATGTCTCTATTGAAGGGAAATGGAAAAGAGAAAAGATGTTCATGTGTGAGACAGATCTTCATGAGTATCTCGGAGGAGCGAGTCTGATTCCCTCGGCTCATCCACATCCTATTACGGGTGAGAAGGTGCCATTGACGCTGGGTCATGAGTTCAGCGGTACGGTGGTGGAAGTTGGCGAAGGTGTGACCACGCACGAGATTGGTGATAGGGTGTGTGTGCAACCGATTATCTTTGATGGGACTTGTGGAGCTTGTGTAGATGGATACATCAATTGCTGTTATAGTAACGGATTCATTGGTCTCAGCGGTAAGTTCCAACCTCCTCCATTCTCACCACATTTCAGTACGCTCACATGACTTCGTGAAGGCTGTGGAGGTGGTCTCTCGGATTTCATGGTCTGTCCAGCAACAAGTGCCATTCCTCTCCCGTCGTCAGTACCTATGGAAATCGGGGCTTTGATCGAACCTCTCTCTGTAGCCTGGCACGCCGTGAAAGTATCTCCCTTCAAGCCAGGTGACTCCGTGCTCGTTGTAGGCGGTGGTCCAATCGGTCTCGCAGTTATCCAAGCGCTCCGCGCCAAAGGAGCCGGCAAGATCATCGTGTCGGAGGTGTCACCGCGGAGGAAGCAATTCTCGTCTGAATTCGGCGCAGATCATGTGCTTGATCCAACGAAAGTGGATGTGGTAACTGAAGTGAGGAAGCTGTGTGACGGGCAAGGCGTACATGTTGGATTCGACGCTGCGGGAGTTCAGTCTGGGTTGACGGCAGCGATCAATGCACTGAGAGCTCATGGCACACTTGTGAATATTGCGGTGTGGGAGAAGCCAGTCCCGATCTTCCCTAATGATCTGGTCTTCAAGGAGAAGCATTATATGGGCGTGGCGACGTTTGTTGCTGGTGATTTTGCGGAGGTTTTGGATGCTATTGTTTCTGGTAAGTTCCCTACTGTACTAATTCCAAGTGTTTCTGCGTTTCTGACTCATGATAAATAGGAGCTATTAAGCCTGCAAAAATGATTACGAAAAAGGTCAAGTTGGAGGATACGGTAACGGAGGGCTTCCAGACCCTGATTAATGACAAGGACAACCATGTTAAGGTTCTAGTAGAGGTTCAATAGTAATCAAATCCTAAGATTGGCTCATTTTACGATTCCGGGCAGAAAATGGGGCAGCTGATAATGCTGATGAAGTTTCTTGGGGTTGCTGAAAACAGCGTACGCCCCCACTTCACCTCCCGCGGGATACAACACTATACATTCCAGGAACTATACCGTTTTCAAATAAGAATTTAACTTGAGATAGAATCTGTTAAATCTAGATGTGAATACTTTCAATTGATTCCGATTATGTATTACGAAATAAGCCGCTATAGTCTCGCCAAATGAAACCTGGTATCAATATATCCACCTCGCTTAAACCCGTTTCCTTGCTCAGCCCAAAATGGACATCGCATCATCCGAATCTTCATCCTCCCCATTTCCACTTCTCACTTTATGGATCTCCATACTCACACTAGGAGCCATACCTTGCATTTCTCTCATCACGGGCTCCATTTTCTCCAGCTCAACCCGACGTCTCTTCTCCTCAGGACTCAGCTTCCGTTCCTCGTCCAGCAATCTTGCTATCCTCCCCTCCTTCCTCGACTCCTTCCCAATCCGACTGATCTCCCCAATGCTTCTTGCGATGGTACCAAGCGTCTGCAGCAGCATCTTATTGTCGCTCTCGATCTTGGACATACGTGCGTCCATTTCTCTTTCCCGCAAGCTCATGTTACGCTTGGCTCGTCGTTCTTGTCGACGAGTTTCCAGTACACTGCTTCGGAGTGATTGTGTTGGGGATCGACGCTTGCTGTTGGGAGATATTGGGAGTGCAGATTCGGTGTCAGAATCGAATGATGTGACAATCGACCGTGGAGGGGTGTGTGCACTTCGCACAGTTGACTCTGGCGAATTAGGTGCTACTGATCTCGCTTCTCTGGAAGGACGCTGCAGTGAGAGGTCGCTCTTGGTGACGTAGCCCGTGTACGGAGGCAGATTTGCAACCAGCATGATTGGTGAGAGTGTGTTGATTGTTGCCCGCCTGCGTGCTTCACCTCGCTTAGGGTTTCGTGGGGGCGCAACAACAGGGGATGGATTCTGGCTGATACTGGTGGCCCGTGACTCGGATAACGGCCGGCGAGGACTGGACTGAGATCGAACTGATTCGATATCTCGCAGCTTTCTTGCTTTCACTCTCTCCTGTCGACTTTGACGGGTCACCAGGATGGACTCCGTCGTTCCATCTCGACTCGATGCAGTACGTCTCACTGTTTCCTTGCTTCTAGGAACTTTGAGGTTTCTTGTTCTGGCAGGAGGTGCAGTTGATGGCCTAGAAATGAATCCAGTCTGACCCTCTGGTGGAGATGGCAGATCGCTGGATGCATACGATACATGTGATTTTGAAGTCATATTCTTAACAACCTGAGGACGTCCGACTGGGGAGGCGTTGTAGCCCCGAACTGCAATTCCATAGACAGCTGGTGGGGATGGTGAGGTGCCTGCACTTCCACAGTCTTTTGTGGGAGAAGCTCGCGGTCCTTCCGCCGCCCTCTCGTTAGCCAAATTGGAAGCTATAGCAAGCTCCTTTTGGAGAGCTTTCGAAACCTTAGGAATGCTCGAGGTTCGTGGAGGTAGGTCCAATTGCAATGAAGTGAACACGGTCGCACTAGGTGCAGTGGAGATGCTACTAATATTCCGAGAATGACCCATTCTAGTACTGGCGAAAGACATCTGGCTGTACATCGTACCACCTGAATTGCGAAGATCTGGCAGTTGGCTGTCGAGTTGATTCAACTCTGTGGGAGAAACTGCGACATAGCTCTTTTGCGATCGTTGCGGGTCGTGGCTCATCGGATGTTGCGCGACTCTAGATTGTCTTGGAGATTCATCCTCATCCAGGTGGTAGGCATTCATAATCACAGAGGCATCGAGACTCCGTGTTCCTCCGTTCGAACGTGATTCTGCGTTTCGGCGGCCATCTCCACCGTCTCGTATCCCATCTTTGCTCTGTCTATCGGGGCCACCCTCGGCAACTGATTTCAGAACTGTAATTGCTCCTCTATCTGGTTTTGTAGGTGGGTGAGATCGAAGGGGATTTGGTGGTTGCAGAGAGTTCGGTCCTCTTGACTGATTGTGCTCCATTGGGATTGATATTGCGATGTGCCGAGCTCCACTTCGAGTTTGAGCAGCTACTGCGCTATCAGGAAGTTGCATAAGCCTTGGTTGCTTCGTAGTTTTCTTCCTCTGCTTTCCGAAGAAGTTAAACGCACTTCTCTTCAACGAAGTGAGGCTTTTTTCGTCATCAGAGGGAATGCTCATGAAATTGTTCGGTGGGGGCTCTCTAGTCATCAAAAAGTCTGACAGGGCTTTCATGCTCTCCCTGTTACTATTGAGCAAGGCTGCATCCTGCGATGTCCGGGGAGCCAGCGAGCTAGTCCTTCTCGAGTATCTCCTTGACATATCAGATACCTTCGAGTTCCACCGATTCAGCTGGGATCCCGGACCCGTCGCGGATGCGATCCCTGGAGCAAATTCGGTAGGGACATGTCCATTTATTGTTGACGGGATATTCGAGGGCGTAGGAGCCCGGCTAGAGACGATCGAAACCTCTCTGCTGATGTGGACAGATTCATCTGAGAAAGCTTTGAGATCGGCGGGACGGAGAGCCTCTGATCTAACGGAAGTCTGCATTGCGACTGGGAGGATGTATCAGTTTCTGCAGCTTGCCAGAGTATTAAGATTGTTGAAGCCAGCCGATACAGCCAACGTACCAGAATAGGCATCGCCCCATGTTCCAAGCCTTCAATATTTCAAGCTGCGCCGAGTAGTGTGTGATATTCTGAATTGGATGTGCCAAACGGGCAACAGCAGTAGAACGTCAAGCTCTCCGTATTTGTTATACAGTGAACAATTCGGTCTAAGAAGCGTACAAGACTGGAGGTGCTGATTGATATAATATCTGTCGAATAATAAGAATAATAATAATGGAAGGTTGTTATCGAAGGATTGGCTGCAGTTCTAGAGTCAATGAGAGCTTGGAAGCAAGGAAAGAAGGGTCGAGAATCGAGATATTTGGGACGACGTCAACGTCGGTGCTAGCAATACATCGATGTTTGGATAGCACCACAGGCGGTGCGATAATGCGATTGCAAGCTAGGGTTGAGTAAATTTGGAATATGAGAAAGGTTTCGAGGAAGGAATGTGAGGAAAGGGAGTTTGGGAGGGGATACAAGGACGACATAGCAAATGTACCGTCCCAGGTCTTGGACGACGCTCCTCGCTCACGTACTAGAAGCCAAGGAGAAGCCAATGATTATTTGCGAGCTGATTGCGCGACAAGGCTTTTTGCATTGGCTCTGCTTTAGCTATGCCTAGCGTCAGGAAAGCCGCAGCTATCGTTGGGTATGATACGTCGAATTGCCCGACGGCTGAGAGTGAATGAGTTTGTGATCGGCGTGCTACAAGGGCGGCCGTTTCTCGACACCTTCGAATCCAGGAGAGATCTGTTGAGCAGTTAAACTTTACATTCGTACGATGCAGGGTACTGCCAATCAGCTTGACTTCGTGACATGGTCATACTTTGTGCTTCTCGGCGATGGAGCAACATCTACTTAGCTACGGTTCTGCGGTAAATCTGCTTGCAGAGTCCGTGCAAGCAGACTAGAACGCAGGTCGGATATTTTGGCTGCACTTCATAGGCCTGGTGTTGAAGTGGTGGGTGATGAAGCAGTGCTGGCGATTGCGCTAGGAGGAGACCAAGATCCTTGGGCGGATCATGATCGTTCGCCACTGGACGCCCTGGAGTTGAGGTTTGAGAAAATCTCCGGTATCGACAGAACCACGTGGGGAAATATTCCATAGCCGCCTTCCATCAAAGAAGCAACGACGATTCGTTTTATAGGACTTTTGGTTCGAAAAAGGCAAGTTCTACAACCTCAAAAATCAGCTGAGTGGGAACCTGAGTGCGGTGAGATCAGAGCTTTGAGGAATATCCGGTGGCCCGTGGGGCATGGGGCATGGGGCATAGGGCTCCGTAAACTCTAAATGAACTCGAGAGACTACTTCTAAAACCTGCATGTGTAGTCATTGGAGCCGGAGAAGTTCGATATCATGCCGATAAGTAAGTAGCTCCAACCTGAACGAGGAAATACAAATTTGATTTTCGGCCAGAAAGATTACACACAAAACAGCCAGGATTTTGGTGTTGGTAACAACGAATCCTCGCTTTCTGAGCGTTGCTGGGCGACTTTGCGGAATATACGGAGCATTGTCTTGTCTCAGAGTCATTTCCCTAAGGTTTCCCAGGAGTGACCTACCCCTCCCCACTTCTTCGCCACAACGAAATGACTGTGCGTCTGGAGGGTCTGAAAGCAGGATACTGTAGAAAATCAATATTTCAGAGCAGCTACTTTTCATTGCGTTTTCTAGGACCCTATTTGCTCAAACGTTTCCGCTTGATAACCCCCCTTCCTATTTTCGCGCTGAAGAGCACAGTTGCACAGGCCAATCAGTTCTAAGGTACCTTCAGGTTGCTCTAAGATTTTCATGAACCAATCTTAACACAAAATGGCCAATGCCTTAACGTCGAGATTTTTGAGGTTTTGTTGCTAGAGTAATCATTTCGCCAAGTGATGATGAGGCTTGCTGATCAATTTGTTTTAGAATTCCCTCAGCTCGCTTTCTGCAGGGCGTCAACAGCTGCGCGGCACCTCACCTCCGTCAGGAGGGGTGGAAGCATTTTCTACACCACAACTGAAGATTTAAGTTGTGTAAATTCTCCTATTCTGCTTGTTACTTGCAATTCCAGCCAAATTGTGGTTATTGCGTTGAGTTCTGAGGTCATAAGGGTCTGTAGATATTTAACACCACCTTCACATCCAGGCTGACAGTTTCAATTCGCTCCTAATTCGTCTCGCATATTTCATGATGTCAGATCTTAGCGCCTTCCCAATTCTTAATGCATTCAAAACAACAACAACTTCTGTTCTTCAGAATGATAGTCCACCGTTCAATCCCTGACAAAAGCTTATCATCCAGAACACGAAGCAATCTCAATGAAGCCTGCAGCATCGAGACTACAAATTGGATTCGAATCTCTAGCTACAGAGATAGTCTTGACCGTATTGGACGAAATCACCGATCTGCCAACTCTACACGGCCTGATTAATGCCTCTCCAGTAGCATTTCGCCTGTTCGGACAGCATGGCGTCGGAATCGTCGAGTCAATCTTGAACTCTGGCAACACGACAAAGCGAATACCAGAGATCATCCGACTTATTACTTTGATACGCTCATCGTCCCTTCCGATCCATAGTCTCGAAGAATTCCAATATCGAGTTCTAAGTCAGAGCATGGTGCAGCAGAGGACCAGTGCCGCGTTTATCCCAGGGGCGCTACCTAGGGACGCCTCACCTATAGTACTACGCAGTATTCTGGCATCTGCAACCAAGATTTCCTATCTCACTTCAAACTGTCTCGACTTTTACCTTGGTAAACTTGCGGCAATTGAGCCGGAGGTTCTAGTGGATGAGAAGTTCAGCTACCGACAAGGCCATCCACCACACCTCTCGACAATACAAGCGTGGAAAATGAGACCAGAAGGGCAAAAGTTAAAACTAGGGAAAGTAGAACAAGCTTCTTGGATTGAAGTTCAACGTGTGGAGCGTGCATTTTGGCGCGTAGAGTTCTTTCATGATCTCAAAGTGGCTGCTGCACGACCTCTGCTGTCATGGCCTGGAGATGACCTGGCGAGATTGAAAAGGATCCAGCCAAAAGACTTTTACAGCAAAACTTCGTACGCCGAACATGAGGAAATTAAGACTATTGTTAACTATCTTGATATACTACGAACAGGAGATTCGGCTTCTTTGCCAGTGACAACGAAATTGCCAGATGTTCTTCCAAAGCAGCTCGAAAGTCCGCCTACTTGCCCCTTGTCCATGCCTGGCGACAGCGACCATGATCATCTTCTCATTCCAGCACCAGGCTATTCACATTGGAGAGGCCTCTCTGGCCACTTTGACTCTCCACTGAGATGCATATCTTTCGATCCTTTCAGGAGACTGGGCTTCGCATTGTGGTCTCGCCATCGTATGACTTCTTTGGGTCTCCTGAAGCCTCCCAATCAAGGCCCTGGCTCGAAGTCGACTGACTACTACTTCTTCGTATGGAAAAGTATTCTCAGCGACGATGAGATTTCGGATTTCGAGATGTCAAATAAGGAAAGAGAGCAAAGAGGTGGGATGCCACCTCTTCTGGAACATCTGGGAAGGCTCGGCTTGCATTGAAGCTGTGACGAGCTCTGTAGTTCCCTTCAAGGTAGAAACATGTGACTGCGCTAGCGTCAGGACTTTGCTTCACGGTAGTGCGCGGTTGACTGCCCTTCCTTCCTTGGTGGGGTTGGTGGGGTGGTCGCGACTGACGTCGCGCCAACATGACGCGGGGAGCTCAAAGTGTTGATGTTACAGTCATGAATTGTTCGGCGGGTTCCATGGTACCTAGCTCAATCTGCATTCGTCACATTAACCTCAAATCAAACCCGCAATCTCATTCAGGCCAAATGCTCTTCCAAAATAACCAGCGTTCGGACATTCGATTTATCAAAACAAATCCTAATAGCTCAAGCACCTGCTGGTCCTCCTTGAGACTGTGCTACAACATTCTCAACTATTAAGAGCATGCTCGGTCTGAAAGCCTCAAAGTTGAACTGTGCATCGAGCGTTACAACTCCCAACGGATGCCAAACCTTAATACTTGTGATATCCTTCACACCCAGTGCGACTTTATGGTCGATGAGGAAGTACGCGCAGCCAGCCCCATTCTTCGACCCAAGAAGAGCATAGAAAGGACCGGGATTCGGATCGTTCTTGGTGAATGTTGTTGCTGTGACGTAAGTGCCTCCAATGGTCAATTTGTTCGCGCCCTGGTGTGCCCAATAGATTTGTGACCGGGTGTCGAGGTTGTCGATTCCTACCCGGATCATGTATCTAACTATAGCAGGATCCTGTGTTAGTCTTGTTCTTTGAGTTGTAATCTACGACCTCGAGATCCTTTGGGTATTGGTTGTAGACACGACCTCAAATCGATTCGAAGTAGTGTTTAAGGGGGAATGAAATGCGAGAACACTCACCGTTTTTAATGTCTGTTGGGGGCGTGGTCTCTTGGCAGGCAATAAGCCATCTAAATAATAAAAGCGTTAGCTATGTTCTTATCAAGCAGAGTTCTGGATTGAAAAGACAGAAATCACGAAGTGAACTGTTTCCGCGTCCTGCATAAATGTCTTCGCTAAGAGACCTGATATAGCTTACTGGAGGTACGCAGCATCACTCCACTGCAACGAAGTCGGAGTTAGCAATTATGTCTCCGAAATGAATTCAACGAATAGACATACCGAATAAATCTGTGAGATGGGTGGCTCGCCTGGGAAACGGTCTGGATTATTCACATCATATGGGAACCAGCGCTCTTCAGCCGTCGATACACCTGCCGGGCTATTATTCGCATCTGCAACAATGGCTCCAGCTGCGGGATAGAAAACATTTTCGAATCTTGCTGTGGTGGGCTTAAGTCCATCATCAGTACCGGCTCTCAAACTCTGTCCGTTTCTTTTCTGCTTACTCTAGTAATCACGGCATCGCCACCGTTCGCAGGCAACAACTTGCCAGCATCATCGTTCTGGTAGTGCTTCATTATTGCTGTAGTTCTGTCGATTCCCAAGGCTGCGAAAGCGTCGTTCAAAGAGTCTTTGAAGACTGGATAATTGGCATCGATGGTTTGAGACCACTAGACACAGCGTCAGTAGATGTTATGGGAAAGTTTTGAGGGTAGCCTTTGGTCACACTTACTCCTTCTCTTTCCCAGATCCTTGGGTCCTGTATTGTAGATTCTGTGGAAGTTTGAGCTACCAGCTGGCAACTCAGCATATATCCTTTTTGTTGTCTGCCTGCATACGATTCGTCGGCTCGTTTTGTGAGGTATGTGCCATTGGTGTTATGAACGGGTACTGCTGCGCGACTTTCAATTTCTTCAACATAATTAACTATAGAAGGTACTTCGTTGTCGAGTATTTGAATGGAGAGCCCCTTGGGTTGTGCGTTTTTGATTGCAAGAAGAATAACAAAGAGCAGAACAATCAAGGAGGTGAAGATGTTCTTGCAAAATCCCGACCCGAAGAGAGGCATTGTGAAGTGAGTTATGTTTGAGACCTTAATATGGAGAGGTTGAAAATGGGCTAGTAGGCTTCAGAGAGGTAAGTTGAATTCGCGGTAATATGAAGAGGAAAGAGTTTGCAAGATGAGATTGAGAGGATCAGAAGTGATTTCTTGGGGTGGTAGTCGAGGCAGGTTCTTGACATTCAAGAACCCACGTCAGCATTTTCCAGTCATATGAGATCCTTGATATAAAGGTATAAACCAGTTCTACATTAAAAAGATCAGCAAAATGTTTACTAGTCACTCTAAACAGTCGCGTGTTCCTAAGGCAGGGATATCTTACGAGAGAAAGCATTTCATTTGACAGTGTTAACATCAAAATATCAATTATGAGCAGGATGCGTTCTCGGTGCCCAGAAACTTTGCAGTAGAGGCGAATGTTGCGACCTTGTTTAGTTGTCAAGTGTCTTGCGACTGATCCTTCAGCTCGCTAAAACTTGTTTTTCGTGCTCCTCGGTTTCTGTAACCTCTGATACAGTCAGACTTGCGAATTTAATTAATTCACTCTAGTAGTTACGTCTTCCTGCTTTCGCATTCGCGTTCGGTCCTGCATATATTACAACCCCGAGCAGAACATGAATGCAGGGTTGTCTCTGAGCAGACAGACTTTGTACCTTGCATATCAGCTCTCACATAATGTGGAATCAGGGACTCTCTAAACACTACGCCGCTGATGATATTGCACTTTGTTCATGAGACACACCAAGTAAGCCAAGACTCTAACATGAATTGCGACTCGAGTTTCACAGACGTGTGAGTCCGCTGCTAGGTATCGTCGCATTCGCAGAGTTTCCATGCCCAGTGGACCAGTACCGATGGCAGATTGGTCACAATTAATGCTCATCTCAGTTCACATCTCTATATCCGAGAAAGAGCAACACACACAGCAGCTAGTTGCCACCTACGGGGTCTCTATCATTCCCCGGTATTATTTTCTGCTTTCGTATGAATGCTGCGAACTTTTCAGTGACACTTGTGTCAGGTATTACAAACAAAATCTATGCAATACATACACCTATGGACTTTACTAGAGACCCAAAGATCAAACATGATTACTGTAATTATTTCAGAATCACTAAATTGAATGCTACCGGCTTTCGAGGTCAACGTCATTTAGAACAAGTGACGATACACCTTGTGAAGAGTATTGGTAACGTGACATCTCAAAAGCTCTCGCACAATTATCAGAGTATCAGGGTACAACGTTTGAAACCGAGAGTGTTGAATAGCAATTAAAGTACAGATGTAAATTAGAAAGTATTTCAGTTTAAGGAGTGGATTGGCTTTCCCAGCCAAAGAACAAAGGTTAACAGCACTTTAAACAGTGTCCAGTGAGAAATAAAGTCGATTCCAAACAATCCATCAGCTTCCTTCAAGATTCCTTGAGCTTATTCGATTGAAAGTACGATACTCTTTGTTTACTGACCTTTGATCTTGGTGCAATGGCGGCATGCGGTTGTTGAGTTACTCCAGGCGGGGGTTGAAGTTGGGACGTAACTAGAGCTGGAGGGGCAAAGCTCTGAGCTAGTCGCAGTGACCGTCACTGTCGAAGTGGTATTCTCCAGGATAGTTTGAGTTTGCCAAAGGGTGGAAGGTGGTGGGCAAGTTGGAGCAGCACCACACCCGCTTGCCCTCAGGGCAACCTGGAAACACGTGGTTTGGCCGAAATCGGGGTTGACGTAGATGTTATAAACGGTGTCTGTCGCGGGACATGCGAAAAACACAGAAGAACCTTTGTATAGAATCTTGTCGGAAGAATCGATGGAGAATCCTGGGCTTGGAGGTTTCCCTTCGTCGCATTGGATTTGGGTCGTTGGAGGCTCTGCCATGAAGTTAGCGGACGGACGTTGAGATGAACAAGTACCCGTCAAGGGCAAGTAGTTTACCGGTCACAATACATCCGAAACCACTCGAATCTGTGATACCACCGCTATCAATGTAGAATGTTGAAGTTTGTTCTGTCCCATTCAAGCGGATCTGTCCACTAATCAAGACTTCAGTATGAATTATTTCAATTTCTTAGGATGAGAATCAGGATCAACAAAAAAATAAATGATCCTGATCCCGGATCAACGAGATTTCAAGGGCGGAAAGTTACGTACTCTGAGAGCTGGCCTGCAGGACAAGTGAATGATCCCTCAGACTCGATGCTGAAAGCACAGCCTTGGTGACCGCGGATTGCGTGAAAGCCAGTACCACCGAACCAGCTGGCTTGAGCAGTGCTAATTATTATGGCAGCACCAGAAGCCAGAGCAAAAGCGAGCTTCATGTTTGGGAGAAAGTGGAGTTGCAGGACTCTGATAAGTTTGAGCTAGTAGTGGTTGGCAGGTAGGTGACTTCGATAAATCAAGAGGGACAGGAAGTTATAGGATGTCTACACGTGTGGCTATTAAAGCCGGCTGGCACTTATCCTTTGAGCTGCAATCTTCTCCGATCTTCTCTCGTCCGTGGGAGGAATATCCCATCAGTTTTAATTCCGCTGCTGTTAGAATATCCTGGCTCCGGCCTCGATTGTCCGTCCATTTGATACCTGCCTTGGCGTTTAAGAATGACGAATGTCTATCGTCTTTGAATAACCGAAAGCGAGCCACAAAAGGCATATCCTATCAAGAACAACATACCCCAAGTAGTGTAAAGCTATTAGGTGCTGATCTTGGAGGGTATACGCGCACCGAATAGTCGAATTTCTCCACATGATTCTTAATTACACGAACCTGCCAATGTCCGCCGAGACACTCGAGCTAGCGCATGTGAACAGCGAATGCTTGCAGACAGCAGGCATTCCGATTCGCAGATATACTCATTTCCATAGTATATTATCACAGTACCCGTCATCTGACGGTCGAGGATTTCGTCTTTGATAGGATAAAGTAAAGTGTAGCAAGGATACATTCTCAGTGAATTGCGAGCAGGTCAAAATAAAGGTGTAAGCGTCTCTCGCAGTGCGTTACGCTAGCGATGCCGTCCCTGCATGCTGCACGGAAGGGGATCTACAGGGAGGATCAGCTGCTGCAGGCGGAAGGGTGGTCTCGGTTAACTTCGCTAAACTTGGTTGAACTAAGCAGAGGACGGGTTTCTGAATGCATATGACTGACGGACTGAGGTACCCCTAATTAAATGTGTGACACCAAAAACATAGGACGAACATTGTCTCTAACTTTCCATCTTCCCCCATTTCTCGCAATTTTGGTTCGAATCATTCTTTTAGCTCCAAACAATCTCTGCATACACTCTCCTCATCCTTATCATGAATTCCTCAGGAATCGCCAACCCATCGAACAAGCATGAGATGAGCAATTCAAAAATCTTGGTCGACATCTACAATGCTCTCCAGCGCCTCGAGAGTTCGCTGGATGATCAGCACACTCGAATTCGTACCATCGAGGGCTCCATCCGTTCCAATGGGAGCTCACCAACTCACGGGAAGCTTTCATCAATCGCAAGTAGTATGAGTGAGGAGAAAGACTTATCGGACCTTCCTCGATCTGTTGAATCTGCCGAATCTGCCTCATTCTTCCCCCCGGGGTACAAGTCCTCTGACTATGAGGCTTCTGTTTTGAAGCTTTTCAAGCGGCGCTTTGAATTTATGGACGACAGTTGCTCTGAACTGGAATCCAACAAAAGCTCAGAGGAGCCGAAGGAGGATAAGTTAGCCAGGACGATTAAAACCCCTCAGTCATTCGTGGAGAGCATCGATAAAGATAGCCTATCAGCACCATGGAACAGAGATCGCAAAAATGTCCCAGATCTTGACAACTTTGATGCGTACTCTCAGTCTATCTACTCATCGAGACCTCTTTCTCGCTTCGAATTAGATATCCCGCCGGTATCTCCTGTGCCCGAGGAATCTGGAGAGTCATCTGGTAGATACTCGCTGTACGATACACCTGCTCTTCCAGTTAGCATTCCGGCAGTCGGAAGATCGATTTCCATTCGAGCCCAGGTCGCGGCCTTTTCCAGATCTGTGCCTAGCTTTCGGTTTAGGAAGTCTGGAAGTGGCATGCGATCGAAGGCTGCATCTTCAGTAAATTCAGCTGAAAGCAGTGGCTCACAATCACACGAACGAGCTGAAATTTCCTTGCACGCCTATGACAACTTGAAGAACTCAATTTATTCCTTCGTATCTTTCAGGTCAAAAGAAAGAGTTGCTAGACGCGAGGAGACAAAGCGACTCAAGGGTCTTTCTCTAGTACGAGGAAACGGGAGCAATTTGGACAGCGCGCACAGTGAGAAGCATGAGACCGAGGGAAACGGCGCCTTGGCTACGCTTCATTCGCTTCTTGGTCAATTGGGGGAGTTCAGCATCAATTATTACCGAGCGAAGAGGTCCATTGCAACTGGAATGGTTTCGCTTAATTGGCAACGATGTCTAAGCAACGACCCCCTCTCTAATATGCGAGATCTTGTTGATTGTCCCTCGTTCGCAATCATTCATTCACTCATTTACTTTCCTTTGTTGTAATATGTTGCTCGATGGGACTCTCGCTGAGCGTATGATTTGAATCCATCAAACCCTCAATTGCTGTAACATAAAACAAGTTGATTTCTAGCCACAGAAAAAGTTCGCAATTAACACTCAATGGCTTTGCCCGTTTTTGACAGCGACTCAACAGTAGCTAGATAGATTACCCAGAATCAATGGACACATCTGCGCAACTATTGCAATTCGAAGCCATGCCCGTCAAAACTTCTGATTGTTGCCTTCGCGTTTGTGTAGCCATTCCCTGCTGGTGGCTTATGCCCTGCAGCATGCAACCCTACCTGTGTTACCACCCTCGTCTATCTAGCAAGGTCAACGGCAGGGGGAAATCCGGGGTTTAGTGGGCTTACGATGTTCATTTAAGCTTACCGACTACAAACAAACAAGGAACACCAGCCCACCACCCCACTGGTGGTAGGCAGGCTTCGCTACTTGCAGAAATGCGAGCGCATTTGTGTGCAATCCGATTGGCCTTGCCGTAAGAAGTTCCATATCATCCCACCAGCTGTGAAAACAACTCTGAGCTATGCCAAACCTTGATATTTACTATTTTCAACCAGCTCCCTTGACAACACGACGGCGGCACTGCCTCTATCGATTGATGCTTCAATATTTGAGCGATCCCGAACGCGAATGCGAATAAACTTCAAAAGCCAAGGTTGGTTTTATAAAGTGCCTGAAAGCCAGAAACCTGATTTCAGTTGTCAATAATATCTGCGGTGTCGTGGCGAGATCAGGACATGAGGTTGCTAATTACGAAAGTTACTAGTTGAGCGGTGACAATCAGTTCCAAAGCACATGGGAAATTGGCAAGATGTCATGATTTAATCTCAGGTCATATACTCGCTTGATTGCTTACACTTACCCTACACAAACTGTCTTGTGAGCCAGACGCAAAGGTAACTTTCAGTTGAGTTTGCACTATGTTGCACTCCCTCCACACAAACACACACACAATTTATTTAATCGCAATTCACGACAGCGCTTGGGAAATAGAGCTTAAGATAGCCGTTACATGGCGAGTTAATGTGAGTAGACAGTAAGCAAACATACTGGTCCTTGCATTTGGACTACTGCTCCCCTCCCCCTTTTCGCACACATGAGAGGCACACATGAGAGGCAAGGATAAGAAGCTCACAATCACCCTTGTGCATCCCGCGCCTTCGGCGGGTTTCAGAGAAGAACTAGTTCGGATCATGAGTCACATTGTTAATCCATCAAAGGATCCATAGTGACGAAAGATTACGGGAGCTGTCCGGGATATTGAATTGCTACCCACTCGGCTCGTTCATCAAAATCAAGGAAATTGGAAACCATTACGCTGAAGGCTGCATGACTCTCACTCATTCATAGATTAATCTAACATCAACTGAAATGATCACGCGCTTCCAGGGGAGGGGGCCTTTGACACCCCTGGCAGTCTTCAGAACGGCTTTATCATGTGAGTTATGAGTTGCTACATACTCAAGTCCTTTCCGCATATTTTGGTACAGTCAATCGCTACCATTGCATTGAACTCACTTCATCATCGACCAAAATCTGTTGATATTGGTCGGCATCTTCAAAACAATCATGCTGCTCATATCCGCAGGGAAGCTTGCATGGCTCAATCTTGTCTTCTTTGCGCTTTCCTCTGGTAGTCTTCTACCTACTCAAGACAAATGTGCCCCGGGGGAGTACTGGTGCCAAGATCGTTGCGGATCTGATGCATATGGTGATACATGCTGCAGAACCCCGAGTGGGAGACACAATCTCTGTGGAGCAGGTAAGACTCTGCGACATTTACGAAATCATTGACCAAAAAAAAAAAGCTTTTGACACAATCTCAGGTACCATTTGCTGCCTTGATGGCTGCTGCCCCTCTGGTACTGTATGCAACGCAGTAGGGGGCTGTGATAAACCTGCCCCTGGTTCAAAACCACCATCTTCAGCTATAGTCTCCAGACCTAGTAATCCTGGCCCAACTCCTAGTGACCCCAAGGACTGCGGGGATTCGTCCATCGTTACCTGCCAGACAACAGTAACTGAGCACCCTATCAATACTGTATTTATCACCATCACTTTCGTGGACACTTGTACCATGGGTTCTACATCTTCCGATATCTCGTCCAGTTTAAAGTCTTCCTCAGAGAGCATTAAATTCTCTTCGGGCGATTCTTCGGCAAATACCACCATTTCAACCACAGCCCCATCTCCGATCACCAGATCTACAAAGTCAAGCCTATCTTCTCCAGGGGTCAGCTTCTCGTCTGATACTTCCAGCTCAGGCTTGTCATCTGGAAGCGCGATGTCAAGCGGTGAACATAACCCTGGCCCTTCATTTTCTGCATCAACCTGGACGAATCCTGATGGAGCTACCATCGTCTCTTCTTCATCCGTGTTTGTCATCAACGGAAGCATAACAATCCCGATTTCGCCAGTTTCCAGCCCAACCACTTTTACCACGAGTGGCGAAATTTTTACTTTGTTACCAACATCATCTTTATCCTCAACAGGCCTTGCCAGCACTGTGACTCGACCAGATGGTCAGACGGTCATTTCCCATTCGGGAGTCGTCATCATCGGTTCCAGTACCATCACCCTTCCGAGTGTCTCGTCATCAACGACCTTGACAACACTAGGCGAAACATTTACACTAAACCCTAGCAGCCCAATATCTAGCACCACTCAAGTATCTTCAGGCTTAGGCAGCACTTTTACGAGACCAGACGGCCAAACGGTAATCTCTAATTCCGGTGTTGTTATCATTGGCTCCAGTACTATCACACTTCCAAGTGTTTCCTCGTCTACAACCCTGACAACACTTGGGGAGACTTTTACCTTAAATCCCTCTGGGCTTACAACAAGCTCTCAAGCATCTTCAGTCCCGCTCACTACAACGTTTGCTGATGGCCAAATTGGAGTCTCCAGCTCAGGGGTAGTCGTTATCGGTGGAAGCGTGACAATTACTCTTCCTCAGGTATCGTCCTCAACCGTACTCACGACAGCAGGTCAGACCTTCACCCTCACGCCTCCCGGCCTTCCCGGAAGCGGCTCATCAAGGTCTTCGGGTCCAGTCACCACAACTTTTTCCGATGGTCAAATTGGAGTTTCCAGCTCAGGGGTTGTGGTCATTGGAGGAAGTGTGACCATAACTCTTCCAACGGTCTCGTCCCGCACGACTCTCACTTCTGGTGGTCAGACCTTCACACTCAGTCCGCCGTCATCGTTGTCTACTCCAACTATTTCACCGACTAACACACCTATTGGAGTCACAAGGACACTCCCTGACGGCCAAATAGAGGTGTCGAGCTCAGGGATAATCATAATCGGGGGAAGCTTGACTATCACTGTCCCCACTACTCTGACTGCTCCGAGCACCGTGACGACTTTTGGACAGACTTTCACATGGCCTTCCGGTCAGCCACAGTCGGCAATAACAAGTCAAGTTCCATTTCTTCCATGTGTTTTCCCGACAGTAGCAGCTTGCGTGCCCTGTCCCGTTGCTACACAGTACGTACCTATCGCTCACTTCCCAAAAATTCCGATCTCTCAACTATTTCATTTCGTAGCGAAAAACTGGTGCTAATCCCATCTTTAGGGGATGCTGGCCAACTTCTCAACTTCCCTGCGACATACCAGTGGTGCCAGTTTGTACCCCCTGTTTGCTTGCGACACAGGGATGCTGGCCATTTGGTGGCTCTATGCCAGCAACGACAACAACAACATCGTCATCTTCAGGTACAACAACACCCTTACCAGTGTTTGCAACTTGGCCGAGTGGCGCCACGATTCAAGCTGTTCCTACTGATGGCGGTGGCGGAGGTGGAGGAGGCGGCAAGAGTTCTTGCAGAATGTGGTTCTTCTTCGTAAGCTAGCTCTCCTGATCTGCAGCTCTTAAGATGTTGTTTCTTCTAACTTTCATGCAGATTTGTATCGATACTCCTGGTCTTCATATCGGTGGCTGGAATTGGATAAACTTCCCACCTGGCATTTACCCACTGTAAGTATGAGACGATTATCAAGCACATCCTCGTAGTAGGATATTTTGTGTACTGACTACGCCATAGGAGTCCACCTCCATTTCCAATAATCAATTTACCGACCCCCTGGAAGATACAAGGCACCCTACCTCCCTGGCCTCCTATCACCGTAAGTCCACATATTGCTCCATACAATTGGTGTTATTTCTTAAATAAAAATTCCGAGCCAGATCGGTATCGATGGTCAACCGACGTTTCCTCCGGAGCCAGCAAATGGCTGCAAAACAGAGCCAGCTTCCATGTGCCAAACCGAGACCTCATTTGGAGTTTCAGGTACCATCACGACGACAACAAACATCGCGTCATCCTGTGCCACGATACTTGGATGTGATCTGACAAACACTGCAATCACAGCAACTCAGACTGGGACTGTTTGCAGCGAGGCAACTGTGACTGATGTTTGGGCAACCTGTTCAGGCACAGCATGCAGCACTACGAGCACGGCGACAAGAACAGGCTGTTCTCTCACTGCCTCATCGACAACTACATCAGCATCTTCATGTCCGCTTGCAACTCTTGATCCAACAGACGACCTAGGAGACGATGGTGGCGGTGCTCCTTATTCTGTGCCTGGTGTCTTGGTGACCTCCACGTTTTCGTACGCCACTGTTTTGTTCTGCCCCGTCCAAAACTCCCCTTTCCTGCCAATCAGATCCAAGCTTCCAATCAGACCCCCTTCCCTGTAGTTTTGACATTTTCTTTTTACGATTCCTCTGACATCTCTTAGCGAGACCGTTTTGGTCAGTGGTACCGTATATCCAGTAGCAAGCGGCCTTGTCCTCATAGGAACCAGCACGCTCACCATCACCTCCGTATCTGCTCAAACCATCACTAGCCTTCCCGACGGGCAACGAGCGACTATCCTACCAAGCTTCGTAGGCACCAAACTCTCAATCACAGACCCTGCAATGACACTAGTCCCAATCTTTCCACGGCCAACTGCCATCCCGACTTCCACAACCACCTCCCCAGTTGTCATCACTGGAACAGGGACAATCACTGATACATCGCCTACGGATGCTCTCCCCACCTTGACTACGGCCACAAGTCCGACCGCCAGCTCCTGCGTTTCTTCCGCAACGCTGACACAGTGTGCACTTAGCCCTGGAGGTCAGTCAGCATGTGTACCAGTCCCGACGTGCCTCTCGTGGGTACAAAAAACAACATCAACACCTACCCCAACTCCGACGAGTGTGCCTTCACCAAAACAGGGCTTCTACCTCGGAAAGATCACCTTTCCAGGCGCAACGAACTTCGTGGTAGTCCCATACTTAGCAGCAGACTGCCAGTTCCTGAAAACAAAGTTTAACCCTGTTGGCCTCATTGTGGTCCAGAGTGACACACGAGGTCAGTCAGGGACTCCGTTCTTCGGTGCTGGCGCGAGCTTCTCGCTCAGAAGCACTGGTATTCCAAGCTACTACCCGCTATGTGGAGATTTGGACCTCATTCTTAGTTTCAGACCCGCTCAGGTGAATGGTCAACAATATGGTTAGTAGTCCTCATCCACTCCCATTTTGTACTACTACTGATATCTGAACAGAGTACGCACCAGTCGAGAGCTGGAACCTTAATCAACCACCTGCAGGGTATTGTATTCCGGTTGCGCAAAACAAGTTCGCTACCTGTGTTGCAGCAAGTGACAATAATGGCGAGGAAGTTGTGACATTGTTGTGGCAATGCCAAAAAGAAGGTGATCCTTCATTCTGTAGCGCGGCACCGCCTCCGCAATAGATGGGAGTTGGTGGATCATAGCGATGCTACACAATTCTATTCATGGGAGTGGGCAATTTCTCTGCTGAATCTAAGAATGTTGGTCTGTTGAAAGAAAACAACCGGAGCCGAGAAGGGAAAAGGGGGATTTAAGCGAGCCACTGTTTGGCGATGATGCCTGTAACTTTTACTAACGTTCAGCCTCCCGATCGCAAAGACTGCGTGATATGGTATTAAATAATGAATCAAGCGGCTGAAAATTCAAATGGCCGATCTTGAAGGTCGACGATCAACGACTGATGTGTGCCAAATCGTGAAAATCATGGATACGGCGGTCGCTGGGCATCTCATATCACAATGTCACATAGATCTTGCTTTCTTTCATCTTAACCACCATCGGCAGCCAACGCGCAAGTAAAGAAAGTACTCCCACCAGAACCATACGCCATTGTCATGCCTGGCCCACATATGGACCCCGAATCTATGCTATGCTTGTAATGCTCCAATCGATGCATGCTACTATCCCTCCCTGGCATGAATGCCAGAACAACCATGCAAAGACTACTTTCAAGATAAGAAAAGGGATGTATCAATTTCTCTTGGGGGGCTTGCGCTGAATAAATGGATCAGCAGCTGGCTTAGGGCGTCGAGGTGGAGGAACAAGTCCTGGAGGTCGAGGCCGAGAACCTGTTGGTGCCTTCTTTGCTTGTTGGGCTTGGAGAGCAGCCTCTAGAGAAGATATTTCAGGTCCTGGAGGTGGAGTTGGATGCGCCTGTTGTTGTTAGCTAGTTGAAGACGACTTGGGAAGTTGCACTATGTCTCACCTTCTTGGACGGCCCTTGCTCATCCTTGACATCCGCATCGCGTGGTCTCTTAGTCCCCTCAGTGTTGCTACCAGGAAGAACGGGCTTGCGAACCCCCAGCCTAATACCCAGCGCACCTTGAGGTTTGTTACTAGAAGCTGTGGCATTACTACCACTTCCAGTCAAGGATGTCTTTCGAGAGCTTGAAAGACTAGGGGCGTCTATCATATCGACATCCTTGTACTCATCTTCCGCCTTTGAAATGGAAGGAACAGTGCCGTTACTTGACGAACTTGGTCGGGAACCGTTCGGCGAGGTAGGTCGATTTTCACTTGGTGGGGGTTGCCGTGGCTGCCAAGCAGGCTGGCCTCCACGAGATGTGGGCTTCGAAAAGAGCTCCATGACATTCCCACTGGTATATCTCTTGCGGGCCTTGGCATCTTCGATGAGCCTGTTCCAGAACTGTCCCTGCTGCAGCGATCGAGAATCTCCGAGAACCCAGAGAGAAGACTTCGCTCGAGTGAGACCGACATTCATACGTCTGATGTCTCCCAGGAAACCAATACCACCAGTTGCCTTGGCTCGGACGCAAGAGAAAATTATGATTTCCCGCTCGCGACCCTGGAATGCGTCGGTGGTGTTGAACTCGATCTCGTCGAAGATGCCCTCACCATACTGCCTGGTGAATCGTACCTTCATCTCGTTCAACTGGGCCTTGTAACTCGTTATGATACCAATCTTGCCCTTGAAATCAACGTTCCTATAGTCCGCCTTCAGCCTGGCGTAAAGTGCCAGAGCAGCATTTAACTCCGGAACATTGATAAATGAATGGCCCTGGGCCTGCTTGGTCTGGATGCCCTCGACATCGAAGAATCGGTAAGGGCCAAGAATCGTACTGGCATGCCATGGCTGCTCTCTCAACTTGTCCATACCAGGACCATCAATGAGCCTGCTATTATAGAATTGCTCCGATGGGAAGCTACTAATCTCAGGATGCATACGGTATTGTGTATCAAGCAGATGTACGTCCTTGGGGTGGTTCTTCTGCATCCGGACGAACAAACTTTGCTCGTAGCCGAAGCTCTGTGCAGATCTCGAGAGAACGGTTGGTGGAAGTTGTTCAGGGTCTCCAACGAGAATACATTTGGTAGCTCCATACTTGAGGGGAATCAGCGCACTAAGCTCGATACATTGTGCGGCTTCATCGATAATGACTGTGTCGAACTCCACGTTTATGTTGCGAAACATGTCGTGACCACTACCACTGAGGGTGGCGCAAAGGACGTGGGCTCCATCAATGATCTCTTGTTGAAATTTCCGTCTGTTGATTTCATTCTGACGTGTAAACGTGTTTCCACTTTGCTTGTCCTCGTCAATCTTGGCACCTATAGAAGCTTGCTTTCGCTTGAGGTCGTCAAACTCCCGTCGCAGATCCCGCTCTTTTAGGCTATCCTTGAGTTTACGAGCCTCGTCCATTAGAGGTCTAATGACGTCTAAACGCTCCTTAACTGCAGCAGCATCCTTGTGAATTTTGTCGCGTTCGTTTATCAGCTTGTTCTTCTCGCCGTCATCACCTTCAAGCTTCTTCCTTACCAACTCGTCAAGCATGACCTCTTTCACCGCAGCATTGATTGCATCACTTCGCCCAATGCGGATGACATTGATCTTCTGACGGGGACCATTCAGAGGCTGGATACCTTCCATCAGACGAACGACCAACTCATCAACAGCAGCATTACTAGGAGCGCAAATCAGAAGCTTCTTCTTCATTGCTGTATTCGAAGCTGAATGGCTTGGAGCCGGAACCTTATGCGGCACCGGATGCGAGGCTTGTTCTCTCAAAGACTGGGTGAGAAGGCATCCCACCATGGCCACGATGGTCTTCGTCTTCCCCGATCCAGGAGGTCTGTAATGATTTAGTAATGCTACTCGGGCAATGTGTCAAACTTACCCCTGAATTAAAGTGAAGCCATCATTCTCGTTGGCTGACAGGATGGCTCGGGCTTGCCCTTTATTGAGTTTGTACGTGGATGAATATGTCGAAATCTTTTCTTCGGTGTAGTTTTGAATGGGCGATGGCTTGGCTTCCAAGATCTCACTACACAAATCATAGAATTCCAGCGCACTCAAAGCCGCATACTCACGCTGAGTCGTCGTCATATCCGCGATCTTCACAGCATATACCTTGCCATTTGGAACGAAGCAGTTTAAGAGGACTGCCTTGGTCCCTCTGCTGATGCTGTATGTGACCTCGAGAACGTCCTTCTTTCGAGTGGTGCGATGTACTCGTGCAAGACAATGTGGTGCGGACGGATTGCTCATTGGGTCTGGGCTTTGCGATAACAGAACAATGTCACGTTCAGACACCATGAGATCTCGATTCTTCGACATTGGCATGTTGGTGCTGACTTCCATGAACATATCGACCGACATGCGATTGAGGACCTTGATCTCAATGGGCTTGTAGTTGTTCTCGTCCCTGGCCGTAACAAGAGAGCGCCACACCTCAGATATGAGTAAGGGTGCAAATGTTGACTTGTAAAGACCCAGGTCTAAATACTTGTTATCAATCTTCCGGCAGTCTTTGCTGCTGGGAGGAGTGTCACTATCGTGGAATATTTCCCAATTGAGAATTTCCAGATACAACGGGTCCATGGGCGGTTCAACGCGGGCGCGAAGATCCTTAGCAGATCTCTGTACTTTGGTCTTCTTGACTGGGCCTTGGTTCATCTGCTTCAAGGCACGTCGCTTACTCTCTTCGTATTCAGACACCACCTTCGAGGTCTCCTTCCGTCGCTTCACAAGAGCATTCGTCTCATCTTCGTCATCGTCATCGTCCGAATCATCGTCAGAGGACCCAACCATGATTTCGCTCCGAATTGGTGCGTGGTCTTTGCCAGCTACTCCGCCGATACCCTTTAAACCAGAACCCTCACCCCTAATAGTGGCAGGTGCACGAATTGCTCTCGCCCTGGCGATAGCTTCAGCCTTTTGGCGGTCTCTCTCTTCTTGGATCTTCCGGCGATTCTCTTTGAAAGTTTCTTGAGCCTCGAGAGACATAGTTGTCTCTACTTTAGCTTTGCTCAAAGGCTGGAATGTGGATACTGGTCCGCTCTTCACCATGCTCTTTTTCTCACTTCTTACGGGAAGCCTTGGCTCATGCTGCATTCCACCTGCAGATCTTGACCATGAATCCAGGGATCCCTGGGTTCTAGGAACCGCAGAAGTTTTGGAAACTTCAATGATTTCCGAGAAGCCGTGAAGATCATCCAAAGCTCTCTGCAACTCGGCTTTCTGCTGCATCGTCAAGTTCGTCCTAACCGAGGCGTCTTTTTCTGACATGCATGCAGTTCGGATATATTTGTCTGCAACGATATGAACATCGACGTTGTAGTCGCCTAACGCCCGAAGCAGTTTGCTCAGTAATTTTGTAATGACACTGACCAGATAACCGTCCCTAAGACGCAGCCACGTAACCATTCCATTGATGTGATTGCCAACGACGCCCAGAATTTCTCTAATCGAGTCTCTTGAAGAAACATATCTCTCTATATCTTCTGGGTCGTTTGGTGACGGCGTAGAGCTTTTCAAAGCAGATGCAAAAACTGTGTACTCGTCGAAGAGTGCCTCGGCATACTCCATGACAGCACGGCAGAAATCTTGCATTTCCGCATTGCTTTTGTCGACGCTGGGCGACCATACTTCAGTCGCATCGAAGGCTACATGAAGTGCTCGCCATTGCGAATTCCACCAGTCCTTGATAAGGTACCGATCTGCCTTTGAGAAATTGGAACGGGCTCGAAGCACACCAGTATTTCCGGCTAGGGCATTGAGGACTTCACCGTTGATTTTAACCATGTACGGAACAGGGCCAAAAGTCCGAACACGTGTGACTTCTTTGACGGTTACGTTTATAGAAGATATCATCGGGCTGAATGAAGTCTCAAGTAGATTTTGGATCGCATCTTGCCTAACATCTTCGCCCGTCATGGCTTTGATGGCTCCCACAGTAGCTTCGCAAACTCTCTGATCGCAAGAAAGTAAAGTGGCAACTAATGGCTGTATCATGGTGGGGTCCTGAGAGAATTGCCCTAAGTCTAAGCTGGAAAAGTCGCTCAGGCGGTCAAGAACTCGTGAAATGTTGTCCATCAGCACGTCCAAGTCCTTGTTGAATTGTACTCTATCCTCTGGCATTAAATCTGCTTTCTTTCTGTCCTTTGGATAAAACTTGTCGAGACCAGCTAGTACTGAGGTGGCGGGGATGATGCTCTTGGCCAACTGGATATTGCCTGGCCGAAAGATGTCTAGGACACATTGCCAGATTGGTTGCGAGTGGCTTCTGAGACCCCGCTGAACAGGGTGTCCATGCTGTAGATTGTCGAACTCAGCTCTAACGCTCTTACAATCCAGTGTGAGAGCGTTTTTAATGACCAACATGCCTAGAGACTTCAGCTCCTTCTGTGCCTCGGCCATGTTGACATCTTCCAAATCTGCACACCCAGTAATCATTATCTTAGACTTGTTGACAAGTTCCATAAGCTCGCTAATGACTATCAAGGATGTCGATGGGTTGATTTTGTAGTCGGGGCTAACGAAAGTCTCCAAAGTAATATTCAGTGCTCGCATACCAGCATGGCAACAGGCAAGTCTGGCTTCAACGGGGTATCTCTCGCTTTGGAATCGTTCCAAAAGATGGCGAAGCAACGACCGGCAGGCATCGTACCGATGATCCATACCAATTGAATTAAGGAAACTTGGAATCCATGATATTGGAGTGGATTCTGCTGCCTGATCAAACTTTCCTGCTTGCAAGAGCAATCTCTCAAATCCAGGACTCTGAAAGATACAATCGACTACCGCGGCCGGAGAGATCGCTTCCATAGATGACCAAAAGACTTTAGGGGCTTTAATGAGAAGCTCTCGAAGGGCATCGATGACAAGTTGAACGATTGTTCCGGAGCTAGCGGCTAAATGTTGAAGTGCAAGGCGGTATATGTCGGGCTGAACCTCCATGCCACGTAACCGATGAGTGATAAGATCTTGGTCCATTCTGTCCAACATGAGGAGGAACGACTGCCAAAATCTAATAATGTTTTCTGGCGCTGCAGAAAAGGTCGCTACATGCACCATGGCTTCTGCAAGAACATCGTGAACAACCCAGTCAAAAGTTTTCGCCGTCATTTTATCTGTCATCTTTTCCCAGCAATTTTTGGCGAAGCGGAAGCGGTATGGGTCTCCACTGAAAAGGAAACGGGCCATCGCGGGTAATGTGTCACCAAGTCTAAGAATCTTTCGCTGTTGTACTTGTTCGAAGACAAAATTGAAGTGCTTCGAAAGCTTCGCATCGTCTTTGTGGTAGTCAACACAGCACAACGATTCATAGATTGCCATGAGAGCCGCCGTATCTTGTTTCGCGAGGTAAGATTGGTTGCGTCGTTGAGGTTCTACACCTTTGAGAATTTCTTCACCTGAACTTAAGCCATTATCGATTCGCTGGAAGTCGAGGGCATTGATTCGATCTGAAAGTTCCGCAACTACTTCATCGTCGTATTGCCTACACATGAATCAGCACAGGCACGAGCAGTATGTCTGCAACACTCACTCGGAAAGCCACTTCAGATGCTCCTTACGTCCCTGGTGCCAGTTGAGCGCGCATTTGTCGCATTGCTTGAGAAGACGATCCAATGATTTGGAATATTGTTCTCGTATATCCCCAGTCATATCTTCATTTATCCCAAGGATCTGAGAGTACCGATATGCCACTTTATATCTTTTGCGGAAGTCTTGTATCAATTCCTTCTTGGTCTCCTGGCTCATGCCCTCTTCTGGGTCATTCGGTTGGTCATAGTCAACAATATCCTCATCGAATCGTTTGGGGCAGAACCAGTGGGCTTCTGAGGGAAAGCTCTTGAGCTCACTACAAATTCAAGTGTCAGCATAGCAGTCCCATTATATTTAACGCGCAAGCAGATCGCAGGCACAGGGTCCCTTTGGAAAAGGGGGGTACCTACCCATCGAGCTCCTGGAGCTGGTCCCACAACTCCTCTTCCTTCATGACGAAGGATTATTGTCTGCTAGAAGCACACCATCTAGGCAGAATCTATCTCATCCAGCACAGTCTACGGCAATCCCTTGTTTGGGAAGAGTAATGGGGGGGGGGGAGGTGTCAGAGGCTGGTGTGGATTATTGTTGGAAGTTAGAGATGGAATGTGGTCTGGGAAATTTGAAGACGAAAGAGCAATGGCGAAGCCTGTTAATTTGACCTTGGAGCGCTTGTCCGGGAATAAATGTCACTGTGAAGGTGAATAGCAAGAGCAATCAATGGATGGATATTGTGGCAGATGGTGAAGTTCGAGGTCGAATTCGAGAGTTTACCACGAACTTGAACTTGAGTTGGGGACGTCGCGAGCACGGCGCCTCTCAATTTTATGCGGGCTAGCTCAGCCTCGCGACAAGGCTGACAAGGCTGGCCCCATTCTCGCTTCCTGGTACTTGCATCTGCAACAACAACAACATTATACACTTATGCGTCTAGAAGCGGATACCCTGATGGAGATGTTTAGCGTTCTGGTTTTTATCCGCGAACGACAGAGAGGACATTCATTATCCGTATTCAACGAGCCACTGCCGTTTAAGCAGCAAGCTCGCAAAAACGGCCACAACACTCAACTCGATTTCACTCGCTCAGAGTCTAGACCTCCAAGCGTTTCCATGTTCAATTGTCAACTGGAAATATTCAGTGGGATTATGCGAGGCATGGAGGAATGTAAATCTGTCGATTTTCCTCCCAAAATCAGGACCAGCTCGCCTGTTGCTTGATGACCTAGAAACTCTCCCGACGCCTTCCAGCACGACAGCTGCTCAACAACAAGCATACATAGAGATGAGCAAGCAATAACCTTTCACATTCGATCATATATTAGGGACAGTTGGGCAATCTCTTCTGTCCACTGTACAATATATCCTTACAATTTTCTAGGCTCCGAGAACCCAGCCCAGCCTAAGCTATGCACGTGATCCGAGAGCCCAGGTCCTGTTATACAGTAATTACAGATCAGAATAGTGCTACACAAACTCGAGTTTTCAAATACGACCTGGCTTCCGAATATCAGATTGAAATAGCTCGCCATGCATCAAAGTGTAACTCAGTCATTAGCTCATGTTGTTGGAAACCGCTCGTGGACGGTTCATTGTAACTTGTTGAATCGTTCCTTCCTGCCTACTCCCCTCCCGTTTTTCGACCACGAGATCCTATCGTCACCACAACATCAACTTCAGCACTGGTCTGCTCAGACTATTCACGGAAATATGTCTGAAGCTAACTCATCGCCGCGTGTGGAAACGAATTTCTTCCGAGACCAACGTATTTGCGCGGCATCTGCGGTACCAGCTAAGAGCGAGGGCGTCGAGATGAGTGTTGTTTGTGTTGTCTTGGGCTTTGTTGTTATTTTTTGGAAGGTGCTGTTGGTCTGCTGGGATTTGTCTAAGTTGAACGGAAGAGTTTTGAAGGGGGCGAGCAACGCGACCAAGCATCAAAAGACGCGTCTCAGGTCGAAGCTGGCAGAGGCGAAGATGAAGGTGAACGTAACTGAACTACTCACTCACGCATCTCTCGATAGAAGTGAGCCAACTTCTCGCGTGCAAGATACGGGCACAGATCTTCTCACTTCTCCAACAACGATCTCTCCGATGGATTTCTGCTGAGCCGACGAGAGGAGGCCGCGACGACGGTCTCCTCGACTCGACCTTGTATCCAAGAGTTGGCGTTGAGCACCAAGGCTGACTTCGCTGTCGATACACGGTGGTTTGAAGCCCCCTTCGTCTTGAGCGTATCTGATCAGCATTCTATACACACCAGCCAGTTTGTGGATAGCAAGTTCATGATTGACAGTCTCGGGATCGAGGAGTTGAATGGCCCGAAAGTCAGCATCGACAGAAAGACGGATACAAGACTCTCTGCTCTTCACCGGGAGGTAAGTTCTCAATCCCCTGCTAACCATGAATCTGAGCACGGTGTCTATTGACTGGCGAAAACAAAAGGCTGGAACTGACATTGACAATCTACGCACGGATGATCCATCTTTAGAGCTTCATTTGTGCGCTTTCGAATCCCCAAATCTGGATCTGTCCAGTATCAGGTCTAACGCCATCGTCTTGAAGTTCGGCGCTTTCGTCTCGGACGAAGTTGAGTCTCGTTTCTGTCTTCGAAAAGTCATTGATTTCCAGCCCACTCTTCCTCTCGCTCTGCAAAAACTAAAGCCTGCATTCACAGGTTCGACTAATTTCTCCAATGCTCTCTACGAAGTCCGCTGGACAGAAGAAACAATTGCTGGGCAGCGCAAGATCTCCCTGTCCTGGGAGTCCGAGTTCATGGTCTCCTTTGGCCATGGGTTTCTTCGAAGCATTCAGTCTTCGGCCTCTGATCCAGCTACAAAACTTCGTAGTCTAGCTATTCTGAAATCGAAGATGGACGAGGGTACTTTCCGGATCATGGTACTGGTGGACTGGTCGGCGGAACTAGAGTGTCGATACAGGTAAGATTACCTAGATAGCAAGTGGCCTTACACTTTTTGCGAGTTCGACACTACTACGACATCTCCAGCAGTCGTCCGTTCGCTTCTGACTGTGTCAATCCACCCCGGTTGCTATGGTTGTCTCGCAGCCTTTTGGAGATCCGACCTTTCAATTTCTCACAGCGCAAGGCCGGACTCTTTCTTTCGAATTCTCCCGCTAGCCAGCGTATGTCCCTGTTGTGTTGGAGGCAATGGACAGGCTTCTGTTCGGTGGCCCTAAGGACGACACTTCACTTAGGTCCGTTTTCAAATCAATCCTGATGGGCCGAGATAACTATTGTTCCATGAGGAGAATACCTATTGCCCTCGAAGACAGGAGCTTCACTAAGCTTGCCTTAGCCGGCTCGGATATCGATCAATACAAGGCTTTGAAGAAGCTGTCAAGTCCATGCTCCTCATCATACAAGGGCCACCTGGTTGTGGGAAGAACTTCCTGGCTGCCAAGTTCTGCAATGTGTGTCTCAACGGAGTTCAGGAGATTCTTTTGATCACAAAAACTAGAGCTGAGGCAAAAAGACTCTACCACGAGGCCATGGGATCTCCAAGTCGCTAAACCTACCAGTCAAGCTGCGAAACAGCATAGTACATCACCTTGCAGATTATGGCACACACCTGTCTGATATCAAAAGCCTCAAGAAGCAGTCTGAAGCTTCTCAGCGGCTTTGGGAAGCTCTCAACGCCCTTTCACTGAAGCCACCGTCAGACATATCCGGCGTTAGGGCACTTTTCACAACAATTGATCAACTAAGCGATAGTGCAATCCAAAGATTCCAGCCTACAGTTGTCATCTTCGACGATACCAAGGAACTTCAGGATCACTGGGATTTTGCTATCTGTGGCCTCTTTGCTGAGACTATTCGCAAAGTTTTACTATTGGGGAACCATAAAGGCTGCTCATCTCGCGTTAGCTCAGGCGAATGGAACCACTTGAGAGAGCAGTATAATCTTTCGACCATTGATCGGCTGGTTGAGACTGGTATACAACCTATGTCTCTCAAACGCAATATCATACATATGGCGAGATATCTCACCTGCCAATGCGACTAGCATTCGGGAAGAAAAAGCATCACCAGCATCAAGAAAAGAATTGTCGGATCAAGAACAAAATATCCGCGGAGGGCTATCAACATGGTCTAATCATGCATCAATGGGTTTCTATATTTCTGCCTAAGGGTTTAGGGTGCTATTGCTCAGTGTTCGTTAACGTACTAGATGCGCGGTGCCTACGACTGAAGAATAGCACGCTCAGAATCAACCATCACAATATAGTGATGATTATCGCATCATGAAGTCATTGGAAGAGAGTAACACTGCGGCGGAAGATGTTCTTGTCGGGAATAAACAGGAGCGAGGTAAGGTGTCATTTTAGGATATGTATTTCTGGCGCGAATTATACCGACATGAGCCCTCATTGTCATGGCACAATTCCATTCAAGAGCTTCCTTTCCCAAAGCAGTCTCTCGCTTAGCCAGACCCGCCTGTGCAGACCCGCCCGCCAAAACACAGGCTTGAGCAGCCACTCGTAAAATGAAAGCAAATCTCCTCGCCAAAGCCCAAAAGTCTGAAATTCAAGAGACGCCGAGGCATATGATATTGTTATCCAGCCCTGTTGAGATTTAGTACCTATGTACACAATACTTGATCTACACGGTGAGAGGCTTTCGATTCTTGCTTACCTGCCAGATAGATCCGACCATCTCCAAAGCCAAGATGGATGAACCTTGACTGCCCTCCCACAACGGGAAGCTTGATGGGTACCAGCTCACCATTTGCTGAAGGCACTGCATGCCACGCTTTCAGCAAGTCGTCGTCGTGTGGGTATGGGTTCAGGCTGTAGGGAATCAAGTCGTGCTCGTACTGCAAGAAATCATCAGCATGTAATGTTCAAAAGTTCAAGACGAGATCTATGCTAACCTGAGACCAGACGATTGCCGTTCCAGCCTCACCTATGCGACTAACTGTCAGTGTTTGCGCCTAAACCCAACCCCTCTAGATTCAAACCAGGTGTCCGGCAACTCACCATTCAAGCTAGTCACCGAAGGCGTCGATGCTGTGGCAGAATTGTTGAAAGGAGATACTCCAGCAAGCTCGAACGTTCCGCCCTCCCTATACTTGTAGGCAAGCATCTGTCCGCCGTTCTTGTTTGCGTAAATGTAACCACCTTCTCCTGGATATGATGCCAGGCCACCGGAGATATCCCCTCCGCTGTATGGGAGCTGAACTTCTTGCAAAACATCGTTGGTTAGGTTGTTGCCGTTTGCAAACCCACCAAGTTCGCCAGTATCCATTACATACAACTATCGAGAGAGGAACAAAGTCAGTCAGTCCAGCTAAAAAGCATAAAGCGAGATTCATAGTCACTTACTATCCCAAGTTTCCCACTTTGCAGTGCCATTTGATCGCCCCTGGGTCCCTTGAAGACCTTCTGATCGAGTAAAGTAACACCACCAGATCCCAAATCTTGATCTGGGCGACTTCGTCTGGCAAAGTAATTTGCCGGTTGGAAATAATCTACGATGAACAAATTCCCGTCCGCGGCTCCCAGCTTTACGACAGCGTTATTCGCCGTTGAAAGTCCGGCCTTGCCATCGCCGGGTCCCATCGTTATATTATTTTGCTCAAAGCCTGCGAAGGGCGGTCCGTTGCCGGTTGCGAAGTAGAGGTGGGTGCCGTCGGTTGTGATTGCGAAACCACCTACACGACAAACACAATGCCAAGTTAGCAAATCCCAATTCGGCATCGCGGACGAGGAGAGCAGTGTATTTCACCTTGCCAAACGCCCCCTTTTCCACTTCTGCCTGAATAAGGGTCCAGGACGATCTTTGAGATTCGAAGTTAGTGGCGCTCTATGTTGGGTGGATTGAGTTCATACGGGTGGTGCAAAAGGTGGCGCCTCGGTTGTGAAGATATGGGTGAGATTTGCCTGTGATACTTGGGTGTTTGATTGCCATGTAGGAGCGCCCACAATCCAACCAGTATAGTTGTATGCATTGCACTAGTGAAACGGGTCAGCAAGTGTTGTCATTCTTTCCAGTACAAAGTCTCCCAAATGTGGGGGATTTTTGTATCATAGAGAACCAACATGAGTCCCGAAACCCCCGAAAACGGTTTGATTAAGTAACACCAGTCCCTAGAAAGTGTGTCAGCTGAGTATCAAGATGGAACTTCCATGGGGTAAATTCGCTCACAGGTCTTTGGAGGACTGTCCCTCCTAGAAAGTAATTTTCTGGTGAATTGTCGGCGGAATGTCCGTCAATCTAAACAACCCATTAGAATAATGTTCTCCGGCCCAGATCAACAATCGAATGAACATCTGCTCCCAGAATCCAGATTTCGAAATGCCAGGATGGAGTAGCACGAACCAGAATGGGATATCCAGGGCGTGTCGTCAAGTCCAGGATGTTCAGTGCGTAAAAGCTGAATCCTCGAGTTAGAGGTCATCATCCCAGGCCACTCGTCTAACAGACCTGTAAATAACATTTGAAAACCCTCCACTTTGATTATTATTCCGATACCCATTCACGAAAAGGTACACAGTATCCGTCTCCGGATCAATAACTGGTGTCCCAGCAATGCCGTAAGTGAACGGTATATTACTGCACTGGATGTCGCTCACTAGCACGGGTAACTCCAATTGTCTCTCATTTATCACCTCTCCCGTCGCAGCATCCTGAGTGCGGACGTAATTCAGCGTTGATCCAGTAATCACGAGCGATTTACCTGCGCTGGGCGTGTAGACCAAGGGCTGCGCGTACCAGCGCTCCTGGGTTTCGAATGTTTGATTCCATAGAACTCGGAAGTTGGGGTCTTTCAGGAGATCTGGCGATATGTTATGGTTTGGTGCATACCCGGAACCGGTGGGATCACATCCATAACAAGTGCAATCCGTTTTCGCTAATGCCGAGGATTGTCCAACGTAGAAGGAAAGAAGGACGATGAACCGGAGGAGCAGAAATGAATACATGCTGTATTGCTTCACGTATGTTTATTGAAACTAAAATAAAAATCGGGGTTGCGGGGTATATGGGATTGAACTGATATACATAACCGTACAAGGTTTGATTACATTGATGTTAGGTTTGAACTTTAATTCTCAACGTCACCAAGGACACCTTGTACTCACGAGGTTTCTAGGGAGGAGAGTGCCCCCACCAACCCCTAATTAGCTCCTGCGACAATAGAATCTAAGTTCACCAGTGACACGGAAGTTCCGGATCCCCCAGATATGAAATTGATCGTCTTGTTTTTTATGCCGAAGCCGTTTGCCTGAAAATGAGGCCGCGAAGTTCACGTTGTTTTTTATCCAGGGATTATTCGCAGTATGTTCTGTCGACACGAGCCTGGATATCTTTCGCGCTACTTACTTGTCTTGGGCCCCTCGAAAATGATAAGTCAAGCTCTTGGTTTCCAGAAACGGTACTCATCAGTCTCGCTTAACTCAAACAGCTTTCCAAATCGGTCTCCACTCGGCAAAACAATAGAACAAAACAGCCCTAAAGCCTTTGAAAAGAAGTCTTAGTATCACCGGATGTGACTCAGACTCTAGAATTGAAACCCCGGATCCTATGATAGATACAGTTCAGAATAAAGTTACATAGAAGGTGTACAAATGCAAAGCGACACTTCGTATTCTTAACTTTCACGTATTTACCTGTGAATCCAATTGTTGCTTTACGCATTTTTCGTATTAAATCAACCACACTGATATGCCCTAGGGTAAATAACAAATTTCATGTGCTCGCATACGTCATTATCTTGAGAAGTTGGAAATGACGATCAATAAAGAAACCCGGAGACGTGAGATGGATTCAAAACTTCAAAGAGACTAAGCATATGAATGTAGAAACCTCCCAGAACCCTCGCAGTTGCACAATAAGGAAAACATTGCCAGTATCAAGGTAACAAAACAACCATGTCAAGGGAAAAGGCCCCATTATCAATCCTCAAACGCTCTTGATTCCACAATGCCGCACGGGAGGCCCACCTTTTCAAGCTCTCTGAGTTTATGTCAGCAAAATACAAATGATGCTATTGAATCCTCGTACCTAGGGTCGTGTCCGGCAGACTCCAGCTCAATTTTATGTACCCTCAGACCCGACATAGTCATCAGAATCATCACCGGACGAGTAATCGGGCGAGCTAGGTCTCTCTTCATTGCCCGAAGTACGAAAAGGTCTCCCGCAACCGATTGTGTTGCAATTAACCGTTTGTTTAGGCGTGTGGTTAAGGTAACTATTTGCTGCAGCCCGGACACTTGTACTTGTACTTGTAGTTGTGCACTTCCTTTATCTTAGAGCGAGCTATCTGATCCTTGACAGCTGCTAGATCGTTGGTTATATTTTTCTGCAACTTGCTGTTCTGCCTCGAGTATGCTTGTAAATCCCTGTTCTCTCTTGGTCGCAGCGGCTTTCAATTCAGCAGGCTCGCGATCCTTGATCCTAGACTCTTTCATTTGCTCTTTCATCTTCGAGAGTTCTCTTGTCAGCTGTTCGTGCCGCACAGCATTCTCTCTCGAGTTGGCTTCCATAGCTCGCTCTCTCTTCGAAGCTTCAGCCCGCGACTCTTCCACCTCACGGCGATGCTGCTCCTTCATTTCCCTACGCAACTCCTCACGGCTTGCTTCAAGCCGCCTGGCTTCCTGCCTAGCAGCCTGCATTTGGCTCTCAAGCATAGCTCGATGCTCACGAACCTCCTCTTGTCTTTCTGCATCCTTCTCATTCAACGCTACTTGCAACTCCTTCCGGACCTCTATCATTTCTTTTGCGTACTATGCTTTAACTTTGTCGAGTTTCTCCTTTACCTCTTCCCCGGCTACTGTCTCGAATAGTTTCTTACCATAAGTAACCATCTCTACCTAGGTGTCCAGCTCCATCTTCCTCCCCGATCGATCGATGACATGATTCAAGATCTTTTGGCCAGACTCTTTCCCGCGATGATGTCGTTTAAGACAAGCTCCCTTAATGAAAAGTGGTTGCCAAAGAGCTTTGTCACCTTTCAGCTGTGCTTCTTTTCTGTTCTTATTATCTGGATTGCAATTGCCAAAACGACACTTCCAAGATTCGATGCGCCGCAAAACTTTCTAAACATACGAATATTCTTCATTCCAGAGCCACCGACGCGGGTATCTGTGATTCGATGCAGGTATATAATGCCACTAAATTTGATATCAAAGTTATAGGTTTCGGCAAGCCAATCTGCGATTTCGCCAAGAATTGCCGTGTCCGATCGATTGGTATCGTCGAATCCAGGGGTATCAATCAAGTAGATTGTCCTGCCATCTGGCATGATACACGGTACGATGTCGACTCTAGCGGTACCTGTTGCGATTGCTCGCTTTAGTTACCCAAGTGCGTCAATTGTATATTTCAAATATCGTCGTCAGGCGTACGCTTGACACCAAGAAAGTTTATCTCTGGCAGGAAGACTTACATGATTCAAGCCCGTGGCCTACAACCAAGATCTGCTTGCAGAACTGTTGGATTAACGATGTTTTGCCCGAGCCAGTAACTCCCATCACAGTAATCACAATATCGTCTGCCCTGTTAATTTTCAGTCTAAGTGTGTCATAGCATAACTAGGTAGGGACAATAGACTTACGTAAGCTAAAAGTTGGACGGTGAAACTACTAAGGTAGTGTCCAGACCCAAAACTAACCCGCATTAATGAGTAATGACGCAGCGCGTCATATTAGTGGTAATGTGTTTTGATTCCAATGCTGATTCATGTCTTTCGCATCTTCTTTGCTTTTGTTCCCTATATCGCTCACATTATTAATTTCGTTGAACGGTATCACATCCGAGGTGTGTTTTGACGCTCATCTTCTCGCTTGATCACCTTTCCTGGCATCAGTTTGTCAAGTACAAGATCGAGATCCCAAACTCTATGTCCTCACGCGTTGAAGGGAACGACAAAATGGCAGGCATGAAAGCACCGTGGTGGGCGACGGTATACGTTATCGTCCCTATATTCTCCGGATTTGTATGGCTCGGAATGCTTCTCGGGATGTTATTATGGTGGGCTGTGAAAGAAAACTCCGTACATCTCGTGGGCATGTCCGCCACTCAAGACATTGCGTTCGTCAAACCTCCATTTCCCTCCTCTTATATTTCTCACAGCATACTCACACGATGATCATAGGTACATTTCGGATATTGGAGCGCTTCAACTCCAACCCCTCTTCATCGCCATGGGAACAATTACCGTCGTGAGTTTCACGACCGTCTTTGCGACAGAGCGCTGGCTTCGACACCGTGGGACCATCGCACGAAACACTTCGCGGTTCCAAAAGGCATTGAGTGCTCTCGCTATTATCTTTGCCGTCATTGGGATGATTGGGTTGATCATTCTTACCTGCCGGAACAACATTAAATACTCGACAACCCATGATATATGCTTGGTGATCTTCATGTAAGTTTCTCCTTCCCAACATTCATCTAATAGCAACCCATTAATGAATATAGTGCCGGCTACATTCTATCCGCCATCTTCGTCTGCTGGGAATACCAACGCCTAGGAATTCACTACCGCCAACACCGCATCCTCCGTATCTCCTTCTGGGTCAAGCTCGCCTTCATCTTCGTCGAATTAGGCCTCGCCATCGCTTTCGGCGTCCTCAGCCTCCAGAAGAGGTACAATCCCGCCGCTGTTTGTGAATGGGTCATCTCTCTCATCTACACGTTCTACGTCTGGAGTTACGCCATCGATTTCATTCCAGCGATCAGGACCAGACATTATGCTAGTAAGGAGACGGCGATTGAAATGGCTCAGGGTATGGAATCTGAATCGAGGATGAGGGGATACCCGGGAGGGGTAGCGCAGGAAGAGGCTGCGTATGCGTCGACTGGCACAGCTCGTGGGCAAGAGTCAAGGAATTTTTGATGAAAATGCTAAAGATGGACTGGGTGAACTAGGGCGTACTTCAGCAAATATAAAACTTTGTCTTATAGCGTTGTAGAGTTTAGGGGTAGAACATACATGTATAATTTAGACCGGTACGTGGACGCAACATACTAGCAAGCGAACTGGGAGTGCGGATTGGAGTCTTTCTGGTTTCATTTGATGTACTTTTCCTACCTTGGTAGAATACATAATCCAATCTATGAAAATTTAGTACTCAAAGCTCGATTATTGTTCAAGAAGCTTACCTTACAAAGCCCGCTGGCCGGTAGGCAGTTGGTGGATGATTTATATGTCCACTTGCGGCCTAGTGCGGAAGCACCTCAATGCGCCACATGCATATTGCTAAGCACCTACACATGTCCAGGACTTAACCTTGCATAAATATCATAATTCAATGGAGGAATATGTGAGCACTAACATCACCATCATGGGACTACAGACGAGTAGGCTTACAGAAATCTCCGTTACGGGTTGTAGCGGGTTTTGGTTGAAAGCAAGTAGATTGTTGTGGAACAATAATTTTGGGCGCTGGAAGAGGAATAGACGAATGAGATAAGTATATAATATGTTCGTTCCTTTTTCATCATTCTCCCCTCCACTCATCATCATTTCCAAACTCTTTCTTCCATCTACCAAGTCAAAACACAAGAGTTTTCAAAATGCCATCATTCGACCGCAACACCACCGGAAAAGAAGTCGTCGCGGCATTCGCTTCCACCCTCGAAGGCAAAACAAGCAAGTCATCAAAACATTCCATAATACCCCTATAACCCACTCTCAAAATTAACACAAACAAACAGTTCTCATCACCGGCCCCAGCAGCAACTCCATCGGCGCCGAAATTGCTCTCTCCCTCGCCCACGCCTCCCCCTCAACAATCGTCCTCCTCGGGCGTACCGAATCCAAAATCCTCCCCATAATTCAGGAAATCAAATCCATCAATCCTTCCATTGCCACCTCACATATCCACCTCGATCTCGCCTCCCAAACCTCAATCCGCAAATGCGCCGGGGACATCAACGCCAAAGTCGACAAGATCGACGTCCTGATCAACTGCGCTGGCGTGATGGCCGTCCCGGGTTACGAGACGACGGAAGAGGGCATCGAGTTGCAGTTCGGGTGTAATCATGTAGGGCATTTCTTGTTGACGAACTTGTTAATGGGGAAGATTGTTAGGGCCGGGAAGGGGGCGAGGGTGGTGAATGTTAGTAGTAACGGGTATCAGCTTGCGGGGGTTAGGTTTGAGGATTACAATTTCGAGGTAAAGTGTTATCTCATCTTGTAAATTGGCATTGGATATAACCGAGTTGAGCTGACCAAATGCAGGATGGAAAGGTCTATGAGCCCTGGGCGGCATATGCCCAGTCTAAGACAGCGAATATCCTGTTCTCCACTGCATTGGCGCAGAAGTTGAAGAGCAAAGGCATCCAATCGTACTCTTTGCAACCTGGTTGTAAGTTTTTTTCACCGCAGCAATAAACTAAGCACCCTACAAAAAAGCATATCTAACCCCCTATCTCAAAGTCGTCTTAGAATCCAACCTCTCTAACCACGTCACACCGGAGATGTTCACCACAGCTCTCGAAATCGCGAACAAGAATTCTAACGGGAAGAAGATCGAGATGGAAGCTCCGAAGACGCTTCAACAAGGTTGTTCTACTGTTCTCGTGGCGGCTTTGGATCCTTCTATTGAAGGTATGTTAATTCTTGCTTGATTTTCAAAAGCTTGGTCTATGTGCTAATGCAAGGCTGTTTGTAGGATATTCTGGAGGGTTTCTTCAAGATTGTGTGATGAAGCCTATTGAGAAGGAACATGCTAAGGGGCAGGAGAATATTGATAAGTTGTGGGCGCTGAGTGAGAAGTTGGTTGGTCAGAAATTTGATCTGTAGTTCATTGGGAAGAGGGGGGAAATGATTGAGCGACACTTTCGAAAGGCTGGCTGCCCATGAGATAGTCGAGGGAAGGCAGCAGGATGCTGAGGATGCTTATCATGGAGGTGTATCGTAAGTAATTGAAATTTCAACGCTTTGGCTAAAAATGCACTATGCTTGTCATGTTTACGTCTTGTTCGTGGCTTTGAGTACTGAGGAAGAGATGAGCCTTACTACTACTCTATTGTGTTGTATGTGTGTCTCTTTAGATACGGATCCGGCACACGATTTAATTCCTTCCGTCTACAACCAAGAGCACGTTAACCAACAAGCCCACAGATAGTGTCAAAGCAAGGCTGACTTGCCGTGAGTCAAGATAAGTGCCCGATTCAGTCATCACATCCTCCAGACAAGACAATGTGATTCAACTTCACTACTAAGGTGAAGCAGAAGTAAGTGATTACGTAGAGGCTTTGTTCAATTATCTGACTCGCTTACAATCCGAGCCCTTATATACAGAAAGGATCGATCAACTTCCATCAGATCCACGACCTATCCATCAATCCAGGCGAACCATTCAACCAACCAGCCAATCATACCATCTCGATGCGGTACAGTGCCCCAACCTGCAACGACTTTCTATCCGGCCATCAACACATCGCATCTCCCTGGAAACAAAGCTTGTCTCAATCGATCGAAAAAGAAGAAAAGCAAAAAAAGGTTCAGCTAGCTGTATGTCTGAGAGAGAGGGGAAGTAAGAATCCCGAAAAGAAAAAGGATGCCAAGTTTCCATCTTTCCCGACCAAACCGCTTCATTGCAAACTCCTCCAACGCCTGTGCAGCAAATTTCAATGCAGGGAGGGAAACAAAAAGAAAGGAAAACAAAGAGGCAAAACTAGGTCGTAGATCGCTGCATATGCAGATCATCGTGAAGTCCGAGATCTCCTTTTTATCAACAAAAGAGAGGGTATTGTTTGTTAATGTACAAAATTCCGGTCGTGCTCGGTGAATTAGAGCGTGGTGAGGTAGGTAGATGAAATTTAGGCGTGGGTCGCAGGTCATTGGACATCGCGAGGATTGTTCCTCCGACTTTGGACTGGGCCAAAGGAGTGGCTGGACTCTAATCGAGTCAATAGAGCGGCGGATGTGAAATCGTTGCTCTGCTCATAACTAGGACGTATACGATCCATTGAGGCTCGTATCCTGTCGTATGATGGTCTTGCTCTGTCAATAGATGGACGGCTGTATGGAGGTTGATCGATGGAAGGTCGGTGACGAGTGAAGTCTGTTCCATCGCTGCCATTTTGGCTTCGAGGGTTGTGTGTGGTGGCTGTTGGAGCAACTGAAGGGGGGTAAATGGGCCGTTGGTCTTCATCAACGCTCGGATAGTGGGTATGCTTACTCGGCTTTGCGATATCGTACGAAGTTGAAGTTGACCCATTCGAGACTGTGTCTTCGGTGGCGGTTTGTCCAGGTTTGTCAAGGTGGTCGAACTTTCCTTGACGGACTTGTTCGCGAATGATATCGACATCATAGGGGAAGTAAATCTTCTGAATGGCCTTGACGAAGAATCTCGGCGCCAGAGAGAGAACAATTGACAGGCACGTTACTGCCCAGAAGGTCGGTTGCGCAAATACCTCTGTAGCAGCTTTGTAGAAGTAATCCGAGGACCTGAAGGCGGAGTACACTCCAGTCCAGAACCAAACAAGCAAACTACTGACAATGACAAGCAGTAACATGAGCCAATCCCATCGGTAGGTGTTGAGCAAGATATAGGTGTTAATGACGATGATCGCTGCAGGGGCAATATACACGCCGAACCGCTCCCGGTCATCAATATTCAGACCGTTGTGCGTGACGAAGTTCCCTGGGAGGAAGGCCAAGTAAGCCATGTAGAATAAGATGACGGATTGGTACATTCCATCAATCATGTATAGCCTATTGCCGAGTTAGCACATATCACCCCAAAGCTAGGACAAATCTTACCAGAACTTCCGTTGAGTCCATTCGAGTCGCTCAATACCACGGCGATACAACTGTGGGACCGCAAGAGATACTTTGTCACTGACATCCTGATCCAACACACCCATGAAGATGACTGGAAGAGATGTGAAAGCCAAGTTGAAAAGCAGGATGTAGGTATAGTCGTAGAGATAGGTCTGATCGAAACTGCAGTAAATCTGGTACCAGAAAATGGTGAACGTCCAGACAATATTCTTGTAGAAGAAGTTGGCAATCGTTTCTGCCAATCGTCGATAAGACCATCGTCCATGCACAAGTACCAATCTTTGCAGGAAACGGAATTGTCCAATGGCATAATCGGCGGACATGACAGCTTGTCGTCCCTCCTCTCCAGCGATACCGACACCTACATCGGCCTCTTGAATCATTGCCACATCATTTGCTCCATCCCCAATAGACAGAGTCATGACATCCAAGCCTGCCTTCACCATGGATACAACAGCAGCCTTCTGGGCTGGGCTAACACGACAGCACAGAACAGACTTGCACTGCTTGCAGAGTAAGAGGAACTTTTGACGAATTGCTGGGTCGAGAACGAGCTTCAGAGAATCACCGTCGATGACGATGGCATGAGTTGGCGCAGGTGGTTCATGGTTCTTCCGAGCAGCCTTGAGCTCTGCATCTGATCCTGTCATGTTGAATGTTGCGAGATGTTTGTCGAGTTCGATCTCAGCGCTTGCGATTGTTTCATCTTCAACCTTGATGACGATAAGTTCCATGTCGTTGTTGAGCAAGTTGCAGGAAAATCCAATGTTGATAGCAGTTTCGACCTTGTCTCCGGTTAAGACCCAAAGTTTGATACCTGCCTCAGCCAGAAGAGCAATGGTGTCTGGGACACCTTCTTGAAGACGATCTTCAATGGCTGTTCCACCGAGTAGAGTCAGATCGCGTTCGATAACGTCAGCGACAGCTTCTAATTTGTCCTCTCGATCTGCAATAGCGGCAGAGGCAATCTCGTGCTCCTTATTCCACCTTTGGTACTCTTCCTCGCCGAGTTCTCTCTGGGCAATGCAAAGTGTTCGAAGTCCTTCACGTGCAAACATCTCGAGGTGCTCCGCTGTTGTTCTGCGCAATTCCGATTGCTCTCCTCGTTTCAATCGAGAGTATATCATGCTATCTGCACCCTTACAGTAGAGAATGATCCTGTTGTCTGGCATCCTGATGATGGCACTCATTCGTTTACGGGTAGAGTTGAACTCGAGGGTGTTGAGAACCTTGAAAGCTCTATCCTCGCCTTGGATGTTCAAGCGAATTCCATCTGTTGAGTTGCCCAAAACGGTAAAGCCAACATCTCGAGCAGTAGCCACCAAAGCAGCCTCATCAGGAGACTGTGCCTTAAACTCAATCTTTGGTGGATCGCCAGGCGTCATCTCAGCAATGACTGTATGGCAGAGAGCCAGGGCTAGCATGAACTGCTCATTGGCATGCTGTTGCTCTGGACCCGACTGCCCTGCCATGTCGGTGATGAAGTCTGGTGCAACGAAGGTCAGGTCATCGTCATGGAGGTACGGATTGTCGTGAAGCTTTCTGATATCCTCAATCATCTTGACCCTCCCTCTTGCAATTTCCTCACGTGCCTTTGCTCCCTCCTTTTCAACGTCAATGCCTTGTCGCTTCTGCATTCCAGCCTGGGCTTCGGTGTAAGCCTCTCCGTACGGAACACCATTGATCGTTGCCTTCTTGAACTCCATAACGTTCTGAGTAAGAGTTCCCGTCTTGTCCGAGAAGATGTATTCAATTTGTCCGAGATCATCAGAGATATTCCAGGATTTGGGAGTACAGGGGTAGTCGATCTTGTCGTAGTACATTTCAGTGTCGCTGTAGATGAAAAAGGCCTGACAAGTTTTGATGATTTCCAGAGAAATGTAGAGGGAAATAGGGACCAAGTTCTGGAACAGGATAATGGCTGCCCAGAATGTAATGAATCCGTCCAAGGATGGTTTGCCACCGATCGAACCGTATTCGAAGAACTGGATTGAAGTGTCTCCCAGGCCCCAGTATATACCTTGGTACAACCCGGAAACCAGACACATCAGAATCAAGATGACGAAGTTATAGATGACATTCCAGTTGAGCTCTCTTGCAATGCGGGAACGCTTGCTAGGAGTGATTCCAGAGTTGATCATGATTTTCGTATCGAATCCGGTGAAGACAACAACACCAAGGACCCACTCCGTATTTCGCAAATTGCACCCTCTGAGAAGCATGTTGTTGATGGAAACAGGCTCGGCCATTTCTTCACCCGCGGCACCTGGAGCCTTGGAGTTTCGTTGTGTCCAGCGTGCAACAGCACTGTATTGGTAGAGGTTTGCTTGAGGGGGTTCACTGTCGATTGTAAATTCAGTTCTCTCACAATCTCGAGCATGTTTGATGTCTCGTCCACTGCGAAGAGCATGTCGGACCTTCAAATTTGTCTCTCCATCCAGATTCTTAGTCTCCACGTAACAAGCACCGTCAGGATCAGAGGTAGACAGAATCACAACATCTGCTGGGATCTGGTCATCGTTGTAAAGTCGAACAAAGTCACCAACCTTCACATTCTTCCAATAGTCGAGATGAAATCTGGAATTCCCAGTAGCGGTGCGCGCTGGGTTAATGAGACTTCCAAAACTCTTTACAGCTGGAGAGCGGTGTCCATCTTCATAAGAGAATGCAGTACCTGGGCGCTCGTGGGGGTCCGGAACCTGGAGGGTATCGTCGCGGGGTAATGGTGAGGGAACGGGCGTCATCTGGATGTCTTCTCGAGCAGAAGCAAAGGACTCCCTGGTATCAGCCGTGAGCGCAGATTGCCGTCTCGTGTCCCTTGTCTCCCTAGTTTCGTAGGACCCTCTGGGCTGGTCAAGCGCTGCCGATGCATAATCTTTCCCAGGCACCTGCTTTGGCTTCTTCATTTTGCGCCAGAGAGCGACTAGTCCACGAGAAGTCGCTTTCTTCATCCTTCTCCAAAGCGAAATATCATCATCGCTGACATTTACATTGTTCCAGTCGATCAATCGGTGGACAGGGGAATTGTTCAATTCATTGTCAAGGACCGTTCGCCTGTAATCTTCCACCGCATCCTTCACGGCCGTTATGAAGACGATAACAATCAAAGGAACAGCGTTCAGGCCAGGATTCGAAGCACCAAAAATGCTAAAGAACTGTTCAAAAGTTAGCGGTTGTTGATAGTCTCGTACTGCAACCAACTTACAGCCAGAATAATCAAGAACAAGAAGTACACATTGGCAACGTTCTGGAATTGAAACAATAGGTTCTTTGGGATGAAACTGATCGGCGTATACTTGGCTGTCCTGATCTTGTTCCTCCTGAAGTGCTGGGAAGGACGTCCATCTTCGTCTACAGCATCCGGAGGTAAGGGGATGTTGAAGTAGAGCTTCCGAGGACCCTGGCCTTCCTGGTCGTCTGGCTGCTCCTCCTCTGCTGCTTCACTGGGTTCTGGTTCTTCTTGTATCCCTCCCAGATCTGTGCCTAACGACTCGCCTCCTGTCGACTGTCTCTTCTTCTCACTACTTGTTGATCCCTTGTGTCCTAAACGACCCAAGATCGAACCCCGTTTCTTGCTCCCTTTCTTCCCTGCCAGCCTTTGGGTGGCCCATCGTAATCGCTTCGTCGGATTTGGCGCATCGTCCGGTTCTTCATGATTCGAGGCGGTCATGGCGACAGATTACGAGGTGGGAATGGGCAAATCCCTCTCGCGGAGAGACAGGTCGCCTTTGAGTAGCCCGCAGCCAATCCAGGTTGTCGTGGTGATCCGCACGATGAAGTGAAGTTGTATTACAACATGTGTACTCTTCGAAGGTGAAGTCGGAACGAGTGACGGGTGGAATTGTTTGGTGTTGGGGGGAGAGAGAGTCGAGGGGAAATTTACTTTGGTTGGTACTATGGGGACCTGCGGATAGCACGGAGATCGCGTAGGTACATGTAAGCAAGGCGCTTCTTCGATTTCCAAGACTCAAGACCGGCCGCTCAGGGGAAGCGCGCTGAGATCAACCTGACGTTGGTTGTGAAAGGAGTAGGAAGAGCTGGTCTGAATGCACAGGAATTGAATTGAATTGAATTGATTATCTGCGCAAGCCAGAAGTTGTGCTGAAGGGAGGATGGGCTTTGTTGCGAGGGAGGTAAAAGTGTTCTGTAGCTCCGTTGCTATTGCTGTTGCTGTTCTCCCTTGCGCGATCCCACTTGCTGCTTATTAACAGACGTCGACTAAGAAAACGCCACTTCTTCCGAAACCCCGTGTCAGAACAAAATTGTGTCCGGCTGAAGAGCAAGGCGATTCGGACTTTGAGGTTGTATTGTTTGGTGTGGAGGAACGAGGAACTTTACGAGAAAGAGAGTAATGGGTGTTGAGGGGAGTTGGGTTTGAGTCTGATTTGTTCTATTTGTTCTATTTGTTCTACATGGTACCTGTTTAGTTGCTGGTCTTATGCACTGCCGCAATAGACGAAGGATGAGTCGAGCTGCTGCTGATGACGATGATGCCGTGAAATACACATTCAGCACCGCACATTACTGCCAGCGAGCTCGCCAATCATAGGTGGTATTCCCGGACGAGGCACTGATTGATTACTGTAAGATTCACACTACAGGGGATCTCGACCCGTCGCGCTCTCGCCGGTGAGATTTGTTAGCAATCGTGGCACAGCGGCGGTGGGATGAGAAGAAGGGATGGATGGATGGATGATGGGCTTGGGCTTGGGCGTGGGATTGGAAAGGTGCCGAACACTGTGCTGCGCTTCTTCTGACTGGAGGATGGGACTCAGGGAGACAGAAGTCCCAAGCCCGGCCTATCACGTCAAATCTTAAAAAAAGCAAAGAGGATAGACATATATTTACGCAGTAGGCGAGAAGGTCTGACATATGTTGTGCTGTTCGGTGTGCGTGCTGCAAACTGAAGCTTGCGGTCTGCCGTGCAACGAGATCTGATACAACTTCCAGTGCAGATACCCAGCTGGGCGGTTGAGTTGAGTAATTATGAGTCCATGCCATCAATTTACCTTTCTTCCTGTTCGTGCAGTACGGAGGAACAGACCCGCAATTCTCGAGTGCAGAAAGATCAAACACCGTATTTCTTCCCAAAGGCCAAGTCTCATGTCCCTGCGTTCGAGGGGGGAGTCAAATTAAGAAATGCGTCTTGCGTCCGAAAGAGGGTCACCAGGGTCCACCAGTCCACCAGTCAGTTCACCAGGCCACCAGTCAGTCCACTTCTCCTCCACTCGCGAATTCCATCCATTCGTGTCGTCGCGAGCTGCATCAAATCTAAAAGGGACACGGCGTTTCTTAAACCCGAGCCCGGGACCGGCGGACGGAAAGAACAGGACGATTCAAGGGACCAAGGACTGGCGCAGAGCAAAAGATACCGGCCAGAACAATCTCCAGATTCGGTAACTTAACATTCGGACGTGTGAACATCCAGATCCGACGGGCGGGAGTGGAGTTCGTATGCGTAAACATCTTGTCTCTGGCCGACATACGGAGCAGGGGTTCGGGACTTCGAGACTTTGAATCCTTTTTAACTTTTGAGTGCTCTAATTGCGAACTGGATAAATAATAATATGAAGTCTATTCGAATTGCTTTTATGCACAGCAGAAGAAAGAGACACGGAACAAAATACTGGTAGGTGGCTGCTGCCAAAACGTCTTGTCAAACAGGAGCTGGATGCAGGGCTGAGGGGCACACACCTCGTGCAATGTTCCCTGGTGGCACAGCGTTGTTTCCTCTGCTCCAGGCTATTTGATGAAACTGACCCGACGAGAACAAAGGAACCTGGAAGAAAAGAAAGTGGAGGATGATTGACGGCCCTGTAGTTTGAAATCCCGAAATAAAGTTCTCTAATTTTTGGGTGATAGTTTTCACGTGACTTTACCCGCGTAATTAACACGACCTACGCGATCAGCTTCATCCAGATCGCGTCACAAAGGCGGCATTGGCATCTTTGGGAGATTTCCGCACGAAAGCAGTCCATTTCCCAACTCGATCCAATTGAAGCCAAGCTTGGTGACTATGGCATCTAATAAATCCATCCGAGACTTTTTCAAGCCAAAGCCCGCAGCCATGGAGCCTTCTCCAACTGTTGCCTCACCTGCATTCAAGGTTCCTTCTGTACCAGCAATGAGATCTTCCAACATACCCTTACCAAACCCTCAAATGGCACCTCAGCCTTCATCCGCGCCGAAATCCTCAGATCAGCGAACTTACACTTCCAGCTTATCACCCCCGCCAAGCAGCGACTCTTCAGAGCGACCACAGTCGCAACAGACAGAGAACGTACCATTCAAACCCTTACCAACCAAATTTTCATCTAAAAGCGAAATCCAAAATTCAGACGATGAAGATGATTCCGATGACTCCCTAGAAGATCTCTCCACGATCCTAGCCGCAAGATTCCCTAATTCTGCGAGCCGGTCTAAGACGTCAGGTGATAAACCCACGCCTTCTACACCTGCTCCTCGCTATAAAACGCGAACAAACAACTTCCACATTTCGCCTTTACCGGTTCTTTCCAAGAAGAAGTTCGACTTGAAATCCTTGGCCAGTCATGAACAGGATGACGAGGCGGCTGAAGTTAGCTCCAAGAGATATAAAGCTATGTTAGAAGAGCCGGATATTGATGAAGATGATGGTCATTCTCTGGATTCAGCAAAGAGGGGGAAATTCAACCACACTGCTTTGTTGGAGTCAGTTGTAGCGGGCGGAGAAGAGGGAGGTGCCCACAGAGTTGCAAGAGCCATCCAAAGAACAGAAGCTACAGTCACGGAGCAGAGATGGTACTTCTTCGAAACCGGAGCAAACCAAAGCAAGCCAGAACAGAAGCCATTCCCAGTTGCTTTAGTCCCTCCAATCTTGAAAGATATCCTCGTTGATCCACAAATGAGGCAGCAGACTTTCATTTTTGGTTTTGCCGAAGACCTAGTTGCTATGGGCCAAGAGCTGCCAGACGAGCTCTTTCTGTGGATGTTAGACGAGGTGTCAGTGGAAGCGAGAGATCCTCTTCGGACAGCATACCTCAGCGTTATGAGACAGAGCCACGAGCAAATCAAGAGACTGATTACAATCGATGCGATATGGTCGATGTTCCTCCGTTTAGGAGCCAGTCCCAAAGCGAACTTGATAGAAGTCATGAAGCCAGTCAACAAACTCAAGGATCCATATCCGAGAAAAGGCTGGGCTAATCTCCTATCCATCATCAAATTCTTTAGCCAGGTAGCTAAGTTACTAGACGAGAAGTCAAGACGATTTCTCATATTTTTATTCCTCAAGATGAGCTTGGACAGGATGGTTTCTGAGAACGTCGATATCCACGACTCAGTTCAAGATGCAATCGCCCAGTTATGTCGTTACATTATTGACTGGAAAGAAACAGTAAGCTCGGCCTTCCTCATGTGATTTGAACCCCATCAACTAACAATCTTCCAGTGCATCTTGGTCTGCGAGAACCTCTTCAAAAGCACCACCTCGGCACCCTTCCGCCTCCAAATAATCGAAGGCATCTCCTCCATTTCGCCACGCACGCACGATCTCCGGCGGCGCCTCGCAATCTGCTTCTTCCACAACAACAACATCACCACCTACGCCAGCCAACCCGGCTACCACTCCACTAATCTCAACGAAATCATGGCCACGCTCCAAACAAGCCGGTTCCAAATCAAGCCCCAGAAAGACGATCACGCCGGAACAGACTACCACGAACTCCGTGCACTAATCTACCTCCTCGATGCCGCCATAGACGACGGATTATCCTCAGAACGTGATCTGAGTGACAAGCTGCAAGAGGAAATGCATAACGAGGATGTAGAGGAGTTTGGCAGGCAATTGGATTGGATTGGCTCGAAGATCCAGACGGGGGGAGCGGCGTTCTTCACGAGGTTGGATACCAAGGAGGCGTTGACGCTGGTGCAGCAGAGGGCGGTGGCTATGTTGAGGACGAAGCCGAAGCCGAAGAATGAATGGTATAATGGGGGTGAGGAGCGGAGGGTGGAGAGTTTTGGGAGGGAGAAGAAGGGGATGGCTAGCTTTTTGAAGAAGAAGCCTACTAAATAGGGTAGAGTATAATAGAGTACCTGATGTTAAGAGGTAGAGTACCACTTGAGGGGTGGACAGGCCATAGACGACAGCAGTAGAGCTTTTAATATACCATCTCATGGAAAGACCAATGGTCTAGAGACTCCAATCAAGTCTGCATTCAGAATTCATTGTATCATACACAGCAGTCTACAACTCTCTTCCTCCTTCTTTCAGTCTCCCAAGAGCAAGAAAACGCTAGCAACATCCATATCTAGCAACTTCTGACTTGACGGATAGAATAGCAATCCCAATTCTCCCTCTCTGCCCCATAAGCGAATATCATCCAGCAAGCACCCCGCTATGTACGCCACCCTACTCGTAGAACTTCCTGTTCTCGTTGGGTCCGAATAGCTTGGTTCTGATGGATGGGAGAGCTACGTCTTCCAAGAGCTTCAACCGCTCGTCAAAGGTGTTGGTGATTTCAATCTTGCCGTTACCGCCGACGATCGAGACGCCTCCAGTGCTGTCACCAGCTAGTCAGCACGACATACTCTCAAAGCAATATATCCACAAGCTCCAGAGAAAGTAAAGGTCGAGAGAAGTGGGACATACCATCCATCAGGCAGCGGACTCGACTCATCAATAGTAGCACTAATATCCTTCTTCGTCTTCTCCTTATACTCCTTCTCCGCATCCTTAATCGCCTTCCCAACCACATCCTTATCTGCCTTCCTCGCCCTGACCGCCAACTTATCCTCATTCAACGCATAGAAGCCCTCCAGCAGCAGACCCTTCAACACCGTCTGATACTTCGCCTTATCCTTCGTCTGGTCCCCAAGCTTCTTCTGCGCCGCCTCGAAGATGGCATCGAGGAGCTCCTGGCGCGCCGAGAGCACCTTCAGACGGGTCTTGTTGGCGACGGTCGAGCGGGTGATCTGCTGCGACATCTGGGCCGCCTTGAACTTCTTCTCGTACGTCGTATCGATGGCTGCGGTTTCCTGACGGACAAGCTTGGATTTCTCGATGGCGAATTCCTCGTCGGCTTTTATTTCGATCTCGCGGCCCTTTTCCATCGCTTCTTGCTTGATGAAGGCCGTCATCTTCTTCAGCTCTTGGCCGACCTGTGGTACCATTGCTTGTTAGCTAGCCGGTTCGTTCTGCCTTGGTTTCGGTTGGGACTTCGGGAGAGGATGCATTGTTCAATTGAACTCTGGAGGGTTGAGGGGGGAGCTGACCTGGTCGTCCGAGAGGGCGTGCGATTGTGACATCTTGACGGCTTGGGGGTGGGTTGTTTGGGGAGGGAAAGGAGGGGAGTGGGAGAGCTGGAGCTGTGAGGTTGTGAAGCTGGAGCTCTTGCGATAAGAGGAGCAACGATCGGCATGACCTTGGCGGAATTAGCGAGGCTATCACGTGGGGCTACTTCAATGTCCTTACACCATGTCCCGTTCAGTCCTCCTTGAGTGCTTTTGGAAACTCTTGCCGAGATCTCTGGGGTTGTGTACGTTCTTTCCGAGGGTGGATTTGAGTGAAATTTCATGTCTCGGACTCGACTTTGGACGTTCATGAGGCGTACCAAGCCCGTTCATATCAAGATTTTGATATCCTGATTTTCCGCTGGAACTGGATCTGGACGAATCAACTATTTTCGTCATTTCAATCATGGGTCTGACTGGTAACAGGTTCTCTTAAGGTAAGATCCGAGCTAGATATCGAGTCCTCGAATATGCAAGGCCAGTTTCAGAAAGACCGTCCTGAGAACACCTCATCGAGCAAGTCGGCTAGAGCATTCAAAGCCTCAACCTTTTCTGGAAAAGATGTCCTCTAAATTGCCAGTGAGCTTCAAGTGTGGTCAGTGGTTCGTTCTTGGCTTCAAGTACCCTATTCAAATTACATATACATTACCTGCAAGCTTCAAATATATTCACTTGCCAGTTCTAGGAGCCAAAGATCCTCTTCGAAATAGTATGAAAGTTCTTTAGGCTTGCAATCTTCTACTATCATACTGAAAACCCCTATTAATACTTTAAAGTTTCATTTCTATTTCTGTCGCTCCGTCTGGTAATTTCAAGACTCGAATTCCTGACTACTCTCAAAGACCTTTCGAAGACAATCCCATAAAACAAATCTCCTCATAATCGCTTGGAAGTTCGAGTTTCCGAAACAAAGTCCTTGAGTCGTTCTGGTCTCAAATGTGCTTTGGTAGGAAGCTCTCTCAGCTCTTGAAACCAAGATGGACCACGCATCTCATATACTCACACCAAATACCCCAGCTTATACTCCGCCGAATGCCTAGAAATCATCAAGCACACCCACCCACTCACCAACTCCACTCCTGTTCTTCCACAAACCCCAGCTCTCCTCACCCATACTCATATCCATACCCCTATCCTCCCTACTCACCTCTCCACTTACTTCCACACTCTCGTCTCCACCCCAATACTCGCTACGTCTCCCCCAAGGTCTCCATTTCACAACCGTCAAAACAGCGTCCGAAATCAGAAGCAGAGTAACAATCCTCCAGAACAGAGGCATGTGGTACGGGCAGATGTCTTTAGGTCCGAAACCTGCTAGGAGAGTGGCGAGTCCGTAGAAGACGATGAGGAGTTTTAATGATATTTTCTGGTCGCCATTGTTGATTTTTTTTTCCGTCTTTGTCCCTTCTTTTGCTTAGTATAGTTATAATTTGATTGACTAACAGCCTTTGCAAAGATGTTTTGGGAGCTATGTATTGAAAGTTCTTCGTCAGACATGTACTGTCGAAATGTGGAAATTACTTTTAGTGTTGGGAGGTGCGTTGAATAATTATTTGAAGATCATCTCGCTTATCAGTCAAGATGCAAAGGTGTCCAACTTCTAGGTCTTCTCTAAGGAAGTAAGTCATGGGCAAGTCTGGCTCGGGGACTAGTGCCTAGATATGACCGCTAGGTTACGACCCCTCCTATTAATGACTGTCTCCACCATGTGCAAGGTCACTAAAGTTGTGGAGGACAACAGTATGCGACTTTCCGGTAGAGGAAGTTGGGAGGCTAGCGTTAGCTTACCAGTATACTTTATGGCAAACATTTGCTACGACACAAGTAGGGCACACTAGTATAGTGCAGCAGTATAGTATTTAGGCTATCAAATTCTGTACACGGCCTTGTTCCCTTTGATACTTTCTTAGCATTATTCTTCATTATCCTCCTTTCCACAACCCTGCCATCGAAACACCTGCAAACCTACCAATCAATCTCATTACCGCAGGATGAAGAACTTCAAAGATCTCGTCTGAGACGCTCAGTACCTTCTAGCCGGTCCACTGCTCCGTTGGGTTTCATCCGGTTCCCCATGGGCGAGGTCGCACTCTTCAGTGCGGTCCTAACAGTGGAAAATTCAGCCGATGATGTTCATGACCTCAATCTCTGCATCTATGTCTTTTGGTTTTTCGTTTTCATGTTCTTCCTCCTAACGCACACAATCATAATGGGGGAACGATGCGGAAGGGCAAAGATGCTGTGTGATTTGTTACAGGTTGAGGAATGCGAGAGGGGAAGATGTCTAGATGAAATGTGGGAGAAGGATGGATGGTAGAGATTTGAGGATGAGCAATTGCAGTTGGCGAAGAGAAAGGAAATGCAATGCGAAAGGGGATAGAGGTTGAAAACCTTTTAGATGTTTGATAGATGGTCAGAGTAAGGGTGTTGAATTTCAAGGAAAACCGGGGATAGATATCCTATCAAATGTGGCTAAGTCATGAAAATTGTCTACACATTCATAGATGAAGCTTCTGACCTGGGACTTCCGGTGCTTATTTTACGAGAAGTGTGCCCTTACTTAAGCGAGGCCATGCCACTTACCTAGTTTACCTTCGAACACGGAACGAGTAGGAGCGTTTATACGAATGTGATGTCAGCTTGAACTAATTCGAATCCAGGCACATTTACATTGTGCGGTATCCTAAGTCTCAGTTACTGTCAGTCGCTAGGTATGTCAGTGCTGCATTCGGATGTTAGCTGGTTGGAATGGTAGCGTACCAATCTTACCTCTGGGAAATACTGCAGTCACAGGCATTGAATTTAGCCGCTAGAAGTTAGTATATGGTCTAACATAGGGGCTCTTCAGGCAACGTTCAAGCGCAGCTCTTTTTTCAGGGCTATTACTTCCCACAGAGTCAGTTAATCCTTCATTAGTAATTTCACAAATATTTAGAAGCTGCGCAGAGCCTGTATTCAGAAATCACCACCACAACCCCGGTATCCCGTCCAACCTCACACTATCAAAAGTTGGCTAAAATGGATATTTCTCGATCCACGCCAGGATTCCTCTCAAAAATAACCACCTCCCTTCGCAACGAGTTCTTGGACATGGTAGCCCACCCAACGATTAGGAAGCATCTCATCTGGTATCCCATGCTTTTGTATATCTGCTCAGTCCACTTCGGGCGTGATATACGCATTAAGGAAGACGGCGAATTCGATTGGGGCCATCTTTTCTGGGGATTTATATTCTGCTTGTGGACCACACATACGCATTTCGCTGGGGAGAGGCAGGGGAGCGCACAAATACTTTGGACTCTGAAGAAATTAGATGATGGAGAGCGAGAGGAGCGCATCGATGAGTTGTGGAAACGGTATGGTTGGAGTGACAGGAAAAGAGATGATTTAGAGGCCGAGCGAAAGGAAAAGGAGGCAAAGAAGAAGAAGTGGGTGGAAGTTTGAGTTGGAGTGAATACTTTAGGCACAAGACTGGACTGAAGTGTTCTTACAGAAATTTCGCAACTTAATTGTTATGGCATTTCTACCATTGATTCCACCTCAATGTTTGAAATTTTATTTAGATATTGTGTCATCCATTCTTAAGATTGACCGTATATGGAGACAGGATGTCCTCGATCCGCTAAAGACGTTACTCCCTTAATGTCAGGATTTGAAGACAGTACAATCAAGGAGTACGTTCCTACCAAGTGATTCCCTGGTCTCTTTCCCTCAAATTCTTCGTACCGGGTTTACCAATTCGATAATCTGCCCGAGCACCACAAATGTTGATTGTTCAATGTCACACACAGAACTTGCGATTTTGCCGAAAGCATTCTGGGCCTGTTGACTTTCCGTGGTTTATTAGATCCACACCCCACATATTAGCGAGACTGGGGTAGAACCGACGATCCAGGCCAGGAGGTCACTCGACTTGACCTCGAGTCGTCAATACGGGCAACCTCTCTCACATCTCACGAAAGCGCCCACTTCAACGAATGACCCCAATCCAGAGGAAGTTACACTACAGGCTCAGTTCCTCCCAAATGAAATGAAGCTTTGCGATAATATATCATCTGCGTGATGGGCAACCTGGGCGACCTGTCGCCAGGAGGAAGCGTAGCTGTCCGTATCTCCCTGCTTGCTTGCTTGCTCAACTTTTACCCCCCGTTCCTCAACCCAGCTCGAGGACATTGACTGACGGGTCTGCGGTTTTCAGATTGGCATCCTCGTCGGTCTCATATCAACTAGCGTGCAGAGTCTCGGCCTTACACTTCAGCGCAAATCACATCTTCTAGAAGATGAGAAAGATCCCTACGATGTTCGAAGACCTCCATATAGACGACGACGATGGCAGCTGGGGATGGGCATGTTCATTATATCGAATCTGGTCGGGAGTACGATTCAGATAACGACTCTGCCGTTACCTGTCCTTTCGACGCTGCAAGCTTCCGGACTGGTCTTCAACTCGATATGCGCCACCTTGATTCTGGGAGAGCCTTTCACTCGCTGGTCTTTGGGAGGAACGTTACTTGTTTCGAGTGGTGCGGTCTTGATTGCTACATTTGGGGCCATTCCAGAACCTGCGCATAGTCTGGATCAGTTGTTACAACTACTAGCACGGAGGACATTTGTGATCTGGATGATGTTACAACTCCTTCTGGTTCTGGCAATCATCGTAGTAGCGGGCTTCTTAGCCAGGATACCAAGCATATCTTCAACACCCCGGATACGACTGTTTCGAGGATTGGCATATGGAGCGATCAGCGGGATACTATCTGCCCATTCTCTCTTGGTGGCGAAATCAGCAGTGGAGCTCCTGGTCCGGACAATCGTCGACAGAGTCAACCAATTCAACAGGTGGCAGTCATGGGCTATCCTTCTCGGTCTGGTCACCCTCGCCCTTACGCAATTATACTATCTCCATAGAGGTCTGAAGCTGGTCTCGACAAGCGTCCTCTACCCCCTCGTCTTCTGTATTTACAACATCATAGCTATTCTCGACGGGCTCATCTACTTCAAACAAACAGACCGTCTCACAGTTCTCCAAGCATGCCTTATAGCCCTCGGCACAGCCATCCTCCTCTCCGGCGTCCTAGCCCTCTCCTGGCGCCTATCCGACGAACAAACTCCTTCCGCAGTCTCGCAGAGCGCTCTCGCACCCGGTCTTGGCTTCGTCGAAGACACTGACAACGACGAATCTTCTGACTCTTTGAATGTAGACGAAGAAGCAGCTATAGGCGCAGAACACCAGGCTCTCCTCCGCAACCAACCCATGACACCCACCACAAAACTCGATACCGTTCTAGGTGCTACCAGAAGCGTACGCAAGACCGTACGAGTCACTGAAGCGGATGAGATATGGGGCGAACTAGAAGACGATACAACGAAAACTCCATCTCCTTCCAGACCACCACCGAGACGAGCATCTTCCGGCCTCCCAGAACCAACTGTCAGGGATGAACCAGATGAGAGTACCTCGCTGTTACGCTCAAATACTTTCTCCCGCCGTAGACGCAGACGCTCAACTGGGTTCCCTGGGTTTACAGCTAGACCTTCACCTAGGGGATCGGGGAGGAGACATAAATCCCAAGATGCAACAGGCGGATTCTGGAAAATGAAGTGGTGGAAACGGGATGCTAGTGGAAGTAACCCACCTTCTCCTCTACCACCTAGCTCTGATGGTGGCCCTGGTCCATCTAGAACCACATCATGAGAGCCTGTCTCTTCCTGACATTTCGTCACAGGAGCAGTGCGATAAGGGACAGGAGGAGAAATATGTATCATCGTCACGGCATAGAAAGTTCTCATAGCTGATCAAGGCGTTCTTGGCAGGCCGGTTGGCTGGTATAACAGTGGAGTTCTTTTAGGGATTATTTGGGCTGTAAGCTATCTAGGATACGGACCTCAAGAGGCGTTTGAAGGATGGCACCGGAACGGGAACAGGGCTTGAGAGGAGGCCAAGGGTCTTGTCCTGGCTGTACTTGTTCTCGGAGGTTGTAACACATGGAGAAGGGCCGAACAGCCAAAAGGGAGCTGTTAGAAAAGCTTACCAACCAACCAAAAAAAAAAAAACAATGGAAATGAAATGAAATGCAACCCTCGCAAGGAGTCCCAGCCAGTCTCATCGTTTGCTCGCTACTATATCCTATCTTGTCCTCACTTACTGACTTTCTACACCATCCAAGCACCAACGTGAAATGGACCCTCTTCTCTTCCTCTCTACTACAAGCCGACCAAACAATGCCCTATCTACCTATCTGCCTGCCTACCCACAAAGCGATCATCACATCTCCATGATCTCTAGCTCCTCGAGCATCTAGCCTCAACCCCTCACTCTGGATCATTCGATCCGTCTCATCTCCCACAAAACCATAGAATCTCATACCCGATACATCCATCACAAGCACTCCTTCCTGCCTTCCTGCCTCCACCTCAAGCCATCACACACCTATCATCACAACCCATTCAAAAGCCCCCTGCTCACACACAACCTCTTCCATAATAACTCCAAGACTAAGATTCCCAGTCCTCCTTTCTCTTCAAGTCCCCTCCTCCTTCCCCTCCCGTTCTCAGTTACATGCACACATACACCCCTATGCCCACGATATACAGTACACCTACCCGCACCCTCTTAAACCAGTCAACCAGCCAGCCAGTTGTTTCGATAAAAACGTCTTATTTCGACTTTTTACCTCCGCTTTCAAACAAAACCACTCTTCAAGCAAACAAAACAAAACAAACAAGCAAAACAACCCCCTTCCCTCAGCCCATGATACCATGATACTCATTCGGTGGCGTTTTTGGCACGGCCCAGCTCATGCAACAAACAAAAAGGAGAAAGAAAAAAACGAAAGTTACTGTAAAAGTGTATCTTGAGCAAAAAAACAAGCGCGCGGGGTAAAAGTATGTTCCTTGGTATAGGTCGAGAGAGCCTGATATGGATAGAGATCCGGGGGCTTGCTTTTGCTCAACCTTAAGCTTAAAGCTTAAAAGGTTATGCATGTTCGTAAGCTCGATCAAGCTCGTGCTTAACCTTGGGCTTACATATCACGGGAGACGCAAATTGATCTCACGTCATGTTCGTTTTGTTTGCGGGAGATTGTCACGATAAAACTCACTCACTTGACATTGGGAAAGGGCAAGGACGGGTAGGAAAGAAGAAAACTTGGTTGCTTCTTCAAAAAAATCAATTCCACCATTTGCACGCATATCAACCTCCCCATATGGGATGGCCAGAGAGAGGCCTGTACTATACAGAGTGAGGGAGAGTTGTTGAGAGAGTTGAACCTTGAATACCCATCCACCACCCCTCAAAGCAAATCAGACCAACGAGCAAAGTAGAGAAAAGTCCAGCGCAGAAAAACAAGCGAACCATGATATCACCATCCCCAACGACCATGCAAATATCTCCCAGGAAAGATCTCGCACGATTCCGCCGTAGCATCAAGCAAGCCCCATGCAGACGTCTCCCATAAAACCTCTTCATCATCATCATCCATCCCCTATGCTACCCGGCCCAAACCAAAATCCCTCCATGAGTGATGATGATGCTGGAGGTAATATTAACTCATTATCCGCGGTGTATAGTTTTTCGATTTTGGGAAAAGTGCGAGGTCAAGTAAAGAAAACTCCCAGTCGAAAATGACACCAAAACACCAATCAGGACAAGCAACTTCCAAGGCTCACGTCTCGCAAGACACGAACGCGTTGTATTATGTGTCGGGTATCAGATTTAAAGACGACCCTCCGTGTACTGGGATGCAAGATTCGACTCTATGCTTGATGCGAATGTTGCTGAGGAATACCACCTTGGGGAGGCATTGGGTAGCCACCTCCTCTTTGTTGTTGGGCAACATAATTCTGGTAGGCAAGAGCTTGCTGATGTTCGAGCGTCTGAGGCATGTAGTTCGGGTGCATGTTTTGTGCCTGTGGCATTCCGGCGCCGCCTCGGTTTGCAGCTGGGATATGTTGAGCAGGTTGCTCCTCGGGCGAATCGACGGTATTTTGGTCGTCTACGCCATTCTCTCCATTGCCAGCGGGTTCGGGGGCGTTCAAGCAAGCCTGACATATGTTAGTAGATGTAGGGTATCAACAAGCGGCCCAGCGTACCTGAATCAAGTTCTTTCCTTCGGCCTTGGTAACGAGCGGTTGAAGCTTGGGAGTTGTGAAGGTATAAACAAGACCAGTTTCGGAGACAACGAGGAGGAGGACTTGGGTTCCAGTGAGGACCGACAATTCGTATGCCTATTATTGATGAATCAGTAAGGGTCATTGAAACGCGATCGCGATTGGCGCGCCGGGACGCGAATTGAAGCAATTAGACTGACCTTCTTCATGATACCCGCCTTGCGCTTGGAGAAAGTGATGTGACGACGCGACTTATCAGTGATGAACTTGATCTCGATCTTTCTGCGCTCGCGACCTGGCTTATCATCGTCATCCTCGTCGTCGTCGGCAGTCGATGGGCGTTGGCGCTTCACACCGCGACTCTCGCCTGCAATTGAATTGCCATTTCCGACAGCGTGCTCATCAAGGGCAGAAGGCGAACCTTGGTCGTGTTGATCGGTGATATCGGCCATTGTAATCACGGTATGACGAAGTTGACTCTATTGAGTTGTGTGCCGGTAACCTTACTGGTTATGGGGAGTGGAGGCTGCTCTTTGCTTGTCGCAGAGAAACCTGGTCGCGAAGAGCTGGATCGAGGTTGGCGCGATGGGAAGACCCGAGTAATTCAGGCTGCGACGTCGAGGGAGGAAGCTGAATGGAGGGCCGATTTGACTGGAGGCGTTCCGACGGGTAAGAAGACCTGGATAGGAAACCTGAACAACAAACAGTGGGATTAACGATTGATCAGGTAAGGTGAGGTAAGGTGAAGGAGGCTGCGCAGCGGATGCGATGCGGGATGACAGAAAGAAGAATAGATTGATCGATCGAGCACAGGCAGACGGAAGGTGGATGGATGGGGGACGGGGTTGGGGGGGGTTAAGTTGAGGAGATAGCTTGGGTTGGTAGAAGGGTAGTGAAAATTGACAGTAGGGGATAAAAGCGGGGGATGGGGGTGTTGAAGACTAGTCGGTGCACCGAAGATGACGGGCAGACCTACTTGCAATACGGGCCGATGCAAGATTGAGTGGGATGTGGCCCCGGATAGACAGAAAGACGGGGTCATCGGAGACTCCATTGCTTGCGGTGGCCGGGAGTGGACAAGGCACGAGAGACGAGAGACAACAGGTAGGGTAACGGGGGGTCCCTCGGCACGCACCGGCAACACTCTGCAGCTGCAGAGGCTGGGTTGGCTGGGTTTGCTGGCCCGGCTGGGGGGAAAGAGGGGCGTGCTTTGATTGCTCCTCGTACAGTACTGCTGCAGGGCTGGACTACTGGACGACTACAGTACTGTACGGTGGTCCTGGACTGTGCGAGAGATATGCAGCCAGCAGCAGAACACAAAGTATATTGTAGCACCAGGCCAGGCCAGGAGAAGAAGCAGAAGGAGAAGTCGAAGAAGATGAAGAAGAAGACCAGACGAAGGAAGCTACGCCTTGCTGCTTGCTACCCCAGCATCGTTGAACGGCGCCGTGCCGTGCTTCGTAGTTCATGGGGTGGAGGGAAAAGGGGAAATCTTGTGTGACCGACGAGCAACAACTGAGGCGGCCGCATAGGGACAAGAGCAGAAAAGGGGGGGAGAAGAGAGGGGGATGTCTGTCTGGCTGCACTTTGCACAACTTTGCGCTGGGTACCCTGGACAAGTACAGTAGGACATATGCCTGCATGCATGTAATTTTGCTTGGCCTGCTGCGTGTGATTCGCTGTGCCTCGATCAATTGTTCACTGCACCATCAGTCACATCACATCATGTTCTGATGTTGCGCTGCGTTCCGGTCTGTTCTGCTTCAACTTCAGAACACACCAGACGAACTTCCACAACGTTGTGAGCGGCATTGGTGTTCGAAGAACGAGGGGTTCCGCGGAGCTGAGTCCGAGTCCTACCCCGTAAGAGGCTGTGTGTGTTTTGTGGTGGGGGAGGGGGGACGGCATGGGCATGTAGGATCGCCAGTCTTGATACTCAAAGAAGTGACTCGACCGAGAAAGGGTTGGTGTTGAGTCTTAACTCTTTGATGTCCGTGGCCGTTGCTGCCCCAAGCCGACCGAAGCAAGCCAGCCAGCCAGCCAGCCAGCCAGCAAGCAAGCATGGCGAAAGCAAAAGCAAAGCTATGGCTTGTTGGTGCGCAATGCTTGATCCATCGATTGCATGTTGCGATCTTCTGTGCAGTGGTGGAGGCAGAGGGGAAGGAGGTGGAGATGTTGTGCCCGCAAAGTGACCTGATCTGGGCCAAAACAAAACAAAAGGAAAATGCGTTCGTTCCTGGCTGACGTACCTATGATTGATTGATGGACTGACTGATTGATTGTTCGTGCTGACACCGCTGGTAAAGCTGGGCTAAGTCAAGAGGCTCGCTGCTGTTCTTGTGTTCGTTCTTTCGTTCGTTCGTTTGGCTTGTTGGCTTGGGTGGTTCAAGTCAAATCAATTCAAGTCCGGCGTCGGTTTGTCTGTTGTGTCTTGTGTGTGTGTGCAGGGATATGGAATCCAGTGCAGTGCGGTGTAGAGTGCAGGCGGGTGTTATTCGACTCGACTCGACGCGTTGCGTTTCCAATAATGCTGGAAGAGGTCAAGTGGGAATCTGAAAACAGGAGGAAACCGAGCCCTTTAAGTTAAGCCCCAGCAGAAATGAGCTAGATGAGGTAAGCCCCGATTTGCCGAAAGCGGTGACCACGTGATTGGCTGTGAATGCCACTGAGGTGCCTCCCGAGATTGGACGATGCGCTAGACGGGGAAGGAGGAGGGGGGACGATTGCCGCTCGAATAGGAAGGAATGGGGGGTGGAAGTTACTGGAAGTATTGATTTGACTTGGTTTTGGAGGAGAGGAGGTGGTCAAGAGAGATGGAGTAATGGAGTCAGTCGAAGTGGTTTGAGGGATTTAGGATTGAGGGTCTTCTACAATTCATTCATTGGAAAAGATGAAGGAATTGTATTAATATCCAAGTTGAGCTCACTCAGTGGTGTGAATGAGAAGAGGCGTCTAGACCTGCTCCACCTCGGTTATTTATTCATTCAATCACCTCCATCTCGACTTCCAAGCCGGGAAAGGACTTTCTAGATGTCAGGAGGAGGAACGATCAATTGCTTATCAGAAGAAGCCTCGTTGTACTTTGTGGTAGCTGCGGGGACCAAAAAGACATTGAAGGCTGAACCAGTGCACGCCTTCGAGTCCAGTCCAGAACTTACATTGTACCCCTCGACTCAACGGCGGAGAATTGCATCCTTCCACAACACCAAATCTCTAGTAATCAGACCTTATCATATACATCCAGCCTATCCAAAAGGATCAAGCTAATTTCTTCCGATCTTTGCAATGGCCAATTCGACATCACAACCACCAGCGGCATCGGTGGCTTTATCAACTTGACTTCACAACAATTCCACCACCTCCATTACCTCTCTCCTAATCAAGCACCTTCCTGACTAACCCTCTCATCTGTCACTTCAAAGGCAAATCCACCACCAACCAACTAAACAGCCAAGCAAGACGGGCACTTCTGCATCATCCTTCCAAAAACACGGCACGCCGCATCACTAAGCGAGCTGCATCAGATGCGTCACAACCACCATGCCTGGAAGCCTGGAACAGAACATCTCCTCTTCCCTGCCGGCAATCAGAAATCTACCAGTGCACAACCAGTCAGAGTGACTCGTGGAGATATCCAGGAACAAAAATAAACCCTGTTGGAGAGGTTGATAGTATTAAGACCAGTATGGAGATGTTGAAGAGGGGATGGCGGGGCGGGTTGTCTCCTGGATTCTACATTCTGGAAGCTGGAATATGAGACAATGGAAAAGTCTAGCTAGCTTCCTGTTTCGGTCGTGAAGGAGGATTTGAAGGAGAAGTTCATCCCGTCTTTGTTGACCGGGTATCATTTCACTCAGAAACGAGACGGCTCGGCTTGGGGCCGTGTTTCAAATACACTGTTCCGTTCCGTCCTGTCAGAACTGCATGGCAAGATGAAATGACATCCGAAGACCTGTTGCCGGTCCCCTGCCCGGTCTAATCATCTACAATAGCCTGTTTTGATATTTCACATCCAATTCCTGCCTTCCTGATGCATACGTCTATTTAGAAAATTAGATGATTGAAAGTGAGTCCTCTGATTAGTTCAAAATTTGTCAAATTATCACAAGTGAGCAAGAGCAGCAATTGTATCATGGCCAGCGCCACATAGATAGTTAAACTGTGGGGTGCGGTACACCAAATCAATAAACCTTCATGTAGCTCGAGCTAGCAGTTAGGAACATATCTCCGCTCACAAGCAAATCTAAGAGCTGTTAGAGGAAGGATAAAGGCATGCTTTGGGCTGATGATAAGGATGTAGAGTTAGAAAAGAGGGATAACTTCCACCTAGAGAAGACAGAAACGGGCATCTAAGCGAATCTCCTATTCGAGCAACACTTACAGGCAGGTCGCAGCGTCATCATTCTTCTCAGTGAAAAGTCTGTTTCCAGAGATGCAGAGTAAAGACCTAGTTACCTTTCACATCCTCTAGTACGTAGACAATCCCAAAGTACCGCTTTGACCACAAGTGCGTTATTTTTAACTAAGCTAGGTACGTAGATAGGTGAGTAGGTAAAACCTCCCATTCGAATCTCTCATTAGAAATTCTAGGTTCCATCCTTAGTAGATCAGATTGGAGTCAGCGCCAGAATTGAGTTCTTTCTTTCCCCTCTTTCTTCCCGTCTCTCTGTCTGTCAAACCTTTCCCTTATACTCCCCTCGGTACCTTCCCCATCGTCCCCTCAAGCCCCCGCACCGCACTCAAATACCCCCCAACCTGCACCTCATAATCCGAAACTCATCCGCCATCTTCGGGGTCTTACCTACCACGAGAGCTAATGTCCTTATAGTCTCGATTGTTGATTCTATGATGGGTTGTAGGGGTAATATCCGGCGGTTGAGGGAGTGGATTTGGTGGTGGATTTGTGAGAGGGGAGCGGGTGAGGAAATGGTGTTTGGGAAGGTGTTTGTGGTTGGTCTGGTGAGGTGGGTGAGTGTTGATGATTCCTGGAGAGCGAAAAATGTCAGTTCTCTCCTTGTACTTAAACGAATCTCTCCTTCCTCTCTTCCATGGCAATTGGTACTGTGTGGAGGTTTGTTGGAGTGGGTGAGTGAGTGAGGTGGATGATCTAGGTGTGGGTGAAAGGCAGTTTTTGGAAAGAATTTGGTGGTTTGAGATAAGGATTTGGGGGACCTTTGGCAGTTATCGTTTGTTTGTTGGCTCTTGGCTTCTGTAGGCCTGTGCAGTGTTGGAGTTGGAAGATGCCTTGCAGGATGCGTTAGAAGCATTCCGGTTAATATGTGCTGCGCCGGATGCCAATCCTTCGGAACCAACAACACTAGAGGGGCCGAAAACACTTTGTCAGATGAAAAACACTTGTTTTCTTTCTAAATATGAAGTTCAAGGTGAGAGAAGTATTTAACGTTCTTTAATGGGGGGGTTAGTGGTAGCCAGAGACACAACTTCGAAGTGGAGGTCGTCGCTTGAATTTGGATGGAGATCTAGGCGATAATCAACACAAAAAGATTCAAAACTCATATTCAAGACAGGGCAATGAGGATTCATTGATCTATGTATGCTAATCTACAGGCCATGTCCTTACACTCCATACCATATGCCGTAGCAAAGACGATCATACCATTACCATTATGTCACCCCCATCGATGCAATCGAGCGAACACCGAACGAACAACCTATGCCCACTTCCCAAGCAGCGCCATAAGAGCCATACCCAACAACACACACCCAAGCATAAAAGTCAATCTCTTCGAACTCCTCGACAACTCAGGATTGAACAAGAAGTCTCTAGCCAACAATTCTACCAGCCCAGTATAGATCAGAATCCCAGCCGAGATAGCATCAAGAACACCACTAATGATATTCGCCGTCATGCTCCCAGCATTATACGTATTCCTCACGCCCAAACCGATAGCGATAGCAATCGGGGTCGTGAGACCGTACGCCGCGCACAGGAACCATGGAAGCCAGCTTAGGCGCTTGGGGAATGGGATGGCGGACATACGCGCACCGATACCGAGACCCTCGAACGATTGATGGAATACGAGGACAGGGTACAGCGTACTAAATTCCTCGCCTGTCGTGCCCAAATTCAGGCCGATGATGACGGAGTGGAAGATGACGCCGAATTCTAGGATGAGGAAGGCGGCGATCTGTTGGCGGAAGGAGCGCTCGATGACTTCGTTGACGGAGGGTGTCGGGGAGGCTTTCTCGGAGTCGTCGAAGTCTTTCTTGGGGAGGTCTTTGAGTGTTTGTGCGGCTGCGATTTGGGAGTGGAAGTTTTCGTCTTGATCGCCGGAGTGAAGTTGGTTGTGAGTGATGGATTGAGAGCGTGGGTGGACTTCGGGGTGGAAGTGAGCTCCTTCACTTGAGCCTGGGTGGTCGGTGATAACGTTTTCGATGTTGGGACCGTGGGCAAATCCATACTTGTGGTCGACGTATTGCTCTGCACCAAACTGTTGTGTGGTTAGTGATGGTTCCGTGTTTGGTTTGGTTTGTGATACTGTGGATAAATCGGAAAACGCAAAAGAAACCAGTGGTAGGAACGTACATCCATGAGGAAGATCACAGTGATAGAAGTCAAAACGATCGCAGGACACCAAGCATAATCAGCCCAATGTCCCGTCATTCCAACGCAAGTGTCAGGTCCAATCTCTGCATATGCCGGGTCAAGAAGACTGTTTGTTATGTTAGCTCGCGTACGCGACCATACAATAAGAGAAAGCGGGACTGTAGGCGAGAATGCAAGGGCGGGAAGGACTTACTGGATGAAAGCCGTTGCAATGATAACACCAGCACCAAAGTACCGGGCAAACAAGTAGACATAGATATTTATCCGAAGCCATTTGACGCGTGCCGCAAGGACAGGAAAGAAAGTCGCCGCAGAAGACACAATGAGAATCACGAAGAGAGCTGAGATCCGCGCTCCCAAGCGGCCATCGTAATCATTCTCTCCTCGTTGAAGGTAGCAGATGATTTGAGTAGCGTCAGCCTCGTCGAGGTTGACACTAGTAGGATCAAAGCCGGTCGCCATTTTTGCTTGTTTGTCGAGATGCAGTCTGCCTTTTTTTCTCGATGAAGTGAAAGAGGGAGGGTGAGGCTGGTTGTGCAACGCTCGAGAGGTCCGTGAGAGTTTCGAGGGATGGGTGGATGGATGGATGGGAGGTCGACACCTTTTTATCTGAAAAGCCTCTCGGAATCAAGGCACGCTAGCAACGACAAAAATCCCTAGTAGAAGAGTCGTAGAAACCAATCCCGAGCATGGGAATGTCGGACTTTCTTTTGAGTGAATGCCCCATTGTTCGTACAGTAGTGGTGGCTTCGACAGACACCTTGATGGCCACGCTAGAGCACTTTTCTAACTCCCCCAATCCTAGGACCTCTACTGTTCTCTCCAATGATAAATCCGTGCAGGGCTTCAATTCTCCCGTCACATGAACTTGAGATACTTTTCAGCGCCGATGGGCCAAGTGTCGGAAGTCTATACCTGGCAAATGACAGTCCAGTATTGCGGTGTGACAGCGGGTTGGAGCTGCGTGTCATATGTTGCACTCACAGTCTCGTACAACCCAAAAACCACCCAGTAAGCCAGGAAAGTAACATCCAAGAGCCAAATCTAAAGTCCTCCAAAGCCTCGGTATCCCAGCTAAGATTTCTTCTCGTTGCTTATTTGCTGCCGCGCCGCTATTCTTGCATGAATTCCTTGTCAGTTCTTCCGATCCCACATCAAGCTTTTTTATGGAGCAGTATCCGTCAAGGTGTTTACGTACCAGGCCTTTCTAAAATGCAACCCATCCGACTCTCCGACCATACAAAGATTAGGCAAGCTGCCCGATGCGATGGCAGCGGTACCAGGCAAGGTCCCGTCGACTAGGCGGACACGTTTCTTGGTACTGTACTGTATCCCGAGCCATGCATTCAGTGCATTAGTTTGCTGTGAGACAAGACATCGTGCAAGGTTGGTTAGATTACACAAGGTACTTGTACGGAGGAGCGTGACTTCTCAGCCTAAGTGTCTCTTACAACTAGTCTATAGTCGGAACAAAAGTACCCCCCTCCACTTTAGGTATACTGGCGAAGAGTTGTTGGCGAGGGGTACAGTATGATGGATACTAGCTCATGATTTTTGGCGTGCCATTGGGGATTTTGAGATTAGGGAAGTCGATTTCATACCGAGGCGGAAGCACTTCTGTCACGTCGCAGAGCATTGACAGGTTCGATGTATGGAGGTCATCCTCGCTATCTCTCAAGGTTATTAACTACGCGTGAAGGGCTTTCCCCTACTTTTTGATAGCAGCCAACTCCACATGAGCATTTAGGAATTGAACACCGTTTTCCTGGGAGATTGAACAAGCAGAGAAGTCTTGTAACAAAGCCAGATTGGGGAGCAAATAGCGACAGTAAGAGCAGGCAGTAATAGGCATTGGCCACTCTTGTCCTCGCAGGGCTCGAGTAGGCGAGATAGAGTCGGTTAAAATACTAGTCTACTCTACAATGTAGAGGATCCGAGAAATAGCCTCCACTTACTACTCAGCTTGCTGGATGTGAAAATATTGGTCTACGCCAACCTTCGACAGAAGGATAGCTGGATTGATTATTTGCAGATGCATCTTGACCTTACTAAGCAGATAAATGGTTTCGACAATTCAACTCAACACACTTAACAAGCCCGAAAACTTACGAACCCTTCGAATACGCATCGAAGGCGATGTATGTTCGTTGAATTTAAACAGCATTCAAAAGATGTTCTTGAAACCTCACCTCAGAACCATTCACTACACTTCTTCACTCAAACTTCTCAATTACCCACCCCCCACGATGCGATGCGATCTAGCTATCCTAACACGACAAGTTCCCTCCTCCATTTTCTCAGCGAACGCCTCCTCAATCGCCGAAATCCTAGAACCATGCCTCTCTCAGCCTCCTCGAACCGACTAGCCACCAACCAAGCAATGCTAGCCCTCGCCAGGACATCACGCATCCTTCCCGGCTTGCTAAACACCACCACAAGATCCAGCACCGCACTCAGAACACTCAACAGGAAGCATAGCACTATCAGCATGAATAGCGGCGCCTTCGGGACGCGAGCTACTAATTTCGTCTCGCGAAATTTGTTCTATGATCGTGTTGCCAGGCATGAACGCCGTGGCCGAGAAGGCAACAAAGATCTTCGCTAGGGAGCTGGCGAAATTAAGCGAGGGGCCTTCGACGTGTGGCTACCCGTAGCTGCAAAAATTACGGCGTTCTGGCTTTCTGGTCTGGCGAGACCTAGGCTAGACCATGGCGATGATAGGTACGTGGCGGTGTTGTTTGCTAGGGATTCGGAGAGGATCTTCATGGAGCCGTTGAGGTGGAAGAACGTCACTTCGCTGACTGCGACCTTACAGGCGAGGACGAAGTCGAAATAACATCGGGGGGAGATCTGGTCCGTAGTATGGTATTATGGTCTCTGCGTTGTCCCAGCTGTGAGTCGTGTTTGCGCTATGGACTTGTGTAGATAACCCTATTGTAGAGAAGTTGATGTCTCTGGTGCTATTTCCTGGTGGACCGCTGAAAGAGCTATTCGCATAGATACCAAAACAACCGAGTCCGTAATCGTCACACCTAGACTCGTACAGTCCCTTCGATCCTCCGCTGGAAAGCATGCTGGAGAATTGAGGAGTGCATTCCTATGTACCGGTACTGTTGTCGATGTCGTTGGGGGGCGGGGGCGGGGGTCAAAGTGGAGGTTGCAGGCTATACTGACGGTTTTGCACGATGCGCTGTACCCGAGAGAAGCGGCAAGGAAGTCATCGTTGGGAGGAATCGGGCCATGGGCTACGAAGGATATGTCGAACCCGGTCTCGTTGTAGGGTAACGTAAGTAATACTCCGCCATTTGCCGACGAATTACTCAAAAGCGCATTCCCATCACTAGATACAACCGACCTTTGGTAGGATTCGTTGTCGCAGTAAAGTCTGGGTATTAGAAACACCAAAGCACTCTGGCTGGCCATTTATGTCTAGGAAGTAGTCGAAGCCAACAAACTGGGGAGAAAGCAGTGGCATACGCCGAATCTGGATTTCTAGTTCTATTATCAAGATTTGAGTATAGAACGGTCGAGGTGGTGACGTGGAGCCAGGTATCCATAGCCCAGATCGAGTAGACCAGAGTCAAGGAAGACGTCAATATCAGAATTGTGAATGTGAATGAAGGTGTAAACTTCCCTCTTCGCTTCCAGAACATTTATACTACTCAGTTCCAAAGCGAGACAATGCCGCCGTCGTACGTTTCCATGACCAAGCTGAGCTGATAGGGCGAAGGCAGGTGTTTCTGCTTGCGGCTTCGGATTGCCGTATTATACTCTGCGCAACTCAGAGAGGAGCAACAAGGACTATGCTCGTATATATAGGCGGGCAGAGGCGTCTTACCCATGAAAGCCGGTATTTGTAGGACCGCATGATATGTGTATACTGGAAGGCTCGATTCTAAACTACCGATCTAAACCAAACTAGGGGAGGCTCCAAGCCTCGTCACGCCTTCTGCTGGTGGTGGCTCGAGGATATGTCATTGCTCTACCACTCCCGTAGAACTTTGTTATATATATTTAACTAGAACCCATTATCATTGGCTAGGTGGATAGGTAATTCGTATCTTCACAACATTTCTCCAACTTTGAAATGGTGTCCCATCGCATTTACCAACCTGTGCAGATTCTCGCATTTATGAACTCTAGATTATGTAGTAATACAGAAGTAGCTCTAGGTTCGGATTTCTGTATGATCTCCACACAGTGCAACAACCAGTGCGATTATACCTCTGTCGTGGCCTTGAGGGAAAACTGCATTTGCAAGGCTAGCTGTCTCTACGCCATGGCGATTCGCAGTCCATGCTGTGCCGTGATCAATTGGACATGTCTTTGCACTTCCGAATCAGGCTCTAATCTAGGATTCTGTCGAGACTTTGTAAAAGACTACAAGCTTTAAATCGACCCTTAGCGTCTACCATAAACTTCAGGATAATAGTGCATGGCCAGATATACATTGTTGGCTATATGCAAACAACGAACCATCGTTCTGGCCATTCGCGAGCAGTAACTTTACCTGCGGCGAGAACGAGACTTTCCCACCAGGTGTTGAAGAATTCATGCATACGATGTCATGGCCAGCGGGAGTAGACCTCAATTTCAATCAATCCGATACATTCCTCGCAAGTCACAATACGCCGTACTCTACACTATCAGACACCAGCACTCCGGTCCCAAGAAAGATTCCGGTGCAGACTGTGGATCCAAATGTGTCGGATAGCGCCCGTCATCTTGAGACCAGAAAGTGCAACTCTACCTGGAATGAGAAAAAGGGTTTCGATTATCTCAATAATAACGTCGAATTCTGCGTTTCTGGGGGTTCTCACAAGCACCGCACGCCACCATCTTTGACTTCAACATCTGGCTCTGAGTCAGCATCAACAACATCGGATGCGGGCATTTTTCAGATACAAGCACGTGCCTTAATTCCGTCAATGAAAAAGGCAACTTGCGTTGATGTCTATGAACAAGACTGACGCCATTGATACAGGGTAGCTACATAATGTTTTCCATCGCAATAAGCATCTCGATGTGGTAGGCACCAGGCTGAGAGGTGCGGAGCACTTAAAGCAGCGAAACGGAGCAGATGGAGGCAACCATCAGACGAATGGCGAACCAAGTCTAGATGCCAAAATTAAAGATCCATGTGTTCAGCTGAGCTGCCTTGACAGCGGGAGTGGAAGTCAAAGAGGGGCTGCAACGAATGATCTTGCATGAAAGTAAAGCTTCCCGCAGATGGTATTCCAGTCCGACACCATCTCAAATAAGTCGAAGAAAGAAGTAAGCGAGAATATTGAAGAATTGCCAGCTCGGAAATGCTGGGTCTTGAAGTGGTAACTCCGGGTCGTCCACTGGACATCGAGGCTCTCTTGAACAAAATAACAAGAAAATACGCACAGAGCTAAACAGCTTCCATTCAACAGCGCAAAGGGTATGAAGAAGGTTCCCACAACTTGTAAGGAATACCTAGTGAGTATCCACACCATTAAGTGCTCGACAACAAAAGGACAACAAGCCCCAAAAAACGTCCGCTAACACTGGCAATACACGAACAGTCCTTTCACAAGGTTGTCGGATGCGGTGGCATAGAATCGACACATTGCAGCTTTGCGAGAGGGTAATTCAATAAGGAAATAGTGTCAACATGAAAACCATTGCAGTTGAGTTGAATGGAAATGGTGCTAGATCATGAACCAATGAGATGCCATCGAAGAGCCTCAAGAGTCGAGTTAGCTTGTAGATCCCTAGAATTAACGACGTAAGGTAAGGGTAGTGATGAGTAGATAGCTTCAAAAAAAACAAGCAGGTGTGTCGGATTCTTGTTGATACTTTGATCTGATTGGTCAAGTGCGCCTGAAGGAGTAATGCGTCCTCTAGACCGGGGAAAGGCTGGGCCGTGAGTAAGGAATGACCGGATTTAGGTCCTAATTTCGACCACATTACTTATGTACTTGTAAAGCGAAATTTCTATAAAAGAGATAAGAGCTTATTTGTTGAAGATCAGTTGGGTCCTTGCTTTTTCATGTGATTTTGGTCGTAATCGAGCGTAATGAGAAGCGTTGATGTCGCGTTACGACAGCCTGACATCACTTCAACACCGTCGCGTCTAGTACGCAGTAAGATTCCCCTTCGTTTTCTCAGGTGCTTTTTCTATCTGGAGCTGTGTGATGGGAAACTTGACCGAGCTGTACCGCATTGATATCGAAAGGTCGTAGGTCATACGAAGAAAGACGAGAGTGCTGTCAAGAAGCCTCAAACTGTCACCAAGATATGAGTGGAGCAGCCCAAGGGGGTCGGTCAGTCGACTAAGGGGCTAGCGAGCAGGCTAAGCGATAGCAGATCCCTAGGATAGGGGTAGCGATAAGTCTCGAACCCTGACCCAAAAAAGTTATTGCCAAACTATTTTCATATTATGTTCAAGTCTTTGTCTTCAGCTCAAAACTAGGGTGACAAGTCTACCACGTTTCTCCCAAGCGCTACTTTTAGGTCCTTTGAAACCGGGATGAATTTGAATACGACGCTCGATGCAACCCCTCGGACGAAGAATCATTACTGAAGAGCCCCTGCAAGATGCATTGATGTGGCACTTCTCAGCTCAGAGACCCGCCGCTTCCATGGGTCCAAAAAGCCCAATATCGGCATCCCACGCCACAATTTCCCTATCAGGAAGCAAAAGAATAGATCCTTGTCTTTCCTAGGTTTAGTTCCCGTCATCCTTCATCTGATGGAGTGATGTGAATAGTCCTTCTGGTTCTGATCTCTACTTCCTCTCACCAGCTCCGAATCTTCAACTTCACTCCCTTCCTCACCAGTCACTCGCTCACCACTCACTCTCAGCAATGCATCTCATCTGAACGATCCTCTCTCCCCCTCTCTACCGCAGAGAATGGCTCTCGCGCTCCCCTCCCCCTCCATCCTCAACAACCCCCAGACGAAGAAATGGCTCTACCCCACGTTATGGTTCATGCTCGTAGTCTGGTTCCTGAAGTCGACCGTCAATAAAACCGGCCACTACCACAGCGCGCACACACGACTACTCGCGAACTCATCTTTGTCAAACCTCGTACACGATCTCACGCATGCCGACTCCTCGGATGCCTTATCGAACGGAGGGAACCTACCAGGCGTCACAGCGAACGTGAGCACGAGTCTGAAATCCGCAGTCATAATCGAGACGCGGCGATCCGCAGCCATCATACCTCTCGTGCTACATTTCAGTTCGGTGTTGGGTCCGGACTGGCCTGTTATTATATACACATCTGCGGAGAACTTTGGGTCGTTCACGACTTCGAAGGCTTTGCTGCGACATCAGAAGAATGGACGGGTAGTTATTCGTTCTTTGCCCGAGGGGCTGTTCTTCCCGAACTGGGACTCGGTGTCGGAATTCTTGACTACACCGTGGTTGTGGAAGGATCTTGCACCGGCGGAGAATGTTCTTATTTTCCAGAGTGATAGTGTGCTTTGTGCGAACAGCGTGAGGAGTGTGGAGGATTTCTTTGAGTACGATTATGTTGGTGCTCCTATCAAGCCAGAGCTGGGAGTTGGATATAACGGAGGGTTGAGCTTGAGGAAGACGAGTACAATGTTGAGGGTTCTGGATGAATTTGACTGGAGTGGAGGTCCGGAGGATCAGTGGTATTTTTCTAGGTAAGGAGCCTTCATCCTCGGAGGAGATGGTCGGCTTGCTAACTTGTTGCGTAGAATGGTGGAAATGAGAGATGCAGACGAGGAGAACGGAATCGAGGATGGGATTCGTTTACCAACAATGGAGACCGCGAGGACATTCGCTGTAGAGACGATAGACTATCCTACACCGTTAGGACTGCAGTAAGTAGCAGCAGTAGAATTATGCCTCCTGGCCTCGTACTGATATCTTGTAGTCAACCGACGCGGTATATAGCTGCGCATGATCATATAATACCCTTGGACGATTGGTGTCCGGAATACAAATTGGCGCGTACAGATCGTATCAGCTAGAATAATGGGAAATAGAACTTTTGCATACCAAATAATACAACCAAAACAAATAAGAAGAAACACTTGTACAATAGCAGTGAAAATCGCTGAGGTGGTGGTGCCAGAAGAGGGAGATGTAAGAACAATTCCGCCTATCAGAAACAGAACTAGGGAGGAAAAGTTTTGGGGGAGTGGGCAGAAAGATGTTTTTAACATGGGATCCTGTGTTAACAAATATATCTTGTCCATGTCAGTCTGAGTCGCAGTCATTTGAATTCAGGGTACAAATTTAGATAAAGTTCTGAAACCTTACATCAGCAGGGAAACCTTGACAAGTACCCAACAGTCTGGCAAACCAAACCGCAGCAATTTGTCAGGCACACACGCCGATCCAATATCCAACAAAGCCCATCATCAACGCAGACGAGCAATGTTGACCGGTTCCGAGTCCCTAGCCTGACCGTTTGAATAACAATGGATGATTTCACAGTTTATCGGATTCGTCACACGAAAAGTCTGGTGTGAAACCGTGAAACGAAGCTTGAGGATATTTCCAAAGAATCGAAGCCATCAGAGCGGAAAAGAATCATGTTTACAATTTCTTGGCTGTCTTGGGTTGGGTAGCTTGATTGTCTTGGCGGTGCTGATGTCAAGATCTCTTCCGTGTCGCCTCTTTTTTTTGCTCTCCTTGATCTGATTATTTTGTACCCGTTTCTCCTGCTTGCATGCGTGCAATATCCATTTTGCTTTACTGCACCGAAGGTTCTCCTCATTGTCTACTTGTACAGTAGATCCCTTATTGGACTACTCCAGCTCTCAGATCTCGTGTAAAATTTACTGTGCATGGTAACAGACTCTGCACCCTCAAAAGTCTAAATGGCCTCTAGAACGTTAAACAAACGATTCCGAAAAGTTTAACGGTGAACGCTGAAGTTCTCGGCCGAGGTAAACCATCCCAGCTTCTCCCTAGGGCAGAACTGTATTTCCCGTTCGAACACTGATTTATTCCTAAGACTTCAATCATTCATGTTATTTTCCACAATACTCTAAAACCACCATGGATGATAAAAATCAATACATAACCGGTAGAGGTATGTGTTTTCCATTGCTGTGAACTCCTCACAGACAGTGGACCAAGTGTGGAGAGACATTTCCAGCGATCCTTATTAATCCACAATTGACATCTCCACGATCTTCAGCAATCCACAAAATGGATTCTCTTGTCCCCAGAGATGATCGACATCCCCGTTGAGGCTCACCTGCGGGTAGCTCTCCGGGTAGACTAGGCTATCCTAGCCAGATCAGGCCCTGATTTGGGTTGTAACTTTCAAATTCGGCCCTAAAAGGAGCGGAATCTGCATGCTAATTTACGGCAGTTCATTTCATGGATTCCAATTGGCTTTCCGATCCAGCCACCCCCTTGATGAAGTTTCGCGAAGCCCATGAAACGGAAGTCTAAAAGCAGAGTTGTTTGGATGATGCTTGAAAGTCTCCGACGCTGCATGAAATTTAAACCTTGAAGGATCCTTCCCACTGGTCCACTAGGGAAATCTTGAATTTGTCGTGATACATGATGCGAGCTGACTCGTTGGAGAGCATGGTTTTGGTATCCAGCGAGGTTTGAACGGATGCATACAAAGGTGACGACCATGGACTGCTTGCTTCGTCTGGTCGTCCATTCCCCGTCTCACCTCTGCTTCTGATATTATCTAGAGTACGCTGGGACATTGTTCAGTTCAGTCTTGTCTTGATGTGAAAACACTGGATGCCCAATCTTCTTCTTCTTCTTTTTCTGTCCTTCGAGCCTGATCAATAGTCATGATCACTCTAATTCCCGATGATTTCAAGCCACTTGTTGTCACTCAGTCTGATCTGGTTATTGCATCTATTGCTTGGGGGTTCACTCTTGGTTTTGGTTTTCTCACCACATGTAAGCAAGCCGACTCGGGGTTGCAAGATGTGGCTGGCGCTGGCAAGATAGTTCTAACGGTGCTTGCTGGTAGGGACTGCCATCAAGCAGACAACTGAGGTCGGCCGACGATATGGATTTTCTAAAATTCATTCACCGTATATTGTCATGATATGGCTGGAGATCCTCGTTTGCATGATCTTCTGCGTCATATGTTGGCTCCACTTGAATGGCAATATTCCTCCTAGGTATGATCTTCGCAATCCCCCCATTTTGGCAGATTGAGCCATGACTGATAGCCCGCAGCTTCGCGTTCTTCTTCGTCATCTGTAAGCATCAAGTTCATCATCAAAATCGACAGCCTAACGCCCTTCAGTAACGACTTGGGCGCTTCAAGTCCAGTTCCTGCTTCAAATCATCATCAATCGAGTCGCCATCCTCCTCACGAATCAAAGGAAGGCTTTGAAACTCAAGATCGGGGTTGCAATACTTATCACCGCTATCAATATCTCGGTATACTGCATATGTACGCCCCTTTCATTTTGATATAACCGATCAAATGGAACATACTAATGACCGTCGATTTCAGGGATACCGGCTCGCCTCCAAGTCTCTGAGAGATACATCTACATCAACGATATCTGGGATCGATGCGAGAAATGCATATACCTAGTAGTAGATGGATGGTTGAATTACTACTTCATCCGGATTGTAAAGACTAGGCTTGTGCGTCAAGGACTGGCCAAATATGACCGCTTGGTTAGGTTCAACCAAGGGATTGTCATTCTCTCTCTCAGCATGGACTGCTTGATCATTGGGATGATGAGCTTGAATAATGGCTTTGTGTAAGTCTATTTAAACCTGCCAGTGAGATACAGGCCTCTAACCACGTTGCCTGAGCGAACAGATACATGCAGTTCCATCCTGTCGCTTACATGGTCAAACTCAACATTGAAATGTCGATGGCGGAAATGATCGTCAGGATAGCTTCAGATAAGAACAACATGGCTGTGATGGGTCCCCAACAAAATACGGTCGCGACCCAACTCACAAAGACATTCGGGACTTCGAAGGACGTCAATTGGAAGGTGGACGCCACCACAACTGGGTCGTCCGCCAAGATGGGCGATATAACATTCAACGCGAAGCGAGAAGTCCACGTCGTCGTCGAACGGAGGAAGAGCATCGGGACATCAAGTTCAGATATATCGCTATCGAAGAAGATGTGGGACGAAAGGAATATCGATGACAGTCAAGAGGACAGCGTCCCACTGAAAGACTTAGATTCAGATCCGAAGAAGGATTTCAAGCAGGAAGCGAGTGATAGCATAACGGGGATTGAGAGGGCTAATGGGATGGGTATGACGACGAAGATTTGGGGACCGCCGGAGACAAAAGAATTGTATCCTTGATGAATAATAGACAACATGGTGTTGGAAAGACTACATGATACCAGAGCTGTGATTCTTGCATAGCCTGTTATGGCCAAGATAATTCTGATTGGAGAGAGAGAGAGTGTGTGTGTGTGTGATTTTAACTCCCCTTCTCTCCCTTTCGAAAGTTCAATCAAAGCCGAAAGAGTTGTCTTGACAAGGTAAATGGAGACAATGAGTACCCCCGTAGCTCCTCTTTCCACGGATCATCTGGCAACTGGCCATGATATGAAATAGCCAGATCGTTCAATAATACTAATTGATTTATACCGACATTAAATGCAACAAAGCGGCGACCTGAAAATTTGACGTTGGTACAATCCAGTAGAAACGGAAGGACATGGGATCAAGTTTATTTTCGTGGCCGCTCGCTAGGTGATAGTGGAGAGAAGGGTGTGGCGGAGAGGAAAAAGGATCGGAAGTAGGATCGGATGAAGCGGAATAGCCTCGGCAGCTCTCTTCTCTACCGGGCATTTTCGCTTCGGAGACTGGCGGTTTAAGGATTCTACGGGCAGAGGGAGCTGCCGAGGTTCAATTGCATATCGATACGGACGTCAACATCGTCATTTTCGCTTGATAACACATGCAAGAATGGGCGAGAGAAATGTTTACATCCCACTGCTGGAGTCTCGACTTCTGACCATCACTTAAGTATTTTTTTCTTTTTCGAAAGAGTACAGCAGCAATTAGGAGATCGAGGATCAGTAACGTCATTATTGAGACTACCCCCAGACGTTCAACAGCAACAATAGAGCGGCAACAAATACAACGCCATTCCTGGGGTTCCCCACATTCACAAGCTTCGTTCCTTACCAAAAGCGCCTTCCCCTCCACCCGGAGCCGTGCTGCTCTATCCGCTCTTCTGGGCGCTGCCGATTAGCTCCTCATTGCCGTGAGCTCCTGGGTACTTATTGAAGCTTCCTCCAATGATGTAGCAGTCTCTTCTTACGTATGAAAAGCATATAGATCGCCGTGCTCGCCCTCCTCAATCCTCTTGAGCATTCCTCGATACATACCAGTCTTCTACGAATCAACAAAACATACACAATGGCTACTACCGAATCTATCCTCCAGGGCGTCAACGTCGCTGGCACCATCAATGACTTCAACCGCAAGATCCTCAGTAAAGATGCTCTTGCATTCCTTGCCCTTCTTCACAGATCTTTCAATGGCACGCGCAAGGAGCTCCTCCAACGACGTGTGATCAGACAAGCAGAGCTTGACAAGGGCGCTCTGCCAGACTTCCTCCCAGAAACCAGACATATCCGTGAGAATGATGCATGGAAGGGAGCAAAGCCTGCACCAGGCTTGGTCGACCGAAGAGTAGAGATCACAGGCCCAACAGACCGCAAGATGGTTGTGAATGCCTTGAACTCGAATGTCTGGACATATATGGCAGATTTTGAAGGTACACATTAAGCTATATTCATCGTATGATCAGCTGCTGACTTGAACACTACCAGATTCGAGCGCTCCCACTTGGGATAACATGGTCAACGGCCAAGTCAACCTATACGATGCCATCCGGAAACAGGTCGATTTCAAGCAAGGGGAGAAGGCATACAAACTACGAACAGACCGAACCCTCCCAACACTCATTGTGCGACCCCGAGGCTGGCACTTGGAGGAGAAGCACTTTACCGTTGATGGCGAGCCCATCTCTGGTAGTCTCTTTGATTTCGGTCTCTACTTCTTCCACAACGCAAAGGAGCTCATCAAGCGGGGAACCGGCCCATACTTCTACCTCCCCAAGATGGAATCTCACCTCGAGGCTCGTCTCTGGAACGACGTCTTCAACCTCGCTCAAGATTACGTCGCTATTCCCCGTGGCACAATCAGAGGCACGGTTTTGATTGAGACCATCCTCGCCGCCTTTGAGATGGACGAGATCATCTACGAGCTCCGCGATCACTCTTCGGGCTTGAACTGCGGAAGATGGGATTACATCTTCAGCGTGATCAAGAAGTTCCGTCAGAACTCCAACTTTGTCCTCCCGGATAGATCGGCTGTCACCATGACCGTCCCATTCATGGACGCCTATGTTAAACTTCTCATCCAAACCTGCCACAGACGTCAAGTCCACGCCATGGGAGGAATGGCCGCCCAAATCCCTATCAAGGACGACAAGGCTGCAAACGATAAGGCAATGGAAGGCGTTTACGCTGACAAGCTCCGTGAAGTCAAGGCTGGCCATGATGGAACCTGGGTTGCTCACCCTGCACTCGCCGCCATCGCATCCGAGGTATTCAATAAGCACATGCCCACTCCCAACCAGATGTTCATCCGCCGGGAAGATGTCAAGATTGGACAGAATGACCTCCTAAACATGAACGTCCCAGGCAAGATCACCGAGGACGGCATCCGCAAGAACTTGAACATCGGATTGGGTTACATGGAGGGCTGGCTCAGAGGTGTTGGCTGTGTCCCCATCAACTACCTCATGGAGGACGCTGCTACTGCCGAAGTAAGTCGCAGTCAGCTTTGGCAGTGGGTGAAGCACGGCGTGAACACCGCCGAGGGCAAGAAGGTCGACAAGGCGTACGCGCTGAAATTGTTGAAGCAGCAGGCAGATGAGTTGGCCTCGAAGGGCCAGAAGGGTAATAAGTACCACTTGGCTGCTCAGTATTTCTCGGGACAGGTCACCGGAGAGGACTATGCCGATTTCTTGACTTCGTAAGTTTAGCTTATATTCCCCTACTGATACTAGTGAACTTTTACTAACCATAATTTGCAGGCTGCTGTATAACGAGATCACAAGTGTAGGAAACGCGTCGCCAGCCTCGAAGTTGTAATGTAGTAATGGGTTTTCATATCTCTCTAAGCGGACTTGTCGGCTATGTCAAAACTTTCTGTACGAATTATATGATGCATGCAAGCAATTCAAGTCAATATCGGGTTATTCAAAATGTATTCTCCTTGTGAAGTGTTCCAAAAGGATCACTTTAATTGCTAGTGAAGAAGAAGCCTTAGACTTGCGTCCTAGGGAATACCCAGATCTGATTCCCCCAATCGTTTTCAGCTCGCTCTCGCCTAAGCGCCTCGCTCGCTCAGCGCGCCAACTTTTTTCAGGGGCTACATTTGGGCCTACAGGCCATCCAGCATGGATTGCTCACAAGAACCAAGAACCGTGCCGCAAAAATGAAGGCTCTCAAGTTTAAGTCAGGCCACCATAAGTAACCGTACTCCAAGATCGTTTCACAAAACACTATTATTATGAAATGTTCACGTCATCCAACAAAGTCTTAGCCTCACTTACCGCCCATCAAAGCCTTGCCTCCAATAGCGCAACCCCTTTTCCTAGCGCTTGACCAGGCCAGGCCATGTCCCCCGTCCCCGTCCCGGTCTCCAATTATTTCACTTTCATGTCTTCAACCTCATCCCCAAAAAGCAGCTCGGTCAGCCCAGTCAGCCACAACATGGCCGCATACATGCATGCCAAACTGGCAAGCGTCCCGAAATGGACAAGTCGAAGTGTGCAGCACGGTAGAGTATTATCGGTGCCCCCGCTATGGCCCAGCCGTATCACTAGCTCAGCCTTTCTCTGGTTGCGTTGATAGGGGATCTCGTGGGATGCGTTTGTTCTGCGATAGACCCAGTATCGTCTTTTGTTTCTTTGACATTTTCACCTGTCGTTATTCTGTATCTTGGACAAGTCAAATCTCTTACTTGGTATCTATTTCATGTCTATGTCTTGTCGATTCCTCTGACATTATTTGTATTCTACTTGCTTGAATTGCGCATCTATTAATATTCTTTGCGGCGAACGAGCGCGCGCATAAGAACTTTCACGACGACCACGATGCTTTCCGACTTCAGCACAGAACAGGCTCTCAAGACCATCCAGCAGATTCAATGGAAGCACGTCCTAATCTTCACCATCTGCCTCATGGCCATCCACTTCATTCTCTTCGAAGAAACGCCCTCCGACCTCAGCACCCCCCCTCCACCCTCAGGAAAAGCAGCAGCAGCAGCGCTTCCCTCACCATCACCAGCAGGCCAGAGACCGAAAACAAAACCTAAACCACCACCCGTAGTCGACGTTTCCGACGCAGAGAAACCGCATGTGGAAACCGCGCCTCCGTTCCTAGCTTCGCAGCCAGAAGACGGCAATATCGACAAACCATACGACAGCATCCCGATCGCGGAACCGATTGCAGTATGCATGTCCGTGAAGGACCAGTCGATCGATATGATCGAGTTCTTCGTACACCACTATCATAACATGGGAATCAGGCGTTTCTATGTCATGGACGATGGGTCGGATCCGCCGCTGTCGAGTTTCCAGTACCCTGGTATCCCGAGGACGGCGTTGACATTCACGTATCAGGAGCGCGAGGGCAGGGATGGGTACATGCAGTTGACGTTCTATACGTGGTGTATTGAGAGGTATAGAGAAAGGCACACGTGGATGGCTTTTTTGGATGGAGATGAGTTTCTGGAGACACCGGGACCGGAGACACTGGGTGAGGTGCTGAAGACGTTTGAGGAGGATGATACAGTGGGAGCGCTGGGTGTAAAGTGAGTGCTCTCTATTCCTTCCTGGATCAAGTGGAATTTGATTTGTGGTGAAACCATCATACTAATTGAAATTCTAGCTGGCGAATGCACAGTTCATCCGGCCTAATAACCCGCCCCGAATCAGCACGCAAATCCTTCACAACATGTATCTACGATGACCTAGAACACAACGGCGACAATTCCGCCAACAGCCACATCAAATCGATCGTCAAGATGTCCAAAGCAGGACCACCCATTAACCCGCACAAATTCTCGACATCGCCCGGCTCCAACACAGTAGGCGAGAACGGGGATGTGGTCGAGATGGAGGCATGGAGGAGGCCGATTACCCGGACGAGGATTGGGCTACATCATTATGCGGTGAAGAGTCGAGAGGAGTTTGAGGCGAAGATGCAGAGGGGAATGGCATGACGGATCCGAAGGGGGAGTCGTTCTGGACGGAGATGGAGAGTGGGACTCCTCATGTCAATTGTAGTGAGATGGCGGCTTATGAGCCGTAGGTAATGGATGGGGATTTTGATCATGTTGGGTTCTAATGTTGTGATGTTTGGGTAGTGTGAGGTGCCAGGTGGATGGAGAGCTCTGAGTATGCTTTTGGGTCCACTTCAAGTGAAGCGAGCGGGATGCTTTATCAACAATTGGCATTTGACCCGAGCATGGTCCTGCATCTTTTTCAACGACTTGGATCCCGTCTTAGTCTCTATTCTACCCTCGTTCTCTCAACTTACGCTATCAGACAAGTCACGAACACGGCAAGGAGCATCACGCAACAATCATGTCGCAGAACCAACGAAATGACTTTGGTCCCATCTCATATGTATTACAGCACACATCTCTACAAAACCGCAGCCCAAGCCGCCGCACCAGCAACAATCAATCCACCCACCCACGCATTCCCAACACCACCAGCACTCGCCGCCGACTTGCCCGACGTGGAATTCGATCCCGATGCGGACGACGAGCTCGTCACATTCGGATTCCCCATCACACTCGCAGCACTCGTCTCCACACCCGTAGCATTCTTGCAAACATCACTACTCGCCATCACCGCACTCTTGCTAAATGTAACATCCGCACAGTTATACAACCCTCCCTCAGGATCCCCATTCGTCACCACCTGAATAGTAGCATTCATGCCATCCATCCCTTCAGGGATCTCCAACCCGGTCATACAAAAAGCGCCAAGTCCCTGTTCTTTGAATGTTGGACGCAGGACGGTGTTGAATGCGGACCCGGGCTCATTACCCATTGCGAGGAAGACGGCGACGTTCGCATCGATGTGGCCCATTGTCAGGGCTATTTGGCCGCCGGTGAGGGGAAGGGGGTTCGGGTCGAAGAGACAGTGTCTTGGCCGCCGCAGGGGAAGGTGCCGAGTTTGTCTTCATCAAAACCGCGGGCTGCGGGGTAGTTGAGATTGAAGTGGGCGGTGGTGAGGGAGAGCAGGGCCGCGAGGGCGAGGATTGAGGAGGTGCTTCTCATTGTGATGGATGGAGTGTGCTTTCGTAGAGCTGTGTACCGAAGGAAGGACTGTACTTCGAGAGAAGGTTAAAATTATTATTTGAGAACAAGTAGACGAGGATGAGAATTGAGAATTGAGAATGAAATGAAAAATAAAATAAAATGCTGGATGAGCAGTATAGTATGTGTTGTATGGAGAAAGACTCGCTTCCTGCTTGCGTATATATTCAAGAAAATACCTGCCAAGGAAGGGAGGAAAAGTATACACTTTATACAGCCCATCCATCTCATCTAACTCATGGCAAACCCTACCATCTCATGTTAGACCGCGCCCAACCTATCCTAGTACGAGAGAGAGCAGATTCCTGCTACACCCCACCACCCCGTAGGTAACTCCTGATCTCACGAGCATGAACCCCATTCATCGAAACGCGCTCATCTTCCCGATCAAGAAGGGTGACAGATAGGGCAGCAGCATCGCTTAAACTTTCTTTCAACCCACTTCTCGAATTGCTGTCTGGACTCTTGTCTGGCCCGGCTAGACATGCTTTCAGCATACATACGGATACAAGATATGATGTGAAAGCTTATCCTTACCCCTTTCCCCCTTTCGCGATACCATGCTCGGGTCGCTATCGGTACCGAGACGATGGAATCAAAGAGGAGGAAAGAGAAGATATGAGCAAGATGGCGGGGTAGATTCACCGTGGATCCATGGTATGTGAAGCGGATGCTGTTTCGAGATGCGGTTGGGAGTTGGGACTTGCTACTTTTAGGCGAGGAAGCGAGAGGGCGATGTGGTTGAAACAGCGTCGGGAGGGGAGGGCCGTGTGTTGAGAACTTTCTCAAAACTCTTTGCATTTTTCGATGACTGTTGATTTTTTTTTTTTGTCTTCGCTTTGTGTTGAATTGGGCTCGGGGTTTTGATTTTGGGGTTGAGCTTGGGGAGGGAGATGAATAACACGAGGAATCAAGTATAAGATTGCAATTCGTAAAAAAAAATTTAACTTAAATTTCATCCTGTTGAACATGATGATCTTGAACAGTGTTCGGGAAGAAAATTATTCCGAGGACTTTCTCAAAACTATGAAGTAAGTTTCCGGGCCTGCGAACGCCTAGATATAGTTTTGCTTCACCGACGAGTCAAATTGAGTTGAGAGGAGACAGGTTCACTCTCGGATTCGAACTTTCTATAAAGACGGGCAATATATTTTCAGAAATGATAAGCGAATAAGTGACGAAATGAAGCGTTTGTAATCTTACGAAGCTTTCTTCTAGTTTAACGGTAATTTCAGATAAAAGTAAAATCTTAGCGATCCGAAACCTCCGCAAGGGCGCGTTATTGTGAAGTCTGTACGTTTTGATGAAGAAATGTAATTCTTGCTTTTGGGAGAGTGTGCGCTGTCTGCGGAAATGATAGAGAAAGCGTATGTGATGGTTGGGCGGCGGTAAATTTAATTGCCGCCTCAGAGAATGAAGCGTGAGCCTGAATGCTTTGTTGGTGCCAAGATGTCCCTGAGCAAGGAAGGTTGAGAGAGTTTCCTGAGGACTTCAGGCAAATACCTTGGTTTTGGTTGTTGGTTTGCGGAGCTGAGGACGGGGGCAGGCCAGTGTAGAGAGCATCTTCCGTGGATCTGTCACCTGGGTTCCATCGTCGGCTTCGATGCTAGATGAAGAGCAACTTGATGCTCACCTCCAAGGAGTTCCAAATTAGTAAACAAGCAGACACGTCGTAAGAGAGAAAATGAAGAATGTACAGCTCCTTATTAGATACTATGTAATGTGTGAGCCATACGCCCCTGGAAACCCCTGTGGTGGTTGCAGAGGAAAAGCAGTGCCCGCTGCAGTATTCAAACTCCTGTCTATCGATCATGATCATTACATTGCAGCTTCTAGTGCTCCCCCGAGACATATCTCCCCAGCGCAAGACTTCCTAGGAAAGTACCACCAAGAACCGACATGAAGTATCCGACATTCATAGTCATGATGGCCAACATACTATTCAATCATGAGAAAAAGGTTCGAGAGTTCGGTTCAGCATCGGAGGAACTTACAGAAGATATCCAACGCCGACAATAACAGTATCCATAACAGCGCGCACAGGGTCGGTGGTAATCCTCCAAGGCCGTACACCCATACTCCTCTTCTTCACAACCATCACATCCTCCTCGACGCCATTCTCCGACAGAACCATCCGCTTGCTATCCGAGTCCTGCGATATGCGTTCAGACTTCGGGAGCTTGCCAGCTACGGTAACATATCGTCGGTTGAACTCGGCATCCAGCCACGCCCTCTCTTTCCACGCTTTTACTGCCAACAGAGAGCGGAAGACGATCGCGAGGATGATGAGAAAGATGCAGGTTCCGGCGTAGGCGCCGGGACTGTTAGGCGTCCAGGCACTTGAGTAGAGGGGCGTCGATGTGCTGCTGAAGAATGTCATGGACATCATGGACATCGACATTGAGGTGGTACTGGCAGCTGAGGTTGTCCCGCCCATATCCATTCCGCCCATGTCCATTTCATGTTCTCCTCCGTGTGGATTTGGTGACATTTTGTTGGTGTAGAGTGTATTTGGTGTTTCGTGAAGATACTAGTGGAAGATGCGGAGAGAGAGGGACGGTTTGTATCTTATCTCAATTACGACTCGCAGAGTCAGGAAGAGTGTGAATTTATTGGGGCGCGGTTGAAATGGAAGGCACTGTCGGTCGAGCTTGGCAGCAGGATACCGAGGGGCAGGAGGGCTAGTTATTTATTAAGCAAAAGTGAATGAAATGAATGAAAATGAATGCATGGTATTGAGAAAGTATGAGTGGGATATAAGAAAGAAGTGGAGTCGAGGGTATTTGAGATGCATTGCCAGATCCGGCAGGATGTGGTGCTGTTTGATTCGAGGCTTGTGCTTCCTTGTCCGTAACCCAAGACTTCCAAGAGCCAGGGCTCTGTCTGGAGCATGTTGCGTCTTTCCGGCGCATGGAACCGCCTTGTCGTTGACACCGTGAGTGAGTTTGAGCGAGTTGTCGAGGAAGAATTACCTATTTGGGAGAAGTGCCGCTGCTGCTTTAGAGTCACAGCAGTGGCTTTTTGTGCTCGATCACGTGAACACTATTTACTTTCTTCTTGATTTCTCATCGCTTGTTGTTCTTCTTCCATAGCAGCAAATCTTGCGAATACAGTACTCGCTATTCTTCCGCCCTTCAATCCAATGATTTCTACCTCATTTTTGTGCAAATCATCGGCTGATGATTTCTTGGCCTTATGGAAGTGACCAGGCTGAGGACAATGCCGCTTCAGCCAAGGTTACCCCAAACAATTACTCCCTGAATCCCTGCCATGGGGAAGTCAAAGTCAAAGTCCAAAAAAATTGTGGGCATGAAAGTCTTGTTCCAACAACATGCTCATAGCGGGTCTAGAGTTTGAACAACATACTCTTTACAAAAGAATGCCGCGCACTCCTGTTTCTGATGCAGCTCCATATCGGGGCCCAATTCCGAGCTGGAATCAGAAAGAAACTCGAAACATTTGCCCAATTATGCCTCCCTGTACATTGTAACGCAGGAATTTCGTCCACTTTGTTTCCCATCTCTGCGTACTTTTGCTCTTCTTCCTCTAACTTTCTCATCTGGGGTATCACTGCTTGGCAACGTATGAGGTTAAGCTTGAGCCAAGCTTGATCGATAACCTTGACACGCCGCCCAGATTCCTTCTACCACTTCCTTCCTGCCTTCCATTAATCCAGATCATATTTGCATACCGGTGCTGATATTCGAGACCCATACGCCTAGTGCGCTAAAATTTGTGTTTTCATGATTATTTCTTCCTTTAATTTTTAATCCCCGGTGGGGTGTCTCAGTCCTTGTTTCGTCCCTGTCGACCTCACGATACCCTCAAAATGTCGTCGATTGTTGCTAGACAACACAACCATGGCATGACTGGAGGAATGTCCATGACCGCTGGCGTCCCTGGACTCTTCTACATGCAGCAGATATTCTGGGCTTTCGTTGGAACTGCCATTGGCGTCGCAGTCATTGCAAATGGCCTTAACAAGATCCTCTATCACCAGCGTATATCTGCAGCCCGAAACAGTCCTACTGCCGCCAAGCCAAAGTCACTGTTCTTTAGGATCCACGCTACGACTGCTGCCATTGTGAGGGAATACGGATACTACTCTCTCCCGGTGTCCATTCGAAAAACCCAGATTTACTTCGCTCCCTTAGGGCCGTCAACGATATTGGTTGGCTATCTTCTGCTGATCATAGTCTGCTCTTTCTATGGATTCAATACCGAGGATGTTCTTCAATGGGAAGATGTGGGCTACAGAGCAGGATACATTGCTATTTGTCAACTCCCACTTATTATCCTGCTTGCCGCGAAGAGGAATTTTATAGGCTACTTCACCGGACTTGGATATGAACGGCTGGCCTGGCTGCATAGATGGATTGCCCGAGCTCTTCTATTCACAGTTGTGATACATGCTGGCTTCTTCCTCCGCGAATGGGGGAAGTACGATTACATCCTCACCAAGATCAAGTCGGATCCTATCACGCAAAAAGGCATTGCAGCTGGAGGGGTTCTGTTGTGGATAATCTTATCATCCGTCGCCCCAATTCGAGGTCTCTCCTACGAGATTTTCGTTGTCCAACACATCCTCTCTTGGCTTGGACTCGTTACGGCAACCTACCTCCATATTCCAGCGGAGAACCAAAAATGGCTTTGGATACCGCTTGCATTCTGGGCTTTCGATAGACTCGCTCGCGCAGGATATCTATTCTACACCAACCTTGCTCTTTTCCACCAGACGAGCTCGGGATTTTTGTCTTGCAAAGCCACATTCGAACCTCTCGATGACAGTCACACCCGAGTCACCATCTGCGACCCACCGGTCAAATGGGAAGCAGGACAACATCTCTTCCTAGCCTGCCATGTCGTAACTCCTCTATCATCTCACCCCTTCACGATCTCCAGCATTCCCTCGGACGGCAAGATAGAGTTCGTAGTTCGCGCCAAGAAGGGTGCAACCAAGAGATTCTTCAAGTACGCTGAGAAGTCATACCCTGGTGGTCGAACATCCACCAGGAATCCAGGACGCTCAGTGCTGATCGATGGACCGTATTCTCGAATCCGACCCTTGAGACAATTCGACAGCGTACTCTTCATTGCCGGATCTACAGGAGCAACATTCACAGTTCCTCTCATGCGCGACCTGGTCCAACAATGGAAAGGCTTAGGCCAGTCCAGAAAATCACATTTCGACCCTCCACCCGGCGCCGTAACTAGATACGTCCGATTCATATGGGTCGTGAAGCAGAGTTCCGCTATCAACTGGTTCGCCACCGAACTCGATCGTGCGATCCGTGACGTGGATAATCTACATCATGACGGCCACTTTGTTAATCTTGATATGAGCATCTATATTACGTGTGACGAGAGCATGACGAGCGAGCTAGCGCCTATCAAACACGCTTCGTCTTCCATCTCATCAATGTCACTAGATGAGAAACGTCTCATCACATCTGAAGTCCGTGGTTACCCCTCCACAGAATGCCACTGCAGGAAACTCGTCACGGACGAAAATGTCATCCTGCCTGTCTGCGAGTGTGGCTCTACATCCACGATCCGAGGCGCCACTTCCGCAGCTAGTAATTACACGAACTCGTTCGAGAAGTCGAGGAGTAGTATTGTGGATAATCGGATCTCTATTCTGAGCGGTAGGCCGGATGTGAGTGATGCTATCAGAAGGACGGCTGAGTCTGCGATGGGGGAAATGGCTGTGGTTGTTTGTGGACCGCAGGGTTTGGTTCAGAGTACGAGGAATGCGGCGGCGGCTGTGAGTGACGACAGAGGTGTTCATAAGGGGACTGGAGCACAGGGGATTTATGTCCATGCTGAGACTTTTGGGTATGCTTGATTGGGACTTGGTCCTTGGACAGAGGAGTAAAAGTGGTTGGTTGGAGGGAGTTCTTGGTTAGGCGGGAGGATGGGATGTTTTTGGATCGGTTCGTGTACATTTTTTTTTGGATCTTGATACCTGTACAGCAATTGCTTCTAGATCTTGTACTTTGCAAATACATTTCTGTTCCTTGGAAACTCGCTTGTTCATTTCGAGGCGAGCAATCTAGGACGTTCCCCGGTAGCACCGTTGTCCTATCATCAAAAAAATTAGGGGTTGCTGGCAAGTAAACCTCCCGGACTCAATCGCGAGGAGTATTACTACTCTCCATGACTGGGCGTGCCCATTTGATGACCAAACCAAACAAGATAAAACGCAAGCGAAGCTCTTTCCTCTTCAGAGCAAACGCCACACAACCTCGAATCCCAGGCTAAGCCCCTCAGCCCAGCCTTCCAAAACGCGTCCAAAGCTCGCATCCTGCATCCTCTACTCCAACTTTTCTCAGACGTCCCATCTCGTTCCATCCTCATCCTATGCGGTCAACTCTACACTAATTATGTCTTAATTCCTCCTCGTCCTCAGTTTCAAAACTCAACAAGTAGATCCCCAGAATAGAAATGATAAGAGTGGTTCTTCAACTGAAGCTATTTGAAAATCGTAAGACCGTGAGAGTGTGCCAAGGTATGGATGAAGGAAGGGGGGAGGGGTGGGTGAGGCAAATTCTCACTTCGCTTTCTTGATTCCTCCGATCAATTCTGTTTGATACGTAGGGCTTAGCTGATGCGTTTGGTCTGAGATTTATTTTTATTTTTTAATTTGGGGTTCGATCGAATATCTGATATTGTTATGCGGGAGGATGACGGTTCTAAGAAGAGAGGGTCTTGGCTGGGGTGTTTCGATTCTCGTAGGAAGATCTCATTGAAAATAATAGCTGCTTATGAGTTTATATTTCAGATCTTTTTCTAGGCAAGATGGGGTTGTCTGGCTCGAACTAGGTGAGGTAGTGAATACTTAGAAGGGAAAGTACTCGGTTTGTTTAGATAGGACGCTCGCTTAACGAATTTTTTTTTTTTTAGATCTGCTGGGTACAACACTTCAAACTTACAGCTTAGAGTGAGGTTTTCTATGAAATCTGGGACTTTGAGTTGATCATTGATGGGATATAAATCCCTAGGCTTATTTACTTACAATTATTGTACATAAAGAAGTGCATGAAGCTAGCATGTAAGAGAAGCATTAGCTCATTGGAAAACTCGGGGGCAGTGGATAAGAGGGATCGGGATGTGTTTGTCACTGTTGACGGATGCACCCCTCTACGCAGAAAGGCTAAATCGATTGTTCAAACTGGTATGTCCTCTGAGGTATTCGAATCTGTTGAATCTTGAGCATAACTTTGTCTCCTTGGTTATTGTGTCCTGAACTGGTGATCTTGGCTCGGTTGTCCGCAAAAGAACAGGTATATGATTCGCACTCGCGGCGATGCAAATGGGAACCGCATTCCTTTGGCCTCGATTCTTTCATTCTTAGCATTATTGATTTGTGTGCTTCAAAAGATGATGGATGACGCTTGAAGGTTGAGGTTCTCAACCACGGAAATTCCCGCGCCGGCTTATTCCCGCGCTCAATTAATTCCGTTTCAACCAAGCCAAGCGCTTCAACCCGTGCTCCCGGAGCTTGGAACTTTTTTTTATGTTGAATCTCCCAAACCACCTCCCATTATACCAACTGCTTGTTGCACAGTCACTATCTATCAATTCCCTAATCCATACTTCCCCATCTGCCAGGTCTTTAATTGGCCCTTTTTGAACAATCTGCGATACTTTTCTGGAGTCATTTAATCCATCGTCATGATGCTTCGATCGGCACGCGGGACCAGCTCCGTCCTCGCAGCGTCAGCTGCCAAACCGAGGGCAGGAGCTTCCTTCAAGTTATCGTCGAACCCCTCATTCACGACTTCGAAACCCTTCCCCTCTGCTTCTGCGCCTGCCAACTGCCGGTCCATATATACCACCAGCCGTTCCACTTTGTCCTCGACATCAAGCACTTCTCGAACAACCTCACAATCCCTCCAACCCCGCTTCCAAAGGAACTTCCACGCAACCGCATACAGAATGGCAGCTACACGGGCAGAGACAGACGCCTTTGGAGAGGTGCAGGTACCGGCAGACAAGTACTGGGGAGCACAAACAGAACGGTCCTTAGAGAATTTCAAGATCAACCAGCCACAAGACCGCATGCCGCCTCCAATTGTCAAGGCCTTTGGTATCTTGAAGGGTGCTGCTGCTACGGTCAACATGCAGTTCGGACTTGGTACGCTGTCTTGGAAATATAATTGGAATATACGCTTACGGTTTCGACAGACCCAAAGATAGGCAAAGCTATTCAGGAAGCTGCTGCTGAGGTGGCTTCCCTCAAGCTCATCGATCACTTCCCCCTCGTTGTTTGGCAAACTGGATCCGGAACCCAATCGAACATGAACGCCAATGAAGTCATCTCGAATCGTGCGATTGAGATCCTGGGCGGCAAGATGGGAAGCAAGAAGCCGGTTCATCCCAACGATCATGTCAACATGAGCGCCTCCTCGAACGATACCTTCCCTACGGTTATGCACATAGCTGCAGTGCTCGAGATCGAGCAGGAGCTTATCCCAGCTATCAAGTCTCTCCGCGATGCTCTGCAAGCTAAGGTCGACGATTTTGAAGCAAAGAAGATTATCAAGATTGGACGTACACATTTGCAGGATGCTACACCCTTGACTCTTGCCCAAGAGTTCTCTGGATACGTAGCACAACTTGACTTTGGCATTAAGCGTGTTGAGTCTTCTCTCCCAGATCTCCGTCTGTTGGCTCAAGGTGGAACTGCTGTCGGTACCGGAATCAACACATACAAGGGTTTCGCAGAGGCAATTGCTACCGAAGTCAGTAAGATGACTGGCACAGAGTTCAAGACCGCTCCCAACAAGTTTGAGTCACTGGCAGCACACGACGCTATTGTGCAAGCTTCAGGCTCCTTGAATACCCTCGCATCATCTCTTTTCAAAATTGCTCAGGATATCAGATATCTTGGCTCTGGACCTCGATGTGGTCTTGGAGAGTTGGCTCTACCAGAAAACGAGCCTGGAAGCAGTATCATGCCCGGGAAGGTCAATCCAACTCAATGTGAGGCTTTGACCATGGTTTGTGCTCAGGTTATTGGAAACCACACTGCTACTACTATTGGAGGCATGAATGGGCAGTTCGAGTTGAACGTATTCAAGCCTTTGGTCATCCGAAACCTGTTGCACAGTGTCCGCATTCTCACCGATGGAATGAAGAGCTTCGAGAAGAACTTGGTGGTTGGTCTCCAAGCTAACGAGGACAAGATTAAGAACATCATGAAGGAATCGTAAGTCTCCCTTCTCCCTACTCCCACCAAGCCTGTTACTAACATATATCCAGTCTGATGTTGGTCACCTGCCTAAACCCCTTGATCGGATACGACATGGCGAGTAAGGTAGCTAAGAATGCCCACAAGAAGGGCTTGACGTTGAAGGAGTCAGCGATGGAGTTGAAGGCACTAAGCGAGGAGGACTTCGACAGACTTGTCCGACCAGAATTGATGATTGGGCCTGAGGAGTACAAGAAGAAATAAAAGGCCTGAGATTGGAAGCCGAGAGGCTCCATTTGTATACTTGTTTGCGTTCACATTCGCATACCCAAGAACATATTGTAGATTTTTGAATGAGCATGCTGATCCAAAAATCTCGCGCAAAAACTCCAGCATTAGTGATTACTTGTCTGAGGAGTGGCTAGAACTGGAATTGGAGAAAATGGTCTATGAGGTGGGTTCTATTGAGAATCAAACTTCCATGCTAGCCTTCCTCGTTCGATGGGTAAGAAGGCATGCACGAGTGAGCCAGCCCATCAGGTGGTGTTTAACAGCTATAGCCTAGCCGTACCAGCACTGCCTGCTCTGCCAACGAATTCCCTTTCGCCAAACCACCACAAGTACTCACCGAATTGTTGATTCCGTTTGAAGCAAGCAGCGCAACGAGTGACTTCTTTACCTGCAAGTCACTTACCATCTAAAGCATCTACTCTACCGCGCCATTCTCGCTAAGATATAGTGACGAAAGAAGCGGAAATCCGCGTTTGTGCTCGCTGGATGGTATATTCTCTCGTCTCTCTCTCCCTCTCTCTCTTGGAAGATGCATCTCATGCATCTTATCTATAAGATACAGTAGATAGGCAGTGGATGGGCAGCGGTGGGTAGTAGAGGTTTTTGTAGGAAGGAGGTTAGAAAAGGTATAGTATAGAACGAACGAATGAGCTGGGATTTGGTGCGGCGGTTAGGTTCGTTTTGATCTCTGAGGGAGTAATTAATGGACTGGGTGGCTTGCTGATTTACCGTCGTACAGAAGTGGAGCAGGCTTTTAGTGGTTCAAGAGCTCTACCATCAACGCGGAAAGGAAGGGTTCAGAAGATGTATTCAAGTGAGCGTTGACCTCTGTAAGAGAGGACTGTGAGCTGAGTATATATACACGTGGATGCTTACGAGAGCATACACATGACCAGTAGACTGCGCCAGTGCGCGACATTTACTGAATTAATTTACTGACTGACTTGCTCGTCCTAAGAGGATATGGCTTTTTACTGTTGACTGTAGATGTATTTCTAAGGATGACGATAGGTAGGTAGTGGGTGCAGGGAAAGGTAACGCTCACTCACTGGAAGAATGTGGAAGAGATATGGATGTGATTCACCTAATGAGCATGGAGGTGAGAGCTGTGTTTGTGTCGGACGAGGCACAAGGTGATAAGCCTTTCTTCTTCTTCTTCTTCTTCTTCTTCTTCTTCTTCTTCTTCTTCTTCTTCTTCTTCTTCTTCTTTTCATTTATTCAAAAACATAGTTAAGTATCCTTACGCTTTAACGGTACGATCCTGAGAGAGTCAAGTCAAGAAAAGTAAAGTAAAGAAGAGGAGATACTAGTACATCTTTCACCCATACCCTCTTAAGTCTCGAGTAAATTACCTACAATACTTAGCATCTATCGGTACCCCCGGATGAGGCGAAGTTGGATCGTCGAAATAAGTGTAGTTCTTGGCATCTTGCTTGATAATTGACGGAGATAATTGAAGAGAGGAAATGTCAAGCAGTAGATGTAGGATTGATAGCCGTCGGGCTTGTATAATTCCTACGCATTGGTAGGTAATGGCAGCAGCTAGACATACTACAGAACAGCAGAGGCCGAATAGGATCAGAAAGGGAATTAAATCCGAACTCTGGCTTTTGAGTAGGCGTTAATGAAGGGGTGCTTGAACGAGAAAGCTTAGAAACATGAAATAACCAGAGGATGGAGGAAAGTAAGAACGACAGTAGTTTCCTCACAAATAGCTTCCGATGTACGATAGGCATGCATGCATATATAGATAAATAGTTCGAGTAGAGATTTAGTAAGCGGCTGGGTGAGTGAGTGAGTGACTGAGTACCTTGATAGGCAGCCAGATCCAACCATCCATGTCCTCCGTCCTCCTGGGATCCTCCCCTTGCTGCACATGGGCAACAAAAACATGCACAACATGCCACAGCGGGTACCTGCCTCGTGGTACCCCCATCCTCACTTCATACCCTGTCCGACAAGTAACGTAGCAACCCAGATCCAGACCCAGATCCAGATCTGCAATCTACGATCTGCAATCTGCAAGCCCCATATCCCAAGGCCCACCGGAAAAAGATCCGAAATCCCAACTCCCAAACCCCAAACCCAGAGAATTCCAAAGCCCTCGGGCTTTGAAAAAACCCCACACATCCCAGCCCACATCGACCCGACGACACGGTAGCGAGGGCCCTCCCGCACCGCAGTAAGGCCGCGCCCGGCGCGCCCGCAAAAGCCTCAAAACCCCTAACGGGCTATCATGGATGGCTGGCTGATGGGCGAGACGGAAGAAGACATCCTTCATCCATGCATGAACACTTTTTTTGCTTGGTGTTTTGCCGGGCTTGTGCGGGCATGGCGTGGGCATGGCGTTTTGATTTAAGCTTCTGGGGGAGGACGCCACGATCGGGTGTGGCTTGTAGGATCTGGATGTTGGGTTGGGTTGGGTTGGGATGGGATGGGATGGGTGGATGGTTATTTTTGAGGAGGGGTGGACTGGGGGTGGGTAGGTAGGTAGGTCAACAACCTTGTGGGTTTGGGAGGGGGGATTGAGAGACTGCTTGGGTAAGAATATTGTGATACGATACTTGCACCGAGGTGAAAAAAGTGAGCGCGAGATATCCCAAAGACTACCAATCCACCCCATCTACCTTCTTCGCAGGTAGGTGGAATTTACAACAGTACATAGGGTGGTTAACGATCGACACCCCGTTCTCGCATCTGCGAGCCTGCAGATCCTTTCGTTGGCGATCAAGGATAAGGTGGAGAAAGCTTCTGCTTTTCATGCTGCATGGCGTCAAGTGTCGGACTTGAAAGTAAATTATGTCTGGTAGATCTGGTACGTGTGCCGGGGTTTGATGGTGTGGGTGTGTTTGTGGAGAAAGAAAGGAAGGTTATTTAAACGTTTGCTGTCCTCGTCTCTCTTTTCCTCCCGAGCGTTTTCGAGTCTTCATTCTTGCTTCCTCGTTTTTTGTACTTGTGCTTATATCTGCGTTTCCCTGGCGTCCTGTTATGTTCTGTTCTGTTCTTTCATTCAATTTATACAGTTACTGTTGTCACTTGTCAGTTCAAGTGTCACATTATCCATTTCCCATAATCGGAGTCAAGTGGCAAAGTTTCTTCTTCAGGATTCTCTTTTTGTTTCATCAATAAGTAGGTATCAGCAGCGCTGGTAAATTATACAAATACATCTGTCCCCATGTCCCTCCAGACCAGAACCATCGGATATCTCGCTCCCCCTCTCATCAAACTAGCTACAACAAGAAGCAAGCAAGCCGCCACCGATATAAAAAAGATGAGGAAAGTGCCTCGTTAGAGAGAGGTATATCCATCCTTTCTCCAACACAACAGCAAAGGCAGGAAACAGACCACACACGGTCGAAGACATCCAGAGATACACAAAGTTTCTTCAGCCGCGAAGATTTTCCCAGTCCAAGAAGAGACAACACCAATCCAACCAACTCCTATACCGCCCCATCCGAGAAATGGATACCGAGATTCGTTTCCATTCGTTCATCCCAGACGTCCTTATTCCTTTCCCGCGACCCTCGACCGAACTAAAAACACCCCACTCAAAATATAAACGCCGAGTATTGAAGCAACCCCCAAAATGTAATTGGGAAGCGCATGTACAGTCCATAATGTACGCCACGGATGCCCCGTCAACCTACGCAAACCCCATATACCAACAATACAGCGAAACTCCACCGTCAATTAGTGTACGGTGACGTGGAGGGAGAAGAGGGAGACATCTCAATGCAACTCCTTCTTTGGCATCTCAGGGCTATCCTCAGCTGAGTCGCTCATGATCTCGCTCTTTTCGACGGGTGACTGGCTGTCACCGTTCGTATTTGAGGCACCGGCCCCGGGACCCTTTCCGCAGCCCTTGACGAGGATATGTCTCTATTCGTTCAATCAGCTAAACTGTTTCATAGAAGAAAGAAAGCTGCCTCCAGTTACTGGAATTAGAATCGGATGGAGAACGAACCTTCAATGCATCTTTCCGAGAAAAGCTCTTCTCGCAATGGCCGCATGGGAACGGCTTCACTGCCAGATGGATCCGCTTGTGTCGCTTCAGGTCGTGGTTGCGGTTGAAGGACTGGGGGCATTGATCGCACTTGAAGGGGCGGTCGGTTGGTGGGGTCTGGCCTTGGGGGTGATGCCCGTACATCTGGTGGGGGTGCTGAGGGTATCCTTGCATGTTCATTCCGCCCACCAACGCCATTTGGTTTCCGGGGTTATGCACGTTGGACATGATGGGACCGGCCATTGCTGGTAAGTTGTACCCGCTGTAAGGCCGTGAGTAGCCTTGGGGCGCAGCCATAGAAGAGTGACTCTGTGCCGAGATGGGGGAAATGCGGTTAGAAGGTGCGGAGGAAGTATTAGGAGATTGCTGGGTTGGGGATTGTTGGGTATATGCGGGGAAAGATGATTGCTGCGGTGTTGAGGAAGGTGTGTAGTAGGTTGGGGTTGGAGGGGTCTCCCGCCATACGTATCTGGAGCGTGCAGAGGTCCTTGTGAAGGAGGCTGAGAAGCCGCTGGGTGACCATTGCTGTTATTCAAGTGTTGCTGGTGCTGCTGGTGTTGTTGATGATTTTGCTGCTGATTTTGCTGGGCATGCTGTTGTTGATGTTGGTGGCTTGTGGCAAGTGCTGGGAGAGTTTGCTGTTGCGAATGTCCGCCACCAGACATGGGGGCTGGGTAAGAAGGAACACTGATGTCGTATGGAGGTGGGGGAAGTCCTTCACCTGCACTTGGAGAGTTGGTATTTCGATTGGGGAAATTCATGGATGGCGAGTACAGCGGGCGTCCCATGTATGGCTGCTGGGATTGAGCGAAAGGTGCTGGCATTGAGGGAGCTGAGCTGAAGCCATACGAGGGTTGATTGGGAGTCGGCCAGAAACCCATTGGCTGATATGGAGGCACGCCTCCAGCCGAGCTCTGGGAACTGCCACTATTCACGCTTGGGCTGAGATCACTTGCCAGACCGGCAGGAGGAGTCAGAACACTGCTGACAATGGCTGGCGTTGGTTGGGTCGAGCTGGACGGCGCATAGGCTGGGAGCCTGTGCATCTGGGAAAGATGGTCTGGTGGGGGGAGGGAGAAGGTTGGGAGGCTGTTGGCTGCGGAGCGGCGAGCGGTGAAGCTCTGTGTCTCCATCATGGAAGATGATTGCGAAGTCCACGGTGAGTACTTGGTTGAGGGGAATGAGGGGAGGATGTCGGCGACCGAGGAGTGGTGGTCGCGTAGAATCGGGTTCGACAAGAGGTGGAGGAGCAGGTCAGATGTCGGCTTTCTGACAACCTCGCCAGATAGTAAACACTCTTGTAGCATATAAAGTCTGTGATGAGCCTGGTGTATGTTGATACCGGGCCTGTTTATTTTCTCTTCGTGCCGTGCAGTTTGGACAGGTTGGGTTTTTGCTTCTCTGGTTGTTGATGTCTGTTGTTGTTGTTGTTGTCTGCTGTCTCGTCTCCTCTTTGCTTCGTCTGGTGTTGTCTCGTCTCGTCTCGTCTCGTCTCTCTTCGAAGTCAAGTTGAAGTCAAAGGGTTTTCGAGTAAGCAAGTCAAGAGTGAGTGAGTAGGTAGGTAGATAAGTCAATCAGTCAACCAGACGTAGAGGAAGTGAGGAATGTGGAGTGGAGCGTCGTCGATCACCTGGATGGCGGCCGGGGAGGCGCTGGTCGATTTATGTAGCTTACTGGAGATGGGGGACCCTCAAGCCTGGTCTGTGTGTTCCGCGTTGCATTTGGCTGGATGCTGTTGATTACCAGCGGGAAGCGTGGCAGAGGGGGGGACCGGGGTGGGTGGGCAGGGGGGCGAAGGGGAGGGGGATGGATGGTAGGGGGGGTACAAACTAGCATCAGACTAGTCGAGAGCTAGTATAAGGCTAGGATCGATGCGCCATGTGTTTACGAAGTATGAGAGAGTGGGAGTGGGAGACAGAGAGCGAGCCGAGGAGGGGGTAGGCGTGTGGATGGGCAGGGGAGGCTAAGGTAGGTTGAGGTAGGTAGGGTAGGGAAGGGTACAGTAGTCCGCTCCTGTGTGTAGCGTGGGAGTGGAGCAAGCTGGACCGTGGAGACTGCAGAGGAGAGAGAGAGAGAGAGAGATACGGAGTACGAAGGAGATACAGTAGAGAGACGAAAGAAATAAAGAAAGCGCTGGCCTGGGCTGCAGGAGTGGACTAGACTGGAGGGGAGGGGAGGGGATGGATAAGTGCAGCCAGGACAGGGCAGGGGTAGCGCGAGGGGCGCATGAGATGGGTGTGGACTCCGTAGGGCAGGGGAGGATCCGGGATCGAGGACAGAAAGAGAGGACCGGAGGCGATTGGTGGTCGATGGCTGGAGTGGGTGGGTGCGAGTGGACGCGGTCTGGGACGAAAGAAAGACTGACTGGAGGAGGGAAAGGAAAGGAAAGGAAAAGGAAGAAAAAGAAATCAACAAGACTAGCAGGGACGAGGGTGACCAGAGACGAGCAAACTCCCACTCGACTCTGGACAACGTCAAACCTCTCTTCTCTGGCACAGCTCTGTTCCGTTCCTATTCTAAGACTATGTCTTCCCTCCCATCTACTTCCGTACCTACTTTTACCCTTCCTTCCTTGCCCCTCCCCCTCCTCCCAGACTCCCATCCCAAACTCTGAACCCGGACCCGAGACTGCAGGAGGAGGAAAGACAGGCCCAGCTAGGACAGGCCTTTCCCATTCGTCGGATCCGCTGGAGCGTGCCGGAGTTGGGCTCACTCAGTCAGCTCCCATCCCAGACAGACCAAATATTGCCTTGTGCAACCCCAAGCCAAATTGCACTGCGTCGTGGGGAGACACATCGGGTAGTTTATGGAACGGTTGCTTTTTATCTGTTAATATTCCTAGTCTCATTTTGCAATCCACCATCCTGAGTCCCAATCCATGTTGGCGGGAGGGGAGTCTAGGGAGGACACCAGCATGCTACTCCTGCACTGTGAGCCGTACCTAGATCGGGGAGTAGTCTTGAAGTCAAGTAAGTGAGGTGCAGCTAAACCCAAAGTCCGTCTGGGTCTGGGGCGGGCGATGGGTGTATCCCGTGGGAGCCATACCATGGTCCGATGTGACGGCGATGGGATGGATGGGATGGATGGTGCGCAGCAGTAAGTAGTGTAGGGAGGCAGGCAAACTGCGTAAAGCAAATAGTAAACTGGAATAGAAAACAAAACCCCTACAAAACGTTCAGCACTGACATCTTGGGGGCAGAAGCTTAGCAGAATATGACAAGCTTCTGGTGATGGGGTTTGAGACAGGAGCTTGCTGGGAGGGAAGGGAGGGGGGTTTGCCAGCCTTGCCTCGCCTATGATTGGATAGATACGAGCGACGGCCGCGATTATTCATAGATTGGGTAGATGGGTGGATGAGATGGCCAATCTTTCAATCCTTCAGGCATCACACTGACCCTCACGCTCACATACTCTCATCAATCCTTCGAGGCAAAACAAGGCAGAGTGGAGTGAGTGAAGTGGATTGAAGCAACGACATCTCAAATATCTGTCCCCATCCAGAATTCCAGATCAATCTGTATCACGATCCCATCCTCCATGTCCTGACATTGAGGTTATCGAGTCTCGACCCCGAAAAATGGCTAGGCCTGGACCTCTCTCTAGCGCTTCCTTCACTTCCCGTGCAGCTGGTTCGCTTTCGCTTCAAGCGAGCTGGGCTGGCCTGGGCTGGGCTGCTTCGTTCCGAGGAAACCAAAAACAAACACCAAAAAAAAACCTTCCGAGGCAAGGAAGTTAGACTCGAAACCCAAATGTCCCCAAGTCAAATACCAAGACTGTAAAAGCAAAAACGAAAGAAGAAAAAAGCTAAAATCTAATCGTACGATCGATGACGGTACATATGTACAGTAAAGTACTCGAGTCGCGTGTCCGCTCTGCAGCAGGTGTGGGTGTGCGTAATTTTAGGTGTGGCTCACCTCCCCCTCTCCGTCTCTAATCGCTAGTCGCGAGCGCCTGGCAAACAGACGGACAGGCATTATCGGCTACATGCGAGAGCCCAACAGACAGGACAAGTGGAATCCGGTGACGGCCCAGAGGCTGCTTTCTTGGCTTAAGCCGCCGAGTCTAAAATGCAGCCATCCATCTCTCTTCTGCAGGCGCGCATAGGACTCAGGAGCGTACAGTAGCCTGGAGCCGTTGTTGGGAAAGGAACTGGAACTGGTTGATGGGATTTGGATCGTGGGATGGGTTGGGTTGGGTTGGGGTTGGGGTGGGATGACTCTAGCGCCGAGTAGTAGTGTAGTAGTAAGGGGGGGCAGACGCCTTTGAGATTTCGCTTCTGACTCCGATTCCGATTTCTAGCTGAAGGCTGAATGAAGCATGGCCCGAATTTGATTTCGCAGGGGGGCAGGGCAGAGACGGGACGGCTGGCGCTGGGTGTGGCCCGTGACCCTTTCGTAACCAGCCCAGTCTAGTCTAGTCGAGCTCTGTCTGGGGTTTGCATTACTCACTTCATCCATCTGCAACGGCATCGAGGAAAGTAGGCTCTGGACCGATCCTGATGATCGTGAAAGGGAAGGGAAGGGAACGAGCCGAAAGAAGGAATGGGTACGCTCCTACAATACAGCGCAACAGTACCGTACAGTATGTAGAGTGATAGGGGCGGATTGAGTTTGATATTCCGAGCAGCTTTCGTTTTGGTTGATCTCTTGAAACGGATGCAGGGAGAAGGAGAGCGAGGGACAGAAGGGCTGCTATGTCCGAACCAGGATCTTTAAAGTTGGAGGTAGGATCGCACCATCTCTATCATTTCGATCGACCTAGCCGGATGAACTTCAGACCTGATGTCTACTTCTTTCTTTGGCAATACCTAGGCAATGGTACTCAATATTATCTCTCCCCTCTCCTCCAGTCGCAGCCCTCTAAGATCATTTCAATAGAAATCCCAGCGATACTTTAGGTGTAAGCTATTTAAAACGTAAATAAGAAAAGAGTCAAATCTGGCACGAGGCTCGCGGCAACGTCGAGCTAGAGAAGGAAATGGCCGGAAGCAGCTAGATCCCATCGCATCTTTTCTCCATGAAATTGAGTTCTGGAGATAAAAACCGACAGACAGCGCAGGGGTCAGGGGCGAGTCTCGTGGTGAGTGGTGGGTGGGATGGTGGGTGGGTCGGAGCTACTGTAGAGAGCGGCTGGGCTGGGCTGGGCTGGCTGTGGCAGGCTGGCAGCAAAAACTGGAAATCTGGATTTGTCGACTGGGTTATGGTGAGATGGCAGGGGACGCATGGACCAGCGATCTAAGGCAGGGGTGTCGAGGTGGAGTGGATTTTGGATGGTGGGTGGATCAGGGGCCTGGTTGATTGGCGTGATATCCATCTGGTCGGCGAGCTTTCCTATGCAAGCTTGGCGTTCGTTTTGCAGTTGCAGTTGCATCTGTCCGCGTCGTTGTTACTGACTGACGATAGGTAGTCTTAAGAGAGGAGAAAGAGAGGACTAAGCAATTGTACATTGCTTCGCTACCAAGTTTCTCCCTACTCTGTGGCTGCACTTGACAGGTACTTGTAGACGATGGGCGTCCTGGCAGTGCCACGGTATGTACGCCTCCCTAATAAGCGTCGGAAGAGGATCCTGTTAGTGTTTCCTCCTTTCAGCCTTATGTAATCGAATATCTCCGTACTCCACATCCTATCTTCTCAGAGGTGTCACTTGATCTTGGCACGACGAGCTGGGTGAGTATCTAGTTGAAATCCGGTACAGTACAGCATGTGTCCGTGTTCGGTTATCAATTGATTTTTAGGGTCATGGCCATGGCTCACTCACTCAATCTCCATCTCTCTTCAACCGAAAAAGCACCCACAAACACACTGATGCAGTCCTAGGGGAGTCCTAGGGGAGGGACTGCAGAGTGATCACAGCTTTTCATACCAGAGTTTTAAGGTTTTTGGATCTAGGAGCGTCGCACTCCACCCAATCATAATTGACCATTGAGGTAAAGACGAAGATTGTCCAGGCATGCGTTCAAGCGATCGCTTGCATGGCCTTGCCTTGCCTGGCCTTTGCACTTTTGTGACATGGGTCACCAATCAACCCCTCCCTCTTCTTGCTCTGCCGTTGTGGTGCCGCATCCAAGCTGAAAGGTGAGTGCATGTTGTTATGGATCTGAACAGCATACAGGACTCGAGATCCCAGCGATCAAATCACAAGGGAGGAAAGCGACAGTGTGCTCATCAGAGAGGCTGGTTGATAACAATATAAATATAGACTTACGATATTCTGTATCCACTGCATGGGTTCTGTTAAGTGCCTACAGTAGTTGCAACGCGAAAACTTCTGTTCTCGACAGGCGGCTGCGGATGGCTGCTGGCTGTCAAATTCAATAGTCTTTCGTTGAGGTAACACCAACCAGCTCTCCTGCACGCCGTAGCATTCAAATGAATATCAGATAAATATCTCATGCTGCTTGTTACACAACGTAATTTCACATCGAAGTATCTATTGTTCTTATTTGTTCAGTCTTATTGGAGAGGGTCCCTGATATGGTGACAGGACAAGACATGGCCAGTGTCCGATTCGGTTATCTTTTCCCCATCCATCACTCCGTGGTCTAGACCCTCACCGGCCTCAGGTCCCTGTGAGAGGGGCCAGCAAGCAATGCCAAGACAGCCGGGGCTCGTGACTGGCATCGCTTGAGTTTCCTAATGTATTGAAGATCAGTCCGGAGTGAGGGGAAGGAAGATGTGTCTCAGTTGGCGATAGAAATGTGACAGAGAGCGAAGAGGCAAGGGAGGAGGGAGGGAACAGAAGAGAAGAGGTAAGGAAGCCTTCTGGTCGTTCATGTATCATGTCGCGATTCTGCGTACCGTTCGTCTCGCATCTACGCATTGGGTTTCGCAACGGAAAGGCTGGAAAACCAGCCATTCCTACTCTATTGGATCCTTCGCGTAGGATACAGTTGTCATCTCGATTTAAGCTCAGCATACACGGTGCACCATGAGAACGCCCTTCACGATTCCCCGGGTCGCTAAACAACGCCCGCAAGCCCAGCCATCTTCACTAAAGATAAAGGGGAAGCGATCAGCATACCTTATTTCGAGCCCTGAAGACCCTGTATTTCCCTGTCTGGTCGTCCCTTGTCCTCGCCCCAGTTAGACTCCCTGTCCTGGTCCTGGTCGCTGTCCATGCCCCTGCTGACTTTTAATGTTGTTTATTATCCCCTGCCAGCGACTTTGCATCATGCTCTTTCCTTCTTTCTGCTGAGAGGGACTGGGCTAGGCCGCTCTCGACCAACGAAATGATATAGCATGACCTTGGGACGGCTGGATGTCTCTCCAGACCGCTCTTCATCTCCAACTTCAATAAATCCATTCCCGCGATTGATGCGCAAATTAACCGATTTAATTCTCATTGGCCTCTCCCGAGTCAGGCTGGCGGCTTGCCGATGAACATAGGTCAACATGAACGTGAACATGCCCCGGGCTCGTGGGAACAACGAGGGACAACGGGAAAAATCCATGAGGCGTTCAGCCCTCAGCTACTGACTGTCCGGACTCTGCAGTCCTTATGAGATGTGACATGACAACTGATTCATGATGAGAAAATCGGCTCTGCTTGCCCAACTCCCCAGTTAGCTTCTTATATCTGACTATTGAGAGAGGAACGAGAAGCGAGAGCAGCGGAGGAATATAGGCAGGATTTCGCTTACTTCATGACACTTTGGTCATTTGATAAGAGTAGGATAGATCACAACCACGGAGTCTGCTTGATAGCTCGTTACTGCGATACTGTCCGTATTCTGTTCGCTCTCTGTGTTCGGAAGTCGGCTGGGCGTGCTGGCTCATGCCGACACCCGCCGTCGGGTTCTCCCAGCATTTCGGGAGTGGCATTGGCATCGTGTCTCATCTCGTACTGCTGTGGTACCAAGAGTTGCTAATGTACTCACCTTGCTCGGGGCGGCGCTGTGGCACAAGCAGATATGGGGACTTCTGGAAGACTTGCCTGTACACCCGTGGTACTTCTGGAAGGTCACAGGTGCAACGAAAATGTAGGTACAAAAGGAGATATTTCCTTGGGTGGAAACAAACTGGGAATTGTCCGTCCGTCCATCGTGTCTCGGCTGTGTTGTCTTTGTTCTTGTCTCCTTGAGACATCCCCTCTCTAACTCCGAGTCGCCACCAAAAGCGCCAACGAGATGGAAGGAGTGACATGCTGGCTCCAGGGCAGAGCCGCATCTTTTTGGGCGTCCGCGGTGTGCACTTTCTTCTGCCAAACGAGTAAGACGGTACTTTTGGGCTTGCGCACGTCCACTCCCCCCCATGTCGCAGCTCTTGGCGTCAATATATTTGCCCCTGATATAGGTCAGGGTCGGATGCACGGCCAATGGATTGGCCAAATCACAGGAAAGCGTGGTGCCATCCTCAAGCTCTCAACGGACTCTCGGAGTCGTCGCCGCCCTGAGCCTTGCCCTGCAAAAGGACTTCTCCGGCTGAACAGGTCAAAGCAACCGCAACATCTTTGATTCACCAGGATTCAAGATAAGATTCAGCCATAAGCGGCGCTCGGAATGAATCCCTTTCGATGTTGCATGCATGCAGGGTGTCCTACCGAGGAAAGCCACTACATCCCATCGCATCCTATCCCATCCCATGCCCTCCCATCCTATGCGGAGAACCCTAGCGGGTCACCGCATCCCAAGTTCTCAACTCACAGGGCTCGCCAGGAATAGCGTCGAGGAGGAACACCCAAGCTCCTGGATTTCAGCGCCTTGAGCGCCGCCTAGAGCACACTTCCCGTCTTTGGGACGGAATCCTTCAGTGTACACTCACGGACGTGTGCACAACAGGTGTTTCTGCCATAAGTCATGTCTCGACAACCCTTCCGAACCCCCAGACTCACTTCCCAGTACAAGTGCCAAATGCCAACGGATAAGTGCAGCATCGCTCGAGGAGCACTTCGTCTCGTCCCACGCATCTCAAGTGTTCCCAGTGTTCCCAGTGTTCCCAGTGTTCCCAGAAACCTGTGGCGGCGTCGCCGGTGGCGCTTACTGTAGGCCGAATAGGGGCATTGGGACGCCATTTGCCCACCCTTTGCATGCATGGCGAGCGAGCAAATGGGCACACGTTCACAACCCCCTGAACACCACGACCTCCACCCGCAGCCAGGCCGCTTCAACCACCACCAAGCGGAGGAGCCCAAATCATCCCCTCCCCGCATCTCTTCTACCGAAACCCGGGATGTGTATGTTGACATCTGTTTGATTTCTTGAATTCACACTCGGCGCTAGGAGCTCCTTCAGATAGTAATCTGGCCCATGTACGCTCCGCTTCCTGCGCTGTGCGATCGTTGGAAACCTCTCAGCTTATCTTGGCGATAATTACTTCGTCTCAGAAAGGATAGCGCAGAGAGGTAACAGAGAGTCAGAAGAAAAAGCGTCTCCTCGCTGGGATTAGCATTTACCGGGACGGGTTCTTTAAATTGCAAGTTCTATCATTAGAAACCCGTGGCCGGGTATGCTTTTGATTGCCAGACGGGAACCTTGCTCACTACTCAGTCCTAAACAAACGTCACAAGACGTTATGGTTCTCACGTGTTTGACCATCCCTGATCTACAAGAGCACGGCTGTTGAGTATGTAAGTGATTGCGAGTCTGAGAGAGAACAGCCCGGTCAGTTGTCAATCCCAACGTCTTTTGGCACAGACGCGGGATGACAATGTATCGGAAGAGATCAGTCCCGAAATCTGAGAAATTGTTCGGCAGGCGTTGTCGTTGTAGTTAATGATGCTTTTTCAGCTCACTCAGTTCGCTAGGCCCAATGCGTGTAGAATTTTGATTTGGCCAATGTTTCTTCCCCCAGCGCTTCATGCTGGCATACCGGTATCTAGCCGCAGTGTTAAAGTATTGAAAACACGATAGCTCAGACTTCTGCAAGTACGGAATAAGCATGAAGCATGAAGAAACGTCATTTCTGGGTTTGCGTGTGTCCTTTCTTCTGACTGGATGCTCAAGTGACAATGATATCTCCAGTGCTTTGAGAACCTACGTCCAAGCCCGTGGTACTAAGATTGTACTTTTCTTCATTTCAAGCATGTTATCAAATATCTAATGCCAGAATGAGAGCAAAAATTTACTTTCCTGGTTCGCTTCCATATTCACAATACTGCTATTTCCTTCTTGCACGCACTATCACTCTCCATTCAGCCTTACCAAACACCCCCTCAAATTCCCAAGCAGCAATGCTACCAGGGGAACCTCCATGGAACCTCCCGCTGGCCGTCCCAAAAGCAAAGAAACAAATCCAGAGACATGCCCAATCCACGACCCGACCACGTTCCAACGTCCTCACCAGAAGCGTCCACAAACCGGCACTCAATCACATCCCCTCGCATCGCATTGCAGCCTTCGCCGCAACCCACTCGCCTCGACCTACCCAATAACTCCTTCTCTTCCAGCCTTCCCCCGCTAAGGCAAGCCATCGGATCCAGCCCCTTCTCCAAGCAGGACAACTCGGGCTGGGTTGAAAAGAAGCCACGGCGCGGACCCCGACGAGCTAGTTCCAGATGCGTCTCTTGAGTCTTGACAGGCGGGATAGATAACGGAATGGGAGAGGTACGCTTTGCTTGCTTGCTTGCTTTGCTGCAAGCTATGCTGGTGTCACTCATGAGGTGTGGGCCAGACTTTGGTACAGACCTGCAAGTGCTTCTTCAACTTCAAGGAAATTGGACATACCGAAACCCTCTCGTCAAGCACGCCTTGTAGGCGCGGGTGGGCCAGCCGTCTGCAATTGAAAAGGAGAACCTATGTGGAGGTGAGTATGAGGTGATTGTGTTGTGTGGGTGTCTTTGGGTGTGGGGTCTCTCCATATCTCTGATTTGTTCTGCTCCGGTCTCGCTGGATGTGTGTGTTGTTTACGTTTTTCTTGATGTCTTCGTTTGCCATGGAGCCAAGACCCTACTTTTCTTACCTTACCAAAACATCGTTGTCAACCTTCTCTAGCAAGAGGTGTAAGTTAGTATGCAGGTATTCAAAACTTGATCGAGAATTCAAGACCAAATCCGCAAGGAACAGTTCCTCTTACTTCTCAATCTTCCTTTACAAATGTAGGGAACTCTTTCGCCTTGAAACATTCCCATTCCTTACAACAGCCTCACAAGTTACTCGAGTACGGCTACTCTCCCTACACAGACCCTCCTTCAAAGTCAAACATAACCAACCATCCAAACCCTCCACAAGAGCAGCCTCCTCCGCCGCCCTTCCCACAACCAAAGGCCATAGGTTTGCAGAAACTACTACAGCTTCCACCAACCGTACGCCATCAGAAGCTTCCTTCCACTTTGACAGACGCCTCTCGCTGGGTACCTGGAGTGGTGCGGTCTTTGTGATGATCTAGACGACGGTCCGTCAATACTGAATTTGAATTCAAGAGGTCGATATACTTACACGAACTATCGACCGTCCCATAAGTTGGATGTCGGACCCGGAGAATAAGACGAATCCATCAAGTCTATACTCTAGAACTTCCAGAACGATATTCATCTCCGTCTCCAAGCACAACAAAACACAACACGATCGAGACCCCAACCTCACCGAACCAGCGAGCCTGGCACGCACGTCAAATTCAAAGAAGCCAAGTTCAAAGGTCTCTATACCGGCGCGTTCAAGACTTTCTACTAGTGAATGCAGAACGGCTCCGGCATGGACGCAGCCTCTATGGACGAGACATTCGAGTTCATAACCATTGGATAATTTACGACGGCACCAACTAACTACCAATCTACCGCAAGCTTCACGAAAAGTACCCGTAGCTCCTAGCCTGGACGTCGGAGGGAAAATAACAGCTAGGCACTGTAAGTAACTATATCCACTATGGACTTACATGGAACAGCTCCTGGGAATCTACCGTATGTGCCCACGCAAGGCTTTGCTAGAGCCCGTTACAACTCTCGCGATTCGGAGAAGAAAGATTGGCGTTTATAGTGTCTTCTCTATCAACTAATCCAGGACTTAGTTCCACCCGGCCATCTAAAGGACAACTACTACTCGCAGACTTGATTCAAGTTGCCGCTCTTCCAAATCCGATCAATGAACTTTATTGCTTGTTCCACAAACTAGAGGGTATGACACTGGAGCGTCAGACAAATATATCTAGTGTTATTAGCTAGCAGATTCCCTCCATCAGCTGTTTCGGAGTCCAAACCAGCACGGATACTACTACCCTGTGCTTCATTCTCTTAAAGAAAACGCAAATATCATATCAAACTCAACTGTCACAAAACTTTTTCTAGGCATGAGTGTACCCATCCAAGCCAGCGGTTATGATGCCAATAAATTCGAGCTCGAAGATCTCATGCCAAAGTCCAATGTAAATCCAAATACCACATTCTCTTCCTAGATACCATTATCGAATCGACTTAGTAGGATTTACATGTCACTCCTCCGCTTCCATCCCATCATCCCCAAAAGCCAGGTCTAGATTCCCGCCCTCCAACCAATACTCCTCCAATACACACACCACAATCCCAGCCAGGTTAGCTCTCTGTCAACGAGTCAGGAACCCTCACCAGGAGATCCCAGCAAAACGCCTTCTCTAGATTCCACCAAATCACCTAGTTCAACCCAGGAGACCGGTCAGGTGCTTTGCGTTGAGTGTTGGTGTTGATTTTAGTGTTGGCGTCGTCGCTTGTTAGGGTCGGGCATAGCCGAAGAAGCTCGCGGTCGATCTGGTTCTGGATCTCTTGGAGTTTTTGCTTTTCTAGTTTGTGTATCGTTCTAGATTTGATTTTAGGTAGGTATCAGATCTAGATGTCGTATCGTAATGAGGGAAGACGCTATGTACCGACGGGATGGGTCGAGCTGGGGAAAAGACCGTCGTCGGAGCTTAGATTGGGTTCGGGTTATTTGAATTTGATGACAAGTGGTCCGTAGACCGTGGACTGTGGCTACTGTAGTTTGATAATTTCCCATATCTTGCAGTAGGGAAAATCGATTTTGTTCAAGATACATCCTGATGAGCTGAAATGAAATTCAAAGGAGCGTCATGCAATGCAGGGCTAGCTGATGGGAGGAGCGAATGACGATGGTTAACCAACTTCGTGTCTTCGCTCCAGTGTTGTGCCTCAATAGAGCAATGCAACAGATCAGAATATCTTCGAGGCTCGTGGGCAGCAGCTGCATTCAGCCTTCAGGCAGTTCCCATCCTATCCAAAGAGGGAGTTGCTGACCTGCAGAGGAGTATTAAATCTACATTTTATACTTGGATATCTATCCCTCCTGGCTTGTTTTCTTGATAGTGAAGCTTGGTCACTAAAGCCAGTTGTTGCAAGCATATTCAACCCCATACGGTGCTTGCCAATATCACACTAAATCTAGCTAGAAATCATGTGTTTTCAGTTTTTCATTCATCTATATTCTCAGTACTCTACACACACACCCCCGACTCTGACTTTTCGTTTTCCATTGTAAACACCCATCCACCCTTCCATTCCCTCATCGTACTCATTCCCAAACACTCAGTCATCCATCCAATCGTAACTCAACAAGCTTTTCGAATTTCCAGCCCCGAAACACCAACCACGCTCGAAAGAAGAAGGAGCCATTTAAATACTCTACAAAAGCCACATCCATTAAATTAAATACCTTGATTTCAGAGAAGACCAAGGTTATCCATCGATGCGAGGTCAGACCAGACACAGTAAGAAAAGGAATAAGCAGAACCCGCCATCCAAGCAACAGCGGTAGCAACAATGAGAGAAGCAAGCCCGTCCAACTAGGATAGGAAGGTTGCAAGAAGAAGAAGGTGAAGCAGGTATTCAACCCAGCCGTCCAACATCCAAGACGTGATAATTACAAGGGGGAAGAAGGACTTTTATCATGCCTCGGATACAGTTGGTATGCCAGTCGTCGGAGCTTGGAATGGAGAAATGCATTCAAGTGGCAGCATTGAAGGTCCTGATCATCATTCTCTTCTTACGTTCATCGGCCACCAATACGTTTCGGACTTTCATCACGGATTCCAGGGTCTCGAGGAGGCGATGGAAAGTGCTGGCGGCGCCTTTCTCCTGTGTTAAGCGTGCGATGCTGAGATGGTGTTTCTTGCCATGCTCAATGACAGTCATGATTTCAACAGCGAAAGAAACTTCCTTCATGTCGAGGACTGTGGAGATGGTTAGCCATGGCCAAATCATCTGAGATTGACGACTTACAATTCTCAGCTCCAACCTTTGCAAACACGATGTTTCTCTCCTTGTTGACCTGTACATCTTGAATACCATAACGTCTCCAATCCTTCAGCAGTAAGGTAACCTCTCGCCTAGTACGCCGTTGCGATAGCGTAAAGCATAGGAACCCTGAGGCAGGCTTCACATGGAACAATTTAGCTAACCAGCTTTGTTGTGGTACAATCTGTCGAGCTCTTGCATCTACACTTTGATCCCGTTCATGTATGGCCTGTCTTCGCGCATCTGCGATCGAGTCTTGAACACTTTCGTCATCCTCGTAGATATCATGAGCTAGAGACACGTTAGTTGGAGATCGTCACCCAAAGTTGCTGTCTGTACTTACCACTAACAGACATGTCCGGCTTAGAGCTTCGCTTTCTGAATAGTCTGCCAAATCCAAACTGCTTCTTCTTGGGTTGTTCCTTATGAGGCGACTGGAGATGAGGGTTTTGGGGGCGTTCGTATGGAGGGGCCACTGAATCATTGCTCGTAGGCTTCGAGGGTACGGAACTGGAGCTAATTATGGACAATCGTGAACCATCGTCGTCAGTCTTGGACATACGCTTGAACCACCCAGATCGTTTGCGGACTATTGTACCGGTGCTCGTCTCATATTGGTCTCCATCATCTCGGATTTCGCTTATGGGTGCAAGGTCCGGAGAAATATCATGTTTGGAAGTTGCCTTGTATTGCTGACGAAGGTCAAGCCCAGGCCTTTGGTAGGTTCTCAATGGGGCTACCTCATCGATACCAAGTCCGCCTACCATTAAGGGAGGTGGTGCACTTTGAGAGCTCTTCTTTCGGATTGTCAGGGGCGCTGGCGGTCTGACAGGACTCAAAGGCGATGAGGGCTGAACGACTCTGATTGTATTTCTAACACCATTGCTTGGCTGTACGAAACGTTCATCCACCTGGCGGTGGGTAAATTTCCACGCTTCAGGAGCTGATGCAATACGGCCATTCTTTGCTTCAACCTTTCGTTGTTGCTCCGGGACAGGAGTCCTCTCTCGTGTTCGACGTGGAGAAGAATCTTCGCCTCTTGACTCGTGAATTGAGGGAAGTGCTCTATTTAGGGATTGGTGTCTGTTATCTGAAGGAGCGGATGTAACACGGCGATCAGCCATAAATTGAGTTGGAGACAATGGCTGGATGAGGCGATCGATATGATTAACCATGCGATCCAAGTAACCTGGCGATTCATCACCTCCGAATTGCTTCCGAAGCTCTGCTTGCTTTCGTGCTTCCAACAATTCATATCTCACTGAATCTGAACGGGCAGGAGGGGCAGGAAGTGGTCGAGTATCCAACGAGGAATGCTTGACTCTTGAGTTCGACAGGCCCCGCGATGGTTTCTCTAGCTCAGAATCAACTTCCGATACTATAGATATTCTGTTGAATGCCTCGTCACAATCCTTGGCTAGGCTGCTGCTCAACTGCTGAACATCTTCATTCCATATCTGGCTGACACGACCAGGCTTTGGCGCCGTAGTGAAGGACTGAGATGCAAGCGATTGGGCCTTTCTTGAGCGGATGTATCTTGTAGAAGCAGGTGTCCCATTAACTGGGCGTAGAACACTACCTCCATCATCAGTGACTTCAGTATGATTACTGTGCCTGCCGTGAAGTGCACTGGGGAAAGGTGGAGCCGAGCTGTTTCTCTGGGTGGCATTTGACAGTCTTCGGGAATGGGAGAAGCTGACGCCTCTCTTGTGTCTCAAATTGACCCGAACCTGGCCGTTGCTGGTCCGACTGAGGGTAGAACTCATCGAACTCCGAGACGCATATATTCTTGGAGGAGGGACAAGCTTTTGAAATCGACTCCGGTCTCCAGAGCAAGCCCGAGATCCCTGCCAGGGCCTAGTTGTGGGCTTTGCCTCATCCCAAAGATTACCCTCAGGTGGGGGGTGGATGGTGATTTTGGCAGCTTCATTGCGACATGTGTCAAGGTGTTGCGGTCTAGATGCCTTGAAGGGATCATAACTCTGCTCCGTTTCTGCGCCGTTGCTGACAACAGTGAATTTTGAGATTTGCCGTCCATGTCCTTTTGCTGAAGGGAAATGGCAAGTAGAGTATGTCTTTGTGAGATTGAGCGGTCTAACATGATGGTAATCACTGTTAGAATAAGCAAGCTCAGGGGCGTAATTCTCCAACTCTGCATCGCGATACTTCAAGAGCAGGGTGTAGAACAACTTGGGTTCGTTTGGCCTATATGACGTTAGAACGGTGGAAGAGGCCGAGATTTGAGCAACTTACTTATCACTGAGGAGAGCGTCAATGAGTTGTTGTTCTGTATACATGTGCCACATTGATCTCAGATTGCGGAGAAGGTCTTTGTGGATGTCGTTCTTGCGAATGACGGTAAGATCGCAATCCTTCAGGTTAGGAGACTGTGGATAAGAGCCGCGACTGAGGTTGTCCAAGTAGTCGTACTTCTTGATCAGAGGGTGCTTCCATACCTGCTGAAGTCGGATCCGGTCCTTCGGGTTGACTTGTAGGATTCTGTGAATCAAGCTCTTGGCATCTTCACTGAACTCAGCGGGCATTGAGTACTGGCCTCTCCTGATCTTTCTCAGCAGTGGCCGTAGAGCATCCTGGCTTGAGCCGTCCACATCAAAGGGAAGGCGTCCAGCAAGCATAGCGTAAAACACAACCCCCAAGCTCCATATGTCAATCATGTCTCCTCGATATTCGGATCCACCTATTAGTTCAGGGGCTGCATAGTGCGGACTTCCACAAGAAGTTTTGAGTTTGTGGTCCGGGGTTTGCTGCAATGCAGCCATTCCGAAGTCTGCGATTTTGATCTCTCCACGCTTGGTCAAGAGGATGTTTTCGGGCTTGAGGTCCCTATGGCATATCTTGAAAGAGTGACAATAACCGATAGCACTGAGCATTTGTCGAAAGTACTTCACTGCTTCCTCTTCGTCAAGACGACCGCATGCTGAAATATGTTCGAAAAGCTCTCCATTGTCAACAAACTCCAGTACTAGGTATCTGTTCTTCGTTAGTAACAGGATTTGGCTGAAGAGTGACTAGAAATCCTACATCTCTGTGCGATTCTCCCAGATATCATATAGCTTCATGATATTCGGATGTTGAATGAGCTTCATGATAGCCACCTCCCGCTCAATTCCCAGCGGCATACGTCTGACACCATCTTCTGCGTCTGCTTGATTTGACTCTACCTCTTCCAGGTTTGCGAGACTCCCAGCTTGTGATATCTGTGCGTTCTTCTTCTGAACAATCTTGATTGCTGCCTCTTGCCCAGAATACATGTGCCGTGCAAATCTTACGCGCGCCGTAGCTCCCTGTCCCAGAGTCTTGCCTAGCTTCCAAGGTCCAATGCATTTCTTGATTATCTTGGCGTTGGAATCTGTAGAGGTCGTAGAGTATTGCGAGTTGCGATTGGAGGTTGAATAGTCCTTGATTGCGGAGAGCCGTGGGTTTTCCAAATTTACGCCGACGGATGGGTCGCGGCGGGGTTCTCGCAGATGGCTGTGATCTCGCGATTGTGCTTGGGTCTGGAGGAATCCGTTTGTCTGGAGGCTCTCGTGGTGTGGTATTGAGGGAGGCTTGGACGGATGGTCAGGGAGTTGCTGTTGCGTATTGTTCACCCGTCGAGTCGCCTCTCCAAGAGCTGGACGACGCGTCGTGGGTCGAGAGTAGTTGTTCATCTTGCCAGAAGTTCCTATTAAGGCTTCATCGGGTTTGCTAGAACGATCGCGGTGCCGAAGGGAGGTTTCTCGACCGGCCAGGTATCAACTGGGCTCGGAATATTAACTGAAGAAACGTTGCATCGGGTTGGCAAGGAGATGTCGACGCGGGTTTTGAAGTCGGTGGAGTGAAGAGAGATGGACAAGTGGAATTGGATCTTCGCCAGCCTCGTCAGTAACTCGATTCAATCCGGGTCATACCCAATGGATTGGGACTGCATACATGTGTGATGCTGGCACGCGTCACATGCGGGAGGGGAACGAATGCGCGGATAGAGCTAGGAGCAACGAGGCTGGAAGAACGGCTCACCTGGCTCGCAAAAGAAAAAGAAAAGGAGCGTATTGTAGGGTAGTGAGGGCAAGAGAAAATTGATAGCTGCAAGTAAAGCAATCTAGAATTGGTCGGCGGAGGGTGTGGAATGCGTTGCTGTGAAAGGGTGTCAGGATGATGTTTTTGTTGACTTTGCCCGAATTCCTGGGCGGAGGGCCGGACTGGAATGTGCCGTGGAACATCGCTCACTCCACGACACCGAACACTCTCATCTGGACAAGCATACAACGGAATGAAATCAATGTCAAGCAGAACAAACATTGGTATCTAATCATATGACACAATTCATGGAGTAGCAGTGACATGGAATATGCTTCCTACCTTTGCTACACGTGAGAGCTTTACAGCGCGATCATGTCAGAGGCCAATACATTGGTCCCGCTTTCGAATTCTCGAATTACTGAGGGCTCTTAAGTATGATAGAGATCGTGATCTTTAGATCTTCAAAGGCTCGAGTACCATCGCATCATCTCAGCATTTTAGATTGAGGCTCCTTGACTTCAATGAGGAAACTCATTCAGCATTTCTTGATAGGGACTGCTGCGAGGACTCATAGTACAACGAGCGAGAAGCTCTAGGTACTCTTTGCAGAAGCAGTATGGTTGTAGAAACACCCACCGTCTCATGCAGCTGTCTATTAACCTCTTGCATTGGCTTTCTCCAGACCCTTCCACGTCAGCACCTGCACACAGATGCTTCGGGTCCAGAATATTGGAGTATTTCGGAAGCCATGAAGATTACGGAGCATCCGCAGTAGTCAATAGATGCTTCTCAAAAATGGGTTTCTTAACTGAGAGCATGCTCTTCACTTCATTCTGATTCATCACTAATAGAGGTTAACAGAGAACATATGTGATGGCCTTATAGGAAAGTGTTTGTAGAGTTAGAAGCATAGGTCTCCATATGGGTATACACATCTACAAGCTTGCAAGAAGTACTCTCACATGATCTCTTGGTAGGTAAGTACAGAAGTGGAGATCCAAGTGTCATCAAGAGCGAATGATGCAGTGTGAGTTCCTGCTCTGAATTCCAGACTCCGAAGTAGCAACTATGTTGGAGCTAGGTATTCTTGACAAGGTTGGGAGCCGAAAGGGTTCTAGAATCTTGAACGACAAATTTTACAAAAAGTGGCGGATAGATCTCGTTTGTTTCTCTGGTTGTTGGATGGGTTTCGAAAGGGAAGTGAAGTGAAGAAATGTGAGGTGAAGTGTAGTTGCCTATTTTAGCCCCATTTGTCTTGGCGCCTAAACTTTAATCGCGTCACCTCTCTCCAGTACGCGTCGCGATACTCCCTGCGCCGTTCAGTCTACAACCACAAAATTTCAGCAGAACAGCCTCCAAAAGGCAGAAATGTCGGCCCCAAACGCTCGCCGGAGACCTCGGTCAGATATCGAGAGCGACGACGACGGCGATCTCGTCAGACACTCACAAAGCTCCACCCCTTCGGAGTCCTCAAAACGTGCCCGAACGAACGGCTACCACAATGACCAACAATCCGAATCACCCGAACCCGAAGCACCCCGTGCGAACGGAATTAGAAGGGGGAAAGGGCGTGCCTACAATACCGAACAGGAGGGCGAGGATGAGAACGGCGTAAGCCCTGATGATTTCCAACCTGGTGCTATAGTTCGGGTTAAACTTAGGAACTTTGTCACTTACGAGAGTGCCGAATTCTTCCCCGGCCCCAGTATGAACATGGTCATCGGTCCAAACGGGACAGGGAAGAGTTCTTTGGTTTGTGCGATATGTATTGGACTTGGGTGGGGAACTATCAATTTGGGTCGTGCCAAAGACTTTGGGGAGTATGTTAAGCACAACACGAAGGCGGCGGAGATCGAGATTGAGCTGCAGAAACGACCCAAGGAGCCGGAGAACCATGTCGTACGAGTCAGGATCACCAAGGACGGCAACACGCGAGACTGGTGGCTGAATGATAGGAAGACCTCTCTGAAAGCAGTTCAGAAGCTGGTGAGGGATTTCTCTATACAAATAGACAATCTTTGCCAGTTTCTGCCACAAGAGAAAGTCTCCGAATTTGCAGGATTATCCCCTATCGACCTATTGCGCGAAACTCAGAGAGCCGCTGCGCCACCACAAATGCTGGAATGGCATGAGTCGCTCAAGGAGCTTCGCAAAGCCGAAAAGACACTAGAGTTGCAGCAGTCTGCCGATCGAGAACAGTTGGCAAATTGGGAGAATCGCCAGCAGAATCTGCAGGCCGAGGTTCAGAAGTTGAAGGAACGAGATGTCATATTAACAGAAATAAAACACCTCCAGAGAACCGTTCCTTGGGTTGAGTACCGTGTTGCTCGTGACGAGTACAAAGTACGCTCTCGGATTAAGAAAGAGGCACAACGACGTCTTCGGGAATTGGAGGCTGAGGTTCAGCCTATCATGGACCAGATCAATGCTAAAGAGCAATATTCTAGACAGATTGCCAACGTTGTCAGCCAGCGAAAGGCAGCTGTTGTAAGTGCCGAACGAGAGGCAGATGCCAAGGTCCACGAAATGGAATTGTTGACAGAGGCGATCGAAAAGCATACTGCCGATGTGGAAGCAGAAAGCAAACGCCACCAAAGTCAAAAAGTCGCGGTTGCAAAGGTTCAAAAGTCTATCACAGATATGAAGAGCAAACTTCACGATGAGACAGTTCAGTTCGATGGTCCTGCCTGGAATGAACGTATTGTATGTTTTAGTCCAGTACAGTCGTCTTTACATCTGCTAATCAGAGCTTCAGAGGGCGAAAGAGAATGAACTTCGAGATCTTAGAGCGGAGATTGATGACCTTGAAGCCAGTAATCGAGAGAAGACACTGCAAGGCAAAGACAACCGTAAGAAGGTCGATGAAGCAAAGATTAACTTGGCCGCTTTCGATACGCAACAAGGGCAACAACTTAGTAAGCTGGAGAGAGTCGCTAAACATGCTGCTATCGCCTGGCGATGGGTACAAGACAACCGTGATCAGTTTCAGGAAGAGGTTTACGGGCCGCCTCTCGTCACCTGCTCGCTGAAGGATCCCCGATACGCAAATGCGGTTGAAGCTTTTCTTGGCAAGAACGATTTCTTCGCATTCACGACCCAGAACCTGAATGACATGAAGAAGTTGAGCAACCAGCTTACAGGTACCATGGACCTCTCCGATATTACCGTACGCTCCATCAGTGGAGGACTGTCCACACAGCGTTCGCTGTCTGCACAAGAAATGCGGCGACTCGGCTTGGACGGCTGGGCGATTGACTTTATCGATGGCCCGGAGCCAGTACTGGCTATGTTGTGTAACAGTAGGAGGCTGGACAACAGTCCTGTTGCTCTTTATGAAACCAGCGATGAAAGTTACAACGAACTTGTCGCTGGGGAGAAGGTTACTCATTGGATCACAGGCAGCAATTTCTATCAGGTATCCAGGAGAAAGGAATATGGACCGGATGCAGTCTCAACCACTACTAAACATGTCCAAGACGCTACCAATTGGACCGACCAGCCAGTGGACGCTTCTGCCAAACGAGATGTCCAAGATCGGATTGATGCATTGGATCGGGATTTTGAAGTTTTGAAGCGCGAAATCAAGCCTCTTCGAACGGCTATTGCACAAAAGAAAGAACAACTTCCGGACCTCAGCAATGAAATTGTAAGGCACACTATCCTCGCCATCTCATAGAGGCATAGTTAACTAACATTACCTTTCTCCTACTCAGAAACGGATGTCCAAAGAAAAGGGGGATCTGCAGAGAATCTATAATGAGCAGCAGAGCTTGCCTTCCAAGATTGGTAAGTCATCTTTCATGTCAATTTTTGGATGCACTGACTAGTTTAGAACGCGAAGAGCGCCTCCTGAAGACAAAGCAAGGCGGCTTTGCCGAAATCAGAGAAGAGATCCACAAGATCAATGTCCGGCATGACCATGCTGTGATGCAGAAATGCAAACTAGCTCTCCAGTACAAAGACCTCGTGAAGAAGATCCGGGCTTCTCATGAGGCCGTTGTGGAAGCGAGGGTCATGGCCATCGAAGCAAACTCTGATGTAGCAGGCCTGACGGAGCGAAATGCTGATATTGTGCGCCAGCTCGCCGAAGAAAAACGTAGACGTGATGAAGCGCAAAGCCAGCTGGACCAGTTCAAAGAAATAGCCAACCAAGCTCTCGAGGCCGTATCGGCAATTCAGGCGGATCCAGAGAATGAAGAGTATCTCGAGGGCTGGCGGAGTCTTGCACCAGAAATTACAGTCGACCAACTACAAGCACAAATTCTCACAGAGACGACAAAGCTGGAATTCGTTGTTGCAAGCAATCCCAATGCCATCAACGAGTACAACAAGCGCAAAGGGGACGTTGACAGACTCACCCGGAAGGTTGCCGAGACTGACGAGAAGCTCGAGAGCATGCGCCGCAATATTACAGAGATTCGAGAGTTGTGGGAGCCAGAATTGGACACTCTTATTGCAGCGATCAGCGATGCGTTCTCACACAATTTCGAGCAGATAGGCTGCGCTGGAGAGGTCGGTATCCATAAGGATGATGACTTCGACCTGTGGGCTATTCAGATTAAGGTTAAGTTCAGGTACTACTTCTCTCCGAGACGTTTGAGAGAGGGAAAGACTAACATGATTACAGAGAAAACGAAGATCTCCAGATCCTTGACTCGCATCGTCAATCCGGAGGCGAACGATCAGTATCCACCATCTTCTTCCTCATGTCTCTCCAATCTCTCGCACAAGCACCCTTTCGAGTCGTCGACGAAATCAATCAAGGTATGGATCCCCGAAACGAGCGTATGGTCCACGAGCGCATGGTAGAAATTGCATGCAAGGAGTATACCAGTCAATATTTTCTCATCACGCCCAAGCTACTCACTGGACTGCGGTATGATAAGCGAATGAAGGTGCTCTGCATTGCAAGTGGTGCGTGGATGCCAGAGAACTACAAGAAGCTTGATGTCTCGAACATCATCGGCATTAAGAGATCGCTTCTAGCTGCTGCTTGAGTTGATAGGAGAGATGGCGTGGCTGAGCTGTTTGACTTTATGGCGTTTGGATGAGGAGTTAGTGATATCTTCTTGCGAATATATTTTGGGCCGGGGACCATTGGGACTGGAGGAGGCTAAGTCATTTGGGGGAATGTATAATAACGCGGTTATGACAGTGAGGCCGGGAGATGGGTCGGTGGATGGGTGATCCGAATGTCTGGGGCTCGTTCTCTGTAGATGAGGCTGCACTCGCGTGCCTGTGCTAAAATTCACGATTTCAAGTCTTAAGCATAAGACATAAATCCCCACGGCAAGTACTGCAAGTGAGGTATACTCGTCACAGCCTTCAACTCGGTATCTGCAGATCAATTTGATTTGACATTATACAAAGTCTATTATCCTCAGGGGTATCACATTCTACAAAAGCAAACCAATACTCAACACCAAAGCACTCACACAGACACCTACTCCCACACCACCTCTCACTCCGCCATTCTTCTTCCCCTCCCCAGTAGCAGCCGGAGAAGCAGTACTCGACGCCGTCTTCGAAGCCTCATACGCCTCCAAGCTTCCAACCGCCCACCCCAAATCCCCATCAGTCAAACCATGCTGCACGCACTGTAACTCATCCGGTCCTTCCGTATAAGCCATCGTGTTGTTCGCTAATCCTACACTCAGGGTCCTGGCCTGGTAATCTGCGAAGACGTATACCTGACTTAGGAACGGCGCACCTAGGATGGGCGAATCTGTTTCTTCACGGATAGAGACGAGAGAGGAAGGGATGGTGACGGTCAGACCATTTGACAGTGTGATTGTCAGGTCTGAGGATTCTGAGGCCTTGAGACTTTGATAGATGGATTGAGAGAGGACGAGAGCGGCTTCTTGGGGCTCGACACAGGCCTTGAAAGAGGACTTACCGAGCTCTTGCCCGGAGATGGATATTGACGAGACATCTACTTCCCATGGACACTGCCTAGCTAGCTTGAATGCTCCAACTGGATATGTCTCCTTCAAAAGCTCGCCTTGTACTCGACTTGTAGAATAACCTCCCAAGATCATGGTACCGTTCCGCTCAAGGTCCGGACCAGCAGCAGCTGGGACACCGTAGTAAAGCCCAATAGACCTAGAAGCAGTCCTGCCACTTTCGTAGAAGTACTTGATGAACGTGGAATTTAAGCCTAGTCCTAGTACTTGCTGCTCACTTGTGTCCACGAAGCCGATCATGGCGCCCGAGCCCGCAGTTGCGTTGCTCCCGAACGAGTCGTAGTGAGAAATGGAGCCGAAGATACCGTCTTGCACGTTTGACGAGTAGTAGTAGTTCTGAGGTAGAACTAGGTTCGTGTATGCCGTGCCGTACTTGACCTCTGCGTTCTTTACGGCTGTGGTGGTCAGGGCGTTCTCGGGGACCCAGTGAAGTTCGAGGATGTTTGGAAGTATATAGGCGCTGAGGTCTTGAGGTCGTAGTATCCATGGCAGGTGAAAGAGCGGTTGAAAGTGTATTGGTTCCAATTGTTAAAGCTCGAGCCCGTCGTATCTGCATTGGCATTGTAGGTGAAGCTATTGGGACAAGGCGCATCCTTTGAGCCCGTTGAAGTAGTAGCTATGTATGTCTGGTTATGTGCTGTCGAGAGCGCCGCAACGATAGGGTATGGCTGCCCTGGCGGTTTCTGCGATCCTCCTTCATACTGTACGCCAATCCAGAGATATGTGCCGCGTTGGGAGGAGAGGGAGGGGTTCGATGTCCATGGGTTGGGGCTTAGTTCGAATCGAAGAATGTCGGATCCAAATGTTGCATCGTCGCAGACTCCTGGTCCGTCGGCTGCAGATAGCCATGGAAGGGCGAGAGAGAGGAGGACGAGTGCATCTCTGAACTGATGTCTGTTCAACGAATGTGGTAGCATACTTGCCAGGAAGGAATGGAGACGCTGCCGTTCTCAAAAATGTCCCCAAGGAGGGCGTCTCAAGGTTCTCGCTTACGAATGAACCATGTTCGTACGGAGGATCAGGGCAAGCGTCCCTTGCAGAAAGTTGGGGTTGACTTCTCGACACCAGACACGGGGTTTCAACCTCTTTGGCCTATGTAGTTCAAGACGTCATCAGTAGCAATATTTAGATCCTTGTTCTTGAGTGATCATGGATCATTTCTGATGTCGAAACTTCAGTCAGTACACAAAGCTACTTTCCCTCTGAGCGGGAGCCGGACCTCTGCTTGCTCATTTATCGTTGCGTGAATTATTCTGTGTATTCTGATCTTTGTCTGAAAAGTCGGCTTCATGCTTCGGAATCTTGAGCAAATGTTTTCCGTTAGACCAAGTGGACTGCCACATTTCGAAAATGTTTCAGGACTTGGCCTAGTCCAGTCATTTGGTGGCCACCATTGGCAGTTCCATCTTGGTCATGATTGAATGCTCTTGCGTACTTGCCGCGGGTACGGGGATCAGATGCCGTCATAAATTTTATGTCCTTTATTTACACTTTTTCTGTGCGTTGTTTTTCAGTTTGATTAAAAGTTCTTTGGCTTGCAGGATGAATCGCAAGGAGACGAAGGCAAGGTGCGCGGCCCGGAACGGGAGCGGCTACGCCCCTCTGTCAACATCCGACAATCGGTAACTTTTGATGATCACTAGTAGTTTTTGTATCTGTTAGAATTCTGTCTCATACTCGTAATCTGGTCTTAATATATCTCAATTACTGCCAATAGGTGCACTTTCCGACGCCCTCTTTGCTGGGGTTGAGTTGCGGAGGTGGGTACTAGCAAGTTAGCTGCTGCTCGGGGGTATGGGAAGCCTGTTTGATATACTATGCGGGGTAGCAAGTGGTGGTTAAAAACGGTCTGAAAGGAGCTTCCCAGTTGTTTTACAAGATAGTGGTTGAGCCGATTGAAAGCCTCTGTGGCCGATTTTCTTTTAAACTCTTGTGATTAGTTTGAGCAAAAGCTTATATGCCGAGAGAGGAAGCCTCCACCAGCCCCAGCACAGAGACCAGTGACTTCTCTATCACTTCTATATCGGAAGCTGCTCCAAATTATTACTCAGGCGGTTGTGGACATTCTTATTTCCCGGAACACCCGAGTGCATGCTAGATATATGGTATTTAAAGTCCAAAAACTTCATAATTCTCTGTGCACCCTCCATCATACACGCTTAGCCTCGCATCTCTCTCCAAGTCTGTTTTGCTACCGCCAGATACCTCTACTTGGACTTCACATATTCACTACATCATTTTACCAACCATTTTTATAACGACAATATGTTCGGAAAAGTCACCATCGAGGACCACTTCAACCTTCCAGAGTTCGCCGAGAAAGCGAAATGGTGGGCTGGATTCTTCGCTGTCGACGCCGATCGTCATGTTCGTGAAATCAGCGACGTCGACAAAATCAGACTCGAATACGCAAACAAGCATGGAGTTGGATATCACATCTTATCCTACACAGCGCCAGGAATCCAGGACATTGCCGACCCTACTGAAGCGCTCAGAATGGCCCAATTGACGAACGATTGGATATACGAGCAAATCAAGGACAAGCCAGATCGATTTGGTTCCTTTGCAGCGCTACCAATGCATGATCCTGCAGTTGCTGCAAAGGAGCTGAGACGTTGTGTTGAGAAATATGGGTTCAAAGGTGCTTTGGTGAACGACATTCAGATTGCTCCCGACGGAAAGTCTCTCATATTCTATGATCAACCGGAATGGGACGTCTTCTGGCAGACCGTCGTGGACCTCGATGTTCCTTTCTACCTCCACCCCAAGCAACCCACAGGGGTGGTGCACGACACTCTGTGGGCGGACAGAAAATGGTTGATCGGTCCTCCTCTGTCATTTGCTCAGGGAGTAAGTTTGCATCTTCTCGGAATGGTCGTCAATGGCGTTTTTGATAGGAACCCAAAATTGCAAATCATCATTGGACATCTCGGCGAGCATATCCCATTCGATTTGTGGCGAATCAATCACTGGTTTGAAGACATCAAGAAGCCTCTGGGTCTGTCAATCAAGAAGACGATCCGTGACTACTTCCGGGAAAACATCTGGATCACCACATCCGGACACTTCTCGACACCGACGCTGAAGTACTGCATAGAGGAGTTAGGTGGCCCAGACAGAATCATGTTTGCGACAGATTACCCATTTGAGAATTACAACGATGCGTGTACTTGGTTTGACGGCTTGAAGTTGGATATAGGCCAGAAGGAGAAGATTGGGAGAGACAATGCCAGGGGATTGTTCAAATTGAAGGAATTCAAGGACTGCGATCAATATGATGCGTACTGAGGATTTTTAGCCGGTGCTTGGCGCAATTGGAAAAACGCAGAAAATGTTTGGTTTTTCTTTCAGGTCGCTTCAACACCATTGCTTTCGAAGACCATTTTTTTTTTTCACTTGTTCATCGCCATCTTGAAATTGATCGTGTTGATTCTTACGTACCATTTCTGTGACATTAAAAATAGCTGGGTGGTTATCATTTTCATGTCTCTCGTCTGTTCTTGAGTTTTCTCATTGCAATTCATACCTCAACTTCCCATCGAGAAGGATAAAGAAACATGTGTATCAAATTGCCGTCAGAACGATGCTCTTAGAATGCAGTGCGACAGTTCAAATGATATTCTCTAAACCGATTTCGGTAACCACCAGTTGGATTGGTGCGCTGCCGGTGGGGCCGGTTACATCTTTCTGGCAGTTAATGGACACAACGTCTTGATCAAGTCGACTTTATCTTGCGACATAGTCCGACTGATATAACTAACTCCACTTTGTCGGAAATTCCTCCTTCTTTCGGACCGTCAAGCTGTGGGGTCCTCGCCAATGTGCATCCCAGAATCCCACCTTTGAGCTACCCCGCAACGACTTTCATGACCACCGACGCACGATCTACTTCGCTAGCATCAGTTGCTCTGAAGTCCTCTTTCAAGAAGTCCTTGTCCCCTCTAGGAAGTGCCTGGATGAGAGATCTTGGCTGGTTTTTCGGGCCGAAATACAGTGCTTGGAGCGTTGGAATCGGTCCTACTTTTGATGTTTTGCGAGCTTAGATAGCTTCAGTATAAGGCATCTACCCCGCAAGACACCAGCTACACATGTATTCTAAGCCTCTTCGCCGTCGTTGTCAGTACAGCAGGCTTGGCAATTAACTTGAATTGAACTTCTTGCAAGTGAACTTGGAGAGGAAGCAGTCTTCCGTCCTTTACGTCAATGGAGTATATATTTGCCCCATTCTTCATCTCGCAGTTCTGAAAGTAGAGGTTAGAAACCAGTACATCTAATTGACAGCATGCCTCTAATCAACCTTTCAGTTGGAGGTGCGCTTCGCATCCTGACCATGGCATTGTCTATTCAAGCTTGTTCGGCTATCTCTTCCCTTAAAATTGACACCACTGTTAGGACTGTTTATAGCTTGGTGAATAGAACGCATCCCGACGTAGCCCAATTTCTCGGTATACCATTCGCAGAACCTCCAGTCGGTGACCGTCGATGGATGCAATCGGTGGCGAAATCACCTGTGGAGAAAATCGATGCTACTTCCTTCAGCCCATCCTATCCGCATCAATCCCATCCACGTACGAAATTGATGCACGAGACTTCTTGATCTCTGGTCCAACTTCTGAGGATTGCCTGACGCTCAGTATTTAGGCGCCTTTCACAGCTGCCAACAATTGCAGCGAGAAATTACTGGTTATAGTCTGGATATATGGAAGTGGGCAACTCACAGGCGGCGCTTAGATTGAGTATCAGATTCCTACTCCATGGGTTCAGAGAAGTCAAGAACACATTGTGGTCCAAGTCAAGTAAGAGTAACCATCATTGACAGCGAACTTCAGAATTGACAGTTAAATAGCTATCGCCTCAACATTTTTGGCAATCCACATGCTGCTGGAATCAACGAAACGCTGAATCTCGGTCTTCTAGACCAACGTCTTGCTTTGGAATAGGTTCGATCCAACATCGCCAATTTTGGAGGTGATACCTCCAAAATCACCATGTGGGGTCAGTCTGCTGGAGCCAGCTCCACAGACTATTGCAACTACGCATACCCTGTGATCCTATAGTTTCTGGGATTCTTTTGGATTCTTCATCAGCAATTGGAAACGCTCCGAGTAGCGACCCTAGGGGATCCAACTTCGCGTTTCTCGCAGGTCAATTCGGATGTGGTAATATGAGTGATGGGGCGGAACTTGCTTGTATGAAGAACGTCAGTTTCATGGATATCGAGGCTTTCTTGAAATCCTATCAAGACAACGGTACCTCGCCTAGTATAAATTTCACGCCTGTAGTCGACAACGTGACGAGGTTCGCAAACTACACCGCTAGGGCGTTGGCTGGGAACTTCTCCAAAGTGGTTTGTTTGTTCGCGACTGCTTTGACGAAGCTGCTAACAAATTTCCAAGCCTGCAATTCATGGAACCAACAACAATGAGGGCTCTTCTCTTCTCTGACAGAATGGGTCAAGAACGGAACGACGTACAACGAAACTGCAGCGAATGCCAACACGGTCCAGCGAGCATATTGGGCTCAACAGAGCACCAAGTATGTCCAACTTCTATTACCTGCTTGCTTTTCTAACATGGGAACAGAATCCGATATGCAGCAAACGCGACAACGTTCCGATACTACTATACCGGCAACTTTCCAACATCTCCCCTCGCCCTTGGCAAGGCGCATATCACTCATCTGAGCTCCCTCTGATTTTTGGGACCCACGATATCGCTTACTCGGAATCCACACCATTCGAGTTCGCCGTCTCGCATCGTATGCAAGATCTCTGGCTTGCATTTATGAAAGATCCCGTCAATGGATTGCCCAGTCAGGGGTGGGAGGCGTACAAACCTGAAGGAAATGGTATTGAATTTGCTTGGGATAATCAAGTCACTCAAACTATTGCTTTGAGTGGGTTTGATGACCTTTGTAATGGGACCACGCCGATTCGAGGTGCGGTTCCGCCGGATCATGTTGGATTAGATTGCTTGTGATGAGGAAGATCTTAGGCGCCAATACATTGTGGTTGACGATTAGTAATGAGAAACACGCTGTCTAGCCAGGATTCGAACTTCTTTATGACTTTTGTGGCCTCCGTTTTCGGAGTCAATCTTGTTAGATTTTGTGGACAATACAGCTTTTTCGGGACTTGTGCTCGCCACTTCTAATCCCAGAAAGTGATCCAGTCGCGCGCCACAAAGATGATCAGGAGATCTATCACCAGACAATGATTGTTGAGGAGTTGTAATATTTGACGGTTGAGACATACCATATGAGTAGATTGGGTGCCGGAGGGCGAAAATATTTGCCTGTTGACATCAATCACGACGACGAGCGGGTCCAGTGACAGGAGGCTCATCTAAACGGAGGCTCTCTGCTCGATATCGTTGTATTAGACTATCAAACAACCAAAACACAGTCGAATTTGACGATCGTTGAGATAGAATCATTCAGGTCATTCTTTTCAGCAAAACGTTGGACGTCATATCGTCAGCGTTGTAGTTAGACGCAGGTACCAGGATAGATGATGATAGAGAATTTATACATGTTCAGAATTACCCGACCTTATGCCCTCTATCTAGCCAAATAGTAGCTTTCTCCTCGTTCCAGTGGCGCATACTGTGGTTCACAGTTTGTCAGGTCAATCTGGTTCAGTGGATCGATTGGGGAATCTAACGCCATATTCGCAAACGGTACACGCCCAAAACGCATACGATATACGCCTAATCCGCCTCTTCAAAAATCCTCGAGGAATTTCTACGAAGACACCTCATCTCACGATAGGCTGTCTTCCGACTTTTGCCTTTTTTTCCTGTTTCATTTATTTTATTTATTTTTTTGCCGGGCCGGATTAAGGGGCTAATTATTTTTTAATAGTGCATGTTGACATTTAAGCGAAGCGATGGTCTCGCGACGAGCATATTCTACGAGGCTGGCATACGCAGCCAGACGGTCCGCGAATTCAGCAAATTACCCACAGGCATCTATGCAATTCTTGCGCATCAGGATGCAGTTCTACTTGGATTTCAGTCGCTTGGTCCCAAAGCTGGGCATAAGTCGCTCGTACAGTCACGCGACATAAATTTCCGGACGCACGGCTATATAGCGTGTCTTTGCGTCGCGTCTTGAACTTACACCTTTATTAATTCTACACAAAATGTCACAACCACGTATTCTTTTACAGCTTATTTCGGGAAATCTCAGACGTCTTCACAATCTCTCCCCTACTCAGCGAGCTCAGTTAGTAGGGGCTCGACGTATGGGCTCTAGTGTACAAGCTATCGCCACCACTTTTAAGCTCCCTAAATCGACGGTCCAGGACGCGACTTATATCGATCGAGCAGCAATTAAATTCAAAGATTTTCCTCGATCCGGTACGCCAAAGACTTATACACATGTCGATTATCGAAATATCCTTCGCTTTGTTCGTGTCAACCCAAAGGCAACCTATCGAGCTATTAAAGTACACATCGGGAAGGATATTAGCTCTCGACAGGTCTTTCGGTTCTTGAATACTCACGGAATCACTAATTAGAGAGCTAAGAGAAGACCGTTTCTAACAGACGCAGTAGCAGCTAAAAGGCTTACTTAGTGCGTAGCTCGAAGAAGTTGGACGGCGGAAGAATGGGGATTAATCATGTGAAGTGACGAGTGCTCAGTCGAGCGGGGGCGGGGTAAGAGTTAGGAATGGTGCTTTCGGACTCCCGAGCAGAAGTGGGATCGAGAGATGATTTAAACTTATAAATCATCGAGAGATCTATCGGTCATAGTTTAGGGAGCCTTTTAGGATAATAGGAGGTCTGATTTATACGTTCTTAATTGAGATTTCGAGTCAAAAAAGCATAAGTATTCAGTAAACTCTTACCTTAAAGTGCTTAAGGCACAAGTTGCCCCGGACTTTAAAATGCTTAATAATCCGGGCTATATATTCATGTAGGATAACGCCTCGATTTATACTGCCCATAAGGTTCGAGATTGGTTCATCGAATAGGGTATTATAACTATCGATTGGCCCCCTTACTCGCCAGATCTCAATCCGATCGAACACATTTAGTGGGTACTCAAAAAACTACTCGAAGAGCACTACCCAGACTTAAATAGCAAAGGCGAAAATGATATCGAAGCAATGGAGGAGGCCCTAAAAGAGTGTTAGACTATGATTCCGAAGGAGACCTTTAATACTTTGCATCAGAGCATACCTAGTCAAATTGCGGCGTGCATTAAGGCTAGGGGATGGCATACGAAATATTAAGGTATTTTGATTATTTAGAAAGAAAGCTAAAAAGCGCATTTTGTTCTCTCTTTTTTTTTAATTTCAGCAAACTAATTTCTATAAGATTTGTACTTCAATTGATTGTTTAATTGCATAATTAAGAGGTGTTGCTAATAATAAAGTAAAACCTCGCTTAAGGCGTGTCCGGAAACTTCTGTCCTAGTACTGTAATCTCTAGAATGCCAGTGAACGTTTAATGAATCGTAGAACGGGTCTAGATGATGGCTAGGTACTCCATGGGTATCCTGAGATTTTTTGCTACCTAAGATAAACTGGGAACTCATCTGGTCCGATGAGGGAGAGATTCGAAGAACGCGGCTGGGAGGTAAACATGCCCGTTCAAGGCTATGTGCCACGGGGTGTTCTTTGGGAGACCTGGCACTTTGAATACCACAATCTTATATCGAACTTACAGCCAAAGATGCTCTTTCTAAAAGGTAACTTGACGATCCACATCTTTTGGGGTTGGTGAATATCGAGTCGACTTGAGGGAGGGTGAAGAAGCTCGCGTAAATTGCCAGATCTGGGAGTGCCGCCCCACTATTTTCTAAACAAAAGGGTGCAAATCTTGCTCGATCAACAGCGAAAAAAATGCTCGACCCACTGACTTCCACAAATCAAATCGAGGAGAAATTATGGCTGGATCAACTCCAAGCGAGACACCACGTATGGCAGTTGAAACAAATCTGAACGGTAAGCCTTCCATCATTGTTCCCGGTCTTGCACATTTAAAGCTGAGAATTCTAGATAGCACTGAAGCCACGAACAGTAGCGATGGCAGTCTCGTTGCCTGGAATCTTCCCATGACATTGAACCCTCGTCCATCGCCACCATTACAGCATCGACCGAGCGCTCATTCACACTCTTCCCCAAATTACCACCACAGCTCCGTCACCATACTTTCAGTATGAATCTCCCAGAAAGACGCCTCAAGTTTGTTGAGATCCGACCAGATGATTTCATGTTTGCCTGGGATTCAAAGTCCCAGCAGTGGGTCATTAATCTCCCTTTCCAACCACTACTCCACGTCGACCAAGACAGCCGATACGAGTGCGTGAAGTACTTTGCCATCATGCGACCACAGGAGCAGCACCACAATTGCGTCTATAAATCTGTATTGGTCTTTCGATATCGAACCGACCCCAACGTCTCAGCGAGATTGAAGCCATTCATTGGGTGGTTGAACCACCGCATTGGTGAAAGACAGAGCAGCTTCAAGCATTTGGTTTTTGAAGAGGGAAAACGCGAGGTCGAAGCTCTACCTGGATTACTTGATAGCTGCTCTGCTCAGCAGAGATTCTTGGAGGTTAACTGGAGATACTTGAGAGGACTGGAGAGCTTCAATGTCGCTTATCGTAGCGATAACATCGGAGAAATCAAGGCTTCAAGGAGGATGCAAACACTGATGAATATTGGAAAAGGCAGGCGCGGATGATTCTTGTCCTCAGTTTCGTTCCCAACATCCGCCAACTGGAACCCCAAGACTCACGTTAATTTTGGGAGCTTCATGTTCTAAGTTCGAGTTACTCTTGGACTCACAGGAATGGTCGGTAATGAGAAGTTTATGAATTCCGAGGGCATCTCATAGACCGGCGTACTTGGTATCGCACCACCTGCTCCTAACTCTTCGCAATCTGTCAGGTTCGAAAATCAAGTCATACCTTGATACTGGTTACATTCACGCTCTTCCCCAAGCTCCCAGCCCAGTTGGGTCTTCATGATTGTAGGAAGCATACCCGGAGCCTCTTTTAATCGAAATATGTATCGGATCGAATCAGCCTATCCATACGGTTGGTGGGCAGACTGCTTTATTGCCATGTTCGCTTCAGTTCTCAGTCTGCCGCGAGTCTCGCGTCGAGATCTGGAAGACCCACCAATTTCAAGGGAATTTCCTAGGTCACCGCCCAATTCAATTCGACGGTGCAAAAGGCAGACTCGTTTCCGCCGAGAGCAGTTCATTGATAGAACATATTTGAATCAAGGGACGCAACAAACTCCCCGGGCAGTGGTGACCAGTATTCGATCTACAGTTTGTGGGGGGGGGGGGGGGGGGGGTCCTTGGGATGTTTTTCCATGGCCGTATTCGCAGTTGAAGATGTTTTCATTCAGGATATTTTCCGCTCTCACAAAGTTAGAAAAGGCCTCACGAACATGTCTGGACTCCGAAAGATTCAGACTGCAGAACACCTTGCTTGGTATCTGCAGCTCAGAATAGTTGCAGGTCCTGTCGAGATTAACGACAGTGAGGTATATCGGCAGAAGAAATTTTACATGAATAAGGGAATACAAGCCGTGCTTAGAGGACGGGCAGAGAATGATGATACAATCAAGGAAGTTCAAGGCAACGGTAGAAACAGCAAGTCCAAGGTAGAGGTTACCATAGGGAAATATCATATGCACATTGGCGTTGTAAATTTAGTATTTAGGTGCTCTCTGGAGCTTTTTCGAAGGATGCATCAAGTCAACCATGCTCTCTCTCTCTCTCTCTCTCTCAATCAAATTCTCACAATTGCTCTCTCCTGATTTAAAAAAAGACAAAAGTTCGATCTTTACATCAATACTGCTGCAAGTAACAAGCTGTAGTCCAACACAAAATCACCAAACCGCGGTGCTACATTAGTGTATCTCAAAACATTGTTTTATTAACGCTCATATCATATAAAATATCTCCATATACAGATTGGTGCTTTTGAAACATATACAACAACTATACGAAACATGAAACTTTCATTTCTCCATCTCAACCCCCTCATTACTTCCCACGTAACAAAGAATCGTTGATTGGTTTTGTCAAGGATCAGAGCGCGTGAAGCATCTTCCTGGTTATGAGGAGCCAAGGTAGGTACGAGGATTGAGAGATAAGCTTGGAAATGTGACATTCGGTCTTCTGAAAAGGTGAAAGAGCAGGGGATCTCGAATAGTCTAATAAAGAAGATTGAGATGATTCTCACTGCTCGCAAGACGGGAATATGTTTCTCGCAAAGATTAGATGTCCGAGAGAATGCTAGCCTACTGCGTGTCATATCTTATTTCTTCGTAGGTACGAAACCTTCGCTTTCTTTCATTTGTTGAATCGACACACAAGAAAGGAGTGTAGAACATTGGTATATTTGGTGAGAGCATGCCGTGGGCTCGTGGTTCTTCACTTGTACTTGCAGTACTATGCCAACAGAGATTTGTGAAGTGTTGTATGGTCCTGAGATTCAGAAATCACCTACGTACTGCTTTACAAATTATGAAAGTATGAATCATGACATGAGCCACTCTATCTCGTTCCATTTCATCTTATCTCATTCGCCTAACATCACTTCTCCAAACCATCTGCCACTCTCCCAACGGTTCCTTCATAACCATCTCCACATACCTCGGCTTCACCGACTTCATCACCCTCCTCGCAACATTCGGATACGGGAATCGACAAGGAGATTTCCCCTCCCAACCATCGCCATCACCACCACCACCACCACCCTCACCCTCGCCATTACTACTGTCCAGCCCCCTTTTGCAATCGACTCCCAAACCCACATCCTCAAACCCCACCAACACATCCCCACTCTCCCAACACTCATCCTCCTCAAGCACCAACACCGCCGTCTCCAGCCCCCGAAACCCCACAACCTCCTCCCCCCTCCCGGCAAAAACGAGAAAGTGCTCCCAAAAAGCCTCATTCCCCGCCAAGAACCGCAGAGAGGCGTACATCTCCCCCAAGCCAGCCGCGTCGAACAGCACGGGGAAGATAAGCGAGATGTCGAAGGGGACATTGGGCGTCATGTAGATGTGGATGAAGAGGGTGTCGATCTCGTGATTGAACACGAGGCTTTCGTGGTGTCGGGAGATGCAGCGGGCGAAGGGCGTCGTGTACAAGTGCTGGAAGTGGGAGCGTGCTTCGCGGTTGATGTGGAGGAGGATGGGGGGAGTGGTGCTTCTGATGCGCCATTTTGTTGTGGTGAGGGCTTGGCGGCTTGGAGGTTTGTGGGGGAATGTGTTTCTGGTGAGGTGGCTGAAGAGGGGTCGGATCTGGATTGTGTTTGGGAAGAAGGAGGGGGCGAGGTTCCAGATGTGTGTGCGGATTTCTGGAGGGAGGAGGGGAAATGAGTGGAAGGTTTGAGGTGCTGGTGCTGGTGCTGGTGGAGAGGAGGTTTGGGTGCTTGGTGGCATGTTTGTTTAGTTTTCGCTAGGAGTATTGTTTATGGGTATACTGGTTAGTTGCGAGGAAGTTCTCGCTAGAATACCTCAGACTGTTTGGATGGTTTGGAAGCTTGATGTTATGCTGTATCTGAATTGCATGTTGTTGCCTGGAGATTCGCCTTGGAGATTATGGGAGGTCAATTTCTCATCACGGTATCGTGCAAGCCAAGGGCTTGGATATGCAGGATCTTACTAATCAAGAACACAGAAATCTGATGTTGAAAGAGGAGGGACAACACGGAGATAAGAACAGTGAGAATATCATGCCCAGCCCAAATATAATAGAGGAGTGTATAAACATTTGAGATATCAAATTCTAGAGTACTACCGATCATCTACCAAGGCTCCATTGCAGAAGCTTTAAGACTCTTCTCGATACAACACAATACAACCTACCTTTACGACAGAGGCTGTTGTGGTGACAACTATATAAACACCTTGTGGAGGTGGTTTACGACCGTAGGCGCTGAAAGAAAGACAACATACATATGCCATCGACCCTCTCTCAAAAGCGAAGCCGGTACAGCTCAGCTGAGGCGGCAAACCAAATCTAACCGTCCTGTCTCATTTACAGGCCGCAACTCGATAACATTGACCCCCTCAACCCTATCATCTTGACTTGAGTAGAAGTCACGATCTAATGCATCAGCTCGACTCACTGTCAGGAACCTTCTAAGCAGCCGGTGCACTATCCTTCACTAAAGAGAGATGACAAAATCCTGTGCTGTGACAGACCGTCGTATTCGTGTTTAGTAAGTGACTCGACGGTCACTTGCAATGACAAGCTCTTCTGTAGGCTAACCGACATCCCTGCGAAGCGAAAGTCCCGTAGTATAACTTCATATTTTACTTCATTACGAATAACTCCCCCTAATTTACTCTACTCTAATTACAGTGCTTAATATTAACACTTAATAGTTAAAATATTTAGTCTTTGTGTTCGTTTCCTCGGGAATCCATACAAAAGGCTCTTTATTTTTGTTTTCATTATTGCCCTACTTATACTTATTCTATGCCTCTTAAGATCTTACCACCTTTTTAAAAAGTTTGAAAGCTTAAAGCTCGAGTAATACTAAGTAAAGATAGCCTAATTAAGGTGCCCTTATTTTTTTTAGCTTCTTTTTAAGACTGGTGGAGTTACGTGCACGAGAAGTGGCAGGTCAGCGACCCACGAAATGCTGCTCGGTTATACTTTCCGTGTAAATATTAAGGCCTAAGGCTACAACTGGTTACAATTGGCACAGGTGGTTCGCAAGATTAACCGACTGCCTTGGATCTTGTGGCTTTAAGCATAAAAGAAATACAAGCATAGCTCTGTTTGGCCTGAAGGTCTTTATGATAATTTTGATTAATTACCTTCTTATGCTATGTTCGGAACATCGTCAACCATATCATTGACCCTTAGCCGCTCCGTCTGCCATCCAAGTAATGTTGTTTGAGAAGCCGAAGTATTTGGATGATTGATAACGTACTTGTATAGTAAGCGGGTCATGCAAGTAAACGGGTCACTTGAAATCCTATACAAAATACGTCTGTGCACGAAAAATAACTTTTTATTTTATTAATAAAAAAACCTTTTAATTAAAAATTAAATAAAAAACCTTATTTAAATAATACATACCGGAGATATTAGACGCTAGTTTATTTTAATTAGTTATTCGCTTAAAATTACCCTTGTATTCATAAACTTTTTAAATTTTCTTTAATAAAATTAAAATTAAAATTAACTAACGCTTGAAATTAAAAATACAAACTATTTATATTATAATATTACGAGGTCTTGTCCGCGACGGCCCTCCGCAAGCTCCGGGGTCACGGGACCTCGCTTCGCCACGGTCTAGAGCACTTCGCTACGGGCCGTAATAGTAGCAAATAATAATAATATAATAATATTAAGCAAATAATACTTATAAAGTCAACTTAATATATAAAATATAATACGCTAAAAATATATAAATAAGCTTTAATTTCCTTTTATAAAATTCTGTTTTCGTAAATAATATTAACGTTAAATAAGTTACGGCCTGTTTTAATTTGATTTCGAACTGTTTTCGATTTATAAAAGATATTAACGGTCCGTAAAATATCTACTTCAATTACTTTAACTTACGCCACCGGTGCTTCCGTTGCTCTAATAGCCTAAACCTACGCCGCCTCGCTAATTCTCCTTTCCCTCCCTTTTTAAATGTTTCTTTAGTAAGTTTTCCCTTCGATTTACAATTTGTAAAAAAGCTAATTAATGTCCGTAAGCCCCCCCCTCCCTCTTAACTTTACTCGCGCTATCTTCGCCTTCTATAGATTAGTTGCCGTCCGCGCCGCCGTATTACGTCCGAGCCGCACTTTTTCTAATAGTCGCTTTTCTAACTTAAAGGCGTAATTTATCTAAATTAATAAGTTTCCTTTCCTTAAATCGATTACGGACTTCTTTTCGTTTATTACGAATGATTATTAATGTATAAATATATTAATTAATCTATAGCTAAGCAAGTTGTACTTTTAAGTTATAAATATTATTAAAAAGGTGCGGGGCTTTAAACGCTTTACGTTTAAAATCCTCGTTTTTTAAGGAAGTCGTATAGAAACTATTATTATAATAATAAAAGTACTTGCTATTTCTTTTATAAATTATATAACTTTTTTTTAGCCTTTTTTAAATTATAATTAATATTTCCGGATCCGTAGGTCGGGCTATTAGTCCCTCCTCCCGCTGCCGCCGCCGCCGCCATTGTTATTATTGCTATTAGTCCCTTTTTTACTTCGGTAAGTCGCTCCCGTCGTCGTAATAATTTTATAAAGGTCGCTTTTTTAGTAAAGCGTCTTCGATCCGGTAAGTAATATATTTTCGTACGTAAATTTAAAGATTTTCGGACCGTAATTAATCGTTTTTTAGTCCGCCGGCCCGCCGCCGCACTCCCTTTTAAAGGGCACGCCGTTTCGCTGAGCTTTATAGAGAGCTAGCGGCTCTTTACGAAGAGGAGGCGGAGGTACTAAAGGATGAGGAGGAGGAGGATATCTAGGCGGTTCTAGAGTCCTCGCGAGCAGGAAGTCTTAAGTTATAAATCTTATTAAGGGTTTCTTACGGGGGTGTATTTTCTGATTTTAAATAAGAACTAATTTACTATTATAACTTTCGGATTTACTTTGTGATTTGCGGACGTACTTTGTGACTTTCGGATTATAATATGACTTATAAACCGCTTATAATTAAATTAAAATTAACGAATATTTATTAATATTTTTAAAAATATAACGTTAAGCGTACGGCTTTTATTTTTTAAGAATAATAAAACACTTAGTCCTTTTACGCGAGACGTCCGTAATATACTAACGTATAACTGTTCGTATATAAATATAAGTATTTATAAATTCAAATTAACGGTATAAAACGATTGACTTTAAGACTTATTTATTATTATTATAAAGTATAAACGGACCGGAAATTGCTTACGCTTTACCATAATCCTTAAACTTTTATCTATAGCGGTTAATTTAATATATAATAATATTTATAATTCTCCGTTAAAGTCTCTTTTAAGTAATCGAGCTTTAATATAATGCTTTCGTAAAGAAGTTATAATTATACGGGTATTATTATATAGCCCTTCTGGCGCGTTAAGGTTCTGTAAAAATAAGATAAAAGTCCCGATTTTAAGGTATAAATGCGAAAGGGGAAGTAAAAGAAAATTAATATTTTATAAAATTTCTGTAAGAAACTAATATAACTCACGTTCGGCTACATTTACGTCCGTAATATATGTATCGGTCGATTAATACGTTTATATTTTACTTAAAAGGCGCTTAAAAATTATTTCGTTAAGCTTTATAACCGTAATATTTAAAGTAAAAAGTAAATACCGACTGCTAAAAGTTATAAGATTCCGTGAAATTTATAATATGAGGTCGCGGGGGTAAACGTGATTAATTAAAGCTGAAATACTTACGAGTTAATATATATATTTAAGAATTATAATTAAATGCTCTTACGTAAAGTCGTAAGGCAAATTACTAATTTAATTAACGAATTCCGGATTATAAACTCCTTCGCGGACCTATATATTAATCCGTAAAAAAATTCTCTTTAATCGCGGCCAGATAAACGACTTTTAAAGACAGGCGCTAACGATATCGGCTTGAGTATTATTAAGAACGATTAATAAGATTTATATAAAGTCGCTATTAAAGATTACCAGAACGCTTTTAAATAATATATCGTCTGTAAAACTCTGTAAATTAATTAATAGGCGATATACGACCTTAAAGTAATACTTGTATTATATTAATACCTCGTCTTAAATAATTAAATTTACGTTATAAAGTAATACGGCTAATATATTTTATTTTATAATATTACTTATAAATTATTTATATAAATCAATTAGAATCTTGAATTGCGAATGTAACGTACGTCTGTTAGATAGTAATAAGGCCGTAATACCTGTAGAAGTAATATAAAAGACTGTTTTCTTTTGATTTTAATAATAATAATATAAAGTTTTATAAAAAAACGTTTTTCCGGAACCTCTTTAACCTTAAGTATAAAAATAAGCGGTTTACGGGTCCGTAGAAATAGCAGTTGTAATCTCTATAAACGCAGCTTATTAATTTAAGTTTAATTAATTAATTATTTTAATAACGCGAATTATTAAATCTTCGCGGAGTACCTTTATAATCTATTCGGTGTGTTTACGGCTTTAATCTCAAGTATTACTTAATAACTCGTAATCCGCAAGTGACTATTATAAGTCCGTAAGTCCGTTAGTAATTAAAAATAAGCCGTAATTATAATGAGAATTAATAAGCGGCAAAGGAAACCTTATTTTAAAACTTAATTTATAAGTTAAATTATTATAGAAGTACTATTAATACTTTTCTTAAATGGCTCGCGGGTCCGCAAAGTCTTATTTACGCAATTCAGTTAAGAAAAGCGTTCATAAATTACTTATAAAAATAAAAAGAATAACTTTATTAAAATAATTAAATTACTTTTTGTTATTCTTAGCTAAGTCACGCGTAATATAGGCGCCTTAATACGTTTCGTAAGTAACGCTTTTAAATTAATATAGCTCTTTATACGACTTAGTTTTACGAACGATTATTAAAAGTAACCGTAAATAAAACCGTTCGCCCGAAATAAAGTTATAATAATATATACGGCTGATCCGATTTTTGCCTTTTTTATAAGGGGTTTATTTGTAACGGCGTGCGTTTTATACGTAATAGGCCGGAAACTCTGAATATAATCGAGGAGTGTCGTCTGAGTAGTTTATATTATATTTAAAGTATTTTATAAACGTAAAACGGGCCGTATCTTGTTTTACGATTAATTTTTTAATTAAAATATTATTAAAAAAGTAAATAATTTATTTCTTTTTTAAATAAATTATAAAGTATTAAATTAAAGGCTATTCTTAATAAGTAAGGAACTTAAAAAGCCGTTAAATAGCTTTTAAGGGACTTATATACCGCGTTTATACGTAATAAGTGATTTTATTGTCCGTATTTAAAACCGTAAGAGTCGTACGGTCCGCACCTTTATATACGTATTTATAAATATATTTAATAGCTTAAATTAACTTATAAACCTCGATATTAATATATAATTAATACTTATTGAAGAAATACAAATTATATAATATAATTTAGTAATTGTTTAAAGTAACGTTTTAACCGCTTTTATAAACTGTAAAAGTCCGTCTTTTATCTCGCTAATAATATTTTAAGTAATTATTTTTATGAACTTATATAATTTTAACGAAAGCCTTTAGAAACCGCTTTTAGTACTTTAACGGAGCGTTTACGTATTTACGGGCTATATAAGGTGCGTTTGAGTGGTTTAGTCCGTAAGGCCCGTGAATTATATAAATGAGAATTAATTCTTATAATTAACTCGTAGGATTTGTAACTTTATTAAGAAGCTCCGTAAATATAATTTTATTAATTTTTATAAGTATTAAATACTTTGCGGGAGATTATAAAAACAAAAGTAAGTATATATAAAATAAATCACGCTTTTAATATTTAATAATATATACGTAAGTAATATATTTATTAAAAATATTATTTTTAATATTTTTTAAAAACTTAATAACTTTTAAACGAAATACGTACGTAATAAGATTAGGTCGATTATTTAATTGTTAACTGTTTTTTAATTTATTAACGATTTTCGGCTATTATAAGTTAGCCGTAAACGTAATAAAGAGAGTCGGCCGTTCAAAAAAACGTATAATTATTATAAAATTTTAAAATAATTATTATATAAAACGATTGTTATTAATAAAAGAAGAAGGAAGTATATAACGACGGCTTAAATCTTCTGGATTTATATTTTCGTAAATTAATATATTTATAAGTTTAATATATAAGTCCGTATAAATATTCCTTTAATGTGTTCGTAATTAATTAAGACGTGTAATTTCGTAAGTAATATAAGCGTTAATAACGTATTACTAAAATAAACGATTTATATAAAAGAGAATAAATTATTCTTCCTTTCTTTTATATAATTAAAACTTATAAAACGGTTATTAAGAGAGCCGTAATTGTTTACGGGCGTTTCTGCGGTCGTAAAGCTATAAAGATTAATATTATTTATATTTATCGTATAAGAAGAGAAGGACGTAATATAATAATATATATATATAATTAAAGTAACGGGCATTTAGTAAAGAAGCGGTCCGTTTCGGGTAGGTTTGCGGACCGTAAGAATTATATCTCGGCGATTAGCTTTATTATATTTATTTAAAAGGATACTTATTAGTTCTTTTATAATAAGCAAGTTCTTTCGGCGTTTATTAGCTCTTGTTTAAACTATTAAGCGTATTTGCGGACTTAAAAGGATTCGAAAGTGGCTATTTTAAGTTTGTAAACGCTTTCGTACGGTTTTATAAACTTTAATAAACGGGTTAGATTTTATAATTATTTTATATAAATCGCGGAGAATTATAATATTAAGTTATAAGTTCTATTTTCGTTAAATTGCAGCCGTATAATTAAGGTCGTAAAAGAAAAGTTGTGTAAAGGCTAGAGTCTTTTACGAGCTAAGAACGATAAGTTCTTAAAAGTGGAAAAGTTAATTATAAATTATATAAGAGTTAACTCTACGACTTAAGTTTATACGGTTGTCTTTACTTATATTTACGGATGTAAAAGTTAACGCCGAATTATAATTATAAATATTTTAATAAAAATTATTATTTTACGGGTTTATATTATTTAAGAGCGTTTATAAAACGCGAGGTAGTGGCCGTAAGAAGTCTAATATTGTATTCCCTTTCTTATAATAAAGCTTAAATTATACGTTAGCGCCGGCTTTGTCGATTTAATATAACGCCGTATAATAGTTATACTCGTGTTTTATATTGTTAGCGTTATATGAATCCGTAACGACAAATATAAATTAAAAATTAAAGGGAATTTCTTATAATAGAGTTAGCGAAGAAGGAGAAAGGTTATTTATAAGCGGAGAAGTAAAGGGATTATTATCGTTAAGTACTATAAGAGGTAAAGCGGGGTTATTTACGGCTTCTTAAATAGCTTTTATTTGAGCGCGCGTTTGCCGCGTACGTTTTATAAGTCGAGGATTGTTTGGAAGGGCCGTAATTAAGCTGTTACGGGTTTATTAAGGAGTATTAAAGTTTAATTTATTTAAAGGTTGTTGTAGAATTGCTTTTAATTAAAGAACTATTAATTAACTTTAAATTATAGGCTTATTATAAACGTACTTTATGTCTTATATACGTATTATATTAAATACTAAGGTAATTTATTATGAAGTCGCTTATAAGCCGCTTTTACTTATATATTACGTATTATTTAGTCGATGAAAAGTTTATTTAAACGTTAACGTGCAATCGAATTAAGTTGTTAGTATTATAAGGCGCGTTAAGACGCGTTAAAAGGGAGTTAAGTACGTTACGGTTATTTACGGGTAGTTATAAACGGAAAGCTAAGGATTATAGTGTTCTTATAGTTAGGACGGGTGGAGGGCTACAGCTAATTATAGTATTTCACGTGACCCGTACTTTTAAAATCGGATCCACATTTAGCTCAATATTAAATAGATATATATCTTATTTTTATAAGTTTTTATTAATAAAATAAAAAGTTATTTTTCGTGCACAGACGTATTTTGTATAGGATTTCAAGTGACCCGTTTACTTGCATGACCCGCTTACTATACAAGTACGTTACCTTTTGTTTGGGTTGATAATGTCATCAAGGATGCAGCGGCTGCAGTGATGGGAGATCGACGACGGTCGAAGCGTAAACAACCCGCACAGATCCTGGGGAAGAGATCGCGTACTCAAGAGCTGGAAGAGGCTAGAAAAGAAATCAAGGCGTCGGGAATAGAGGAATATTGTTCTGTGCTTAAGTTTGATTGAAACCTAGATCATCGTGGATATGAGCACCAAGGCTTGGATGCGAATGCATGATTTCTCGTGCATTGCTTAGTAATATTGTGTCGAATAATTTAGCTTAGTAATTGGCTGGTCTTGAGAACAAATCATGAACTGCTGGCATTGTTGCCCCGCAATCCTGCCGTCCAATCCTGACCTGTGAAATCTTCGGGCAACCATTACAATCCATAGTCCCAGCCTTGCGCCAGACCTACGTCTGCTACAGATCCAGCCCTTATGCTCATCATCACCTACGTCAAGCTCTCTGCGATATCTTGTGAATCTCACTAAATGCTTGTCTTGAAATACTCTTGAGAGTAGATATCTTCGGGCACTCCCACCTCCATCATGCGTCTGTTGGAGATTGATGACAACAATAAGCTCAGCCTAACCAAGAATCTTGCGAGCAACATCCCGGCTTATGCTATATTGTCCCATACGTGGGGCGACGATGGTCAAGAATTTACGTTCGAGGACCTAGCTAAAGGTGCGGGGAAGCTTAAGCCCGGCTATCGAAAGATTCGGTTTTGCGGAGACCAGGCTGCCCGAGATGGCCTTCAGTATTTCTGGGTCGACACTTGCTGTATTGACAAATCTGACACCGCTGAGCTTCAAAGTGCTATAAACTCCATGTTTCTCTGGTACAAGAATGCGGCAAGGTGCTATGTTTATCTCCCGGATGTTTTGCTGTCTGAAGATAACAAGGTCCAGAACAGCCCTGATCTTAGTATTGAAATTGCCTTCCGGGCAAGTAGATGGTTCACCCGCGGCTGGACGCTCCAAGAACTTGTGGCGCCTTCTTCGGTCGAGTTCTTCTCCACAGGCTATCAGCGGGTCGGCGACAAAAAGTCTCTTGAGCGTTTGATCCACGATGTCACAGGGATTCCGGTCGAGGCCTTTCAAGGGTATGAGTCAACAAGATATAGCTTCGAGGACAAACTTTCTTGGGTGACGAAGAGACAGACGAAAAAAGAAGAAGATATGGTTTATTCTCTACTAGGAATTTTTGGGGTATTCTTACCGCTGAATTATGGGGAGGGACGAGACAATGCGCTTCGGCGACTTCGAGATGAGGTCGAGAGGCGTTTCCCCAGTGGTCAGTATATGGAAAATTTCTTGTGTTAGGGTTCTTCTAGCTGATATTTGCTTCACAGAACGACCAGCCTGGATTGTGCCATTCGAAAGAAACCGTCGCTTTACCGGTCGCCAGGTGCAGCTCGCTGAAGTCGAAGAGAAGTTACTCTGGGGCGGATGCACAAGAACAGCCATCGTCGGACTCGGAGGCGTCGGCAAGACCCAGCTAGCACTCGAGCTTGCCTACCAAATCCGAGACAAGTATCGCAGCTGCTCGGTCATCTGGATCCCGGCGACGAACGTGGAAAGTCTGCATCAAGCATACCTGGATGTCGCTCGCCAGCTCGGCATAGCCGGTTGCGAGGACATGCAGGCAGATGTAAAGAGACTTGTCAAGGATTATCTAAGTAAAGAAAGCACCGGCCAGTGGCTCTTGGTGTTCGACAACGCCGACGATCTCAGTATGTGGACCAGTCAAGTAGGATCTGAGCCAGGATTCGAACGGTTAATCGATTACTTACCGAAGAGCAAACGTGGATGTGTCTTATTCACCTCGCGTGACAGGAAGACGGCTGCCAAGCTTGCGCAACAGAATGTTATACAATTGACGGAGATGGGCGAAGAAGTAGCTATGCAGCTGTTACAGAAGTGTCTGATCGACCCAGGTCTCGTCGAAAATAGGTCAGTAACGAAAACCTTACTTCGAGAGCTCACATACTTGCCCCTTGCCATCGTGCAAGCTGCCGCATATATTAATGAGAACGGGATCGCATTCGCAGAGTATCTGTCACTCTTGGCGGATCAAGAAGAAGAAGTCATCGAGCTGCTCAGCGAGGAGTTCGAGGATCATGGGAGGTATCGCAATGTGAAGAACCCAGTGGCTACGATATGGCTTATTTCGTTCCAGCAAATTCAACATCGCGATCCGCTCGCAGCTGACTATTTGTCATTTATGTGTTGCATCGATCCAAAGGACATTCCACGATCACTTCTTCCCCCGGGACCGTCACGCAAGAAAGAGATAGATGCGATTGGGACGCTCGATGCTTATTCTTTTATTAGTAAACGGCCCGCAGACCAGGCACTAGATCTTCATCGATTAGTACATCTAGCAACGCGGAACTGGCTTCGAAAGGAACATCTGCTGGCTCAATGGACGGAGAGCGTAGTTGAGCGTTTAGAAGACGTGTTTCCGGACGACGACCACAACAACCGAAGTCTCTGGAGGGCATACTTGCCACACGCTCGTTGCGTACTTGAGTCTAAGCTTGTTGACCAGGGATGGCAGAGTAGGATGAGTCTTTTATGGAAGTATGCAACATGTCTCTCTGCAGACGGACGATGGGATGAGGCTGAGGCTGCATATATTGAAGGTCTCGAAATCGAGAAGAGGGAACTTGGGGCCGACCATCCAGATACGCTGACCAGCATGGCTAGTCTCGCGTTAACATTTTGGAACCAAGGCCGATGGGAGGAGGCCGAAAAGCTAGAGTTAAAAGTGATGGAGACGAGCAAGACGAAGCTCGGAGCCGATCATCTAAACACGTTGACTAGTATAGCTAACCTCGCGTCGACATTTCGAGACCAAGGCCGATGGGAGGAGGCCGAAAAGCTACAGCTGCAAGTGATGGAGACGAGCAAGACGAAGTTCGGGGACGACTATCCAGATACGCTGACTAGCATAGCTAATCTTGCGTCGACGTACTCGAACCAAGGCCGATGGGAGGAGGCCGAAAAGCTAGAGTTAGAAGTGATGGAGACTCGCAAGACGAAGCTCGGAGCCGACCATCCAGACACGCTAACCAGCATGGGCAACCTCGCGTTAACATTTTGGAACCAAGGCCGATGGGAGGAGGCGGAAAAGCTGCAGCTGCAAGTAATGGAGACGAGCAAGACGAAGTTCGGGGACGACCATCCAGACACGCTAACCAGCATGGGCAACCTCGCGTTAACATTTTGGAACCAAGGCCGATGGGAGGAGGCGGAAAAGCTGGAGTTAGAAGTGATGGAGACTCGCAAGACGAAGCTCGGAGCCGACCATCCAGACACGCTGACTAGTATGAATAACCTTGCATTCACATGGAAAAGCCGACGCCGTATTAATGATGCTATTAACTTAATGGAGGAATGTGTGACATTACGAACCCAAATAATAGGCATCAATCATCCAAATACTTCGGCTTCTCAAACAGCACTCCTTAAATGGCTGACAGAGCGATCAAGGGTTAGTGATATGGTTGACGATGTTCCGATGATAATATAATGAAAGACTAAATCAAACGCAAAAGCATCACAAAGACTTTATGTCAAACAAGGCTATGATTTCACTTCTTTTAAGCTTAAGCCACAAGATCAAAGGCAGTCAATTAATCTTACGAGCCACTTGTGCTAGTTATAACCAGTTATAGCCTTAGGTCTTAGTATTAACGTCCCACCCTACTATTCCGCCCACCCCCCTATTCCGCCCACTTCGCTTAACTCACCGCCATATCTACCTACTAACTTAAATAATTAATTACTCCTTGATTCTTTAATTAATTCTTTTCAAATTTGGAATGCGATTTGTCCTTATTATAAAGCCTGAATATACCGAGTACGACATTATGTGTGCGCTTGCAGAGATCGCAAACGGCAAGTCATTGCGGAAGGCATTGCTTGAATGGGGTGTTCTAAGGTCTACCCTTTGTGGCCGCAACACAACGACGTTATCTTATAAGGAAGCCGCTAGTTACTTATAAAGGCTACTTACCTTAGTAGAGAGTCGATTGACTAATTGGGTTTTGACTTAGGAGTCTCTTGGTCGTGGAGTTACGCATGCATAGATTAGGGTTTTTGGAGAGCGTCTTCTAGCTCTTCAAGGAGATCATCTACTACTTGGAAAACACTAGATTTCTAGGTTTTTGGCACGGAATCTTATTCTGAAGACGAAAAAGTAGATATACGTCGATTCTGTACGTGTCAATAGCGCTTGTTCCGATGTTATTAAGCCTTGGTTCTAAAAATTGGAGATTCTAGCTATTAAGGCTATTCTAGCGAGTTAACGATGGAATATGGACGAGACTGGCATTATAGAAGGTTATGGTTTGAATGGTTTCATTATAAGGCACGCTGAAAAGCGTAAAATTCAAGGAAAACAGCCTGGCTCACGTACTTAGACGTCAATTATTAAGTATATCTCTGCTATAAGGGTCTTTACACAACCTCTTGTAATTTACAAGGGAAAATCGGTGTAGTAACAGTGGTTTCCGTCTTAATTAGACGTATTCAACGACTAGCACTTTACTATAACCGATAATAGATAGACGACTAACGAGACGGCTCTTGAATAGCTAATGAAAGTGTTTATCCCTTAAACGGATCCACGTAATCATTTAGCAAGACTTCTTATTCTAGACGGCCACAGGAGCCATAAGACTATGGAATTCCTTTAAAAGTACTTTAAAAACAATATATTTCTATTATATTTACTCGTACATACGTCACACGTCTTGTAACCCTTGGATTTAACGGTTTTCTCTGCGCTAAAGCGTATTTACCGGAAGGAATTACATAAATTGAATTCTTTAATCGATTACACGTTAATTAGCAAGCGCAATTTCCTTCTCTATTATTAAAAAGCACGCTAAGATACTATCACTCCTTCTAATATTAAATCTAAGTGGAGAGTTAATAGATTATGGCCGGTATCTCTAGCGAAACCCTTAATGAGCCTGTTATTACTAGAAAATAGTAATAAATCGACAGCCCTAGCTCTCTAAGAGTCTCAGAGAGTAATAACACCACCTCCTGAGCCTTCTAGCACTTTCATTTAGTTATAGACTCCTAAAGCTGCGAAAGATCTTCGTTTATAAATACGCACTTTAGCAAGCGAATTACATAATTAGTATCCGACGTAGCGTTTACTTTTTAGGAAGATTATGAAAGGATTTAATAAAAAGGATTACGAATTAGGGAAAGCAAATATAAGAATTAGAAAGTTAGAAGAGCGATTAAAGTAGTTAAAGCTAAGGAAAAGAAAGAAAGTCTAAACTAGCCTAAATTCCAAGTTTACGACAATACGTGTTATTTAAGCGGCTCAAATTGCGGCTGGGGATCGTTAAATTACATTTATAGAATTAAAATTAAAAGGAGATTCTGACTCTACAAAATCTTATATAGAAGTTGACGTAAAATAGAATTATTAAGTGTTGAATAAAAAGTGCTGATATTACGCGAGGTGGGCGGAATGGGGGGTAGGCGGAATAGTAGGGTGGGACGTTATATACATAAAAAGTATAACCGAGCAGCATTTCGTGGGTCGCTGACCTGCCACTTCTCGTGTACGTAACTCTACCAGTTTTAAAAAGAAACCAAAAGAAATAAGTGCGCCTTATTTAGAATATCTATACCGAGTATTACACAGCTTTTAAGCTTTTAAAACTTCTAGGAAGGTGGTTAAATTTCAAGGGGAATAGAGCAGGTACAAACAAGCTGATTATGAAAACAAAAATAAATGGCCTTCTGTATAGATTCCTTGGGAAACAAACATAAATGCCTAAGGTTCTAACTGTCAAGTGCCGATATCAGGCACTGGGATGAGAGTAGAGTAAATTGGGGTGAGTTATTCGTAATGAAGTAAAATATGATGTTGTACTACGGGACTTTCGCTTCGCAGGGATGTCGGTTACTTCGCTCTGAGCCTTGATGGATCTGGATGCGGGTATAGTCGGGCCGCAAAAATGTCACGATGATTCATGACTGCCCGAGACAAGAATACACTGTTACTGGAGACGCCCACGAAGGCGGGCAATACAGATCCACTTCGCCTCCACTGTTCGTTCGGCTTAGAATATGACAGGGCAGGTGACTGCGTGGTGCGAAACCCAACAAGACATTCCTTCTCGATAATGAAAGTGATATTGGAATCGTCGAGTCACGCTGTTTCATTAACCCAAGCTTGGAGTTTGTGCTCAAGGTATTCGTAGGTAGCTGTACCTGAACGCCCAAGTCAAGAAGTCTGATGGGATCTAGCCTAACAGGTGACTGTCTTCCACCTATCTCTGATCTCGGCCTTTCTATTTTCGTGTGATGTGAAGAGTCACGATAGAGAACAGGATACGTAGCCTTGCTTGAGAGGTCATGTCAGGGGCGAATATGTAGCCAACGATCTGCCTTGAACGTGGAATGAGGATGTCGGGCTAGAGCCTCGCCTTCTTTCCTCGGTACTAGGGATAGGAATAGAAATAGAGTGAGAAGACTCACGATGATTCATGACTTGTAACCTCCCCTGCCTGGTTACTCGGCTGAAAAGGAAAAGATGGGCGAGAATCAGCCCGTGAAGTAAACAGGCACGAAGAGGCAACAAAGACACGACGCGAAATTGCGTGAAGAAATTAACAAACCGCGTGACAACGTTCACAAGTATGAAACTCGAGCCTTTCCTCTTGATTGAGTTGATTCCAGCTCGGTTGGGTTGGTTGGCATGGTGACCCATGAACAACACAACACCCATTCAGCCCCCCCCCCCCCCCCGGGCAATCCTCAAGGATAACGACGGAATACTGCTTTATTTATTGGACGGAGCAATAGCTCCTGGAGGACCACTGCCCACTCTTCGAGAGCCCTGGTCTTGAGACGAGATAAGACAGATGCCAGCTGGCGCTTGCGTTGCGTTGCGTTGCGGCGCTTGATATGTCGTGACTCACACCTTCAAAGGGGGGCCCGCCGGGGCGACTATCCACCACGCACGCACGTGCTAAATGCATTATTGGATTTGGATTGGATCTGGGTAGTCCAGGGGCAAGGGTGTGATGAGATGAGATGAGATCCCAGCTAATAATGAATATGGAATGTAGGCCAGCGGAGCGTGTGTGCGAGCATGCTTCTAGAATAGAATGATTGACTGGAGTATAATTGAAGGGGAGATGTGAAGATGTGAAACAGGTACATCTATCTGCCTAACGAACGTGCTTGGTATGATATGCATGACATCTGATCACTTGCATCCGATCGAAGCAGCAGGCTGAGATAGAAGCACAACAAGCAAAGCAGAGCAAACAAGCATAATCTCGCCCCCAAAGATAGAAAAGCATGAATACGCCTCGCAGCCTAGTTATTGGAAGACTGGTAGGCTTCTCTTCCTGCAAGGCTGGTGGAATGGTACCCCTCTTCAGTGTTGATGGAGGGGTCACCTACGTCAGATTTGGATCCTCTTTTTTTGCTTTCTTTGTTTCTTTCTCAGCCTGATTGATGGGAGGTGGAAGGATCAGAGCTGGGAAGTGGCGCTTGTCTCGTACTGGGTGGGCTGAGGGGTGTTTGTGAAGGCTGGGTGGTGTAGGCAGCAGCTCTCCTCGGATGGCATCGCATCACATCGACCACCACTTTTGACATACCCTCCGCCCCTACTCTAAGCCCAACAAAAAGAAGATGCCATGCCAACGAAATAAGCGATTGATTACACCGGAGAGAGAAAAGGGTCGCCGTCGCCGCTGCCGAGGATCCCGCCAATGATAGTACAATGAAAGTAAGCAAACAGGCAGGTACTAGAGGAGAAAGATCATATTGTATCTTGCCGTCTTACGAGATGATACGCGTGAGGAAGGAGGGGTTAGGATTCGAGCTCCTTCGACTGGCTGAGGCCAGGGGGCAGGCCAAAGAGGGCAACTTAGAGTAATTGTGATTATTACTCACGTAAGGGGAACCAAGTTGGAGCGTCCAAAGTCAAGAAGAGGGTGTGATGGAAAAATCCGAAGGATCGGACGCAAGGTAGGCAGAACGAAGGGGTCTGAGACGACCACATCACATTAACACCCACACCCACCAACGTGAACATGAAGATTTTTCTCGATGTTCACGCTGCACAGCCATCAAGAAAAACAAGCCATCGAGGGGCCGTCGGGGAAGGAGACGAAAGGAATGGAGATAGACATCTGCATCCGATCCGATCGCGGTTCCTTGTTTTGCCTTCAGAAGCCGAGATAAGACCAGTCCGGTCCAGGCATTCCATTCCATCTCTCTGCCTTCACGCGAGAATTCTCGCATCGGAGATACTTGTGCCAAGTGTCACAGATAGGAAAATCCTGCTCTCTTCGTATTTCCAGGCTGCCGTACCGTACACTCACAGCCATACGGTCAAAGAGCAAAAAGGGTGGACGGAATGTGGCTGGGCTGGGCTGGGTGCAAGGGGCTGAGTTGAGTGAGTCTTATCCCGTCCAACCAATGAAAATGTGCAGAGTACAAGCCAAGCCAATCAATGTGTATTAGCAGTATTGGGGGAATTTAGGATCAATACTTTTTCCTTGCACCGGGAACGGAGATCTGTTCGAGTGATCAGGCTGGCTTCCATCCGGATGTTCTGGAATGTTTCTATCTTGGGCCTAGAGGGATGTGGGAAGGGGAATACTGTACAGTAGGCAAGGCGGCCTGATCGACTCATCCATCATCCGTTCCCACTCTTTGCCGCTCCGTTCATCCTCGACTCGACTCCTTCGTTCGGGCGAGAGTTGGGCTGCGAAGAAAGATGGGGAAACCTCCGATTCAGGCCGGGATGTGGGAATGTTCGGGATGTCATGAGGAGATCGTGAGTCAGCGCAAGTTGGCCTTGTTTAATTTGCCCGTTGCGAGATGATCTCGGTGATGCGAAGGACGTGATTTGTGAGCTGCTGAGACAGCAGACAGGAGAGAGGAGACAGGGAGATTTTCCATTCGGGTAAGAGAAAGCGCGCGGTTGCGGGCGAGAAAATGGGTCAACCTACCGAAATGGGATGCTTGCTTACCTCGATCGATTTGTTGCTTCCAGGTTTCTGTGGCGTGTTGGTGGGTGAGGATCACGGTATTCTGCGAGGAAAATCTCTTTTTTGCTCACGGCTCAGTTCACTTTTTCTTTCCGTCTGATGCTCTCGCGTGGGGTTGGCTTTTCTTGTTTTCTTTTCCTCTTTTTCCTGCCTTGGAGGAACAAATGCGAGGGATTTACCCCCGCCCAGTTCTAGGCCATATCAAGTTGAGTCACGAGGCTGCGGTGACTAAATCGTGACCTTTTGAGTTTTTCTTCTTTGCCTATGTTCAGTTTTCAGCTGCATCTGATTGGGAGTGTTTAGTCTTTGTTCCAAACATTAGTGATACGAGGTCAATCGCGTGAGCGAGATGTATGGCCCCGTTTAGCGGGAGCTAACTTCGTGAAGCACCGTACGGTATTACTCTGTCTGACGCTTGCAGCCTGGTACGAAAGAGGGGTTGTGTGTGTGAATGAGTGAGTGGGCTAGGTATGTGAGGAGATATGATGGATCTTGAGTCATTCGGGAGGATTCTGGGTTGGGATTTATTTCTGGAGAGTGGAGGCTTGCTATTGGTTTGGAGGAGGGGGGATGGATGTGAGATCTAGACAGCTAGAGAGATAGAATGCATCGAAACTCTGGGGAGTTCTAGAGATTTCGCTGGCAGGGCATGGTCTGGTATGGTATAGCTTTTGATTATGTGCTGCAACTATGAGGGGGGAGGGGAGAGGGGAAGACGGAAGGCAGTAAGGTAAGGCTGCGTGGCATGGCATGCCGCTGAGTAAGTGACCAAGTAAAGGATTGAGGAAGCACAGTCAACAGATACAAGTAGATAGCCAAAGGAAGGATTGCGGATTCGACGATATTTCTAGCCAGCCAGAGAGGGCGACAGGCGCGGGTGGGCCAGTTGGCTCTTACTGGCTACTGGGCGAGCAGCGCCGGCCGCGAGCATGAAGAAAGTAAAGCAAGCTGCAGCTGCAGCATGATGCTGATGCTGATATTATGGTCTGCGAGGCCAATGATCGCGACTCTTTCATCTGTGAGCGGGGAAGTCTCGCACGTCGGCTATTGGTTGTGTGGGACAAGGGAGAATAGTTTTTTGTGATAATGATTAACGGAATCAGAAAATGATGGGTTTGCTGGGACGCCTTCGATCGAGCTTTGAGGGGGAAGGGGTCTCTGGATCTGCTGTTGCTTCCTTCGTCTGCGCCTTTTTGATAACCAAGGGTACTGGAGCATGAATGAATCATTTGAAAGAGGAGGGAGACGATGGCATGAAATATATGTTCTTGGACTGGACTGGAAGGGAAGGCTGACACAAGACTATTCAAAATATCTAGGCTTAGAGGGGGCTGACGGACAAGTTGGTGTGGTTGAAACTGAAGATGATACAGACGTTCGGCAAGCAGGAGTCGGTCTGCTAGCCACTAGCTCCCACGTCGAACGCCTCCTGGCTCCTTCGTGTATGGGTTGCATTATCAAGATTCTAGCTTGGCGGGTTCTGGTGCTGCAAAACTTGTACAGGTAGGTATTTGGTGCCGTCATGTTGTAAGAAGACTTGTGGGAGGTGGGATGTGAGTAATTCTGAGCCTGGGGGCGAATACGTGGGTACTAGGAGCAGAGAACCGTATCCGGCGACTTGTGGGACCCGGCCTCGTCCCACCTGCACTTGACGTGGCGATAAGGTGCAAGTGGAGCTTGAATGAACGAACGAACGCATCTTCAAGGTTCTCTAGGCCATGGGTACTACTGTATTGGTCACGATTAGGCTGAGAAAAGCATCATCATGAGCCATCATCAGCCGTCCGATTTAGGACAGATAAACAGCCGGAACCTTGGAAAGCGGAAACTGAGACTTGGACTTGGAACTTGAGCTGGGTCTGTAAGATGCGCGCGCAGCTTGGGGGGCTGAGGAGCTGCTGCCATTTTACTGTAGTGCCATTGAGAAGAGGATGTCTGGATGTCCTGCCTCGACGAACGCAGCATTTCGATTTCTTCGAGGATTTGCCGTTGCACAGCACCGCACCTTGTTGTAATTCTCAGCACGCACAGAACAACGGCTGGCCCATAACCCAGCTGCATGACAACGGCCAGCGCCAAACTATACCTGCCTGGGCATGTACGCTCTGCAATGCTCAGGTGAGTAGAAAATAGATCGCATAGCATACAACTAGAAATAGAGACAAGTTGTACAAAAATGGAAATGAAAGGGGGAGGGCTTCGTGTACTTCTCCACAGTCTGTCTGCCTGGGGATGTCGGGTCTAGAGGCAGAGGCAGAATGATGGCATTGTTAGGCGCAAGGCTATGCTATTGCACGCATACGAAGATGTATGCTTCGTAGATCTGGATTACGAATGGGCTGAGGGAGGGATGGGAGATTCCAACAGCCCCCTGATGAGCCAAGAGGTGAGTAAGGTGAGTAAAAGTGGAGGTGTTCGTGAGGAGGACTGTACACGATGCATCTGGTTCATCATCATGATCGTAGACTGGAGCCAGGAGGAGGAGGAGAGAGATGCATGGGCTGGGTTCACGATTGATAGGTCTGTTGGTTGCAATTGCGGAGGTTGTGGTAGGCTGGATATAGGGGAAGTTCATTTGCTGGAGTTGGTGGACCAACAGCTGCAGAAGTCAGGATTGACAGCAGCCGGTTACAGTAGAAGGGACACAAGATGGAGAGGCAGGCAGGCAGGTCGGGACGGCGGTACAGCAATCATTCTCTCGCATCATCCTCCCTCATTCTCATTCTCATCCACATCCATATCCTCCTCACCCCTCGTCTCGGGCCCAGTCCGTCTAGGCAGGCTTGCGGCTTGGAAGTTGGGGATAGCCTCCGCCCCGGGTTTGTTGGGGTGCTTGTGCTGTGCATTGCTGCGGTACAATACGGGAGCGTAGTAGGTAAGTGAGTGAGTGGGTGATGGAGGAGGCAAATTACGGGCTCATAATCTGCAACGGTTGTCGAAGTTGAGTTGAGTTTCTTGGGGGTGTGTAGCTGCGGTGGCGGAGGGTGTACTTACTACGGTACAAACAGTACGGTCGAGGAGTGTGGACGAGGACGAGCTGGGCTGTGAGAGTGTGAGTGTGAATGTGAGTGGCGGCGGCGTTGCGTGGAGGACAAGGGCAGGCAGTAAAGGTGGAGCCATAGCTCCCAATCAGACCAATCAGAGTTGTCAGCACAAGCCTTGTCATTCTGGATGCCTCGCGTTACCCACATACACGCCAGGCACCAAATATCGCCATCGTGCCTGCCGTCCCTCAGCCAGCCAATGCGATCCCAGTCATTCGAGGCCTGGCCAGTCCAGCCCAGCCTACCGTACAGCAGCAGCAGGAGCACAGGCCACCTTCTCCTCTCTCCCTCCTGCCTGCCTATGGCGATGGGCTCTTGCCTCCTCTGGCTCTTGCCTTCTCTGTCTGATGTTGCTGTGACTCTTCCCTCTCTTCGCTTGCTCGCTAGCCACCACCCACCTGCACCCGCCAGTGACCACCACCGACCACCGACCGCCACTGACCATTCACCATCCGCCTTGCACCCATGGAAGGAAGGACCCACCCTGCCCGCCAGGCAAAGGCTCCTCGCTCCCCCCAAATCTCACCACCCCCCCCCTCCCCCCCGTCCTGGCTCGACTGACTGTAACAAAACTGAGCCATGCCCGCAGCCTCCCCCTCTGATTCTGCTCTTCACGACAGCAATGTATGATCCCAAAGAATAGACCAGCGGCTCTTTGAAGTCTGCACAACAACCCGCCGCCGCCCATACAAATCTGCAAAAGACAAACAACCATCATCAATCAAACTTCGGCAATCTGCTGCACTTTCATCTTCTATATTCTTCAAAAAATCCCCCCATTCCCTTCCTCTTCCCGCCATCTCCGACTCTACGACAAAGCGAACACCTCGCTCGCCCCCAGCAGACGAGAGTGACTCCAGCACCAACATCAGCACCAACCCACCCAGTCATACGCCGCCTTTCACCTTCTACTCCTCCTAATTCCAAGCTCTCGCCACCTTTCGTTATTTGCGCTTCGCTTTGTTCTTATTTCAACTTCCTTTGATACCCCGTGGAGGAAGCCTGCTTGTCGTTTTCAGCTACAACCTCTGCAGCGGCTCCCATTCACTTTGGTAGTCGCGATACCAGTTAGGTAGCTTTGCCACTCGAAACCCACTCCCCACCAGTCACCTCACTCGCACTCGAACTGTCAGGTACCCTCTGACTCCAAGTTGACGCCTGCCTCCTAGCAAAGACACCTTTGTCTTCCGCAAACACTCCACTCACCCTTTTTGTCACCTGTCTGTCGATAATATCCTCGGTCCACCCCCCCGCGGTCCTCAAATAATCCTACGTTTCCCTCCTCAAGCCACACACACACACATACACCCGCCTCGAATCCTCTACAAGCCCCTCTCAATGGTAGCTAGACCTCACAACTAGCCCACCATTTACCGCAACAGCTATCACTTCCATCGTCGAAAGGTTCACCATGATCCTCGCCCTCTACGAATCTTCCCCAGTCGCCAGTCTTACATCGTCTACCGGTATTATCGTTTCTGAAGAGAACCCCAAGGTCTCTTCTCTCTGTTAGCTTCCTCCTACCTCGATCATCTCGCTCTGCAACGGCACAAGCTGTTGTTTGAGCCTGTATCTAGTCAGAAGGTTTCACGGCTTCAGTTAATAACGGTTTATCGGTTTGGCTTTGTACAGACGGCGACTGGAGTAATCACCATACCTCCATAACCCTCGAATTCCTCGAAGATGAATTGCGGCGAAGATGATTCGCCGCCTTACATCACTTCATATCGAAATGGTCCCTACAGCTCCTCAATAGCTTCTTCCGCCTCCTCCTCCTCCGCCTCGGTTTGGTCCGATGCCTCCTCCCAATCATCAGACGATTCCTCAGTCACCGGCGCATCTTCCGACAATGAGATATCAGAAACATATTGCTGCACAAGTCAGCCTGCACCTTCCTTTACATCGGCCAGCACTGTCTCTGAACAAGCACCTGCGATCGCCTACTGGTCAAGACAAAAGTCAGGTGAAGTTGCGCCAGAGCAACGACACCCAAGAAGGACAAGTGTTGGAGCAAATACTCGAACAGGATGCCCTCCTTCGTTGGTACGCCAATGCGATCGAAAGGTCAACTTCGTCGATGGCCTTGTCGGTAAGATATGACATGACAATCCTCAAATAAGTCCCCTCGCTCAATGATCCTTCCAGATTCTTCTGCCCAAATTGTCGAGGCAATTTGGCCCCTCTCATCAGTCGTCTGCCGTAGCGACATGGGAAACAAGGGGGTTCTTCCTCTACGCACATTCATTCAAGAGACTCTTCGACGATCACGGACTAGTTACTCGACCCTTCAAGTCGCTCTGTACTACCTGATCTTGATCAAGCCTCACGTACCAAAGCATGATTTTACAATGGAACAGCCGGATGATGCACACTCTATCAGAGCACTTCAATGCGGACGTCGCATGTTCCTATCAGCTCTGATTCTTGCTTCAAAGTACCTTCAGGATCGCAACTACTCCGCTCGTGCGTGGAGTAAGATTTCTGGACTGAACACTTTGGAGATCAACCAAAACGAAATGGCCTTCCTCCTGGCTGTCAATTGGGAATTACATATTACGGAGTCGGTTTTCCAAAGATGGACCGAGATCGTTCTCGGCAACAGACCAACTCAACCTCCTTCCCCCGGTTCAGCCTCGTCTCGCTTAGCCGAGCAAGACTGGAAATCCATCATTCTTAGACTCACCCCTGAGTTGGATAACATCGAGGGTCTGTCACCAACGACATCTACCAAAGCATATGCCAAATCTATTCGTGCGACCTCACCGCGATCTTTCGCACCGATGGTTGCCGACCGGAACACACTTGGATATGGTTCGAACGAATCTACTCCCACTCCCAAGTATTACACTCCTAGTGTTTTGGAGCCTTCGCCCTCCACGGTCTACCCTGCCAGCAAGCCCGCGCCAGCTCTTGGTCTCCTACCAACCCCAAGGCTGACCCCGCAAAGCACCGGATTCAACACTCCTGCAGTGAGTGCTGCGTCTTACATGCTTGGCAAGTCTTCAATGGGCTTTGCTATGGCGCAAGCTTCGAGCATCAATGTCTCTCAAGTTAATGATAAGTGGCTACCACACTTGACATCTTCGCCTCAATCATACGTCTCTCATCGTCGATCATCATTGGCCAATTCAGTTTCGTCGATGTCATCGCCAGAGTCAATGGTCTCGGATACCTCGTCTCGATCATCTCGTTCGTCTTCAATCTCTTCTGCCTCGTCGTTGATGAGCGCGCCTATCTCGTCCAAATTGGATGTGCAAGCGCGCTGTCGATATGCGAAGCTGTGTAGCGAGAAGCATAACAGAACCGCCATTGCCACGGTACCTGAAGGTTACTGCGATAGTGGACCAACATCGTCACCAGAGTCATATGCTGGACCAGTTGGCAAGGACTTCCTTGACCTGTCCCTGGATACACCATTGGCTCGACGTGTTGAGTTGGACATGTACTCGAAAGATGAAGAAGCTGCACGTGCTCTCCAAGAGCTCCATAGCCACCCAAGGTCTTCAGAGTCTCCCATCAGAGCCGGTGCGAAACGTAGCAGACCACAATCGATCGACAACTCTCTTCAAGAGAACGTCAGAGAGATGTTGAGTGGCCGCTATCAACCATTTGAGAGCAATTGGTCTGACAACTTTGTCCGAACTCGTTCGAGCCAGGTCATGGCTATCAGCCCTCAAGTTGCTGTTCGCTCTACGTGTTCTTCGTCCCTTGGACGCAAGAGAGTCTGCTGTGCTACAGAAGCTGCCCGCGGACTACCCCGATCCATCCACCCTGCATTTGGAGGGCTCGGAGGTCCTGGGATGTGGGAAAGCATTTTGAATTAATTACTACACCTTTCCGAACTATACATACATCTCTCTATTGTCACAACAGTACATTTTTCCTTTGTCAAAACTGGGTCTCGGCTCAACATCTGGAGCTTTTTCATGCGGCGCCGACTGTTGGTTGCTCAAGTTCGCATCATTCCGGTGTCTGTCTGGGTTATAGATGGGATCGGAGCGTTTGAACATACCACTGCAGTCCTCTGTTTTGCATCGCATGGTATCAGCCCGTTTGGTGTCCTGGGAAGCCGGACACCTTGTAAGTTAAGTGGAAAGTTTGGGTCGGGTGTGGCGGTTGCTTTTGAATTCAAGGAAAGTGAATTTAGCATGGGAAATGGCGAGTGGATGGATGCTTGGTTGGGGAGTCCTATGGACAGGACATGGTCATCTGCACGGAACTGGAGTTACACACACACACACACACACACACACACACACAAATAATACTTGTGAAGAGGCGCGCATGGTTCTGGTCTGGGGAGCTTTGAATTTTGAGAGTTTGAGCCGGGTCATACACAGGGCAGGCTTGATCCCAAACTTGCACACACATCTGGACACCTTGCTGGCTGCGTGTAACTAGTACATAACAAACTTCTTCCCAAATGCAATGGCTTCGGAGAGTACAATCCTTCATTTGCTTCACTCGCTTCTTTCTTTCGTGCCTGATTGCCTGCCTGCCTCCCTGCCTGACCTTGAGGTTGAGTGCGAATTTGATATCTTCCTTCCAACTTGAGGCGTCTGTCCTTTCTGCTAACGAGTATCCCGTAGTACCCACAGCATACGTACCCCTCCGCGCCGGGAAGCTCCACCCTCCTTCCTCTATACCAGCGGTCGAGTTTCGAGTTTACTCACGCAACACGTAAAGCACAGTACGCGTCTCCATCCACCATCCAGCATCCAAATTTAGATATAGATATAGAAATGCGTTTGTGATTGTGTGCGTAGGTATCCATCCATCTATCTATCTGGCTAGCTAGCTCACAACAGGGTGGCTTGGCAGGCAGATTACGTTTGAATCCTGAATAGGGGAGGGAGGAGATACTTAGCCTAAGGACTGTGAGCGGAGTACTGTTCTCCCTCCTATTGCGTGGGTGGGTGAGTATAGGGTAGGGGAGGCCGGGGGAGTTTGAAGCAGGATGCTGATTTTGTGGGTTGTGGGGGTTGGGATGAGATGGGTAGAGATGCGATGCTATGACTGGACGTGGGTAGTGGGGAGAGCGGAGGGGAGGGCGAGGGGGATGTGTGGATAGTATAGGTTGGTAGATAGGTAAGTCAGGGGCAGGGGGAGAAGAGTGCTAATTCCTTTGTCTGTAGGCGGATCAGTCGCAGAGATGAGATGGCGATAGACTACAGACGTGCTTGTAAAAGCGCCATACACGGACCGAGGAAGACTACATTATCATTTTATACTAGGAACACGCGATACCTCTTTCATTTCCAATGTTCTAACAGAACAAGACCGAGAGCAACCCCCTCTCCAACTTCCCCTCTACCACTCTCGCCTCAATATCCTTACAGTACACATCCCGAGACTAACAGCAGAACAACAAAACGTGTATCTAGTTACCCCTCTTCCTCCTCAGACCCTTTCCGTCCAGTCCCATCATCACCATGCCGCTTCTTCAAATGTCTCCCCAGATTATCCCTCCTCGAAAACTTCACCCCTTTCTTCACGCACTCCTCAAACGGGCATGGGAACTCTTCTTCTCCGAACACGTCGCTGTGCACTCCATGTTGGTGCCGGATGAGATCACGTTGGCGGCCACATGAGTAGGAGCATTCTGGGATCGGACAGGTGATGGGTCGGGTGTGGTATTTGATGTGTTTGCTGGAGGGAGGGGGAGATGTTAGTTAGGCGGGGATTCGGGCAATATCAGTGAGATGGAAAAGGGGGTATGGATTGGGAGGGGATAGATTTAGAAAAGAGGGTGAACAAACTTCATGTCAGAAGCACGAGAGAATGTCTTTTGACAGTGATAGCAAGCGTGGGACATTTTTAGAGAAGGAGGGCTTGAAGATGAGCTGCAAGGAGGAGAGAGAAGATGAGGTGAGGATTTTGCCTGTGATAGGTCGCAAAGAGTTCTAGGGTCGATCCATTTGGTGAGCAATTCAGGCATTGGAATCTCCTTTCCGTGGGCCGGGAGCGAAGTTTGCAGACGTGTGCCTAGCTTGCTCTGAGAGGAAATTGGGTGGTTATTTTCTTCCTCCTCGGGATCTTGTTGCTCGGGTTGGTCGTTGATACCGTGCTCTGAATTTGACTCTGCAATGCGGTCTAGGCACTTGTCATTTTCTTGACTATCTCCCGTATGGGAGAATACTATCAAATCGACAGGAACCATATCATGGAGAGGTAGATGCCAGTTCTTCCCTGTCCGCGCAGCAGCATTATTGATTTCGGTTCCTTGAGTCTCCCCCACTTCATCGTTCTCGTCCAGGCTCATATCCACATTAATCAGATCCGAGAGCCAATCTTCAAGGCTGTCATGAGCTTCTTTATTGGGAGAAGATGATCTTTCGAACACTGTTTTTGATGCACTGACAGAACCCTGAGCGGGTTCTTTCAAATAATCACAGGGAAGTCCTAGAGTCGACTGGATGCTATTCAGATGCCGGTCATTGTTCAGCTCTGGAAATAAGCAGTCATCAGTACCATTAATCTTCGAAGCCATTTTATAAACCCCAGGGTCGTGTAAGGAATCATCGGAAGAGAACGAGGCTATATATACGAAGCGTGGCTTGTTGATTCTGGAGTGGATGGGGTCGAAGGAAGCAGACTCATACTGTAGAGGAGTATGCCCCTGAGCAATACGAGCAGCGAGCCAGAGTATCCTCCCCTTTCGCTCTTCCGTCATCATAGAAGGACTAGACACTTCATGGTCATCAAACTCTTCTTCTGTACGGCCCGAGAACCAATCAATTGGAAAGTAAGATTCCGCCCACAGCAGCCCACGCAGAGCGAAGTCTTCGGCCAATGGACGAGCATCAGCCGCTTCTGTGGTTGGGAAATCGTCTCTCTCGATCATGCCAGAAGAAGCGCCATAATCTTCCAGGAGATGGTTGAGCGAATCTACGAGTGATACCCATGGGAAATCTGTCTCTGTGAGATTCAAGGTCTGAGCATGACAGGCCATGTGATGCATAAACACCAAGGAAGCGTGAATGCCAGGTAGTACATATGGATCATCCCTTCTGAGCAGGAATATGTTGAGTGTTGCATATGCCAATTGTCGCGCGGCTTGAAAGGATTTCCTGCACAGGATCTCCTCTGGGGAGTGGCCAGACTCTCCGACCTGGATTTTCAGGGCTGTCATGATAGGATTGTCACTTGAGCCATAGCAAAGCATAGCACCACTGTTCGCAATTGCAATTCGATAGCCGTCCTTGGAAGATTTCTTGTCCACACGAGCAATTTGATTCTCTAACAGCGTAAGAAATTCTTGGCATACAGGCTCAAAGCTGTTCGAATGCGGGTCTGTAAACATAAGCCCGTGTACTTTTACGAATGCTAGGGCGAGAGCAGGTATTTCGGTATATTCGGGCATGGGATCGTTGCTGGCGGCCAGAACCGGATCGAACAGTGTAAGAATTGATGCCCGAGCAGAGTGCAATGGTACAGTTGTACAGAGAGATTTTGTGTACAGAGACAGTTGCTTTAGAGCACTGGGTCGAGCCAAATTTGCAAGGTAGTAATATATCCGGCCAGAAGTAGGTAATTTTTGGGAAGCTTTTGAATACCAATGTCGTGCCACATCTGTCCAAATTTTGCGGTCTTGTGTATCATTGTCTTCAATGGCCATTCGGTAGATTGCAAGGTCACCTAAACATTCTATCCAGGTATCCTCAAACGCCGGTACTGTCTCGTAAAACAATGTCATCATCGAATATGCCATATAGATGAAAGCTAGCATGTGATCTAAAGAATGTGGCAAACGATGCCGGAGTAGTTCGAGGAAGGAATAGATGCCATGTCGCCACAGCCTCGCTGGCATTGCATATTTTGAAGCCAACCGCTGGAGAGCTGGACTGGCGGAAGGATGTTGGGATGCCAAGAAAAAGTCGTAATGCTCATGGAGTAAGCAACGATGAAGAGCAATGAGAGCTTTCCATTGGTCATTGTTGAGGGTATCCTGAGATTCTGAACTGGGGACCACATCGGTCTTTCTGTCGGCCTCGATGCATTTAGCCTCGGCCATTACAAGACCAGCGTAGATACCCTTCACTTCAGCAACTAGCTGCTCCTGTGACACAGGCAACTCTGTTTGTCCAATCATGTCGTATGTTGCTTTCTCTCTTCGAGGTGGTGGGGCCTCTGGCTCTTGTGTCTTCTGCCGTTTCCTTCTCCTGTCCGCCTCGAGTGTAATGAGGCAGAACGCACTTCCAACAACTGCAGCTGTCCCAGCCCGTGGTAACGGTTTCGCTTTTGGCCAAGTGCGGGGTGACGCTTCATCTTTCCGAGGCCCATCCTTTCGTTTCTCTTCCCTGGCTCTTCTTCTCTGATGAGCCATCCATCGCTGGCCAACGTCAGGTTGCTGTTGTTGTTGCAGCTGAGGACTCCGAGGATAATCATCCCATCTTGTTGTGTTTCCAGTTGTATTTGTTCTTCCTCTAGGCAAATTGAAATTGCTCAAACCTGGCTGCTCCTGAACAGTGATTGTGAGACTGGTGTTGTTTGTGGCGTGAAAAGCAAGTTGAAAGGTACTGTTGGTGTGCGAAGCACCTTGAACATCACCGTGAGAGTTGTCAAGCGAATCTTCACAATTGAGGATCGATGTGTCCGATGGCCCATTTGAGGAAGTAATGGATTGTTGATAGCCGCCAATGGAGTTCAAAGGCAACCGTCCGGTTGGACAAATTAGACTTGATGATGTTGAAATCGAAAGTGTGACTTGTTCAGGCAGATGAACTCCTCTATAGAACATTAGAAACGATTCTCGAACACGTAAGAAGAATTTTGGCTTACTGGGTAATGATCACAGTCACTTCTGCCGAGACCGCGAGGACTGGGTTGAGGATTGTGGATGAAGAAAAGTTCCCATATTGCAAGCTTCCAAAAACGAAAAGGTGGAATAGCAACCAAATAAACATAACCGGGGTATCCATCTTGATTTGTTTCGCGGTGGACTTGGTCTTTGACGATGATTTAAGGACAAGATTGACATCTCAAGCCGACCATTCAAGACAAAGTGTCTTCGACAGTTTCGAAATTGAAAAATGCTTGTGGAAGAGGAGTAGTTGGTGTAGAGTGAGCACTGCGTCGAAGTTATAAGCATGAAGCAGAGGTGCTTTGGCAGGGTAAAGTTGAGGCACCCTATGCTCGTGACTTGATGCAGGCTTGCAGCACGATCGACGCAATTGGCTATCTGTTTGGAGGCACCCTACGAACGCCATGGGGCGGTAAAATGCCGCTGATGCGCTTCCTTTGGGCCAAGGCTGGAGGCACCCTACGAACGCCCGGTTCATGTGAGAGACTGTGATCCTGATTCGACAGTGTCATTGTGAGAAGTGTTATCTTGTCATGTATATTTTTTTCTGCTTGCTTCGGTTCTCTGAATGCTGAAGAGAACCTCTAGGATAGGGACTAAAGCCATTCCTGATCAGCGGATAGCAGTTGCAAGGTGCCTATTGGGCACCTTAAAGGAAGGAGCTCGGTGGGTGGTGAATTGAGTAACTGCCAAGAGATTGTCACGATTGTGGATGGCTCCTTCCAGAGACTTGATAAGCAATTATCGGTGTCTAAAATCTATCATTACCTTATGTACGGCGAATGAATTTGTTCCACCTTTTGCCTGTAGGTACCTCTAGGTATGATGAGTTGACAATATCACGTGCCCGACAATGAGAGAAGGAACCCCCGTACTTTGGAACAAGAATAGGCTCAATTTCGCCTGATAACTTCGAAGGCATAGAAACAGAAATTTAACGTGGCAACGGGGAATCGTAATTGTGAGAAGTATCAGGGTGCTTGTTCATTCCCCGATACCGAGAAGTATCTAGGCGAGAAGATAGGAGCATTTGAATAGTTTTCAGGATAATACCCATTTTCCTTATCCTATGTCTTTTTCCTCTTGTTGAAAAGAGGAAAATAGTCTACCTAAATGCAGTTATTGGGAAACTTTGAAGTTACGAATGTGATTTGAGGCGAACCTCGCTCAAGCTTCGAAGTGACTGGCAGACCACGCCGCCCAACACAATTCTGCCACCCACAGAGAGATTTACTTAGGCTTATTCTTGATCCTTTCGATCAGACTAGAAATCTTCTGCGCTACGCTGAAAGTCCATATCTTTGAAGTGATCAGCATGACTTTGAGGTGGAGCTCGCTTAGTCCACCAGGTCATAGCACGATGAAAAGTTGAGTAACTGGTAAAGAAATACAGTTATCGAAGGTAATATACTTACCTTGCCATGCGTAAAATCTTCGCTTACTCATTTGAGTGGCTACATAATTAAGATTCATTCTCATCTCTTCCGCGACCTCGCCTATGGCTGCTCTAGCAAGACGCTCGGTCTTTTCCCGACTTTCTAACCCTAAAGACCCACTTCAGCAACACAAATACATATCCAAATAAGAAGAACATCGTCATCCAATCAGAAGAGGGCGCATGGTTTAGTGGTATAATAATCGCTTAGCAAGTTGATTCCCTTAACATGTATGTGATTGGTCCTGGGTTCGAGTAAGTTACCACTTCAGTTCTGTTGCTCGAGCCGTCAATTAATATGAGTTCCAGTTCCCAGTGCGTCCAACAAACACTTTCTCTGATTTATTTACTTTTTGCTTTGCCTCACATGTTCTTCTATCCCAAGCTGACTTCCAGCCTGTCTCTTGTTTGGATTTGAATCTTTGTTGCCTTCTTTTTCGGAAGATTCGAGCCCGCAGAAAGGCTCTTTCGCTTCTGACCTCCCTGGCTCCTTTGGAAAAGAGAACATTCACGTTGTGGCTCGCGCTTTCAAAGAGATTGAGTGATACGCAGGCTCTTGAAATTTATCGGGGACGTAGTAATTATGTACTGTAAACTGAGACTTTGAAGTGAGGTAGCAACAGTCAGGTGCACAGGTCGGAGGAGAGGCTAGATATTTTTAGTACCATTACTATGAGTACTTGCTCAGCGAGTCGCGAAGAAAGGATCTACCCAAAAACATAACGCAGATGAGATGCTCGGAAATGCCTTCGAACCTCCTCACCTCAGAAGTACTGGTAATTCTCATTCCCGAACGATCTTCACACACCCCAAGTAAGTCCGATGTCGTTTCCGCCATATGTCTCTCAAGGTAAAGAGTGTTGTGGTAGAAATTTGATCAAACGCCCTCAAAAGCTACGGAGTTCCTTGAGTCCTCGAAGCCTGGCAGTTGAGGTCGCGCCTCGTTGATCTCTCTGTCCCATGTGCCTAGGAAGATTCTTTCCGAAGACAGTCAGTTCCCAGCAACGCCGACGTAGTTTCTTCTTCATCCTATTGTAGCCATCCGAACTGAAGAGGGCAGTGAGTGCACCGAGGAGCTCGGTCTCTGCCATCAGAAGCAGATCTTGGCTCCTGCAAAAACCCCAAAGGAACCTATATCCTCTCTTGCGCAATCTTCATGTACATGATGTCATGCTCCCAGTTGAAGAGCAGATTATGGACATCTGGCGGCCTAACGGCTTGGAAGGGGGAGGCGTAGTGTTTGAGGAGTTTGGTACGCGTCTCCTGGTTTATTTGCAGGAGAGTTGGGTTGGAATGGTTGAACTTCGGGGGCTTGTAGGCCAAGACTGGCGCCATGGTATGAGCTTAGTTTAGGTACCGACTTAAAAATGAATTTGACTTCGACGATTCGCGCGAAGAGAGGGAGGGCGAGAATGAACACCTCGAGATGTAGCTTGGCAGGAAGGCGGATGAAGGGGTGGAAGGTTGACATTCTAAAAATTGTGAGACTGCTTGATTCTAGTACTAGTCTTCCTATTTGTTGATGCTGATCCTGGTGTGGGATTGGAGGCGTTATGTTGTTTGTATGTACAAATGGGAATTTTCGGGTTTTGGATATTATGGAGATGGTCAGTAATTCTACCAGATGCAGTGCGAAAACCGCATTAAGGACTCTAACCAGCCACTGCCTGCTGCCTTAATTATCTCCAACTGCTAAATTGCACCTAGCAAAGGAAAGTTTTCGTTGAATGCTCAAGAAGCCTTGCCTGAGTGCTTGTTTTACACCCCGAAGACCCGAATGATCAAGCGCTTACCGGATGATCACCAGTCTTCCATGTCCTGAAGTCCCAAGAACCCTTATTTCATGACGAAATAAGAACTTTTGTATCCGTAGAACCATCTGACTCGTATGCGTAGAAGGCCAGGTGGGGCACGTTATGGCGCTCTCGCAGTCTGACATCTCGTAGACCCTGTAAATCGTAGAGGGGTGTCAGCTACTCAGGGGCTCTAAATCTTCGCCGTATTTTCCCATGAATTTGCAGTGTTATAATATTCCTTTTGCTACTCGTACTCGGGGTGGCGTTTATTTCTTTTGATTTCTTTGAGGTTTGCGTTCTGCTCTCTCGGGATGCCTGGGATTCTGGCGCCTTCGTCGACTTTGCTTCGGATAGAGAATGCGTAGTCAAGGCCTCTTTTGCGGTAATTTCCGGCATATTAATTCTGCATGCTTGAGGGTGCAAGGAGTCTGTCGGTTGGGCTTTCTTTACGTTGTTTACTGAAGAAGTGAAGGAAAAATTAAGCGAGAAACCGTCCCACATGTTCATGTTTCCCTGGAGTCACGCAAGTTTCAATTAACCACTCTTACTTGCGACGACGCTAGTGTGTGTTCCTATAGAGTAGATGATCCTAGTTCTTTGTCAAGAAGCACTGTTTGTTGGCTGGCATGCGTATGGAGCAACGTGAACCAACGAGGTAGAAACGATGCTCGGTGGACACTCCCATAACGAGCACAAAATGAACCACCAAAATGAATTTATTGAAGTGATATTTTGAAATATTAGTGATTAGTGATTTAAGGTCCAGATTAGCCAGGAAAGTTTCATAGATGTCACATGTTGAGCAGCGTTTTGCAGAAGAAAATGAATTGTGGGTGAATGTAGGCTGATTGGGGACCGCCGAACACGGACGCGCCCTTACCGTACCAATCAGGAAATTAATCACAGGTGAATTGTCCGCTCTTTCTTATCTGTGAAGTCAATAGACTTTGGGCTGGGCACCCTTTTTATTTGTCATGCTGCCTTCATGTTGTCCAAAAACAGGACCTGCTGATGCGATCTGCAGTATTCGGGATATAACCCTTATTCTGTACGACACTTCAACAACTGCGGAGCCAAGGTCACGACATCTCGGTTCAAGCCGCAGCAGTCACATCGGTCTCGGTCTTTCGAGCGCAACACCAGAGCATTGAACATCGAGTCCTCCACCATTGACACCATCAACATCGACACCTTCATCTTCCACCTCGTCAACATCAACCCTTCCGCATCACTGTCTTCGCCACAGGAATAGGTCACGATGGCTCCTCCGCGCCAAAGACCTGCGGTCCAAACTACCACCATGCAAAGCAATAGCCAGCACAGGCACCTCGTTACCAATATCCATCTAGGTGGCCCTTCCTCCTCTCCAAGGACAGTCAAGCCTCCAGTCGTGCCAGTGGTGTTCACCTTGTTCCCACTTCTCCCACTCGAGCTACGACGCAAAATCTGGCGGGATGCCATCACACCACGCACCATCTACGTGTTGAGGAACGGCAAAGGCGTACCGTGGTCTTGGAAATTAATTACTTCTTCCACCATTTCCTTGCTATCCAGCAACAGAGAGTCACGATCTGAAGGCCTGCAGATGTATGAGCAACTATTTAGTACTTGTCACATTTCGGGTCAAGGCTCTGAATGCCATGGGCCATGCTATGTTAGCTTTGCCTACGACTTGATCTACATCAACCAGACTATCCTTCACCACAATTTCGAATCCATATTTGTGGATGAAATGCTTTCCGGAGATCCATTTATGAACATTGCGCTGGACAGAAGAAGCTTGCACTTTATGGAAAGTGAAATGAAAGACATTGCAGACTCGAGAGATAATGGGCTTAGCTCTTGGCCATGGAAGGACTGTAAGCTGAAATACGTCAAGGAGCTAGTCTTAGTGGTCGACCATCTTCGACACCGAGATAATCGGCATAATCCTCCAAAGGTTGTGATCGGAGACAAGACGCATCGCAGTACACCAATCAAGAAGCAATTCGAAATCATATTCACCAACTTCAAGAGCAAGGTCCCAGAGGCAATACTTCCAGAACTCAGCACATGCTACCGAATTCTAGATCTCAGATGAACCATCTCAACTAAACCAACGACGATTCCGCACCACTATACGCTTAATGCCTTCTACCATTGATCTGCGAAAACTGAGAAGGCTGCTGTGGAATCACTGTACGATTTGGCGTTATCTTTATGTTGCGGGAAGTCTGAAAGGAGAGATTTGGTTCGGGAAGCTTGCATGATCTGCATATGAGAGTGTTGCTTACTCACAGCTGCTTGAGGTTGACTCAACCTGGTTGACTCGCATCTTGAACCAGAGACATAAAGCAATTGGATTTGGGTCACTTTGGCTTACATGGTTGATCATCTGGATTTCATCAGTCAATCAATGTAACCATCTCTAGTAGTGGCTGATTAGTAGCAGCCGTTATTGCAGTTGAGAGCTTCAAAAAAAAAAAGATCTCTTCCTTATATCCATAAATATTCGTGCGATAGTGTGACGACTTTTACTCAAGTATTGAAGTTCAAGCATTGGCCGTCGCTTTAGTATCGAAATTTTGCCTCCATACGTTTTAGAATTAGCAGCGAGCTACTTGCAAAAAAATCTTCATGACCCTTCTAATATTTTTTCTATCTCAATCTTTGGATCTAAAAACTTTCATGACGACAGACGTGAAGAGGATAAAGTTGGTCCTCTTAGCCTTCCAACTAGTGCTCCACAAATATGCGGTGACTCTGATACAGGAAGGCATTCCCTACAAACCCAAAATGAAGCCAATTTTAATACTTAAATCAGATCTTACCGAGTGACTCAAGCAACTTCCCGATCTTCTCCGAGATTCCCAAAACCAGATCAAAAACAATATCCCTCAAGGGTCATTGGCTCGATGAGGCAATGTAAGCGAGCAGGGACCTGAGCTCACCAATGGAGCCGACGCTTTCTCAATGGCGTCAGAACCCACAAATTTTACGCCCTTCGAAATCTCGACAGGGTATCATTACCTTTGATTATTAACAGTTCTTAGTTTCTTACTTGAAGTCAATATTTCTTTATCTCAGTTATCCAGCTTCAGGTTACTCCAACTTCTAACTCTATCGATCTCTTGGCATCAAGCTCCACCCCACTTTTGTATATGATTAGTGAGATTTTCTGTTCCGCCAAATTTTCTCGTCAACACCACATTATTATGGTGGATGAAACAGAGCCATTGCTGGGACGGGCACGCACGAAGTCAATTGACAATGGAGACTATAAGCTGGTGGACTTCAGCCCTGATGGGGATAAAGAGAATCCATTGGATTGGTCAAAAGCCTACAAATTTGAGGTTGTGGCATTGCTCAGCTTCATGGCTTTCACTGTGTAAGCTGAATCGAGTCGGTTCCTCTAAATATAATTTCTAATAATCGACATAGCTCTTTTACATGTATTGGTGTTGTCCCTGTAGCAGACCGTATCGTCTTTGATCTTGGTGGCGGGGAGAGCAAGGCTGCCAGCATTCTGCTCGTCACCGTCTGGGAGCTTGGAGAAGCTGCTGGCCCGTTTCTGATGGCACCGCTTTCTGAAATATATGGACGGTATCCCGTGTTCAATGTCGCCAACATCATCTTTATCTTCGGGGTTGTGCTTGGAGCTTTGAGTCATACGACAAGTCTCTTCATCTTCTCTCGCCTTCTCACTGGATTTGCTGTTGCTTCAAATGTCCTCAACCCCGCCATCATTGGCGATATATACAAATCAGAGTCCAGAGGCTCCGGAATGTCTCTCGTCATGTTTGCTCCCCTGATTGGCGGCACGGTTGGTCCTGCGATCAGTGGGGTCCTTGCTGAGACTGTAGGATGGAGAAACATCCTTTGGTTGTGTGCTGGTGTAGCCACCCTTTGCGAGATCTTGTTTTGTACTCTTCTCCGAGAGACCTACAAAGTCACGATCTTGCAGCGTAGAGCAGCTCGATTGCGCATGGAGACCAAGGATGAATCATTGCAGTGTGCGTGGGAAACTGAAGGTGGAGACACTGTACGATCCTGGGCGAAATTACGGACGGCAATCACACGACCACTCCTAGTGATGTCCAGTTCTGCTGTGTTACAGATCATGTCGTTCTATGCTGGCTTCGCTTTCACTTTCTACTACATCGTAGCTACGACCTTGCCTGGTATTTTGAGAGAGACATACAACTTCTCTCCAAGTCAGACAGGTTCTGTATTTATATGTTTTAGTGAGTATTCGTTACCCAAGGAGATATCCTATGCTAACAGTCACAGGCATGGGAGCCATTTTGGCAATCGTTGTGTGTAACCTCTTAATAGACCGCATCTATGTCAAACTGGCGAAATCTCACGGAGGCATTGGTCGTCCTGAGTTCCGCCTACCCTTCATGATTGGAGGAGCTGCTCTCCTGCCAGTCGTCGTTGGACTCTACGGGTGGGTGCCATATACCGACTCTTCAGTCTATTTGCTTTTGGCGGTTGTGGCTGCTCTTGGGTTCGCATCGATTGTCATTGCAATACCGATGTCTTCGTATATTGTCGACTCATTTGGGATTTACTCCGCTTCTGCTATGACGGTGGTGCTGCTCACTCGTTGTTCTATGGGGACGCTTCTGCCTCTTTGCATTCCCCTGCTAACTGATGTGGTTGGACTTGGATATGGATTTCTGGTTTTGGCGGCTATTTGTTTGGTGGTCATTCCTCTGCCTGTTTTGATGATGCGTTATGGATCTCGTTGGCGCCAGAGATCCAGCTACACGGCTGTAGCGAAATAATGCTGCAATTCCAATTCTCTCCAAGTTCGTCCGAGGTAACTTACAGAATGCTGGGAACCACGCAGCTTGCTTAATACGTGTGAAAGCGCTGCCTGTATTCGCCGCACACGCGCATTATGCTGGAGATAATTTTCCCCCGATGTGCATCGCTGTTTATGTGATGCAATTGGTGAAAATAGTGATGAGAGTTGCGAGGTCCTTGGCAAGTACCGGAAATGGAATAAAGCCCATAAAGCACGCCTGTGACACGCAGAATACAACCACCTGTCAAGAATCAAGTCCCGAAACTAAAACCTGCAGCTCCTAGTCCGATATTCAGAAGCAGAGCAAGTGTTTTACTTGGTACCAAGCCATTCCGTTTCAAGTCGTCGAAACTTCAAGATTCCAGAAAAATGTCCGCTTCATTTATGACAACAATTTAATAACTCCATATCTCAGCAGATATGTCTACTCTCACCGTTCCAGACTCTTTTGAGACGTGTGAGATGTGTTCGACCTCTCCCTCAGCAATTACCTCGATAGACGTAATGCCACCAAACCGGCCCATCACCTCCACCATCCAAGTACCGCCAAAACAAACAACCTCAACTTCCCTCCCCACTAAAATTCAACCCGACCCAACAATCCTCACGGAATTCGCCCTATACCCCAAGCTACCCCTCGAACTCTGCTTCAAGATAATCCACTACAGCATCCCCTTCTTCCCACGAATTCTGCAAGTCAAAGGCGAAGACGTTGTTGAGCACGGTTGCGACATTACACCAACATCAACCACTGTTCTGCTACAGAGAGATCATAGTATCCGGGCTGAGGTGATGAGGTATTATTCGGCACCGTTTACGTTCACGTCGAAATCGAGACGACATATGGGGGCTTTGAGGATCAATTGGGAGATCGACACGTCATATATTCAGTCCGAGGGAAGGGAATGCCGGAACTGGAACGTGGAATTATTCTAGGAGAAGTTATTTGGGGAGGAGAATGTTGATGAGGTGAAGGGAAACCTTCGTAGATTAGCGGGATCAGTTGACACCAGCAGCAGTTTCTGGGGCAGTATCCTGGGATCGGTCTGGGACATGAAGAATCTCAAGGACACATTGCTATGTTTTACGGTCTTCGATGAGTTTGTTAAGTTGGAAGAAGTCGTGTCTGTAACTGGACCTTGGTGGAAGAAAGAAAATAGGTTGATTGCGTTTACGGATGTTACTGCGAGGCATCTACTGCATGAGAGGCATGTCGAGTGCTATGGAAGGGATTCAATGCCAGGCGCGAGAAAGAGGACAAGAAGGTAGTGGCGCAGTTGTGCCACTTCTCAGGACTATGGTATGTGGACTATCGACATATTAAGCTGTGGGTTTTGGGACTGAGAAGGTAGTACTAATTCTCATACAAGACTAGCATGCCGAGGAAATGATGAAGAGCCTGGGATCGTAATTCTAAGACTTGATACGGTGCATCCAACATGCGCATGTTCCATCGTCAGTTGTAATCCTATCTCAAAACAGACATATCGATCCAATCCGAACAAGCCATAATCATCGCCACAACCATTCAGGCAGGCGAGAGTCCTGAGAGCCATCACAGACAGCGACAAAGCAAGAGCAAAAGCAAAACCAGCCAAACCCACCCATACTTCAGCCTATGGAATCACATAAAATTCAATTCTATATCCTTCTACTTCGACATTCAAGAATTCAGCGGTCGTTTTCAATTCAGCACAGTTTCTTTCTCTCCCCTTCTACACAAATGTGAGGGAGGGGCGAAGCTGCCTCATATCCCCCGTTCGATACAATATACCCATCGGCGACAACATGGATCAACATCTCAAGGGTTTTCAGGTGTCGATCGCCCGCATATCAGCATAACCAGCCGGAATTTTCTCTTTCTCATTCTCATTCTCATTCTCATCGAACTTCAGACCCGCTAGAGCAAGCTGCGAAAGGATAAGGGTTTAGGAGATCAGAGCGGTTGAGACGTGGAGGTGGATGGATATTTTCCCAAGACGCCACACCTTGACATTGTCGATGAGGGGTGTACGAGCCTCAAGACGATCTCTCATCTAATTAGTAGCTTGTAGCTTGTAGCCTAGACATCGAATATACATGCAATGAACTTACCCCTGACCTGAGGAACTATGGTCGGTCCTTGAAAATGGACTTAGTGTGGCGTGAAACGAAGTAGCAATCTTGCTTGACATCGAAATACCACACTTAACCTATTGCAGAAGGGAAATACCACCGCTAAAAATTCCACTTCGAAGGTGCAGCAACAAAGCTCATGATATGGTAAAGTCATCGATGGTATTCATAGCTATTAGTACAGCTTCGCAAGTACAACATAGCATTGCATAATCTCATCTCGAACTCTAAACACGACTAAGGACGACGGCTTCGTGAAAGCAAAAAACCACGCAGGAGAGACCTGGCTGACAATCATGATCAAACACTCTGACAAGTGCGTTCGTTACCTGAAGCTCATTGCATACACGCCAGACACCAAACCGACTTTCCCGCAATGCTCCTTCCTCTATCGCCATCCATCAAGTTAAGTCCCTAACGCAGAGGTAGAAGCGAAATAGGTATTAACAAACACATCGAACCCCTCACAACATCGTACCGAATGTGCCGTCTGTAGCGATGGCTTTTCTCGGACTCGATCGGCCACCCTCCTCGTTTGCTGGCTTGCGGTGTCTGAAAGTGAAACCAACGAAGAGGCTCTTGCTCATAGGGTCCTCTCTGTCGGCCATATTCTCCAAAGCTTCCTGCTTCTCGTGGACTTCCTTATACTTCGCCATATCGGCTTCATTGCTAAAGTCATCGAAGTAACCAGCGTCAGTTTCAGAGTCGAGTTCAGGGACGAAAGGAGCGCGTTGGGAGCGAAGAGTGGTCCAGTCAACTTCGGCAAAGTACTGGTGCTCATAGACGTCCTTGATGGATGAAAATCGCCTCGCCTTAGATGCAATGCAGCTATTCAAGTCAGTAAAAGGAGCTTAAATATTAAAGGGAAATAAGGACAAGCATACCTAGTGATGAAGTTCCAGGTGCGATTACTGATGAAGTAGTTTGGATCTTCCCAGACCGGACGCTTCAAAACCTCCCTCCAATGCTTCAAATTCTTCCAGGTCTCTTCAACGGTGGCACCCGCAAAGGGCGGGAAGCCAGTCAAAGCCTCGAAATGCATACACCCAAGACTCCAGTAGTCCACAGAGAACTCGTACTCGTCGCCCTTCAGGACTTCAGGAGCCATATAGTCAGGAGAGCCCACGATTGACTTTGCATAATTGACGTCCTTATCCCTCATTGATCGGTATCCTTCACGACGCTCCGCAACAGTGCGCTGCTCCATTGGCTTACCAAAGGGAACATATGTCTCTCCAACCTTCTCGAGCTTAACTCGCATAGATTCGATCTTTCCAGGGGCTAGGAAACCAGCAGCAAGTCCAAAATCTGTGAGCTTGACGTGACCAGTCGAATCGATGAGGAAGTTCTCGGGCTTGAGATCTCTGTGGATATAGCCAAGTTGATGAAGCGCATCTACAGAGCAGAACATCTCGGCGATGTAGAAGCGGGCATGACGGTTTGCAAGAACACCAGTATTATTAAGTAAGGTTCTGAAATCTCCACCAGGGACGTATTCCTGAATATTTTGTTAGCCCAAACAAAAACAAAGGCTTCCCAAGAAGCTTACCATAGCCAAGTAGATGCTCTTCTCATCCTGGAACGAGTAGAGTAGTCGGACAAGCCACTCACTCTTCGCATTCGTCAAGATGTCGCGCTCAGTAAGAACATGTCTAATCTCGTCGAGCTTAAACAGCAGCTTCTTGCTCATGACCTTCAATGCACAGACTTCGCGGGTATCCTTCTTCTGAGCAAGGAAAACTTGACCATAACCACCTTGCCCAACTTGTGTGAGAATTTGGAAATCGCCCTGGCGAAGACGAACGCGGCGCTTTCGCAGATTGGCACGTTCTCTTCCAGCATACTTCTGCCAAACGGGGTTGTAGGTCTCCTCGGGGGTCTCTGGGGGCTCGGGGAATTCGGAGCGGAAGTGGTTCAGTCGGTTTTGGCGTGCGCCAACATAGCTGAGGAGGTCGAAGTAATAGTCTAGGAAGTCTGCGAAACGTTAGATCTGACGGGGCTGGCATTAGAAAGGCCGTACTCACAAAGCTGTGTGACATTTGCTAGGCGTTTGACGTTTGGCTTGTGCAAGATTTCCAATTCCTCCGCCGTCAAGCCTCGCTGGGTGTTGTACTTTCGGGTAGTCTGTTGGGGTTGGTAGGGCTCCTGTCTGGAGATTGCGGCTTGGTTCTGAGCAGATTCTAGGCCATGTCTGGATCCTGGTGGAGTATTCTCTTTACCTTGCTTCCGCAAAGGACTTCCAGGGGCCACCGCAGTTTTGTGTAGGATACTATCGTCAACACCGCCAGAAGAATTGCCGAAGTAGGAATCGTCCACAGTCATATTGTTCCCCTTTCCAGGCGACAGTGGTGTTCCAACCTGTGAGCGACTACCACCGAACACAGGAGGAGCAATTTTCATGGCATTCTCGAAAGCAGTAGGTAGATCATTGGCCCCTGGAGGATTTCGATTCTTGCTCGGACTGCCTTGTGGGGTAGAGACTGGAGTGGTGAAATTATTTCGGCCTGGAGTGTTTGGTCGTTCGAAAGCTTCGTTTTGGCTTGAGCGAGTGAGGAGAGGTGGAGTAGGGACAGGTAGAATACCCTCATGCTTGCCTCCCTGCGAAGAAGGAAACAGATTGGTAATGAAGTTCGACATGCTGGGCAATGCTGTCTGTCTGCTGGGAGAGTTGGTGCCAGATGTCGGTGAGAGCTGTGGACGCCCTGCACTGAAAGAGTGCGTGGTTGCAGGAAGAGACTGCGGGCAAGCAATGGAGGGAAAGCCGTTGATTGAGATGCAATGCCCAGATTCACAGTGCAAGTGCCTGCAGCAAAGATTCGCAGCTGACGTTGGAGTTGTATGCAGAGTCCAGGATTGAAGTGGTTCTGAGTCGACGAGGTTCAAGTGGGGTGGGGTTTGTTTACAAGCGGCAGGCGCATAGCAACGGGGCCGTCGCGATTTTAGCGCGACTGCCCTGCCCCTCGCCTCTGAAACCTTAAATCCCCTCAACCAAAATCTCCAACTTCTCTCATCCTTCTTTTCACGTTAACATTACTATGATTAGTTCCATGGACAGTAAAGTGGCTGTATCCTCTTGGGCTTCTTTAGTTCTGAAGCGTCCATCAAATCAATCAACTCGGGAGATTTCCTTGTTCTAAAGAATTTACTCGCCACCCAAAAGCTGTAACTTCGACTTGGAGATGTTGACACTTGCGGTATCAATGATACCTTCATCGGCTAGAACATTCTTTCGTTTGTCACCGCTTCGGGATACCAAATCACCCTCTCGATAAGTAATTCTGCTACAGTAAAGCGAATGGAAGAGATAAGCTGCAAGCGCACATCTTTTCCCTCTTCTTCGTCTGCTTTTAAGGTACCCAGGCCTGCAGTTTGCTGTGACACAGAAGCCGAGGCAAGGTCACGAGTAGGTATACCAGAGTTTACCAATGAATGGGATTGTTTGCAATTTTGAAGTTTTCCGCGATATGGTCCCTATGGAGCTTGTCGTTCAATTCATTCTTCCATTAGAATCAAATTAGAAAGTTTGCCGGGTACAAGTCAGCTGCTTGGAACCCAACCCGGCTTCATAACCCCGCAGCATATTTGCCTCCTTGAAAATAATTGGGTAATGACATCACGTCGAAATGTGTTTGACGATGACATCACTCGTAACTCTTTGAAGGTCCCTCTGTGCAAGTGCTCTTCTCAGACCCGGAACTTTCAGTCCGCAAGCGAAACATGGTATGGCAATCATTGGATGGGAGGGGATATGGGTAAATCGCAATCAGATTCCTTCACATGGAAATCTGCAACGGGAAGACCCTTGGCAATAGCTCCCACCTGAGGGGCAAACTACTACCAAGTAGTACTATCTGCTTTGGATCTAGATCCAGAATGATGGTGGCGATGGCGTCTTCTCTGTGGCTGTTGACTTGCTCGTGTGCCACTACTACTGGGCCAAGCGCGTTTGTGCTTGTGCTCGAATGGATGTGAGACGGAATGATGAGCACCTTCTTGGTACCTAGGCATGCTCTGGTCCAGGCAGTCTTGGTCTTTGTCCCCCACTTCACTTCACCACTACTGTGCCAGACGAAGCAGGAGCTGCCTACCTTTCCCACCTACCCATCTGCCTGCCTAGGTATCATCCTACCCGCAAAGTGTTTGCGTTTGCGGCCAGTGAATATCAGAGGAGCCATGACGTCTTCCAGCCTTGTGTCGAGAAAGGCAGGAAGCCTCGTCGTCTCTCGCTTCCCTCCTACTTAAGAGCTCTTCCCATCCTCGACCTCCCTCTTCCTTCTTCATCACCTCTTCCCACGATCCAAACACTTCCAACAACTTCAACAATCCCAAACAAGCTTCCAAACACTCAACCTCAACTCAATCATTATGTCTGACGCAGCGTAAACATCCCCAACTTCCTCTGCAGCTTCTCTATACTATCTTCCTGACCCCTCATCCCTTCAGCCTTTCATCACCTCCACACATGGATGCTAACACATGCACAGACGCAAGGGTTTCGGCGAGCAAGCCCAGGAGAAGCTCACTCCTCAATCGCAGAAGTCTACCGGTCAAGTCATCGGCGAGAACCTCAGTGGTGCTGGTGACAAGGTCGCTTCCGCAGTCCAGCCAAGTAAGTTGAAGCCCTCCAGGATACCCATGAACACTCTGCTAACCCCAAGCAGACAGCGAGAAGTCAACCACCCAAAAGGCTGGTGATAGCCTCCGCGGCAACACCGACAGCGCTGAGAAGCAAGGTGGTGGTATCCTTGAGAATGCTCAGAAGACCGTCACTGGCGCCAGTATGTACCCCCACTCAAGTTCTCGACTGTAGCATTGTTGACTTTCCTTCCCAGTCAACTCCGTCACCGGCAAGACCGAGGAGACTGCCAAGAAGAACGACTTGTAGACACCTGACGACACTCTTCTCGCTTTCATTTCTCGCAAATTGTTGATAGACAAGATGTCGTAAGGGGTCTTTTCTGTTTTCTTTGGTGGCCAGATATTGATATGGTTGACTCGGGATACGCGTCGGGGTTTCTGGTGGTTCATGATGATACGATAAGAATTTGTTTTCCTTGCGATGGGTTCACGGATATGATACCGCCTGTGGGCTAATGATAACAAGTCATTCAACCAACCATTGAACACATCTTGAAAAGTGAAGTGAAGTAACCACTGTGAACTGAAATATCCCACCAAGCTGCTGAACGGTGTTCGGCAGTATTCAGTTTCACTTGACAGCATTGAAGCTTCGCCAGGTTTTTGAATTGTGCACACAAATCCATCTCAGCGTCTTCACCGTATTTGTCTTGAGTTCCCTACCATTGTATTCCCAGGGTAACATCATTGTATTAGGGGTCCGAGGATTGAAGTTGCTTGACGAAGTCAGGCGGGGCGGCTTCAATGACGTGCTTGGGAGTCTTGAGATATGAAGTGGTGTCTAGACGGTTTAAATATTAGTAGCCCCCTGCTAAACTTTTAGGCCGCTGTTAGAACCGGGGAGTAGCCTTATTCTCATTGTCACATCTCAACCCGAACCCGTCATCGAAGTCAACATCACCCAATACTTAAGAATCGAACCCGATCGCAACCCTCTCACCACTTTCTCACGAACTCTAACCAATAATCTGGAGCCACACAATCTCACACAACCCAGACATTCTTCCTCAAGACCCCAATTCCACATCAAGCGCTCCTCTCTATAAATTGACAATCTCTCGCGGTCTTCTTCTCAACTTGTACACTTTATATTTCCACCCAGTGATGCACAAAATCACACACACCTTCGACCGACAGCATGTCTATCGTTTGCAAGATTGATAAAGGAGCTATCTTTGAATGAGAGATTGGGGAAGGGTTGACGCCAGCTGCTAGCTGCCAGCAGGGAGAATTGGATGGAATTTTTGGCTATACAGAAAAATTATTGACGGCTTTTGGAATGAGTTTTTGGGGGGGGGGATCGAAGGCGAAGGGATCCTTAGGCTGAAATTGGCTGAAATTGGCTGGAGTTGAGGCGTTGAGGAAGGTGACCATCATGATTGACGGCTATGATGTTGCTGTTGTTGTTGTTGGTGCTGGGGAGCCTTCGCTTGATAAGAGGTGAATGGTGGAGTATCTGCCTGGATAGGGATGTGGCATGCGTGGGCTGTCGTATGTTAGAAGCTATGCCTGGGTGGGAGAGTCCGGAAATAAGTATTAGCGGGATCGTCTATAACATGACGGAATGATAGATGAGAAAGATATTATATGCTAGTATAAAGGAATTCTGTCTTGGACTTCCTTTGCTACGAAGTTCACAGACTGCTGCAATAGTACCCCACCCCCGCTATTCCGAGGAGACAGAGTTTACCAGCAAACATTGGCAAACGCACGGCTGCGGCGAAGATGCCTCGATCTAATCTAACCTGCCAGGCAGACAGGGAGTCAGTCCAATTTAATTTTTAGCACGCCCGGTTTGGTTCCCCTGAAAGCCTCTCCTGACCGACAAAAGCGAGACGTACCTCACTCCGTCCTCTTCCCCTTGCTCTACTAGACTTTCAAACCTCACAACTCAATCCCTTCACAACAACCCACCATGTCAACATTCACGCTCTTCCCCCTCCTCGCCGGCGAACTGCAGCTTCGAATCTGGGAACTCTCCATCCCAACCACCCCGTCCCTCCTTCCCCTCCGCCCCATATCCGCCCTCTCCACCTGTCACGACTCACGTACCGTCTACCTAAGAACTTACACTCGTCTCTTCAAACCCATCGCGCACTCCCTCTTCGAACACCCCATCTCCCTCTACGCCAATCTCGCTCTCGACACCACACTATACCTCGACAGCCAGTCTGAGTCTATCTTGCTCAAGAATTTCGACGATTGGATCGAGCCGGCGTGTAAGGATGTGGTGCAGAATCTTGCGATTGAGGATGTGTTTTGGAGACAGCCGTGTCCGAGACCGGAAATGCTGGTGAATGATTTGAGGTTCAAGATCTTTCATCCGAATACGGGGGTCAAGGGCGTGGGAGTTGTCAGTCTGGTGTTGACCAGTAAGGAGTATCCTACAGTGGAGGAGGCTCAGGTACAGGTCAAGGAAGGGGAGATCGGAGGGAGGGGAGTGGATTTCAATTATAGGAGGCTGGAGGTCTGCGGAGCGGAATACCCGGAGGATGATGTTGTGAGGGAGGATGTGAGGGCTGTTTTTGGGATGTTGGATGGTTTGCACCAGGCGGGGTATCTTGAGGGGTGGGTTGAGCCGGAGTTGAGGATGACGAGGATTGTACAAGGATGAGATGGCCATTTATCTGTTCTTGAGTTGGGGGTTAGTGGGATTGTCGCAAGTATGAGAAGGTTATCTTATGTTTGTGTTCATCTTTTGACAATACTGTAGAAGTTTTGGATATTTAGAGTTCCCCCTATTCGAGCCAGTGCAGTGCAGCGCTTTGGAGGGGTAAAATAAGGGTCATCGCGGGGTACTGAGCCAGCGCCACAGTGGCTGAACACATGGTCCTCTAGCCTGTGCCACCACTATAATTCCAGGGTCCAATCGCTAGTCAGGTACTGTAGTCAGGCAACTAAGATACATGGGGACACATCTGTAATTTTCAACTCCAACTCCATTTCTTCATCCAAACCTCTTATCACTCTTAATACTTCCCCAAATCCTAAGATACACACCGGTTTTCAATACTCCTCTTCCCTCAAGAACTTTTCCCTTCCTCAGGATCTTCATGCCGTGTGATTACGAGGGTTAGGATACCTAGGTACCTACCTACGTATGCTGGTTTCGAGGGGATTGAGGACTTTAGACCTGGGTGGGTGGTTCTGAGATTGGTGACTGTGCGGATTGTGTATGGATAGTTGTAGTGGTAGGTAAGTGAGCAGGTAGAGAATCTCACTGTAGCTGATGGTGTTGGGACTTTTTTACTGTTTTACTTCAGTCTTACCAATCTCATCTGATCTGTTCTGGCGATAGAATTATATTATACTCGATGAGTCTTTAGCCTTGGCCGGGCCGACTTCTCATTTGGATTTAAGTTTACAAGTCGCCTAATTTGATTGGTCGCTACTCTTTTGAAGTCTTATGGTTGAGTAGAGTACAGTAGTTGAGTATGTCAGCTAAATGGAATGTCTCCCCAAGTCAACGCCGTCGAAATGCTGAGCCAGGCATATTTCAAGTACAGCCATTACTTCTTTTCGCCTTCCACACCCATAGTATGGAGCTTCTCAGCTCCGATCTGAGGCTTCACGTCCTCAAGCTTCACATTCTCTACATCCCCAGTCGCCTTTGTCGCCTTCAAATTCGTCCACCCAAGCCCAAAACTCGAACCAAACGCAACAACCGTCGCTCCAGCCCCAAGATAAAACACCTTATTCAAAGCATCATTGTACGCCAACACTACCCCCCTAACCTGCTCCTTCTCAATCACCGTCCTAAACGCCGAAGCACCCACCGCATATACCGTCTCGGGATCAACATCCGGGGCGTACCGCTTCAGCGCCGGCTTCAACGCGTTGGTGAAGATCGTCTGAGCGAAAGAGACAAAGAGAGCACCGCCGAGAATCTGGCAGAACATGAGGAACGAGTTGGCGACGGCGAGTCGGTGTTTGGGTATCACGGCCTGGACGGCGGTGAGCGGCTGTTGCATGGTTAGACCGCGGGAGAAGCCTGACATGATTTGGTAGCCTGCCCACATCCCTGCGTTGGATGTGGGTGTTAGTGTGCTAAGGAGACCGCAGGAGATTGAAGTTAGAGCTGTGCCTGCTATGGCGAATGGAGTGTAATAGCCCAGTCTTGAAGCTAGGTGGATTGTCAGTTACGTTTGGGAAATCTTGGGGCGCAGTCACTTACTCAAAGCGCCAGTCAAGATCGACCCGACGACTTGGGAGCCAACAGATGGTAAATAGTATACTCCTCCCATACTCGGGCTTGCGTTCTTCACAACCTGGAACCAGATCGGGACGTAGTATGTAACCACCATCATGGAGCCTTGAGACAGTATCACGGTAGTGCAAGCACAGACAACGACGCGGTTCTTGAGAAGGTAGAACGGGATCATGGCTGTGTCCCCACGATGGCCCTCCCAAAGAAAGAAGATCCCGAGAAGTACGACAGCTCCGCAGAGTGGTCCGATGACGGTTGCTGATCTCCAGGAATATGTCACGCCTCCCCATTCGATTGCTAGTAGTAGCATCACGCAAGCGGGCGCGAAGAGGGCGAAGCCGGGTAGGTCGAGACGATTGAAGGTTTCGAATGTTGTTGGCTTGTCGGTTACAGCTAATTTGGCATTCGGTATTTGGATGAAGGTAAGTAGAGCTGCTGTTATGCCACCGACCTAAGGAAAATACATTAGTTTTTGTTGACATTTTCGGTTTGGAGTGTTGTGGGTTCCCATATCGCCCTGGGAGTAGCTTCAGGTCGAATACAGGACTTTGAGCTCACCGGCAAATTTATCCAGAAACACCAGCGCCAGGATGCATGTTGAGAAAGGATACCTCCAATGACTGGACCAAGGACTAGGCCGATGGAGCCCATTCCCATCATGAAGCCCAGGTACACTTTGTGGTTCGTTAGCGAGGTCATCATACCAGGAGGAGAATGGCATACGAGGTCTCTTGTTAAGTGGAGCAGACGAGGCAACAATGGTGAGCATTCCAACCGTCAGTCCGGAGGTTCCAATTCCTGATATTGCTCTCCCGACAATGAACACATTCGATGATTTGGCCAGGGCACAGATCAAGGATCCGAGCTCGAATATAAAGACGCCGCCGAGGAAGAGTTTCTGGAAGCTCACAAGTTAGTAGGGAAGCTTTTATTCGCTGCTCATGTGGGTTGGGGGTATGGTACCTTCGAAGTGTAGTATTGGTACAGTTTTCCTGAAAGGGGTTGGAGAGCCGCTCTGCAAAAACGTCAGTCAGGACAACACCACACAATTTGGGGATATTCTTGAAGGCTTACGAGCAGAGCAAATATGCCGTTCCATACCAACCAATATCCTTAATCGAGTCGAAATCATTCGAAATGCTAGGAATCGCCTACAGGAATAAACATCAGATGTACTATGCGTACTCAGGTAGATAGATGACTTACAGTAACGACAATCGTCATATCGAGCATAACCAGAAACATCACAGCAGTAACCCCAAGAAGAACTAGGTATAAACGAACGCCAGTAATGTACTCCGAGGCTTCATTGTCAGGACTAGCAGCAGCAGGCTGAGGCTTAGCATCCTCGTTGAATAGTGGAGATGTTGATTGGGCGCCAGCAGTCTGCCCTCTCACAGTCGCATCATCGTTGTGAACGACCTCCTTCTCGAGAGTCGCAATGGATGTATTTTCCGATAATGCAGTCATGGCGAAGAATAAGAGAAGAGACGTGAGGAACCAGTGCTTGAATGACACTGACGGGCTCTTTTTAGCTGTATTGGCGTCTTCTCTATATATGAACGAATGAAGCTGCGATAGGTCCGTCCCAGCAGTGACAGATCCCGTGTCCGACGGAGAGAAGCTTAAGTCCACATCCCACAGGCGGCTCTACTCGAATAAACAATCTTACTATAAGCTCGCGGCCAATCATTTGACCGGCTTGAGTGGTCTTGCAGGGTCGGGAGATGTGCGTTGGGGCCGTTGCTACGAAGTGTCCCGAACGGAGTTTCCGTCTTGCTTGAAGTGCCGGTCCGATTGATTGGATCCTCGATTCGGAATACGACACTTAAAGAGAGGGGCTGCTGCATCTGCTGTATTGCTGCCTGGGAGATCTCAATACTACTTTACTTCACTTAGATTCCTGATTCGTTATACCATACACTACCTAGTGACGCGCGTTTCAATCATCGCATGTCAGAATGAGATTATATTCGCCCGACAGAACTCCTCTATTGTGGTCCAGGCGAATCGGGTTCAGGCTGGTACGCTAAAATTACAATCGCCCATCAAGTCTAGCCAATTCGCATCGTTCATGTAGTCAAAGGTATCATCGAGCATTACATCTTCCATCCCTGTAAGAGGCACTGTTGGCTGTTCCTGCAAGGCTCGTTGACCATCTTGAGCAGCTTCTGCTGCTATCCTCGCTTCGTACCCTGTGATGGGCGTTAGCGAATACATAACCGGAGCTGTCTCAGAAGACACTACGAATGGTCGCTGCGAAAGATTGGGGTAAGCGGGAAAAGATATGATGCGCTCCCCAGTACCTACACTGCTGCACCATTCTCATCGCCCTCGCACAGCCAGTATGAAACGAGCTCGCTCGATCTCTAACAGGCCTCTTCTGCATACGATCTACCACCTCTCCGATCCGCTCAAATCTCGAGGCCAGCTCGTTGAAGTAATATGACAGGTCTACCGTCTGTCTGATATGGACGAGATCCCAGCCCGTTTCCTCAACGAGGGAGAGTTTGAGGAGAGTGGACAGTCCACGGCCCATGTGCGATAAATCTATCACACATAATCCTTTGTAGGCAGCAATAGGCTGATCGATGTAGCAATTGAGTAGCTTTTGGCTGGAGACCAAGCAGCCGTACAGCATGTCGATGCGCTGGGAGTTGATGCCTCCGACTGCGCGGGTTTGGAAGAATGGTTTGTAGATGCTTGGCTCGAATGTGAAGACCTCTGCGCTGTTGAAACTGAAGAGCATGATCGCTGGAAGTCATTCATTAGCGACCCCCCAGTCTTTCAAACAAGCAGCCAAAATAAAAATGCGGAAGACATACGATCTTGCTGGATGTGGACTGGAAGCGACTTCCACAGATTCTCCATCTCAGCCCTCACCATTTTCACTAGCATCCACACTGGAGCTTTCGTGTCATTGACCTTGACCTTGTCCGCGAAACATCGGTAGACCGGCTCTACAATGTTTTGTAACTTGCAGAGAGAGGCTAGGAGGATATCCGAGTCATATTCGGCTGTTGTTAGTAGGACTTCGCAGCAATGTTCTATGTAAGCCGAAAAGCGCATCACGTCAATTTTCTTGAGACAGAATGCCGAACTATCGAGTCAGCAATGGTCAGGGAATGAGAGATTGTTGTAGATAATTACACTGATGTTAGGAAGTAGCAACAGAGAAGTGCTCTGCGATCATCGAGGGTGCGCTCGCTCTCTTCTTTTTGCGATCTTGCCATGGTTACATCTGTGAGAGGCCCGTCGTTGTCACGCGTTGGTCTTGTGAGTCCGAGGTCGAAAAGCAAAGCTAGAGAGAGTTGATGGATCCCAGTTGACTGCCACGAAGGAATGACCGGGGAATAGTAGTAGGACCTAAATCAAAATTCCGTCAACTCTGGCTCTGCAAGACTTAGAGGATCTAGAACGAGAACTCACCAAGCATTGTACACAATCATTCCCTGCAGCATATCTAAGCTCTTTTCTCCCCTTAGCAACATAGCAGCCGAGATATCCATCAAGAACTGTTTACTAATCTCTATCTGACGGGATCGATCGTCCTGAAAAGCAACCATCATCACTGATTTGTACAACCACGGTCTCTGACTTCGAAGAAGATCTACAGACATTTTGTCTGGAATGGTGATGAAGGGGAAACGGGGTAGGAATTGCTCTTGGAAGATAGTGAGAAGAGCATTCGCGTCTTGCATTGGTGGGGGAGGACGGGATTCTTGTCGGGCGATAGCGGGTATCTCGACCCCGGATTGATTCAGCATTGGAGGGAAGAGATCATGTCCGCCAACAAAATCTTGGGCACATTGCGCTCCTGATGAGATCCAGCCAGCATGGCAGCTCCCTGCTGTTGGTGGCACCGCCCATCGACTATACCACGCATGAGCATTTCCCACTTATGTTCCAGGATGTTCTGTGGTGTCTACCCCAAAAAAAACCAACAGTTTGACTTACCGTTCAGCGGATGGGAATTCGGTGTCATCATGTCCTCCTGTAGGAGGCGACGGCTCGCTAATTCCTTGACTGTCTGGTGGTGTGAGATGCGAGGGCCTGAGAGGCATGCCCGGGGCCTGTGTACTCGAAAGCAGTGAAACGAGGCTCTCAATCTTTTGTTCTAAAGCGGCTGTATTGCTACATAAAGGCCATCAGAATTAATTCGCCAACGTCGAAATTATGATACACTCACGAAGCTGTGTTTGGAGACCGTCGTTTTCGTGTACTCCGAGGCACAGTTACACATTCTTTATTTAGACGGGAGCACCTGAATAAATTGACAGGTCAGTTTTGGTTTCCAACTTGAATGCAATAGTCGACCCTAGAAGACCGACTTTTACTTACCTAGCACATTTCGCATCATTCTCCAGAGGTAAACACTTCGCTTTCGCACGCGAGCAGTTCTGGCACGCTTTTGTGGAATGCCCAGGACCCGCACTACTCCCTGCACTTCCAGCTCCACTTCCCGGTTGCGTCTGGAGCATCATCCGGTCATATCTTGCCACAAAAGAACTCAAAAATACGTAGTGACACGGCGGAAGTCAAATGCAGCAGGTAGAAAGGAGAACATTGAATCACCGTTGTGACCGAGACAGGGAGATTCGAGACCTTTGTGAGGGATCCTATCGGGACAGGAGTTTGGGAAATGCCGTGTCCGGTGGATGACTCAGCCAATGGGAGTACTCGTACGGATGTGGAATACGATTCGCGGTTCGTATTCTGCTTCTGGAGTTAATCGTCGGCTGTCCATGTAAGTCCGCATTGTAAGCGAGAATATCTTCTGGAAATTCTCATACAATAATATGTGTCCAGGGCTTTAACCATCCTCCTATCATCAAGGTTAATTGATCCCTTCGCCATACATACCGGCGCTCAATTCCAGTGTTTCTGTCAATCATAGTAATGAAAGCCCGCATTGAACCCTTTCCAGCCTCGCGCCCTACCCCCATATAGTGGTATATCAACAAAAGACTACTTTCTCAAGCTGACAATGTGAGCTCAAACGCTGCGATTCCAGCACGCTTACATCGTAAAGATACGGCTTGCATCTCAGATTAGACCAGAAACATCCCCCCTTTCTCTCAGGTCCTCAACAGCGGACATTGGCCCCACACTGGTGGAGCAGGTAGGAGGCACAGGAAGAACATTATTGCAGCACCAGATGTCGCCTAGGGGGCCGGACGCGCGTTCCATTCGATCTCAAAATCTGTAAAAATAAACGGAGCGTATGATCGTTCAGAACTCTGAGTCGAACAGAGCAAATCCCCATTTTGAATATCCGATCACGTGGATTGAGTCTACAAGCCTGAATGTGCTCGACTACTTCCCGTAGCAAAGCCAGTCAAAAAGAATTTTCGTACGGTCGTCGTACAGAAGCTTTCAAGTGTTTTAGAAGTTCGAAAACAGTCTTGGAAGAGCTTGTAAGCAAAAACATGATTGTCGGCACAAGCATGGCTAGATTTGCTAGATGAACGTCTCCTGGCTCGTGTATTTCTTCAATCCAGTAACCAGGACAACGCACTCTCGACTAGAGCATCATTACTCATATCTTCATCGTTCACCAATGGTTCCCTAGCAGTATTTCTCATGCCCCGCTCCTCGCCAAGAACAGCAGATTGTTCCATTAAGAACTTCCACATCCAGTCATCGAGCAGGAAGGACTTGAGCGGGCTTAATTGACAGTGATTTTGAAATGATCGAAGACGTCCAACCTACACTATCAGTTTAATTTAGGAATTATCGAAGCTCTCTTACTCACCGCAGAATCTATCACTGGCCAGTACATCTTCAACTTCATGAGAATATCGAAGTTTGAGAGAAGATACACCCTTGCTTTATCCACGTCGCCACCACCGAGAAGCAAAGTGTGGAGATGGACACTAGAACTGACGACCAATATATGTCCGATAATGTAGTACACCAGTTTTCCTCCCTGAGATGCAATCTTCGATACCATCATGGCGTGCTTCTTGCACTCAAATGCCAAACGATTCTCGTTCCTCGGATCTAGGAAAGGAAAGTACAGAAGCTGTCGGTAATGATGATATCCGATGTGCATGGCCAAGAAAGTCTTCCCAAATTCAATGCCCTGGAAGTATTCGAAGTTCTCGGTGCTGTATTTTAGGACTGGTGGTAGCTCGTGCTCCCACCTGTCCAAACGATCTGCGAGTCGATTCACTTCTCCGATTTGAGTGGCCAATGCTCGTCCGGTTCCCAAGCGAAGAATTACGTCTAGAATTTCTCGAAAGAGATCTATCGTCTTTGCCATCTGAGTCCAAATACCATGTCGGGGAAGCTTCAAGCGAAGTGCAAGGAAGTCTTCCTCATCAAGAAGTAGAAGGTTTTCGGGTGGGTATTCAGCTCTCACAGGAGCAATCGACATATCTGCTGAGCTCCATTTCCCAGTAATAACCACCGAGAGGTATGTGCGTCTGCGAACTTCTTGTTCAAGTAGACTCAGACCTTCGGTCTCCCACAGACGGAGTGACTGACAATGAAGTCGTGCCAGGCCAGTGCAGATGTGCTTTGCCTTTGGGTCGCCTTCTCCTCCCAGGTGTTGCGAGATCAGAATGTAGCCCTGAACTGTTTCCAAGCTGGGCCGAACCATCTCTTTCTGAAGAAGTTCCAAAGCAGTAGCTGCATATTTTCGTGCATAGCCTTGAGGATCGCCTTGGAAATACTCGTTCGTCGAGAATCTGAACATCAGTCTTGAGATTTGAAAATCCAGGGCTTGCTCACCTGGTGGAAAGAGCTATGACGGCAAATACTAAGCCCCCGGTAATGAATTTGAGGCTAGCTCATTAACAAAAGTCGGTTCATGGAACAGTGTATGCGGTCCATCATGAATCAATCGAAAATAGATGTCCACCAGTTCATTCAGAACGGACTTTGGTGGTATCAACGATGCCGGATCATCTGGTTGCTTGCTTATTGCAGTGACGGGTTTGGGCTTCGGAGCAACAGAAGGTGATTTCTGGTTTACTGGTACGATTTGACGATTCTTGCTACTTGTAGTTAAGCTGCATGGCAATGTTTGGTCTCTGCACAGCTGACAGCATCCCGAAACCTCTCCGGGAATTGGGAGACATTTGCGCTTCCGGACCCTAAGAGACCATCAGAGTAATATTTTCACGAGAAAAGGGGAGAACTCTACCGGCAATTGCGGCACGCACTTGATCGTCCACGCTTTTCTGACATTCTGTAATGTCCAAGGTGAGAGACATGATGCAGGTTGCACAGTTTCCGAGGCGGGTGGGGAAATATGGATGTCATTGGACTGGTGCCCGCATCCAGGGATTCAGACTTGGCAACTAACCCCACTCTCATGTCACTATCTCGCCGCAATCTCGTCGAGGGTCTAGACATGGCTGAAGACGAGACCAGATACAAATTCCATAAATCCTAATCGATTCGGTGCAAGAGATGCCGAACTACGGGATCGAGAGTAAGAAAGAACTACGGTAGGGGGAGCTCTTTCTTCGAGTCTGCTTCAAATGTCTCTCTGTTCACATTCCTTTTGACTTCAACATCATTTCAAGTTGACGCACGATGAGAACTTTCATATCTACCGAAGGCATCAAGCCAGCTTTCGAGGGACCTTGGGATCGGTATAACTTCTCTCCAGCATCACGAACACAGTACCCTGTCCGAATATTTCGTGTCACTGGCCTTGTCGAGAATGAGACAAACTTGCTGGACTTCGAAAGCACAATCATCCGGGCAATACCAACAACCAATGGCATTGTCCCTGGCGATCTTTACTCTTCCATAACACTCGACTTTGGCAAAGAGGTTTGCGGCCCGGTGACCATACGAAGCGGACCAACCTCAACCGAACAGACCGTAGCCTTTGCGTACGCTGAGAGCTCCGAATGGGTGGGATTTGACAGCGACGATGCATCTTCTTTGCGACCCTCGGTATCAGATGGACATTTCGAGTTCCAGATTGGACCAAACGAGACTTACACTGTCCCACTGGAGAAACAAAGGGGCGGCTACCGATACCTTACTATCTTCACGAAAACTACAGATGCAATTCTAGAGATCAAAGAGGTCTCTGCGTACTTTACTTCGATGCCTCACTGGAAAAACCTCCGAGCTTACCCATCGTATTTTTACTGCAACGACGAACTTCTCAATCGCTTGTGGTACGCATCTGCATACACAAATCAATTATCCACGCTAGCCAAAGACCAATCTCGTCGATGTGATCTCGACTTTGGCTGGTTGACCAATGCTGTTTGCTGTACCTCTGGGAGACAGTCATAACAGATGCTCCTCGAAGAGATCGAACAGTATGGGCTGGGGATCTCGCGATCGTGATTTGGTCACAATTTGCGACTATTGGGGACTCCGTGTCCATGAGAAACGCTCTAGACACACTCTTTGATGTGCAAAGCGAGAAAGGACAGTTCCCCTGGTGTGGACCTCCCATTTGTCACGACAGTAAGAGTGATCTCGCCAAGTCAGCAGAGTGGCCGTATCTGTCGGACTCTTACCATCTGTGGACGATTCTTGTTTCCAGACATTTCTACCACTTGACGGGCGATTTTGATTGGCTGAAAGGAAAGTGGAATAGGATGATACTGGGGATGGAGCTTGCGGTTTCCAGGGTAAGGATATCTTCAAAGCATGATTAATCTGCTGACCAGAATAGTTCCGAGCTGAAGAGGGGTTGTACTACTGTGGGGAATACTGGACTGGGGCCGAGATCCTGTCGAAGGTTACAATCTTTCTGCCAACATTCTTTTCCATGAGACTCTCGTCAACATGGCACCTTTAGCGGCTCTACTCGACCATTCAGACACTGCCAGGGACTGGCTAGCATTAGCTAGAACACTCAGGCACAATTTAGAGAAATTCTGGGATCCAGCAGAGGGGCTTTACTTCGACAATCTCGATGCACCGGATCTTCATCCCCAAGATGGCAACTCGCTTGCTTGTTGGTTTGGAATTGCAGACCTTGGGCGAACTGCGATCATCACCACAAATCTGAGGAAGAGATGGGGCCCATATGGTCCAGTCAACCCAGAGTGTTCCGGACCAGTCTCGCCTTTCATCTCAGGATTCGAATTACAAGCTCTTATGCGTGCTGACAAGATGAGTGACGCTCTTCAGATGATCAGAAGTGCTTGGGGCTGGATGATCAACAATCCTGCCAGTACTAGAAGTACGATTCTAGAAGCTTGGGGAGGAGATGGACAGCTTACTTATCCATTTTACAAGGACAAGCCTAGTTACATTTCCCACTGCCATCCATTCTCCACAGGACCAGTCTTGGTTATGACTTTCGAGTTACTGGGTCTCAATATCACAGAAGCTGGAGGTATTTCTTGGGAGTTCAAGCCAACACCTGGTGATCTAGAGCACTGTGAGGGCGGTTTCACTGGGGTATATGGTAAGTATTCGGCAGGATGGAAGAAGGAGAGGAAGAATGGCAGCATTGTTTTCACAAGCTGGGTGCAAGCTCCTGAAAACACGATGGGAAGAGTGAGAGCCCCAAAAGGTGTTGGGCAAGCTGTTTCAGTTAATGGTCTTCCAACCAAATGCTCCGTTTCCGATGGATGCTTGTGGGTCGATGGCGTGAAAGGAGGCGAACGCCATGAGTTCAGATATCTGTAGTCTAGATTCGAGTAATCCAAAGTCACTCTCAAACCTCATCACATCACTGTCATCAAGAACGAAAATCCGAAATCACGCTCTCTTTCTCAAGTCCTACTAGTGTTTAGACAGATTATTGCCTGGTTGATCGGAAACACGGCAAGGAATGGGCATATGTGCAAATGGCCGTTCTGCTTGCAGATGATCAGAAACATTTCCAGCACCCCCTCCATTCAAAAGATGTCTCAACTACAGGATTCGGTAGCGAGCAAGCCCTGAGTCTCGGGGGACTGAGGGGCGGCGAACCAGCCTATCACAAGACGAAATCGCCGCAACCCACCCCTTCGTTCTTCCCCGCTGCCAAGGGAAAAGCATCCTCCAGACCCCGTTTCCCCATGATCAAATCTTTTCTCCACGACTTCACCCATCCACATCTCAGAACATGGCCCGAATCATAGTCTTCGGGTCAACTCACGACGTGTGGCGCTCGAAGTTTGCAGTTAACCCCTTCCTCAAGAATCCCTTGCCAGAGATACGAAGATATAAAGGAAGCGAGATCCCCTCTCTAATGCACAACCACATTCATCAACAGAAACACTGAGTTAAAAAATACAACGATGAATTCTTACGTTCTTCTCATTGCCCTTGTGGTCGCCACTGGAGGCTTCGTCTTCGGTGTTGATTCTGGTATGCCTCATCCTTCACTTGATCACTTCACAAGAGGTTTATTCACACAGTGCAGGCATCATAGCAACAACACTTGGACATAAAACATTCGCTGTTTATATGTACGGCCCATCAGCCAAAAATGCATCATTGACCGGTAGGTGCTCTTCCCAGAGATGTAGAGCGAGTTCTGACAAATCCCAGGAGCCATCGTGTCACTCTACAATGCCGGTCAAGCTTTGGGAACTTTCATCACTGGATACAGCGCCGATAGATTCAGTCGTAGATGGACGATATGCGCCGCAGGAATGCTGGGTAAACTTCAACATACTGTTTTCACTCAAGGCTTACCAACGGAGCAGCTACTTTCGGAGCAGCGTTGCAGACTGCTGCCCAGAATGTCGGCATGATGATCGCCGGCAGATTTGTTGCTGGCCTTGCTTGTGGCATGATCCTCGCCGTCGTGCCTGTCTATATCGCGGAAGTTTCTCCTCCCAAGAACCGTGGATTGATCGTTGGTCTGCAAGGCATGATGATCTCTATTGGCTTCATGGTTGCGAACTGGATCGGCTATGCGGGTGGGTATGCTTCTGGAAATGCTCAGTGGAGAATCCCTCTCGCTATGCAGATGCCTGGGGCAATCTTGCTCTCCATCGGCTGCTTCTTTATCCCATACACCCCACGCTGGCTAGTCGGAAAGGAGAGACATGATGAAGCGAAAGCAGGTAAGAATAACGCTCTTGAGATTTGGCACTGGCTAAGAACAGCAGTCATCATTCGTCTGCACGACGACCAGACAGAAGAGTTTCTAGCACAAGAATTTAGGCAAATCCACGATCAGATTCTTCTCGAGAACGAGGGACGAAATACTGGTGTCATCTCCTCGGTCGGCAAGCTCTTCTCCAAACAATACTTCCGTCGTACTGCCACCGCTTGTTTCATCCTGATGATGGGTCAACTCAGTGGATCAACGGTGATACAGAACTACCAGAGTATCTTCTACGCTGCTGTTGGGTACACCGGCCGTACGGGACTTCTCATTTCCGGCATCTATGGCTTCATGGGTGTATTTGGACAGATTGCGTACCTGGCTTTCGTGGCAGACAAATGGATGAGGACGCGTACGCTCTGTAAGTTATTCCCAAGACATTTCTGAGTAAGAAGATAGTTCGCTAACACACAGTAGGGATCGGATCTGGCTTCCTTTGCGTCATGATCAGTATCATCATGGCACTGTCCGCTGAATTTGGAACTGGGACAACAGACCAATCTGGACCCCGCGCTGCGATTTCATTCATCTTCATCTACTCCTTCGGGTACGCCTTATTTTTCAACGCTATGGTCTGGGTTGTACCTGTCGAGCTCTTCCCCTTCTTCTTACGCTCAAAAGGTCTTGGACTCGCCGTCTTCTCGAAAGCAGTTGTCGCCATCATTCTTGCCCAGATAACACCGATCGCCATTGAGAATGTACACTGGAGATACTATTCCTTGTTCATTGCTTCGAACTTTGTGGCAGGTTTGATCTATTATTTCTTCTTGCCGGAGACCAAGGGGAAGAGTCTGGAGGAGATTGCGGAATTGTTCGGAGACGCATTGGCGACAGAGCAGCTGGGAGATATTGACACCAGCCGTAAAGAGGGATATCATGTGTCCAAGCATATTGAAACTGCTTAAAGTGGCAATTTTCCACCTCCAAATACCGAGATAATGGTAAGATCTTATTGACATGGAATCTTTTCACGAGGAGATACTTCACAACCCATATAGCTATGCAACAGCTGGCTTTCAATGGAGAATAAGGATTCAAGGTTCAAACTAAATTCTCCCAGACTCTCCCGACCTGTCAATTCCTCCCTATCCAAACTAGAATATATCCAAACACGCAACAGGTGTATGTATCCTGGTGTTAGTAGTTTCTCCACCAAGCCAGCTCCCTAGTCAGTTATGATGGATCCTGGAATTTGTCAATTGCGACCGAGAATAAATCAACGGGTTCATCCATCCAAGTATGCAGATTATGTCTTCGCTTACACCAAGCACATCGGACATTCCCATCCATCTGCGACCTCCTCCCACAAGGGAACCAGAACTACGAAATAATTCGCATCAGTATCATGCAGACCCATCCAAATTCTTAGCAGAGGTCGATACTTACCGCTAACTCATTCTGGTAATTAATAAGACACCTTCCATTCTCCAGTTCTGGGTTATCCCAAACTTCTTTTCGTCCACTTCTGGTAATACAACCCGCTGAGATTTTCTTCCTTTGCTTTGCACTTCAGACATATCCAACGCGTGTATTGGTCGCAATTGCAGTACATCGAAAGCGATAGTGGGAGACCAGCCTCGACGCCCTTGTCGCATGCTGTGCAATAGCAAATGACGTTGTAGCTCGTTGCTAAAGGTTCGGCGTGAGGGCGCCGATGGGAACGAAGCTTGGTGTCACGAACGCGAGCTACGTAACAGCACTCCTACGACGAACAATAATTAGTATAAGTATGGAAGATGGCTGAGAAATATAAAATTACCAATTGAATTTGATTACCTCACAAACGTTAATCCCACAACTCAAGAAAGGAGTGCATTCACAGCATCACACTTCCGATTCCAATCCCTAACTTCGAGCCCTTCATCGTAGTGCGGTCTCTTTCCTGTCTGTCCCCAGGTGAAGTCATTTGTGTGTAAAGCGTATATTCCTCGGAATTCCTGACGTTCTATTAGACCTATTCCGTTACATAGGACTGTGAGCTTTAAGTTGTTGAAAAGCGGTGCAGATTGGAGAATGAAGTCGTAGCATTCGGAGTTTGCTGGGCCGAGATGGAAGAGGTCGAGAGTTCTGAGGTATTTGGCTGTTACACTTAAGATAGAATATTGCGAGAGGATAGATGGAAGATTAGAAATTGTGGATATTTGTCATTGGGTTGGGCGGTCACCAGATTTTGGAGGGTTGAAGTGGATGTTGGTGTTGTGCCCAGAGTCCTACAGATCCTACGGACATGCGAGTCACAAGGCAGACATGCTGCTCTCATTAGTTGATGAGAAAACACTCTGAATTAGTTCTACACAGTATTATTTATCTTCCGTTTTTATAAAGAATAGTTATTGTACGGGAAGTCTCGCCTTGGAAGAAGCTCTGATGTTGTACCACACGTGACGTACCTACTCCCCTTTTAATTAACAGAGGCTATTTCTGGCTTGAAAAGTTCCTGATCATCACTTCGTTCGTGCTCGATTGATCCTATCTATCATATCTGTACATCTGTACCTCACTTCTAAAACCAACTTCACTCCATAACAATCCTAGCAAACCTCAATTCCGGCTCCCTCCATCCATGGTTGAGCTTCATATTATTCAGCCTATTCAGCGTCGCCAAAACATCACGAACATCACCACCAACCTTCTTATCCTCAAGGAACACCTCCTCGCACTCAATCAACATCCTCTCATCATCACCCTTCCCCTGTCCATCCCTATTACCAACATTATTCCCTCCACTGACTAAAACCCCACCCGTGAGAACCAAAGTTAACACCTCCAGCCCACTGAGTCCAGCTCCAGGATGGAATATCATAAACCTTAAATCACCACCAGCTTCCAGAGCTGCACCCCTTCTCCGCGGATATTTCATCTTCCACATCTCATCCTGCACAGCTAGATGTACGATGGCGCCTCTCCTGTCCGGCACGATCCACTCCTTGAAGTCTTTTGTCAGTGTGTAAATATCATCCAAATACAAGGTGTCGTCCAACGCGGGATTGCCGTAGAGGGATATTGGATGTGGGAAGAGCGATCTCGCAGAGGGGGTGAAGAAGGGTTTGAAGGTCTTAAGGTGGATCGCTCGGGATTCTCGACATGCAGCACGACAGCTATCTGCGGTGTAGGTGCGGGGCAGAAGTGCTTTGGCCTGTGGAATTGAACATTCCCAGATCTTCAGGCGCAGTTCGGTTGGGAGGAGAGGGAAGAGTGTGAAGGCCTCCATTGTATGTGCGTATCAGTATATGATTGTTGACCCAGATAGAGACTGCGAGGATAAATCAATGATGAGTTGTCGTCTGTTTGAATGGCGGGGTTAAGGACGCTAAAGATCTAGGGCCACCTCGGTAGATTTAAAGAAAGCTTAAGCGACCATAACAAATAAATCCACTTAAAGATTGATGGGGAATGATCTACCAAGGGGTCATGGGGCAATGAAAAAGAAACCGGAGCGAAAGATGTGTACTACTGGAGCCCCAGGAAGGCAAATGGATTATCACATCTACTTTTCTACCAGTCGAAAGGCAGCCCTGGTGTGAAGCAGCCAAAGTGCTCAAACCATGTTTGGGGATCACCAGTAGTGAGAAACGAACGTATATGTCTGGTTCTGGAAATTGAGATTGGGATGATCTTGTAGAAGCTGTGAATCCTTGATTTAGTTCGTGGCTTGTCCAGAACCGTTAGATTAAGTCGCCGAAGCCTTTGAAAAATTGAGCTTCAGCTAAGCTTCGCAAGCTTTCATGACTGTGGTTAAGTGAGATTAGACATTTTCAACAGGGATACCTGCGTTACATGGGTATATGTATTCGATGGTAGCTTTAAGAAGTTCGCCCCGTCAGCAAACGGGCTGGCTAATCGTTCCATGCATCACCATTCCAACTCTTGCGCCTTACTTTCTTCCTATAAGCTTACCCAAAATTTATTTTGTCGATCAACACCCCAGTGAATACCAAAATTGCAAATGGAGGAACAATACAATTCATGATCCTCACAGTGCAGACAAACGACGACCGTCCGTTTCGCACGCAAGAAGAGGTACAACGTTGCGCCGAACATGTCAGCACGGCTGCTGCCAAGCCTTTTGCCGACGTCAACACCCAACATCTCCTCCTCGACATACATCAAAAAGCGGAGAATCTGGGGTCGGTACAACCTCATGTGAATAAATACGGACGTAGACGTATTTCCAATCGGACAGATCGGATGGTCATCCCGTATCGGAAAGATGTTGAACGCTGCAGGATCATGAACATGCCTCAGTGTCGCGCGAAAAAAGCGCCGATACATACGGACGTAGTCTCCGTTAAACATCACATCGGTCACTAAACGCGTACGACTCCTTCTACGCATCGTATTATCTCACCTATGAGATACAAGTCGTTGAACGAGATGGATCACATCCTCTAGGAATCCTCATACTCATGCTCCTTAAGGGCAAAGCTACGGACGTACAGCAGCATCGCCAGGCGACGTCAGCAAATGCATATTTCTGAATGCAGCTACCGCGAATACCAAAACCACCGAACACGAGATAAGCTTTCAGCTAGAGAGCTTCATATCAGTCAAGCCCTCCCATGTAAGCATCCGCTCTCTCCGAAGGCTCCACGGCATCTCCGAAACGAAAAGTCTTGAGTAATATCACGATCAGCAATCGTCAGCGGTACGCGCTCAGCTCTCCTCCTTTTTCCGAATCAAGTCATGGATCCAGCTTCTGCCTCCACATCTACATCTACAGCTGCGTCTTTTACGTTCCCGCCTTTTCAGAGACTTCCGATTGAGCTCCGCTTGAAAATCTGGACGCTGGCTGTCGAGCCTAGAATTGTGCATATCGAGTGGTCGAGACCGCGCCGGCAATGTCTTTCGCCAGACGTCCCGGCACTTCTGCACGTCTCAAGAGAGGCGAGAGCTGAAGGGTTGAAGATCTATAATCCCGCTTTCAATACGTCTGACTCGCTTACCCCTGTATACATTAACTTCGAACTCGACACAATCTTCTTCAGATGGAAGACCTTTGGGCGCAGGCCGGCGAAGCATGTACTTGCCATGATTGAGGACTGCCGACGCATCAGGTTCCTGCTGATAGATGCTTGTGTACGTCTCAATACCGGGATGGAGTTGATCAAGTTTGATAGCTTGAAGGAGCTTCAGATATCCGGTTGTATGGAGGAAGTCCCGGATGCGGTTGGAGACGCAGTTTTGTTCCAGTGTGCGTTCAAACCCTGGGTCAAGTCTATCCTGCCGCGAAAGAAGGCATATACTGTACCAAGACTGAGGTGCTTGGATCAAGGGGTAACATGCAGGGACCATTGGTGGTTTGGAGCTTGGAATGAGAGGTGTACGGGAAGGGTTGGTGGAAGTGAAGCGCAAGGATTGGATTGCTGGCAGCTGATGTTTACTGTCATCACTGACCTAGCTCATGGCTGTTTGCAAGAGAGGGAGTCTCATGGACTTTCGGTTGGAGGACATAGTATCACATAGCGTACAAAACACCCCTATCGATCCAGAGGAACATACCTCTTAGACTGAGGAGCAAGGCAGGTGTGTTGTCTGCTATCTTCAGACCTTCAGACCTTGAGCCTTCAACCTTCAGCCTTCAACCTTCCAATCTTCAACCTTAGCGTCACTCCCCTTCCTACCTCAAACAATTCAATTCAGTCTATTCACGTGACCACTGGGCGGTGGCCACTTTCAGCCATTAGTCCGGCAGAATAGTGAAGCTCAACCTCAAATCTGCGACTGCGAAAGTCGAATACCTCCCTCTACTCGACGTGTGTCAATTACTCACACCCTTCAAGATGCCGAAAGAGAAATCCGTCAACCCAGCGCAAGCTCAGCGCAAAGCCGAGAAGGCAAAAGCCATCAAGAAAGGTACGCTCGCCCAAAACGGCCCCTCCTCCCAGACATCCCCATCCCAATCACAATTGCAATCCATACGCCCAACCTGAAGCAGAAACCCTCTAAAAGAAACCCTCAGGCAAAGCAGAAGCCCAGAATCGACGCAACGAAAAATTGGCAAAGCGCAACCCAGCACACCTCGAGAAAGAGCTCGCGGAACTCAAATCCCTCGAGACAGCAGGGACCCTCACATCGCACGAGAAATCCGTTCTTGAAGGATTAGAGCGGGACCTGAAAGCCGTTAAGAAGGCTAGAGAGGCTCTGGGAGATGCGGCGCCGAAATTTGGTAGTGGGGAGAGACGGGACAGAGGGGAGCGGGGGGAGAGAGGTGGGAGAGGCGGGATGAGAGGAGGACGGGGAGGAGCTGGTGTTCTTGGGAAGAGGAGGAGGGACGATGGCGATAGTAGTGAGGAAAGTGATGTCCCTGAGGATGTCAAGAGTATCCCAATGCCGCGCGACTCGCCGCCGCCTGTGCCAAAGGAGGTCCTCGACAAGTGGTACCAGAAACGACGAGAGCGTATCGCAGCGCAGTATCCGGGCTCGAATGCTGCAGGAGGTGGTGGTGGTGGAGGAGGAGGAGTAGGAGGAGGAAGGGGCTCGAATGCGAATAACACACCGCTGGGCGCGAATGAAAGGCGGATTGGTAATGCGGATGGAGGTGAGGGTGGGAAGGAGAGGCAGAGCGTGGTGGAGGAGGCTAAGACTGTTTATGAGGCTAAGCCGGTGGTGAGAGATTTGAGGAAAGAGGCTACGACCTTCGTCCCGGCTGCTGTGAGGGCGAAGTTGGACAAGGCGAAAGGTGTTGGTGGGTTGGTTGAGCCAGAAGAAGCCGATGCTCTTGAGAGAGCTGGGTACATGGGGAAGAAAGCTACGAGTGAGGATGCCACTGGCACTGGAGGGAACGAAGGATATGCGTCACAGAAGGGATCGAGAAACGTGGCGATGGAGGAGGTTGATGATGAGGATGGTTGATGTATTGTGTAAGATGGAAATTCTGAGAGACAATAAGATACCCTTCCTTCACCATGGCACGATTGCCATACTTCTTTCGGTTCCTCAGGAGGCTTTAATGCTGATATGAAAAGCAATCTTTGGTGAGAAGTGGCTTGGGGACTGAGACCTAGGAGAAAAGAGAGCTTCCTGAGCTGCCGCTGCCTCTTTTGACTAATCTAGAGCTAACTTTCCCGGATTCTAGAATACATGTTCTATGGAGTCCAAAAGCTTTTCTTTCTTTCTTGAGAGCAGACCAGCCTGTCACCGCCACCTGCCACGCGCCTCTTGAATATACCATCTGAAACGAGAAGAAGAAGACATGGAGACAAGTACACCTCAATGGCGTGACACACAGCAAGAAAGTTACATATGTGGCTGGAAAGTTCTGGCAGGCATCCCAAGCGCGAGCAAGAGCATGTAACCTTCACTTCATGTTACTAGATTCAAAGAAAAGGAAACATGATTGTCACACAGCCTAACACGAAGAGAAGATCACAAGCACGGAGAAGAGTGGCTGAAGAACGAAGTTCATATATCCACAATTTTAGCTCAATCATCTACTGATATCCTGACGTGAGAAAGAGCTTCCGGTCACGCGTCTATCCTTTCTTTTTCCCCCTCCAAGTGCAACCAAAGGAAATACAAAGTGCAGATAAGGCACCTCTTACATAGAAGAGTGTGTCCGAATCCTGACACAGAGTAGAGCGCTCCACTACCCCATTCCATTCTCAGCTAGCAAGGAAAGCAAAAGAACAAAGCAACACAAATAGGGTATCCTCCACCGGAACACCTCAAGGCCAATAACCAGCCGACCAGCCAACGCCCGAACGTACACAAATAAAGAAGCTTGTTGGAGAGAGAGCGGAGAGACATCTCAACGGACCAAGATACTGCGACCCTCAATACGATCCGCTAAGGTAACGTTTCCCTTGACAGAAGTCTCATTGCGACGAGTCTTCCTAATAGGACCAAGATCCAAGAACTGTGCACCATCGCGCTCCCAGAACCACTCCTCCTCAACATCAGCAGTGTTGACAGAGACTAGCCGGCCAGGAGTGCGGATCCACTCGTTGGCGTAGTGGATGAGATGGAGACGACTTGAAGCCAGATTCTCAATGTCGGCTGGGCTGCGGCAGTGCTTGCTCTCGAGCTTGACCATGGACTCGAGGCGGACGGTGAGACGGTAGACGCCACTGGAGGCGCGCGAGATGTTCTGCATGAGAGAGAGGTTGCCGGGTTCGGCGGCGCCGGAGAAGTCCATTGTTAAGGAGTGGAGGTTGTTGACGATTTGGCATCTGTTGGCGCGGAGTTGGAGGAAGCAGTTCTGGTATTCTGGCATTCCGCTGTGAATGCAGTATTAGCTGTGTTCTTGCTTGCAGGAGGGAGAGTGTGAATTCAGTGGAAGGGAGAGGGGAACTTACGCCCAGCTCCATTGGAAGTACATGTGATTGAGGGACTTGATGTCGTACATGGTGAACTTGTTGAACTGGGGCTCGTTTGCGAGGGTGAGGAGGTAGTTGATCTGATTGTAAGCCTTCTTGGCCTCCTCCTTGAGGAAATTGTTACACAAAGCAACCTGGTAGAATGGCGGGATTTGCTTGTCGTGACGAAGAGCAAATACGTCGGAGGTGACATAGATCATCTTGCGTACTTCAGCGGGGAGCTTCTTGAAGGAGAATGGGACAATCTGCTTGAGATCCTCGATGGCAGCGGCCTTGCACTCAGTGATGGTAGGAGCTTGGAGGGCGTTGGAATCCGAGAAGGCGACGTTGGAATTGAGGTTGATGGCAATGGAGTGAGGAATTGGAGAAATAGCAAGAGAGTTGTAGAGCTGAACAGCAACGGACTTGTCAGCGAGAACGAAGTCACAAAGCTCCTCTTGAGATAAAACGCGCGACTCGGTACCGTTGAAGCCAATAAAGATTGAGCCATTAACAGGAAAGATGCTGCGATAATCAAGACCTTGTGGAGCTTCCTTTTGAGCGCGAGCAATGTGGTCAGCCAGAGCAGCCTCGACGCAGGCGCGATCGGCGAAGTCCTTCCAGGTATAGACACGGGTCTGCTCCTCAGGCTTGGGAACGACTAGACCAACTGTGTCAACCTTCTTGGAGACGCTATTTGTGATTCCTAAATCTCTTCGAGTGTTCCGTGCTTGGAGGCGAGCGAGACGAGCCTGTCGAAGGGTAAACTTGCGAACAATGCGTCGGGCGTGAGGGCCAGGACTGCCACCGTTAGAGATGATGGAGGCGTCGGTGGAGCTCATGGTGAAGATTTAGGGTGTGTATGGGTTCAATTATGTAAGAGTGAGAGGCTCAATGAAGCTGCAATTGAAATTGCTGTGGTGGTTCTGGGAATTGGGGTTTGTGCGATTGCAGTAATAAAAGACGGGAGAAGGACGAAGGCCAGGAGAAAACCTGAGGGTTTTATATTGACTCGTGCGCGAAAAGAAATAGAGGAGGCTGGTTCTTTAGTGTGGGCAGAGTTTTTCCGTGCATGAAGGCATCGTGAGTGAATCTGATATTCACCTTTGTTAGGCGGCTTTGGCAACTTCGGCGGCCGAGGGCGACCCAACTCATGACACAACAACTTCTCTGGCTGCACACAAAGGGAAGAGCTCGTTTGACGTGTGTAGAATGATACTCATGATTGATTCAGAGTAATGTCCCGAACTTTAGATAGCTGAGGATGGTCAAGTGGTTGTAATTATCGAAATGGGATTCAGGGCCCGAAGCGAAAATGACTATATTTGTCAACAACAATGTTGCTGGGGTGACCCACTTTCAAAAAAGACCTTAGAATCAAGTGGCCTTCCACAAATCTTCCACAAATGACTAAAGGAGGTTTACCATCGGTAAGAGGTTGCAATCAATCGTACCGCGGGTTCTTCAAAAAACCAAGGTCATGTGGAAGTTTGGATGATAAGCATTCAGAATCACGTGGAATGGAACTGAAAAATGCTGAAGCAAAGAAGTCCAATGAACTCTCCTATTTGTTGCTGAAAATGACTTCCTGCCTGCCCTGGGATACCATTCAACCCAGTAGCAGGAAAGCTCAGGTCTCTATACAATCATCTACCGCAAACAGAGACCACAAGTCATCACCGTCGTCACAATCAACCCGCTCCAACTGACTGTTTCCTCCTCCCATCCTCCCTATTTGATTGATACACAGTGCCGAATAGCATCGCCAGAGCCGATGATCCGTGCCTCCATTCTCGTATACTGAAGACACGTTCACAAGCCAATCAGGGAGATTGCACGCACACCACACTCAGAATCCACCGTTCGATGTTGCTTCGCGAGTGGAAGTAGAAATTATATGCGCAAAGACGCTAAGCCTCCATGCAATATTACCAGAAAGAGAAAACAAGAATGTGTGCGTTGTGCCGCACAAGCGTATTTACGTCGTCGTCCGAGAAGACTACTGACAATTATGTGTACCGAAGTCCTGAAGTCTAAATCTCGGTCTCGTCATTATGCCCCAGGAGAGTGGTGCTCTCGTGGAAGCTGGTCATTCTTTCCTCCCAGCCAAATCCATTAAAGCCAAGTAAGAAAATTGTATATGCAGGTCGAAGTCGATGAGGCCGTGAATCGAAAAAAGGATCGTCGTTCTGGACATAATTAGGTGTGAAGTGGAGGCTTGATGTCCACAAACATCTCCGCACATGAAACCGAAGCCAGTCTTTCCACATGACCAAGATCGGGGGTCTCCTTTTAACTCCATTTTTGTGTTACCGTACGCCGATGGGTGGTCGTGGCCCTAAACTGCTCTGGCTGCTGTGCGCAGACGGCTCCGAGTCAATGTTGGCGCTGTCACCACTCCCCGCGCTAGCGCTTGCACTACCCGTCAGACTTCGAACTTGTATAGGGCCTTTGGGTGGATGAAGGGCGCTCACCCCAGCATATTGCTCAACTTGTTGCGGCGCAACTGAATTGCCTTGACCAGGTGGATGGCGCGGAACAGGCTGCCTCATACCTCCTGGAGGTGAAGGTCTACCGTTCATCGGAGGGGGCCCATGTGCCCATTTGGGGGCGATGGTCTACCACCTCTACCCATCTGTGGACTGTACGGATTGGCGGGTGACTGGCTAGCTCTTCGAGGGTAGGCGCCGCCCTGACCGTTAGACCCCAGAGGACCGCCGTATTGTAATTCGTCCAGACGTGCTGCCGTTAACGAGTTGGTCCTAGAATCCATTCCCATTTGAGCTCGGTCTACATTGCCGTATCGATTAGAAGAGTAGCCCAATAAGGGATCGTCCATTAGCGAGTCGTGCAGACCAGGAGCTTGACTGATTATACGTGCGCTGGACCTGTTTCTGGGAAAGTTGGGGCGCATGAATCCACCACCTCTACGTCCTTGAGGAGCATCACCAAATTCGGGGTTCTTGCGGATCTGACTTTGACTTGGTCCGGCTTTTCTGTTGCGTCGAGAAGTGACACTCATCATATCGAAATTGTCAGGGTCAATCATTGGGACCGGTGGACCATCCGCAGGATCAACGTAGTCGTCCTCATCGTCGTCATCAAATCCTCCGTTCCGGACTGATGGAGTGGGCGGTCCTCTGCGTGGAGGAGGGCCGCGAGGGCCGCCACCTCCATTTCTCATTCTCATTTCTTGTTCTCGCAGAGCAAGCTCTCGTTGACGCAACATAAGCTCACGTTCTCGAAGGGCAATATCAGCACTGTCTCCGCCGTAATTCGATTCTCCAGACTCTGGAATGTCGTCGTATAATACCAGATGACTGAATTCTTCTAGGTCGTTTCCTTCCAGAGATCCACGTCGAGACTGGTTTCGAGGAGGATATCCGCCACGACCGTAGCCGTTTGAAGGTCCACCATTCATTGGGGGTTGCCCTCGACGTATCATGCCTGGTGGTGGACCATTCATGGACGGCCCTCTCCCTCGACCTCTAGGAGGCCCATTCCCATTGACCGCTCCATTTATCATTGGCCTGGGAGGAGGTGCTGAGGATAATCTAATTGGAGGATTCATAACAACAGGAGAAGCCACAGCAGCCGTATCCTTCCTCTGCTGGTTCACAATATTCAAATTATGTAAGATGGTGTAAAGAGTCTCGATCCTTGGAACCCGAACACCGACGCCTTGTGCGAGTTTGATTGGTGACCCAAGGTATGTCTCAACCTCCATCGGTCTTCTGGCCATGAAGTCTTGGTACATGATGCTGTTCGCGTCTGTAGGCTTAATCATCTCTGCCATGACTTTTGATTTGAAATTCGCTGGGAAACTGCAATCTTGAGCTTGGGCGATTGTAAGAAGTTCGTCAAACACTTCAGAGACGAGTGCTTTTACACCAACTTTTTCAAGAAGCCCGCCGTGGGTTGGGGTTTCGAAAATTACACTCAAAGGATGAAAAGCAATGGGACTGGATGTAATGATTAGCTCAAGTTCGAGGTTGTTATCAATATTGCAGTGTGCTTACCCGATCATCCGCTCGTACTGTTGTTGTCGAATGTTGGTGGACACATGACAGTCCACTTGTCCACTGCTCAGTGTCATGGCCAAAGCATCTGCCATATCTCCTTGTATAGTGCTGGGCATCGCAGGATTCTTGTTTGCCGGTCCTACCCATACTTCTGTTGACCCCTTGTGTTCAAATTCGCTCGCTCCTAATTGTATAATTTCCGCGCCTGAAACAAGAGACAGGACAACGTTGCTCGGAAATCTCGATTCAAGTTGCGCCTCGACTCCTAATGTGTGTGTGGTGTTGACAAGAATACATGTATGTTGGGGTGTAACGACTGATTCGATTACGGACGCAAGGTCGTAGACATCCGGGAGGGCCTTGACGCAAAGGAGGACGTAGTCGAATGCACCATCTTTGATATTTGCGGCATCTTCTGGTGCACGCACAACTGTTATGTGCATTAGCATTCAACCGCATAGTCAAATGGCGGGTTTCAAAGCAGCTTACCATTGCGAGGCTTAAACCGTTCATTTCCAAAAGATGTTGATCTAGAAGAGTTAGTAAATTCTGCCGACGTGAGGACCGCAATTGTTCGGACGTACTTGAAGGAGATTCCGTATTGGTGAACCGCGTCAAAACCACTCTTCCACACCAAAGTCACGTCGCAGGCATTCGTGGCTTGAAGTCGCCAGGACAGGAAAGCTGACACCGCATTTCCGCCAACTATACACACTCTCATTAGTTCCATCTCCATATTAACAATTGATACATCAGCAGACAAATGAGAAAACGAGAGTGTTGCTAGGATGCTGAGAGAGTTTCCGGTAGTCGTAGGGAAGAAAGTGCGTGTGGAAATTTATCAAGAGCAGTAGAGACGGGTGGACCAACCTGATAGAATCCGCAGGCGTGGAGCAGATGGAGCCATCTTGACCAGATTGGGAATGCCTCTTCACGGCGCCGTCTGTGGGCTGCAGCAGCTGTGTGTGTGATGGCTTGGTGCCGCCGTGGTGAGTACAGCTGGCCGAGTCGCCTTCAAGTCGTCGCCTTCGTGTGTCGTGAATGGTTGTTGCTTCTGCTGCACTTGCACCTCCTGTCTCGGCACCAAACGAAGGCTGATGCACTGGGCGGAAGATCCTAGCAGGGGAAAAGGTGTGGCAGAAGTGGCAGAGGCAGAGGAGGTGCTATAACGAGCGTGACGCCGCAAGAGAATGTGCCGGTCTCGAGCTGCAAATGGGGGCGCGGGCTGGAAGAGTAAAGAGCGTGTGTGTTTGAGGACTTCTGGCTGAGGAATGGGCCTGCGAGATGGATGTCGTCTGCGGATGGGAAAGGGTGGGAGGAATAAGAACAGAGCAGAGCAGGTTCGCGTATGGGACGTCCAAAACTGGGCGTCGACGTGTTGGATTGGCCGGCAGGAAGATTACTTTAGCATCTGCTGCAGCAACAGGGCCATTGAGCTCGGGATCCCTGAAGAAATATTGTCCGGTGGCTCGGGGCTGTGGGCTGGGCCAGAAAAGGGAGAAAGGGAGAAAAGGGGTCCTGGAGGCGGATTGATTGTCTGAGGATACTGTAGATCGAACGAATTGTTGGGTATCTTCGCAGTGGTGATCGAGGCTGCTGCGGGCGGAGAAGAGGAGAGGAGAGGAGAGTGGTGATGGTGGTGGTGGTGGTGGGAGAGCAGCAGCAGAGCAGTAGAGCAGACCAGACAAGGGTAGGCAGGGCAGGATGAGATGCTCAATCCCGAGTGGAAGTCCGGGAAGGGAAGAAAGGTTGAGGCGAAGACGAATTGCCTAGCAACTGTAGTGCCGTGCAGTGAAGTGTAGTGTCGTATCGTGTTGTAGACCTGCAGTGGAGTTGATGCTGTCGTGCTGTGCCTTCAATGCCAGTTGCCTGGTGCGGTGCTGGCCTGTTGCTGGTGAGAGACGGTGTTTCCTTTCACGTTGACCTGATTCTCCTTTCCGACGTTCCTCGTGGCCTGATCTACCCTTTCCTTTCTTCGCTGCCCCCCTCGTGGGAAAAACTCAGCACGTTCGCCGTCCGAACGGAGCCGAAAGGATGTCTACGCCTTCCTCCATCTGATCAAGCCCAGGCTACAAAATTATGGGTATCAGACATCGATATTTCATGATCGCCGCAGGCTATCGACTCTGTCAGGTATCTATTTTCGATTTTCGCCTCCCAAGGCTGGATGAAGCAGCAGCAGCAGAAGAGGCTGCACAGCAGATGATCCGACCGAACAACACCGGATCATCAACCGCGACTTCACTTGCAAAAACACCACCAGTCGGATCTGCATAGGGCACAAGGCCATGCATAGCTGTACAGTACCTGCTGCGCCGTGTGTCTGCTCTACTCTATGAGCGGTGATGAATTTGTTGCAAACCATGCCAAGTCCCCTTATTGAATGACCCAGAGACTGAATTTGAAAGGTCCGGATCGCGGGCGAACAACCACCCGATATGTGCCCTCAATCAAGCATTGTTTGGTATACAGTACATACAGTGACAGTTATTAATAAATACAGTCCTCCTGATGGCCGGGTTGGCCTGATAGGACATGGAGGTCGGGACTGGTACTGTACTGTACGCTTCTCTCGCTCTGATCAACTTTACACATCCAAATTCGAAGCCGCGAAGAACACTTAAAACTTTTCGAATCACCCCTTCCTGCAGTGTGAGTGCGAAGCCCGAGACTTGCTGCATTCATTAGTGGCTGCGATTCCCATCAAGCTGAAAGAAGCTTTTAAGGCTTGCATCTGACAGCACTTCAGACAGAACAGCACATAAGTCAGTTGTCTATCAATGAAGCAGCCGAGGCCGTGGTGGAAGGTCGCAGATAAACAAGCGTTGTATGTTCTAAAGTCAAGCTGACTCGTCAGCACCTGATGCTCTGTTTATATCCGAGGATACTTTCCCACGCTGTTTTACTTTCACTGTATTGTACTTCGTAGTACTTCATGTTCATATCATGTTGTGGAGGTCTTACTAGTTAGTGCCTCGTCATCTCATCCTTGTACCTGATTGGGGCAATCGGCACAATCCTCACTGCCCTGCCCTCTTGGGCCGCTGACGATATTTTTGAGTTTGAGGCGTCAGCTTGGCAGCTACCCCCAGCACGAGCATCAATTAACAGCGATGAGTCGCCGCAGGGATGAACAACAGGCTGTGCAGATTCGCAAGATTGCGATAACAGGGGCACGCAGAATGGACAGTGGCTTTTGGGCCTTGGCCGAGCCAGAGCAAACCCGCTTCCAAGAACATCAACCTCCAAGATGCCTATCCGTAATATCCCAATTCTGCTTGTCCACCGCTTCGTGTTGCTCTCTTGTAACCCCAGCACTGTATCCGACCAGGCCATGCTCGCATTCCGAGTATTCGTACACGAAGAAGGCATCTGATTGGTCTATAGATTGTAATCGGTCAGATCCCTTTCCCTTTCTCTGCCACCACCCAGCATCTACGAACAATAAGACGGAAAACCACGCGTTCTGCTCCTGTCGCCCTCCAAAGCTCACAGTTCCAAGCTCCACACGGAAGCTTAATCTTTTTCTTCTGAAGCTCCACAGCCGTTCCTCCCGCGAGCTAGTAACCAAGGAACGGTGGTTGGGGTTGTGCCGCGGGCAGAAGCCGTTGGTTACAGAAGCCCAGTTCAGGTTCATCGGTTCCTTTTGTGTACCTTTTGTCAAGTCTTACCGAAAGGGCTTGAACTTGGTTGGACCCCTCCAATCATTCGGCAGGACATTGTCACCAACTCACCCTTTTTCATTTCTTTCTTGAACTGATTTTCTCAAACCCCCAAACTCCAAGACTTTCCTCACGAACCAAGAACAAGGGCTCCTATCAATAATGACGGCATTTGTCTTGGATTTCCACAGCGCGACCAGGCTGTGTTTTTTTCTTAGGTGACCCGGAAGTGACAGCAGGGCATTGCAGGAGCGCATTGCAGGTGCGCATACCTGACCGTGCCTTCGTGCCATGAAGGCACAGCACAGACATGAACTGACCTCCTTTCCTCATCCGATGTCCCCTGAATATTCCAAGGTAATCGGGGGTGCCCTAAACTCAATTTCGGGCACGTCCTCACATGCAAGTCAAAACCGGTATTTTTCAGATAAGAAAGACTTTTTCGATAAGCATTTAAGTGAGCCCGAGTGCCCCCTATTCCCTATGCTTACCCCCCCTCCACCCCCCTTTCAAAGTTAGCCGACGGCATGTCCGGAAAGCAAATATTGAATTTTTTCAGAAAGTTCGGGACGCTTCGCGCTTCGTGTTTGCTCTCTGCTCCTTTTCTTCTCTACAGCCAAACACCACCAGGTTGAAGAAAGTCGTGGACTTTCCACACCGCACGGGTGACATTCTCACGGAGGGAAAAAGCATGTATGACGTTGGACTTGGCACGCTTGCCCCCTGCATCGTACCACTGACGCGAAACACATTCCCCGGGCACGGCGTCAAGTCGCGTTGCTGCCCATAAGCCACAATGCTCTTGCCATGCCTCATGCTTTTTCGAGCTTGCACCTAGGTGCACCGCACCGCTGGCACGGTTCCTCTCCCGAACAAAGTCCACCACCACTTTCTATCCCCATCACAGCTCATCCCGAATCAGTCCCGAGGTCCTTTGTCTATCAAATGAGGAGTGACGGGGAGACAGCCAAAGACTGAGGATTGGAGGGTTCTAGAAGAAGGATCTTCAAGAGAAGGAATCGAACGAACTCGAATGAGCCGCAGACTAAAGCGAACGCTTGATGCGAAGTGAAATCTCTGACTTTCTTAGAGCACCTAAAATCCGCTGGTGCACAATAGAAGAGGTACTCTAGAGTAGGGTGTCTGATATCACATACATGTTCTGTTCCACTACAGCTTTCTATCAGATATGGATGTTGGAAAATCATCCCCTTATCGAGAAGATATCTGGGGTTGCCCGCTAGATTGTGACTTGCCATAGTCTCATTTCGGGAAGAGCTCACGAGGGGTACTTCCAGTTCTGAGCCTAATCGGTATTCTATTTATATTCGCTACTCTGTATGTCCCACTAGGTTCCTACAGTATCAAAATCAATTCATTGAATCGCTGGGTTAGGAATACGGTAAATACTCGCCGTTCGTGCTGACGCCGATACCTGGATGGTGGAAGGACTGTTTGCTTGCTGCTGCAAACTGCAATACGGTTGACGGAGTTAGTACAGATACGGTTCTATACGGCTTGCCTCGCTTGATGCTGCATCTGTCAATGAAAACCTTATCCGCGTACAGGCAGCTAGATCTATTGTTGGTTTGATTTTGCATACCTGAACAACTAGGATACCCTCTAATCTCATTAGACAGAAGCCGCGCAACACCACGACTCCCAATCACCGAAGAAGCCGTGAACGAAATCCCAAACCGCGCAGATAAACGACACCATACCATGGGTAGAAGTCTAGTAAGTTAGCTACACGTGCCAAGCTGACGGTACCTATCTCTTCCAAGGCATATTCACACTAACCAACTATCTGACACTTCTTTCCTGTAGTGAAGAACAATGGAGTGCTTCCCGTTCCTGAAGCTTCACGAAAACCAAAAACTTTTGGTACTGTTCCCAAAGAACCAATGAGCTAGCTAAGCGCAGGGTCAAAGCAATCCTATCCATTAATTATCTCTATCCGAAAGTAGTTAGCGTTAGCAGCACATCAAAAACGCGACGACTTGATGCGGTGGATGGATGTGGGGATTGGAATTCAGCGAAATGCCATGCCTACCACAGGGAATCTCCATGGTAGCTAATCATGTCAGAACCACGCCAAGCCGTTGAAAGGGCATGGTCCAGGGGCCAGGACTCTTTTTCTCTGGCAAAGATGCAAGCTGCCCTGCTCAATGCTCACATCATGAAGACTTCAAACTCCGTTCCGCCGCTCCTGGCTCGTCCAAGTGGAACACCAGGTCCGAGACTTCCTCCAAGCTTCCTTCCAAAATGAGGACCACGACTCCAGAAGTCCAAAAAGAGAAGGCAAGGCACGGCAGGAAGATCGAAGATCGACGAATAATGTCCGATGCAATTGGCTGTCCAGCCAGTCGGAAGACAGCAGCATGAGCTCAACGAGGTTCTCTGCATACAATACACCAATTGCAGCAATTCGAACGCCACCCTATTCTTAGCATTTATCAACGACATCACTCCTTTCGCTATCTGCTCTGCACGGGAACTGCACGGGAATCAGCCACTTGCAAGTTGCACTCCATCTCACTCCTCACTGCCGGATCATCAAATTTCGCGTGGCAAAATCCCAGCTGTCTACTTAGTATCCCGCTCTGCTCTCCCCTTTCCACAAGCGAGTCGGTCAAATGTCAAAACCTTGATTTCTGACACTTACCAGCAAGAAGCGTGCATATCAAGCTTACCATCTAGCTAGTGTAGCTGCCGTAGCTTGAAACCTCCCAATCACACCCTAAGAATTACAGTACTTGACGGGACTTAAAAGGTCGCGGCCGTTCGAGCCATGCTACCTAGACATAGGGAAATCGGGGTTAGGTTAGTAGACGTCTTGTCTTTCTCGGTCTTGTTACTCGTTACCAGATTTGCATCGTTGTTTGAAGTACCGCTATTGTTTATTTACCTCGCAAGTTGCAAGATGGGCTTATGGACTTTGATGGAGAAAACGCTCCGTCCTTACATGGTTGCATGGTTGCTTAATTGCTCTTCGACCTATCGTTTACTCCGAGCTGGCTTCGCCTCATAGCCGCAGAAAGGGCCCCCAGACAAAAGTAGTCTCTACAGTCTAGTGGATATCTCTTAGTTGGTAGATGTATTAGATATGTTGTGTTTTCGCCCCTTTTCATCTCACCTGCATGCTTCTGTTTACTCTGATAGCCACTGAGCTTCTAGCTGCACTGCCACTTCAAACTACCCCCTCGTGCTCGACCTCTCCGCATACGCATCCCCATCCCTTGCTCCTCCATCTCCATATCCCCAGCAAAGAAGATCAACGAAACTCTCCGAGTGCGGCTGCAAATCATCAAATCTCCACCAACAAATCCCATGCCGCCGTCTAAATGCAAATCCGCATCCCCATCGAGAACCCCAGTCGCCAACAAACGAGAACAAAAGAACCGGAAACAGGTACCAGGAAGAGGAACAAGCTTACAACTCCAACGCAGCCATGCATCATCAACCTCGAGGATACAGACCCTCCACACATTCGATAGCCATTTGCCACAATGACCCTCCCGCCGGGAAGGAAACTCTCCGAGAGCAGAGCCCCCTCCCTCGTCCTATCCAATCATGACAGTATGAGGTTCTAAGACTAGCAAGCGAAGGGAGGACATGAAGATCGAAATACCACTTCACTTAACGAGACAAAACAACATGATCCGAAAACGACTTATGAGCTGCAGATTGCCAACCCTTCAGCACGTCCAACTACTCCCTACTACGACGCTATCATGGTACCATGCTACGGAAAGGTTGTGAGTCTCACGATACCAACTTCAATAAGACTACCAGGTTAGAGGTGAGACTCGCGCCTGTGCAGACACAGCGCATCAAGATGCCACACAAACCCCAGTTTCGAACTGTCATTGGACACAACTAGTTAGAGATCAGCCTTTGCCCCTTTGTTTACAGTAGCAAGAGAACGCTAGTGTGCCAGCATGGCAATTTCAAATCCCATCACCTACCAAACAGGCATTCCCATCACAGCACTAAGACCCATCGACTGCATGACAGACAGTATCCCATAGAGTGGCAACTCGCTTGCACATTTTAGCGCCATTATTTGAGGTGGCCGCATCGAATGCATTTCGACTATTAAAACAATTCTAAGAAGATCAAAAGAAATTTGGAGTTTGAAATAATACTTGTAGCTTTCTAGAACACTTTTAGAAGTCGTGGTGGCTGAGTTGTGCTGTTGCGAAAAGGAGGTCTTCTTTCAAATGGCGCTAAAATGTGTTTATGCCACTCCATAGGATAGCAACGAACTGAAGTCAACGGTGAGTTCGTCCGCTTCCCTAATGTGAACGAGTTTGGCTTCTTGCCCCTTTCTATGCATTTCCACCATACATCTCTCTATCGCATCTCCAATTCGCCTCCCATCTCCATCCAGAAATCCCATCAATGCCAAAGGCTCCGTTACTTCCCAGTTCTCAGTTCCCCTAGCACCTACCACCTAGCTCTACCATCCACCACTCATCCTCCTCCCTCTCCTTCCCGCAATCCAACCTCCAAACAACCAGCATCACAACCACAACATTATCGCCTCTCGGCTTCTTCGTTACCCGCTCTAGTGCAGTATTGGTCCCTATCCTCTTTCCTTCCCCCCTCCTCCATCTCTCCCGACTCTCGACACATAGACAAGCGCTCTCATGCTTCCGGAGCTTCATCTCCGCGTGGTGGTCTCCCCAATCCCAACCCCTCTCCTCCTAAATTCCTTCCTTCCTTCCTTCCGTCACTGCTGTGAGGTTGACTGGCCTTACTTCAAAGCGCGAACCTACCTATGTTGCCCGGCCTGTGTACGGAGGTGTTGAATCAAGCGAGAAGAACCTCTTCAGGCTGTGCCTACTGACCTCGAGCCGCTACAATTCATCCTCAAGTGCATCTAGGTCAACAAATTTAACACGATAACTACTATTAGTTGCCCTTACTTCAGGGATGAGCACAAAGAATCACAAACATAGAGAGGGCAGAAATATGTGTCTCAAGAACTTTTCTATTCCATTGCTTGTCCGCACTGCTTGCTCATAGCCCACCCGCATAACCATTCAACAACCGTAATGTCAACACCATTTTCTCGAATCTCGGCTTGCCCCCAGACGAGATAGAAATTGAAAAGCTTGCGTGCCTTCATATCTCAACCATCACCATCCTTCAATTTTCGTTTAGTTCGCAAGCAAAGAAACCCAGTAGCTCAAATAAGAAAAGCACGCAACCCAGCCACCAAGGGTAAATATCAGAAAAGCGGAAGAGTGGAAAGAGTACATTTTGATGGCCGTCCCAAGCAGAATCCGAAAGTCCATGGTCGAGAAAGCTGACCAGCTCCATCTAGTTGGCCATGTAAATGCTGGAATCAATACCCTCAGCTGGGAATGCTCTGGGGAAGTCATTAGTGTGGAACAAGAGGCAAAGATTATGGGATTCTTACGGGATGTCTGCTTCGAAGCGCTTCTCAACCGACTTCAAAACCTCCTCATCAGCCTCACTACTGACGAATGAGATCGAAAGACCCTTGGTACCGAAACGACCGGCACGACCGACACGATGAAGGTAGGAATCAGCATCGGCGGGAAGATCGTAGTTGATAGCCAAGTTGATACGCTCGATGTCGATACCACGTCCGAAAACATCAGTGGCAACGCAGATACGCTCTTGGAAATCCTTGAACGCCTTGTAACGCTTGATTCTATGAGACCGTTAGCATTGAAACACAAAGGGAGATGAAATATAAACCTCTCCTCTTGGCTGACACCTGAGTGAACTGCAACCGATGGGAAGTTGCACTCTTTCAGAAGTTTGTCCAACTCCGTAGCTCTGACGGTGGACTTGACGAAGATGATAGCTTGGTTGAACTGCAAATCATCGAGCAACTCGTTGAGTTTCCGATTCTTCTCCTTCTCGTCAAGCTTAATGAAGAACTGGTTGAGACCGTGGAGAGTGAGGGTCTTCTCGTCATCAACATAGATCTCCAGGGGGTTTTGCATGAACTTCTTGCAGATAGGTCGGACTTCCTGAGAAAGGGTGGCACTGAACATCATGACTTGCTTCTGTGTAGGTGTGGCACGGAAGATCTCTTGAACATCACGACGCATGTCTAAATGGATTAGCAAACATTATCATCGGGAACTTTGTGGTTGCCCTTACCAATCTGATCCAGCATCTTATCACACTCATCAAGAACAAAGATCTTGCAGCTGCCCAATCGAAGGAACTTGTCACGGACGAGAGCATTCAGACGACCGGGTGTGGCGACAATGATGTGTGGGTGCGTGTCCTTGTTCTTCAGAATCTCGGCGTCCTTTTGGATGGGAGTTCCACCGTAGAATACCGAGGTCTTTACATCTGGCATGTACTTGCTGAATCTTGCATACTCGTTCTTGATCTGATATGCGAGTTCGCGAGTGTGGCACATGATGAGGACGGAGGTTTCGCCGTTGACGGGCTCGATTTGCTGAAGACTGGTGAGGACGAAAATAGCGGTCTTACCAAGACCAGACTTGGCCTGACAGAGAACATCGGTTCCGAGAATCGCTTGAGGGATACAAACTTGCTGAACTGTAGAGTAAATCGAGCCGATGTTAGATAAAAGTGTTCTCCAAAGGTGAGTGTGGTAGGTGCAAAAGATCGCAACGTCCGTCCATCTGTTTTATAGAGTCCGCAGAATAACCCCACGCCCAACGAAAACAGCATCGACGCAAGAGGTGCGAGATTGCCTTTAAAGGTCCAAATCGTCGCTCGAAAAAGGTAGGTAACATGTGAAGCCCTCGAAACCAAGTCGATCCTGGATGTCTCTTGGCCTCGCCGCCTTGTGCCACTGCCCAACCTTGGTCGATACCTCGTCACCATCTCGAGATTTCCGCTTGCGCGGATCTCATCTTCTACACCACTTGCCTAGGTATGCACCCAGCCGAGAGAGACATTCCAGGATCGATCGTGATTTGATAAATGATGGCCAGAGTATTTTATATTTTGCTTGCGAGATGGACGGACGCGCGGTGGAACGACAACGATGGAGCTTGGGGATGAAAGTTATGACTGACCCTCCGAAGGATGTTCGAAACCGCAATCCGTAATGGCACGCAGAAGCTCCGGCTTCAATAGGAAATCTCGGAAACCAGTCGAGTGAATGCCGACGTAACTACCCTTCTTGTCGGTGGTACCACCCGAGACCGTCAACTCTCCCTTCTTTGCGCCTCCATTTGCGCCGGCCGCAGGTGCCGCGTCGTTGGTCCCGAGCTCCTCGTCGGAGTAATCGATGAGATCTTCTTCGGTGGCCATGTTGATGATGAGTTGAAGCTGAACTTGAGAAGGTTTATGTGAAGAAGCTGCTGGCGACGATGATTGTCGCAGATATCGTGAGAGGGATTATCGCGAGCTAGATCGTAGAGAACGATCGAGATGTTTGAAAATAGAGGGGAACTGGGAGAGAGGGTGGGTTGATACAAACGTTGAAGGAGGATGAGGGAGACGTGGTTCAGGCTGCGAAGGGAATGAGGTTCAAAGCTCCGCCCTGGTCTAACCCCAAAACGAAGTAGCGCGCGGCTGAAAACAGCGGCTTCGCTTCCATCGCTTCTGAACCTTGTGGGGATTGAATTGGATCGTGTAAATCGAACTCATATCCCAACCAAGTTCTCGAACTGGCCATAGACCACCAAGTTACGGCACGGTTGCAACCAACTTACGGATACTATTCATTATGGCGAAATCCAAGACAGCCAGCGTGCCAAACAAAGCACTATACAGCAGAGTTTCCTACCTCTACCAAGCGGCCGCATACATGGCCACACACCAACCACGATCCCAGATGCTGAAGAGTCAGACGAGAGTGAATGACGAAGGAGAATATGAAACGTCTACTGAGACAAATTCAGAGGAATCCTCAGATCCTCGACCACCTTTATCGCAGCCTGCTTCCAGGCGTTTAGTATCCGATCTTCGTGCGGTTTCTCACAAGATGCTCATGCGAATATCACCTGCGATGAAGCATTCTCTATGCAAGAACTGCGATACGATGATGATAGATGGATCTACATGCACGAGTGAGATTGAGAATAGGAGCAAGGGCGGCAAGAAGCCCTGGGCAGATATCCTTGTGCGGAGATGTAATACTTGTGGACTGGCCAAGAGGTTCCCTATGGCAGCAGAAAGGCAGAAGCGACGGCCGCAGAGGAAAACACAAGAGAGTTTTGAATTAGGAATTCCTTCTTGAGGGAAAGGTGCAAGCAACTTCTCTTAAATTGGATCAAATGCAATCCTCAAAATCTGCGCGAAGAAAATTCTGTGAAAGGCTATGCCAAATTCTGGTAAGCTCGTCCATGTTCCTCCAAGTATTCCTAGGTATTTGATTGACAGGTTCCTAGGTGTCTTCGACTTTCAAGTTTCAACAATATGGTACTTGATGTCATGGTTGCTACAATGCATGGCGTGGGGAATCACTAAGAACTGCTTCTGCGAAGGCAACCATGCCGAAGTGTGGAAATGGGACTAGCTGCTGTCCCCCTTTCTATCACCCATGGGAGCACTTTCCCCAGCTTCCCAAACATTTGTCGCAACTTTTTTTTAAAAACAAAGCAAAAAAGAAATGGCTCTTCTCTGTTAAGCAGGTCTCTGCTTCCTAAGGTCTCAGAAGTCACGCAAGTCTTCAAATAAGATACTTTCTGCTCCAATCCCAAGTGCAGGTCAATCATCAATATCAGTCACTCATCAACACATTCTTCAATCCTTGTATACTAAATGATACCTTCTTTTAAAAGCTCCACTCTTCTACATATCGGAGATCATCTTTACAACCAATACAATTTTTCTGTCTAAACCTAAACTAGCCCACCTCTAGCAAATTTTTTCGAGGAGCCGGCCCACCATGTTAGATTCTTCCAGGAACTAGTCTAATAGAGCTGTGAACTCTCAAGTCCGCCTCTACAAGCAGCTACACAAGCAGCCCAATCGGTCTCACAGCATGAGGATGTGACTTCCACCAGCAAGTCAATTCGACGCGAATCTTTAGGGACTTGCACAGGTTTGCCGTCACGGGTAACTATTCAAAGTAGTCAAGAAGACTCGCAGTGTGACAGCCTGGCTTCCAGCAACCAGTCCATACTAATAGACACACCTGTGGTCTCTACAAACCCGAATTTGCAAGTGCCCATCAACAATGCCCAACTTACTTCACAACTTGATACTGTGCCAATTCTGTGAGTTGATAGCCGCTCTTGAACCCCCACGGAACCCCTACGAGAAGTGTCTGATATGTTGATCATCAAGGTCGACTGGCTAGTTTCGTTTTCGAGACCTACCCGCAGAACTTCGCCACTATATATATGGATATGTCTGGCCTTAAAAATTCCAAGCCGCGGCGCTGCTCCACTCGCTCAAGCGTGACAGCATGCTCAAGATTGCAGATCTTCAGGTGGCGCCGGAGCTTTTTGAGCAATACCAGCGCTTTACCATCACAGCTCAGAACTATGCAGAGTTCAAGGCTATGAGACCACTTCGGAGCATGGAACAGATTACCGACGTGACAATAAGAACAGACCGTGATAGAAGACTTGGGCATGTTACTGAACACATTTCAGCCCGTCATGATCATGCTTCTAACTTATGAAACAAGCTCTCTGTTTTCTATGTCGGGCTGTCACTGTACTTTGAGAAATTGGTTCGACAGTATCAGCATTCATACCTCCACAACCGTGCATCTAATGTGGAATTTGACAATATAGGGGTTCATCTAGCGAAGGTCCTTACGAGCGCTGCGTCATATGGAAACCGTGGACCTACCACGTTGATCATGGCTATCGAATGTTGTGAGCCGTTCATGCCCTATGATGTGAGCCGATTGGAGGAGCGATTTTTTTTCATCGATCGGGCTCTGGATCTCCCTGGTGTTCATAGACTGGAGAGCGGAGGGAAAGTACTGAAGTTTATTTGGCTCAACGAGGCTCGCTTAACATGGGCGGCTTCGTACTCATCGCCATATTTTCATGAGCCTGGATTCAAGTCGTCACTGGACCGTAAGACCAGGTCTCCCTCAGACGGTCTTTGCAAAAAGTTGGCAGCATGTTAAAGACTTCTCTAGACACTGGGCTTGCTAGTTCTGCTCAAGGATGCCTCGCATTGGCCTTCCAATGCTGTATGTACTTTGACGAGATGGGCAAATTGAGAATGAGAACGAGAAGGAGCAGATAGATTAGCATAGCGTGCGTTGTATTGTTATGCGAGCATTCATTTCCAAGAGTCATTCAAGCATTTCATATAGATGTTCTTCTATAAGGATAGCTATCACATTCATGGGCATGTTAATTTGTGGTTTGACTCGGCTTCGTGCACCAATGCAAATTCAAAATGGCAATAACAATGGGGCCTTCTGTGAATTTTGGTGTTACAACTAAAGATCGCACATAATCTTACCCCTCAACACCACATCCTTTCATACCAGTTTTGCAAAGGTCACTTGCCAAGCCATAAGTTGCCGTACGACTTCAAACGCTACAATTATAGCTAGTCAAACAACCTCCCACCTCGCCAACCTCCCCATCTTCTCCCCCGCATTCCTCACAATACAGAACGTCCCATCCTTCCCCTTCCCATCCCTCTTCAACCCCTCCAAAACCTTCTCCACAAACACGCTTCCTACAGCAATCCCTTTCCCCTCCGCAAGGTTAAATTCCCCCGTCGTCACAAAACCAATGAGATCATCCTCATTCGGCACAAGCGGAAAGTTTTCTTCGTGGCTTCCAGAAGGATATTGCGAGTACTGGCGCGGAGGGTCTTGAAGTAAAGATTGAGCGAGGAGTCGGACTCGTTGTGGGAGTGGTGTGTTAAGTGGTATACGAGCAGTGTGTTTGGCGGCTTTTGCTTTTGGGTTATGAGGGAGTTTGGAGTGAGTTTGTGGAGGGAGGAGGGCTAGCCATTGCTCGCGGGTAGTGGCTTGTGGACTGCTGGTAATCGATGGATCTGAGATGCCTGAGGAGAGTTCTGGTGCACCAGGCAGTCGGTATATGCGTGCGGATGGAGTAGCTGTTCCTTTGGTGACGAGTGTTATGCGCACAGTTGCAACTGAATTTGCTGGCGGTAATTCGCCCTCGGGTGAGGAGAGGAGAGTTCTGAATATCTTGCTTGGAAGATGGCAGACAGGCGTGTTGGTCTTTGGAATAATTTCCTGTGATGCCTCAGATTCCTGTGTTGTGTCTGTCGAGGTAACGCTGGCTGGTAAGGGTGGCACACCAACGACCCTTTCGAAGTCAGATGCCCATCCTCGACCGATTTCTCCCTTCCTTCCTGCTCCGAGATCAAGAGAGTCCCATTCAACTCTTTTACCTTTGGGTCGCTTATCCCAGTTTGACTTCTTCTTAAGTCTCTCTTCAAGCTCCCACTGAAACCCAGCAGCAGTACCTGGATAGTCTGTGGGGAAGTAGGGCACGCCTTGTTCAAAATGAATTTGACGAAGTTCCTGCAAACCGCCAAAGCGTGGGTTGCTGCCAGAAGACAGAGGACAATGCATCAGCCCGTACCAAACTGGCAAGATACATTTCCATGGCGCGAGAAGTGTCCAAGTTCCCTGGGCAGACCCCGATGAAGCTGATCGAGAAGCGATCAAAATAATTGGTATTCTAGGATCAGTTGCCAGAACAGAGGGGTACTCTCCTGGCTTTGAGAGAGTCTTCCTTCGATTTAGTGCTTTCTGGGAAGGTAGACGCGTTGCTTTGAATCTGGCATCTCGATCGAATAGCGCTGATGATCCTGTCGATTGATCAATGGGCCAAGACGAGGCCAATTCGAGGAGTTGGAAGTTGGCTTCTTCGTCGTTGGCTTTCGGCAGCTTGACAGGCCTGGGTGGGTAACGGATACGAGGATCTATAACATCGAAGCTCACGACGGAATTGGAAGGGAGTGATCCTGGATTCGTGATGCCAGCTAGAGATTGAAATAACCTTGCATGCCAATCCGACTCGTTGTATGGGTGCAAAACGCTTAGTAGAGCCTCCGTAGAAGATGGCCCGGTAACTTCAATGCTTCCAATTTCGAATCGAAGATCCTCGACGTGGATTAATGGACGTTGAAGCTTAGACAGGCGAAGAAGTTCGGTCCATACCTCGAGGAAGGCAGCGGGGTGGACTCTGACAAATATGCGAGATTGTGCTGGTTTCTTCTTCATAACTTCATCACTTGACGTAACAGGCTGCACAGGGCACCACAATACAGTAGAGGGACTGACGACAATAGATTTATCCTTCCCTTCTCTATTCAACCATCCAGTCCAGCTTCGTTTGCCTTCTCTCCATTTGGTGCCCTTTCCTTCCCAGAGTCCAGGTTCTGTGACCCCAATAGCCTTGAGAAGCTTTTGCAGACTTGTTTCTGGACCTTGCAAACCAATTGTGCTCATATAGCTCATGTCCCAGCATACAGCTCCTCTTCCTCCGCCGGCTCGATGTGTAGGTCTGTAAGATTTCTGGGTCGAAGTAAGTGGGATAGCAAATCTCCATAGAGGCTTCTTGGGCTCGGTCATTGTTGCTCTCTTAGCAAGCCACAGGTGCGTAGGCAACCAAGTCTTGTGTATTTGCCTCTTCCTGAACTTTGACTTGGGCTTCAGCGGGTCGTTCAAAGCATTCTTTCGAATCTTAGGTCGCGGATCTCGCACCTCAATTCCAACTTCACCAACCTTCTTCTCCTTTGTAGCTTGTTTCTTTGCTGCCAGAATCCCAAGTCGCTTCGCTGTCTCTGCCCGCAGTCTACCCCGCGAAGTTCCAGGTTTTCTCGTCCTCGAGTTGACCGTCGGCGTATTGTCATCTTTCATCTCTTTTGCCGCCCTCCTCTGCAGTCTCTTTGGCACCCTCTTAACATTGTGACTCGCGGTTCGTCTTCGCAGATCCCGTGGTACCTGTTGAAATGCCCTCGTTGTCCCGCTCTTCTTCGACTTCTGCATGCCATCTTGCAGTGCTTTAATTTCGAATTCTCGTGATTTGAGAAAAGATTGTAAGTCTAACTCTCCATTCTTTAGAGCCCTGTCCGGGGATCCTGTCAATATTGACCTCGCGTCATACTTCACGCGTTTGAAGTTCCGTCCTTTGGGTTTAGTTTGGCTGCTCGACGAGGGCTTTGGAGGGTCTTTGCGCTTTTTGTTTCCAGATTTGCTAGCAGAGCCAGGTTCCGCATTCGTGTTCTTGGGCGGCATTGTCTGTACAGCAACATCCGTTGAGTGGTAAAGCCGTTGTTTTGGACCAAAATTTAGGATTGTGAATATACTGCCGCTGTCCACCGCCTACAGGTTTGGTCCTTGCAAGCGGGGTCTTGGCTGACCCCCCTATTGATGTCAAAAGTCCAAGAGACGCCACCAGACGCAGGCAGAAGAGGCAATAAATAAAATATCTCGTAGTAATGAGAGAAAAACTCATAATTGAATCGTAGTTTCTCTGTTTTGATAATTGCTGCACTAGTTCTGCTTCTTGTCTTTCAAAAATTGAAAGTGTCGAGCAAATTTCATTTACCTTTACTCTTCACTCGAAGGCCATCTGGTCCTTTCACTTGGAAAACAAGCACAACTGGGATCTATAGATTTGTATGTACCGAGTCGTCTTATTCGGTTGCTCTGCTTGGTTTTCTGGGTCAGCCGAGTTGCTCGAGTTCAATAGTTCATGATGTATGTTTCCAATTGACCAGCAAATGTAGCCCAAACTACCAGTTCTTTCAAAGTCCACGTTTATTCTTCAATTACCATCAACAACTACAATAGGATAAAAGATTAATGTTCAATTCATGAAGAAATCTGTTGCTGCTCTATGAAGAATACCATGCACGGAAAACTCAATGTTGCTGAAGACCGCTTACCATCACCTGTGATGTTCGCCACGCCGTCAGCCCCCTAGGAAAGACAATCCAACCATACCACCTCTAAACCCAGCGATATTGTACTCTCCTAACGCATGGTCTCATAGGTTAGATCATTTGTACCAGCACATCTCCTTAGTAGACTAGCCAGCGAAAGGTTCCAGGAGTGTCGGCTTCGAGATCAGGACCCAGCCCAGGCAACAATTCGTTCTCCACCATGTGAAAAAACCAAGTTGAGAAACCGCCTCAGGAAGAAGGGAAGTCATGAGTATGGATCTCGTAACTTCTTGCAGTACCAGAACTATCGCGAGCACCAACATCAACAATGGCTTTACCCTTCTAATACAGAGATCCAGTCCATCTGGATTTTGGGAGCACTAAGATAAAGCTTTCGAAGTCTTGAAGCTGCGTCTTCGAGTGTACGGAGTTGGCTTTGAGAAGGTGACGTGAATGTCGCGGGATGTTGTGAAGGAATCGAATTATTCTCAAATATGCAGATAGGGCTCAAAAGGAAACTCGGGGAAGTGCGTTAAGGTCGAAAGGTTGAGCTCATCTTGCTTTTGTTCGAAAATATTGGTTGATGGCAATGGGGATGAGTGCTGAGCGTATTGGGCTGTGGCTCGATTGACGGGTTGCGACCATGAATTGAGAATTCGTTCGATGTTACGGATTGTTGCTACCATCACAACTATGTTGACACCCTGAGATCGAGAGACTCTCTGCCATTTTGTGAAGTCATCTCTGGGATCTTAGTGTTTGCTGTTGTGGAGGAGTCAGAAAGTTAGCAAGGAATTTATCTTCCAAGAGAAGTTCGTTGTTCGGTGGTAAGCATCTTGTGTAGAGAATCTCTGGTACCTATATTCACTTTCGGAATATTAAAAGCTGGAATGCATTGAATGATTGGAGTCACATTCCAAGCAATTATTAGCTCAAAGGGCTTAGGGATGCGTCTAGGATATTTCACGGAGATAATCTGAGCTTGGAGCTGTTGCTATCTTTCAATTTTCTTTCTTTCCTTTACTTCAATACCTTCAGTTCCTCAATTCCATTGGCAAGGGTCTCCTTAGGGAGTTGTCCAATTCCGACCCCACGAGATGTCCTTCCATTTCCGTGAGCGCATCTGGCTATCGGTACGCCCCCACCCTTCGGATTCATCTTCAGGCTTCATAGATGTTGCTCTGCTGATCATTACTGTAGTATCTTTCTGCTAGCGGCTCTTCCAAAATAGCAGAGAAGCTTAGCGGCGCATAGCAGAACAACTATACCGAGCGCAACAGCCAGTCCAATTGTAGTTCTATTTATTTTATCTCCTGTTCCCCCGTCCTTACCCGCACTTAGAGCAGCATCTGAACTGGTCTAGTTAGATATTGCTGATGAAGACGTGGCAAACGCTGTTGGGGTTGAGGAGCCTATCGAAGAACTTGTTGCAGAGGAAGTCGTTGCTGCTCTCTTCATATTTCCCGGTGCCCTATTTTAGTATGAAAGACTCATTTGCCGTGGTGCTCATATTTGTCACATCTGCACCGCAGCAAAAAGATTCCGGTCCGAAGGTCGATCCCGTTCCCCCAAAAGCCTGAGGATATACTGACCTAATTATCAGCAAACCTTTCTGACCACACGTCGAAATCCTCTCTTGGAGGAGCTTCTGGAGTAAATGTACAATCAGCTCATCTGCCGACAAATTCAATTACGAAGTTAGCGTTCAGAGCTTGATCTCAGACTGGGGAAACGTACCTGCATCACAGTAACGTTGGATAACCGCGGCCTCTCCATTCATCAATACATCTCCCTCTATTAATTAACTATAGTGCTCTATAACACAACCTAGTATCTAAGCAAGCCTCTCTATTTAGGCAACAGTTCCCCGAAGTTTGCGTTGTACCCGCACACAAGGCATGATATTTTTGGCCAGTGACCAATCCTTTTAAATGCAAGTCTACGAAATCGCGATTGAGATATTAACAAACGGGAACTGGAGGAAATTGACACGGAATATAAGGAATGAGCACATTCCTAGATCCAAGAAATTGATGGTAGAACTGCGAAAAATTCCAGGAGATCAGGCAAGGAGTCTGTTCGCGTTTTATTTAGGAAGCTGAATTCGGATCTGAAAGAGGAGACGATGAAGCCATGGTATAGCTTCGTCAGCATATTGTAGAATACACTGGGAAACTTGACGAAACCAAGGTTGTTCTAGAGTCTACGGCAGAGAAAGAGAGGCTAGAACAAGGAAGGTCATCGAGGGGCGTGGATCTCGAGACAGATTCTAATCTCACTCCTTGCTTACACCTCAACCTATGTCTAGCCACCGGTTTTTTTACTTTGTATAATTATGGAAATTTGCGAACACTTGCGGCTCGGAAATTTCCGAGCAATTAGTAAGTTCTTGTCCAGATATGTCTTATTTGAGCAGCAGTTTGCAATGCGACAACCTGTCTTCATCACAAGCTCAGTTGGGCGACAGTGTCCCACCACTTCATCTTCTCTCAACATTGCCCACAAGCTCTTCCTCCCACATCCATCAATAAAACACCGGTGCATGATCTGGGCAACGAACAATTTGTTTCCATGATCTTGTTCTTCAAGGATAACGACAGAACTTCACAAACGCTGGATGGGAGGCCCAGGGAGGGTTGTTGCATCGCAAGTGCATAAAGCTCATGAACAAAAACCATTAGATTTTTGTTTACTCGCATGGAAGGACAAGAAGAGAATATGTTGAAAGACTCCAAATACTACTTTGGCTTAATTTTCTTTGATTCACGAAGCCACTAGGCCAATCGACGAAACTTAAAGAAGGCTTTGTTTCAAATGCCTCACCCTCAAGGTATGTCTAACAGTATCCTTTCAAAGACGATCTCTATATTATGAGCCGCTCAGTGGTCCTTCGCTACTTCAATACTTCATTTTGGCAGGGACATTATAAGTCGCAATGAACCCTCCTGATTCCTCTCTACCAAGTTATGCGAGACTTTTTGGTGACCACCAGATGGGTAGCAACAATCATGGCCAAGCCTACCAAGCGCTTCCCGAATCACCATTCTCAGAACCTCCGGTCTTTACAAACAACGGACTCCCACCATTCAGCCAGACTCCTCCAGCCTCGAATCCAATCCGCGAACTTGCCGCTTTCTCTCTCAGGCATCCTAAGTGTCCACAATGCAAAGGCAAGCGGTTCGATTTCACAGCCTACTTCCACAATCCAAAGGTCTTTAATACTCCCCCTCACGAACTACTCGATCTGGTAGAGCGGTCTTACATTCTCAAGAATCGCCTGGAAAGCATACTTGTCACGTACATAGTCCATGATCTTCGAGAGGACCACAGGATACAGGATTCTCAAGACGATGTACATGACTGGGTTCGTCAAGTTGCTAGTCTCGCTGTAGAGGTCAAGGAAGGCATGATTCAGGGTGAGGGCGTTTCGGCCGAATTGGCAGGCGTGCAGGCTTGGACTGAAGGAATGGCAAACCGCTTGGGCTGTCATTTAGAACGGGCAAATGGGTTGAAGATGGAGGTTCCAAAGGGATGGAAGAAAGAAGTTCTGTGTGACTTCAGGAAGCAGTGGGAGAAAGTCTGGATATCTTGTGCAAGTGCTTTCGCACATTCTCAGGCAATGTCCTTGAATCAGGAAGAGACTTACCAGGATATTTTGGGCAAAGATAAGGATATGATGTACTCACCGATCTGAGTATTTCATGCTGTTGACGATACACTTGCGCTTCTGTACTTTTGCTGCTTTCTCAAGATAGCAAGACAACCTGATGCTTGAATATAGAGGCATGTGCTTGTGACCGAATTTTTGTTCTCACCACTTTTGATATCGAATTATCTCGGTAGCGTTTGAGGCTAGTCAAATGCCAGTGACTGACCGTCAGGTTAAGTAAACAAAAAGAGGATAAAGGGGCTCGGCTATTCGCTTGCATGTGAAGCGACTAGGCAGCCGGCGCCGACCTGCCACGGCTGATCCCGCCAAGGCGAGCTGCCGATGAACGAATTGGACCTCGGTCCATGCAATGGCACTTCGCAGTGGAACTAGGTGGGCTTATCTGTTCAACAAAAGGGCATGAAACGCGTCAATATTTTCTCTTCCATTCTCTCCTATTATTGCAAGCCTCACAGTCAGACTTTACGCATACCGTCCTTAGCAGCGAAGCTAGCTATCACCAGTATCTCAACACGGGGTTTTCTCGCACACGCAGCCATGGCCAATCGTACAACTCTCGTCCCTCCACCTCCTCTCAATCCGAACAAGTCTGCTATTGAGAATGTGTTGGAGTTGACTGAGCTGGCAGCAATTGCTCCGGTACGTTTTAATCTCTAGCTATTCTTCCTGGTTTGCAAAGGAATTGGCTAACTGACCTGGAATAGGACATCTTTTCTAACACTAGACCTCTCTGGCACCCACCCGGAGCGCGAGGAATCTATGGCGGCGCTGTTATCGCGCAAAGTCTTGCAGCAGCCCAGCGAACGGTCCCCTCGAACTTCTCAGTCCACAGCATGCACTGCTACTTCGTTCTCGCAGGCGACTCCGAAATACCAGTGATGTACTACGTCGAGCACGTCCGGGAAGGCAAATCGTTCGCAACACGTACAGTGCAGGCAAGGCAAAGGGGGAAGGCTATCTTCACAACGACACTGTCATTCATGCGGGAGAATAGTGGAGGGAAGAAGCAGGTCAAGCATGCCGTGCCTCTGCCCAAGGAGGTGCAGATGCCAGATGAAGAAGACCATGATCTCGATACCAATGGGACGAGCCCTTTTATCAGCCGCAGAATTGAGATATTGAATAGAGATAGTGACCACCCGCATGAGAAGAGGACGAGGCAGTGGATCAAGGCTAGGGGTAGGATAAGTGAGGAGGGTGGACATCAGGCACATCTCAGTGCTTTGGCGTACATGTCTGATTCATATTTCATCGGGACAGTGTCGAGAATTCATCCCTTGTACCGCCCCGGAGATCCATCAAATTTAAAGGATGAAGAGGAGTCTGGAGGTAAGAAGAACCCACAGGGATTGCCTGAGATTGGCATGATGGTCAGCTTGGATCATAGCATTTATTTCCACGAGCCGAAAGGTTTTAGGGCTGATGAGTGGATGTTTACTGAGATGGCGAGTCCGTGGTCTGGTGATGGTAGAGGCGTGGTTCAGCAGCATATGTTTGCTGCGGATGGCACACTAGTTGCGACCTGTTTTCAAGAGGTATAGCTTGGCCCCTTGCTTATAGCCTAAGCACTTTACTGACGCGATTTTAGGGAGTTGTGAGACTCAAGGAATCGCGAGAACCTGCATCAAAGTTGTGATATTATTGTGATACGGTAGATTGTTTTATTACTTTATAGGTTTATATCTATCATTTACGTTCTATGATATTGTACTGTTAGATATTTAGTCCCTTGCGGGTGGAGTTAATCTGGTTGCATTAATTGAAATGGAATTGTGACATGCTGTAAGTATCTAGATTTTCTTCAACCAAAATGAGTTTTGATTTTATAGTATGAGAGCAACAGCTGAGACTGTCTAAATGTTTCTTTGTCTTGCGGCTTTTCGTGTCATCCTCGTTACAGCTGAAGTCTGTTCATGTCTGTCACCTGTTCTGCGAGAGCTCTCTACCTATTTCATGCCATGCCTGGCATTCATGAACCCGCCTGGATGCTGATATCGATGTGACTTATTCGAAAGATAAATCAACCCGAAAGAAATTCCATGTTTGAGTTGTGAAACTAGAGATCGGAGTTATGGATCCGAGATCTTGAAAAGTAAAGGTGCTGACATGCCTGAAGGGGCTCGTATATTCAGAGTATCTCTTGACATGGAGGAAGGCTGTAAGAACTCAACGAGAAACCCTAGGTTTCCCTGCCTAGTATTGGAAGAACTCGGCATTCGAGGGAAAACTATTCAATGCACCGACATGAATCGCGCTTCTTTCACTACTCTGATGGATACCGCCGTGGAAGGAAAGATGGGTGTTCAATTCACAACAAGATACACACCAGGCATAATGTCGAGTCTATATTTGAACTTCAGCACCATGGGTCCATCAAACTATTCACAGATGATGTTCTTCTCTTCGAGCAGACCACCGCAACGAGAGATTCCGTGTCCTTCCTTGTCGGCTAGCAAGACGGGCTCCAATCTCAGTATCAATTCGAAGCTGGCAGATCCTACAAGATTCGCATTGAAAGATCCCGTCTCTCGAGCCAAACCGCGAGCTCTATCTCCTCGACAGGCAAATCGCAGAGCATTTGAGCTTCATCTCACAAGAGGAAATGGAACTCGACGTGTTTTCAGAAGCTATGGATCTCGCAAAAGAAGCAGCCGTAGCTACAATCTTTATCGGCAACAATGCACAATGGGAGATGAAGGGACAAGACATGAACGATATGCATCTACCAGCAGATGGCTCACGAGACCGAACTATCGCAGCGACCGCAGCAGTGAATCCTCTTACCATCGTGGTGAACACGACAGGTCTCACTGCAACACCCAGGCTTGACGATGTTCCGGTAGCTTGTAAGCGTGGTACCCTGGACAAGAATGCGGAAACGCCATCTTCGATGTTTTGTGCGGGGAGGTGAACCGTTATGGTAAATTGCCAATACCGTGGATAAAAGAGTATGAACATATAGCTGTGTATGGGAACTTTAGTACGGACACCTATGAGTCGCGGTAGGTCGAATACGTGGAGGGTGTCTTCGTCGGATACAGACAATTTGGTAAGATGTGGGGTACTGATAAAGAAGTGCGATGGCCGTTTGGCTTCGGTTTGAGCTATAAGACTTTTCAAGTCACCAATGCAACCTTGGAAGGTTGTTTGGAAGATCTTAGTTAGAGGGGATCGGTTGTCACAACCAACGTTACGAACACCAAGTAAGGTATCTCGTGCTGAGGTTGTCCAATACATCCTTTCGCCAAGTTCTGGCTCAGAGGATCATTCAGCCAAACGGCTTGTTGACTTCGACAAGATCATGCTTGGAGCAGGCGACCGTTTCGATCAGCATAAATGTGCAGCGTGCAACATACTAGCATGTTTGATGGAAGAAAGTCGAAGGTGGAGGCAGGTGGACATCGACTTTGGCTGTTAACAAGATCTTGTCCAACTAATAGAATGGCAAATGTTAGTACTAAAGTTAATAAAGAGTTTTACATGTGTCCGTAAAATCTTATATACTTACCCGCTGAAGGAAGATATGAAAAGCAGCAGTCCGACAAGGCCCGTTCTTCCAAGGATCTTACTGCCACAATCGCAGCTGGCTGCCGTGACATAAGTTCCCAATAGCTTTCAACTGTAATACTGAGTCACAATTTCCTTAAGCTTCTTTATAGACACCGGTTTCGTGAAAAACAAGTCAACACCACTGTCAGCGGCGGCTTGCTTCGCATCGACCGAGTCCAGCGCCGTTAAGGCGACGATGGCCGAACGAGGCAGGGAGTTCTGTTTTTCGTAGCTTCGAATTTCTCGACTTGCTTCTATACCGTCCATCATTGGCATTTGGATGTCCATGAAGATGAGTAGAATCTGTGTTGAGGAGGTTTTGTACGCTTCAACTGCTTCCATTCCATTTGTTGCGGTCATGAATGGACAGCCCATGCGATTGATAGACGTCACGAGAAGCTTCAGGTTAATTGGATTGTCCTCAACAAGGAGTAAACTTGAACCAGTTCGCTCTATCTTGTTTACTGAAGTGTTCTCGACGGCGCCCTTGATTGGGTCTGGAGTCTGGGTTCGTGGAAACGCGACGGGATTCTGCGCCAGTGGAAGGATACTGGCATCTGGGGTAACCTCAATAGGACCTGCTGAAAGGAGGCTGCGATGAATTTGTAGGCAGGAGTCAATGACCCCCTGGAACTTCCGAGGTCCGAATCTGTTAAGAGTACTGTCAATACTGTTCGATATATGCAGAGAATAAACAGCCAAGAACCTACGGATTGGATAAAAGCACAACGTTCATGGGCTTCTTGAAAGTATGCTCGTGAGCTCGGAGCGGTTCCATGCACAATACTATCAACGGCTTTTTCAAAGCTAATACCTGAGAGAACTCCAGAAGTCGATAGTGAGAATCTTGAATGAATATTATGTCGGCGGGAGTTGAGTCTACCGAGCCCACTGATGTTGTCACTAAGTTGGAAGCCGCTGCATACCTGGTGATGGTTGAGGCTAGAGCCAAGAGGGCTCCTGATCTCAATGAAGACATGCTAGTTGGTGGTTTTAACAGATCGGCTGATGAATTTAGTCCCACGATTCCCAGTATCGAGTTTGAAAAAGGTGGTAGCTCTGCAGCAGGTGCTTCGAACTGGGCTTCGGGTCGTTCAAGAGACACCTCGATTTTGATTTCAGTTCCAACCCCTTCTTCACTTGACACATTTATCTTGCCACCGATAGATCGAACCAGTCGATCCACGATACTCAACCCAAGACCTGTCCCAGGGGCTAAAGGGTTTTCTTGGTAGAATGGCTTGAACAAAAAATTCGCTAAATAGTCTTGTGACATACCCTTTCCGGTATCTTTGACAGAGAGATTGACGACTCTCCTCAAAGGTCTTTGGGGGAAGTCTGAGCTTGTTTCCAGATTTTCTGCCGTTACAAGAGACAATGGTCCTGGATCTCTCTCCGCCGACGACAGGTTTTGAGAATCAGAAGCCATGACTGTATCCGGACAGTCTTTCGGTGGCATATCCTGCCGAAGCGTAACCACAATGGCCCCAGTTGATGTGTACTTCAAGGCATTGCCCACAAGATTAAGTATGATACGCTTCCATACTGCTCCGTTGGTAAGGAAGAGCCAATCACCAGGGCTGATATCACAGATGACGATGACCTCATCCCACTTCGAAGAACTCTTGGCTCCATACCTCTGCTGCTCTTGCTTGTGATGAGCCGAGCTGTCTACTATCATGCGGAATTGAACGCTGGTTAGACACTTCATTCAAGTTAGTGTTGAGCTTTGCAAGAATCAGGATCTTGCATCCTAAACATGCATTGAGATCTTACACTCCAGATCCTTTGACAAATAGGTGGGGATTTATACATACGATGGACGTGACCTCCTCAACAAGAATTTCCATATCAACAGCTGACTCGGGATCATCGGCGCTTTGCGATGGCTTTGGCAGAAGGTTGCCATCTTCTTTGACATTCTGCCTACTGGTCTGAGAAAATGCAAGAACATTATCGATCGTGTCCAAAAGAGTAGAACCACATGATTCGATGGTGCGAAACAAATCCTGCAAAGAAACATCTGAAGCCAAGTCCCGTAGTATCTCAATACTTGCCATAATGCCATGTAGAGGGGACCGCAGCTCGTGAGAAATAGATGATATAAATCTGGACTTCGCCTTGTCGGCTGCAACTACCTCTAGGCGAGACATTTCAGCGGCCACAGAATTGCTGAAGCTGGCAACGTAGGTAAACTCTTGTCGTCGAAAGACCCGTGCTGGCTCTGATGTCCAGGCCAGGCAATGTGCGACACAACTATTGTGGACGTTATTCCAAAAAGGGTAGATCATCAATGATGTCACGCCAGGGAGGATACGCCGTAGTTCTGAGTCTGGCAAATCAATATCGTTGATAGAAAAGCTGTCTTGACAAGTTTCGGCAGGTGTTATATCATGAATTGCTGACTTCAATTCCCCAATCAAAGATGCCAAAGACTCCACTGCTACGATACCTTCGTCATCAAAAGTCATGAGCCCACCACTTGGGAAATGCTTCAGCAGTAATTGCAGAGTCTTCTCTGGCATTTGAATGTGATCGCCATGATCTCGCATGCTCTTTATTGAACACGACATAACTCTGGAAAGCGTTGGATGGCTTTTGAAAGAGCCACTATTGAGACTCGCATCTTGCGGAATGTTTAGAGCTATGCCTTCGCCAGTTGGTTTACTGGGTGTGAAGTTGGTAAGAAGTCGGCCACTAGTCGCGCGAGGATGGAAAAAGACGACTCCATTTAAGCCAATAGTCTCGCGAATCAAATTGGCAGCTCGAAACAAAATGCCATCAAGATGATCGGAGGAGTGAGTTGAACTGTCTATGCGGTTCTTTCTATCACTTCCAGAAATCTTGTCTTCAGCGCATGTGAGAGGTGGAAATGAGCTCAAGAAATCATTGCGTGTCTCATCTTCGATTGGTGCGCATGTGTTGATCACGATATCTCCAGTATTCGGTGTCGACTGCGCAGTTGTGCACACAGTTGTGGAATTGGACGTAGGGTCGTTGAGCAGTAGTTGTTTCTGTACACCGTTTTCTGCTTCCTGAGAAAGGACAGGTCTCCTTGGTTTCTTATTGTTGTGGAGAGTTCGATTAGGTTGCATATTATCCCACAAATTTTCTGGCCTCAAGATTCGTAGATTTTCCATTTCCAAATCTAACTCGATTTCAGCCTGTTCTTCAACGTGTGGATGGAGCTGCCGCGGCATGGCCTGAGCTTCAATTGGAGAGCCTCGGGTATTGATATGTCCCTCAACAAAGTGTCCCAAGCCTTGAATCATGCGTTCTGCCTGATTTTGTTGTATCTTGCTGACGCATAGCTCCAGATGATCCATCACCGTCTCCGAGATCTCTGCAAGAGTGCGTATCCCTTTCAAATCAAGCCCATCTCTAGCTTTATCGTCTACCACACAGAGCGTACCTATACACGTACCAGAGGGACTGTGTATGGGAACCTCTGCGTAGAACCTCATGTGTGGCCATCCTCTGACATAGCTTCGCCCTTTGTAGCCTTCCAACATCGACATGTCATTCATCACATAATCTGCGGACCTTAAGGTTAGCATACGTAGCTAGTGCGTCAGGAATGGCAGATGGCAATGCTACGAACATGATCTGCTGGCCTTGATATACGTGGTAGAGACATCGAGACTGCCATCGGGGGACGTGAAGCATGCTATGGTACCCGGGCAGACTCCTGTTTTGAAGTCAAGTACTGTCTGTCCAAAAGACAACTCGTCATTTTCCTTCCCATATACATCCTCAGATACCAGCGAGATCTTTTGCGTGGCCTCCGCAACAATGTATTGCTTGGTGTTGTCGATCAGCGAGATAAAGCTTCGTTGACAATTGAGCTTCAAGGCGGCGAGCTGCGCAAGAGCGGTTAAGGTAGTATCTGTTGCTATTTGAGGCTTACCATCGCTGCGTACCGGAGCCTGGAATGGTTGAAAGTATCTTGAATCTTGAGTTAGTGTTTTATGGATAGTGCTGAGCGTACTGTATCATGGAGGGGCATCTTACCGCAACAGCTCCTTCACGCGGTACCGCTCTCGAGCCTGGTGATCCTGGGCAGGTACTGCCGCCGGCACCTCAATGGTGTCATCGCAATGGCTCAGCAGAGAAGTACCGGTCTCCATTCGGTTGCCCATATTTGGCGGATGTCGCGCAGCAGATGTTCCTGCAGAGGTCGTGCGTGCCCTTAAGGGTCAGATCATGAGGATATCATCTCATATCCAGAGAAATTGAGCTGCCCAGCCGGCAAGAGTGGAACAGGGCGTTTGACCAAGCTCAGCTTGCCTCCGAAATATGATTGCTTTCCCTCGATGTTGGATGCCTTTGCTTTTTGTTAAGCGTACTGTACTGGTATATTGATACTCGTACAACAGATGGCGGCCAACCGGATTGAACAGCCGCGGTATTGTATTTGTATACTTTGTACAACAGACCAAGATCTGGCCTCTACCTTGACGCCTCCAGTCCCAGTGGGCTTTGGTGGTTGCAAGCTCTCAGAGCATCGGCGATGAGATGAAATAGTTTTCCTCGATCAGCGGGGTTGGCTTGAACGACCCATGGAAGTTAAGACGGAAATCCTAGAGTGCGGTTTGCTGCCGCTACCCGCCTGCAGCACATTACGGATTCGGGTGCTGGTATGGAACAGGTGGGCACTTACTAATTATGTGCAATGCCGACTGCGCTTGTTCACACTCATTCCAGACGTACATATGAAACCTTCAGATAGTATATCTGCGTACCTAAATAGTACCAAGATATCTTCCATAGAAATCACCCAATGGCTTTGAGAAAGAGAAAAAGGTCTTTTTTATTTTCTTGCTATTCCAACCTCAACTCCGATACTCTACTACAGTAACCAAAGCCACCCCCGCACAGCGGGCTATTGTATTGTACTGTATGAGAATCCTCGCCTGTTGATCAGCACATATCACGAAGCGATGCTTACTCTGTGCTCTATGTATTATACTTAGTAGCGTTGACGAGACAATAGAATTATCGCATCAATAATTCATTTAACTAATTTAATTATCTTAGAGTTCGCTTTCTCACGGCTCCTACCGGGGAAACCGCCCTATGCCTTATTGCGGTAATGAGCCTGGGCTCCAAAGTCCGTGTTTTTAGCGACATTTTCAGGCACCACCCAACCCAAGTCGCCATCTTTACTGCAACAAAACAAAACAACCACATATTATATAATCTTACAACTCATAGATATCGTAAATAAATAGCTCTTGTTGATTAAAATCTAATTAAAATTTTCATTTTCTTGAAAATCAAAGGTCAAAAATTTGCTTGAGGGTGGGTTTGTTAGCGAAATGCCTTAAAAACACGGACTTTAGGTTCCAGGCTTGTAAGGTACGAGTAACAAATCGCTCGCAAAACGTGTGATGGCTGCCACGATAGGAAAATTAAAATAGAACCTTCCTGCCAAACCGACATGCGAATCTTCAGACTTAAGCCAGTGCACTTCAACTGATGGAGTTGTATCTGTAAAATGATGCGATGGATATGTGAATGCAGAGATCCACTGCACATTCCAAACGACCCGCAAACGAAGGGGACGCCCTCAGAAGGTTAGAAGTCAACCACTTCAGGTTTTTCTTTCGAACTCTCGGCTTACAGATTATTCGGAGATTTAAGAGTTGCCGACAGTCAGGAGAAAACATAGATAACTTGTAAGATGCGGATCCTCATGTCCAACCACTTGCTCTCATTACACCACAAGTGGTGATTGAGCACCTTTGTCCATGCCACATATTCCAAACAGTCATCGAGAACTTCCTGAAACATCTCTATCCCACCGCTCTCCGATTCATACCCTGTCTTTCTCATTTCAAGTTCAAGAAAGTCTGTATCTCGCAGACCCGAATTTCCTTCCCCTCTGCCCTTTCCTTTGTGCCATAACGATTTATCTCTTCCACGACAAGCCGACACCTGTCGCATTGGTCTTCGGATACTATCCAAGTACGAAAGACACGAAACATCGAACATATCAACTAGTAACTCCTGGTCGGATTCTCGCCTCCCTAGACCGGGCTGAATCACCGTTCAATGATCTGATATGCTCGTTGTCCCTTGGAATAGTAAGTCATTGCGGGCGATGCTCAGGCCGAGGATGGGCTTTGATCAATGAAGTAATTCATAGATGCAGATGACTCCATTTATATTACAGAGATGGCTACATAAACCTGAGTTCTTGAAAATTGAGACTAGCGAAAGAGCATCCTGGATGCTACTCATTGTGCAGATGTATGTCAGCACCATCATCACTGGAAGCCACACATGATCATATGTTACACCTAGAGCCTTATACCTTCCTTAGAGAGAGTCTGAAGTCTACAGACTGATAGTTTCTCCTTCGTCTCTCAATCTTAGGTGACGAGCTGAGCTCAGGTTCCAGACCATCTATTGACACAGCACCTACCCTCTTCTCGCCACTTTGGCAAAAGTTTTCCTTTGCTTGCGAGGTCTGCTTAATGTACACGTTTCGAATCCCTTCGTCTAACCGAGCTTTTGTGAACAGCAAGACGAGCTTCTTCCTCCACTTTCTATCCTGGCCAATTTTAACGCTCTCTTCTCAGTTCTAGACTACATACCGCCAGAGCTCAACATCCTCGAATGTCAGAGACAACCAGACCAACAAACGCGAGAAAGCGACCATTTAAATATCATGAAATCAAACATCTATATCACCGGACTTTGCCTCCAGTGTTGGATCATAAAACGCCATCTTAGTATCCTGCTACTTGCGACCTCGCTATAGTACCACACTTCCGCACGTTCAGGGCCCAGCGACTTCGAAGCTATAGGCAAGACATCACCAGGCACGCACTTCAAGTCCTCAGAATCCGTTCCCAGAATACATTAGAGAGCAATAGCGAGAGCATGGTGACCAAGATTCGGGAAATAGCAACAAGTCTTTTGGAACAGGAGCGGAGCACAGGATGCCGTAAACACCATCTGACAAATATCATGTTGATGTGGGAAGTAGAAATGTTGACGATGAAGCCGCAGGTGGGAATGACTATGTCACGGCTTCGCTTTTATATGTTCTGGCGGCTTTAGACTGTGCACATCGGCGAGCTATTGACACCGCCTAGATCCCCGCTTCAGATGAATTGATGCAATCATCCAACTGACTTAAGGTTGGCCAAAAGTGTCACTACCTGGGCAACGGATTTTGAAGGGAGACTGAAAAAGGCAGCGTATCATTCAACTCAAGAAAGGAGGAGTCAGCATGCTTCCGCAGCTACTAATTCTGTCTGATCTGTGGACTTGTTGAAATAGACTTAGCTTCTCCCTCCCCAGTGCATCAATAAGCAATGCAGATCGGCTAGAGAAGTCGACTTCACTGGCTGCTGCAAATCTCTACTGGCGCTGAGATGGAGAAAATCTCAATTACTGTCCACGAAAATGGTGCTCTATCATCACGACCACGAAGCAGACTTCTTGATGTACCTACCTAGCCGCGCTGCACTTGACAGAGTCACTTGACCATATCTCTGCCTTTGAGAGACGTGTGATCTCCGAGACAAAGTGACGTAGAAGTTGGCATTCATCTACAATCTAGGATGCTATAATTTATCCTCCGGTTTGTGTACAACAGAACAAACAAGACTTCAACTGAAGTAAATAACAATCAAAGGCTCAAGGGCTTTATTCATTGTGACCTAGGAAAAAGGGGTCGTCCTGCGTCATCATGCGTTGTGCTACGCTAGCCAACTTTCGGCGGGATCAATTTTAATGCGGGACTTATGAACGTGGCATTATCCGAGAACGAGTTGGTCTGGATGCTTCGGGATCAAAACAAATCAGGATATACTCAGCTGACGCCCACTCGTCTTTTTCCCCAACCGAATCGCCGTTCGCAGATGATGATCACGCCTTCCAAATACCCACGCCTTTCACTTTTTCCAACTCGCAACCTCGAGCAATCTCCTGCGATTCAATTGCCCAGGCTGAAACCCTGACGGTGATACCGGGTAGTTCACGCGGCCAGAACAAATGCACGCAATACGGGAAAAATGCCGTCCGAAGCATCAAGTCCTGATCTTGAAATGCTATCCACGAACCACCAAAGGCGCCGTCGATGTTAAGCCGAATTCCAGCGAGTTGAGCTATCTGTTATACTATGCGACAACGCGACGGAGCAAGGTGCAGAAGGTGGGAGCGTTTCTAGAGAAGAAGACAGCCAGCGATGTGTGGCGGGCAAGAATAGGGTATGTGATGCTTCAACATATTGGCTAGGATAGGGTCTCGTTGAGTGTTGGAATAATTGCTAAAATTCGGCCATAGAAATGTACAGGTCACTCTTCAGATACTGGCTGCCTTGATCGAAAAAGCCCCCAGAGATCTCCCTCTGTACGCCCCTTATGTTCTCAAGATACTTAACATAATCTTACGATCGCGCGATATTACCATGGTCGAGTCATCGCTTCCAACCTTCGAAGCTTTCTGCGAGCATCATGATGGCGCTTCTCTATCGGCCGACCAGGAATATTTACATCAGTATGAGGAGATAGTGGGAATATACGCCTCTTTTGCCTCGACAAGGCCCCCACCCACAAAAATACCTACGAGCGCCCCAGTGGCTATGCGATGGAGAGGTGCTGGGCTACGGGCAATAAAAAGCGTGGCTTCGTCAGAAGCGTTGGCCTCGCTTGCTGGGAGACAATTGGATGTAGTAGTACCAATCTTATTGGAAAATCTATGGACGGACAATGATGATTTCCTCGACTTACTGGAACATCGGGCTGGACTGGAAGAGAAACTTGACACCGAGAAGCTCCTAAGGCGACGGACCAGTATCGCGACCGTACGGACCGCCGACACGGCGGGCGATGGGAATGCTCTGGCTCTCTCCGCAACTACGGCTGATGCAGACAAAGTGGCTGAGGAAGATATCGGGGTTACGGCCCTCCAGTGTTTGAAGCAGATATTTGTCGTGAACAACAGGTCGCAGGTTCATGCCGCGACTCTGGCAACTCTGAAATTCGTTGCGGACCGAGTTGCGCAAGGGGAGAGCGTCATTGAGCAGAACCACCTGAGGGAAGGGGAGTACAGGGGTTGGGCAACAAGAATGCTTGAAATGATTGCCCGATGGACACCCGTCCAGGATAGGTACATTATTTTGGTGACTGTGATGGATTCGTTGGTCCGAAGCCAGATGGCTGACGCCAATCTTCAACATCAACTTGTTCTGGCTATCATGGTGGACTCACTCCTCAAATCTGACATAAACTTGATTGGACTGAGCGTAATGGACGTTTTGCTGGGTCTGATACAGCATGTCTTGAGATTGCTGCAACTGGATGGTGCAACCCCACACTTCCAACAAGACGATGGGACAGGAGTTACTAAGAGCGAAGCTGTCGATCTGTTACCATCCGCCGGCGGTGGGATGGCGACAACTGAAGCTGCGACAGTCCCAACATACTTGAGAAAAGATCTTCTACATCGACTCCAGCAGTGTATAGGCGATCTAGCTACTCATGTCTACTATGCGGATCAGATATCAGACATGGTCTCTGCTATCCTTTTGAGATTGAAGCCATCACCTCTCGGGGGAGGAATGAATGCAGTCTCCGCCATTGAGAACCCGGTGGCTGCTTCAGCTGCAATTACTGCAGTTGGCGACCTTACGGAAGACTCTGCAACCGATGGTTTCTTCTCGTTTGATACTGCTAAAGTCAATGCGCTCGAAGCCATCAAATCCATCCTAATTGTGGCCAGCACCCGCAACAAGATGAGTGGCGTAGGGAGCTTGGGAAGAAACCGGGTCCCAGTCCAGGTATGGGAAGGAACCCAATGGCTTCTACGGGATGCCGATGGCCGAGTTCGAAAGGCTTACGCAGACGCGCTGCTGACCTGGCTCGACCGAGAGGTGACAAGGGCTGATCTTCGAGCTTTCGAAGAAAAGCCAAAGGGCCTGACAAAAACGAACAGGGATGAGTCTGCGACCAATCTATCAAAGCGGGCGGTATCAAATGCATCGCATCGAGAAAAGGCTGTCAAGCCCTCACGGATGACATTCCTACAGTTGCTTCATCTTGCAATCTACGAGAATGCATTGCAATATGTCGACAGCGAGACAGATATCGTTCTCTTGCACCTATTGCTGGCAAATCTTGTCGAGAATTTGGGAGTCAATGCGGTCATACACGGGTTGCCTATGATTTTCCGACTGCAAGAAGACATTCTGGAAGCCGAGACCCCTCTGGCTAAAATTCGACTGGGTAGCTTATGTCATGGATACTTTTGGACTTTGAATGAAAAGTTTGACTTCGACACTTCACCAACTGGCAGAGTTATTCAGACCGAGATTTCACGACGTCGTAGTAAGATGTTTTGGATTGAACGGATCCGCCTTCCACCCCTAAAACTCGACCAGATTGGCACTCCTGGAGAAACCACATCAGAACAAGCACTTCCCATGGAAGAGGTTGAGGACGAGTCACTACGACCTTTCGACGATCGCTTTCAAATGGTTAAGCTGATTTCTTTATCTTATGCGGAATCGGTGCCTGGTCCGCCTACGAGCCCGCCCACCTCGCCTGGGAGGAGCTTCAGCCATCCAATTCTAAGCTCTGCTGGGCCTACGACGGAAAGTGAGCGTGCAATGCCAGACAAGATAAAGGAGCAGATGATGTCAGAATGGAGCAAAGAGGCTGTAGTTGCGATGGTTCTAGAAGGTAGCAAGACAGTCTCATTGAACGGATCGAAGACCGGGACGAATGCAACTGGGCACCGCAACTTCTTGGCTGTCAACGGACAAGGAAATACGGGAGCGACAAGCAGCGGATCACAATCCCCGCAGCACCACACCCACCAGAGCCATCGAAGCAGGCCCAACTCAACATATGGCCTTGTAGGGGGACTTGGGGCCGTACAAAAACTTAGGAGAGGGAGTGGACAATCCCCAGCACCCGCAAGCGAGTCCAGTCGGAACTCTGTCACTCGAGTGGACCAACTGAAGAGAGTGTTGTCAGGTCAACAAAACAACATCCCAGGTACAAGTGGCGCAGCCCACAGTGACGCGAGCAGTGAAAGTATGGTCAGTTACGACTTCACTGCTTCTGAAGTCTCATTCAACCCTGGCCAGCAAAATGTGGGTTCCATGGAACGCTCAGTGTCACTGCGAGATTCGAACGACAGGCCCCGATCGAAGTCTCGAGACCGAGTTGCCGCAAATGGGGAGCATCAACGTCCTCTGTCATCCCACCCAGTTCTGCAAAATACCAATCCTAACATTATGGAAGGAACCGAGGAGGATCTTGATTTTGTCCCTCCCGTGCCGCCTCTCCCGTCATCGCTCACTGCAGAGGGCACAGCAGTTCACGACCATGCGCTTCCTGATGCCCGTAAGGGGCGGAGTGGCAGAAGGTCAGTAAAAAGCCGAGGCGGGCAGAGCTACCAGGCGTCTCCATGGGGCGAAGATGTAACCCCAGCAGTGGATCTTGAGAGCTTACTCAAGGGAATTGAGGTTGGCGGGGAGCAAAAAGGGAACGTGGCCAAACCGCCATACTGAACATAATGGATCATTGCACATAATTTTGGTCGCTGTTGATAGCTGTTCGATGATTTGTATTATTATCATTTATATAGATTGGAGGCATGGCGCAAAGCAGAGCGGGTTGATAGCGAATTTGATTGCACATATGGGTTTTTAAGGTTCTTCATTCTCCAGACCATACATGTTCCACCTGGTAGAATTGAAATCTTTCGCCAGAACCTGGATAGAGAGGAGCTGGTCCATATACCGCACATCTACTTCACAATCAGCCTTACAGCTGCTGCCTTGTTTCGGCGCATAGTTGAAAAGCGCCAAGGCTCAATTGATCACTCCCATTCGTCATCTCACCGACAAAAGATTTCGTACACCTCAGCTCGTCCACCAACCAGCTTAATTCGTGGGCCTCCTCAGCCAAGTCCTGCAGCGTCCTTCCACAGAGTCCTGCAAAGTCCTGAATCTGACCCCACGATGTTGCGACAGCCTCACTTCTAGAGGCCCGCTTGGTTTCCCGATGATTGCCGCGAGGTTGGATCCGCTCGAGAATCGTCGCTTTGAGACAGCAATCGTCGCGCGACGGAAATAGAATCAATAGGCTTTGCTCTAATTATAGGGTATTTGATTTGCCATGAATTGTATTTATATGGCACGTCCTTCTCTCTTGCTTTGAATCCGACTTACAGACATCACTTGAACATCAAGCCGGATCTTGAGATGAGAATTAGACTCGGGAAGCCAAGATCAACAACTAAACGAGAACCCAAAATTGCAATCCTGTTCCTCAGACCGACCTTGGATCATCCCCAAAAGTCACCAGCTGTACCTCCTACTTCCTGCTTTGAGGACTCGCTGTCCACGAAAAAGGGCCGCCAAAGTCCTTCAGACGCAGGACTCCATGGAAGTCGGCTGAGGCACTTGGTACCGGGGATCTTACAAAGTTATCGATCGCAGGCAGAACCTCTCACAAATGGCAGGACTTCAATGCATCGGCAATTCATCCAACCACCAAATACCATCAGCGTGGATCTTCTTTGTACAGGACGCCCAATCGTCGTGGTGCAGCCCCCACTGCTGATTGACGTCCTCGGTCAGCCCAGCGGTGTGCCTCGAGCCGGCTGCTGAACCCAAGATGTGAGGCGAGCGCAAGGCAACCATGACAGGAGCTCACCCACTCTCACTCTCGCTGACAACACCTCGACGCACTTCCAAGCAAAGTACGCGAACCCATAGGCTGAGGTACGATTTTTGGTTGGTAGGTCGATATAGCTCTGCGTAGCCATTGACTCCGTTCGGTGAGAGCGATGCCTTGCTCTGCTGGATCTTGGACCCCACACTCTCCACGTGCTCTAGGCGCACCTTGGAGGAAGTCCTGGAGTCCTGCCTGCTCTGGTGTCATGGAGGTCTCGTCGTGAGCGAAAGGACTTATAGTCCTTAGGTGGCAATGTGTGTTGTTTTCCGCATCTATTATTTTGTTCTCTTTGAAGGTTGTGGCAAGTCTCCATATAATCCCTTGCTATCACTTACTCAGCAATTCAAACATTGAAGGACTTCACGATGTCATTCCTTCGCAAAAGAAGTGGTAGCCAATGCTCATTTACCAATGGGGATGATGAGATATCTGTCAGAAGAGTAGAACAGACGGAAGTCAGTCCAAAATCTAGGTCGGATACGATCCAATCGGCAAGATCATCATGTTCGAGTGTCGAGGCTTCAGATTTCGCTGTTCACGACTCTTGCGTGTAAGATCCTCTTGGATTCATAGCGAAGCATTGATTAATTAAATTCATGACCCAGGCTACGCAATTTCCCAAAGCATAAATCTTCGCATCTTCGATTCTTAGCGTGGGTAGCATACACACGCAAATAGTAGGTCTTCAAGTTCTGTTCTTCCCACTAAGCAATCCCAGGATGCGATAACCTGCGTCCCTCTCCGACATGTCCTGAATATATCTCGATGTTTTGGAGCCGTTTATGATTGAGCAAAGCTAATTCACTTATCTCTTCAGCACCGACGAATATATCACAGAAGACGAGCGAAGGACGTGTCCATTGCTATGGTGTCGGGATGTTTTCGAGAACCAGGAAGCCATGCTCCAACATGTTTGGAGCTGCCCATACCTATCGAAAGGATTATACTGGTGCTTCCACTGCCAGAAGCCAGAGCGAGTAGGAAAGTTCAACTGTAAACGATGTCAAGGCGCTCCATCTCGGACAGATAGGATGACTTCGGTTGCCAAGAAGATTTTCTCGAAGCTAGGAGCCAAACCACATCGGTCAGATCACATTACTTCCTCCTCGTCTTCGGAGACCTCAAAGAGTCTTTCCAAAATGTTTGAAGACTCAGATGCTTCTGTGCCTCCATACTTCCAGGATCCTTTTCAACAGAACCAGAGTACGAGCTGGGGTTACCCAAACGCCCAAGAACTACCAAACTCCGCCGTTGTCCCCGAAATGGCCGGAGACTGGACAGCTGCATCACACGAATTACCCGACACGTACATTTCCGAAATGATCGGCACCGAATGCCCAATTGAGCTTGGTGGAGGCATCGAGACATGGGAGGACAACTTCTACGCCGAGAACTTGGAGGAATGGGATATGTCTGCTCTCCCTTCCCCAAAAGGGAGAGGCTCTTCACCAAAGCTCGAGATCGATACTTCAGTTGCGCATACTTCACAGCCCCTACTGACAAACTGGATCGATACGCCGCTCTCTGCAACGATCATATCACCTATGAGTGCTTTCGGCAAGTTTGAGTCCAGCAGTAATTCCAGCCCCATCGAGATCTCTCCCACAGATAGCAATGCGAGTGGGAGATCGTTCTTCACCGACTCGGGCTATTCCAGCGCCACGACCCAGTCAGCTACGTTCTCTGCAAGGAGTTTTGATCGATTTCCTAGCATTGGTGAGAAGAAAGGCAAGAAGCGGGAATTTGGTACTGTTTCCGAAGCATGGATCAAAGATACCACCTCTTCCATTCCTAAGTCTCTATCTTCGGTGGTTGCATTGCCTATACTCAAGCCAAGCGTTGAAACTGCCGAAATGGTGCACTCTGCTGGAAGGTGTACCGGGACTTCTAAGCTCAAATTTACATCGCCGCACTGGCATGATGCTCCAACACTCGTATTGTCTTTTTCAGAGAGTCTGGACGCCCATATCCAGCACACTAAGTCTGCTTTGCAGAATCTCCCGCAGACACCCACCACAATGGAACTGATGTCCATGTCAAGGACTTCAATCGTATCCATCGGTCTAGAAGTTTTGACAGGCATTCTCGAGGGCCGGCATCCAACAGCTATTGTCCAGATATTCGCGTTCACGCACATTGCCTGCGCTCTAGCGATCACCACGCATGATGACGAAGCTAAGATCCATACTCAGAAGTGGTTTCAAGACTCCTTGCAATGGTCGGCTGGCTTGAGAGGAGAAAGGCAGCAGAAGGGGTATGAGAAGGTCGCGAGGGCTATTTGGCAGCCACTTGAAACTTTAGTAGCCCAGGAACCTACGCATCTTTCGCAAGGATTGAAAGAAAATTGTTTATTTGCAACCTGCAAGCATTTCCTCGACAGTAAGTTTCCCTTTTTTGGACTATGAATTCAAGCTAACATCGACAGTATTCGAAAGCCTCGACTTTTCAAAGGCGATTGTTCCCGCGTCTCTCCAACAGTTCAACTTTTCTCAAGCTTCATTCGAGCGCAAAGCCAAGGCCAGAGTGATTGACGAACTGATCAAGAAGCCCCGAATCGAAGCTTTTATTGAAGATGTCGTTCGAGTCGAGAAACGGCTACATCAAGGTCAAATAGCCAATCTCCGGAGCCTAGAGCTTGAACTTATCTGTGCTGGCAAGCTGGCATCGCAGTCGGACACCGCATACAACAGATTTCTACAGCATGTGGCTACATCATGTGATGTTATGTATGCCGAAGAGCCAGCGAAGTTATCTAGGACGAGATACCACGTTCGAGATATAGGTCGGATCAAGCAATTATTGCCCGATGAGAAGTATGATGAAGAAGCTGGACAGAACGAACGCGAGCAAACATCACACTTGCGGGATCTCCATGATGAGGACGAGAATTCACTACTGCTCGATCTAGATTTCGAATCTACTCCCAAACAGTACACGGAAATCGACGAACGTCATGACGTGGCAGTGTTCAGCTGCGACGAAATGGTGCGTTTTACACATGGCAGCACCACCAGTGTTCATGTCCAAAATCTCCAGACGTACTCTCACAACCCATCTCCAGCTACCCAGCATCCACATCAGGAATTCTCGCAGCCACCAAGCATAACACTCCATCCGCCCTCACAAACACAACTTCCGACATCCCTCTCCCCCACCACTTCCATTGCACCCTCACCAGTAAGCACAACACTCTCATCTCAGTCCTTACACCGGTGCCACTGCGGCTACATCCCAACCGGCGAAGAGAAATGGAAAGCCTCCAACCTCCGGCGCCACAAACGCATTCAGCACGCTTCTGAAACGAAAATATACGTGTGTCGATGGAGAGGATGTAAGAGTTCTTTTACAAGGAGTGATAATTTAAAGTGTCATGTTAGGGAGAAGGGGCATTATGAGGGTGCGGAGCGGAATGCTGATGAGCACGGTGAGGGGAGAAAGAAGAAGCGAAGGGTTGAGGGGTTTGCTGGGCTGGGAAAGGGGATGGCGGCGAGGTAGTTAAAAGGACAGTGGAGAGGTGATGAGCATCAAGAGAGCTGGGCTTTCGGTTTCGTTTTTCGGTATTCTCGTATTGTACTGTACTGTAGGTGCATTTGGGTAGGATTTTGCATTGCTGGAGTTTGGCATGGGATATACGCTCGGAATTGATACCCCAAATATCTCGTTTCTGTAATAATACAATACCGACTTGACGGTCATCAGGTCAACGAATGTCTCCGATTTGGCTTTGAATCCCGTGTGCACTTGTGGATAGCTCCATCTCCTCTACTCTGCTTCTACATTCCTTTATGTTGCTGACAATCCATCATTTCAGTACGGGAGAACTCTGGTTCTTTAAGCGCCGGGCACCCGATCTCATATGAGTCCTGGACTCCTGACAGTCCTGACAAATATTAAGCGGTTCATTGGCAGGACTTCAAGTCCTGACCTAGGACACTTGTTTGATACTTCTGCACATACGTACCTAGCGTCGGTAAGCTTCTCACCACTCTTCGTGGAACAGTCCTACAGTACAATATTCCTAGATCGGAGCTGTGGGGTACAGTAGGTGGATGATGTCTTCAATTGTGTTTCCATCTTCTAGCAGGATATCGAAAAGCGCTGAGGCCCTCCAGGGATTCATAGCACATGTCGGAAGCAAGCTTTGTGTTCTGTGTATTGACAGGTGTCGAGACTCCGTGTTCACAGAGACCTTTGCTTCTGAGATGTGATGGAAATCGTTCGTCAGCCCTACAGGTTTTGGGAGTAGATGGTATGCAGGTTTCAAGGCGTTGGAGTCCGTGTAGTTCCGGTTGGATTTGGTATTGTGGTCTTTGCATACCATATTTTGCACAGTGTAAGTCTAGGCGTGTTGTGAAACGAGCAAGGATTCGACTTCCGGATTGGTGCGAGGCTATCATTTACCCTATTATGATGTCAGCAATTAGGTCAATGGCCGGTTCTCAACGGTGGTTTAACTTGTTCCATGGAGAACCTTAGAAGTCATGTCTGTCAGGTGGCGTGGGCTCCTTGGCTCTCCTACAATATTGTTAAATGGGATAGTTAAGATGAGGAGATATTAAGAAACATGAACACGCTGAGATTCTCTGGAGGTTAAATCCGAATTATCTTGGTCATTACAAGCCCGAAACTCAAGTATGTGATTAACAAACTAAAGTCTATTCATGACTGGAATCTCAGCCAATATCTTGCGGCAGCCGCGGCAAGTACCACTTCGGGGTGTTGGCGAACTGCTCTCAGCACTTGTACCTTCTATTTCGGGAAATGGATGAGTACGAGCCACCTTTGTTGGGGATATGAGAATGCCCCATGGGGCAAAGGCTGCGAAGTCTCGAGACCTACCGGGCGAGCTGAATGGCCTGCAGCTCACACGCTCACGAGGGAAAGGTTGGGCTGGGTGACATGCCATCTTAGGCTCTGGGCTGTAACTGCTTTGCAATGGGAAAATTTTACATACTAGTGGCATCGATTTTGGTGAGTTGCATATCTCGGTGCTGTGGTTGACCCGTTTGTGGGATTGGCTTGGGAGGAAGCATCGGGTCCCTTTTCGGTATCTTTCGAGTGCACTGAATGGTCATAGACGGATGCTCACGCCATTGGAAATTGATGGAATATGCATATAAATCATGCTGCCGCCACGGTACTGTACACCGCACACGGCATCTGATCCAGGTAGCAGTACCTCGTTCGGACGCCCGCTGTCCGCATACTTGGCGGTTCCACTCTTCGCCGATTAGAAACATTTCACTAAGATTCATGAATTTCGATCGAGCCATGCGATTGATTACCATTATTCGAGCGTTTATGGGGCTGCACCCTCCCGCCTCGTGATCTTGTTGAACATGAAGCAGTTACACTGTTTGGAAAGCTTTGGTTTTTGTTGGTCAGCTAGGCGAGGTGATAGCGAGTGGCTTTCAGGACTGCGCAGTCCTGTAGTTGTCACCTGCACAAGCAGGGCGCTCAGACTACGCTGCGCTGTCTGCATGAAGGGAAGGGATCGTGCAGCGGGTGGGATACAGTACGTCTATCTGAAATATTCTGGTGCAGCATAAAATTCGTATTGCCACAATCCAACAGATACTTCGGAAGAGCCAATAATATGGCATCTCGGATCTTCGCTTAATAAAAACAAACGACAAGGGTCCTCAGTCCTTTCTCCCAAAAAGTCACTGATCTCAGCCTTTCCGTCATCAGTCCTGAATCCCAACCAATTTAATCAGCGTAAAGTACTAGTCGCTAAGCTGACGCGCTCGTTGGCCGTTTGTTAAAAAGTAGGAAATGGCACTTTACAAATGGGAACGGCCTTGCCAGCTCGATCCACTCGACTTTCCAAGTGCGGACAATCAACACTTCAAAGCCAGCACCATACTGCTAGCCACCTACTACAGTCCTTACATGATAGTTTCAATTATACATAGAAATCTTTCATTGGTTCATGTACGCGAGCACCACCTTCGCTGACCAACATTTCCGGCCACGATCCGTTTACTAAAAGGTGGCGTTCGAAATCTACCACTTGAAGCACTGATTCCATGCCCTCCAGGACTAGCCAAAAGTGACACACTTTTCCATTTCTTATTAATCTATCTGGAATAGCTGACATGCCAAAGTCCTCCTCGACCACGCGCAGTCATCATGGCTCCTATCAATCCGGACATTGCCCCACTCACGCTCGAGAACTTAAGCCGACTTCTAATCACGCCTCCGCATCTGCAGAGATATCTCAGTACTGGTCAGGACTTCGAGAGAGTTTCTGTTGGAATCTCAACTGGTAGGATGGACATGGGGGAGGTCTTGAAAGCATGGGATAGATGCTGGGAAAGAGCTACAAGAGCTTGATTTTCGACTGCCTGATTGTGTCGACACTAGTGGTGGTATCCACTAGGAAGAAGTTTCATATTGCTGGGAGTTGGTTCGATCTTGGCTTGGATAATAAGGACATTGGGAAAAGCTTGTGCTATGCTTTTCAAGAGATCAGTATTTCAGTGGCAGCAGGTTGGGTATATTCTTGGGCTAGTTTAAACGGTTGGATTGGGAAGGAAGGGAAAGATAGCGAGCGTGTAAATAATTGTGAGAATTACTGGCACTACCTCAACTTTGGAGCAGTTAGACTTTCAGTGAGGTGCGGTCACGCAGGTGCGAAATCTACTGAACGCCACGATAATGTATTCTTGGTTGTTGAGGTGTAATAGTTTATTGCAAGCCTTCATTCTAGCATGCTTCTCGTGTGATGGTCTCTACCATCTTCCTTGCAACAGCCTTGTGCATTGGAGACTGGATATGAATTTGATCAATAAACAGGTATGGTTCGCATTGAGGGTAAAGCATGACAGCATTTGGAATGGGGCTGTGAAGCATCAGCAATGCTTGATTTACAAATAGAGATTTCGTAAACATACCTAGGCACAGGACATGGACTGTTGGTATTCGCGATGTTGGCAGTCTCTGGATGGCTCTTCGGATCATTGAACACGTCCGCAAAAAGAGTGTACATGTCTGGCTGGAAAATGGTCACGCCGTGGTATTTCGACCGAGTTCGATCTGCAAGGCAGACAATCTGTTGGTTCCATAGCTTGATTTGTTGTTTAACTGTATCTGCCGCTGTGATCGATCCGTTAGCTGCGGCAGAAGTGATCACGGGGGCTTTCGACAGATCAGGGATGTTGTTGAAGACGAAGTTCCGGGCTCCGACTGCGTACAGCTTCATGGACTTAGCACTTGAAAGTTGCTTGAAGATTATATGACTTACCTGGTCAACAAGTTTATTGTACGTTTCGAATATCTTTGGAATGACCGAGATGGAGTCATTCCGAGAAAACGAATTCACGATGTCGTTTCCAGGGAAAGCCAGGAGTACAAAGAGACTGTTGTCTGAGTTCGAACTGCCTTTTATTGCGAATTGAGACCCCCATTGAGGAATAAATTGCTGTTCAACTTGAGTCTGGACGGTTGGAGGGAGGAGCGGGGCGGAAGTGGTCTGGTCATCAGTTGTTGCTCCGGGAAATGCGTAATTTATACTCTTGAGGCTGCTTTGGTTGAAGGTTGATGTCATGTAATCGACCCAATTCAGTCCGTTTGATGAGCGCCATTGCCTGAAGATGTCAATCTTACTTGATCAATCCATCCACGCGAGAAGTGACTTACGGTACAGGTAGTGTAGTTGCGTCGTATGATGCTCCGCTTGGTTCTCGTCAGCGGTTTATTCTGTGAAGAGAGCGATCAAAATTTACAAGGTAAACAAGTAGTCTACGTGAGCAAAACCTTTCCAGGAGTGACCTAATTTTGGTGTTGGCGTCGAGACAGCAGTGTGTGCACTTGTTACCACAATAATGGAGAGGAGACTCAAGGTAAGCATTTTGGCTGTGTTCAGGTCTGGACTTTCAAGAAAAACAGAAAGAAAAAAAATGTAAGTAAGTAACAGTCTTACGGAACGTATTCGAATATTAATATCTGTATAATTATATAGGCATTAAAATCTTCACACCCTGGATATACGTCACATATCATTGTCTGTTGACCGTAAAGTTGCCCGAGATCGACAATACATTGAGTCAAATATTTCTCGGCAAGCGCAATTGGGAATGCCGACGACTAGTTCTAGTTCTAGCACTGCTGTGACCGGCCTATTGTAAAAATCCCGTCTAGCAAGTTGTGGTCATGTCCTAGGAATTACACTCAGAGACATGTCGTAAAGTATGTATGTTGATTTGAGGCTAAGGAGAGATCCGGACCGGACCCGGGGCTTCTCCTGTGCCACTCAGCGAGCTGCCACACCGAATTAGGCCAAACAAGCGGTCCCAAGGCTTTGTAACCCCGCACCTAGCCCAAAATTGACTTGTCTCAAAGCGGGGATGGATTGCGAGCGGGATGAAATGCCACTTCAACTCTGCTGCGGGTGGCTTTGGCTGACATGAATACTTGGCTCTACGAGAATTCTATTGGGAGAAATGCCAATTAGTACGAAATCAAAATGGGTATGTTGATCACCAACTTTCCCAATTCAGGGAAGCAGCCGAGCGTCTATTCAAGCTCGAAGAGGAAAGCATGATGCAAGAGGAATCGGTCATCAAATGGGCTTCTTGATTGTCTGGCCGGAGGTATGACAGTGGATAAACAGGATATAAAACCTTCCATTTGGTGTCACAGCAACGCTACGGCATCAACCTTCACTCTCTGTTGAAAGTGTAACTGTGTTTTTCGAAACCGAAATGTACAGGAATATTTTACCAGGTCTTTTGTGGGTGCTTCAACCTCTGAAAATCTTTGGTCAGACTGTCATTCCACTCGATGGTACTTCCTGGACCCTGGAAAATGCCTCGAAAAACATTTCTATTCCTGGAAGAGTTCCCGGTTCGGTTCATCTGGATCTCCTAGCGGCAAAGGTTATTGGTGATCCGTATTACGGTTACTCCACCTGAGGATCAAGAGCGGCTGGAATAGTATGGCTAATATTTTCATGTAGGTCTAAATGAAGTCAATCTTCGATGGGTAATCGGTGACGTGTGGAAGTATTCTAGACCTATCTCTATGTATGTGGCTCTGAGTCGCAAATGCTCTATGCACAAGATCTGACATTTGAAGAGTAGAGACTTAAGTCCAAATATGTCTACGTACTTGGAGTTCGATGGGCTAGACACATTTGCAAGTATAAAATTATGCGGCACAACCATCGGGATTACCAACAATCAATTTCGCCAATACACTTTCGAGGTATCCAGTTCAGTCCAAAGATGCTCCGACTCTTCCAATATTGAAATTGAATTTGCACCTGCTACAAGTGCAGCCAACAATGCGGCCCAGAATGCGTCCTGTCCGTTATGCTTCGGAATCAATTACGAATTTGACAACATGCAGTTCATTCGCAAGCAGCAATGTGATTTTGGATGGGACTGGGGCCCGGCATTCAGTCCAACAGGCATTTGGAAGTCCATACGGATCGTTCAAGTCCCGACTGGTTTTGTCCAGATTCAGAACTCGATGGTAGACATCTATCGTCAAGGTCAGGTCAACAATCTCCCACCAGATCAAGCTAAGCCTTGGGTCATGAATGTCAGTGTCGATTTTCTCGGGCACATATCAGGAAACCCTTCGATGATAGTCAAGCTGTCCAATAGAAACAACGAAACAGTCCTTGAAAAAATAGTGCGCAACATCATGCGCATTGACAATGGTTTTAGCAGCAGGACGACCGCAGACTTTCTCACGACAGAAGATGTTGAACTCTGGTGGCCAGTCGGATATGGGAACCAGACCTTGTACAACCTGAGCGTTCAGATTCAAGACGAAAGGAACCACACCCTCGCTACAGTCGAGAGGAGGGTTGGTTTTCGAACTGTCGTTCTCGACCAACGAGAAATTCCCAATGACGAAATTTCGAAGGGAGTTGCTCCGGGCAACAAGTGGAGTTTTCAGATTAACGGCCTGGACATTTATTGTAAAGGAAGCAATTTCATACCTCCAGATTCTTTTTGGACAAGAGTCATGGAGGATCGAGTGAAAGATATGCTCGACTCTGTCATTGACAGTGTAAGTCGTCCATCCTCACGCTCAAGATGCTTGCAACTGATCCAATTCAGAATCAAAACATGATCAGAGTTTGGGGCGGGGGATCGTATCTGCCGGACTTCATTTACGACATGGCTGATGAGATGGGTTTGATAATCTGGACCGATTTCCGTAAGTCGCGAACCAACAAAACTTTCCGTTCCTTGCAGCTTACGACTTTGGGGCAGAATTTTCAGACGCTCTTTCCCCAATTGACCCAGCATTCCTCGAGAACGTTCGAGCCGAAGCAGATTATCAGGTTCGCAGAGTCAATCACCACCCATCCATGGCAGCTTGGGTGGGAAATAACGAAGTAGAGCTAGGTAAGTACACTTTCTAGAGTAGTTTATTACATTTTTAGCAACTAAAGGGCATCACTCCTGAAGCCTTCCCTCTATCCCGTAGATATCACTCTGAGAGTTCTTCCAGAACAAGCTTGCTGACTCAAAGATGTGTACCTAGGATTACAACTCGCCGAGCAAGTTGTACCAGCAGAGGCCGTTCCGCTTGTAATAAAGCAGTACGAAACACTCTTCGTAGATATCCTCCTCCGAGCAGTCTTCGATAACACTCGATCATTGAGCTACTCTCCAAGTAGTATTACAAATGGTTATTTGAGTTTTAACTTCTCGTCTCCAACTCCCATAATCGAACGATATTTTAATGTCACCCCGGGAACGATTTCTGGAAATACGGATTACTACAACTATGACACTGCTAAAGCGTTCAACAACTCTGCATACCCACTTGGACGATTTGCTACAGAGTTTGGATTCCATTCTATGCCATCTCTTCAAACTTGGCGTCAGGTCACCCCCGAGCCAGATCTCCACTTCAACAGCTCCGTGATCCTCACTCACAACCATCACTACGCCACTTCGCTACTCACGGCAGACTACAGCAATCAAACAGCCGCTGCTCTAGGCGGCATGGGACAAATGACCATCGCAGCTGAACAATACTATCCAATTCCACCAAACGACCCTCACTCCATCGCCAACTTTTCCTCCTGGATATACACCACCCAGGTCTTCCAGGCCGACTTTATGAGAAATCAAATATCTTTCTACCGCATCGGAAGCGGCCGGCTGGAACGGAATCTTGGAGCCTTGTACTGGCAGCTGAATGATATCTGGCAGGCGCCCACGTGGGCAGGTCTCGAATATGACGGGCGTTGGAAGATGCTTCACTACATTGTGAAAAATGTCTTCAAGCCTGTCATCATGGCTCCATCATTCAATTATACGACTGGCGCTCTCGAAGTCTACGCTGTGTCTGACCTTTGGAGTACCGCGAGTGGGACTGCGAAAGTTACCTGGTACGATTGGAGTGGAAATGTTCTCAACACTTCATCAAGATCAGTTGAGATTGGAGCCATTAATACTACGATTACATTCCAGATGAATACACAGAATCTCAGATTTAATGTCTCAAACGCTGTGGCGAAGTTCGAGATCGAAGCTCAGAGCACACCCCCACATCTTACTGGGCCAGCAACATACACTCAGGAATCGTGGTTCCATGCCGTTCCACTGAAGGATCAAGCTATGGTGGATCCAATACTGAAGATGACGTATGATGATTCCAAGGACAAGTTCATTGTCAGTGCTGAGAATGGTGTTGCTGCTTGGGTCTGGCTCGACCATCCAAGTGGTGTCGTGGGTAATTTTGAGGACAATGGGTTTTGGTTGGTGCCGGGTGAGGTGAAGGAGGTCGGATTTAAGGTCAAGAGAGATGACACGGCTGGCGAGTGGGCGAAGAGTGTGACGGTGAGGAGTTTATGGGATAACAAGTTGTAGATTCTGGCATCTAGATAAGGAGAGCTTGTGTTTACTTCTCTACTTGGCATTTCATGACAGTCAATCTGGTAAGCGAGCCCCTGATTTACCGAGACAGATTCCATCAAATTCCCAATTTCGAAGTCATCATCGGGATTGATGCATTGGATTCATAGATTGAAGAGTTTGATTGAATATTAGGTACTTTGTTTGTACACGCTGAGCTTAAAATTGTAGCTATAAACAAATCAAACCCAAACTCCGTGGCTGAACGCTCAAATCATACATGTCGCTGCACAAACACAAGAATCCGCTGTTGAAAACAATCATGAATCATCATATCAAATTACTTCTCAGAACTTCGCTTCATTGACTGAATTCTTTGGCTGTTGCCTGCTTCAAGTCGTCTTTGGCAAGGTGGGAAGCTTTGAGGGGACCAAGTTCCCTGCGCCGCTTCCGGCCTGAGCTTCAATAGCACCGATCTGCTGCCCAATAACAGCACTATCAGTGGTTCCGTACCCGTCGATGACATTAGTCAAGCCCTCTTGGTATGCTGCCGCCTCAGGACTGGCCAAGCTGATGATAGCGGCCGTTCCAGCACCAGCCTTATCGAGCTGACGATGCCCAAGCGCAGGTAGTTTCGAAGGAACGAGATTCCCAGCTCCAGACCCTGCCTGGGCTTCAATGACACCAATTTGCGGGCCGAAAACTGCGCTGTCGCTGGTTCCATAGCTGTCGATGGCGTCTGTAAGGCCTTCTTGATACGCCGCTGCTTCGGGACTTAGTAGACTGATGATAGCTGCAGTCCCAGCACCAGCTTTGTCGAGTTGTCGTTTTCCGCCAGCAGGTTTCAGGGTGCCTGTAGATTTGAGGAGAGAAGCGAGGTTCTGACCAGCTTCCTTGACTGCGAGACCAGAGCCGGTGTCGCCATCTGTGAGGATGGCGTTGCATGCATCGCCTACGCCTGCACCTTGGCGCTTGAATCCAGCAGATTTGAGGAGTGATGCTGCGTTCTGACCGGCTTCTTTGACGAGGAGTCCCGACCCGGTGTCGCCATCGGTGAGGATTGCTAAGTAGCTTGTTAGCTTTGTGTGTTTCGATAGAGAGGAAGAGAGACGAACCATCGCAACCTGCACCGACGCCTGCGCCTTGTGGGATGGGTGTCGCATTGATGAGAGTGGAGGAGAAAATAAAGAGGCTGATGGTACTAGAGAAATACATAATGATTACAGATGGGATTACGGGGAATTGATGCTTTGAGGGTTGTGTTAGGATGAGGATTGCCGAAGATTATTCGACTGCTGGCTGTTGTGTGCTTGATGATGGAAAAAATGTTAAGAGGATGGAAGATGAGGAGGATTATATATGTTCAAGGGGACTTAGACCGCTAATCGTATCTTATAAAAATGGCAGTACGACGACGAAAGTCAAGAAAGCTTAAAACCATTCTGACAACTTCCTCGCAAAAAGTTTCCTTGCCTTACCCTGTGTAGTAGCCTACACTCGACACTGATTCCTCTCGACGAGTCCATGTAGTTGATCTCCCGCGAAGCTACTGCAGATCCCGCTGAAGAACACTTGCTATACACACAGTTTACCTGAACTCCAGCGCCAAATTGCGAAGGCCTATCGACCCGAGACTGAGGCATCCAGCCTCCGACGTAATGAAGCAACTGTTAGCACAACATGCCGTCCCGACAACTCAGTAGAAAGGCATCTTCACCCGCCAAACCCATCTCGAAACGGAAGACCTGCGCAGATCTTCTATACCGCATCTCTCGCACAGGGACATTATTCTGTCAACAACGGAAATTAAAGTTCAATCCAGCAGATCATTTCATCCAGCTCGGAACTTAAGCAAAGCACACGGCGCAAGGGCCAATCCATCCTTGCCCCGCCATTCTTAGTTCCAGCGCCGTGGTAGCTTGCAGCGACCAAGCTTTATTAAGCTTTAGTGACTAAAGCTTAGCAGCCAGAGGCTGAACCGCAGCCTAATGGCAGCCACAACATTCTGCCATCAATGGTTGTGGTGGAATCGGGGTCGTTCTAGACTTGTTAGAGAGACGTAAATGGCTTTTTGGCTGCAGCACCTACTGCTGGGAACTCTTGATCTCAGCACTTGACAGAATTTGTTCTTTCTACTTTGGGAAAGTAGGGGTTTAATTTCCATCTTGAGGGGTAATGGAGGCCGGAAAATGCGCAAGATGAATCCTGTTCAGCCAGAACTGCGGCTTCTGTCAAGAAGGAATCCGTCCGACTGGTTGGAAATCTCGGAAGGAAAGATGAATGAGAGGACTTCGGAGACGGACTTTTTTTGAAAACGACCATTCGCGGGTAGAGGCTAGATTGTAAAGTGTGGGATGGGAAGATTTGCTCCTGGGCTTATGTTTCGCCAATCCCCTGAAGAAGTGAGATGGATGCAGGATGACGAGATCTTCAGCTTTGTTGTGATAGCAGAGGAACAGCCGGAGAGTATGTTTGAGCTTAGAAATGCACACGGCTTTTCTAGTGTGGAAAAATCAAGTCTGACCTGGGTCTGGCAAAAATTTCGATTGTTATTACTCCCAGTTTTAGGGGATGCTGGAGAAGAATTTGAAAGTGGGTGATTGGTCGGGGAGTTGTGATGAAAGGGTTAATTGTAGTACTTCCGGGCTAGGATCCTTTGAAGTTCAAGATAATCAGTAAGAGGAGATTGATGGATGTGTAGTTTTAACACATACATACACTAGTTTATGAGGTGTATGATGCCAATCAGTCACCTGGCGTTTGTAACTAATTTGAGGTGAAGGCCTAAGCTGACATTATGCAGGTAAAGTATTTATCCTCAGATATTCTTTCACATCGGGGGTCAATCCAGGAAAGAAACAAGTGCAAGAATCTACTCTGCATGAGGACGGATGATTTCTCCGGTTGTCGGGAATGAACAACCATACGGTTTTAAAAGCACATACTTGACTTTGATTGTAATTTCGAAACTATAAAAGGCTGTTTCATGTGGCTTACATAGGAGCATTACGTTATTTGAAGCATGTCATGTTGCCAGCTTGTGGAGTGTTGTCATTCTGTGGCATGCTCCCCCGTTTAGACGAAACTTGCCAATGGCCTTCTACACGCAAACCTTCCAGGGACTGCAGAAAATACCAGATAAAGGGTCCACAGCTATAGAAACCAAGATTTCGAGAAGAAGCACTTTACGAAACCAAGTCCTTCGTCCATCATCCAAGTCGTATCTCAAATACTTGCTTGAAGGCAACGCACATTGAACTTGATTGAAGGTATTTGGCTTTTTGCACAAATCCTTCTTATATACTCTACAGAAGCAGCAAGTCTCCCCCACATCAAGAATCGGCGTGAAGTAAAGGGTTTTCTACTCGCATCGATGTATATTTCCGAGTTTCCTAAAGGGCAGTGAATGTGCTGCGAGATAGTACCGTAGATTCCTGTCAGACAACCGCGTTGTGCAGACGAGCGATGATATCAGAGGTCTGCACATGAAGTCCAAATGCCGCCCATCAAATCGATAAATTATCTCATTCGGGGCATTGAGCCAGTGAGTCAATCCGTACGGAGCTATGAAGCAGCGGAAGCACGGGAAGCCGGAATTTGAATGGGCGGAAGTGGTGGTGTCAGGTCAGAGCAGGGCTTGAAGTTTATTACTCTGTAATTCAAAGGAGTAGAAAGCGATTTCCCAAATTAGATACTTGATTCAAGGCATCTCTGCTTGAATATCGCTATCATTGATGGCGTTGTTGTCAAATTGCAGTGGGCTCTCAATTTCTGCCTCGTTAATTCAACGTGTACATTCGATTCAAGAACTGTCTTGTGGGCTTAAGCGATTGGAGGACTCTGAACAAACAGCTCATCAGCTGGAATTTCAAGGGGCGTTGGGAGTCAGGGAGTATGAACCTGACATTGTGCACTTGTGCTATTGAGCTGCGAGGTGTGCATTTCTAGAGCTCGAAACGCTCTACACTATTTATGTGGTTCTGTGACTCACAACTCGGTGCGTTTGGTGTAGCCAAGTCAGTTGAATTCCAAATTCCCATTTCTGTAACTGTTTTAAATCGCCTCAGATATCAGATATATATGGGCCAGGATATTTTCTTTCCCGTTTTCTGTGCTTCTAGCTCGGGAACGTTGTCCGAGGACTCAGTGTGCCAGGATGCATGATACCCGAAGTCTCGTGGAAGCATAACCTGTACAACCAGAAAAGCCAAAGACTTATGAGAATTGTACTGGTGGAAGGATCTTCATGGGACCCCCTACAGAATCTAGATACGTCAAAGGCGTGCGTACGGCATTACTGACAGCAGACGATGCTTCTGTTGCAAATATTTGCCGCTATCATTCTAGATCATCTTGTCAGATCTCACGAGACGCGAGCGAAGAGTTGAGAAGAAGAAGTTCTAGACCTAGTATTCCGACAAAGGAGCATGTCATTGCAACAGTGTAAGACCAAAAGACCATACTGTAGTGAACTTGACTGGCGCGATTTAATAGTCTACGTAGCCAAATTACAACGAAGCCATGCGATTTGTCGCTGAATGATTTGTTTACCCGGGCATGAATAAATCCCCACTCTGATTGATTGTGTAGAATTTCCCGCGGCTCGTGCTGTACTTGAGCTTCTGGTAATTTCCCGTGCCGTTTTTGACTAATCGGAGCTTGCGGAAAGAGACGCGCCGTGCGAGCATCAGCGATGGTTGATCTCGGATACTGACCTCGCAGTACCTAGGAATCAAAGAAGTGGTTTCCAACAACCGATTCGAAAACAATACTCTGAAAAACAAGCTATGTGCTAGAAGCTCGGAGTGATTCTTCGAGAACAGCAACATCAGCAAAGAAGGTGTGAATTGATCAGAAGGATGAACTCGACAAGATGCTCAGAAGATGTACAGGATAGCTGTACAGTCTACTTTGGTGGAGCAGAAAGACTGGCTTAAATTGACAGCATAATTGAGAATGCCGATGAATGGCAAGATTCTTATATAGAGATAATGACGAGAATTCAGGGTGGTTGAAGAACCTAGATCGTTGGGTTAAGAGCTTGAATCTGGGGGTTGAGAGGCGCATCGCACAAGTACAGCGAGGTCATGCTGCGAAGCTGTACCTCCCGATGGAATCATGTAATCAAGAAGAGTTAATAGACCTCAAACATGAGAGTTGGGAGAAATTTCATCTCCAATTTCTTGTATAGGTAGCGTGAGGAAGGCAGCTGAAGTCGTCCAGTCCCTTAAAGTGCTTTCTCGGGTGGTCCTCTTACTCATCGTAAGCTCAAAGTATCCTCAGCCTTACTCATATATTCATAGAAAATGTGACTCCTTTTCCACAAGACCCACACCCGCTCTACACAAATAGCAAGATCAATCATATCCTTGCAGAAGGGAGTGAACAGCAGCGAATATTTGCTTCCAGAAATAACCGGAAGGCTCTTTGTATGAGTCAAGCGGCGACTCAAGGGACAACGGCAGCTCGCCGAATAGATTCACTGATCTTGTCTCTTAAAGACGGTTTCAAGGGTGCTATGGTGACTTGAAGAAGCCGACTTGGTTGAATGACTAAGTTCTGCCAGATGAATAGAAGAAGAGTAGCGAATGCAGCATTGTGGCGAGGTGATGGGATACACATATCAGTCAATAAAGCCTCAGCTTTTGAGAAGTTTGAATTTTGAAATGATAGATAGTATTACACCAGACAGAAAAGCTGGATCATGCGCAGAAAGTGCGAAATAATCAGGTAGGGCACTTGGAGGTATTAAGCTTGTTGAAAAACTCTTCTGACAAGACTTATAGCAAGTGGGAATTTGGTATCACATCTGGCTTGAGGCTCTTGAAGATCCTCGTCATGCGTCCTATCCAATTCTGATACGGCCTCCGCCAGCTCTTTAAAGATGAGATAAGAACGGTGTGATTTCTTTCGTGGGTTGGTAGATAGTTCGTTTATGGGGTAGGTAGCCTAGCCCATGCACCTCGCCATGTAAGTTACTAAATGAGTTCCTAGACTTGGATCTGAGCTCCAAACTCGAAATCAAACTCGACTTACATGGACCTCAGTAAACCAAACAAAGGATGTTGAAAATTTCTTGTTGACCGGGAGACTTCTCCGTACCCCTCCTGCTCTGTACTACCCCACTTTCATGTGACTGTTGCGGGACGATATGCTTTAATGTAGACTGCGTTGAATGTGTATTATGCGGAAGCAGAAGTTTCACCTCTTCAAAGAGTTGCCCCTAATAACAGCATATAAAATTGCCATATTGACTACATCTTCCACTCAACTTTCTACAATCCGGCGAGGACTCATGACGTTGCCGCCGTGTTTGAGAAGAGCAAGAGGCTAATCCCTATACGGCATAGCGGGGGAAGAACTCTTTCGCTTAGGCTCTAGTGGGGTTGCCGCACCACACCTACTTATTCCCACCTCCCCCTCCAACTCTCAAAAAATTCTCGAATCGTCGCACATACCCCGATTCAAGCAATCACTCTGTGCAGTATGTCTCTCCAAGCCCCTGATCCATCATCAGCATCATCCTTACTGACCGCGCCATCATCAGATTCAACTTCTTCCAAAGAAACAAAACACACAAAACCGTCAATAATCACAAACCGCCATCATGGGGTGAGTCAAATCCAGTCCTTATTCATCCAGCCTGATGCTATCCATCCATCCGCCTTCGATCGACAGCATCATGGCGACGATGACCTTGGCCTTAATGGAGAACCTGCTAACGATTTCCTCCTCTGCAGTAAGGAGAAGATGCACATCAACGTGGTCGTTATCGGCCACGTCGATTCCGGAAAGTCCACCACCACTGGTAAGCACAACGCGACCTCTACGACTCGTCCTGCTGCGAACAACGGGCTCACAATACATAACAGGTCACTTGATCTACAAGTGCGGTGGAATCGACAAGCGTACCATCGAGAAGTTCGAGAAGGTAAGAATTTTCTTGTTGTCTTCATCAATCGTTTTACCCCTCATCTCTGCCTCGCTGGGCTTATCGCAAATTTTGCCCCTCGGTGGGGCATTTCACAATCGCTTTTTTTGTGCGCCCGAGCGTTTTTTCCTGCAGCGCCAACAACAACGCCTCGCCCCGCCGCAATTGCTGCCCAACAACCGCCCACATCCTCATTCGCCTGCGTATTTGTACAACACCACAATACCTCATCGCTGCATCACATCACAATGCTATGTCTTCTACAGTCACTGACTCTCACATTTAGGAAGCCGCCGAGTTGGGCAAGGGTTCTTTCAAGTACGCATGGGTTCTTGACAAGCTAAAGGCCGAGCGTGAGCGTGGTATCACCATTGATATCGCTCTCTGGAAGTTCGAGACCCCCAAGTACTACGTCACCGTCATTGGTATGTTCATCCGCAGCAGTTTCCTCTATGCATATTCTTACCCTCTGCAGACGCCCCTGGTCACCGTGATTTCATCAAGAACATGATTACTGGTACCTCCCAAGCCGATTGCGCTATTCTCATCATTGCCGCCGGTACTGGTGAGTTCGAGGCTGGTATCTCCAAGGATGGCCAGACCCGTGAGCACGCTCTCCTCGCCTACACTCTCGGTGTCAAGCAGCTCATCGTCGCCATCAACAAGATGGATACCACCAAGTGGTCCGAGGCCCGTTTCCAAGAGATCATCAAGGAGACCTCCAACTTCATCAAGAAGGTCGGATACAACCCAAAGACTGTTGCCTTCGTTCCTATCTCCGGATTCAACGGTGACAACATGATTGACAACTCCGCCAACTGCCCATGGTACAAGGGTTGGGAGAAGGAGACCAAGGCCGGAAAGTCCTCCGGCAAGACCCTCCTCGAGGCCATTGATGCCATCGACCCACCTTCCCGCCCAACTGACAAGCCCCTCCGTCTTCCTCTCCAGGATGTCTACAAGATTGGAGGTATTGGCACGGTGCCAGTCGGTCGTGTTGAGACCGGTGTCATCAAGGCCGGTATGGTCGTCACCTTCGCCCCCGCTGGTGTCACCACTGAAGTCAAGTCCGTCGAGATGCACCACGAGCAGCTTGTCGAGGGTCTCCCAGGAGACAATGTTGGCTTCAACGTCAAGAACGTCTCCGTCAAGGAAATCCGTCGTGGTAACGTTGCTGGTGACTCCAAGAACGACCCACCTAAGGCTGCCGAGTCCTTCAACGCCCAGGTCATCGTTCTTAACCACCCTGGTCAAGTCGGTGCTGGTTACGCTCCAGTCCTTGATTGCCACACTGCCCACATTGCTTGCAAGTTCGGTGAGCTCTTGGAGAAGATCGATCGTCGTACCGGTAAATCCATTGAGAACGCCCCCAAGTTCATCAAGTCGGGTGATGCTGCCATCGTTAAGATGATTCCATCCAAGCCCATGTGTGTTGAGGCCTTCACTGATTACCCACCCCTTGGACGTTTCGCCGTTCGTGATATGAGACAGACCGTTGCTGTTGGGTACGTATCCTTTACTTCTTATTACCTGAACCATATGCTAACCTATTCGCAGTGTCATCAAGTCCGTTGTCAAGTCTGACAAGGCTGGTAAGGTTACCAAGGCAGCTGTCAAGGCCACCAGTACGTTCCCCCGCACCCTGCCCAGAAAGACAATGCTAATTATTCAATAGAGAAGTAAATCCTTCATCCTACAACAATTCGCCTTGCAGAAACCGAGATGATACGATATGTGAAGCTTGGAGCTGGTGCGATGGATTACGGAAGGGGTTAGATACATTTGCGGTGCGAAGAATGGCAATGGTTTTCTGAACATAACAACTCCAACATGCATCAAACTGTGAAGTGAAGTGATGTCCATCTCGTGCTATTCCCTAATCTCCCCTCGAATACTTCCATAATCAAGTGATGTACGAAAGCTGATACCTCCAGCCTGGAAACCATGTGGGAGGTGTTACTCAGACAAGCAAAATCCGATTCGACTTTCTAATGACTCCAGTCTCTAATGATTAAATCTTCTTGAACAACAGGGTATTTACCTCGTGTGGCTGCTGCCATTTCCGTTGATATTGGAGCCTCCATGTTTGAGAGCAAGATGTTGAGTGCGGTCATGGTCAGCAACATTGGTCGACTTGACATGGGTTGATCTGTGGAATCGAAAGGCATCGTATTTGTTCCTTGGTAAACCGCAATAGTGGACTCTTATTGGCTCCAGTCAGGTTCTGTTTTGGTATATCGGGATTGTTGAAGGCTTAGAGATTGCAAGCTTGGAAAGGTACGAATGGTGGGAAGTCACTGTTTTGGCAGCTTAATGCTTTGCTTATTAGTGCTGGCCTAGATCAGATGAGTGAGTGTTTTCTCGGGTCGCTCTTGCCTTCATCATTGGCACCTGGGTAGTCCAGTCATCACGTGATCAGTCGCTTAACAGTTCATCGCGCTAGTGCCTTCTGTCATATGTTTGGCTACCTTGAAGGGAACTACGAAGCTCGCCGCTAGTCGGTGATGTTTTCGTCTTTGTAACTCCACTACTATCGCAGCTAGGTTGGCAACCCCTAATAGCCAAAATCCTCACCCTGCAACTCCCAGGGAGATCGCGTTGTTCGCGCTTCAATCATCTTTTTCGGAATCGACAATTGCTCCGTCAATATATCCTTTCCACAGTCAAGACTTTGCTCTGGAACCACTCTCTTTAGCGGCTCTTGACTTTAAATTTTGTGTTTGCTGGAGAGTGCGACACCGACGAAGATTCCGATGTCGATGAGGAATTTGAACCTGATAACACCGATGACTTCGAAGACCTCACCCTCTACCACGAGCGCCTCAGAGATGTATTTGACTCGGTCTTGGGAACGCATATGTCGGAGCAGTGGGTTGAATTCATCGACGAGAAGACAAACGAAGAATGGACGGCTTTGGTTGCAAAGTACACGTTGCTCCCGTTCAAGCGACTACTGACTCAAGTCTCACCACCGAAGTTCCATGAACTGATCCGCTTACCTTGGATTAAGACAAAGAAGCTGGTGAGTATGGCGTGTTACTAAAGAATCATCGATCAATACAGCTTACTCTGATAGGGGGCTATGGTCATGGAATCAAGCCAGTGACTCTTGGTAACCACAATCACTTGTATCCGGGCAGCGCTTCATCTGCCATTGGCGGTCTTAAGCAACGCCGGCGTGTACACTTGAAAAATCTGGACTACGGAATAGGCAATCCATACCAATATCAACTATTCAGGCAATCTGGGGTTGTTCGCGGAGGGCATTGGTTTACCTTCATGATCGTTCATGATATTGACTTTGAGAACGACGATGACGATCAGCTACTCGAAGCACGCAAGATTGCCTACGTCGGTGAAGCGGTCTATACTGGCTGGCTACATGCATACAAGGACACTGCCTGACTGGAACTGCATCTTGTGTCCCCATTCGCAGAGGAATTACTAGACTACCGAAGTGCATGCTCACACAGTGTAAGTCGGGTCTTATATACAACAGTTGTTGAAGCCTAGCTGATTGTTATGACTAGGCATTGGTTGATCCCGCGAAAGACCCCGAATCCCGACAAAAGCGCCTCGCTAGACGAAGAGCGAAGAAGGCTGGCAGGACGCGTGCAGAGAAAGACAAAGTCAACCAGGGGCATAAGCGCTGGCGCGATAGTCTTTCGGAGAAAGATCGTAAGGCTATGTGGACCGATAAGATGAAGTCCCATCGTTTGGAACAGCGGCATAACATGGACGATGAAGAGTGTGCTGCATACAATGAACACAGGGCAGAGACTCGCCACAAGTTGCGGATCAAAAAGGAGAAAGAGAAATGGGAAGCCGAAAGGAAGCTTCTTGGTCCAGGAGAGCCTGCTCAAGAATTCGTGCCAAGACCTTACATTTACAAAACGAGAGCTCCTCGGTATATACCAGCTGGGACCGCAAAAATGCCTCGGCCTTAGTCTCCAACCGTAAATCTGGTCAGTCCACCTACTCAACACCCGCTCCCACATCTACCCTTGGTGGCCCGTCACCGTGGGACTCGGATGATGAGCCACTCCTGCGGAGGAAAACTGTATCCATTTTTAGCCTTGCTATGGGCACTCCGGAGGCGGAGCTCAACAGCAGTGGTCCATACGAATCGACCGCAGCCAATAGCGTCATCCCGTCTGTACCAACACCACAAAAAGGACTGACGATTCGCGACCTGCCATCCAATCATCGCCCAAATCCCACCACAATAACCAGCACTAAACTGGACGATTTAGAAGATGGCGATCCCATTCGTGTTCCCAGAGGAAGGTTGACTCAAGGACGCGCACTTGGAGATTGAAACGAGGACGAAGATAAGGCGGCGGTTACTACCAACAAGCTCCTCGGCCATCAGGTATCAGGAAGCATAGCAGGCCCCTTTGGTTCTCGAGTTCTCAAGCAGCCCCCTAAGGACAGTCACCATAGTTCTGTCGTCGCTCACCAAGACCAGCTCGCCAAGCGGCGGAACAACTACGCCTCGAAGAAGGTAAAGGTGCTCCAAACACATGAAGCTGGGCAGAGTACGTTATCCTTCAGGCAGCCTTTGGTCAACATTAATCCCAATGCTTATGACACGGGCCCTTTTCCCAAATAATTACTCTTGGTTGTTTGTTTCGATCGATCGTTTTCAACATTTGTTACTTTTCTACACAGGGCAAGTAAACTCCCCAATATTCTGACGATTTGTTTTCCTGGTCCCGAGATGTCAAGATATGCGAGGCTGGGAGATGGTATGCTGGGTGGTGCTATGGGCTAGATAGCTATTTTTTTGCGAAGAATGGCAATGGATTTCTGAACACCTGAACTTCCTAACAGACATGATACCGCGAAGTTGATTGTGAGGAAGATGACGATATTGACCTCGTTGCCTTCTACCTGTTGTTATCTGCTTCGCCCAATTCATGAAGTGATACATCGCTCCTGCCTTTGCCCCTCTTGTCCTCTTCTATGCTTGTCGTCCCCGTAATCCCTCTTGTCATTATCTCTCCCCCCCCCTCCCACCCAACTCCCCACTAAACTGGCGTATGCTTTTGGGCTGATGGACGAGGTGACCACAAGATCTCTTCCTCTGAAGCCAGCTGCGATGTTTAATGATCGAGCTCAATTTCGAGAGCACTCTTGGGGCTACTGATGCCGCTAGCTGAGATATACGCAGGCTTACTGCGCGGTCTGAATACTTACAAAACTTCCCTCAACGTACTGGCATAGTCCATCTTCGCGTTGCTTCCAAAGTGTGCCAGCCCTTTCGCTACATGCCAGTCGGTCTTGGAATAGTGTCGTACCGGAATATAAAGCTTTGGTGTCGGGAATTCCTTCTCTGGCTGCAACGAAAAGTAATATACAATACCCACTATCCTATGTTAGACTAGAGGTAGATCCACAGCCTCCCCTTCAGTCGAATCAGCGTTTAATCCCAGAACCAGATTCCACGACACTCTTAACGTCTTCATCGCAGCTTCCATATTATCGCTGGCCAACACTCCTCTCAGAGTCATAATGTACCTCACACTCTGGAACGAGCTTGAGGAAGTGCGGAAGTAGATCTTCACACGCGCCTGCGAAGCTGGAAGATAATCGCTGCCCACGATCTCCACCTTCAAGCCGTACTTCACGGAGCAAGCTAGATAGAAATTAAACAACTTATCCAGAGCTAATATCCTAGAGCTATTATGCCCGCTCATTTCCGTAACGGCGGCATGAACAATATTCCAGACAGGGATTCCATCTCGATACGATTTCTGAGCCGGTAGGTAATAGACTTTGAAAGTGATACCTATTGGAAAAAGGTCGAATGCTGCAAAGTACTGCGATTGATGGCCATCGATCATGGTACTATTTGAGCCCATTCTGGGCTCGTCTCGGGTCGTCAACTTTCATGACAGAATCTCAAAGAGTTCAAGGTCAAATTTTCGACAGAAAGATCGGACTTTTGAAGCTAGTAGTCTTATGGCAGCATAACCCGACGAAGCACACCCCCGATACAAGTATACGCCGAATTGGCTCAATGGACAGGCGAACCTCTGGATTTCCCGTGTCATCTTCCCACGCCCAACTCAACTCGATAGGTGTGTAGTCGTCTGTCATGAAGCTCGACCAGATGAGGTGCTTCTTTTTGGGATCTGGACGGGGTCAAAGGGTGAGAATGATATAGTGGAAATAGAACCCGATATATTTGCCCTAGGTTTCTCTGGAGTAGCCTGCCCGATTCACCATTTCAGCGAGGACTATTCCTGTTTTCGTCCACCAGAAACTTGCATTCGGCTCCACCACTTTCATCGATTTCATACCTGGCATGGGTTTCTCTGCTGCCGGCGACGATTTACTTTCCGGCATGTTGTTGGTAGAGCTTATAATCAAACTTGAACAAGATACTTCTACCCCTTGAGTCTCAATCGAACGCGAATGTTGTCGAATTTCCGGAAGTTACAGGCTGGATCTGACTTGGCAGTAGGGCACGAGGTAAAGAGTCTCTAGATCGACAAAGAGTACCTGGCCTCCCGTATTATAAGTCATCTCGCTCAGGGAACTCTCATCAGAGAATATGTGCCACTTGCCGTCGCCAACTCGGCCATTCATATCGCATTTCTAGTTAACAAGGATTTAAGTCTGAGGTTGGGTATGTAAAGAGATGAGATATTAACGAGTTCAAACGCACGATGCGGAAAATAGTCTCTGAATGTGCAAGGTACGGAAAAGTTAAATGTCGGCCTGCTGCTTTTATCACGACTTCTTCCTGTGGATTCATACAGCCCAAACTCATGTTGCATACATGTGTGATTAAACTTGATCCATTTTGGAAAGAAAGAGTGTTAAAATATGTCAAGTAAAGTTGAAGATACAAGAAATATGCGGGACATCACAAGTAGGGTCGGTCAGCCGTGCAACATCACAACGATATATTTTGCAAGTTAAGGGCTACATTGAGGTTAATCGCCTTGAAGCTAGGGATAAGTTTGGATTTAGATCATTAGGTGGGAAACCACTAACTACCACAGCTAAACTTCAAAGCCGTCACCAAGCCACTACTTTTATCAAGTCAAAAATTTGCGATATTACTTCGCTTCTGATAGGGGTAAACTCGCTTACCTTGTTTGTTTGTATTGGAGAACAGTCAAGGTTAGGTGACCATTTCTCGGGGCTGATTCGCCAACCCTCCATTCACATACTTCAAATTCAATCAATCGACGAAACCGGAAAGTGCTCTATTTTCTTTTTCCCACATCCGGAGTCTCAATCGTTTTCCAGTCTGCGGCAGTTGCGGAAAGTGCGGATACTCCCCGTTTCAAGTGGTGCGGATCTTTCTGCAAGGGTCGCAAATCCCCCGCGTTTCTGATGCCGCATGCACGATCCGGGCTGACGAGTGAGCGCCAAAATATTGACAATCACTGACAAAAACTGACAAACCTCGCACCAACTCCCAATTGATTCCCTTTTCACTTTATCTGGCAAGAATACTCACTTCTCTCAAACCTCACACGGAGCGGTCGACCGCAACAACCGCAGCACAACAAAATCGGAAGCTTTGACATCCCCATCAACCCCGCGTTTAACCCCACCATTCTCATTCTTACTCGCAATTCCTCGCCTCCCAGAAATCTCAACAACAATCGAACTTCAAGATGGCGGCCGAAAAGATCAATGTTCCTCCGATGAAGGACTTGAACATCGACAACATCACAGAAAATACCGTGATCATCAATTCCCAATCCTCGGACCAACGGCTCACGTATGTTATGGAGAGACTGGTAACACATCTCCATGATTTCGCACGAGAAACGAGATTGAGCACGAACGAGTGGATGGCAGCTCTGAATTTCTTGGTCAGAGTTGGGCAGATTAGCACAGATGTGCGCCATGTAAGTTTGTGCCATTGAATCGGCTCCGTGATGTGCAGTTCTGACTGCTGTTGCGTAGGAATTCATCCTCCTTTCCGATATCCTAGGTCTCTCTCTCCTCGTCGACGCAATTGACCATCCGAAGCCACCTGCAAGTACAGAAGGGTCAGTCCTCGGTCCATTCCACACACACGAAGCGGAAACAATGAAACATGGAGACCTCATGTCGCAAGACACTGAGGGAGAGCCTTGCCTGGTCCTCTGCACGGTCAAGGACGTCAATGGGAATCCAATTGAGGGAGTCAAAGTTGATATTTGGGAGACGGACAGTACGGGACATTATGATGTACAGCATGCCGATAGAAACGGACCAGATGGGAGATGTGTGATGAAGAGTGATAAGAATGGTGTGTTCTGGTTCAAGGCGATTGTGCCGGTTCCGTATCCAATTCCACATGATGGACCGGTGGGACAGCTGTTGAAGCTGTTGAAGAGACATCCTTGGAGACCGGCTCATATGCATTTCATGTTTGAGAAGCCTGGGTGGGATCATCTGATCACGTAAGCCTTTGTCGTTCTTCTGCTGCAGACTCAAGCTGACATATTCCTTTTCAGGGCACTCTACATCCGTGGCGATCCATACGAAACCTCTGATGCCGTCTTTGGTGTCAAGCAGTCCTTAATTGTCGATTTCAGCCCTGCTGACGCGGAAGCGGCAAAGGAATATGGGGTCAAGGAAGGTAGTAAGATGCTGAAACATGATTTCGTTTTGGTGGATGAGAAAGAGACGGAGAGATTGAGAGATGAAAATGCTCTGAAGGCTTTGAAAGCGCTTGGTCGGAAAGTCAAGCTGCTGAACCACTTACCCGTCCCTGATGTAGACTGATTTTATCACATGTTAACGATCAAATAAAGAAGTTATCGTCCACAAACTGTGTCATATCTACATGATCGGGCTGTTCTACAAGTGCTGACGAAAACCTTCAGATACAGGTGAGTACTAAGGTCCTTCGAAGACTTCCTCAATGCCAGTACTTCCCACTAATTGCCTTGACTTTTCCCCAGCCCTGATCGAGCGCCTGAACGACTTCCTCCGGTAACGGATTTGGATCATCAAGCAGTTTCATGTTCTCCTCCATATGTTTCGTACTACTAGCGCCAATAATAATCCCATCCCCATTCTCCCTCTTCAACAAAGAATGATGATTCATCCACCTCAACGCACATTCCGCTTCAGTCAAGCCATGCTTCTTAGCCACCGGCCTCAAGATATCCAACGCATCGAAATACGCATCATTCCAGTACCTCGCACGATACATCTTCCCCTGCCATTTGGTCGGATCGAACCTCGACCCATCCTCAATAGACTCATCCTTCGTATCCCTCTCATACCTATCCGTGAGATACCCTCCAGCAAGAGGATTATAGTTATAGAACCCCATGCCATACTTCCTCAAGCAAGGAAACAGTTCCGGCTCTACGCTACGATGCAGAGCGTTGTACACACCTTGGTAGACACTTGGCATGATATACCCTTCCCTCTTACAGATCTCACAGATCTGTGCAACTTCCCAAGCCATGTAGTTGCTGATTGCAAAGCGGGTGAAATACCCCTCTTTATACAGATCGTTCACGGCTTTCATCGTAACCTCATACGGTGTAGTTCGATCCGGTCCATGCAGATACCACATATCTATCTTATCCGCCTTGAGCGCTTTCAAGCTATCCATGAGATTCAGCCTCAAGTGTTCAGGAGTATGGCGCCAGCCTTCCTCGGGAGCGTTGCTTTTCGACATGTTTCGGCCCGCGGTGGGGTAGTATTTCGTGTCAATTACGAGGCCGCGTTTCTTCCAATCGAGGTCGCCGAGGAATTCTTCGGAGGAACCTTCGCCGTAGAAACGGGCGGTGTCGATTTCATTGTGGCCGTGGGCTTGGAAAATGTCGAGGATGGCGGAGCAGTCTGAGAGGGAGTGCACGCGGGCTTGCTCGGTGCCCTTGCGGCCGAATGTCATGGCGCCGAAGATGACATTGACGTTGGATTTCTGGGAGGAAGTCATTGTTGCTGTAGAGACTTTGAGCTTGAATTTGAAGAAGCGAGATCTGAAAATGAAGCTGTGATTTAGAAATGAGGGAGTGAAGTAGATTCCTGTAGGTGTACTTGTATACTTATGAAGTCATGGCATTCTTCCTTTTAAGAGTAAGTAGCTAGAAGCTACTGCAAACGCCGGCGTTAACTCCGAACATATCGTGGATTTAACAGATGGAGGATTAGAGAAGATCCGTGGTCACTGAAATGGCTTATCAATCGGAAAGGATTGAGTTTGAATGCTGGCCACATTCCTTACTAAGATTACGGCGTTAAGTGATCCGAGGAGCTGTGTGAAGGGAGACAGACGCATGCCTGTGTGTGATGTAGTATCGGGGTTGGACAAGGGGTAATTGTCGCGCAAGGGCAATTATAATGTTAGGAATTTTCTCTCAGCTTGGCAAACGCGTAAAGATCCAAGCAGTTGTACAAGCAGGGTAGTGGCAGATCTGCCGTCTCGGGCTTTTTCTCAGACAGATCCAGCTGGTCTACTCGGGAGTGGTGAAGCAGAAAAAGCTAAGCGAAGCAAAGACAACATAGCTAGACATGGTAGTACCCCTAGAAGAAATGAGACAATTGAAGCTAGTGAATCAGAAGGCTGTTAAAGAATGACAATAATGCTTGACATGACCCAACACCTATGTGCTCAGCAGTCTCCTGTAGTTTCTTCTTAGAACAAGGAGAGAGATTCTTGAAATACGGACAACGTTACCCGTGGATTTGCAAGCGAAAGGAGTATCACCAACTGCAGAAGTAGGTTGGTGCAAAGAAGAGAAGCTCTTAATCCAAAATGATAGTTAAGATAATAAGACGGCCCCTATGCATGGATAATATGAAGGACACAATTCGCTAAAGGGTATAATAAATCCAATCAATCTATAACAGCCTTGAGCACTTTTGACAAAACAAATTAGCCGTCGTAAGCTCCCAGCAGAGCAAGTATCACCCCAATCAAAACCTGGCGTTTCGTAAACTCCCCGATAATCATACACATAGCTGTGCCCACCACGAGGTCAGCTAATCGTCGAGTAGTCTTCGCACTAGACTCAGGCTCGCGATCCTGAACAGTGAGGTACTTCTCTTGCTGTAGGGCACCATCTGATACAACATTTGTGGTAAGGCCGTATTGCTGAAGAGCGGCAGCGTGTTCGGACAAGAAATCATCGATAACATGTTGGTATACTTCCAATCGACCAGACTTCCGACCCGCAACCACAGACGCATAGCCTGCCAATATCAACTCCTTAGCTTGCTCTCCTTCCTGACCCGGTATCAAGACAACCAGCTTCAGATTGTTGTAGCGCAAGAAGGGGTGAAAGAACTTCTTGCTCGACCGCACAGTCTGCGTCCCTTTCCAGATAAACTCAAACCCCCTCCATGTAAACCGATATTCGCGCGTATGGAACGAGAGTGGCGCTGTCCATTTCAAGCATACGATTTCTTCCGGCTTGGGTTTTTCAGCCAACTCGACGACTTTCTCGCCCTGCGTTGCTTGTAGCTTGTGCCACGCTTTTCCTGACTCTCCAACGTATCTCTTCGGACGAACTTCGTATCCTTGGAATGTCCCACCAATGCCATTTTTAGTCCCGTACTTGATATTGACTACGCCTCTACCATCAACCACCCCAGGCTGCGCCAATATATCCCCAAATTCTAGTTTCCAAGTCCGCCAGAACGAGGAACAGTGCAATAAGCAGGTTGTGGGCGCAGCTTTTGTCCCGCCGTGCCGCAGTGTATATGGTGGAGCCTTGCCGTAGATTGTCGGGAGGTGAAGGAAGTAGGGCGAGGTCTCTGTTCTGGGGTCGCATCTTGGATTGTCCAGAGCTTTTGACTTGCTGACTTTCTTTGGAGAGGTCGTCTCTGTTCGTCGAAAGCTGAAGAGAGAATTTGTCGATTCGGTCTGGATCTCTGTGCCAGATAGTCGTTTGGGAAAACGATTGAGTGGTGTATTTGAATCGCTTTCCGTGTGGATTGAGTAATAGTTACTGTAGGGGCCTGTGTGATAAATGTGATAGAGAGCTGTGCTGTTTGTAAGGTCGACCACTGGGCTAGGTAGATGCCCCTCGAAGGGTTGCTTTTGATCCATTGTGGCAGCTAGACTCTGGGGAATGAGGAATGTAGTGCAGAATTAGGGAAGTTGTTTGGGTGAGCAGATGAGCTTTGTTACCATCTTCAATCCTCAAGATCGTGCCAGCAGTCTCAACTCTGGTTGGCCATTGTGTTGCAGCACTCATTGATGGCTTTTAGAATTGGCGGCTGCCTGCAGGAGATCAAGGGCCATGTTGCTATTTGCCAGCGCAATGATGTGAAGCAAATGTTGCGGAAGGGTTTCCTGCACAGCCTCAATAAAGCTGGCGATGCTTTGTTCAACGGCCGTCACACGGACCATCAGGCTTGGCACTCGCTTCTCCTTTCCCCCTAATTCGAGACCGATGTCTATACTAGGAGCTGTATCAACATGATAGTTTTCATTCTACTATGGAATCACTTTTGTGTGTCTACATCCTGATGTAAAAGATGCTACGTTCCGAAGGTCAAGAATGTTCTTTAGGGCTATTGTAGTTAATTTCGAATATTCAGATTGACCCAAGGGATCATGTTACAAGACAATTAAAAACATTGACCGCATTTACAAAAACTGAAATTGAATTTCGGTAGCTCTCAGTTATTTGGGAATAGATAAAAATCAAAATAGAAGCTAGCGAAGCAGAATTAATACAACATAGGATCCGTATCCAGATCTGTACTTTAGGTGAAGTGAGAGTAGACTGGCATGCAAGATTTTACCAGGAGATCAACAAGAACATAGAATTTCCACAACATTGAAGCTTTGGAGATATATTCTCAACTTCTGGAAACATCTAGGCGGGCTCAACGATCAACGCTGCCGGATCTGGAAGGTGTCAGCACACCGTGCTTCATGCCCGGTTTCAGTTGGCTTACAATGCTCATAGGTAATGTCACAACCTTTCCCACAATAATCAAGGAGCTTGTCCGGTTCAGATCTACGGATCTGCAGAGCTGTAAAAAACATCAGCACAATACTTCCAAAACAAATCCGAAATAGGTACACGTACGCTCATGATAAACAACTCCATTGAACACCGGAACTAAAACCTTGGTAAGAACATTGAAAAGACAGTGATCCTCTACCCTCCAAGTCTGATTCCTAGCCTTAGACTTCGGATTGAGAAATGCCCCACAGACTACTGGTGTCCCCTGTGGTAGGTCCTCGAAGTAAATCAGGCAGGACATTCCATTTGGTGTGGTAAGTTTGCCATTGGTCAGATTGAAATCGGTCTAGTAGTGTGTTTTGGAGAGGACTAAGACGTCCCCGTTCCCAGTAGTAGCGGCGGTCGAAGGAGGAGGGAAGTACATGAAGTGTTTTGGCTTGGTGGAGTGTGAGTCTTTGATTATGTCTGCTGCTGTGAGGTAGAAGAGGCTGTTGATGGAGGAGGAACTGGAGTTGGTGGGGGTGCAGAACTTTGCTCGTGAGGTCAGGGTGTTGGGATGGCGTGAGAAGGCTGAAGTTGTTGAGAGGAAGGTAGCAGTTGCTGCTATGAAGAGTGACGGATGCATGGCTTCGACTATCTGAAGTGGAAGCCAAGGCTGTGAAGGAGCAGAAGGAACTGGCTGGCTGGGAACTGGGAGACGTAGATCCTCAAGGCAGTAATGATTTATAGAAGTAAAGAGGCAACAGCTTGGTCCTCGGAAGTAAAAATCTGGATCTCCAACACCATGTACACCTTATGGGATACATTTCGGACGTACCATCGGCGATGCGAACATTTATATTAGTGTCGAGCAACGTTGCACTCTCAATATAGACGGTATCTACCTGTATATCGAGACCTAGTCCACGCTTGTGTGCCGTGAGAATGGAACATGAAAGGGCGCAGGAATCCGAGACTACAGCGTACGGAAAGCACAAGATTAATCGCAACAGGAAACCTCAAGAGAGCTGCTTGCAAACTTTGAAAATGCTGCCTTCTGTTCCGGGATGAACATTGAAGGAGGGTAAGACGAGTAATCGTAAAGCATTATTCGCATTCGACGATAAAGCACAAGAACACTCGTCCCTTGCGGCTCCTAACCAAAACCAGCTTGTCTGTTGGGTAGTCTGTTATGATACAAAATTCCAATAACCAAATATTCAGTAACCTATGCCCCTGATCGTCCCTTTTTATACAAAGCCCCGGCCAATATACAGCGAATTCCCCGTCAATAATACAACTCTCGTATGACCTCAACGATTACACCATGATCCTCATTCTGTTTTAATCCACTCACAACGACAACGGCGACGACACCTTCGACCCCAGTCACCCTAATTGGGACACCCCCACCATGAATCGCATATTCTCCCGCACTATTGCCCAAGCCATATTTTTCTCTGAAGGCAACCTCATCACCGTCGAACTTGCAGTGCATGTACCACGTACTACATCCCCATCGCAGAACGGTTTTCCGCTTCCTCGAGACCCAGCTGTCATTGTCGGGCATGACCCCCGAATGCGTGCAGGTATGGAAGAGGGTTTGATTCTGGTTCGCGAGGGAGATGTTGATTACTACGGGCGTAGCGATGGGCAGAAGACGATTCCGCAGCGCAGACCCGAGTTCCCAGGCATCGTCAGTTGTGAAATGCTCGAAGACGAGGGATTTGTCGATATAGGCTATCGATTCGAGCTTTTGAGACATCGCATTAGCTTGCTTCCAGCCACAGGTCGGTCGCACACTACATCCGCCAGTTCAACTGCAACTCACATCTCTCGGTGGCGCCGCAATGGGCCTCGGGGTCTCTGGCGTCCTTCTTCCTGACATCGACGACATCTTTGCGCGGTATTGCTTCGAGATATGTCCTGGGCTGGAGAGGTGTTCCACAAAGCGAGTTCTCTTCACACGAGGTCGAATCACTCGCGCTTTTCTTGGCGCTTGCTCGTGAATTGGTGTGAGTGGCTTCTGTTCCTCCTCCTGATCCTGACCCTGTTGCTTCTCCTGCTCGTCGCCTCTTCGACTGCTACTATCATCAAGACTCTCGAGGATGGTGGAAAGTTGGTCTTCTCTCGCCCAGTCGAAATTAGCACTCGGTCGATTCAGGAGACTCCTTCGTTCAGAATCGATTGGCTCACGGCTAACGTCAAGGAACCCCGAATCGTGGGTTTCGCGATCGTTAGCAAGGCCAGCCTTCTCCTTGCCCTTTCCCTTGTCCCTCTTTGACTCTCGTCTCGGACGCAGAGGCGGTGGGTGATGTGTTCTGCGCAAGCCGCACAAAGTCGACATCGAGCATTGTTGATACTGTTCGCCGTCGGGTTTCTTGCCTCGAGAAAGAGGGGGAGAGGGTTGTGGGCATTCGAAGCCGAATTGTTCAAACCCTTAAAGCCAGCGCATATTACTCTATCGTCTGATCTTTGGGGATCATATTTCGGAGGAATCCACCAATATTTGGCCAGGCCCGCAGAGTTGGGACCAGGAGCATGGACAGGTCTCGCATGTGAGTAGGAAAGGATGGCGAGGAATCATGCAAATGCACTTTGCCAAGCATCGAGACAGATTCCCGAGATGTCCGAGTGGAAGAGTTTCCAGTATGTTCCATGTGGAAGGAGCCTTGAGGTGGCGATGGAATTGCCATGAGCTTCGATTATCCTTGCTGATTAAAATTGCTTTTGCCGGTTATTACGATGACAGCAGTTCGATCAATTCGAACGACTGCCACGAACTGCCAGTCCAGCCTAGTTGTTTCATGCTGAAGAGTCATGTCTGTCAGTACTGCGATTTGCCAACATCTTGTAGCTTGCTTTTGGTATGTCAATCAATGAGTATTGGGAGGCTGAGGTCTATTGAAATGAGACTGTCTCCAGAGATTTCCAATCAGAGAATCGAGGTTATCTGTCAACATTCAGGCTTGTGCTCACCTATACAACTACAACTTCAACCGCGTTCAGAACCTAAGTCAGAGTGTTCAACAATCGTACTATTGAGCTACAGGGTACTCTCAAGCGCTCTAGCACACCCTACTTGGAAAAAGCCCATCAACGGGAATGGGGATGTGGATTTCCCATTTGACATGTCTTAGATCCTTCGTGAGGTACAAGCTTTAACGACAGCCCAGGCCACCACATGGGACTACCACAACTATATCACGGTTTATTTATCGAAATCTGTCACTTCAGGTTCCCCACAACTGACTACGGCATGAACCGAACTGTGGTCCATTACTGATTACCAGGCACCTATGCAAACCCCATAATATAGCCCTTGAATCTGCTGTCACAGACCATGTTAGAGCCTAGTGGCAGTTTCGGTTACTGAATAGAAGTTAAATATTCTCCTAGAAGCAGGATCATATTCCTTTATGCTCGAGCAGAAGCGCTTACTCGTCCGTTTCGTACGTCTTTACTCCTTGTTCAAGACATTTTCGACCATTTTACCATGCCTACAACACTCTTCCAAACCCGGACTCCACCAGATCTAGTACTGTCGGTCGACTAAGGATCCAGTCTGGCGAAGTTATGCTTCTTTTGAAGGTCGCCGTTCACGAACAGCACATCAATGACCAGAATAAACAGGACCCGTTCTATCGTCTTGAGTGGTGACGAGAAGAGATTATGTCTAGAACGATAGCTATTACTGCTTGGAACGGAAAGGTGGATCGCTGTAGGTATATTTATCTCCTTCAGACTTTTTTGTTCCGTTTGCTTCTTTATGAATAACAGGTAACGATCACCATTTCTCCACCTCAGCTTTGCCCATGTTAACCTCCGCTCCATCTCCATACGTTGATCCTGTCCTCTTCTTCAACCTCGCAAGCTTGCGTTCCAGCTCTAGTCTCTGTTCCTCCTCCTGATCTTCTTCCTCAAGATTCACATCCTCTTCATAATCACGAGTCCGACCTGCACCACGACGGGGCACAGCACTGGCCCTGCTACCGCTACCAGCATAATCGTCATCGTCATCACCATAAACCCTTCGACTTCCAGCGCCACGTTGCGAAGGTGGTGCTCTTCTAGAGCGAGACTCGATTTCATCATCGTCAAGACTCGGATCATCGAAATTATCGTAAGAATAATTCCGATCACCACCACGACGCGGCGGCGGAGCTTGCCTTCTAGCACGACTTGTTGGCATACGGGAACCCGAATAGATCCCGCGGTGAGAATCTTTCCTCAATTCTTCCCGCTCAGCAAGAATCGCATAGGTATCCTGGTCCTGCAAGCCATGAATATCACTGATATAGTCATCGAAATGGGCACTGGTTTCTGCCACTCTGTTGAAATGCGCGGCTTTCAGAAACGGTCTCTCAAGTCTCGAGGAATCCTGCGCATCGTGGAAGTCCCAATTGGCTAGTGCTAAGGCGGTCTGGAAGGCGTTCTTGATCTGTCGACCGTTCCAACGACGGGAGGGGTACTCAATATTCTCGACCCAGTGTCGTTCGTAAAATTTACGGATCTTCTCTTCTTCAATGTCAATGTTGAGGCCACTGCGTTTGATGCGGATGATGTTTCGCTCCCAGATTTGTTTTGTCGAGAGGCGGTCCAAACGTGGATAGTAGAGACTGATATGAATGCGAGACCGAAAAGCCTCGTCGAATTCGCCGACTCGATTAGTCGTCAAAATGATCACTCCCGAATAGTATTCAAGAACTCGTAGAAAGACTGCCCGTTTGTTAGTGTTGACTATGGTGGAGAATATGTATAACCTACCAGACACCAGACTATTTCTCACTATGTCACCTTTCTCTCTCTTGGCTAGGAAGACATCTGCTTCATCAAGAAGTAAGACACATCTCCACCTATGCGCCAACTGACAGAAGTTCTCAAGCGTTTCCTGGGCTTCAGTCGCAGTGGTGCCGATATCTCCGCATGTGATGGGTAGCAATGGTCTCCCTAGTTGAGCAGCAACACACTCAGCCGTAGATGTCTTACCAACACCAGGTACCCCGTGAAGAAGAATTATCAGGCCCTGTCCTTTGCTTTTGACTAGGTCCATAGAGAACTCGTCCATCTCAGTGTCAGGCTCACCAGATGTCTTCTTGGGAGCTCTGACTTGGTTCTTGATCAAAGCCTGAAGGAGCATTCTGTGGCCCTCAGGTAACACCAAGTCATCGAACCCAGACCTGATTATCTTCGATTCATCTTCAGTAATATCTTCGATCAGATTGACATCCAAAGGGAACCATTTATGATGAAGCATGGCATACCCGTAGACCCTTGGAGGGAGTAACGCAAGGGAGTCATCCGGTAACGAGTAGTCCTGTAGGAGATGTAAAGACAACTCGTCGGTAGACTCTAGGAATTCAGTCCGACGATACTCTTCGAAGATGCTATCATCAAATATATCTGTGAGCCAATCTTGGAGCTTGACTCTTGGGAGAGGATCAAAAACTTCTCTCCTGTCTGCAAGTGTTGCACCAGCGATGACACCACCGCCGAATTTGATATGCCAGTCGTAATGCTTGTTCTTGAAGAACTCCACCCCGGAAGCTTGGTCTACCATTATCTCGCTCTTTACCTGTTTGCGACATCATTAGTAGAATACGAAAATATGCGATGTGGGTTCCCAAGTACCTCTGCAGAAGCAATAACATAATTGACGTATGAAGCTCCCGTGCATTGATTCGACTCTCTAATTGACGAACCAGAATATTTTTTGTGGGCACCGAGAACAAGATCCGTAAATCGAAGACCCCTCTGAACCAGCGTTGCCCTGATTTGTTTACAATTGGGATCATAATCTGACGGGTACACAGGTAAAGACAATATTGAGCGTTTGCCAGAATAGGGCTGGATGGCGAATCTTTTCGGTGTTGGCCCAATTCTATACCCATCGAAGTCAAGAAGGTAGCAATCAACGATGAAAGTTGTCCTCTCCAAAGCAGACGATTTGATAGTGTCGCGACATAGGTCATCATTCTCGGACACCACATCCCAAGTCCGACTTGTGACGGGATTGAAATCCGACTTACTCCCCTTGTCAAAACACACTCGACCACCAGTAACGTGAATGACGCGGTAGGCCTGACATTGACTCGGGTTTTCTCGCTGTTTCGAGCTATATATGATGGCGCCAGGTTTATACACCTGCCACAAGTGTTCAAAGGCTACTTCTTCCAAAGTGTGAGCGGAGATTGCATGCTTGACCTCGAAAATATCTTGCATGTCTTTATCCATAAACTCGACGAGACAGCGAAGCTCATCTCTATTCCGTTTAGCAACGCGAACTTTTTCTTTGAGCGTGTTCTCCTCGGCGACGGCTTTTTCCTCGGGCGTTTTCTCCTTGTTGTCTTGGAAGTTAGCTTCTGGGACCTTTTCTCCATCTGAAGTATTGGCCGTCTCGGGAGCATTCTCCACTTCTTCTCTAGAGGCATTTTTATTAATCGACTCGCCAAGTTCGTTCTCTGCTTGAGCGCAAACCGTCTCGGTCTCTTTCAAACAGTCTCTGATCTCCGTCTCGTAGGCAACAAGGTGTTTGAATGGGCGCACCAGAACGTTATACTCAGCTTCGAAACTAGTATCGGTGCATTGCCCCAAAACATTCAGTAGATATGCCGAATTGATAGCAAGACGGTATGGGGTCTCCACAGGCGAGAACTCGGCGCTTCTGATGTCTTGCGCAGCAGTCTCGCCATCCTTCGGGTCATTCTGCTCACGTGGGCTTGTAATTTTGACAGTCCTGTTGGATGAGACGATCAACACGCTCAGCTTCGGGTCAAGTTTACTCTCTGTCTTGATGGTTCGCCATTGCTCTGCTGGGACTCGCATGATTTCAACCTTTTGCTTCTTCTGTAGTTCCGCATCATCGTTTTCTTTTCCTGGGCCACTGGCATCGCCTCCATCCTTTTCGCCGCTATCTTTAGTGAGATTCGTTATTCGTGAGGATGTGTTAGATCTAGAAGAGAAAATACCTCTTTAAATTCTTCACTGACAGGAGTTCTGTCTCCAAAGCATCCAAGCGATTTTTGAGCTGTGATATATACTCGTCCGATTTGTCATCACGGGTGTTGGGTTGAGCGCTGTCCAGATCACTCTCAATGCCGTTTGTGGTCTCCTCTTGACTCTTAGCAGGCCTGATGCTTACATCGCCCCAGCTGAAAGGCTTCAGCACTTCTTTCTTTCTATGATCGATGCTCGATTCGCCGCCTTCGGACAAGGCTGGGATTATGGACTCCTGGACTTCTGTGGGCGCTCTTGGTGACATGTTGAATTTCGATTGCTCAACACAGCTTGAACGATGCCGACGAGAGAGCACAAGATGAGACGTTGTAGGCGAGCTCTTTCCGCCAGTAAGAGTTGGTTCCTCACTGCTTGCTGAGAATCATGAGTTGAGAAGTCTCTTCCGACGCTCTTCTCGAAGTAAATATGGAGGTTGGTGGTTGATGCAAGTGACTAAAAACGAGTCCTGCATATAGCCCCACAGCAACGCTCCCGCAAAATAAGGCTCTGCTCGTCCTAGGCAACCACATGTAATCGAGGTTCGTGCTACAGTAAATTAATTGGACCTGTGTGACGGCAAACAGCTCGTGCATACAGCACCCGGTCCACAGTCCCAAATAAGGCTCTTCCCGCCCCCTCCAACATTTCTGTCAAGAGAGCGGGGTGGCGCAGCCATCTCTATCCTTGTCATACAGGATCCTCCAAAAGGGTGTCAGAGCAGAGCTTCGCGCAGTCTGACTGAGGGTTTACAGGATTTCCCATCGTGCGAAAGAAGACGACGTCAGAGCCTCGTGGATTTTGACTGAGGATTTGGGGGATTCCCATCATAGTAGATCGTTCTGAACGGAATAAAAAACTCTTCCAGGAGGCAGACACATCGCAACACTTATGAGTAGTGATATTCTTGCGGCGCCGCGAAGGCACATGCGACTTGGCGGTGTGGTGGAGAGCTACGTGCGCAAGAGGCTTCCAAGAGACATTCATCCTGCTTTCACAGCAGCGAGAGCTCGTGAAGAAGCGGCTACTGATCTCATTCAAATTCCTGTCGAGGATGAGACACGACTAGTTTCGGTGAGACAAGAGCAAAGGCCTGAGCCTGAAGAAGTCGATGCGGATAATGACGAGCTCTCCCTGTAAGCTAATTTTCCATGAATATATCTAGAGAAGCTGACGATCTCCAGGGAAGAACTGTACAAGGATGCTGAGAGCGAAAGAAAACGGTTCAAACTGGCGATGGAGTCGTATGAGCAGACGACGGCCGGCACGAAATTCAAGACTGATGTCATGAGTAACGAGGTCCACACCTGTATGTCCTTTCTCGTCGTAAAATATTCCATGGCCTGGGACCTAGGATCGGATCCTATGTTCTAACCCTATGACATGGGAAGTTGTACATGCTTAAGTCTTGAACAGGGGAAGAAGTTCTTGAAGAGCTGAACATAGCATCGGAGAACTACAACGATGTGTCTGGCCTGTGGGGAAAGATCCGAAGAGGGTGTCGTAGTTTCGGCAGGAACAACAAAGTCTTCACAGCGTGGTCAAGTCTCCTACCAACAGAATCACAGTACTTCTCCATACTGTGCGGTGGCATAAAGCTCATTATCGGGGTTTGTCAAGGAATCCAAAGTATTGACGACGCTGCTAACAGTTTGAGAGGCCGCAGGTCGTATGCATGACCTTCGGCAGGATATCTGTGATGCTCTAGCAGAGATCCCAATCTTGCTAATGAGTACAAATCGAGCTCTAGGTGTGTTTAGGAAGTCTCAACACCTCCATCAATGTAGTTCGGCACTCTATGTCGCAACCATTGCGGCGTTGCATCACATTGTCTTGTGGTATAAGGAAAAGGCTTACAGTATTCCTTCTTCACGCAGATGGAATGAATCCAAGTTGACTGTCTTCAGAGAAGGTATCCAAAAGCTTCTTTAAGCAGGACTCCTACGGTTTGCAGTTGAAAGAAATGCTCCAAGACATCAGAAACCAGGCTAAACTCTTCGAAAACTCTGCTCGGATGTGTTCATATGAGACAGGCATGAACACAAACCAGCAAGTAATATCTCATCGCCAGGAATCGCGCGCAAATCAGACGACAATCGTTGGTTTTTTGGATCAATCACAAAAAAAGATCTCACAGTTGGAGAATCAAGTCTCAGGCTTGACTGAAGTCCTAGTAAAATTTCTGAGTAGCAACGCTCGAATTGACTTTAAGACTCGAGATGGTTGGTCAAAGTCTCCCAATTTCTGTATATGCTTTGACTGAGATTGAACAGCGAGAGGACCAATGCTTCCCTTACGAAAAGCAGCATCCGAGTCTAGATTGATTCGAGGTATGAGTTGCTAGATCCTTTTTACTCCATAGAAGCTGACTTGTCCGTTCAGATCGTTCCGCGGCCCAGGATGAGCTTCTCTCCGCTTTCGATTACGAAAGCTCAGTCATCCACCGAGATATCGGAGCCTGCCTCCGAGGAATCTGGGCTTCACCACGGCCAGACCAAGATCGTGTAGTTGCAATGATGCAGCATCCAAAGCTTCACCGATGGATAGCCGAGAAGGGTTCTTCGGCCCTTTTCATAAATGCTAACTACAAAGGTGCCAGGAGGCAGTCAACATCATTTGTCTCCGCGAAACTTGTGGATTCGATCCAACCGTCTGGCATCAAGCCTCAACACCAGCCAAGCGAGACTTTTGCACTCTCATTCTTCTGCGGAGAGCACTTGGGCTCAGACGATCCGGACTCCGGGGTAGGCGGTATGATGAGAAGTCTGTTGGGTCAGCTACTCCTCGCCTACCCGAACTTTGATATCTATTACATCGACAAGATGCGGAATATAGATTATGAAGAAGTAGATGATCTCTGCGAGATGTTCTACGTGCTAATAGCTCAACTTCCGCCACACATCATAGTTTTTTGCATCATTGATTCCATCAGCTTCTTCGAAGAGAAAGATGTGTTGTGTAAAGACGCGGAGGTGGTAGTCCAGCAGATGACAGATATCGTGGCAAGAACCCAGGGTCATGGGTGCACTTTCAAGCTCTTGTTGACCAGTCCGTGGAATAGTCGTGTGCTATACAAGAGCATGCCGTTCCAAGACGAAGATGTGGTCTGGATGCCAACAAAAGTGCCCTCGCAAGGTGGCTTCACTGGATTGAAATGGGGTACAAGTCTTGGCGCAGATGTAGCTTTGCTCATGCCATGATAGAGTATTAACAGGTTGTGGCGACTTTGCTGTCCATTCGTAATCCGGTATATCTTAAACAGTAAGATGTGAATTAATATGTGAATTAATATGTGAATGGGTGTTTTGTCTGGATCGACAGTAGAAAAGACCCAGAAGTGACAGTCCCGTTTCCAATATTATTGTTGTTCCGAAACTTGGTTGGCCATGAGACAAACGGCATATATGTGTGGGAGGAATGAAAGTCCCAAATCAAAGCTGAGAGAGTCCGCGTTCGTATGACTCGATGCCTTCCACAGCTCTTGAAGGTTTTCACACTTCAAAACCCTGGATACTGTAACTCCCAACCGAATGAACTCAGTGGGCCATAACCCCAGATTCCATTGCAGCCAACGCCGCTGTCCGTACGGTCCATTGCCAGCACACACATGCCTTCTAGGATGCTCCTATCGTTCCCTCTTATTCATCTGATCACCATCACCGTCTCCTCTCCTGTCCCTGCATACTCTCCTCCCTCGTCGCTCCACCGGCCCTCATCTCCAACTCCCTGATCTTCTTCTCCAGTCCCAGCCTCTTAGCTATCAGGGCACCGCGTTGTTCCTCAAGCTGTGCAATCTTTTCCCCTGGCGTTGCTTCGCGCTGTCTCTCCACTCTCTGCAGCGTACACATCAGTAACGTAGAGTAACAGGTGGAGTAGGAATGGCATGCCTGCTTGACCTCAGACCTCGTCTTCAAGCCAGCTCCGTACCACGCTCCTGTAGCTGTCACCGAGGCGATTGCACCGGTCCATACGATCCGTCGAATCTTTTGTTGCTGGGCAGACATTGTACTGTTTCCACTGCTGTCGTAATTAGAAGACTTGCTGGGCCAAATAATTAAAGTTGGCATCCTTCGAGAATGTGTATTGGTATCCATGACTCGCTTTGTAGCAGGCCAAGGATTGTCCAATGACTCGTGGGACCTCCCCACCTCAACGTCCAATTGCCCTGGAATGTATGTCCGGACTTCCCAGTTTCTATGAACCCAAATGTTCTTCTAGACTCGCACGGATCCTCCCTGACGTCTGATTCCACGCAATTACGATGAAATCTGCAAGCCACCGGAACAGGGAATAAAGTCACCACACAGTGCAATTGCCTCTTTCGACGACGGACGGACCATCCCGCCTGCCGAAGCTGATGTCCCAAACAGGCAAATCCAGAAAATGCGACATGCATCAGAAAAGTCCCAGAAGGCCTTCATTTGGCATATGGTGTTCGGGATCTGGGAATCGGAAGTAAAAACCGCATATGTGGAACCACTCGAGGTATTTCTCAAAATGGCAATTGCACATTGCGACGTGCAACAAACGTCTGCAGCAGCTGGGAGTCTCGACTTGCACGAACAGGCCGGCGTCCTGAAAGGATCCCAAGGCATATTGTGGCACGACTTGGTGACTAGATTTCGACGAGGCAGCTGCTGCAGTCAAGTTAGTAGAAGAGTAATGCGATTCGCTTTAGGCAATTGAATCTATCGTTTCGTCTGTCTTCAGCTCGGAGGATCGTATCACATGGTTTTGGAGTGACACACAATGCTCCTATTGGAGCTATCTGATTCGTGCTTTCCTTGGTCGAAAATTTCGACGTTTGAAGGTTGTACTAATATCAAGTTCCATATTCTAACTAGGCCATCTTTCAAGAAAGTCTCCAACCAAATTAAGTTCCAAGCTTTTTTCAAATATCTGCTGACGTCCAAACTTCATCACTATTGATCCAACACCCGCCGTTCCATTTCAAAAATTCCAAACTATGCTCTCCCTTACAGCTTCGCCCCCTTGGCAAAGAATACACTCCTCTCCATCTTCTCTCCTCCACCCTCAAAGACAACACCTTTCCCAATAACCTTGTAGTCGAAATCAGCACCCACTTCCGCCTCCTCAAACATCTTCTTGACTTCCTCCTGCGAGAAACCCATGTGCGTGACTGTCTTCGCAGCTTTATGGCTTTGCTCATCATGCTTGCTGTCTTTTATTAGCTGTCTACCCAAACTTAATTCCCAGCATAACTAGTAGTGGAGAGTAGAGAAGTAGAAACATACGGAAAGTGCTGATGCGGTAAGAAATCCACAATGAACAACACGCCGCCCCTCTTCAACCTCTCAACCAGCCTCTTCGCTGCCAAACCCGGATCATCAAAATGATGGAAACCCAACCCTACAGCCGCAATATCAAAGTCGTAGAACTGCTTTTCGGCGAGGTCAGGAGGATTAGGGTTGTTGATATCAATGAGATTTCCCTGTACGGCTTTCATCTCGGATTCGGGAATGCCTTGGTTGCGAGCTGAGGTGTTGTATTCTTTCACCATACCTTCCGTGAGATCTACGCCTATGCTTTGAGTCACATAGGGAGCAAGCGCCTGTTTAATGCGTCAATCATCTGCTCTTAGGACCTCTTGCTTGCAAGGGAGCTGGAAATACGTACACGTGACACCAAACCAGTTCCGCAAGCATAGTCTAGCAACCGGACGGTCTTCTTTGGTGATGCTGCAGTTGCCTCGTTCTCACTATCGGACTCCTCTGCCCAGTCTACGCCGATCCATTCGTGGTGCTGCTGAATCTCGTCGATAATCTGTTGGATTGTCTTGGCGAACTTGGAGTTGTATGTCGAGGCGGCTTCGCTGTCAGGATAATTAGTAGGACGGTCTCACATATTTGACCCCAAATCCGAAATATAGAGAAAAGCAGAGGGAATCAGATACGGCTTGAATCAAAGTTCCGTGTCCAATTCAAGCGAACATCATACAATTGGACGAAATTACTTACTTCCAATGCGAGTGGTTCTGATCCGTATTGTGAGAGTGCGAATAGTGTTTGTGTGTATGATCAGACATGTTGAAGACGTTCAGTGGATGTTTGAATGGATTGAAGATTGAGTACAGTTTTTGGAGGGTGGAACTTAGCATTTATGGTCGATGAAGTCAAGAGCTGCTCGCTTGCGGCGACTTCTCGCCCACTTTTCCTCTCCCTTTTCGAATCTAGCCAATGAGATGACAGCAGAGAAGCTACGTATGTCTCCGAGAAATGGAGTAGAAAATGCACGGGAGGTCATGGGATTTGATCGATGAGTGATTTCCGGAGAGTTTTAGGGAGCAAGGCTTCATCTGAGGGGAGGGGCAAGAGTTACTGAATGTAGTTGTTCAATGATGGCGCTTTGAGTTAGGAGATTCACGTTTGAAAAACGGAGATGTGTTGGTCATCAACAAAGATCTATTTGCTCTCGGCATCCCCAAATTCTCTATCAAGAACGTGCCACACCATTTTACCCCACCAGCCTCAAGTCAAGGTAACGCCTCGCCATGCAAAGATTCCTTCATACATCATCATGATTGCTTATTCGGCAGTGCCCTCTGCTGATGGCAAAGGAATGGCGCGATAGAGCAGAATCAAAGCAGAATGAGACTCTCCACCACCAGATAGAGTCGCAATCTTGTCTGCCTCGACCTCAGACACCTTGTCATCGTTGAACCACCACCACTTTCCGTCCTCCTCGCCCCGTTTGCCAGTCTTTGGATCAAGTGGACCTTGCTTCTTAACATATGAGGTGTAATGCCCACTGTCTGCGCTGGCCCCTTGATGTGTGACGATACCGCGGAGCTCATAAAGACCTGACTTATTTGCTCCTTCGTCCTTCAAGAGCTCCGGGTTGATCAAAGCGTGAAGCTCCTTCTTTGCCTCAAGAACAGCAGCAGCTTTCTCGGCATCAATTTCGGCGTCGGTCTTGTAAACAACATCCTCCATCTCGACATCTCCTCCGGTAGCTTTGCTATCCTTCTTGTCGTCCTTTTTATTCTCGTCTTTCTTCTTCTCATCGGCCTTGGTTGACTCGGAGACGGAATCGACGATACCTGCAGCCTCATCGGCAACTGCCTTGTCATGCATCTTCTTTTGGCGTTTGCGGGCCCGCTCGATATCTTCCTCGTCTTTTCGTACTTCGCGGACCTTATCTCTAACTGGGACCAGCATTGCCTTAAGCTCATCGGTGCAAAACTCGACCACATCCAACTCATCAGGAAAAGTGACCTTTCGCATAATCTTGGCTTTCTTCTGGGCCTCGCGCTTCCAGAAGAACCGAACAAAGTGGACAGTGAGGTACTTTGGTAGTCGTGAGATCTTGGACTTCTTGGTGTAAATCGCATCTCGGTCGAGCACGGCTGATCTCTTCTCTATCTTCTCCTCCAAGCCGGCCAAGATACCATCTCTAAGATGATTTGTTGAACCACTGATATGACAATCAAGCTTCAGGAAGACATCCTCGCTGTTGACAGGCTCTTCACCAAGGTCCTTAGCAGCTTGCTCATCACACTCGGTGACAGAGGAGAAACCTCCAGCCATGTACTTGTCTACGAATGTTGTATCCTTGGAGCTATCACCCTTTCCCTTGATCGTCAGCTTCTGTCGCAACTGCTGAACGATCTGCGACCAAGCTTCTTCGGCGTCTTGTTGTGCATAGCCATGGCCAGTCTTCGACTTCTGTGCGAATTGTGGGAATGCTGTTCGGAGGGCATTGAGGAAAGCCAGCGGTGGGAAACCTTCTTGAGTTTGACCCATTTGCGTATACAAATCTCGCAGAGCTGCGGTCAAATCTGATGAAGCTCCAAGACCACCAAGTCCAAACATGCTGAGGTCCCCAAGAGCAGATGAGCTGCCACCACCACCAGGAGTGGGCGCAGCAGTGTATTTAACCAATTCTTGCTGCAACTCTGGGACAGCGCGAAGAGTTTGCAGTGCTGAGTTCATGTAGCAGGTGTTTCCCAGATTTTGTAACCCAGCAGGTGTAGCGCCCACTTGTTGTGCGGCCTCAGCTTCGGTCATGTCCTCTACAAACTTGACTGCCTCCTTTGGTCGCTGAAGATCGCCAGCACCTGAAGCAGTGCCCATCATCATGAAGGTTTGGCCTGGCTTTGCGCCGAGTTTGGATAGGTCGGTGTCATCTTTGAGTTGTCCACCCTTCACGAGGATCTTTTGACGGTCTGGCTCAACACCAGTCAAGGAATAGAGCTGGAATTTGAAGACTTCGCCGAGGGAGGTAGGATCGAGTTCGACATCGTACTTCTTGCCCTGGTGCTTGACAATAACTACTGTAGTTAGTATACTGCCAGATGTCTGATGGCGATAGATTACAAACCTGGAATTGTAGCCATTGTTGTGGCGGGGTCGAAGCGGTGGGGGGAGAGCTCTTGCAGAGAGCTTTGCTGTGCTAACACAAGGTGTTTTCAAGGTTGTATTCGAGTGATGTTGTCTCTGCCTCTATCTCGAACAGAGTGTGAACGTGAAAGACATTCGAAGAGGTGAAGATATTGAGGAAAATGAAAGCAAATAAACAGAAGAGGGCGGCGGCTCATTCACTAGCGCGCTTGCGAAGCCGGGGGTGCCTGAGACAGACGCAACCCCACCAAAGCCAATGTCACCTCCAGACAACCATCCCCCACACCACAGTTGTTGTAGTTGGAGGGTCTCGCGACTCACAAATTGACATCATGGTAAGATACATGCGCCTCTTCGTGCCTGTAGATACTAGGGATGACTCTCTAATTCTCTCCAGTCTCAATCATTGCGACCATACCTTCAATGCGTCCGGAGCTCCCTCACATCGGCACTTTGCCTCTCGAATTTCGCATCCCAGACTTCCGAAAGACACAATGTTCCCGAAATCGAAGCGCAAACATCACCAGAAGTTCTGCTGAACCCCCTCACCGTTGCGCGGAACGAGAACGAGCGAGTCCTGATCGAACCGAGCATCAACAGCGTCAGGATAAGCATCAAGATCAAGCAGGCAGATGAGATCGAGCATATCCTGGTCCACAAGTTCACAAGATTCTTGACGCAAAGAGCGGAGGCTTTCTTCATTCTGCGGAGGAAACCGGTCAAGGTTGGTGGCAGAATGTGGCATTCGGAGAGCTAGATGCTGACAGCAACAGGGTTACGACATTTCGTTTCTGATTACGAATTTCCATACCGAGGAGATGTTGAAGCACAAGTTGGTGGACTTCATCATTCAGTTTATGGAGGAGGTTGACAAGGAGATTTCGGAGATGAAGCTTTTCGTATTTTCTCCCCACACTTCACCCAGAGACTGTGACTGATTGCTGGACAGTTGAACGCCCGTGCTAGATTCGTAGCAGAGTCCTTCTTGACACCTGTGAGTACTGCCCATTGATTTAGTAATTCCTGGTTTACTGACGTGACTTAGTTTGATTAAACGGCATAGCGATGTGTGAGGGGCTTCATGATGTTGGGTGGCTGCAGGTCTGGCATCGAATTGAAGATCAAGTGGCGTTTGGGAGGCACAAAAGACCGTGTCATTGACGAAGCTAAGATGATGATGATTTATACACTGGGGGCAGAATCAATCCAAAAAAAAAATACTGCTGCTGTCCGCCAGTCTTCTTTGCAACCGTAGGTGTATATGCAAATGACGGTGTGATTCTTCAGATTGTTGGCAAATCACAGCCCGGTGGTAAGTGAAGAGCAAAAGAATGATTTGATTGAAGCCATATCTGTGGATAGGCAATCCCATCAACCAAGCTTCGATTCTTCTCAAAACCATGACTCAAAACGTTCATGGCCAGTACCAGTACCCGTCGACCTCATGAAGTTACACCACTGGTATCATCGAGACAGCCTTCCTCCTTTTCATTCCTACATCTATCCCATTCATACAAACGCATGTTTTTATTCCGATTTCTAGCTCGGGATCTGGTCCGAGAATGCTCCAATGACGTTTGGCTTCTTGGATTCGATGTCAACACTGACAATAGGGGAGCCTTGACACTTATAAAGCGCCATGCTTGGTGTGATCATGGTAGCCTTGACCCTTCAGTAACATGTTCGATGAGATCCGCAGATGAGAGGACTTACATTGGGAGAGCAGCATGCACCAGCAGTATGCTTCTGCTTCACGTCCTTGATGATCATAGGACAGTCGAAGGTAACAGTCTGATCCATGAAATTTGCAATTATTGGTGTGGCATTCTTGCCTATGTGAAAGTCAGCTAGTCATGTCCATTAAATAAGTGCATATGAGTGTCACTTACAGCCCATGCCGACACCATCCTTCGTCAAAGTTTCGCAGCAGTAACCTTTCATTTCGGGTCCCATTCCGCACATGAAGATTTCGGCCTTGTAGTCCGGGAGAACTGGCGACATCGCTGGTCGTGGTGACGTGGGTGGTAGAGCCATATCGCTTGCTCGTGGCCACATGGTGTGGTGAGCTGGGTTTAGGTTCATCTGTCTGTAATTCCCGGCACTGGCAGAGCTCGCAGCGATGAGGACCAAGAAGAGATGCATTTTGGCGATCGTCGGTACTTCTTGCAGAGTACCTGAATGATCAAAAGATGACGAGAGTGATGATGAATTTGGATCGTTTTAGTGATGGTCTATGCGACTGTCTGCAATTGCAAGTGATGATGATAGATGTGAAGAAGAGAAGGCGGTCATACCAACAGAAAGCCCCATCTTAAGTAGCAAGATAATGGCAGAAAGGAGAAGGAGCCGTTCTCGTAGAAATGCGGCCATCTAGCCTTCCAAAATGACTGCAAAGAATTGGCAGGCGCGACCTGTCGTCAATGCTCCGAACCTCACCTCCACAGGACAAAAAGTAATGCTATGTCTTATTTCAGCACGAGAATTTCTAGCATATACCTACTAGGCACTCTACAATCCGTCTGCTGGGTATTTACATCTGCTTGGAAATTGAGCTTTCTGGATTTGAAGCCAGCCCATTTTCTCCTCGCTTAGCCATAACACGATCTCCTTGCCCGCTTGAGAAGAAAACAAACCAATGTAGAAACTTATAAGCGACGAAGGCTAAACAAAGATCCTAAATCTAATAAACTATCGTCTATTATGCTTTTCTTGATCTAGGTAAAATTGCCCATATGTCTATCGAAAATTTCTCTCTGTTTGAAATAAGGTTCCTCTGTTATTTATTCCAGCATACACATTATACTTAAATAAGACCATGAAGAAGTATGTATTTTGTATCAAGTGATATCCTTTGATAAGCTAAAGATTGAGCGACTGTCTTAGCTGGAAATTGACGAAAGTGGCGCATCATTGATGTTATTTAATTCCCGAGAGCCTTTTAACCAAGATTCACACCACCCGAAAGTTCCTTGATCCCCCTACCAATCATACCACATTCATCCACAATAGTCTCGCCCAGTTCCGCAATACCCCCACTTGGAACAACACAGCCCAGGAGCACAATTGCACCCTGTTGAACCTGTTGGAACCCCAGAGTGAACTGCGGTTGCGGTGCTACCTCCACCTTTATGGAGCAAAAATATATCAGCTATGTGACAAAGGACGCAGGGTTGGAGGATTATCAAACCGACAAGGAGGCTTTGGCAATAGGTATGGTCATTTTACTTACAATAATCTGGGCCGCTTCCGCAATACCCGTATTTGGAGCAGCACAATCCTCCACAGTCGGCGCTGCTACGGCAGTTTCCCTGGCGTTCCGTGAGGGAAGGCATGGCAGCTGAGAAAGCAGTGCCAAAGAGAAGAGCGATGGTGGTGATGTGAGCGAGCATATGCATCTTGTTGATAGACAAAAGGGTCTGAAGGAACTTTGTGTTTAACGTAGTCTTGGAAGGCGATGAGGGTGGAGAAGGTAGAGAATATTGATGTGATAGTTGGTATTCAGCACGCCATACCAAAGATTCTCGACCTTCTACTTATACTTCTTCGCGGAATAGTGATCCCCTCATTGTTTCTTTCACAATGTTCTCTCTCTTACGTTGCATTCAGTTTATTGCAAAGTAATAGACCACAAGGTAGTCCATAGATGAAAGCTGACATGATACGAGCTTACAGATCACTTGCAAATAGTCGGCTCCATGTATTATCCTCTTGGCCTACAATTTCAAAGCCTTGACTGCATCGACCCCACAAACAAAGATAGACTCAGGAGAAGAAAACTACTCCTCGTAGTACAGTGCTTACAGCCAGAAATGAGAGCTTCAATATCGGTCCTGGACCCCAAATGCGGGGTAAATCAGAAGTCAGAATATTTTGACAGCAGTGTGATGCACAACACAAAATGGTGCCTGCCGTGGTAAGACTGTGAAACCTTCAAGTGCCGGCTATCTTGCGGACCGTTCTTTTACCTGCCGGCTGATATCTCACGTCTGCTTTGGCGCCTAATTTGTCTTGCATGAAGGGGCCAAAGCGATGCAAATGGACGAAATGGGGTGGAAGAATATAGTAGCGTCTCATTGTGAATGTCTGAGAGCCGATGAGTCAGAATAAAGCAAAGCTACCTTCCGCATTTCTCAATCGCCAAGTCAACACAGGATACGTGAGCTACCAAATTAAGCGAGGCCAAACTCAACTGAGGTCTTGGAATTTCAGTGGCCACTTGTCTTGCTCAATTCTTTGCACACACAGAACACAACGGAGAATAATTGGCCTATGAAAATGCCCCGTAGATCCTTGAGCAGTTGATTCCACTTTACAAATCTCAAGTTGAAGTTCGTGCCTGTCACTAAGAGAACTGCATTAGACAGAGTGGAGGATGGCGATTAGGGGTAGAGTAGCCTAATGACAGTATTTTGACCAGAGTTTGAAGGTAAATAAAGCTGATGGCAAAAGTATAGTGAGAGTTTAGCAAGTTTTATAAATAACCAAATGAGCAGAAAAATGCGAAATGCTAAAAGCTAAAAGCCGGCGATAGCTCTACGACTCTTATACTTATCTTTAGGCACTAGCATATCTCGTGTCTTGCATATGTCTTAGTGATGATATCACTCATGACTTTGAACAAATCTTGTACAAATTGATTGCTATCTTCGTTCATGACATACTGAGTTCAAACTACAGCTGAAGATTGCTGTACAATAGAGCGGTGGATTGAAGGGCCACTGTCCATTGTGTTACAAGAGAAATCGAAAATAACAATTTAAACGTCCATGAAGCATGACTGCATACTCGGCTGAACTTTAAACCATCTACCTTCTAGGACACACACAGGACAGAAATACAGACCGCAGCACAGTCAACCATGTAGACTCGGTTCGGGCACGTTGCGGGCCGGTTAAATGGAGCGGGTATAGAGTCCGCATAGAGTATCTGCGCTCCAAAACTGCATTGTATTCGGTAAGAGAAAGTCAGCAATGTGTAAACAAGAAGCTTGTCTCAAGATCGTGCCCGATTCTACGATATTGACGGACGTCTTTTCTAAAGGAAAATCTTCTACACAAATTCAATCCGCTAGATCTAGTCTTTTGTTCAATATCACCTGAGAGATATAGAGCATTCAGACGACCCGGAGTTCATACCGCACATTCTCGAGAAACCCTACCACACCATTTCCCCACGTGGTTCGACCCGAGGCTAGTGGACTCTAATTTTATTTTTGCGTAGTAGCAGCGGTAGGTTGTGAACTCGGGCAATCCGAAGTAGCCCACAGAGATTGAGAAATCGAGGGCATGGCAAATGCCCAAGAAGATGGAGATAGTGCCGTCAAAGAGAGTGTGGTGTAGCCAGTCGTCACGTGGTTCGAAAGCTGGAAGCGAATGTCGAGATTCAGAATATCCTTCTTCTTGATCTCTTCGAAACATTATAAACCCAGGTACGAAATGAAAATGAAAACACTTCTTCAAACCAACTCATACATTTGAAGATCTGTAATAATTGCTAGGTCGTTCTGCAACGTCATTGCCGGTCACGAGCCTCAGCAATCGTGGAAGCCTCGGCTCTTGAATCTTGACCGGCAAGTACTTCCTTTGATTGCTTCTTCAACGAATCTTCAAGTGCCATATATGACGTCCAGTCTCTTTGTCAGTTGAATTTGACGAATTGCACGATTGCAATTGAATACCTAAACAACCAATAAATACTGCAGGACGCAGCTGACTCGCTGAAAGGCCCACGAACAACGACAGGGGCCCATTCTTGTCCTTATTCCAACCTCTCAGTACCTGAAAGGCCAATTCCATTTAACAAGGTCAACAATCAGATCACAACCTCACATCTCTGTTCCAGAAACCTGGCCATGATGCAATCTCTCCAACACCACTGTCCAAGCTTATCAGCAGACCTAGTAGCCGCAGAAGATACCAAAGCAGGTCTCGCGCTCTTCAGAGGAATTCCCTACGCATCTGTTTCCAAGAGATGGACCCAAAGCCATATCAAAAACTCACTGCCATCTCCATTCGACGCTACTAGATTCGGGCCAAGATGTCCGCAGCCACCTCACATCTCCATCATCACGGCGACTGTGAAAGCACCTGATCTTGAAGAAGATGAATTTGCTTGCTTGAATCTGAATATCGCTGTACCAGTGGATACTCTACCGAAGAGTGCTAATCGTCGCTCGAAAACTCTTCTGCCGGTGATGGTTTGGGTACATGGGTATGTTATTTTTACTATTGCTTTGCCCCATTTCAAACTTCTTCAATGTGCTCCTTACTAAACCTACCCAGAGGAGCATTCAAAAACGGATCAGCTTCGGATCCTCGTTTTTACCCATCCGCACTCAGCACTCTTGCATCAGAATCCAACCACCCAGTAATCATCGTTCAGATCTCCTACCGGCTAGGAATTTTCGGCTTTGCCGCATCCACAGATCTTCTCTCAGAACACAGCTCCACCTCCCACTCTGTTCCATTTGCCAACTTCGGTCTTCATGACCAACGTACAGCTTTCCAATGGATCCAATCGCACATCCAAGACTTCGGCGGCGACCCAAACAACGTGACCGCTTTTGGAGTCAGCGCTGGAAGTGCAAGTTTACACATGCACATCCTATCCGGCACGCCTCTCTTCGACCGTGCAGTACTCATGTCTGGGTGTGCGCCTACAATGGGTCCATTCCCTCTTCCTATAGTTGATAGAAGTTGGAGTAAGCTATGCCAGAACTCGAAAGTCGATACATTGGAAACGTACCAACAGCGCCTCGAAAAGCTACGCCTCCTAACCCCAGAGGAAGCAATGAAGAACAACGGACTAAGTACCACACTCGCGCCCCTCGCCGACGGGACGTACCTCCCTCTATCCTGGAAAGAGGGCGATGCGCATCCCCCTACCCGCTGCAAAGAGATCATAATCGGTAATACTCTCGTCGAAGCTATAATCTTCGACGTCCTCGCTAAACTCCTCCCCCAATCAATCTTCCACTCCAAACTCATCGCCGCGTTCCCAAAGCCCGAAGACAGCAGTAGATTCGCCGAGCTCTTCGGCTTTAAGTTCGAGGAAGGCAAAGAGATGAGTGCCGAAGCATATAGAGATGCTTTGAGGACTTTCCTATCAGCAGTCATCTTTCACTACCCATCTCTCAAAGTAGCAGAGTCGTTCTCCTCACTAGATACAGAGACTAAATCGTATCTCTACCGCTTCAGTACGCCATCGCCGTACCCAGGACCGTCGCATAACTTATCCGTGCATGGTCAATGCTCGATCTTCCTTTTCAATAACGACTACGATGCCTGGCCTCCCGAATGTCAGGTTATTTCCAAGGAGATGGTGAGGCTTTGGACGGGTTTCGCGTATGGCGAGAAACCGTGGGAAGAGTTCACAGCTAGTAATGGGAAAGTAATGAGTTTTGGGAACGGAGAGTTCGGCGTGAGGGGTCTTGAAGAGGGAGAGGACGAGGGGTGGGGAAGGGAAGACAGTACTACTGGCTGGCTTAGAGAACATTTCGGTGAAGCTCTGAGATTCGTGCTTGGGTTGATGGGTTAGCCATGCTCTCTTTCCCAATCAGATGATCCATTCTAGGAGGATGTCACAAATGCGAACTCTTAAAGGCTCATACTTCCCAAGTGAATATTAAATATTCACCGGGTAACTTTCAACGGAACTCGGTCTTGGTCGTTCGCTTTGTCAGGCGCAGACCAGGACTTTTGAGATTCGTCTTTTATATTGGTCCCCCAGAGCTGGCCAACACAACCCGGATAATCGAGGTTGCCATATTTGCACCACCAATGCAACCTCGAAGCTTGAATTGGCATGTTCTCGCCGATTTGGATTTAATCTAGACACATCGCCTTAAGTTTACGGCTATTATCAATGGGTATATCAATGGGTCTATTGATGATGACCATATCAGTGGGCGGATTAGATTACGGGCTTTTGAGGAGGCGGGGGAATCCGAGATTTGTCTCTTAGATTAGAAGATATGGACATTCTGGGGAACTGGGTAATTTGGCGGTGAGTCCGATGGTGCGGTTTGGTTCACTAGGCTGCTGCTGCTATTTTCACTCTCAGTTGGGACCCAGATGAGGATAGGACGGCGCGGAGAGATGGCCGGATTAGACTTGAGGGTTAATTAACTGGGGAAATGATATTTACGAGAAGAGGTCTCGTTTTTATTTCTGTGCGAGTTGCGTTCTGATTCTGATAGAAGGAGGTAGTGGGGAGAGATAAAGAGAGTCAAATATTCAGTCAGTCTTCACCAGCGTTCTTCTACAAGCCTCATCATAAATGGACAAATGTGGTATTGATTCTAGCAAGTATAATCGGTAGCAAAAGGAATATATCTCCAACCACGCGAGAGAAACATTCCCTAATTATGTAGCAAATGGGTATTGTATCGTCGTATCGTATCGTGTCGTATCCATCAATCATCATCGTCATTTACTCATCCCTCATCATCCATCCATCCATGACTTCTCAAGTCTCCCAAGCAATATGTGTTGTAGCAAATGCATCCATCCCCTCTCCCATCCTCATACCACACTCAAAGAACAAACAAAATTCGCTCAAAAACAATATAACTCAACCACTCGACCATGCAACATAGGATGAATACTGACAATCGATCGATCAGACAACACCAATTCTAATCTCTCCAAACGGAATCAACAGATCCTCGTCGACATCCTGCTCAACCCACACCTTTCTCTTAGTAGCAAGACTCAAGATATGATAGAAAGCCTGCGCGGCAACAATGCAAGAATTATTCTCGGGAACGAACAACTCTTCGAAAGTGACAGTCTTTTGCTGCGTCCCGTCATCGTCATCCTCACCAAGCTCGTCGCTAGACATCTCCTCGATGGTATTCTTGACGTATTCGAAGAAATTGTTGCTCTCGCGGTCCATGACATCCTTCATCCATTGCGAGCTGCCCGCGGTTTGGGTATCGACCCCTGCAGCAACGCCAAACATCTCAAATTCATCTCCTCCAATAGCCCGGCTTGATGAACGGAAACCGCCTAGGTGGAAGCCTGAGGCTTGACTTGCACTTCCGAGACCGTCGTCGTCGCGACCATACATGACCATATCGTCGTCCATCAGTTGAGAGAACTGCTCCAGATCACCAGGGAGTGCGGAGCCACGGCCTACGAGTGGTGAAGTAAGGCGTCGGCCAGTGACAGAGCCCTTTTGAGAGCCCAGGATTCCAATACGACCTTGGATAGAGGATGATTGGCCACGCTGGTGGGAGTGAAGAGATGCCGAGACGTTCCATGGCATGGCAGAAGGTGGATGATCAAGCAAAGCACTTGCAGCATCTCTGCCTACCTCAACACTATGCTCATGAGAGCGTTGGTATTGGTCATCATACTGTTGGAACAAGTCCTCATCCTCATTGTTACCACGTCCAACCTCGTCCTCTCTGGCACGCTTGTTAGGGGTCTCCTCCTCCTCCTCGGCATTTTCAAGAAAATGCTTCGTACGCTTCTTGGACTTTGGCTCGAGGATAGCTTTGTCGGTGATCTTGGCCATGAGCGCATCGCCAGAGAACATTGCCAGTGGGTTAACAAACTTTCCTGATCCAATGGCATCTCCAACACCATTGATTCCAGAACCGTAAACATAGTACACGGCGTTCTTCTTAGCTTGCATGTTGGCACGTTGCTTGACTCTAACACGAGAGGCTGCAGCCATATTCTGCGGATACTCTCTGATCCATTGGGTGAGAATCGTGCCTCCTATCTCTAAGCGGCGATCAATTGCTGGTCCCTTGACCTTCTTCTTTCGTCGCTGTGGAGCCTCGGCAGAAACGGAAGATTCTTGAGAAGCGGACATAATGCGATCCTCATCGGACATATGCAAAGACCTATCGGTACCTTTAAGCCCGCCAGTCATGAGTGGGAATGGCTCTGCATCTGGGAGAACTGGCATATCATCGTCACCATACAATGGCATATCGAAGTCACCGTTACCATCAACACCTTGAATGCGGGGAACAAACGCGTCTTCATGTTCCTTACGAACGCGTCCACTGGCAGCAGAGTCACTTCCGATTCGACGCTGAGGATTGATACTGGCGGCTCTACGAGCGTCGCGCTCACTGGCTGGAATATCGCGAAGTTGTCCATCGGCATCGAAATCGAAGAGGTCATCATCCTGCAAAATCATGTCCTCTTCGGCATTGAATATACCAGGGCCAGCTCCAAAAGGTTTCTGCGCAGAAGAGTCGCCGAAAGGATCAAGAACAGGAAGCTGGTATGATCCACCGTTGCTTGAAGGGATGTTGAAGCCGAGAACAGAAGATGCCTGAGAGACAACGGAGCCACTGCGACCACGGATGGAAAGCATGGACTGGGAAGAACGTTGAGAGTCGCCTTTTGGATTGAGGTCCATGTTGGTCAAGTCAAAATCGAGGGGAGGAGGGGGCATATCAATTGCAAAGGCAGGATCATCCATCATGATTAGTTGATCAGGACTAGATGCGTCAGTTCTTGGTTTTACCGCTAGCATGGAAGACTTACTGAGCCTTGAGGGCATCCGAATCAAGCTCATTGTTGCGCGTGACCTTGAAGAGAGTCCGCATGGTATTCTGGGCTATCTGTGCGTCCAACAGAAGGTACTCCCATTGCTGGTTGTAGACCTTGGTGACGCCATAACTATCTGGTCAGTCAAGTCTGGGGAGACGGGATAGAATGCTCACAGAAGGTTGCTTTGGAGCCTCAATGCCATTGGTGCCTCTGGCTCAATGATGGTCTCGCATGCCTTCTTGACGTTGACATCGAGGATGGCCTTCTTGGTCACTTTCTTGGTGTTTGACTTCGCGCCGAGTGTGGCCACCAACCTGCCGAGTCAGCCATTGATCTGTGAAACTTCTCTTGCCATCAAGGTGTAGAGAAAGGTATGCGAGAGAGTCTAACGCGTAGGTGTTGGGAGAAGAATATACCAGATGGTTGCAACGCCGTACTTGCGACTTGTCAAGACTGTCATTATCAGTAAAGGCCCTCTCTTGAATTCTGACATCTAGAATAACTTACTTTCATGACTGTAGAACATCTTGACAGATCAACGCGTTGAGCGCGTTCCAACCCAAATGTTCCTCGCCGTGCTCTTCAGATTAGAGTGATCTTGAAGGGAACTGCGACGCCTGTAGGACTTTTGAGATAGATCACACTGACGATCGAGGAGAGAGGGATACTGAGGGAGACAGAACGTCGACCGTGGGAAGACAAAAAATGGCTGTGTTGATAAAAGGGAGACGGGACGGAAGGGACGGAAGGGAATTATCCAGGTAGTACGTTGACGTTGACTTGGTAGAGTAAAAGTGAAGTCTCGCTTCCCAAACGACAGGAGCGAGTGAGTCACGTGGACGTGTTGACTTTTGGCTGAGTAGCACAACTTCTCCTCAATACCTGTCCAAATCCGTGTTATAAGTTGCAGGTTCGTAGGAAATCACGCAAGTCTGTGTGGGTGTCCTTCGGACCTGCGGTAGAACCCTAACTACGGGTATCTCTGCAAAAGATTCACCATGACACGCATAAAATATCATCAAGAACATCAACCCAAACAAAGAATTGAGGAATTTAAGAGATCTTATTGTAAGGAGCGAATCTGCAATTTGCAGGAACACTCTCGCTCGTTCGTCTGTTTGCTGAACCTGCAACATGCTTTGCCTTGCCCTTGATCCGCAGATCTTCCAGACGCCATGTATTACCATCAACTCCATCCCATTTCTTGCCACCCCATCCAAATGCAAAGAATCAATTACAACGCGTCCAAGCCGCTCTATGTGTACCCCATTCCAGCGTTAATGCAAGAACGCAAATGCAAGCTCCAGTCTAGCAGAAAACCCCAGGCGGCCGACCATTGTTTTAAAGGCCAGACGAGCCGCAGTGAACAAATGAAAATTAACGCCTATGCTGTGCAAGAATCGAAGGTCCGCAATCTGGCTCCTCACGATATTCTCCCTCCCTATTTCTTTAGCCTCTAATCGTGATTTCGTAAATGTCAAGCATTCTGTATATTACTCGGCAGAAGCGACTCGTTGGGCTTGATACTGTCTCTGCTGTTCTCTCGTTGGTGTTGACGGACGCAAACTGGAGTGGGACGGCTGTGGTCGAACAAGCGGCATTCCAGAGATCGAGTTGTTGACAGTGTTGTGTCCACTTGCGTGTCTCGACGGGGTATTGAGCGGCGAAGCTCTACCGTTATCCTCCTGCCAGTTCTGGAAATCGCGTGAACTCCAACTTGCTCTGTGGACCCGGGCTCCGTATGGGACATTACCATACGAGGAATAGTGGCTGCGCATGCTACCTGCTACAGAATTGGCTCTGCTGCCACGCGGACCGGGGAGTGAGGGTTGCGAGGTTGCTGGGTTGAAATCGTTCATATCCGGAACGAAGTCAATATCCTCATCTTCAATCTTGGGGGCACGGCGAACGCTCTGGACAGAGAAGTAAGGCTCCTTTGGCTCCTCAGGCTCCGGAGGAGGTGGTGGGGGAATGTCCTTCTCCTTCTCCTCGAGGTGTGTGAAATACTTCAGGCGGATATCTGTCATACCATGTGGTCTAAATACTTCGCGGTTACGTGTGACCGACATGTAGCTAGAGATGGCGCCCAGGACAATGAGTATCATGACACCAATAACCAGGAAGCCTTGGATCACAATGATAATGACACCAACGATCGTGGTTGGGATTCGGGCCAGGTTGAGCTTGGGGAGGAAAGCAATTGAAAGCCCGGCGGTTGCCACCTTACTCAGACCAAGCATCCAGACCGCCAAAACAGTGTTTCGTCGCCCCTCGAAAGGATTGATACAAACAATGGCAACGAAGGCAATGATTTCCCAGATGAAAAGACCAATGACCTGTGCAGATGGATTGTTGCGTGCACCACCAACGAAACAAGCGCGGACGAATTGATAGATGACCCAGAATGAGAAGAACCACCAACGCGTGCGTCTATACCGAGCAGAGAGCCATCCGAACCGCTTGGTGAAATTGGTGTTTTGGTGGATGCTCTGCTCCTCCTGATCGTTGTCGACGAATCTGATCTGGAAGAATGACATGGATCCGGCTGTCTTCGCCTTGTCTTGTTCATCCAGGGAGCTTTCACGGACAGTGCTGTACCATGGAATGAACTTCATGATCTTCTTGCGTCTGAAGTGGATGCGGTCGGGAGAAGACTCGTACTTTCCAAAACGAACTCGGTAGAAGCAGGCGTAGAAGCAGACGCCGAGTCCACCAGTAAAGAAGACCAGGAATACGATGACGGCGATTGCGATGGGTCCGGCCTTTCCTCCATATGAGAATTGGTACAATGCCAGGGTCATCATCATGAAGAAAGCAATGAACAATGTTCTCAGAACAATGAGTCCAATGAAACCGATCCAGTGCTCTCTGAAGATAACGAAGCGGTCCTTCTTCATCATGTTAACGGCACTGAAACCCTCGAGAATCCATTTGAAGAGAGCCGTGACACCAATCAGAATGGCGATGAGAATGAGAAGCCACAAGAATCCGATCATAAAGGCATCAGCAGCTGGGACACCGACAAGTGAAAGAGAACCGGCAAATCCAGACCAATCTCCAGGAGTTGGTAGCCCGGGAGCGATTGGAACTCCAGCCCATTCATACAACTTTGCCGATTGAGTGGTGTTCACTGCTCGCTTGTACAAGTGGCTGGCAAGTTGCTCACTCTTCTGCGCCACCTCGAGGCTGCGTTGGACGATCGAGCGTCCGTATATTTGCTGCTGAAGACCACCGTTGTTGTTCAGTACCGTTGATCCAGCACCTCCGACTTGGCTGGCGTTCCCAACAACTCCAGTGAAACTGTTGATAGAGCTGACGATTGATGGGGTGGATATCATGCCAGCTGACCAGGCAAAGTTACTCCAGAAAGCGGGCAAGACACTTGGCCAGTTCAAGGACAGCGCTCCGGAGAAGAAGATCGACTGGAAAACTTCGAAGATGACCAGTACAGACAGCGAATGGGCGTAGTGAGTTCGGATATGTGGTATGCTTACTCCATAAATGGCTGTAAAGAACGATGCAATAAGGGCGATGAATGTGAAGACTCCTAGGGTGGATCCAACAGCGGCAGGGTGGGAGAAGCTTGCTCCATTTCTCATGATAGCCGAGAAGCAGGCAATTTCGGTCCTGGAAGAATTCGAGAAGAACCTCAGCATCAAGGTTCCTTCAAAGTCCGGAATCCCCAAAGCGATAGGAGGGATTGCTGAAACATCTGATGATGACACTGGAATGACAGCTCCACCGGTGATAGGAACACTGGCGTTCAATGGACAGAGACTGCGTGGGTTAGACAATGCTCGTCAAGTAGGTAGTCCGAAGTACTGACCTGCCAAAGTTCGCATTACATGGGTTGAAAACCAAGTCGAACCTATCTTCGCCATCTGCATATCTCGTCAGTATTTTCTTCCGCTTTATTTCTCGAATTGTTCGTCTTACAAGCATAAACAGAGATATACACTAGATTCAAGGTCAGCCACATGCCCGGAAACAACGGCTGGGTTTCAAAACGTACACATAAGAGTCTCGTTCCTCAGGTTGGTCGTGCCCGCGAGGTTGAACAGAACGGTCATATTATCGGCATAATAAGCTCCATCGAAAGAAGTCAAGTTGATCAAGCTCTGTCCTCCCATACAGTCTCCAAAATCCCCACTGTACAATGCCGGGTATCTGTCAACTAGTAACGTTGATGTTTCGCCTGCTCCATTCGTGCCTTGTATCGTCTCCAGTCCGCTATCATCTTGTGCTCGCACCGAAGGAATGAATGTGCCGAAGATCGCGAGGGGGGAGATAATCGCGGTGGCCCATGATGCCGGTCGTAACGAAGGAAAACGCGCCATTGTAGTGAGAGAGGGTATTAGTTTAATGTGTTTGTCGAAGATCGAGGAAGGAAACGGGGCAACGCCCGGCGGAATTGGTGTTGTCAGTCAGATCGAAAGGGGGGTTTTGCAAATTCGTAGAGTTGTTGATGCAGCCCAAGTCTTGGTGACGTGAGCTTGCTCCGAGTTCGTCCAGCCTCCAGATGAAGTGAAACGAAGCAACCGGTGTTTTGGAAACTTGAGCTTTCTTTCTCTGATTGTTCGGTCGCAGATGGCAACGAGCGTTGCAGATGGTATTGGGGAAATGGGCTGCAGCTTGAGGATGGTAATTGAATGTTCGAATTATTCTGGTTGTCGTGGTTCGTTCGTTGCTTGGCTGGTTGGGTCTTTTCGAAGATGAAAGCCACCAAAGTTTCTCTGGACGACGACAACGACGACGGGTTGAATAGAGATTATCACCACAACTGAGTGTGCATGATCCTTGGATATGGTGGAAGAAGCGGAAGAGTGACAGTGTGTCCTGGGACTGTCGGCGACAACAATAACGACGATGGGGGGTATTTCTGGGAGAACAAAACGAGTGTCGTACCCTGATCTGCCCTCGAAATGGACCTGGGTTGGGAGATAAAGAAAGTGGATGAAGGCAGGGCGGCCAGCCAGCAGTGGAAGTGGAGACCAGGCGCTGGCCAAGCTTCTTGGGCGCGCGCTACGCTAGTACCACCTCGGAATACAGGACATTTACTTGCTGCTTCGTACTTCCCACACTGACTGCACCCGGCAAGTCATAGCCACTGACGAGAAGATCGGGAATCATACGAGCTACGTATGTTTCTACACTGGAGACTCTCGGCATGCTTGGAAACTGGAACTGGGCGGATGAGGGGCAATGGAACCATATGTGCGCATCATCAAGGGATGCAACAGGAAGGGAGGATGTTCCGATATCTACACTTGTAGACCTTACCTCATGTACGAGTAATAAGCCTATCATATGAATTAATCCACTGACAACAGATCGTAGCTTCCCTCTAAGTTTCGAAGCTCGGGCAGCACAAAACGAAACCAAACGGCAATCCGGAAGAAGCCAGCGACGGCCATGTTGATCGTGTCTACACTTGATTCAGCCATCAGCCGAATGCCCATACGAAACAATTACCCTGATTGGTCTTTTGTTTGCACCGTAATACTCAACTCCAAGCAACTAAACACATCTCTTTCTACCCAAAAAATGGTGGTCTAGTTTACTTTAAAGACAGCCATTTAAATTGAGTTCTGCGTCAGCTTCTCAGTGAAGAGGTAGTGAGTGGGAGAGGTTGTTATTGAGCTTCCGGATGCAGGCAGGCTGTTATGGCTGCTGACATGGAGGTGACTTGCCTCTGGAATGCGATGGCTTTGGGTGGGATGATAACCTTATTAAAATGTGCCCTTGCAGGTTAATTTACCAAACCCTACAGTCTTAATTTGCCCGTCCCTCTATAACCCCCATCACCTATAAACAGAGAATGATTGCTTCAAAATACCTGCTTCTCCCTCTCCCCGAACTCAAGCACACATCTCCCCCAGCAAATGCGAATCAAAATCTTCCGAACTCAAAAAATTCCCACGAAACAGGGCAGGGAAGTTCTCCCGACTTGGCATAGCCTTGGTCTACGGCATCTTCGGATACGACGCACGAATGCAAGCGATCTGCTTCTGGCGTGGTGTGGCTGGGAAACCTGCACCAGCCCCTTGCGAGATGCAGCCAAATAATTTTACCATCAAAGCAAGTTTATCTACAGTACGGATAGGAACGATAGGAGTCTCTTTTGGGGTTTAAAGTCAACAAAAGAAATTCAACGACGAATCTTCTCATGAAGATGCAAGCCACGATTGAAGTAATTTCTATACAAAACAGACAGACGCACCGAACATCCTACTACAGCTCAACTCAAAGAGAGATCCAGACCACTTCACCGCTCGTGCATATCTGCAGCTAAATAGAAAAGCTCAATGCGGTGTTCTGTTGTCTGCTGTCGCTTACTTACTCCCAACCTCTTCCCTCCCACATCACTATCACCACCGCCAGTAGTAGTAGTTACAGCATCACGCAAACAGCGAATTTCTGAATCTCGATTACCTGTTAGAGGAGACCCCCACATAGCCTCAAAACCACAACTTTATCACTATCACGGTTGAGCCTACCCGACTCAGAACCACATCTCCATCCCATCATCCAACTTGAATTAAGCAAGCACAGAAATCGGAAATAAACGCAATCAAACCAAGGATAGCTACTAGAAGGTTCCCTCTGCAATCTGAAAACCCAACTTCCATCTTGGTGTCAATGTCAATATCAATGTTACCCCACATCCAGCCTCCCCACTCGCCGTCCTCAACACCCCCCAAAATACCTCGCTTCACATCCGAACATCCATAAATCCTGAAGTCCACTCCACTTCACTAATTCACTAACACACCCCAAAAACCACACCAAGACCGCACCATTGAAAACCCTATGACGACGCACAAGGTCGAAGCTCAAAAACGGCTCAGGTAATAGTCCTCGCGTCGTACTCTTGGAACGAAATTCCATCCACCCCTCCTTCCCCGCTTTTCAAGCTCCAGTCCCACCTAGCCCATCCTCCTTCCTGCTCAAGGCTTTTTAACCTTAAGAGGTCAAAATACACGCACACATCGAAGAATTCCTGAGCCTTGAAAGAACGTCTATAATAGAAGGCGTGCTTAGTCCACGCCACATGCCAAAGCCGACGGACGAGCTGTATAGCCGAACCAAGTAAGAATGATAATTGCGGCAACGCAGACCATTAATCACAATATAGGCTAAACTAAGTGCTTGCAATAATTATTTGACACTGTTTTAGCCTTGGACCGCAACGTTTAAGATAAGTGTAAGTGAGAAACCGATTGCTCTTAAGTTTGCACTATAATACTATCCGTTATCCTAACCCCTCAATTCTATAATTTACTTCAGAAAGCAAAGCAATATCTACCTCTTATAAAAGCTTCTTCTGTTCGTGGCTATCCTCTTCTCAGCTGACAGGGAATTTAAAGCTAGCTCTGCATCTATATTCAAGATTAAAGCCGCAGACGTTCACAAGCAATAACTTACGGAGTTCTTTTCTGCCGGTATGCTATTCGACGCAGCCCTGGATTTCATCACACTAACTTACCAGCGATGTGGATGTGTTCCCTAGCTTGTTCAAGGAACTGTTCGCATTTTGATTCGAGACACTCTAGCAATTTGGTCTCCATTTTCAGGGAATTATGCTCTACTTTCATGGACACCCCAAGCTCGTCGAAAAGAATGCCAACTTCCGTATCAAGTTCTCTGATAGAACTATATCTTCCAGTCCAGCATCCTCGAACGATTGTATGCAGATTACCATAGGGTTCGAAGGATTCGTTATCAGTTGGTGGGAAAGCCTTCATCTCAAAGAGCGTGGCAACCTCGCCTTCAGTCATGGTAGGATACGGTAGGTGTTCCATAACAAGAGCATATATGCAAGTCCCGATAGCAAACATCTCGCTTTGCTCGTCTGCAACCATGTTGGCATCGCCATCCACGGGTTTGAGAATCGTGGTAATAATGGAGCGACTAATCTGTCATTCTTGCGGACTGTTGCACATAGATCGCAGAGTTTAACATGTCCGTTGTAGAGAAGAATATTAGGGAGTCTCAAATCGCCGTGCACCAACCCCAGGTTTGCCAGCGCCAACTCCCACTTTATAGTCCCTTGAATCCAATCCAGTTTCTCTACCCGTTGTATAGGTTTTTGCTTCGCGATAGCAAGACGTTGTTAGAGACAGCCTTCGATAGCGAATGGTAGGAAGAGTCCCTCTGGCACTGATAAAATCATAGACATAATATAGAGAGGCTGGTGTTGACGCAATAGTTTGATAAGTTGGCTTTTCCCTCTCTATGCTTTGCACGCTTTCTAGATGTGCTTGATCAAGATCACTGGTCGCATTAGCCCAGGCAAATGGAGCTTTGAATACGAGGTCGTCGCTGATCTTGTATACAATCCCATCTCTCGAGTTCGAACTCAATATTTCGAAATTTTCAGGCAGGCAAATGGATGCAGACGTCGAGGCATCGTGTGTCTGAAGTTCGAGTGGCGATGAGGATGTTGATAATGCGCGTGAAGCCGTTGTGAATCCCAACAGTGCTTATCGAACGTCCGAAGTGGTAGCATTCGCTGCTGTCTCTCTTGGTTGGGACAATTAAGAATTTGTGCCTTGTACAGTAAGTAGCCTTAGGGAAAAGCTTGTGTCACTCAGCCTCAGCCACAGCTAGCTCATGTTGCCAGAGGCTTTATGAAGCCAGTGAGGCCAACCGCTCGCTAAATTGCGTGACTCTGTTAGCGCTGCCCTGTCGGTAGGCTCCGAACCTTCTAGGGAGGTAGAGGGGAAGCCGGTTTTGCAAGCGACTGGAAGTCTGTTCGTTCCTCTCTTCTGCACATATAAATGTTGGCAAATTTCAATGTCAATGGCGGAAATAAGGGCCTTCATTGACTAGGCACTACCTTTGCTCTTTCCAAACAATACATCAAGTAAAGGCAATATTTCACCTTTCCTCAATAGAAAAAAACTCTACTCTCCTTTAATCACCTTGATCCATTCTTCCAATGGCTTCATTCCTCTCCCAGCTTCCTTACGCCAGAGTGAGGCGAGTTCCGATGTTATTGGTCCCTCTTGTATTCCATGTACGCCCTTCATCTTGTCACCCCACTCTCTCAGTTCTTCAATCGGAGGATACAGATCATACTTCGACATTAGCTCCAGAAACCAGAGTCGATTCTCAAGTTGCCTGCCACCATCGAAAATGGCAATAGAGTATTCAAAGAACGGTGCAAGGTCCTTGAAGTATGTATCCTTCCAGGCATCAGGTCCATCTCTGCCATGTCTCTCGGCCTCAGCGACCGACATTTCCCGAAGATGGTCAAGCAACATTTCAAGGTTATCGACATTGGGATCTTCGATGTTTGAGCTACCATTCGGTGAAGCGGAAATAACATGGTCTGGTATTGAGGAAGGGACAGGCAAAGCGTAAAGCTCCGTCCGCTGGTTATCTGAGAAGTACCGAACGCTGTTGTTGATTCTGTTGTGGCTCTCGATCGTCAGGCTGAAATGTCTGACGTCGTAGCACATAACGTTCACTTGGTACCAATACAACAGGTCGCGTTTCAGACTGTCGATAATATTTCGATTTTTGTTCACAAATTCTTGTTGACTGGTATGATCATTCAGCAAATTTTCATTACTGCCGTCAAGTTGGGATCTTTGGCAGCAGCCGAGCTGGTGGCCGACCCCGCACTGCTTTCACTCCATGTCTAGATCTCGTAGTCAGCACTGCTCTTTGGAATTTTCATTGTATCAAGGTTGACCCGAGACATATCAAAGGGAACAAGTTCTGTAGTACTCACAGGTTCCATTGTCACACCTTTTGTATCCGGCTGTGGCTCACTTCTGATATTTGGGTTGCATAGTGTTGAGCTGGATTGGTCAAATATATTCGAAAATCTCGGTTCTGGTGGAGGTTGTCTTGATTCGCCCTTCATCTCATTGTCTCGCATCCCATTGCTGACTTGCTCGGCATGTTTTCGCTCTGCGGCTTCTGCGTCCCGGTGGGCTTTGAATTTGGTTGCCATAGCATGGAGGAATTCGTTGGGGGTATGCATCTTCCCTTCTGCTCGTCTCCGAGCAGCATCATTCGCCGGGGCGACCCCAAAACTCATGCCATTTGACTTCGCTCTTTCGGATCTTTCCGCTCTAACCTTCTCTACTTTCGCCGCAAGCCTGTCGTTAAAATTGGTTGGTGCTTGTTGTTGCTGCTGTGTCTTCTTGGGGCGTCCGATGAGTGTTTTGTTGATTACTTGCACTCCAAGCCTCTGTTGTCTCGGGTCAGAGTTATTGTTTACGGTATCTGGGTTGTCTGATTTGTTGAAGAATTCTGCTACGCTGTTGTGTCCCGTCATGATTTGTGCCCCTGTATGTTGCATTGGAGGCGCTGGTGGTGGTATTGAAGCTATATCTTGTGACCTGAAACATATTGGAACACATCCGCCACCGAGCTGGGAGTTTGTAGAACCCATAGTACTTGTATCGAGGGTGATGTGTGATATTGGATTGACTTCTGGAGTACTGGGAAGGGCCAGCAACGTGGTCTCCGCAAACGCTAGTGTTGGTCCCTGATGCGATGGAATCGATTTTGATAGCAATGCACTCGATGCAAAGAATGCTCATATAGGTATAGCTTGCAGTAGCAGTATTCAATACTCGAGTAAGCGAAAGCGAAAGCGAATGCGAAATGCGAAACCGATTGCTGTTGATAGTGATGATGGGAAGACAAATGTTGAGTGCCGAAAAAGGACTGCGGAAAGAGAAGAACAGGTTCGTTGTCCTCCTTCGTAAGAGTGGCAGGCACGACTACGCATACCGGTCATGACTGCTGAGTGTGTGAGGAAAGACCCAACGAAGTCCCTCCTCGAGTAATATTTTAAGGAAAGCGGTGTTGGCACTTGCCATTGTGTTGATGTGAATGATGTAGTGATGATTAAGGAACAAAAGAAAGTGAGAAGTCAATAGAAACTCGTTTGCTCGCTGCAGGGATATCCTATCTATCGCTGTATGAAACGCTATTTATCCACCCACATTGCCAAGATGAAGTTGATTATCATAAAGCATTAACTGTTGCCTGAAAGGCACCTCAACCTTCCATCACTACCCCACATCAATTCGATCACCACCGGGAAGCTTTTGAGCCGCAGAATCACTGTCTCTCTACGCCTAATATTCCACAATCTTCACTTTCTTGAGTAGCTCCTCCGGCAACTCTGACTTGTCAACAATTCCCAAGGAGATCACATCTCCCCAAAAGAACATAGCTCTGTCTTGAGCGTACGCCAGGTAGTCGAACTCTTCTTCATCATCTGCTTCAGCAGTCTTGTCTCCGTCCTCTTTAGCCTCTGATACCTCTGATGGCTTCTCCCCAGGGACTTCTGATGGCACCGCTTCACCGGACGCTTCGTCGTCGGAAACATCTGAATGCTTGCTTTCTTCAAGTCCCGGGACGACGGCTTGAACGATGCCCCATGCAACCCACTGGGCACTATTGGCAACACGCCAAATGCGCACTTCCTTCAATAACTCCTGGACTTGGCGTTCTGTTTCCTGCTCCCTTCTGGCCTCTTCTTCATTATAGTTGGAACTTTGCAGGTCTACTGTACTGCCGCCCGGAGTTCGGGAGTCGAGATAGAAGTCAGAGATGCTGTTCCTGCTGGAGCTTTCCAATGGATGCATCTTGGGAGTCGCAGAGGCTCTTGGATTGAATTGCGGGCGGTGATTGAGGTAAGAACGGATGAAGGTCACCTGCTGCTCCAATGTTGGGTAGCACTGAGTGTTGCAAGCCCATGCCCTTGTAGCATCATGATAGTTGTAGCACCATTCAGTGAAGTGATTAGCAAATTCCAAGCCTGGGGTGTTTGCCGACGCGTATTCGAAGTCAATGACGATCAGTTGCTTGTGTCTGTTCTCGGGGAGGAGAAGAGGCGAGGGAGCCGATCCTTCGGTTGGCTTCTCCGGAACAAGACGCAAGATATTTCCATATTGAGTCTGGGAGTTGTCAGTAAAGAAGAAGAGAGGGCAGTAGAAGGCAACTTACATCGTTGTGAGCGAATACCAATCTTCTGTTCACGCCACCCTTTCCGTAGTAGCTATCCAGCCACTTGCGGTACTTGTCAATGGCAGCTTTGAATTGAGGCCATTCAACTCCACAGACCAAACCTCTCGAGCGCCATAGCTCATCCTTTGGCCCCTGACCACTGGCAATCTCCTTATCTAGATAGCTGATGACCTTCTCGCAATTGTTGACCCACTTGTCCCAATTCAACCACACAAAAGGACCCTCTTCTCTCTCGTTCTCAAGTAAATCGATACCATCGTGCAACTCTCGCATACGCTTGGCAATTTGCTTGCTCGTGCTCTCGACTCTTAAATCATCAAAGGTCAAAGTCTCCGCGTTAAAGAACTCTTCAAAGCGGCCATTGGTGAAAGTGCCCAAAAGTCTTGGGCCAATCTTCTTCCGGGCCAAGCGGCGGAGAATAGAGAGCTCGTTCTCGCGATCAATGAGATGTTCGACTTGGGGGCCATAGATACGGAGCAGGAGTTTTGGCGGCGGCTTGGGTGTGTATGGTTTGCCATTCGAGTTCTGAATCGGTAGATCCTTTGGTGGCGAGACAACATAGACGGCGTTCGTGAGAGCGCCACTCAGTCTCTGAACCTCAATATCCCCGCCACGTTCCAATGGCACACGTCTCCAGCCCTTCAGCCTCAACGTATGCGCCAGTCGAACAATTTCCCCCTTGAAAGTCGCCCAGGCCTTTCGCTCCTTCTCGGCCTTCTTACTGGTACTTAGTGTAACCGTTTCGGTGGCTGATTCTGCGCCCCCACCCCCGTACGACATGGTCTTGGAATTATCCAGCACGACATCGCATGTAGGTACGACGACATCACCATCTTGGTATTCTGTGTCCGAACTTCCAACATACATCTTTCTCGCAGACGATCTTCTTCTTGCACTATGGCTGGGCCGACGTGCCTCGGTTGTGGGAGTGGCCACAGGGAGGCTGTCGAGGCCGAAAGAACTCATGTTGTCCTCCAAGATCTGCTGAAGCTTCTCCAAAGAGATAGCACTGCCATCGGAGCTCTGACTGGAGGTGCGCGGTCGAGAGACGTTGTTTGCTTCGTTATCTTCCAATTCGTCACCTCTCTTGTGTGCCTTCTTCGCAGCCCGTTTGGCTTTCTCTGCCTGTAACCACTCAGCGACTTGAGACAAGAGTTTGTCGTGGCGATGCTCATGGTGGCCATGATGTAGGGGGCTGTGGTGTTTATGGTGCTTCCCCGAAGCTGGAGAAGATGCGTCTGAGGCAGGCAGAGGATCATCGATACTGCTTTGACTGAGCATTGATAACCTCGAGGAGCTCGTGGGGATACTGGGACGACCCGTCATTCTTCTTTCGCTGACTCCTGCTCTGTATTGCTTTGGTCGGGATGAATCTTCAGATCCGGAAAGAGGAGTGATATTCTCTGGCTCTGCGATGGAGACAACTGTGTTTGTTAGCTCCTGATTGCTGGTTTTAAATAAAGAGGGAGGAGGTATGTGGAGTGTGGGGTGAAGTGATAACACCTCTCTTCACCTCCGTCAACCACCCCACGTCTATGTCTTACCTTTGACTGGGCCATTCTTTGGACTCGTAGGCTGCTCTTCTTTGAGTGCTGGTCGTAAAGGCAGAGCTGAGCTATTCTCTGAGGGCGAAAAGGACATAGTAGCGGTCTGCTGCCTCTTCTTCGATTCCTTTGTCCAACCCTGCTCTTATTGCCTCGGTATCGGGGGCTTAGTGTTTGGCAACGTGTGCTCTGCGACGACAGGCAGGGCAGTACAGTACCACCCCTTTTCTTGCAGTATCAGGCGACTGGCAACTTCGAAGTTATCTTGACCCAAAAGAGACTGCTATCAGATCAGACCGCTGTTCCCCGCTTCCAGTCTGCGCCGTGGCCGGATTGTCCGTGCGGAGGGGTTGGTATCGTCCGCTTCGAACAAGGAATTGTGCCTTGAAATCAATGATCAGGTCTACCGCCTTGTTAATTACGTTGGACTGCTGCTTGAAGTAGGGAGGTAGGCTGCAAAAATTGACCAGAAGGATTATGGATTTTCCAGAAGACAACAATCACCACGCTATCATTGCCCAGCTTGGCCGATCGCAGGGCTTCAAACCAGGGTCTCGCAGATGACATCGACTGCTGCAAGGATTCGAGACTTGGCCAGCGAATCACCGCCTGCCCACGTTTCTATCAAGGCAGCTAGGATACTGTGGCTGAGCTGGCATGTGATCCGTGGTACGTGTGGCGGAGTGGATGCTGATGCTGGATGGAGATCTGCCAAGCATCGTCAATTCCTATTTCGACATCACTAGATCAGTTATTACTTCAACAGCCGTCGTCATTGTGCTTCACAGTCCGGTGAATAGATCTACCAGTCGAGCTCATCCTGTCATAATTCACTGGAAAACCCCTATTCTAGCCGAGTATCTCGCTAAGTGGCGAGTCTACAATAAATCATCTCGCTTCTATTTCTCTTTCCTTATTAGTAACGCAGACAAAATGATCAATATTGGTTACCAGTGTCATTGAGGCCAGTCTTTTGCATCTTTACCAAGTTTGAAGACAATGCAACCCAATGTCCCAAAGAAACAGAATTGCGCTGCTAGGTATCCAAGAAGGAAGGACCCTTCGGTAAATACCAAAGAATCTTGCAAATCCTCGGAACGGCCTTCAGTCTGATTTACCACGAGACCGAGTGAACCAGTGTCTAGCAGAATTGGATCCTCTTTCCACCATGGTCTGTGCACGACAAGCAGCTTACGGAGAACTCTTTCAGTTTTTAATCACAGTCTATCCGGTCGGGAGAGTGGCTTGACCAACTCAATATCCTGACCTGCTCATTTATTTATGCTCTCCACTAAAGTATCCCTATCTCTTCCAACATTCTAGAAATAGCCGCAAGAGGTGTATGCCATGTTGACTCGTGAAATACATCCATCTTTTCGCGTACATGGCGGTACCTCATGCAACCAGCTATCAAGTAAGATCTCCGTACACTAAGCAATTGAGTATTAGCACAGGTGATAGACTACAACGCAAAAGGCACTCATCAAGGCTATATATGGACAAGGCAAAGAATCCAGAAGCACGAATTGTTACTTACATGTTCCGTATGTTCCTGGATCCTCACCAAGTTATCTGTCGGGCTCCCATTCACAAAAGCCTCATGTAACTTCGCCAGCATAAAAGCGCAATGCATCGGATGCTGCTCCTGATCCGCAAACACCGAAGGATGTCTCCCATCCATGATCTCCTCAATCGGGATGCGACTTTCCGGAGAACGAGTAGGCGAGTAATAATAGCCAATCTCGTGACGATCCTGGAAGTTCTTGAGAAGCAAGGGGTGATGACAGGCTGGTTGCACCCAGGAGTAGGATAGATTGTCGAAGATGATGCAGCAGTTGGCAAGAGCAGTGGTGCGGTTGTTGCCACAGGAGCCAAATTCGATTCCGGTGGGGGCTTTGTTGACGTGGTGGTGATGGTTTGCTGTTTTTAGGAAGAATAAAATTGGTAGAAGAGTGGCTGCGACGGCGAGGAGGCCAATGATGGTAATTTGGAAGCCGGTGAGACGCCAGCAGCGCCTTGTCTGTTTTGCTCTTTTGAAGGATGTTGCAGCACCTCCTTTCTCGGTTGTACCGAGTAGACCCTCATCCCGGAAGTGGAAATCGAGGGAGTCGAGCGATTGGAGATATCGTGACATGAGCAGAGCAACCCATCGCCAATCTTTCGCTCAGGACGATGACCTGATTCCGCAAAAGAAGCATGGAAGAGCGTATCTGTTTTGTCTCACGATACCTGCTGGTGGGTTCGTAAAGCGTATCTCAAAATACATTAAATATGAGCTGAAATTAGCTGCGGTCTACAGATGATCTGGGTGGCAGTAATGGGCCAAGGCTCTGTAAGTATTCTACTCGAAAGTGTATGAATGAGACTCAGGCTTACGAATATATGATAGCCTCTACTTTTCGATCTCGGCTTACCCACCTACTTGATTGTTCTCATATGGCTCGCTGGTCCACTGTCCGGCGTCTTTGTGCAGCACTTCATGAGCATTTTGAGTGACCGGTCGTCGCATCCATGGGGCCGACGAAGGCCATTCATCGTCATTGGGACTATGTTCACAATCGTCCCAGCGATTCTGTTACCCTGGACTGCAGAGATTGTGGATATCATGACATCGGGTCAAGAACCTGATGAACAAACTATCGCCATAGCCCGGAGTATATTCGCTGGGCTGATGATTTGGATATTGAACGTTGCAGTGCAGCCTGTATAGGTGTGTATTCGGGCTATGGTTGTAGACGCATATCTACAGAGCCAGCAAGTGCAAGCCTCTGCGTACGTGAGTCGGATTACTGCTATAAGTAGTATTCTAGGATATGGATTTGGCTTCATCGATATGCCGCGAACACTGCCCTGGTTGGGAACAACGCAATTCCAGTGCTTGTTTATGGCGGCAGTTCTCGGCTTGCTATTGACTGTTGTGGTGAGCTGCCTGATTGTGAAGGAGAAAAGTCCACCTCGATACAAAGACTTCGTTCACGGAAGAAATAGTGGCATGGTTTCGATAGCCAAGCAACTATTCAGAACCATCGATTCGATGCCGCGTAGCATGAAGATGATCTGCAAAGTTCAGTTTTGTTCTTGGCTCGGGTGGTTCCCCTTCTTATTCTACATCACCACGTTAGTTCAACCGTTCCCTGGAGACGAAGAATGAACGCTGACAGCAATTAGCTACCTAGGAAACATTTGTCAGTCCCCATTCGCTGTAATTTCACCGAATGAGAAACTGATCCCTGCGCTAGATGAGAGTGAGATGTCAACACCAACGGCAGGCGATAATTACACCGTTGAGATGTATTCTGCAAATTCGTTTGCCATCCGACTAAGTACCATGACAATGGTTCTTTTCGCATCAGTCTCGTTCCTTAGCACCATACTGATTCCCATGATCATTTCAACAAATTCAATGCGCCCGACAACAGGGCCAGAAATGTATGAATCATCCACGACAACAGAAGTAGAGTTTAAGATTTGTCTGTTGCTCCGTATTCAGAAACAAAATCAAAGATTCGAATTCCTTGGCTCACAATTCCTACCGCATGGGCTGCTGCCAACGTCTTCGCGGCGGTGGTTTTGGTCTCAACCATGTTCGCAGATTCCTCTCTGGCGGTCACGATTCAGGTTTCCTTTCTTGGGATTTCGTGGGCTATATCTCAATGGGCACCCCTGGCGCTCATATCCACCGGCATCTCATCACATAAAGCTCACAGCGACCGACAAACTGTTCTTACTGACGGAATAGACCCACTTATTGCAGCTCCACTTTGGAAAGGGGATTAGGCGAGACATCAGAAGATATTGACTTCGCAAGCGAGGACTTGAATGCGGGTGTTGTCATGAGCATTTACAACATCTCAATAGCAGCTCCAAGATCATTGCAGCTGTACTGAGTAGCTGTACTTTTTGGTTTTTGGGACGACTAGGTGCCGACCCGAATAGTGTTGTTGGTTGGGTGATTAGACTAGGCGTGTTGGCAAACTTGGGCGCTGCGTGGATTGCCTATCGGGAGATAGATGAGTAGTCAAGATGCGAGGCCCATGAGTCGCAAGGCAGAATTATGGACTCTTATTCACGGTCTTGGATCTATCTTTAGCCCTTCCGCCTCAAATGCATCCCAGAACCACCTTGGTGGCTTCAAACATTCCCACCAGTGGAACTGCCAAGCTGCAAGAACACCATCAAAACAGCCGAATATCTACCATCGAATCAGTAAGTTTATCAACTTTCATTTTAGAGAAGAAGAGGAAAAACTCACGCAGCAGTAGCCGCCAACGTCTCAAACGGCTTCGCAACCGTAGCATAAGAAACTAACCCCAAAAACACAACGACAAACACCGTAATCACAGCCAACTTAAGCACACTCCTATCCAGCGCCTGCAGGATCCACATTGGCGCCAGCAACATCACAGTCCCAATCCCAACGATCAACACGGTCACAAATCGATCGATACGTTTGTCTGACGTGTAAGTGATGACGTCTTGGTCGTAGAGCGGCAGGCGGGGAGCTTCGTCTGATTTCCACAAGGAGGAGATACGGAAGGTACGAGAACGATCGAGGAGGCGTCTAAGTGGTACCTTTTCTTTAGGAACGACGCTGAAGACGTCGAGGGAGTGGGTTAGGTATTGTTGCTCGTCTGGTGAAATGGCGTGGCCGCCGTGGTTGAAGTGCCAGTTCCGCACGCTCTTTAGATCTTGTCTTGCTGCTTGAGGGAACTTTTTCATCTCGGCTTGTTGGAGCATGAATGCATCTGCACAAGTCGATCAGCCATGCTGCCTGTATCCCCAGTAGAGTTCAAAGGGAACGAACTATACTTCGTCAGAGCCTCGATAATCTCGCCCATCAACACACTTCTTCCCTCTTGATCGTCCCTAAAAGACCCATTGTGTATATCTACCGCATCTCGCCTACCAAAACTTCTATCGAGATCCTCCAACTGCTCTTCCAACACCGATACCTTATCCTGCAGTGCAAGAGCCGCTCGGGTATTGAGCGCCGCAAACCGTCGGACGATGTAGAAGTCATTCTCGGAGGCGATGAAGTCAGCATATCCTCGGTAGCCTATGTATTTCCAAGGTTTCTTCTCAACTTCTTCTGGTGTTAAGGGCGGTTCTGGTGGTAGGCTGGAGATTGACGATCGGATGGATGAGCTCCCGTCAAAGGATGGTGGTGAGGATGGCGGTGTTGATGTTTGGAGTTCCATGCTTGTTCCGGTCTGATTCGACATATCGATAATACTCTTCTGATCCTTGTTGCTTCTTTGGAGAGAAGACAAGTTGGTTTTGTTATCAGATGACGAGGCTGCAGTCATAGGGTCGTAAACAATGAAGAGCGATTCATCCGTCTGCAAAGCTTATCTCCATATATTCCAGTCTTATCTTGTATGTTGCACTTATTTGGTAAGTCTTTCGTGCAAGATTACATTTCGTCTTTACATTTGACAGTATCGAGTTTTCATCGGTGAACATCGTGGTGTGAGTATACCTTGCACGGCTCAGCCCCGAAACAGTGTCATTCAATAGGCTGGATCTGAAGACTGCCTCGTCTTGGCATACAACGCAGCCGGGCGTATTCAGCTCAAAGAGACATACATGGATTCCCAAGGGAAAACCAATCTGACAATATCTTCACCGCTGAAACTCGACTTGGCTTTTGAGCACTCACACGACTCAGAATCGCCACTTCTTCTCCTTCCGATTTCCAAGTTCAGGATACATGCAAGTTGAGCTGTGTCCGAGATGGCTTCCATTCAACGACTTGATAGCCGACAGCCAGGCACAACTACCCGTCCATCATTCACTCAAGCGGCAGATGTTCAATCGGATATTGACCAAGACTGGTCTGATACTGCCGTCTCTTCACGGGCTCAAATCGGTAGCCCATGCCTTCGACCACTACCCGCTAGCAGTCCTATTCCACGCGCTGCTGCTGGCGACGTCCGTCGCAGAACAGACAGAGCGGCTGTTGACGCCCCCCCCTTCTTCAAAAGCCGACGCGAAGGCGTCGAGAAAGAAATCGACTAGTACCGCGCCCTCTTCTAAGAGAGCAGACAAAGATGAGAGCGACTCGGATGAAGATGGGAAGAGGAACAGAGACTGGCTAGTGGATACCGATGCCACGGATCAATTTCGTCGAATCCCAAAGAGTCGACAAACTACAGTAGAAACATCAACAGCCGCTGTGGTAGAGAAAAGCCTGGAGGCACTTCCTGAAGCCCGTGCAACTGAGCTCATTGCCAACTGGCACGATTTTCAAGTTCACAGGAACGAAAACAAATCCGCAAATGCGGCAAGAGAGCAGGTTCTTCTCTCTGTTAGCGTCGGAGCGATCTCCTCTGTCAGCTCTAGCACAGCAAATCAACGATTCTCCGATATGCTTTGCAAGATTGCAAGTGAGGATCTGGAGACTGTCAAGTTTACAGAGGACATTGTTTCACCATACATCGATGGGACGTTGACGGGTACTGAGAGCCAGCTAGCAGTGGACGATCTGCTTGCCAAAGTTGAAACTGCTGTGGTGACAACGCTCAGAAGGTCTCCTTTCTTCAAGCTTACCATTGACTCGCACACAGCTACTGTATTGGACACCCACGATACTTTACTCAAGATATCGAGACAGATACATACAGATGACGTCTATGCAGCAAAAGCAGACAAAGCCCTTCACCATCTCATGAAAGGTATGGCGCCATCACTGCTGTTGGAGTACCTAGCCAAGATGAGAGACATACCCAAAATCACAGGGGTGTTCACGGGAGGGCAATTGTGGAATGCCTACGACCATTGGCGGGAGACCAAATTCCCTGGATTTGAGATGACAGCGATCCTGGCTGCCGAACAGAAGAAGCGAGCAGAGATAATTGCCAAGACAGAATACGCCTTTGTTCCTAGATCGATGGCAAGGGTCCGGATTCTGATCTTCAGTGGAGAGCGGCTCGTCTGCGAGAAGACAATTCCTCTTGCCGCCATGAAGAAGCTTGGGTGGCATAGACATGCGAAGTGGATCAAACGGCCGGCAGACGAATGGTACTGGCGATATCGCGTGGGGACTTCAGAGGGTGATGATCGCTACATCTTCAAGGTGCAGATGAACGGCAAGGTTATTGGTCTTTGGTCGCCGGATGGAGACATCGACTGGGATACCGAGTATGATGAACTACTCCTGAAGCGTGGTGGGCCCGAGATAGATCCCAAAGATAGCCTTCGGCTTCCACTTCCTTGATAGCCATCTAAATATCTTCCGTTATGGCGAATTCTGCCCTGGTGTTCGAATTGCAATGTATGATTACAATTCATTACTTTCGCTTAGTTCACAAGACAGTGTTTACTGTTTACAATCCTCCTAGTAGCGCCCCCAACACCACACCATTTCCATATATCCATATCACACTCAAGATTCCTCAACAAGTCAAAAATAATGCATGTCCCCTCCCGTCTTCCCCATGCGAGAACAGCCACATCGCCAAAATTCTTCGCACTTCAGAACTTATGTCTAATATAAGCCTCGATCCCCCACGAGCAATGCACAGATTTCCGCCTCGGTTCGAACGCTATTCAAAGAAAGAAAATGGAATAGCAACTTACTTCTTGCAGAGCGCAATTAATCGACCGACTTAAGAACAACTGAGGGAAATTAACACTGTAGTCCTAAAGAGGCAAATCGTCTTCTTCTTCAATCCTACGAAAGCTAAACTCTAGATACGAACACTATGTTACAAACCAGATGAAGATTTCTTTGAGGGAACAGGGTTTGTCGAGGCGTTCTCATTGGCAAAGATTGGAAATCACATTTAGCTTTTCCGGGGAAGAAAGTCAGTGCAGCTTCTCAATTTCGTTTTCTTTCATTTCATTTCTCTCCTCCCGCCGAAATATGCCATCCATCCGCAGTATACGTAGGTAGGTGCGTTTCCTCTACCCTCGCCATGTATGCTACAAGCTGTATCTACCTCCACCACTTCCGCTCAATCTTTGCAAGACCCATCTGACGTCAGCCTGCAACCCTTCCTCCAACACTCGTTACGTCTCTCACACGCCTCCCACTGATCCGCAATCATTCTCATCCGCTCCTTCCCTGAAATCGCTCCCGGAACAAAAGAGACATGTACTGATGTAGTGTATTGCTTGAAGAGTGGAGAAAAAAAACAAAAGAACCACCCTAACGACCCGAACCACTCAAATTTCTTATCCACGCGTTCGCTGAAATGCATGTATCAATCGTCCATCCGTCATCATCTCTCATCATCATCCATCCATCCATCCGTCATTGTCGTCGTCATCATGAACAACACTGAATTGAGCTGATCCATCTCCGTGACTGAAAAAGAAGAGTGAGAAGGAATCCCATCTCAGGAAGGAAAAGTCGAATTCTGTTGGCTAGGTTGCTCCAAGTCTCATGCGCAGGGATAAAATCCACCAGAATGATGAAAGAGCAGGCCAGCCTACTCTAAGCCTCCGGTGTTGCAGCAGGGCTCACAGTATCCAGAGGTGCAGCATGAAGAGCAGGTTTAGCGAACTCGCCCATCAAACCACTCCTCTTGCGCTCCATAGCATTCTTGACCCATTCCGCAACCTCCTCGTCTTCGGTTCCGCGTCCAGCACCCATCTCTCTCTTTGGCGTCTCGCCGTCCGTGACATCTGTAAGGAGTTCCGCTTCCTCGTCCTCGTCCTCCTCGGAAATAGTGAGGGGTTTGGAGAGCCCCGCTAACCAGGGGTGGGCGAGGAGCATTGAGTAGGTGGGACGGAGTTTGGGAATCTTGTTCAAGCAGCCATGGACGAAGTCACGGGCTGTAACCGAGTAACCTTCTTCTGGGAGATCTGGTGGCTCGCCATCTACGATTGCCTATGAAATTTTAGTGGATTCCACAGTATTGTGTGAGTAATAACTTACGCTTAATTGTGAGAAGATATTGTTGTAGGTTTCTGGTGGGTATGGATATCTTCCCATTGCACACTCGATGATGGTCAGACCCAAGCTCCAGATATCACTCTGGACACTGTATGTTCCACCCGCACCACCAGCTTGAGACATCCCACCGCCGGATATCCGCTCAGGAGCCATGTAAGACTGACAACCGATATTGGTCTTCGCAATACTGGCTACCAAGTTCCCACTCACTCCGAAATCGCAAATCTTCACTTGACCTCTGGTGTTGACCAGGATATTCGTAGGCTTGACATCTCGATGAATGATATTGTGGTCGTCCTTCAACGTCTTCAGACCTTGAGTTGTTGCATAGGTGATTTTCCTCAGCACGTTCTCTGGAATACCATCTCCATAGATCTTATCTATCGAGCCACCGTCCATAAACTCAATACAGATGTAGACTGCTCCTTCTTGGAAGAAGGCACCGTAGAAGTCGATGATGTACGGACTTAAACATCTGTGCAGGATGTCGAGTTCCATAATAATATTGGCAAACTTGGCTTCATCAAGCTCCAGTCTAATCTCCTTCATGGCCATAACCACACCACTTGTAGAACCAGTAGGCTTGGGTGACAAATCCGGGGAGAGGGTGTCATTCAACGAAGTAGTCGAGGCTGAAGACATCTGTTTGTTACCAGCCAATCCAAGTCCCGGTCTGCGCATCCTAGGTCTTGAGTGGCGAACTTTGTAAACAGTGCCATAATTTCCCTTGCCCAACTCCTCCAGGGTGTCGACTTCGTCTAACGAAATACTGAAAGTACTGCCAGAGCTAAAATCGATACCGTTTCCATGAATAACCGCCTTGTTCTTGAACTTCAAGGTGCCATTCTTAGCGTCGAGAAATTCCGAGAACTTGTCGAACATAGATTCAGGTTTCTCGGGCTTCACAGCGCCTGAATTGCCATTCAGATTCATACCTCCCGGGCTATCTGGGACAGCGCCTGGTAGGCCTCCCAACTTTGGCGCTCCACGTCTTGCCATCAATCCGCCACCCTTCGCAGGCATCTTGGGGACTGCTGGAGCAGAGACAAAGTTATGAGCTTGTGGTCGCATATTTGGAGGTAACCGCAGTCCGCCCGGCAGACCTCCCATCGCCTGTCCACCGAATTTGGGTTGGTCTGGCAGAGGACCAGCACCCGTGGATAACGAGGGACCAACACCTGGGCGCGTTGGTGGCGTTCCCTGTCTCGAGAGGTGGAAAGCCTTCATCTTCGCCTCCATACTTTGTGGTAACTGTTGTGATGTTTGCGCTGCTCGTAGGCCCGACATGCTGGATGGGGGAGGGGCTGGTCTTCGTGCGTTTTGTAGGAGGCCTAGTGGTGTTGATGAGGCGGTCATGGACGCAGTGCCTTGAGGGTCGGATTTGAGGGAGGGGAGGCGGAAAGGAGGGTTATTTGAAGATTCTGGCGTAGGACTTGCCAATGGACTTGCCAAAGGGGACTCATCTTCGTCGTCTGAAGAGCCTGGCGATTGTGGGCTCGCAGCGAAATCAATCGACTCGATCGAATCGTCACGGGGGAGTCTGGGTGCGGGGGCTGGCGGGGAAGCCATGGCTGTTCCAATGTTCTATCTCTTTGGCATGGGCAAAGTCTGGCGGATCCAGCTGTTGAAGTCTCCAGAAGAGTGGGAATTGGAGGTCTGCGATGTCTGTTTGTAGCGCATAGTCAGTAACAAGGCTCTTGGCAATTTGGAATCGAGATTCGAGAAGATTAGGACCAACTTTTGCTATCAAAATGCCGCACGCTCCGGTTGGTCGACTGTCGGTGGATGTCAAAAGAACGTGGTAAACTGGAGCAACTTTAGGTCGAGTGGCGACTGAAATAGGGACCGTGAACGAGCCAGGAGTGACTGGACCGCAGATATGGAGTTTTGGAAGGACCTGGTATCTTTTGGAGGGGAAAAAGTGGTTTGGTGAGCAGGCGAGCCTCGACGGTCCGGGCTTGCAGGTGGAGGGGTGGTCGTTTGGTACCTGAGGCTGTACAATATACAGTCTAGACGATGACTGGACAAGCGCGATCCAAGATTATGCGGGATGATGGCCGCATCGATCGAGAATTGCGTGGAGTAGAGAGTCAGTTGTTCCTGTTCCTTGAGTCGTGAAGACACGAATTGTTTGACTTTGATAGCCTTTGACTAAGTAGGAGGAGGGTGAGGATCGGAAGTGAAAGTAGAGGCAGAAGCAAAAGCGAGAGTAAAAGTAAAAGCAAGTGGCTGCATCTGCTGCAAGAGGTAGGGATAAGTACGGCAAGGTAAGGAAGGTTGCTGGAGACGAGCTCTCCTTGAATGATGTGCTTGATCAGAGGAAGCTAGGAGGGACTTATATGATGAAGATATCAATGGCCGGATGGGACAGGTCAGCCATGATGGGATGAGCATGGCATGGATGGAATAATGGAATGATGTCTGCTGCTGGTCCCTGATGCCGTAACAGTCGGACTCCAGGGAAGGATATTTTAAGAAGCCTGCTCTCTGCTCTCTGCTCTCCTGGAGATTTCTAACGAACGTATCAGAGACTTGCAAGGGGATGATGATAATGACGCTTTTGGAGCTCGTTGGCTGCGATGAATCCTCGGTGCATCTCGGTGCATCAGGGCAGGCAGGGCAACTCGCACGTACGCATCACATCACATCACCATTATTGGGGGTCTTTTGACTTTTGAAGGAGTTGAGGTGCAGCAGCAGGTGCAGGAGCAGGTGCAGATGGGGACATTTTCGCATGGAGATGCAGAGCTGGCACCTCATGTGCGATGACGTAGTTGTGGCATTTCTGCCAGTACTTTGTATCGGAATGGAGAGGGAGAGTGGAGTGGATGGATAGGAGGGGAGGGGTCGAAGGTTTTGCAGTGAGTGGGCCCTGGGCGGCAGCAGCAGCAGCACCACCACCAGTTTGTGAATTCTTTGAGTTTGAGCGAGAGCAAGTGAGGGTCGGGTGGCTTGACTTTCCTATTCCCCGCGATGTGTGGTGGCTGCTGATATCAAACTGGAGTGAACCGGATGGTTCAAGTTCAAAAGTAAGAAGCAGCTTAGTAACCTGCTCTAATGATCCAAAATGGTGGCGTGGTGCAAGCTATCAGGCCCGCAAAAGCTACAATTATTCCAGGTCGAAATGGAAGAATGATAATAAGCCACCGTCGACAGACCATCGCTTCGAGCAGCTTTGAGTAGATATGTATGTGCCTTGGGACCTGAACGCCAGCAGGTCGGTCACCGCTGTATGCACTCTACTTTGAGCTGCACCACCAGACTACACCTACTACACCACACTACAGTACAGTACAAGCAGCAGCCAGCACGCTAAAAAGATTCTAATCTTTCCATGAAAATTCCAGCCGACCACCATCAAACTGGCTTGGACCTTCCCAAATCAACTACTTGTACATGGCTTTTCAACTTGCATCTCAGCTCGTGAGAAGATTATATTTAGATATCCGGGGTTCTACTCTCTGAGTAAACTTTGAGTTTGCATCGTGGCTATGAAAACTTGAAACGACTGCTGGTGGCGAATAAGAAGAATCCAGGAACTGCTCCCGCATGCAGGTGGAGAAAATGACACTGTGGTACATTGATTGGTTGATAGGTTATGTGATGACATCCGCTGGCTCAGCTAACCGAGCTTGGGGACAACAACATAGATTTTCTGCTTCTGTCTAGATGGGTTCACAAACCAGAAATAACACCGTGGCTTCATCATAGCCACAATCACAAGACCTGTGATGTTGAGTTGAGATCCCCTCGTTCAGAAGGTCTATCCGATTATGTGGTAAACGTAGGCTTGGTCCTTCCTCTGATCGATGCACTGAAACGCGACCAACTTCAAACCACTTCCTCCGTGTACAGATATGATACCGAATTGACCTATTTTTGAACCTGATATCCTACTAGAAAGAATCCGGCTTCCAAGAAATGCCATACAGTCTTCCTACTCTACACTTTGTTTACACTTGGCTGAGCATCCCACAATTCGCGGAAGAGAAGTCGGTCAGTCGCAAGGGAAGTTCACAAGTCGCGAGGGGAAATACGAGGGACCGAATGTGTGCCACGATACCGAGTAACTCCTCAATCTCGTGATTTGTGATTCTATGACTCATGAAATTACTCCTTTGAAAGCGCACTCGTGATGCCTTGCGTAGTAGGATTGGAATTTTTGGTTGAGCTTAGCTTGATGTGTTTCGCAACTGTGGAGGATGTACTCAGGAGAGGCACAAGTGAGGGGACATGCTCCTTGTCCAAGATCCCATGACTTTCAAAGTACCATTCACAGTTGTATGCGGGAGGTCTCCGGCTTTCATACTCGATGGAGTTTGACATGTCGTCGGGAAGTTCCCAGGCTTGGTTCTAGACCGGCATATCATTCCCGAAGGGAAGAAGTCAAGACTACTTGTACTTCCAGGAACCTCTGCAGGCCTCCCCATGAGCCAAGAAGCTAGGAATGTAGCGCTACTCTTGGTGTTTAATAGTAGGGTGGTATCGGACCGGTATCGAAAGTAGAAACCTTTAAAGATGGGTAGGTAGTGGTAGCGAGCAATCGAAGACCATATGGCTCGATGGTCGATACTAATTTCCCTAGTACCGATAAGGAAGAGAGGGCGAAGACTAAAGCAACGTATGGAGTTGAAAGCCGAGAGGTAGACCCGTACTTTACAGAACTTCTATCCTTTCTATACTGGTCAGGTTGTAACGATGTTTTGAAGCTTGTGAGAGGAGGGTGATTCTCGAAAGGTACTTACTTATCCAGCATGGTGTTCTTTTCCATTCAGCGCTCCTAGCGTAGCTAAGTGTGCCCAAGGGGTATTACGTGCCGCCGGGTGCTAGTTCTCGGGAGTTGAACTCGACGCTGTTGCTCCGCCTTTTTGAAAGGTACGGAAGTACGAAAGTACTTTCTTTGTATGCACCTCTCGAGACTTGGATGAATCAAGCGAAGCGAAGGTGACTTGGCGGGGCTTGAAAGAATGGAAGAAAAAACACCACGTCATGGTAGTGTGGCTGGTGACAGCATCAGCCACAGCACCCATGACGAGGATCGTTGGCTTGGGACTTGACAGCGGAAGACTAGAGAGACGCCCGCTTGAACTTGGGGTTTTCCGTAGTTACTGTACTGTAGAGCGAGCGATGATCGCTGATAACGATTGATCAAAGAGATAATGTACTGTACACATCTTCCTAGCTGAATCAAAGAGTGTGCAAAACTGACACATTCTTCCTCCAAAATGGCCGCTTTAGCGTGGGGAGAGAAACATTCACGGCGCCACTCTCTGTCTCTCTCTAGCCGACAATTATTGCGTCTTTTGTGAGCTGTCGAATGGCTTCCAATCACGAAAAACACCAGCCGACACGGGCTTGCGTTCTCTCTCCTCTGGCACAGCACAAAGGCCAAGCCCCCAGCGAGAAACTAGAAACGCCCCAGCCAACGCAGTGCAACTTGACGAAGCAGATCAACCCTTCTTTGTTCACTTTGTTACTTCATTTACGTTTCCTCGAGTTCGTCAAGGAATTACAAACAAAACCAGGGAATACGAAGTACCTTTCAGGCAAAAGGGAAGAATCTCCAAAGTGTTTGTTGGCTCTCCTGCAGGGACAAGTATCTATTGAGTCGCTACCCAGGATACTAAGCCCAGCCACCTCAGATCAGCTCTTGCCTGCCTTGCTTTTCCCGCGTACGCAGCCAGCTTATCAGATCCGACCCACCCACGGGTATCAAAGTCGCAGGGCAGTGCCATCCCTCCAAGTTTCTCTTCTCTCAGCAGTTTCTACAACAACAACATCAACAACCACAACCAGAGGCATCTCCCCTCTCTCACCCCGTCTCATCACAACGGTTGAGGCCGTCAAATCCTCACTCCGAAATGGGCTTCTTTACCAATCCCACATCCTACCGTCTCAATGCAGTTGCTGGCAACTATGGCCCTCCCATCGCAACCACCACGAATTTCTCCTTCCTCTCTGCCCGCATGAACGATCATGATTCGCATCCGCCGCTGGGACATTTGATCCTCCTCGTCTTCGAGGCTGTGATGGAGGTCGTGTGCGTCAGTCTGCCGGGTTACATTGTTGCGAGACAGGGCATGTTCGATGCCGATAAGCAGAAGTTTGTGGCGAACTTGAATGTGGCTCTATTCACACCATGCCTGAGTATGTGTGGCCGTAGATCTGCCAAAAAGAATCTTATACTGACGGGGAACAGTTTTCACAAAGTTGGCGAAGCAATTGACTGCGGAAAAGCTGGTGGAATTGGCCGTCATTCCTGTCATCTTCGTTGTTCAGACACTGGTTTCGTACTTGGTCTCCCTCGCTGTTTCCAAGGGATTTGGATTCAAGAAGCGGCCTGCGAACTTTGTGACTGCTATGGGTGTAGGTCTATATTTCTGAGATGCTATGCAATTGACTAAGTGACTCAGGTATTCGGAAACTCGAACTCGCTCCCCATTTCGCTCGTTATTTCGCTCGCCCAGACCCTTCGCGGATTACATTGGGATAAGATACCAGGAGATAACGATGATGAAGTGGCAGCACGAGGTATCCTTTACTTGTTGGTCTTCCAACAGCTCGGACAGCTTGTACGATGGAGTTGGGGATACCACGTCCTACTCGCACCACCCGAGAGTTACGAAGAAGAAAGTTCGGATATCGAGGGTGGCAGATACAGAGACGAACCGGAACTGATTCCTGGACTTGATGGCACGAACCCGGAAGAGTATCAGGTACTCAACGGGCATGGATCCTCTTCGACTGTCTCGTTTGAATCCGGAGGGAGGACTCCCGTCACACATGCCTATTTCGCCCATTCAATAGATTCAGATGACGACGATACCAAAGATGATGCCGTGAAGAAGGTACAAGCGACGCCCACGAATGGAAATACTCTTCTCTCGAACGGCAACATCACTTCTTTCCCGAGTATCCGTACTCCTACTCCCGGAGACGATTGGGAAATTCCAGATGGAGTTAGAGGAGTTATCCCGACCATCCACCTGAAGTCAAGACGTGGTATTTTCTACGTTACCCAGAAGATCAAGAGGACATCTCAGAAGGCTTTCGGATCTCTTCCTACTCCAGTCCAAAATGGACTCGCAAAAGCTTATGCAGCAATATCCAATTTCCTTGCCGGTCTTTGGGAGTTCATGAACCCACCTCTCTGGGCTATGCTCCTCGCCATTATCGTAGCCTCGATCCCTAACCTACAGCGTCTATTTTTTGAGGATGGTTCCTTCATCGCCAACTCCGTCACTAGAGCTATTGGTCAATCAGGTGGTGTTGCTGTTCCCCTCATTCTAGTCGTATTGGGCGCCAATCTCGCTCGGAACACTCTTCCCAAGGAATCTCTCGACCCAGATTCCGAAGAGAATAAAATCGGTACCAAGCTGATGATCGCATCGCTCATCTCGCGCATGTTGCTCCCAACCATTATCATGGCACCTCTCCTTGCTCTTGCAGCAAAATACGTCCCAGTCAGCATCTTGGACGATCCAATCTTTGTCATCGTCTGCTTCTTGCTCACTGGTGCACCGAGCGCTTTGCAATTGGCACAAATCTGTCAGATCAACGGCGTTTATGAGGGGGTGATGAGCAAATTGCTCTTCCAGAGCTATGTTATCTGGTATGTTCATCTCCTACACTTCTCCCAAATCCCTACTAACAACCCTGCAGGATCCTACCCTCGACACTCATCCTCGTCATGTGCGCCCTCGAAGTCGTCGAATGGGCAAACCTGTAAATATACCTCACACGTCTTTATCCCTCCACTGAGGAATATCTTTCTTTTGACTCGAAGCGTCTGTTTTGATATCGTGCCTGACGAGCAACGGGCACGCGATGTATTGATAGCTCGTCGTCTCTTTTGGGGACGGCACAACAAAAATATGGTTCTGGTTCTGGGTCTGGCTCTTTAGAAATACGCATTTGTTCTGTTACCTCTTTTCCTTTCTACGTAACATGGGACAGCATGGCGTTTCGGCTGGAATATTTGGGGTGTGATGTGTGTTTTGTTGTGTTGATACTCCGTAGCGTGTGTAGGCAGGTAGGCTAGCTAAAAGAAGAAAATGGTGAATATACATGCCGCAGCTCCATACTATGTGCATTGCAAGGCTCGAAGTGACATGGGAATTGCACGTTAGTGAGCCGTGGGTACGGTTATGAACAATGCTCTGTTATTGTAGCCGAGCTACGCCTTCATTTATTCGTGAGCAGTGATTTTGGCCTGCTCTTTACATGAGCCACTAGCTAGTCGTCATTACCATCCATCGTACACTGAGCTATCTATTATACACGGCTGCATAGGTCCACACCCATCTCCACCATATTCATGAACCCTTCCTAGCATCCTATCCCCTCTCCTCCTCACTCAACTCAAACCCTCCGTCCACCGAACCCCCAGATCTTAGCTACATTCCCCACACCACCACTCAATCCCCCCTCCATACTAATTCCAGCACCTCTCTCCCTACTCAACCCCAACCCCCTCATCCCACCCCTCTCCTGAAAAGCACAAACAATGCCCGTCCCACCATTCACAGTATCCACATCCACAGCCGTCCATCTCTGCTCTCGGTACCCGAATTTCCTCCCATCACCACCCAGAGCATCCTCACCTAAAATAGGCGCCTCATCCTTCAACACCTCAACGACCGTCACGTACCTCACTCCTCCTTCTCCCCCCTTGGTATCACTACCCTCCCGAAAACCATCCTCCTCCCTGCCGTACAAAACCTCCGCATCCTTCCTCCCCCTTGGTAGCCCGTGCAGAAAAAGATGCACGTCCGGGAACTGCGCGAAGATCTGTCCTAGTGCTGGTTTCTGGGCTGAGGATGCGAAGATGGAGTGGGGTATCGTGGCGTGGAGGATTTTCGGATTTTGATTTGGGTTCTGGCGGTGGGTGTGGGCATGTGGATTTTGAGGGTTTTGGGGAGGATGAGAGGTGGAAGAGGATGATGGGTTGATGGTGTTGTGGAGAATGGTGAGGATGTTGTGGGTTCTGGTTAGGGTGTGGAGGGTTTGGGAGAGGAGGGTTAGGAGGGTGTGTGCTATTGGTGTGGTTAGCTTGGATCTTTGGCCTCTGTCCCTGATCTTGTTTGTCTGTATCTAGCGATTAAACTTGGAGAAAAGGCAAAAAGAAGATGGACGGGAAAGGGAAACGTACCATCGTTCTTCTCCTTCCTAGCGAATAATTCGTTGACGATGTGCGTTATGTTATCCACGATGATGATCTCTGTACCTTCATCTTCGCTAGTCTCTTCTTTCTGGTCTTTCGATATGAAGGGTAGGCTACCAGTAGGTGGTGTGAGATCTTCTTCGCTGTCGAGGATTTCGGGATCAGGTTCGTCGCTGCCGATATCTTGCTCGAAGACAACTTCGATCTCATCCGGACCACCAACTGCTTCCTTCTGCCTCTTTTCCTCACTCTCATCATGAATCCCATGATCGGAAGACACAGGGGGAATTTGATCCAGCTCCCCAATAACCTCCCATAACCCCTCAACATCAAACACTCGACTGATAGCCACCATCTCTAGACATTTCTGTACTTGCCCATCCACATTGAGTTTCTCGCCTTCCCTCCCGTTTTCGTCTTCTCTCACTTCAGGGGTTTGGACGGCATAGTTACCTGTTTTGATAGAATTTTGCGCAAACAGAGATTGTGCTTCCAGGAGCCGTGACTTCAGGACTGAGGCGAGGAGGGCGAGGGGGAAGGAGCCGGTTGTGTCGATTATTGTTGCTTTCGTTTTGGGTGGCGAGGATGGGATAGAGTTAGATTTGGTGAGTGTCTGGATATTTGGAAGGAGAGCTGAGGCGAGGAGATTGAGTGAGAGCTGGATTGATTAGTTGAATGACTTCTGTGATGTTGTGAGGAAAAGGGAAATGAGGTTAAGAAGGAGGGGCAGTAATGATAAGAGTGTATAATAAGCAGGAAAGACATTCGTATAGAGACTGGATAAAACGAAAGAAAAGCAGAGAAACAGAGGGAAGCAGTATCGACGAGTAAATATGTATGCCACGTGATGCATCTTCCCATCTATCACTTTGGGAACCAAGTGCCATCATGCATCCCTCCCTTGCAGAACTACCACCTCAATATCTCTCAAACCCCAAGCAACCAAACCGTAAGCAATCAAAATGCAAGAAAGGAACACACTCACCAACCTCCCCTCCCTCCCCTCAACTGAAGCGCTAATCCCCAGCACAACACCCCGCTCAACACCCCCTCCACCCAGCACCTCATCGACCTCCGCACACCCCGTGCTTAATCTCTCTACCCTCCCATTTCCCACGAAGCGTCTCCGTTGCTTCTCTTCCAGCTCTAGGAGGTGACAGGCTAGGATTGGGAGGGCGGGCTCGGGGGGCAGTGGAGGTGGGTTCTGGGTAAGGAGTGAGTGGTCAATGTGTATCATATTTGGTGGAATTTTCGGTCACGCAGTTGTATTAGGTGGTGTGATGAAGGCGGTGGGAGGGAGGGAGTGCTTAGAAGGCCTTGAAGATGATGAGATGGGGCGGGTGAGATGAGATGAGTCCGCGAGGGGTGAGAAGAAGTATTTGAAAGACGTGAGAGAAAAGAAAAGAGCGTATCTTGTGTCGTGAAGAGATCACATGGCTTTGATTCGATGAAGAGTCGTGACTTATTCTTTGGTTTGGGATGATGTCCCTAGCATGCAACAGTCGAGGTTGTTTGTTCATCCAAGCTACTCATGAGAAGCGAGGCCGAGGTGGAAGCGAGAAGGCCAACATCCGTGGGTTGCGTCACACGTGATACTTCAACATGTAATTCAAGAAGCCCAAACCATGGCATAACAAGAAGATACACTTACAGAGCTTTGTCAGAATGAAGATATCTTATCCTCCTCGACCTCGTCTACAGATCTCCAAGCACACGTGCTTAGCACACCTGCCAAACATGTGTCCCATCCCTGTCCTTCCCGCGCGACGATCTCGCAATCCAGACCCGGCTATTTAGGGTCGCAACCCTTCAAGGCTCAAATCCTGAATATCCTCATCCCCCCGATCCGACGAAATCCGACTTTGAACTTGGCGAGCAAAAGATCGTCCTTGCTACATGCAACAAAACTCACTTCTTTCCAACAACTCGTCTCTTTCTACCCAATCCAGTGCTTCGCCAGGCGCGCGAAAGTAAGCAAGCAAGCAAGCCCAAGGATGTGTCTGCCATCTCGCGTCCGGGTGAAGCCACGATGAGGGAAAAGACTGGTCTAGATGCAGGGAGGGCTGTCTTCAGGCTTCAGGCCCATTCAAACTGTCTCGTTGTCGATCACGAAAAATACGACGTGCAACAAAGCTGAAATCAGATCACTTGTGTCCTCTGTCCTCTCGTAGCCCTTGCTGTTGGGCGTGGGTAAAAGCAAAGTAATCCGGAAACAGTTGGTGAGAAACCGGCTGTCGTGGGGTTGTGGGAAGGGGGCTTAACGCCCAAACCTTCAACCCACGGTCTGGAATGCTCCAGACACTTCCCAAAGGGGCAGTCGAAATGTCGTCTCAAACTGCGGCGTGCAACAAAAACGCTGACCTCTTCTCATGATTTGATTGCTCTTTGTGCAACCTCGGACTTTGGTCGCTGGGCTTGAGGCTTGGGACCTGGATTCGGGCTTGGAATGGGATGTTGCATTTCCTCTTTCGGACAGTCTGGCCTCACCAGCAGACTTCTTGGCGACTGGGCGACGATCTCAGACGTGCAACAGAGGGTTCAGTACAAAGTTCAATTACCTTTACGAGCTATCGAAATCTCAGGAGCTGCTACTGAAGTGTCGCTGTAGTCTAGTACACGTTGGTTGTGTGGCTGCAGCCACAGTAGGATCAGGAGATTACCCATATTCCATAGACGAGGGACCAAGAAGACTACAGAATCGGTACAGTATCGTGACTTATGGGAGACTCGAACGCTCGAATATATCGCAGATCTTTTGAGACCTGCAACAAAAATTGTCAGAAGCTTCTCTGATTTGACTCTTCAGGAGTTGTTGGCTGCTCCAAGTCCGGTAAGGGGATCTGCCTCGAACCGTGGCTGATGCAGATGGCCGTGCCAGGGGTTGAAATCAGGATGAAGTTGACGATCTCTCAGCCCATAATCGTCGCCTGGACCGCTCGATTTTGTGAAGATCAATTTGCGACGTGCAACAATCGTTCAGAAGACTGCAACTCTCTCAAATGATTCGCTGCTATCTTGTAAAGCGGCCCGTCGCTTTCTCGAAAGCTGACAGCCGATGCTTGTCTATCGCTGGAAAGTTCCCGTGGCTGGGCTGCCATTTGGTTATTTTCGGGATGCCTATCAGCAGACAACCTCACACAACAACCGTCTACAGCCTCAAAATCCGACCCATAATTCAAGACGTGCAACAAATCCCTCTTTCATTCCTTCTGTGTAACCTTTCAGCTTTGATCTCCCCTCCCAAACCCACCTGCAAGCCATTCCATCAAGATCCCGTACAAGCCATGTGAAAGGCAACCCCCTCCGTCCCGATGACATGCAGGTCATGCATCAATCTCGAACGCTCCAAAGCCCCCATCTAAGCTCATTTAGACCCTTGGATAGCTGGGCTTAGGCTCAGAGCGTGCAACAAAACATCAGTTTACCTCTTTTCCACTCTTATGACTGGATCGTGAAGAGCCGTTGACGGGCGGTTTTGGCCCTTGGAAGTTGGAATCCTGCAATAAATGCGCCGCTGCAGCTGCACACGCCCGGATGCAATCAAAGATGAGAAGGCCAGGCTACGCCATCCCGAAGCAGCCGCATGGTCTAGAATGAAGATCCCTTTTCTGCGGTCTGCAACAAAATCAAAACTGTCATCTCTGTCTGTGAGTAATCAGAATCAAGTAAAGCTGACTTTGACTCTTCGAAGAGTGACTGGGATCACTGGGTGGTAGTGGTAATTTGCTCCAAACCTCCAGTCGGGCAAACGAATCAAGGTCAGGCAGTCAGCTGGTGCGGTCTCGTCTCAGCATCATTCTGGAACATCACCATCCATCGTCCTGAGACACCAGCGAAAAAGTACTCTAAATCGTCCAACTCCGCTCTTGTGCATGAGAACTGCGATGTGCATCAAAATATTTTAAGAGACATGGAAGTTGTGACCTTTGAGATCAGCTGAGCTGAGGACAGAATACCCCGTGCCCGTGTTCTGTTCTGCCATCATCCCTTCAGCCCTATTAAGGGGCTGGAATTCTGATGACGCCTGACTTGGACACGACACCTGACTTGTCATCTCCATAATTTCTCCCTGTAGTCGTACAAACAAACCCACATGCGAAAACCTTCCGAAGCAAACCCATCAGTCATACTAGCTCCGGCACTTGAAAAACTTTGAGTTGAGTGGGGGCCACTTCCAAGACTCCCAAGACCCGTCGACGTGCAACAAACATGCAAGCAAAGTTTATAATTTTTCTTGATGACTCCTTCGCAGCGAAGAGAGGAAGGATGGCTGCTTCCGAAGTCAAGGGTTTGCTTGGTTGGTTGGTTGGTGTGTGTTGGTCTGTTACATTTCTCTTGGGACCAAGAGAAGAAAGGGACGATTTCCACCCTCGCTAAGATCTGGGCTCTGCTTGTTTTCTCTTGGTGGTGGACGGGGAAAGTCCATCTTCTCTCCTTTTTCAAAGACGAGTTGAAAGTATAGACATGAGATGACTAGTAGCTCATAGCAATTCTCAGATCACTTAGAGTCATTCGAGAGATTCTTTTCTACCGAACAATATCATCGAGACTTCTGTTCGGATCGTCTAATCATGTCACATCACCACCAGACGAACATCCCAGAAGCGAGAAGACTGCATGCAGTTCGCGGCCTCCTCCCAACAATTGAATGACTAACATTCCTACACGTATGAGCCTCTATAGGAGGCTGAGGTGGCATCCCTCTCTTTCGAGATCAGAGCTTCCTTAGAGAGACCTGCATTTAGATAAGGTTGAGTGACTGCACCCACCCGCATGTACATCAACTAGCGCCTCTTGGGTATTTCCTCGACATGCAACAAAATCTCTCTTCTGCTCTTTCCAATTCGTCATATTTGGTAGCCAAGACATACTTTCCATCATGACTTTGCAGAGCCTCGGATATCACCGAGTCACTCGGTGTGCGGCTTCAACGGCAGCGCCATGGCAGGCGCCGCCCTTTGACCTTGGCGAGACGCGGAACTTTACATCCCCTTTGCAGCTACAGTCATCAACTTCCAAGAACTTCAAATCGACGCCCAGAAAGTGAGACGTGCAACAAAATAATTTTTGGGGGATGATCTTGATCGTTTGTGGATGGGTCGTGTTAGTAAATTGGAACGGCTGCTGATCAGTCGTACACGCTACGGTATTTGGGTTGATGTGGTGCCATCTTGGCTGACGAAAAGGTTTGTACATCTTGCTCCTCTCCTTGTCAAAGAGAGAACATGGTTTGACGATAGTTAGGATACCGGCAAATGCATGATTATTTACAGAGATCGCAAATTTCCGGATTACGGAGGAGGAAACCTTAACTCCCTCGTGTGAAAACTTTTTTTTTGACTGTTGACAACAACACCACCCCTTGGCAAGCGAGGTTTATCTTCCACCTCGACATTGCCGCGTCTGTCACTGCGCAGATGTAAAAACAACCAAGATATTAGCAATTAACATGATCCAAAACCACCCTCTCATCTCCCCCAAAACACGCGCAACATTGGCATTATTCTCCACGGTTGACTTACAGCCTTGGCAATACCACACCGCGAAAAAAGAAGAATCTCGGATGTCTTGGCTGCCAAATCGACCTCGGATACCGCCAAGCACAGGTCAATCCTCAACAGACTCTAGACCTCAAGAATGAAAAGCCAAGGGAATTGGCAAGATATTCGATATGCAACAGAACTTTTTTCATTTGGATTGATTGGGAAGTTTGGTATTCATGGTGGAAAGTACCATAGATTGAAGAATCTCGGATGGCTTGGCAGTCCGAACCATCTGATGCTCCCTTACAAACAAACGACAGTCCAATACAGCATCTAGACCATGGATATAAGAGCCAAGAGAATTGGCAAGAGTTCAGATATGCAACAGAAGTTTTTTTATTTGAATTGATTGGGAGGATTGGTAGGTAATCTTCGTTGTGCAGGAGGAAGATGATTATGGAATATCTTGGCAGTCGAAACCAAACCGTACGATACAAATCGTACGGGAATTCCCCACCCCACGAGGACTCACCAAAAACTCTAGACTGCGGATACTAAGCCAAGACAATTGGCAAAAGATGCGACTTGCATCAGAAGTCTCTCAATCCCCAAAATTTGCAGATTTAAGGTGCTGCTTCGGCCGACTAGAAGATCCGGAATTAAATCTCAGCATCAAAAGGAGGTTGCCGACGCTACTTTGGGAGGGACTCGTCAACCCACATCGTCACTCCACTCCGTAAACGTCCATTTCAACATCCACAGTCATCAGTCTAAATGTCTTGTCATTTTTTGCTACATGCAACAAACCCCCAATTTACGCAATATCATTGATCGAAATCCAAACTCTAGGAAGATTGACAAATGCACACCACGTCATTAGCCGCGCTGACTGTTCAGAATTGGTCGCTCGTATCGAAGTACCACTCCTCATCCTAGCGTGAGCTTGAATGCCGACCCTCTATCTCCGCGCATTTGTTCTCGAAAGACTCGCGACGAAACCAGACAGATTACCCTCCCATTCCCAGCAATCAGAGAGCGATTTAAACGCCTCTTTTACTGGGCGTTGGGTGCGAAATGCAACAGAAGTTCTGTTCATTCAATTAACCTTTCGTGAAATGGATGGTTACATCCATCTTGGCAGTTCATTGCCTTGGATGGTCCTCTTGATCTGACTTTTGAGACTTGTCCCTTGGTGGTTCTCGCTTAGCTTGGCATAACATACCTCGCCCCTTTTTGTGCTTCACAATGTTGGAGATCGCTGGAAAGAAGTCATGTAGAATTCCTTTCGCCAGTAATTACATTTGCAGGTCTTCATGTCTCAAAACTTAATTTTTGTCCTTCGAAAAGGTCTTATTCGACCTCACCGACATCCGCGACCGGCAAACTCATCTCATGTCCACCCGTCCACCGCCTCATGTCGGAACAGCCATCCGCGGAACGCTCCCAGTAAACCTTCCTTTCCAAGCATCTTTCTCGTCGCTTGGCTGGAAATACGGCGTGCAACAAAACATTCCTACATCCATTTCGACGAGGAAGTCCTCTTCCGCGGGGTTCGTAGGGTGTTCGCAAGCTCGAGGCGAGGGCCATCAGGAAGGGGGTGCCGAATGCCCGTCTTGGGGTTTTGCTGGCCGTGTCTCGCCTGGCTCCCCCAACCCCAAGCAACCGACATGAGCCCGCCCTCGTCTTGACAAAAAGGTTTGCGTAAGTGCTCGATACGGAGTACGTGGAAAAGCCAAGGCATTTCCGCGATGTGCAACAAAAGTCCTGCGCAAGTTGAGCCCAGCTTGATCGGCCAACGATGAGCTCAGCAGCGAGCAACGTGAAAAAAGATGATCAAATGGAGTAGAATTGGATCTTGAGGCGTTAAATCCCATCCCAAGCCAAGCGCCAAGACAAGCTTTGCCAAGATACTTGGCAAGATGACTGCCGTGATACATCGACTTATCTTTTCCATCTCTACGCAACCTCATTCGTCTTCATTCTAGATATCATAACATGTATTCGACTCATATTAATCCTTGTTCTGACTGCTAGGCTGGAATATGGAAAAGCGCTCACGATCTCCTCCATCTGCCATCTCTACCGGCCTCCTTTCACCCATCACGGACTTTGCCCAGCCCTGATCACCGCCAAGAGCCTCATACATTCCAACTCAGCAAGCAACTCATCACTCAAGCAAAGCCAGCACTCCTTAGCTTCGCTGGGCATTTCTATCGACGTGCAACAGTACTTCTTGTTCAAACGCAAATTGACGAATCAGCAGCCCCATCAAAGCCCAGCTGCACTCTATCTTGCTTCTTCTCCTTGTTTCTCCGCTCACATACTATGCCGTTCGGTCCGACCACGACCAGTCATCCAAGCTATTTCCGCAAGCAGACTTCCCAAGTACGTATACAACAGCAGCCGATGTCTCGGCACTGGATTAGACGTGCAACAAAACCTTTTCTGCTCTTCTTTCTTCCATCTGATTTGATCTGATTTGATCGTAGGCGAGGCTTGTTTTGTGGCTTGGTTGAGATTTGTTTAAGCTTTGTTTGACGACTGTCGCAATTTTAGGATGGTTTGGAATCTTTTCTCGCTTAACTCTCTCCCCCGCTCTTTCTACTCTTCCAGACTACAGTACCACCACCCCCTGGAAGGAGAGGGAAAGTATCACTCCTGAGCACCCAGGGGAAATCAAACGTCACATCCTTTGCGAAAGTGTAAAGAAGTTTCGGTGCACTGCCTCTTACACTGCCTCGTTGTATTACAGGTGGTTAGATTGTTTGGATTGTTTGGCTTTCACCGATTCCAGTTTCTGGTGTTTGATCCCCCAGGGTGTGAGAGATGGCGTTGATGAGGTATTTACGCCTGAATTCAAAATATTAGGGAGAGTCTTCGTTAGATGTTTCCAGATGCTGTCTGAAGCTGAAGTTGGTAGCGGGGGTGGGGAAGGGATTTGCCAAACGAGACTCGTTCCAGAAGATCTTTGACTTTTGGGGAGATCAGTACCGAGATCAAGAAACGTTCTGGGAAATGAAATCTGGCACCCGAAGTGGTTAATTTTATGACTTATCTCGCTTGTTATGTGTAGCTCCTGCATCGAAAGCTTTCAGAACGACAGGGAGATACGGACCTCTCCTCTTCTCAAGAGGTATTTTCCCTCATCTAGATGCAAAAAATATTCTTCTTATAGCGGCCTGCCCGCTCCCTCAATCAAATCTTTGGCCTGTTATATAATAACAAATTGAGGTTAGCCGTGAGAAGGTGAATCCAGAAATTTGGAGCAATACCCATCCGCTGGCATGATTCCCCCTCAACCTGACAGGTATAGGAACGAGTTCCTCAAGTCCCAAGGTCCAGAATACCTCGTCGAAGCTACAGAAATAACATCAAGCCCCTCAAACCCGAGGATGCAACCACAGTGTTTCGCTATGCAAAGCAAATCGCCCAACAAGCTCTTTTACTCTACCTCTCCTCCTTCATTGTATATTAGCTCAATGTCTCACCCACCAACCCCTCGAGATCCAACGACAGCAATCCAACACAGCTACAGACGACCCCCTTTCGATGCTGGGACACTCACCTAGAACCTCAAACAGACCTCTGCGCAACATCTCCTACATCCCTCGTCAAGCATCTCCCCGTCAACAGTTGGCTGCATAATATCATAACAGAAAACAGTCGTCTAGGTCCGGGACTGCAAGACTCCACGTCGAGATTCAAGAGGAAATACTGGTATAGCCAAGGAGCTTCCAGGTGGCATGATCAATGGTCGAGGAGACATCTATCTATACAAATCCTGGCTATATGGATAAACATGGATGGAATAGAGGTGGGTACAGAAGAGACTTGATCTCGACTCTCTACCCTACCACCCTCCACAAAACGAAAACCTCGTTTCTTCTAGCCGGCCGGTATAAGAATAGTTACCTTGACGTCAGCTACATGCCTACAAAAGACTACACAGATGTTTCTATTGTCTCTCTTCTCAACGACATAAGCTTGAGTATGATGACCATCGAACAACTTTCGAAATCAAACTCTTGCCGCGATAATTTTGCTCACCCCCTGGCCGAATTCCAATCCCTTTGAAAGGCGCAGACAGACACACAAGAATTAGATCTCCACAGCCTTTCATCTCCCACGACAAGAGGCCAGTCTCTAGAAGTCTAAAGCCTCGTTCCGAAGCCCAAACCAAAGCAGACATGTCTACAGGAGATGAAGAGAGAGGACAAGAAGAGCTGATCCAGATGACTATACTCCAACAAAGACAGACAAATAGCGAGGGAGGAGAGAGATGAATTGACGAGATGAAAGAATTTGACAGTTTTTCTTCCACGAAAAATTACAGTACAGAACAGAGGAACACTAGTTCCTTGATTAGAATCTGTACTTTCAGCAGACAGCATGGTTGATGCTACAGTAGCTAGGAACTGCGAAAACACATCTTTGCACTCCTTGCGTTTTCCATCCCATAAGCAGCCCCCTTCCATCCCATCCCAGGCAGCTCAACCCACATCATCCCCCCTCCCAATCAAAGAAACCCCCTCCAACAATCAATAAATCCCTACCCCTCCCCCTCCCCACATCCCCCCTCAAATAAAGTACACTCCTCTTCTCCCGCCACCCATCACTACATATAGTAAGCGAGCAAGCGAGAAATCTAGACCTCCTTCCTTCGCTTTCCGCCCCTCGCTCCTGAGTCGCTACCTCACCAGTAACCCACCCCCAGAAGACCAGAGACCGGTCTAGCCCAGATGAGACATGCAACAACGAATCCGATATTCTTTTCGTGCGTCTGGGTTCTTTTCTGGTGGGCAATAGAGGGAGGAGATGTACGTAGGTAATGAGCGGCTCCGGCAATGTTAATCTGGACATCATGAAGCAAGCAGCAGCGGAAGGATGTATGCATGCAGGCATGCATACACGGCGTGCATAAAGAATCTCGGCCTTCCCTCCGTTGCGACTTCTTAAGAGTCTGACCTGGCCTTCAAAGATGTGTAACCAAACCTTCGGGGTATAAACATAAGTGTCGTGCACGGCAGAAGTCAGCTTGGGCGCTCATAACCCTTCTGTGCAGAAGAGACTCTGATCTACCGAGCGCAAACAATCGGTCAAAGGTGTCAAGGTCAAAAGAAAGAACGCGTCGTCTTTTCATTTCATGCATTCAATTTGCCTCCGAAATTATCTCACACAAGACCGAGCGCTCTTCAAGAGAAACTCAGCCATCGCCCATCCACCGTTGGCCTGCTGCCTGCCTCTGGTATCTCAGACCCCCTCGTCTTCAACTTCTCTAATGCAACACACTTGAAAGCAGCACCGAGAAACAGAAAGAAGCAGATCCAGACATCCTGCGCCTTCCCGTCTGTCATGCAAAGGAACCAATCAAACGGTTATCATCTCGCTGGAATAACGCCTTCCTCCTCTACTTCACTTACTAGCCCCTCGGGTTTCAAAACCTAGGTCTCGTCGACAAAGGAAAAACACTGGCAGACCATCCATTTGTCAGGGCTCCAATCAATATTCTAGGCCACCTCTCTAATCGTGCTATCCAAGGCGGATAGAGCAGGGTAGGTATTTAGAGGCAGGAGGTGTAGTCTGAAAAGAAATAGTCGCAAGGAGGGGATAGACCTCTATTGCTGTATGCTCAGGGTATCTATTTCTCCCTGAAATCTGTGCTGCTGGTTGTATGGCTGTGGAAAGAGCCTCAAGAATCTTGTGGCGGTGATCTCTCAGCTCGTGCCTTTCTTGGGCCACCCTTCAAACTCTTGACGCGAGACAAGAATCCTCCACTGGTCTTTGGGGTTGTAGCTGGGGGCATGCTACTGTCGGTTCCGTCACCAGTAACACGTCTCTCAAGGCGTTCACCAAATCCACGTCTAGGAGGGCTACTTGGTGCTCTGGCTCTCCCGGTTTTCTCGGGCTCAACAATAGTAATGCTCTCCTTCTTATCATCACCCTTGCCGAACTCATTGAAGAATGGGTTCGTCTCGTTGACCTTGGAACCACCAGGCGTGCGCAGCTCTGGAGAGTACATTCCTTCGGGACTGGTAATACGGCCTGAGGGGCCATAATCACGTCTAGTGCCGTTGATTCCACGAATCTTTTGAGCCAAAGACTTCTTGCGTCCCAAACCTCCTACCTCGGTTGGCGATGTTTGCTCGCTCTCACGGCGCTGAAGTGCTGCTCTGGATGCAGGGGCTCCCTCCAAGAAGGTCGAAGTTCCTAGGCCGAGGGTTTCCTCACCATGGATAGGCTCGACTCGGGTGGTGGCGCTTTGGACAACCGGCTGAGATCCGACAGGTCTAGGAACTGGGTTGTCGTAGGGCTCATATCCATTGTTTCCTGCTCCACCCTTGGAATATTCCTTGAAGGCCTCCTCATCGGCTTGTCCAAGGAAGGTTGCATGGTCCGGTCTCTTGTTGATGGGTCCTCCACCTCCCAGAACATTGTTCAGTGAATCCTTGGGGAAAGCTTGCATCGGGGCGCGTCTGCTACCTTGTCTGTTGCGGTGAGGATTACAAGCATCGAAGGGTCCGTCATGATGGAATACTATTACAATTAGCATTGAAGAAACCGTAGTTCGAGAAAACTTACATCCAGTGCCATAGATACTCGTAACATCTAACTTGTCGATAATGTCCAATTTCCGGTCCGGCTTTCTCTTGGGATCCTTCCCCTCGCGCTCTCGCCGTTCTCTACGCTCACGTCTCTTTCTCTCCTGTCGCTTCTTCTCCTCTTCTGGGTCGAGTGGTTTCCGGTCAACGACGGAAGATTCGGAGTTTCTTCGTACGCGTCTGTTGGAATCGAGTCTTCGAGCGGTTGAGGAATCGACTGGGTCGGCAAAGATATCCAATTCTTGCTGCGAAGGGGCCGGCTTGCTGATAGACGAACCTCCAGCTATTCTGCGAGCCCGCATTGCCTCCTCCTGTGATCGAGATGGTCGGTGACCAGATGGTCCTCTTGGGGGTCCACGGGGCGGAACATTCTCACCACGGGTTGTGTAAGGTGGAGGCATCTTTTCACCAGTATTCGTTCGAGGAGGGGGCGGTCGCATGGTGTTACTGGTAGCTGGCTTGTCATCAAGAGTGAGATTGTCCTGGAGATCCATGGTCAGTAATTCAGTACTTTGAGTCATTGACATGATTACTAGAACAGTGATTTGTACAACCAAGCAAGAGAGAGTGAGGAGGGTTCGTGTTCAAGTACGGGGCAGAAAAACATGTCCTTGGAATGGGAATGACGTACGAATAGATCAGCGGCGTTGCCAGTCAATGCTGGTCTTGGCTGAGAATCTGCTGCGAAGGCCATCTTGTCAGGGGATCCGAGGGCTTGTTGAGAATAGGTATTTGCTTGTAGTTGTTCGGAAGAGGAATCAAGGAATGGATTTCGAGAGACAGGTCTGGGGGGAGGGTGTTGAGGTGAGCGTTGACCGTTCGAAAAAGCAGGAGATGCTGCCCGATTTCGAAAAGGGTTGTTGGAGGAAAGATTCAGCTGCAGTCCTGGGGACATGCGAGAATCTATATCAAAACAGGATCTTGTTAGCCGGCGGATTCATGCATGTCCCTGACAGCGAGTTGCAAGAACGTTTGAAACAAGCCAATTGCCAACATGATACGCCCAACACAACCATAAGTGGGGTTGAGGATCTGTCGTTGATGCGGCGAAGCGTGCCCACAGGATATATCATCAGGGGATTGGAGCACCAGAGAACTGACCTGCTTGGCCTGGTTGGGCGAGCGACATTGTGGCGACTGGCTCGACCCAGATTCGAGGGTTGTCGTAATGCGACGGAGAAGGATGTCCAAAGAAAGGTATGTGCGGTGATAAGCTCTGCTCTGCAGATCAGATCACAGGCAGATCAGGTTTGTTTGCTTTTGAGTTGTGAAGATGTTTCGTGCGGGACGTCCGAGGGAGAGGGAGGGAATGTTCTGTTTGGCTTTGTCTGAACGAACGAAACGAAAGATCTCGAGGGACGCGCGAAATCCAACTCGCCTTTTGGCCTGGTCGGCTCCGCTTCGTTTGTTCGCTAGCGACCGAGGCAGAAGAGCTAAAAGGAGGAACGCGTGAGTCTGGCACTGCAGCACCTGCGGCCTAATTCTCGATCGACTCTGGATTGACTGGATATGTGCTCGTGTTTAGATAAAGAGCGGCGGAAAGCTGCTGTTGATGCTGGTCTGGTGTGGGGAAGAATCAGGGGGACGGTGGGATAGCTTTGATTTTCAGGAGGCTGTCCAAATTGGACTGGTCGAGGTGAGGGGCGGTTGTTTGGAGAGATGCGGGCTGGCTGCTGACTGCGGCTGGCTGGATTGTGAGGCGTGAGGGGTCCAGTCCAGAGAAAGAACACCAAAGGCGTCTCGAGGGGAGAGGAGAGCTGGCTATCGTGATACTGTATAGGGAGTTCTGAATAACCTAGGACTGCACCAGATTCTTGGCTCGAAGATATCTCGACTGGAACGAAGCAGGATAGCAGCTCGGTTGGGAGACTGGAGGACTGTTGTAGGGGAGGGTAGAGTAGGCAGGAGAGGAAAGGATATTCGTAGCCCCAATCTAAGCCCAGTTGGACGGAGTCGGGGTAGTACAAAGTGATGTATCCAAATGACCCGCTGTGCGAGGACGACGAGGTGCCTGATGATGAGGAGAGGAGAGGGGAGGAGAGGAGGACGAGCCGAGAATGAGGATGAGGAGGGTTTCGCAGAGAGGAGGAGTACGAAGTGAAGAGAAGTGAAGAGGGTTGGTTTAGTATCTAGGTGGTTAGATAACGATCGAAGGCTGCTAGAGACAAAAGAGGTTCAAGTCGAGGAGGATGAAGCATATGTACAAGTTGTTATCTTTTATTTTTTCCGAAAGAGTCTCAACATGTAGAGTAGGTAGGTAGTTTTCAAAGTGAAGTAACCCAAAAAAAAACAAAATAAGATAGATACATCCCTCCCTTCCCTTGTTATGCCGACAGGGAGGTGTCTTATCTTGCCTCTTGCATGCAAAGCAGCAAGGACCCGGGACCCTTCACTTTGACGAGGAAATCGCGGACTCTGGCTGGTTGTGAAGGAAGAAGGACCTTCCCGCCCGCCCTGGATCCGGACGGGCGATGGGTCACGGGAGATGCAGCCCATCTCGCCCATCTCATCCACGATGCCCAAAGCAGCCAAGTTTTACGGGGAACCTTGACGGGATTGTGCAAGGGCTTGCATGGCTGGCATAAGTTATGTCGACATTGCAGATGAGTCAGCCCAGTCCATCTCTATGATTGGTGGAGACCGGCAGCCCCTGAGCGGAGCTGTTCATTCTCCTATTCTGGAGACGCCCAGCTGGTGCAGGCCAAGAGTCCTAAATCGCGGTGGACGTGCAAGTGCAAGTGCACTGCATGTCCAAGTCTATCTACTTCGTGGCTCTTCGTCCCATGACCAGCTTCCACAGCCACAGCTTCCCGTCCGTCTGGCTCCTCGTCAGGCTCTCTCTTTTTTGGTTTGATAGCGCTTAAACTTCATTGCTTTTGGATAGTCTTGACTCCGGGAAGTCATGCCAGCCTTGAGCTAGAGCTACCAGTGCAGTTCGTACTGGATGAAGATCGCTGACGAGGTCTTCTAATCCTCATCTAGATCTAGCATCAAACAGCCTGTGGATTCGCATCCCCATGGTAATTTCATATGTAAAGCTGAGGCGGTGAAGAGCCTGTACCTGTTTCGTGTACCTGGATACCTAATCTCTCTGCATGAAGCCCTGATAGGGGAAACAGGGGGACTATGGGAGTACTCAAACTTGTAATCGACATTCTTAGAGGCCTGATTCTCAAGATCACCGCACACCAACAATCTCTTGAAACAAAGAACATTGGATACCTTCCCGGGAGCTCATCTCCCTGCGAACCAACCTAGCAGTGCTCAAGTGTTGTTTTGATCCGCATATCGCGACGGTGCCTAGCGCCCCTCTACTCAGTTCGTAGCTGCGAACCTAAGCGAATGATCTTCCACACCAATCTCAGCCTCGTCCTCTCCGCAAACCATCACATCTCCCCAACCTCAGCCTCGACATCAGCATCTTGAGATCCAACGACGAGCATCATACTCGAGTGTATGCATCAAGGATGTCCAGTTCTTCGCCAGCAGATACCAAGATGGAGGACATCGCCACGAACCAAAATCAAACACCTCCGCCCATTCCATCCGACGAACCAAAGTACGGAGGCTTTACGAGATTTGAAATTGAGCTCGAGGTACGCTATCCCACCATCCAATTTCAGCCTCGTGTTTCCCTCTGTTGAATTGCCGCTTTCCGGCCTATCATCATCTACCTCTACCTGCCCAGTGTCCAATCATACCATTCTTCTCTCCTCTGCCCACCTCTACTCCTCACTCACCAGCATCAATGCCCCCGTCACCAACACAAACAAACCAAAGCTAACATCCAACGCAACCAAACAGTTCGTACAATCCCTTGCCTCACCCCTCTACCTCAACCACCTCGCCTCCCAGAAATACCTCGAGAACCCGTCCTTCATCGCCTATCTCAGCTACCTCCAATATTGGCAGCACCCTCCCTACACAAAGTTCCTCAACTACCCAGGACCAACGCTCAAGAACCTAGAGTTGTTGCAGCAGGAGAGGTTTAGGACGGATATTCTGAGCCCGGATACGGTTGCTAGGTTATTTGAAGAGGGTGTGAAGAAGTCATTGGAAGGTCCTGGGAGTTAAATGGAATTACACTATGCATAAGTGAATTGAGGTTTTGGGGGAATACTTGTACTTTTGATACCCGGTCACTAGGCGTTGGTGCTTCGCAATGTTATGAAGGCATTGGATGAATTGGTTTTGCATTTTGGCGCCATTGGCATATTTTTGGTGTCTGCAAACCTCTCTCCAACTCTCCTCTCTCCACAGTATCTCTCTGCAGTTCAAATGACCACCATCCTTTCCATACGCCTCGCTAAATCGCATGCAAATAAAGACCAAACTCCCCACCCTATGAAGAGAATTATTCCCCGGCCAGAGCCATCCTTCGAGAAAATAACCAATTCAATTCTCTCTCCACCGATTACCACAAGTCATGCACTATCAAATCATCAGCTCAAATCCTCTGCATCTCGCATCCCCCCCCTCTGCCCCAAAGCACCACCAAACTCACCTTATAAAACCCCGTCATAGGCTCATCCGCACTCCTAATCTGCACCTGATAGAAAGCCGCCTCGTCACCATCACATCCATCCTTCGGACACTGGATCTTCGTCTTATCGGCATCATCCCAAGCCTTCTCCCCACCAAAGACATCCTCGCGCTCCTTGCGCGCGTACATCTTCCGCTCGTAGTAGAGGCCCTCGAGCAGGAACTCGTAGGGGCAGGTCTGGCATTCGAGGCGGTTGACAGTGTCATTGTCGGGGCCGCGGGTGGTGGTTGAGATTGTGAGGACGTTACTGCAGGAGGGGCAGACTTTGGAGAGGGGGTGTTAGTTTGCGCGTTCTTTGACCAAAGACGCATAACGCAATGTCAAGAGGAAGTTGAATAAATGATATACTAACAGAGTAACATCTTGCAAAAGATAAATATGGTCTTGCGTTGCGACGCATTCAAGGTAGCTCTCGGGGCTCTGTACTTTTTTCTCAATCAGTTCATCTCGAGTGCTCCAAAAATAACCCACCATCGGCGAATCTAAACTCCGATGTCAGCCAACCAACCAGAACGGCGCTAAGCCAAATCCCCGTACCTGAAATCAATTCACTTTGGGTTTCAACACAGCCCAGCCCATCCAGCACCAGCGAAGCGCTTTCCAAGCTTGTCTCAAGCCTCACAACACCTCACCAGACTTCTCAATCTCACCGTCATCTACCTCTCCAACCCTCTGCACATCATCTCGAATTCCTAACATCAAAACGAGCAATTCGCGACCAGAAATCCCGCTCTTCCCGAGACTGAGACAACTACGTCAGCCTCGAGGCACGCGCTCTAGCTACGTTTCTATTTATCAAGAAGGACAGTTAGTAGAGGAAAACGAGGAAGGAGAAGATATTAGAGATGGCGAAGGATTTGAGAGCTCATCCTGAACAGGATCAGGAACATGAGGTATGCTACTTATTTCTTGTCCTTTGGATCTCTCACTTTACCCCTCTACCCCACTACATCCACTCGTCTACCCTCCTCCTAACACGTCCTTCCAACTCAACATTCAATATGCATTCTCAATATGTACCATACATTCAACCCTACGCCCTCCACAGTTCAAAACATGCTCAATAATCACATATAAAAGAATCTACAGAATACTAACAACCCTCCCAACAGGGCGCCTCAGTAGGCGAGATCCTCATCGAAGCCGCGCGCCGCAACAACACCGACCTCCTAAAAGAAACCATCGACAGCATCGGCGACGAAGATAAAGTAGCCAAGATCCTGAACGAAACGAAGACCGTGCTGGGGAATTACATCTATCATGAAGCTGCTCTGAGGGGAAACTGTACGTCTACATCCCCTATACCATATACCCCAACCATCAGTCTTCGTCCACATATAAATACTACTACAAAGACCTCGCCGAACTTTTCTTAAATTAAATGCCTAGCTGTATCAATCGTTTAAGATGCTAATGGGTGTGGATCGCAGACGAAATAATCGATATGCTCCTCGACCAACCCGGCTTCGAATGCGACCCCATCTCACGTATTGAGCACGACACCCCCCTCCACTCCGCAATCCGATACCTCAACTCACTCACCGAATCTTCGCCCCTTACACCTGCAATATCCTCCTTCTCCGCCGAGCTAATCGCCATGATGATCGAAGCCGGGTCCGACCCACGACTGCGCAACAAAGCGAACCTGACGCCATACCAGCTGGTCGATCCGCGGAACGAGAAGCTGAGGGCTCAGCTGCAGGATGCGGTTGATGTGGTGCAGAACCAGGGCGATTATATCGAGGTTGAGGAGGGTGGGTTTGAGGAGGAGGAGGAAGGAGATGTGGGGAGTGCGAGCGATTCGGATTTTGATCCCGAGGAGTATAGGAGGGAGATGGAGAGGAGGAAGGGTGGGAAACAGGCGGGTGGGGTTGCGAAGGCGAATGTTATTTGAGTTTGAGTTTGGCATGGACTTCCCAGGGACGGGGCATTTCACGGTCTGGTCAGATGGGCGGGAGGTCGGACGGTCGGCGCAGGAGAGAACGGACGGGTTTTGGATATTGTACGGACCATTTTCTTTTTGTCGTTGCCTTATTTACTTGCATAGCGCGGGCCGTGGTGTCTACACAGAGGATCCTTGGTCAGAAATGAGAAACTAGAGAGGAGTTTTCACTTTACTCGCTGGCTCCCTTCCTTCCTTCCTTACTCCTTAGTTAGACAGCGTTGCCTATTCACGGACAGAAAAGAACAGAAGACATCCGTCAGTCAGTCAGTCAATCGTATCGTTGACCAAAACCCAAAAAAATCTTACCGCCTTCCAACCCCGTGCTACCACACACACTCCTACCGAATCTCACGGATTCAGGCAATTCGCATTCGCATTCACATTCCCATGGTTTCAATTGTGGAGGACTGAATTGATTGATCGATTGACTGACTAGCCATCTCTTTAAGTAGCATAGTTATAGTTGGCTACTTGGTTTCTAACACTTCTAGCACTTTTCTCCATCTCGCTTGCCTTTGTTTATGAGCTTGCTTGAACTCCAACCTCCATCCAACCTCCAACCTCCGAGCTCCGACCTCGCTCCCTTCCTTTACTCTCGCTTGCGCTGTTGACATCACTCCTCTAATGTAATTAACTAGTCTATTGGTGAATTATTCACAGTAAATCGCACACAATAGAGCTATTTCTTCATTCACAATCTTAATCTCATTCTAACAACCAGACAGACAGACAGGCAATCAATCGTCTGAATGTGTACGTGCAATAGGGGTATCGAAAGGTAGTAAAGGTGTCTCGTCTCGTATCATAACTCATACGCGGGTTGGGGTATCTGCGCTCGCGAAAAACAAATGCTCATCCTTCTCCTCTCCTCTTCTCATCTCATTCAATCTTCTCCAGATAGCTCAATCCAAACCATCTCATCCTCCTCTTTCAAAGTCTACACCATTCATCCCTCGTCTACCACAATACAGCCCAAGCAACAACCATAACCAACGCACCCAAACTCAAACTCCTATCCACGCGATTCTCGTCCGCACCACTTGCCGCCTGCTCAATAATAGTGATATTCATACAATCCGCCAGAATACTCTTACTCATCTTGCCCTGCTGGCTGAGAGCCTGCAGCTGGTCTTTGAAGGTAGCGAGGATATTGGTGCTCCTTCCAGGAGGGCAGAAACTGATTTCCCAGCCGCCGCCGGAGGGAATGATAAAGGTGGATGTTTGGTCGTCGAAGGCGAATGAGTAGGCGTCTGGGCAGACGGCTTTGGCTTTTTGGGCGTAGAGGTTTGGCTTGCATACTTTGGGGTCGTTGAAGGAGCCTGCGCAGCAGTCTTCTGCCTTGTTCGTTTTGGAGCAGGCAGAGAGGCAGGGGTCGAAGATAGGGCGTTGGATATTATCGTCTGGGTATGGGTAGACACCGTCACCCGGCTTGGTCGGTTGCTGTTTCTGGAGATCCCAAGGACACCAATCTGCTACCATTGTGTTGGTTTGCTTTCCTTCATATGGAAGAGGAAATGATGAATTGGATGCATTTCCGGAAGTGCCAGAGTCTGCTGGCTCAGCGAGCCATCCTGAAGTTGCAATGCAAGCACAATTTGTCAGATTCGGTGGGATATCTTGGAGTGCTGGGTTGTCTCCTGGAATGTAAATGATCCCGAGGGGGATATTGTAGCCATCTACGAGCGAGATGTCGTAGAAGACTTGATTACCACCAACACCGCCTGCAAGATCAAACTCAGCCAGAGTCACAGGCGTTTCGCCCTACAAACTGTCAGTCATCACCTTGTAAGTATTGAAGATGAACCCACAGTCAAGACACAACTCAGGACTCCAGCACAATCTCCAGTCGTGCAAGCAGCTCCACCACCATTGTTGCCATTCAAATTGCTCGCTCCAGTCCCGAGTTCATTGAAACTGCAATTCGTCCGGCCCCAGATTCTGCCTTGCCAATCCGCGCTGACAGTCAATTCCTTGACTTCTCCAGAGTCAAGTTCGAATCCACCAGTCCCCGGACCAGTGCCTGCCTGTGTGCCAATTCCCGGCCAGATAGTCTGTTCACAATTGTTGCTTATCTTGAGAGGAACTGAACCGTCTCGCTTCACAGGAGGACCAGGTCTAGCAGGTCTTGGTTTGGGATTCGCATTTCTCGCAAAGTACGGATTCGTGGTATATGATAAGGCTGTTGGTACAAGGTTCAAGAACAAGAGAGCTGTGAGGAGAGCCGAGGGATTACGCTCTCGGCGATTGAGTGTTGTAGGGCGCATGTCTATTCGAAATCGCAAAATCGTTTAGGGAAGTGATGTATAGGAATCCAAGAAGTAAGGGCGAATGACTGTATACAAGTATACAATAGAAGGGAATCGAGTCGGCAAGCCCGTCTCCACTATCGACCAAGATCTTAAAGGTAAGGTTATCCAAGATCAGGGCCAGGAGGAGGTCCGCAATAATCCAAGGGTTGGAGGAGAGCTTGCTGGATGTGGCAGCTTCGCGCACAGCCTCGCAGGCCTCGCAACGGTCGAGAAAGTAACTTTCTGTCTGGTCCAACGAGCGTGCGATCAGCCAACATGGGAGACGGCCTGCATCTCCAGTTATGACGTCGAATCGCTTGCTTGGACGGGAGAGGGAACGAGGCGCTGGGATGGACGGTTGGATAGTTCAGAGGTCTGCTGTTGAAGCAAGGCAGGATCCCTGTCGCCCTCAGCCCCCGTCGATCGTCGTAGATACCAGCAAGATAAGGCAGAGGAGAGGATCCAAGGTTGACGAACAAACGAAGGAGAGCCAAGCAGGATGCAAAAGCAGGGAAAGGCGTGCGTGCAGTTGTTGGAAAAAGAGTGTGGATGCCTCGTGGCGTGGATGTTAGGATGGATGGGTAATAGAAAGAATGTTTGGTGTTTCAGGAACGACGACAGGAATCGAGTTGTTTGGCCAGCAATGCAAGTGAAGAGACGATACGAGAAATGGGATGTGAGGTCTGGAAAGCTTGTTCCCACACACCAGGCTGATGACGCAGGTGCGAGGGATACGGGTGACTTCCCATTTCCAATCGCAGAACAGTCCAGTCTCGGCTCCATCCGACTTTGGCAGCACCCAAGTGGAGATGGCAGGAAACAGACAGCGGAAAGGCACGATCCTAGCCTTAACTTGTGGCTGCCGTTGGATCTCGTTCCTGTGCCTCGACTAGGATGATGATATTTTTATTTCGACTACATCTGAGCTTGTTCCGCATCTACCTGCTCTACCTGCTCAAACATATACGGTATATAAACAAGTCCCTGCTCTCAACAACGGAGGCAGGTCGGCGGAAATGCATATACACTAAAGTCATTCAAGTAGTCAAGTATTTTGAACTTACATCATACTGTATCATTACAGACCCATTTCAGTTCTCTATCGCCACCTCCCTCTCTAACAAGAAAGACTTCTTTTGAAATTTCAAGGCTAAACATTGCACAGGGTCTCTACCGACCCATTAACTTATTTAAAGAATCGCCAAAAGCCAACGACATGTAATCCACGCCTGTCCATTTCGTATCCCACATCTCCCCCGCTCTGCTATCATTTCCCAATAACTTGGAAATATTCCAACAAGCATCTGTTCTCCGAAGGCAAGAAAGAAATTCGTCTATATCCGTGGTATCTCTTTTTGAAAATTTGCCATCCATCACTTGAATCTCGATGTGCAGCGTCCCATCACCTCACCCTGGCAGACCAACTCGGCATTGAACTCGGATCCATCCAGTGTGAGATAGATGTCGAAGTATACACGATAGAAGGTTCCTTGTGGGGTATCCATCCTCTCGAAGTCCTTCTCAAGATTTTTCCGGGAGAGATCCGAAGTGAGTGTAACGACCTCCTTAACCCCTGTATATTTATTAGAAGGGCTGGACTGAATCAGTAGAAGGGCTAGACTTACGGGGATCTTTGGTGTATTCGGGGCAGATATCATCATCGCAAGCATACAAAATATCCTCGTACATTAGAGTGGCACCGGGAGCAACTTGTCTGAAAAAGGAAACCTTCACAGGCTCTCCAATCTTGACTCTCTGTCCCTTCTGCACGAAAATTTGTCGCGTGAACTTGCATCGGTCTTTGCCATCCAAAGATGGAACTCTGTACGCTTCTGGGTGGTGTCCCTCCTTGAATGGTTGGAGAGTGGCCATCAGGTAATGGCGACGGGCTACACGAGATGTGACGACTCGCTCAGTGATACCAGCAGTAACAGCACCCTTGACGATGGCAGCAACGGAATCCATGGGTCTGACAACCTTGGCTTGAAACTGAGGTGGTACATGTAGCTTGATCTGTTGGAAGAGATACTCGGAAGCGCCAAATCCACCAACAACCAGAACGTTTTGAAGTGTTCTGTTCTGTGCTTGAATGGCGATGATTTGGTTCCGTACCAACTCCAAAATTCGGTTTACCACAGGCTCGAAACATTGCAGAATCTCCTCGTTGGTGAAAGTCATGTAACCTTCCTCGATACCTGCCTCAGGGAACTCTGCTTCGATACCAACATCCACAGCCCACTTCTGGTTGTTATTCCGGAAATCGGCCTTGATTCTGTTCTCAAAATCCATGATGCACTTTGCGTAAACTCTTCCAGCTGTTTTTGACCCATCTGGAAGCTTCATCTTTCGGATCTTGGTTCGGAGGATATTGCTGAAATTTCGGTTCAGTGCTGTTGACCCGCAAGAATCACCAGAACCTGCTGTACACTCGGAAACTGTGAAAGGGGACTCCTCTTCGACTTCGTAGGCGATTAAATCGACTGTTCCGCCACCACAATCCACGATGAGCACAGCATCGTGAACCTTCAGGTTCAACAGTCCAGCTTTTGAACAGAACAACGCAGCTGCTTCTGGCTCGGTGATGAGGGTCAGTCTGTTGTCATTCTCATCACGAAGGAAACCAGCTTGAATCGCAGCAGCTCGGGTCGCGGCCTTTCCAGCATCGTTCCAGATAGCTGGTACTGTGAGGTAGTATCTGATATTCCGCTCTTCTCTGTTGAACACTTCTCCCAATGTTTTCTGCAACTGACTCCGCATCGCCTGTCGAAGCTTGAAGAGGTAATCAGCCGCCACATCGATTTCAGACTTCCCAGGAGGAAGGGGTGGAAGGTTGATAGGATCGATATATGTATTCCCGGAAAGCATAAGTTGAAGTTTGAACCATTCGACCTTCTGCACACCTGGCTTTGGGTATCCGGTTGGCGCCAGCGCATCAGCAATATCAGGTCCCCAGCCCACAACCTTCTGGTATTGATCGTAGTATAATACGGTCGGAATCTAAATTTGTCAGCCTGTGAAATATCAGTTTTGACCTGACTTGGCATACCTTCTGCTTAGTATATGATCCAGCTCCTGGCCATTCTGTAATGATGTCTTCCTTTGCTTCTGTGTTCGTAGCAAATGCGAACGCAACACCGGAGAAAGTAGTTCCCTGTAAGCGCAAGTGTTAATTAGAGTCAAATAAACCAGTTCCTCCAGACTTACAAAGTCAATACCAACGATTAGCTGCGCCTTACTGCGTCCAGCTCCCTCAACCTCAACAGCATTGTTCCTGTTTGCATACTGTGCTGCAGCAACACTGTTACCCCCCACAGGAAGTGGAGCCCCGTACTGCGGTGGTCCGTACCCTGGAGGTCCGCCTGCTGCCGGGGGCGCTCCCATACCGCCAGCGGGGTGACCAGGAGGATAGCCACCTGTAGCAGCAGTATTGATCGGAGGAGGGCCTCCCATTACCTGCGACGGCGGTGTTCGAGGATTCCCCGCCATAGGGCTCTGTGTGCGACCGGCGGCAGCTGGAGCTGGAGCATAGTTGTTTGTATAGCTAGGTGGTCGCCCACCAGCACCGTTATGATTCATTGGGAGGCTGGTCGTTGAGGAGGTTGTCGAGGTAGAAATGGGACGAAGCTGTGGCGCCGAGGACGAGGTGGGGGGGTTCTGTGCGATGGTCGGGACGTTGGCGCTCGATTTGCGTTTGGAGCCGAATCCCAGGCCTTTAAATCGGGAGTTCATAGAACTCATGTGGTCGAGGAGGTGTAATCAATGCGAGGGAAAGGAAAGGAGGAAAGAAAGGAAGATCGAGGAGGGGCGTGGGGAGGGGTGAGGTTCGTGTTCGCGTCGTTGCTGTCAGCCAACCTCAAACTAGCGAGTCCACTGAACTGAGGCTGAGCTCCTCTTGTCTTTTTGCTTCCTGAAGTCCTGGAGGGGAGGGGGACGGGGGGGAGGGGCGTTCCCTGGGTCGTCCTTGCGCGGAAGGGTTACGAAGAAGTGGCTGCGCGCATCAGTCTGCAGGAATAATATATCGAGCAGAGCAACGGGCGAATACGGCGCCGGGATGGGTTGCGAGAGGGCTCGGCTTGTGCTGAGTTTGGGTACTGTGCGGTAGATGGTGGAGAGGATAAAAGGCAATGGAAGAGAGGAGGGAGAGGTGAGGTGAAGTGAGGTGAGGTGGTTGAGGGCGGCACGGAAGAGAGATAGCTCGTGAGTGAGCTGGAGCTGAAAGGCAGGTCGGTTGGTTGGTGGGAGGAGGGATGGTTGGGTTGGGGAGGAGGGATCCTTCTCGCTTTGTTCCAGATGCAGCTGCTGGCGGTGGGCTGTGGTGGAAGGAAGGACGCCACGCCGGTCGAACAAGTACAATTAAATGCCAGTTCAATTGAGTCCTGTAATTGAAAACGAGTGATGCATGTGTTACAAAGTACAAGCTTCAGTCAGGACGTTGACGAAGTTAGAAGAGAGAGAGGGGGGAGGGAGGGAGGGAGGGAGGGAGGGAGGGAGAGCAAGCGGTGGAGAGAAGGACGACGGACGGACAAGAACATCAGGACTCTGCAGGCCGCTGGCGCATTGCACTTGACATCAATTGGTGCTACAACTCTACAGTTACTGGCGTCACGGCGTGGCGGCCATCCGATTTCAACTTGCTCAGCCTCACAACTACAGCTCGTTTTGCTCTTGGCTTGGCCCCGCAGTCAGGCTGTCCATGGAGGATTTTTTTTTAAAAGCAAGTCTGCCTTACAGAGTGAGACGAGACAGGAATGAGAATGAGCAGGACAGGAATCAAGTAAGTGAGTGAGATGTTTCCAAAGGAAGGATTATCAATAAATTCAGTAGTGTCAGTAATTGCTGCCCAGCCCAGCTCACCACAGCAGAAGCCAAAGAAAGGGAGTCCTGAAAAGTCCTGCCACGCAGATGTTGCTTCTTCAGCCCCCAAGTACGGAAGCGCTGTCTGATTGGATGGCATCTTGGCTAGAACCCTGCTGCCTCTTGGCGCATTTGAGGTTATTCACATTCCTTGTTGGGTGCTTTCGCGTTTGAAATCTGTTTGCGGCCAAGTAAAGCTTCGTCTTTTCGTCTATGTTTCTATATTTCTAGGTGGGGAAATCATTCACACTGGATTGGCCATAGTCATTGGTTTTCAGACTGCATATAGGGCCCGCATGAGAAGAGATGGCGGGATTCAGGAGCTATGTGCTGCAGTACGTTTAGTTGAGCTTGAGTTACGGTGTACTTGCTTCTTGAACTTTTATCTGGGAGAAATCTAGCTAAGTGGTTGTGGGAGAAGAAGTCCCAATATGATCTCACAGTGAACCATCAAGCATATACATTTTTTTCTTCATATAGCAAATGTGCATACCAGGTACTATTCAGTATTGTTGTTGATCAATGGTGTACTGTACGATCAGCTGAGAAGTGTCACCCAACAAGGTCCAGCTCTCTCCGCAGAGTACAGTCTGGTCTGACCGGAAACCCATGACTTGATGTAGCTTTGTACAGCTGGTCCCAAAGAAGCTTCACGGTTCCCCGCAGACTCGGTATCGGGAGCTTAAATAACATTCAGTCCCGAATGTCTCACACATGGCTAGGTACGTGCAGAACTTTGCACGAACTGCATGGCGTCGACATCACTATGTCTCTCAACTAATGTGCAGCCAGGTCAGCTTGATCGGGTGGTGATCATGCCACCTCTTCTTTCTCTTCCAAGAATATCCTGTAAGATACAAATTGTTTGCAGAGAAAACTTTTCAGACAAGTATTTCAATCAGATGAAATCAGGTGGGAAGCTATTCCCGGACCTCTCGCCTTCTTTTCAAAACTGGGGAAAAGAAGAGGCTGGCTGGCTGGTCTGGAAACACAGATCTGACACTACCGTCGGATTGCCGCAAGGAGCTAATCTGGCCTTTGAACTTAAGATCTCACAATCCCTTCGGGCAATGGTGTGGTCGTCTTCTTCTCATCAGAAAGGATATATCCATCCAGCTCTCAGCCACCAATCACATTCCACTCTTCAACCTCCGGTGAAGTCGGTCATCATCAACAGTGTCAAATTGTCGTCGGCCCCTCGAAACACCGGGTCCAGCACACTATCGCCTGTTCCGTCATTAGTGGAGCTTCAACAGCTTCCATCCAACAGCTAACCCTAAATCTCGCCATTGTCACAATTGGGCCGAGATTCTGCAGAACATCTGTACAGTACGGGTACCCATCGGCCATCGACCATCGACCATCTAATCCAGATCCAGACCTTGAACTGCTGCACCGCATATGAGGTGCAGGTGCATGCCAATTACTTAGGCTCTGAAGAATCGGGCCTCCCTGACGACAGCGGCGCCGAGGACTAGAGGGACGAGTAGGTCCAGAGGAGCAGACGACCATCGGCCATCACCAGATTGATTGACTTTTGATCCCACCACCACCGCTGCGGACAGTTTCCCCTCCTTTCCCACCCCTCTGATGTGCCAGGACGGGCAAGCCATAGGACCAATTGGCGCCCCATCAGTCGACCCAACCAACCTTGAACCATACTCTGCTGCTGCTACTGCTGCTGCCAGCTGCTGTCATTCGTCTCCTTGCCCCGGCGTGCTCCTCCCTCGCAGATTCCTGGAGTTGTACGGCATTCCGGCCCTTCTCACGGCTCTCAGCGAATGAAGCGTGACGCTTGATCTGCTCGTCTGCCCCTCCTTCCATCCCGTCCATTTTGCTGCCCCGCCAAATCCGCCAACTTTGGCTTGACAACTCCACAACCTCACAACGTCGTCCTTAAGAACTCGAAGGGCCCCCTTGCCCAGCCCTTCTTCTTCGAATCCGAGATCTTCTTCCCCTAAACTTCCTCGTTCACATTCACTCCCACCTACAATTCATACACCCATTCCTTACAAACCCCATAAAGTCTCGAGTCGAAACCCCATCAGCCTCGTGCACTTCGCTTCCTTCGCCTTACTTGCAATTGTTCTGGTACGCTACTCCGTTCCATGACATGGCTGTGCTTGAAAACTGACGCCATTCTCTGCTGCAGATTGTCCAATTCATTTTCGCGGACACCCGACCAGGCTACTTGAGAAGCGTACCCTTCTTCCCGACACCATACTCTCCCCCCGCCAACGTCGAAAAAGGAACCTGCGAACCCCCCACACCCTTTCCTGTTGAACCGCTTGTCTCGAAACCACACACAATGGCTCTCCAAGCTGCGACTAAGAAGGTGGTCGAGGAGTTTACTCTGCCAAATGAGCAACTGCAGGAGATCGTGAAGGAGTTCATCCTGGAACTGAGTACGTCATAGGAGTTTATACTGGAAGGGAATGTATTTCTGACCATGATTTAGATGAGGGATTGGAAAAGAATGGCAGTACCATGAGCCAGATCCCAACGTACGTCACGGCAGTACCAGATGGAACAGAAAAGGTAGGCAGGTTACATACATTTGCTTGTTTGCGAACTAACAATATCTAGGGCCTCTACATGGCTGTTGACCTTGGAGGAACTAACTTCCGAGTTTGCTCAATCCAGCTGAATGGTGACACCACGTTCAACCTTGTACAATCAAAAGTAGCTGTTCCACCCGAGCTCATGCGAGCCAAAACTGCACAAGAGCTCTTTGCTTTCTTGGCAAAACAGATTGAACTATTCCTTAAGACCCACCACAACGATCAATTCCAGCGTCACATTCGAAGACGTCCTACCGTTAGCACACCAGAAGGATGGCGTCCACAGGAAGTCTTCAGACTAGGTTTTACTTTCAGTTTCCCAATCAACCAGGTGGGTATCAACAGCGGGAATCTCATGAGATGGACAAAGGGCTTTGATATTCCTGATGCGGTGGGGAAGGATGTTTGTGATCTGTTGCAGAAGGAAATTGATGCTCTCAACCTTCCTGTTAAAGTGGCTGCCTTAGTAAACGACACTGTAGGGACGCTGATGGCTCGTTCATATGCTTCTCCAGGGAAGACCGGAACCTTGCTTGGAGCAATTTTCGGTACTGGTACCAATGGTGCGTATGTTGAGAAACTTTCCAAGATCACTAAGCCTATGGAAGGCGATTTCGACAAGACAACCGGGGACATGGTTGTGAACACCGAATGGGGCTCCTTTGATAACGGGCTGAAGACTCTTCCAAACACCCGTTACGACGTACAGCTGGATGAAGAAAGCATCAACCCAGGGATTCAAATGTTCGAAAAGCGAATCTCGGGTATGTTCTTAGGTGAACTTCTTCGTCTCGCTCTCGTTTCGATGGGAAAGGACCCTGCAATTCCTCTTTTCCGCGACGACAACTCCTCCCAAAACGATTACCACTCCACGGCATCAATTGAAGAGAACTCACCGCTGCACACCAAGAATGCTGTTGACAGCAGTATCCTCTCCTTTTCCGAGGCTGACGAGAGTGATGGACTCCGCGCCGTTCGACAGGCCATCTACAAGAACCTGGGAGTATCCGCAGCCAGTATCGAGGATGCTCAAGCCGTCAAGCAAATTTCCCATGCCATTGGACTCCGGGCTGCACGTCTGGCAGGTGCTGCCATCGGAGCAATTGTCATCCATACAGGGCGCTTGAACCCAGGTGCGTCCTCGCCTTCCGGTCCCAAGTCCACTGCGGCCATCGTCCAAGATGTCAAGAACCTCAAATTATCCGAAGCCGCTTCTGCCACTGCCAACAAGCTCGCTGATACTGCAGGTCTCGCCGTGAACGAGGATGAGATTGTAGATATCGGTGTTGACGGCAGTCTTGTGGAGTTCTACCCCGGGTTCATGGACTCGATGCGCGAGGCTCTCCGCTCCATGCCAGAGATCGGTGCAGCTGGCGAGAGGAGGATTCGAATCGGTATCGCCCACGATGGGTCTGGTGTCGGAGCCGCTCTCATTGCTCTCGTGGCTGCAAAGATCGAAGCAGCTAACGACCCGGATCAGATGGAGGACGCGAAGAGGAAGCTGAGGAATGTAAAGGAGGATCAGGATAAACCAGCTGTTGAGTTGGCCTAAGCTTGAATGCGAAACAGATGTCGCAGATGTGGAAGCTGACCTAACAAAATACCCTCATGTTGATGGATGTTCTATAGTGTGAGGGATTGGTCTGATGGACAAATGAACGAATGGAATGAAATGCATGATGAGGGTGCGAATGCAGATGTGGAATGTTTTGTTATATATAGGAGTTAGGAAATGCAAATGCTCACCTTGAACGAATGGAACAAGAGTGACCTGCTTGATGCTTCCTTCTGTTCTCCTTCTCTCTCTCAATCCTGCTGATCTGCTCTACGCGTATTGAATCTTCTCCCTACTCGAGCACAGGATCCATGATTCGGGACACTCTGGCTCGTTCCCCATCCTAATTACCCATAGAAATATATCGATCCCCCCCACCAAACAACCTAGAACAACTCAACTCGACCCAGTCTAGCTTAGCTCTGAATCCACCCAACCGCGCCTCTAACGCTGTGATATGATTGAACGAGCGACGAAGCATCATGCAAGGAAAGAAAGAGGGAGACAGACCATCAAAGAAAAAGGACTTTTTTTGTTGCACGCCGTCAGAAAAGAGCCGTATCGACTTTCCCTTTTTCCATGCGCGGACGACGCCCAGGACCCATGCGCTTGGGTGGTTGAGGGGGCGGAGGGAAAGCGCAGCCGGGTTCGCGGGCAGGGCGGCACGAAGCGAGGGTGTTTTAGCTGGGGGTGTTTGGGAGTCAAAGGGGGGGGGCAAAAGGGAGGGAAGGTCGACGCGAAGGGCTGAGGGAGATGGGGTTTTGGGATGTCGATGGTTGGGGGGGAGATTCATGGATAGGGGACGGGGAGGGAGAGGGGGGAGGGTATTTTGGGAATTCTGGGTTTTGGAAGAGGGGGGAGATCGGATGGTTTGGCCTGGGTAGGGGTTGCATGGTGAGAGGGGAGGGAGGAATGGGAAGGTTTATGCGAGTTCGTTGATGAGCTGTTCAAGGCATAATAAGTCAACGTGGTCTGGGTTCTGAGTTAGCGGGTGGGATTACGAGTGGTGAGGTATAAATCGTTACAGTTTCTTGTTGGTGGATGGGCTTTTCACTATATGCAGGTGATCAACGGGCGGTTTGGAACTGATGCATGGAGTGATGTGATGGGTTTGACTCGATTCAGATCAGTTCCGGATTTTGCAATCTCTTTTTCTATTCCATCCTTCTGTTTGAAGTGGAGAATGAAGTTAAACGCTGTGGAGGGAGTTCTGCTCGGAGGTTTATGAGCTGTTGGATTTTGACAGCAGAGGAAAAAATGGCAAGCATTCTGGAATTGACGACGGTTGGTCCGTTTTACCACTGTTCTTACAGCCACGAGGTACGTACCTTAGACATCTGCTTTACATGCCCATTAGACACTCCGTTATCTTGGGTACTGGAACAAACCTTCTTCCCCATCGCACTTCTGCACCAAGCACCACCACCACAGAAGGACACTATCGGATGCGCTCAATTCGCTTGGTGCGATTGGGGGTTTAAATAGGTTTGGGTGAAGTATTTAGACTGTATTTTGAGGTTCGAAAAGCTTCTTCGGTTGAACTCAAACGTAGATTATTGACTGTGTAGGTTGAGTGCCTACACGATTCAATAGTCTATGTTTCTGAGGTCCTGTAGTGAATCTTCACTGCACAATGTTCACTCATGTAGCATCGTGCTGTCTCACTCTGTGGATACTCGTCACAAACTTCACTAGCTTGAGAGAGATGGAGCAATGAACTGTCCGACGTGTATCTGTCCGCTATGCTGTTGAAGTTCTGGGGAACTGTACTGCATACGTAGATATCACTCGACTTGAGAAACGTAGCCTCAATATAGAGGACAGGCTGGCGAAGGCCAATTTTATGTGTGACGTTCCATCGTGGCGTATGCGGTTGGGTGACATAGGTTAAGAGCACACTTCGTATTGGGGGCATGATCTGAAGAGGGATACCATGCTATAAAAACGGGATATCTCTTCTGACAAGGGTAGTTGAAAGATGCAAGTTGACAATCAATCTGAGAACGGTAGCGATAATCAGGCCGTTGATCGTGTACGACTTGAGACCTGGCAGTACCTTCAAGCTTCAAGGTATCTTTTCTTGAATACTATCCCATTCGGATTCTTCCTCAGATTGTTCTTGAATCTTTGAAGCTCCAAAGGTTCTCTGAAGAAACGGCCTGCTAACAGGACTAGGGGATGGAATCCTGTATGATGTGAAACAGATGTCTCTCATTTGCAGATCAGGCTTCTCTATCTCCACCCTCCCCGCTCCAACCTTGGTTTGTGAGATCGACTTCGCTCAACAGCTGTCTTCGCTCTTCCGCTCAAAGAGTAAGGTATTTTAATTCTATTCAACGTAGCGTTTAAAACATCCCGCTCTTCTGTACAAATCAATAGTTCCTGTTTTAAGGTTTTCACTAAATCATTTAGGATGATCACGAAAGCGCATCTTCAGATGGGTGTTTTCTTGTTGAGGTCCGAGAAGAGCAGTGATATATGATCATCCCCTTGGGAAGGAGACAAATGCGCTAGTGCCCCCGAAAAGAGGCTAGAACCTCGAAGGAAGATTGGTGGAGATGTTGATGGGATGTTAGCTCCTTAAAACGGAGAGTATTGACAGCAAAGTGCAGCATGATGATCATCATGCTTGCAAATAAAGTTTTTTGACTTTTTGACTTTTGCATTTCTAACAGTGCCTGCATTCTGTCATGCAAAATGTTCGGCATGATTCTCAGACATATTCTTGGCACATTCTCCTCTCCTAGAATGAATGCAGAGGAGGCTCTCAAAATGTTGCTATTTCCCGGTCATAGATAAATAAAACTGATTCAGGCATCTCTTGGCACATGCTTCTCCTTACGCCTCTCTTTCAAGCTAAGTCCACACATTCCTCTAGCTAGATTTCCGTCACCTGAGGTAACGCAGAAGAAGAGGAAGAATGCCATTTCCAAAGATTTTCGGTGTGAACAAATCTATCTCTGGTTGGTGTAGGAATCACACGGACTTCAATTCACTGTACCGTGTGCTTGTTTATTTATCCCAAGGTTGATGAAGGAAATATTACCAGTCCTCATCGCAAGTAGAAAATTCACTGAAGATATGCATACGAGTCTTCTACAATGTTCAAGTTGGAGGACTTAACCTTGATAATAATTACATAAGTCTATGAAGCACACAAGCATTTGGCTCACAGGACGGCTTTTGCTTTTTGGCCCGATTTGGAATGCTTCTCTATCCCCTTTGCCAAAAATCAGCCACCGAGTACAGCCAAGCCATTCCTTCTCTCCACCTCACTTTCGTAACTCTGTTCTACACATTCTCAGCATATCTCACAGCTTGTGTAGCAACATGAACTTGAAAGTAAACACTACAACAGTGCAAAATTATCCACTATAAGATGACGCCAATTAGGCCCCAGAGCGATGACTTACGCATCAACACTCTCCTCAATCATGAAGAGGACTTTCATTATTCTAAGCTTCGGGCTCTTTGCTACAAACACTATCTTCGCTGCTACTTGCTCTAACGGAGCAGAATGTATGGTCGGTATGGATCCCTGTGCTGATGGCTCGACGTGCACCGAGGCCGAAGCTCCTGTTGCAGCATCCAGTATCATGCAGGAGACTCCAGCAGAGGCAACGGCACAAGCACCTTCCCCTGAGGAAGAACCACCAATTGCTACCGAAGAAGCTCCAGTCCCCACCGAAGCGGCAGCATTGCCATCAACTACCCCTGACGCAATTTCTACATCCTCGTTAGGGGTGTCCGTATCCGGCACAGAATCTGGTGTACTTCCCGAAGAGACAACATCAACTGAAGACAAGTCAGCCGAGCAAGGCGTGAGCAGCCACCAATATCAAATCTCACACTGTACACTGCTGACATATTCAGTTCCCACCAATTCAACTCACCCAAGAAGAAGCAATCGATGCCACAGCATTCGAGCTCGAGACAGCAGTCGAGTCCTTCCTGGCTGCGTCAAAGCTACGAAAACGAGCCGTCCCAGCAAGCGATGTATCCGAAGACAATGAGCCAGCTCCAATCGTTCTTCCCTCCTGCCCGGATATAACACCCAACACGAAGCGAGGACTTTCGACAGCATTTTCGGAAAACGACCAAAAAAGCCTACCTTTGCTTGCACACCTGGAAGCCTTACCATACAGGTACATATCCACTATGTGGCTAATGGATACTTCCTCACGTTCCCCATTGTCCTTGGAGCACGAATCAACAAGCAGGTACGAATTTCCCTTTCTGTAAAACAAACCTTATTGATGCTATTTCAGATGGAATATCTGCAATCGATGGTCTCCAATTACGGTATAACTCTCCAGTATTCCGGAACACCAAACTTGATTATTAACAAAAGGTTCACTGACAATCACGAGCTCGTCGACGGTGACGTTCTTGAAGACACCTCCTCCAGTGGCAAATTCCAACATGACTTCATGAGGCAGTCTCGGGTAAAGGTCCAGATATTCTCAACATTTGGATCGTAAACATGATCAAAGATTACAAAGCTGTAAGTGAACTCGCAACCTGACCCACCTTGGAGTTACCGAATATTACACCTGCTAATTCCTTTCAAGTACTCGTTCTATCCGGGATGGAAGGTATTTGACTTCGACGGCATCGTGATCAGAACAGGTGCGCTTCCTAAAATCGGTTCGGAAGTTGATCGTGAAGCCGAGATTGTTGGTAGGGGTGATGCCCAGGGAGGTGTGATGGTTCAGTCTTTTGGTCACGTAAGTCAATTCGATTTGGTTGGTCAATAGGGAGCAACGACTAATTTAGAGAATCTAAGTGGATGGGTCTCCAAAAGATCTTCGGCGTCGACAATTGTGGTGCTGGTGATGGTATCGCCGATACAAATACCTACTCCAATCAATACCCAGCCAGCTACTCTTGCAACCAGATTCTCTGCGGGACTAAGAAGTCGTTCTTTGTGCGAAACTGGATGAGTGTAAGTCTGTGTTTGTATAACGAGAGTTATTACTAACAATTAATAGTACTCCAAATGCAAAGGCACCGACCGTGATGGCTCGGACTGGTACAACAGTTTCACGGTAGGGCAAAAGTCCGTCATGTATGCCCAATTCCTCACCTTTCGTCGCGGTCTACGCTGCGGAGCAACACTCAAAAGCAAAACTAAGCGTCTAGAAATCGAGTCTCGGGACGTACAAAAGCGAGCAGAAGACAAAGCGAACCTTGTCGCAGAGTTTCTGCTCAACAACTGCTCCCAAGCGATCCAGGACGTTTTTGAAGAGGAGAGTATCCCACTTGCGAAAGAAGTGCTGCAGAGTTATAGTACGGCGGCCAGTAGCATGCAGGCCAACCCTACAGCGAAGAATGACGACCCTGCGAGACCGAGGCCGGCGACAAAGACACCTGTTACTGCGACGCCGAACCCGACGGCGAGTTCGAACGCTAATCCTACTTCTGCTTCTTCCCCTTCGCCGACGAAGAAGAAGAATGATGCTGTGGGACATTTGGGGGCTTTCAATATCTGGCATTATGTCGCTCCTGGGTTCATGATATTGTTGGACTCCATGGCGTTTTGGTTGTGAACTTGGGATCTTCACATGATTCATTCTTGATAGCACTCGTTTGATATTGGCGAAGTCAATTTTAGTCTTACAATAATACTATTAATAAATCAATTCCCATCCCACAAGAAGCTTAATATCCTATATCTACATTGTTTTCTGCAACCTTCACCGTTCTGATATCATCGCCAGCCCATCTCCTCCTCGATATGAGTGCAGATATGAAAGTGAGCTCAAATCAACCTCGCTTCCGAGAACAAAGAACTTTGCAATTCACCTTTCCGATTCACAAAGACGCAGCCAATCAAATAATTTGCAGTAAAGTACTAGTGCCGTGTAGAATCTTTTTGTTGCACGTCGCAAGCTTGTTTACTTCTGAATGCGAGCTTGCCGACCGTCTCCCTCTCAGGAAGTCTCGCCTAGCTCCTCCCTCATCTTGACTTCATCTTGTCGAGATCTATACATATGATGAGTGCTACCGGATTTGCACTGAAGCCAAGCATATCTATTAAAACCATGAGAACTTGATCATTTGCTGTATGAGATGGAAGATGAACATACATGTTTGAAGTGAAGAGGGTAGTACACAATCTTACAAATGGCTTCTTCGGTTCGCCATTGATGTTGGGGGGAAATTGCAGGGAAATTTGGTCCAGAACACCACGTTTTCATATTGCGAGACTCTTTAGTATTTTCTCCATACGATCTTTTGCTTGTCCTTCCGTCCTCCCATCAATCATTTGCCGGTAGTGACTTCGTGGAATAGGCAGCACGGGGTCTTTGAGATATCGATTCAAAGAGTCGGCTATTCTCTGGGGTGCGGAAGTCATTTGTGGATATTGAGAGGTAGCTGTCTTTAAGTCTTGATTGTTGGATTTGGTAGGTGTCCCCGCGTCGTCTGATAGAGGGAAAAGTTGTGGTTGCATTATGGTGGGTATGGCCTGGCTTGATGTGAAAATCAACGAACGAGTCGTGGGTGAGAGGAGCGAATTACTTACCTAGTAGAAGAAGACCCCGATTGAGCCTTTGTAGAAGAAGAAGAAGTTCGACACATGGTATCTGCTTTTTTGGCTTGATAGAGACAAGGACGAGACGATGTATGTCTTCAAATGTGGGTAAAGGTCACGTGCCGTTATCTTGTAAGGAAATTAAATTCTTCCCAACTCGAACTTCAAATACCTGAAAATGTGTCCAGACTTTATAGCTTTAGCTGGACAAGTAAATGGCAGTTTGCAGATGCAAATGCGCATTTGCAATGCTGCAATTCGTGCCTTTCTAGAGAATCGTGACTTGCAAGAGTGGATCCGCACCAAAAATCTCGAATCCTAGTGGAAGCCAAAACAAACGACGCCAGAACTTCTTCTTCATCAGCCTGACTGCTCCTTCATCGCAGCTTCAATTTCTGTACCGAGAATTCCGCATCCGGGCGATTGTTGAGCCAAGGTATATACAAATACGGCTGGCAAGTGTGTGCATTGCCGATGTCCTGGAGCTTTCCATTGTGTCAAGTCATTGTTTCGTCCAGTTCTCACACCTGTCTCAAGCCAAAATCCTCTTTCGTGGGGGGTGCTTATTGCCACTCAGCTCAGAACAGCCCGTTCAACCCAGTGGAAGAATGGCGGCTGTCATTACAGCTCTCTTCAACACGCGCTCTCGCTCGTAACGAAGAAGGCTGTTGTGCACCAGTGCAGATCCCTGCTGGGACGACGATGCAAGCTTGCAAAGTGGCTGACAACCCATGTCTCTCTCACCGAACGGCAAGCTCCCACCATCCACTTGTTCATGTTGTCTTTGAAAGTTAAACAAGAGACCAGCAGTGCGCTCTCGGACTCTACTTGTTGGCCTGTTCTGGACCTGTCAAAACAGCTCCCTGTCGGCGTGGTGACCTTTTTACGAACTTTCCTGTTTGCACGAGGTAGACGAGGTTTTCCTGATATGAATTACAATCGTTTCCTCCGTACTGTTGTTATTGCTTCCTTCCATTTCCTATGAATGTTGAGAAGACATTAGGAGTTTGATGGTTTTCATTCTTGATTATTGGCCGTCTATCCTTGTTCTGCGTTGGTGCTAGACGTCAACATACTCGAAAGCTTCTCAATATTGGGTGGAGGGAGTGCTGCAGCTGGGGCGTTGGTGCGGGAATCCTTCCATCACTCCTTCTAGAAGCCGGGATGAGGTGTGTGCGAATGGACAGGCGGCAGGGCGTAGCACCCCCTGCTCCCCGCTGGTTCTTATCCGCCACTGTTTCTGTGCTCGGTCGTCTCTCCCTGGGTACCTACACTATGGTCTTCGCGCTTGTTGACAGTACTCGGGTTTCTTCCTCTTAAATCTCCAACGTCTCATCACTCATGAATTTACGAACTTCAACGGTGTACATTTGACAGCCCCAAACTCGAAATTTGTCGCTAAATTGTTGCCTTGTCAGCCGCACCTTAAGGCTGTACGCCCCGCCATCCCAACTCGCCTTTTCCATCCATCCCGGGTCAACTTTGTCGAGGATCACCGTCAAGCTGCTTCCGCGTGCCCATCGTTTTCTCAGTCCTGTCCTCAAAGAACTGTCATTTTCTCACGCAACCGTCGAACCATCCTGCGACAGTATGAACGCTGCTGGAGCAGCTTAAGACTCAGACTGGCGCGACTTAGGCACCCAACGCGATCCCTCAATTGCCTCACATTCATGTTGGAAGAGCTAGGCCAGACACAATGTCGAACATAAGACAGCAGAAGTGGGACTGGTCGTCCCATCTACCACGAATGATGGAGCTTTACAATACCCAAATGTCAATTCCCGACATTCACAAGGCTATTCAGTGTGACAGGTTTGAGCCATGGTAAAGCCTGCTGCCCGTGTTAACTCAATGGAGGCTAATTACATACCAAGCCAGCGATCTGTGTATCTGAAATTCAAACAATTGGGCTATCCAACCGATCCTGTCGGCCGTACAAAATTTCTCGATGCGCAACTCTCTTCTAATCTCCCAGCAAAGGTCGACTTACCATCCACATGGATGGAGCCTCTATCACCACCCTTCGATGCAAATCAATTCGCAGGGAGTACGCTACACTCCCCCTTCCACAGTTCTACGTTTGGAGAGCCGACAATGCCTTGGGGCCACGGATTCGATATTGGGACGCCTGGCTCTGAACACATGTTCGACACAAGGGATATTCTTGGTGCAGCACAATTCACACCAGGGCAGGTGTTGTCGGACAATGGCTTCGGGGGTACGACTGAAGGTGTTCCTATATCGAAGTCAGATTTGGACCCTGGAATGGTGTTTCCCTCTTGGCTTTCCAATGGCAATGATTTCGAACCATCCAGCAACACCGATCATACATACCAATATCGTGACCACAGTATGGAACTCCAAGGTGCCTCGTATTTCGGTATAGACACAGATGTTGATATTGCAAGTTCTGTGCATGAGCCGGCCTCTATGCATCATTTGCAAGCTCTTAGTCCTAGCTCCGACTGTTCTAAGATCAATGCAGCACAATCTCGGCCAATGTCTCCAAATCCTTCATTGATGGACCTCGATACTGGCTCGCTACCTTTTCAATTTTCTGCCGCAAGCTCATCATCTTCCAATTCTGTCGTCAAGCTCCCATTCCAAAAACTCATCGGTGCATCTAATACAGGTGCACGCAACAAGATCCGGTCATTATTCCGACCCAAATCCAGCCCTTCGATCCGTGGTCGAAAACGATACGCCGTCTCACAATTCACCAACTCAACGGAAGACTCTGGCTACGCAAGTGGACACGCCTCATCGTTGACCTTGGAAGAAGTTCGATGGATTAATTCACAGTCCCTGGACGAATTCAACGGGCTCTATCGTGTGGCTTGCCAGGTCCTACACGAGCCTCATAGCAAGGCTTTGTACAAGGACATCCCGACTTGTAATTTGTGCCAGTACTCTGGCATTCACAACCTTGGATGGTCAGCAAGATACCTGAAACTTGAAGTCTTCTTGAGTGAGCTCAGGTTGGACGTATACAATTTTGGGGCCTTGGACGCAGCGGGCAATACAGCGCTTCACGTATGTATTTTTTCGAGCAATGCTTTCGTACTGTATCCGTCTTGGGAGGGGTGAAGCCTTTGCTCTATTCAGACATACCCCAAGTCATTTCCAGAGACGTCATGGTTTAGGATGCAGGCTAACATCGAGTCCTAGTATGCTGCTGCTGGAGGTGCAAGCTATCAGCATCTGAAAGCTCTGATTGATGTGGGAGTAGATCCATATGTCGCCAATACCGCAGGCGAACTCTTCATCTACTGCTTAAGGCCTATTAAACCCTTCACGATTGAGCCGAACTCGGATTGTTTGAAAAGTGACGACTTGATCAAGCTATTGGGACTGCTTCAGCTTGAGCGGGTCTTAGATTGGAGGGACAATGATGGACAGACAATTATGCATGCCCTAGCATTGAAGATCTCGGAGCCAGAACTTAAGACGAAGATATTCAAGTGAGTTCGCGCTTTCCTGCCTTGCCATTTGCTGAGACACCATCTGTACTGTATTCTGCAGAATCTTAATTCTGGGGCATGAGCCAGTCCGTAGATACGTGTGGCGTTCTAATGCAGCACATGAACCAGCACCTACAATTGTTTGTCGGGACTAATCTTATCTCTAGTATGCTCAAATACTCCAGGTATTCTTCCACCGTTCTAGATCGGTTCGGAAGATCTCCTGAAGACGTTGTCCCTTTAACCTACGATTCTCATGGCCAGGTGATCGATCCAGTGCCGATCAGTTCACTTCAGCAAATTGAAGAGGTTGCTGAAGACGGCGAAAATTCCGAAGAGGCGATAACCTGCGAAGCAATGATCGTGGCAGAATTCCGATTGGAAGGGGTCAAGCAAATCAAAGCCAACACCATCGTCGTCGAAGCCCGTCATCAACCGCGCTATGTTGACATAGAGACGGGCGATAATGTTTTTCACGCCCTCTCTAGAATCAACTCGAGCAGCAAGACTCTCTTTAGCGTGGATTATCTGAAGCCAAATCGGTCTAACCAGGAAAGGCCAAACCGGGAGCGCAATTATATCCTCCTCAATCTGGAATATTTCATCTCAAAAGGCGTCGATTTGGATCTCCACAACCGTGAGGGAGCCCACCCCCTCAAGTCTTTTATATGTGACCGTGCATGGGACGAAAGCGAGACCGGAGCCACGATGTCAAAGTATCTAGACATGATTTTGTGGAAAGATCGCCAGGGCCGGACGAGAAACAAGGTCAATGTGAATATGAAGGACCGAGAAGGATATACAGCACTTCATCATGCTGCTATTCGCGGCCGACCGGACTCTGTACGAAGTCTCATCGAAGCTGGCGCTAATGTCAACGCACGTTCAGGTATGCCTTTTTTGTTCAGCTTCAAAGTCGTTGACGATTTTCCCAACTAACGATGGCCTAGTGAATCAAATGAGCATTCTTCATGCTACTTTCAACGCACTCGATGCAGCAGTCAAGCAAACCGACAAGGTTCTAGTCCATCTGCTTAAAGAGGTCATTTCATATCTCGAGCATGCCGGAGCTGTTCAAGATCCGACCTCGTTAGAAGAACGAGGCGCTAAGAAGGCATGAATAGCTGCTGAATAACGGATCATGTGTTGTGCAATCCAGCCATGAAATTACTTGCGGCCTGATTCCGCCTAATGTTAGCGTTTCTCAGGCCAAGTTTTCGGCAATCCCGCTGTTGGATTGACGACATATTTCTTTCTTTTGTTTTATAGGGAGGCCATTTGCATTTTCAGTTGGCATTCTATTCTGCGGTCTAGGGAAGGCATGGTGTACATGAACTGCATTGGACATACAGGGATGGTGTAAAATGTTCAGATACCCCTTTTTGACCTTTGGCGTGGCCCGCCTAATTTTGCTTTCTTGATTTTGTCGTTATAAAAACTAGACTCCATGTACTCTGGGGCTTTGTAAAGATCAGATCATAAGAATTAATAAATACTAGTTAATTCTTTTCCTGTGAAGCTATCCGCCCTCGCTTATTATCTAGGAAGGCAAGTGTCGCGGGAAAGTAAATGTCGAAAGTTAAGAATTTCCTCGATTTTTGTAAGCTGCGATACTTACTTTCCTGCGACATTTGCTTTTACCGATTTGAACAGAGCGCAGCTTCACAGCTTCACGGAGGCGAATAACTATTGTTATTTGTACTTCCACTGGCTGGAACTTAAGCGTAGCTGACAGTCACGAAACGACCTTTGAATGTGTAGATACCAAGTAGCATTACTCATTCTTTGTCATGGAAATACTGGGTTGAGCAGCTTTGATTACAAGACTCTGTGACATCATCAAGTTTGTTTGTCAAAACAAGCAGAACGGAGTCGATGTAAGCTCCGTCCTGTACATACTCTGTGGTGCTTATTCCCTGAAGTAGTAGCAAGGGGCCGTACACGAGTGGTGAAAAGACGACCATCTCGGGACATGATCGTAGCCGAGGTCACCAACCAAACATGAGTCCCATGACTAACTGTAAACTTATTTAGCCGAGCTCATATTCTGCAATGCGTATATAAGAAACCTCAATTACTTCCTACTCTCGAATACAGCAATAAGTAAATACATTAGATCAAACGTATCTCATCATGGCAACCCTCTCAAACCCAGGAAAGACTGTCATCAAGCCCTCCCACCTAGCCCACATCGTCCTCAAAACCTCACCCTCCCAATATGGCACAATGGTCAGCTACTACAAGACCTTCCTCTCTGCAGATGCCCGCTTCGAAGAGGGCCCTCTCACATTCCTCTCCTAGTACGTAATTTTCCGCTCTAGAAGTCTCAGTGATCTGGGATCAGGATCGGTTTTTCTTTGTTGACCCTGATCCTAAGACGTGTGTGGGGGGGGATAAAATACTAAAGTCCTGATTAGCGACGAAGAGCACCACCGTATAGCCATCATATCAGTCCCAGACACCAAACCCCGCGATCCAAAAGCAGCTGGGCTGCTCCATTTCGCATTCACGTTCAACTCGCTGCATGACTTGGCGCTAGCATATAAACAGCGTGAAGCGAATGGGATTGAGCCGTATTGGTGCGTTAATCATGGCCCTACGACGAGCATGTATTATCATGATCCGGATGGAAATGATATCGAGACTCAGGTGGATAATTTCGCGAGCTTGGAGGAGGCGGATGCGTTTATGAAGAGTGCGGAGTTTGCAGAGAATCCTATTGGGGCTGATTTTGAGCCGGAGGAGCTCATTAAGAGGTTGGAATCTGGGGAGGATGAGGCGGCGATTAAGAAGAGAGCGAATGTTGGTCCAAGGGGCTTTCCCTAATTTTACAGACTTAAGCTGCCTCGTTGAACTTGGATCTCATGTTGGATTTGGTTGTGGGCACTTCACACGAGAACGAAAGGATACAGACTGCAGAAAGGGGTTATTCAAGTATTCTAAAGCTGCTGTTGCTCTGATAATCTTTCGGCATGGCATTTTGTGTGCCCTCAATGAAATCAAATCAAATCATCAATTTAACTAAATGTTCAACTTCAATTCTCAAAAAGTCTTGGAAGTTTCGTTGAGCGCATCTCTGCCAACGTTTGCAAAGCTGTGAAGCCGAACCTGAACAGATCTGTTCGCTTGTCATTGCAGTTCTTTAGTCTATCTTAGAGCCAATGCCAATGTTTGAATCCCCCCACAGATTTCGGCGATAGATCGATTACGACTGTTCTGCTTTTGGGAGCCGCATCATAAGAGTAGAAACATGAGGGGCTTCGACTCCATTAATATCGTGGCACATGGATACAATCTCCCCTTTCAACTCATAACCGAATTTCCTGTAAAGGGCGACTGCTGCCGGCGATCCCTGAAGCCAACATGTTAATCCCTTCTCATCCGCGAGCTCAGTAGCCCAAGTCAGCTGTAGAGCCCCAACACCTCGTCTCTGATGTGACGGTAGGACTGCCAGACCTTTCAATTCTATGCTTTTGTTAGATGAAGCAGAAAGAGCTTGATGGGAAGTGTCAACTAACGAAGCTATGGTCGCTCACCGAGTGCACGATCTCGGACTTCAGTAACTTGATTCGCAAATTTTTCGGCAAATGCATCGTTCCGCCCTTCAGGATTAGGAGAAGCTTGAACTTCAATGTCGTCTGGGATATCTATGTCTTTTGAGCCTCCTCTCTATGGAGCGGGTTATGCGATTTCACTTACCACTAGGTCTCTCCCGACCACCACGCGCACGAGTAAACATGAACGCCCATTTGGAATACCCAACGATTTCTCCAGAGTTCGTGTCCACGACTTTCTTCCATGTAAATGAGGTATCGCCATAATCGCCAGGCCAACGGGCATTCATATCTGCAAGTTGCTTTTCGAAGGTCATATTTGGGAACAGCGTCTGCTGGAAAGGATCATCGAAGAATGCGCTGATGTGGATGTTGCAAATCGCTGGGCCGTCCGCGAATTGGACGTCTTGGAGGAGGAGAGGCATGGCTTCTTTTCCATGTGATGTTGGCTGACAGTCCTGTTCACCGATGGTTTACAAAGAATGAGGAAGTGACTTCGGAGCCCAGAAAGTTATCTGTTTAGACGGATTTGAGGCATCCTACCTTCCTATTTCAGGCAACATGCTAACATGCGTCATCTAATTATCATCGACCCAGAGAGGTGATAACCGGATAGGCGCTACTCTTCGATTTAATATATTGACAAGGGGAGCACGCGACCTCTAATAAACAGACTCAAGAACCCACTTCAACTCTGCCAGCTTCTACTGAGAAGTGTCACGAGTATGTACCGCAGTTGCAAACTTGACCCTCGTGTGGTGCGGGGTCACTATCGCCGCCCCCACCTTAGATTTTGTAGAATCACAAGAAATCATCACCACATCCCCATTCAACTCTTGAAATGTTTTGATAGAACAACTTGATACCAACAACAATGAGTTATGGGCTCACGGTAGTATTCTTAATGGTAATCCATGGCAGAAAAAGTATATGGGCTTTGCCAGCCATTATCACAACTTCAAAATTTCAACCTCGCTCTTACCACCCACCCTCACTCGTTCACGCAAGCATATGAGGTGGGTGCAACGATTATAAATATGGCCGAGATTACGGAGAATAACAATGAGAACGACAACTTCTACATACAGACTGCGAGAATATGGTTCTGCTCTGCTAGTGCTGGCGCGGCTGATAATCCAGCCTGGGAGGTACAAGTAAATCAGGCTGGGATTAGAGAGTTAGCCATATTTACGATTGTATTATCATGCTTAGTGGTATACAAAGAAGCGTCTCATTGAATGCAGGATCTGAGATTTCCTGGACTCAGATACCTTTTAGACCTGGGGAAAGGTACAGATGTAACTCATTGAGCATTCAAATGGATCTCAACACCACGCCCGCCCCCAAACGCGTAACCCATTGCCTGTTATACTCTTCTTTCTTGTCACTTACAACTTGTTACTAATTTAAACTTCCACAAGGCTTCATACTTTCCTTGTGACATATAGTCCGGTAACGGCTAGAGGGCTGTTTGCTCTAATAAAGAGACATTTATATCTTCACCACGCCAGACCTTCGAAGTCAACAACCTCGAGATAAAGCCAATAAGAATTCCCACATCTCTTCACCACTTATATCTACTGTTGGTTAAAGTAGAAACACATCAGTATCCTCAAGATCCTCACACAGTCCCTTCAATGTCCATGTTTCCCAACCATGCCCCTTCTCTCTAAAAGACTACCTTATGGCCAGTACTAAGCTCTCCCTCCCATGTGTTCGCTAGTGTCGTTTATGCCTTAGCTTCTCTTTTATCTTTCCAGCCTCAGACCTGTCTTTCTTCTTCTTCCCATCTCTCCATCTCTATCTTTCTTTACTCCGACCTTCACCTCGGCAGACCCGCAGCGACAGATCGCCACAACAAACGATCTCCCGAGACAGTTACAAGACCACATCACCAAGAGATCGACCAATTTGGAACTCTCAGAACACAGTACAAGATCAGAGGGAGAGTTCCTGCGTCGTGGTGGCTGCTCTGAAAGGGGTTGCGTTGTTTCGTTGATTGACTACTGAAGGAAGCGACTAGAACAAGGTTTGTCAATCCTTTGCCGCACGACACAACACCAAACAAACATCATAGGCTCAGAGACATTGCTAATATATAAAGAAATATTAGATTATCTCCAAGCCAAACAACGATCTGGAATATACTTGAAAGTTACTTTTCGAAGCCAAATTTTACCAAAAAAAAAATCCATTAACAGGTAATTAGCTGGCCCACGCACAATCCCCCGCCTCAAAGAGAAAAAAAAGAACAAAGCAGAATCATCTCCAGAATTTTCATCACACAAACTAACATCCACCAGAATCCCTCCAGGGATCTTCGAGACTTTGCCATGAATCGCCCCCTCCAACGAAAGCGGCGGAGCTCCACCATTCGGCTAACCTCGCTAAAGCGAAAGAAAACAATAGAGCGACTGGACGAGTTCCGGAGTCACGACAACAACAACATCCATGACAGTAGCGACCATAACCTCGTCGACTCCCGAACTTTCTTCACTGCTGATGATGTTAATTTGAGCAGCGACTCGAATTCACCATCACGTTCACTTTTGCCACGGTCGGTGAGGTGGAGTGTGCCTGAACCAACGGTCACGTTTGGGCGAGGCGCTAACGAAAACAACGACTACGAGTTCGCTCTCGAGAGTATTGGTTTTGCGAGATTGAATATCGCGACCTCAACACGTCCCCTTCCGTCGTCTTCTTCTTTCCTTCTCCCCTTGCAGTTACAAGACCTCGCACCACAACCACCTTCGCTCCACAACGCCTCGAGAACGAGAGCAACAGCAACGGAGTCATTCCCTGGCTTCACATCAACCTCCACATCCGCCTTCCTCTCCTCATCTTCCTCAACCTCTTCACTCTCACCCCCCTCGACACCAACGCACAAACCCCTCCGACCCTGTATCATAACCGCCGCGATGTCTCGCCGCGTCGCCAACCTACCCACCGGCAAAGGAGGCGCGCCCACCGTCCTCCCAGCCTTCGTATCCATGGCCACAAACATCAGCACCGACAGCACCGACTCGCAGAACTCAGTGCGCACACAGGTCCCTGGCTCGTATCATCAGACGCAGCCATCTACAAGTACTACAGGTACAGATCGAGACAATGAGCAGTACTACGGTCAGATCGCAAACGGCGCCCAGCCTTTCGCGACGCCTGACCTGAACAGCAGTTCAACTTTCGCGAGCATGATTCCTGGTGCGGCGGCCAAGGGCTTGAATCCTCATTCTATGCCTTTTGCGCCCCCTGGTGAGGGATATGGTTCGTCGCAGTATGGTTCGCAGTACGGTTCACCTTCTATGGGTCATGCTACGCCTAAGCCTACTGCTGCGTATGCTCCTGTCAACAACGGCTATGCTACTCAGCTCAAGCCTGCTGGCTATCCTGCTCCCGCTTCCAATGGTGGCTATGGCCCTCCTCAGAACAAGACGACTGACTATGGCGTCCCGGCGAATAGCGGAAATGGTATTTGGGATCGAAGAGCTGCGATGGGTGGATATCAACAGCAGACTGGTGGGAATATGGCTGGATATGCTGCTCAGAATTCCTATAGACAAGGAATGGGCGTTGGCCAATACCCTTACGGCCCCATTCAGAACGGCGGACCTCCTCAATACAACGCTGCTTCGAACCCAGCCGCGCCATACGGTCACTTCGGACAGGGTGCTGAGATGAATGGATATGGATATCAGGGTCCTGGCCAGGTTGAGAACGGCTTTGCAAACAACGCAAACTATGCTGTTGCAAACCCAGGCCAGAACTACCAGAACAATCAGTATGTCCCCTCAGTCGGTAATGGCTATCAGCCACAAGGTCAGGCTTGGGCTGGACAGTACCAAGCTCAGAGTCAGTACTCCGTTCAGGCTCCATATGTCCTACCTTCCAACGCCAATCGAGGAAAGTCTGCGTACTACAAGCCTAACGCCGCCGCTGCTCCTTACAACCCCTCCAATTTGGCAACTGCTCCAGTAGTCAACAATAACCAAGGTCGTCACCCCGAGTTTGCATCATCCTACGAGGTTCAAAACGGCGGTGCGGTTCAGCCTCCCTCGAGAGTGAACTCCACCAGTCCAACCAAGAGCAAGGTTTCAACCGCCACCTCAACTGCCAACTCTTCCGCCGAGCCATCATCCTCAACTCCTTCAGTTCATGGCGAGGAGAAGGTTCCAGGTCTAGGTAGTCCCACGCCAGTTGGTTACCGCCCACAGGAGTTCGCCTCTGAGCCTCGAAACAGCAGAACCCCAACCCTCAGATCGAGACGTGGTCAGACCGTCGTTCCCTCCACCGACCCAAGCAGCAAGCAAGCCATGGTCAACTGGCTCGAGAACGTTATCCCCACCCCACCTCCCAAGATGTTGAGCTTCGATACCACAAATGCCAATTTGTCTGGGGGTGACATTCTTGCTCAGGCTCAGGCCGCAGGTGCTAATCTGAACGGAGGTCTTCGCAATGATGCCGATCCCTTCATCGTTTCGCGTGCTACTCCCGTGAAGCTAGCTCTCAACCCATTTGCGCCACCCCCAGCACATCTGGCTCCTTACATGGGTGGAGGTCTTCTGCAAAAGCCACCTGTCAGTGCTCCCTTGAGACGTCTGACTGCCAACGGCAAGCCTGCTATCTCCGATGCGCTGGAGCCCGTCAACCTCCCCTTCGTCGAGTACTGCCGCATGGCTCGCGAGGATACCTGGGGTGTGATCAAGATCAAGAACATCCCGTACTCTGTCAACCGTCCAGAGGTCCTCGCTTTCCTAGGCCGCAACGCCCGTATCATTAGCGAGCAGGACTTCGAGCCCGTGCACATCGTCATGGAGCGCGTTACGAGCAAGACGCTGGATTGCTATGTTGAGTTCATCAACTTCAATGAGGCCGTCAATGCGGTTAATCGCTTCGAGGCTAATCGCACTGGTGGCCGTGGTGGGAGACTTGGCCAGAGACATGTTGAGGTTGAGTTGTCGTGCCAGGAGCAGCTTATGCATGATTTGTTCCCGAAGGCTAAGAATGTTACGTGGTCGGGTTCGAGGCCTATTATCAAGCCGAGAGATCTGAACGATAAGTACAACTCGGGCTTCCAGGGCTTCATCAGTAAGGAGGAGCTGGTTATGTTGGTTAAGCATGTTGAGGCTCCACAGCGTGTAAGTACCGTCGGCAGTTGATATTGGAATCATGAACGCTGACTTTGTTAGTCTCCCTTCTCCAAGGATTGCCCCCAGCGTCCATTTGAGTGTCTGATCAGTACTCTGCTCAAGGTACGTGCCGAATGCTGGCTCTGGTTCATCTGCATTTGCTAATAGTCAGCAGTATCCTTGGTATATGGTCGACTACATCACCATTGAAGATCGCAACCAGCTCCACCGAGTTACCCTCCAACTGATCGACCTCCTGCAGGATCGTATCAACAGCGAGCACGAGAATATCAATCTCACACCTATGCTCCTCAAGCGTGTCTGGCGTGCTGCCTTGAAGTGCCCTGGTTTCTCTCCTGCCATGAAGGATGATATTTGCTGGAAGTGCGGCATCGATGACCAGATTGCCTCGGAGATGGGCGTTCCTGCCTATCCTGCATTCTGGAAGGATCTCTGGACAATCGGCCCCAAGCCCGGCGCTCCAAGTGACATCGTTCTGGTAAGTGCTCTACAGGTATACTCTCCAGAGTTTCTTTAACAAGTTGCTAGTACTATGCCGCTCTCATCCGTGAGACCATTGGAGCAAAGGCTGAATTGACACTTGCTCAGAAGGCTGCAAAGGGACACCAGAGTGCACACCCAAGCCTCTTCGGCGAATTGGTCAAGCTTGTCGACCTTCCTAAGAACAGCGAGGACTTCTCGAACTTGACTCTCTCCCAGTGTGCAGCCGCTGAATGGGCTGCGATCGAGCAGGCTTTACGCCGAGCTTTGACTCCTGCTCTGACTGCTGGACCAAGTGCTTAGGTGACTCCCGCCAGTCAAACCTTTGCAAATTAGTCCAACCATTCATGCATATTCTCGCCTTGACTACTTATCATCTTTCAACAACAGTCACACACTCATATATGCCAACCTTCTGGTGTTTTCGAGAAAAAGACCGCTTGCTCGAAACGATCGATCGATCCGATCAACAAAATTTGCAAACAGAACGACTTGCTTGCGATAATAGTCAACCACATGTCTGGGTGCACACACTTCGCCTGATCTGCCTGATCTCTTGATCGAGCAGCATCCGGCACATACATTTGTCTTCTCAACTGCATGGTTGAGAGTGCTCTCCATTTTCTTTCTGCTTTGACGGTTTTGCCTGCTTCGGTTTCATTTTCTTTGATGAGATCCCTGACGATTCATGAAACATATCTTATGGGTGTTGGGGTGTGGTCGCCTATGTGGTACACAACCAGTCGCCAGGAGGGCGCGGAAAATCCTCTCTTCTTCGCTTTTTCTGATTTGGCGTACGATCAATCATATGGGAGGGTTATGAGCGGAACAAGCACGCGATATTGAAGGCCCGTGATGCGGACAAAATTGATGATCATGATGAATGACGATTGATTGATGACTGAGCAGCGTCAGCAGCTGGTTTTGATGATCGGACCACAACGAAATCAAACATTGCTGCTTGTCCCTTAGGGACTTTTTATGAATGGATAATAAAAGTATTTGCAAAATGAGTTAGGACTTGGTGCGATGACTGCAAGGTAAGTGAAGTATCAGTACACCATGAGATGTGCAATATGAGGAACAAGAAACTTGGCTTCCTCCAACATGCTCGAGATCCTGCTTAAGTTGAGGAGCACTCCTCATCTGACAAGTAGCGCAAACATCGCAGGGCAAGTAAGTGAAGCAAGCATCTCACTTCACACGCATTGGAATAACTGACATCCTCAAACACACGCAGCACTCGAAGCCTGTCCCGTGCCACTTCTCAACTTCCACAAATCAAGATTGCAAACACCCACTCTTGCACTGGAAAAGAAGTAAAGGAACACCAAATGAACACAAACAACAAAACAAGAACGCAGGATTTGAAACCTCTCCCGTGCCAATACGTCGTTAATATAATAAGATTGTTGAGCCGCTGTTGTTGTGTGTTGGGGAAAGTTGATCATTTCCCAGCGGCGAGGTTCCTGAAACCGCCACTTCGCCAAGCACGTGCCTTGAATCCCTAGGGATACACCAGTTAAGGATTTTGTATTCCCTTGAAAAAGCCAGTTCAAAGAGCTGGCAAGCGGATGTGTTATTGGCATGTAGATGTCAGATTCATAATTCCACTAATCACGGATCCGAGGGGATGGACTTTTGAAGTGGATTAATAAGAATCACGTTTCCTTGACTTTGGGATTTGAGGCTCTTTTGTATCCCCAGTCATGCGTACCCGAAATCTTCTTGGACGTCTGCACGCGGGCGGTGCTCGGAGATTCTAAGCCTCTATACGATGGATAAGCTGATATTCTGTTGAAGAGTCCGGTCTAATGTTCGTCTCTTAGTCCGTCTCTTTTCGGGTTCTTAGACAGAGTTTAATATACTGGGGACGCATGGCTAAGGTGTCACTGTTTCAAAACACTCTTGGCGGATGTTGACAGCCACGAGGCCGGACGGGCCTTGATGCAACCGAAGAAGAATGGGTGCCTTGTCCGGTCAAAGCCGAATGGATGGTCAGCGTGCATGTACACCGTAGGTGGATGCGACGAGTCCTTTGCTGGCCGGCTTGGACCATAAGACGGATCATATTGCAGGACGGGGAGAGAGGGCTGGGGAGAGAGGTGAGGAGGGAGTGGCGAGAACGGTCGGATAGGGTTAACTTGGTTGGTTGTCTTGGATTGGGTGAGGAGGCAATGAAGGAATGTCAGCTGTGAGACTCCGGGGAGGAGATCATGAGATGACTGGCAGCCAGCTGGAATGACGAGGTCCCAGTACAGTAGCATCTGGGCGTTAAGAACAAGAGTCTCTCTCTCTACCTGTGACTGTGACTTGGGATGACCTCGTCGGACCCCTCGTGAGGCTGGTTGCATGAACATCGATACGAAGTCATCCAGTACTGTGCTGTACTCCGCACTGTGCCCCCCGCCGTGCCCCCTTATCGTCCAATCCGGGTGGCGTTTGCTGATTCTGATTCCCCTGAATCCCGCTTGGTCTGTTGTTCCTTGCAGGAGGGCTGACAGCAAAAAGCAGCAGCAACCTCGCCTCGCTTTGAGGAAACACATCGTATCAATTCAGAACAAATTACATTGCGTGCAGATGGGGATTTGGTCCATGAAAGAGACAAGTTATTGAACATGAAAGACTACTCAAAGTTCCTTGAATTTCAAAGAATTCCGTAGCATAACTAACGTAGGCCAGCCACGCAGAGATTGAGCACAGGATTTTCAAGGACAGTACTGTTCAGCGCAAGCCAGCTCTCTCTCCAATCAAGTCCTGTCAAGTCCAGTCACAGTGCCGCTTTCTCGGTCCACTACAGACTACAGACTACAGACTGCAGACTTTTCCTTTGTTTCTCCCAAGTGAAAACACCCCCAGCCACTCACAAGCCCAGATCTTAAGCTTGGCGGGAGATCTGACGGAAGCGCCACCAAGCCCCCGCCAGCACCGGGAACCCTTGCAGCCAACCATCCTTCCAGTCCTGGGAGCCCCTGAGGAAACTGTGCAATGTCACTCGCTGAGCCGACGACATCTGGACAGGAGAGGGGACAGGCAGGCACTGCGGCTTCAGGTACGCAAGCCATTCATTCGGGTGCTCTGAATGGTCTGCCCTGCCCCCCCGTCTTGCCCTGATCCTCAAGCTGGCGAAGCTCTTGACTTGGTGACGATAGGTCGATAGGCCACCGGCCGCTGGCGGATGAGCACAGCATGTTCTGGCCGCCCCGAGGGGCTGGTTGGTTGGTTGGCGTTGGCATGCATGTCAGCTACTGTACCTACTTCTAGATGCCTCCACTGGCTCTCACCAAATCTTCGTATCTCGACGTCGCGCTGTCCGGCCGAGAGCCCCTCATCTTCCTCTTCTTCTTCCTCTCTCCCTCCCTCTCCCTCTCCCTCTCCATCCTCTCAATTTGAATGATCTCCTATTGTTCTGCTTGGTATTGTCCTCATTGCATGCTCGCTCGATCTCGCTGGCGGAGTCAAAAGTCGTGTTGATCCCGACAGTCATCTATTTACAAACATTCGCCTTCGCATTCACCTTCATATTCACAAAACCCCTGCCAAATCTTTTCGCTTTGCCTCACCTCACCTCAAGACAAGAAAGAAAGTAAGAAAGACAGACAGACTATCTGCTGGCCAGCATCAAGTCATATCTCTTCACGACCCATCACATCCATCACCGCCACCATCATAGACTCATATCTTTCTGATAAGATTAAACCCGTTCCAAGACATCCCATTTGCGAGTACCCTACACCGCGCCCGAACCATTTCCTGAACGAACCCAAGAAACCCGCCAGGAATCTAATCCCAGGAAATACCAAGCATCCGGAGACTATACCGAGAGCGCGTGGGAGCTCCCCACCAACCTCAGATATAGTGCGCAATTCACTGCCCGGCCCACCTTGAAAGCCACCATTTCATTTTCATGAAAGGCATTCCCCAAAGCGGAACCGGAACTCTCTCATAAGATCGGTTGTCGATCCTGTTCTTCTGCGAGCTCGGTCTTCCTGCTCTCTCAGGCGTCCTTTCGTTTACCCTCACACCCACCAGCCTCTCACACCGGCTATCACATTCGTTCAATTCATAGTCCTGGAGACAGTTCATTCTTTTCACTGTTCTTCGGTGCTTGGATTTCAACAAAAAAACGTTGTCACTCTTTCAGACCCAGACAAACCCCAGCATCCAAAACAGTCAGACAATGCCATTTATTCACAATCGCAATTCTTTGTTACTCGATAGGCAACAATAAGACAAAGAGCTTCGATAAAACTTTTAAGTTCGTGGATCCTCCAAGGTTTGTGGCTTTTCACTATTTTTCTCCAAAATAATTCTCGAATCTTCACAATAGCAAGCGATAATATCAAGCCCGACCCCCGAGTCTTCTAGAACCCCACATCTAACAAGACATACAGATCTACATACGGTCTTTTGAATTCTCGAGTTCTATCTCTTGCAAATAAAGACAGCCCCCAACTATACCAACGCGATGACATCTCACCATGTACACCAGCTCCTACACCGGGGGACCCACGTAATCTCCAGGTCTTCCCATACCAATGATTCGGAACCACCGCAGGGGACGATCGCGCCTTACGCAACTCTACTCAACGGCGTGAACCAGACCATGAATGACATGTACAGGATAACCTCTTGGTGGAGTCTGGGCGTGCTGGCTATGCTCATACTTACCATACGACTATCGCAAAGGTTCAACGCACATATACGGCATGTATCAGCAATGGGGAAATCAGTACAGACATACTGGGCAAGAAATTCATCGCCTTTATGGAAATTCAAGAAGTATCTTTTGTACGCACCTCTGATCAACAAGCGACACAACAGAGAGTTCAGGTTGTCTGCGGCGATGAACATGGGAACCCTCCCATCCAGATTCCATTCGATCTTGATCTTTTTGTACTTGGCTAGCAATGTTGGATACACGCTCCAACTCGACTGGAGTGAGAAGAACCATTACAAGGTTGTGGCTGAGTTACGTGGGAGATCCGGCATGCTGTCCGTGATCAACATGATCCCTCTCATCATCTTTGCGGGCCGCAACAACCCGCTCATCCCCCTCCTCCAAATCAGTTTTGATACCTACAACCTCATGCACAGATGGCTCGGTCGTATCGTTATCTTCATGGCCCTCATGCACACCTGGTGCTGGGCATATGTCAAGTACAAGGCAGTAGGGTGGTCTGGACTCTTTGATCAACTTGCAGTGGACCCTTTCGCAACCTGGGGAATGGTCGGCACTGCTGCTATGATCATCATTTTCATTACCGCTTTTTCCCCAGTTCGTCACGCCTTTTACGAGACCTTCTTGGACGTCCACATCATCATGGCGGCCGTTGCACTCGGGGGAACCTGGATCCACTGTCAAATAGCACACCTCCCACCCCTCCCCTACGTCCAAGCTACATGCATCCTCTGGGCAGTCGAGCGTGTCTACCGCCTGGCGGTCCTCCTCCGAGCCAACTACTCTTCCAAGGGATGGACCTACGCCACCGTCGAGGCTCTTCCGGGAGATGCCTGCAGAGTCACAATGCACCTCCCAAAGAAAATGCGCATCAAGCCTGGATGCCACGCCTACCTCCGCTTCCTTAACATCAACCCCTTGGAGTGCCACCCCTTCTCCATTGCCTGGGTTGAGGACAAGCCCGCCCGCGGATCGCTTCCCACGTCCGAGAAACACAGCGAGATCATGCTCCGCGACGAAGACCTCGTCACGGACGTCTCCTTCGTCATCGGCGCCCAAACCGGCTTCACCAGAAAGCTATTCAATAAAGCCAACGTCTGCTCCCCACGCTTTCTGACCCTCAAAGCCGCAATGGAAGGACCATACGCAGGTCACCACTCCCTCGACTCCTACGGACACGTAGTCCTCTTCGCCGGCGCAACCGGCATCACACATCAGATCGGCTTCACCAAGCACCTCATCAACGGCTTCAACGACGGCTCCATCGCAACCCGCAAGATCACCCTCGTCTGGATCGTCCGCGACTCGGAGCACCTCGAGTGGGTCCGGCCGTGGATGGACCAGATCCTCCGTCTGCCGGGCCGTAGAGAATGCCTTACCATCAAGCTGTTCGTCACAAGACCAAAGAACCCGAGGGAGATCATCTCGCCCAGCAACACGGTACAGATGTTCCCTGGACGCCCGAACATCAAGCTCATCATGGAGGGCGAGGTTAAGGAGCAGTGTGGCGCTATGGGTGTTACGGTGTGTGGGCCCGGTGGTCTGGCGGACAATGTGCGGGAGGCGGTTTTGGGTGTGCAAGAGGAGGGGGTGGTGGATTTCATCGAAGAGTCTTTTACGTGGTGATCGCAACTTCACCGCCCACACGTTCGCTCGATACATTCATCCACCTATCGACGAACGATCTATTTGATTGATTGAGCGAGCGTTCACTGCTAGCAAGCGAAGGCGTACGGAAAGGGCACCTACCTACAATTTGGAGGGCCGGAAGGCAGGCAAGCGTCGGTCAGGAGTACGACGACCGCCATATTTTCATGCACATAATACTTTTTTCTTCTTACCATGGAGAAAACGTTTCAACTTCTAAACGTTCTTCTCTTTGTCTAGATCACTTGTATAATAAGAAGTTTCATTTCTGTACATAGTACATAGAAAGAGAGGGGGAGGGAGGGGAGAGAGTTGGAGGAAACCTGTACCTAAGATTGGAATGCCGTGTTTATAGATCGGATACCCACATACCGCGCCTTTTCCCCCAATATTCATTCTCTAAGATTTCTTTCACATCCGGTGATTAGTGACTGGTGATTAATTTGACCCTAAATGTCGGAATTATCGAAGGTCTTCTGATTTGTCTGGATATTCATACCTGTTTCAATCACGGCACTGCATTGCATCGCATGTGCAGTGCGACCCTTTCTCCAGATTATTCCCGTCCTCCACCTACGCATTGCAAGTACTTATTGGTTCTCAAGTCCGACTCATGTACGAGGAGCATCATGATCAACAATGTACAGTACAAGCACGTGGCAGAATAACCATTTGTGTTCAACCCCTCGCCTCGCCTCCTTGTGCCCAATCAGAATTAGACTCTGCTACCAGAATTCGAAGACTGCCAAGAACGGAAAAGCCGCTGGTGGGATGAAAGTAATCGGAAGTACTCCGCTTGCGCTGCGGGTACTCAATGTTGGTTTAGGTCCATCCCCATAGTAATGTGAGACGGCTCGGAGGTGGTTTATTGAATGGATTTCTTGGTCGAGGAGGAGGGAGAAGTATTGATTGATGAATTGATAGCAAAGTAGGTAGGTATATTATCATTACAAAATGTAAATGTAAAGCGTTGCCCTGGTTGTATTCAGTCAGTAAACTGGAGTGAAGGCGGCATCTGTGGTTTGCCCCAGGAGGGCTCGTAGACGCTAGAACTGCAAAATGATACGCCACTGGCAGGCGCTGTCTCCCCCGCCCTTCGGAAGGCAGAATTCGGCTCAAAATATTCTTGGGTGACTCAAGACCAGTGAAACTCTGAACAACTCACACAAAGCCTTCCTCGTGGCGCCCGTTTTTGTACGACTGTCACACTACGAGAGACCTATTTATTGAACTGAGGACTTTGTGACGAATCTACTTCAAGTGCCTGGGAAAAGCGAAGAGCTCGCACTTTAATTCTTTTTTTTTCCCGTCTACGATTGACCCCGCCATCGGAACGTCAACATGCCCATGTAAGTACTACAGGAACACCCCCCCTTCTGATGTATGAGCTTGGAATGGTATATTGATGTGCGTATTACAGGCTCAAGGACCCCTCGAAGAAATACAAGAGGTTTCCTCCTCTGCAGCTCAAGGATAGACAATGGCCAGACAAAACCATTGACAAGCCCCCGCGCTGGCTCTCGACCGATTTGCGCGATGGCAACCAGAGTTTAGTCGATCCTATGGTATGCCACTCTTGCCATTGAGTACTCGCAGACTTTCCTTTCGTGTGCTAATATTTCTGGGGGGTTACAGGACGGAGAGCAAAAATGGAGATACTTCAAGATGTTGGTGGAGCTTGGGTACAAGGAAATCGAGGTCTCGTTCCCATCTGCCTCGCAGACAGATTTCGACTTCACGCGCCGCCTCGTCGAAACGCCAGGTGCGGTCCCTGACGATGTCTGGCTCCAGGTTCTCTCGCCTTGCAGAGAGGAGCTCATTAAGCGAACGGTGGAGTCTCTTAAGGGCACGAAGAAGGCTATCCTACACATCTACCTTGCCACGAGCGAGTGTTTCCAGCGGATCGTGTTTGGCATGACTGAGGATGAGGGGTTGGCTCTCGCGGTCAAGTGCACGGAATACGCGCGATCGATCACGAAAGACGACCCTTCGCAAGCGGGCACGGAATGGGCGTTTGAGTTCTCGCCAGAGACGTTCTCGGATTCCAGACCGGAGTTCGTGATTAAGATATGCGAGGCTGTGAAGAAGGCATGGGGTCCGTCGGAGGAGAATAAGATTATCTTTAATCTCCCTGCTACGGTGGAGATGTCGACGCCGAACGTGTATGCGGATCAGATTGAGTATTTCTGCAGGAACATGACGGAGAGAGAGAAGTTTTGCGTGTCTCTCCACCCGCACAATGACCGTGGGTGCGCAGTTGCAGCGGCGGAGTTGGCGCAGATGGCTGGTGCGGATAGAGTAGAGGGGTGTCTTTTTGGTAATGGAGAGAGAACTGGAAATGTTGATCTCGTTACCTTGGCTTTGAACCTTTATACCCAGGGTATCCACCCCAATATTGATTTCTCTGATCTCAATAGAGTCATCGATGTTGTGGAGGTCAGCAACAAGATCCCGGTGCATCCTCGAGCGCCGTATGGCGGTTCTCTTGTGGTTTGCGCTTTCAGTGGCTCTCATCAAGATGCTATTAAGAAGGGCTTTCAGGTCAGGAAAAAGGAGGGTGCTACGGATGAGAACCATTGGCAGGTTCCGTACCTTCCTCTCGACCCTCAGGATATCGGCCGTACATACGAAGCCATCATCCGTGTCAACTCACAGAGCGGAAAGGGAGGAGCAGCATGGATCATCCTCCGGAATCTCGAGCTCGACCTCCCCCGCGGTCTACAAGTTGCGTTCAGCAAGGTCGTACAGAAGCACGCGGATACAGTCGGTCGGGAACTCTTGTCCAACGAGATCCAGGATCTATTCGAGCAGACTTACTTCCTCAAGCAGAACCCCAGATTTACACTCGTCGACTACAGTATTAGTACCGAACGATCAGCGTCGCCTGCTCCCCCGGTACCGGGCAAGACGCAAGACACCACGAAGCTGAAGAGACGATTCGAAGGTGTCATTTCTTTTGACGGTCAGGAAAATCAGCTAAAGGGAATAGGAAATGGACCCATTTCCAGTCTGGCCAACGCTCTCTCCTCAATCGGCATCGATCTTGATGTTGCTGATTACAAGGAGCATGCTATTGGAGGAGGGAAGGGTGTCAAGGCTGCGAGTTACATCGAGTGTACTGCTGCTGGCTCGAATCTGAAGGTTTGGGGTGTGGGTGTGCACGAGGATGTGGTGCAGAGTTCTCTCATTGCGCTTTTGAGCGCTGCCAGTAATGTGAGTTTTGTTGTTTCTAGTATTTCTGGTGTTGATATATATGATCGTCTGCTAATGTGGAGTAGTTCATCACCACTCGACCTAACACTCCGCTCTTGCTCAGAGGTAAACATGGCGCGTCCATGAGCCAGGACCTCGACCTTAATAGCAGCCCTAAGAGCCCTAGAGCGAACGGTGGTCTTTCAATCCCACAGCCAAATGGAACCCCTAAAAGCGGACCAGATGCAGTTTCTGTCTTGGAGGCTAAGGTCAATGGTACGTAGAGAGCAATGACATGGAGAGAGAAGAAAGAGAAAAAGGCAAAGGGGAAACGTGAAAGTTGCGGGGGAGTTGACGGGACGGGCCTTATTGGTTTGGAGGGGTAAATAGTTTCAGGTTTTTGCTTGTGACATTGGGTGGTACTTGGGTGGTACTTGGGCTGCATATGCATAGGAACCAAAAGTGAATTTGAATGTTAAGAACATTCCATTGACAAGGCCATTCGTTTGCCTTTTATGCGCATGCAAATTCATAACACTTCTTAAATACCCCTATGATAATATGCATGGCAGTGATTCATAAGAAAATATTTTCAGGGGACAGCTTGCGTGCAAGCCCCCGAAGGCGCTAGTCTCTGTTGAGCTTGGTCATGTTATTGCGGTGGGTTGGAACGAACAAATTGAATGAGCAGGAGACACTCAGAACTTTGAATTACCATTGACTGCCCTACGAGATTCTCTACACTCATTTGCCTTCAATCAAGGCAGCATTTGGTTCTTTTTCTCGAAGAGTTACAGCATCTGCAGCACCTTCTAGAAGCCGACTGTAGCCTTGGGTTGAACGCGAAATTCAGTTCGCTTCGAGATCGACGAGCAACTTCAACAAACCTAAACAACATCCACTCACCATTCCCCCATTTCTTCGACCTCCACCGTCTCACCCTTTCACCTTGAAGAGACAATCCCCCTCCTTTGAATACTACCCAAAGTGACAGCTCATCTTCCTTTCAAGAACACCCTACCTACCTCACAGACGCTCTACACCCACACAGCGCGCCGGCTGTGAACCGCCATCATGGACGTCAACTCTGTGCTCTTGAACACCTTCTCTGCCGGTCAGTTCACCTCCAGACGGCCCTTTGCTGGATCTCCATGGCAATGCTAATACCTCGCAGATGCCGCTATTCGTGGAGCTGCTGAAGCACAACTCACACAAGCTGCTGATTCCAATTTCGTGAGTTCCCCCTTCGCTGACCGCATTTCCGGCTGCGCGCAACAGAGCGACCTGCTAACCCAACTCCTCTCCCCAGGCCGGATACCTCGTAACCCTCGTCCAAGAGCTCGCAAACGAAGAAGCCCAAGGACCCGTCCGAGCAGCGGCCGGTATCGCGCTGAAGAACGCTTTCACCGCCCGCGAATATGCTAGATTACACGAGCTGCAGGAGAAGTGGCTTCAGCAGGATGGAGATACCAAGAAGCGCGTCAAGGACCTGACTCTGCAGGCCCTCTCGTCGAGCAACACACAGGCTGGTGCCGCTGCGGCGCAAGTCGTCGCGTCGATAGCTGCTGTCGAGCTTCCTCGTGACCAATGGCCGGAGCTGATGCCCACCCTGGTGCGAAATGTTGGCGAGGGCAGCGATCATCTCAAGCAGACGTCTCTGACTACCATTGGCTTCATCTGCGAGAGTCAAGACTCGGATCTCCGCTCCAGTCTCGTCCAGCACTCCAACGCCATCCTGACCGCCGTTGTGCAGGGAGCCCGCAAGGAGGAGGCAAACCCAGAGGTCCGCCTGGCTGCCATATACGCCCTTGGGGACTCTCTCGAGTTCGTGGATAGCAATTTCAAGAATGAGGGCGAGCGAAACTACATTATGCAGGTTATCTGCGAGGCCACACAAGCTCCAGATATGCGGATACAACAAGGTGCCTTTGGTTGCTTGAATAGGATCATGGCTCTCTACTACGAGTTGATGCGCTTCTACATGGAAAAGGCTCTATTTGGTCTCACTATTATGGGAATGAAGAGCGAGGAGGAAGACGTTGCTAAACTTGCCGTTGAGTTCTGGAGCACAGTCGCCGAGGAGGAGATTGCCATTGAGGACGATAACGCACAAGTGAGTTATGGAGCCCCACTTTTTTCTGACCACATACTGATTATATTCCTATCAGATTGAGAGTGTCGACCAAATGCGGGAGATCTTCCATTTCTGCTCCGTTGCGACGAATGAGGTTGTCCCTGTTCTATTACAGCTTCTGACCAAGCAAGATGAGGATGCGGCCGATGACGAATATAACATCTCCAGAGCTGCCTACCAATGTCTGCAACTTTACGCACAGGCTGTCGGAGGTACTGTTGTCCAGCCTGTTCTGGCTTTCGTTGAGGCCAACTTGCGTCACGAAGATTGGCATCACAGAGATGCAGCCGTTTCTGCTTTCGGTGCCATTATGGAGGGACCAGAGGAGAAGGTTATTTCCCCAATCGTCAAGCAAGCTCTTCCAGTTATCATCAAGATGATGGAAGACCCAGTCATCCACGTCAAAGATTCTACTGCATATGCTCTCGGACGTATTACCGAGGCATGCTCAGAAGCTATCGACCCAGTTCAACATCTTCCACTTCTCATCAAGTCGCTATTCGAGGGTCTGGTCAGCAGCCCCAAGATGGCAGGATCTTGCTGCTGGGCTTTGATGAACCTTGCCGAGCGTTTCTCTGGTGAAATTGGATGCCAACAAAACCCGCTCACTCCTCACTTCAACGAGAGCATCTCTCGTCTTTTGCAAGTTACGGAGAGACCAGATGCAGACAACCAACTCCGAACTGCTGCTTACGAGGTTCTCAACACCTTTGTCCAGAATGCTGCCAACGAGAGCTTGCCAGCTGTTGCATCCCTGTCTGAGATTATCATCAAGCGATTGGAAGATACTATTCCACTCCAATCACAAGTTGTTAGCGTCGAAGATAAGATCACCCTCGAGGAGATGCAAACCAGCTTGTGCACTGTTCTCTTGGCCATCATACAACGTCTCGAGAAAGAGGTCGCTCCTCAAGGTGACCGTATCATGGCTGTTCTGCTCCAGATCCTCACAACTGCCGGCCCCAAGTCAAGCGTTCCAGATGCAGTATTCGCGACTGTCAGCGGCCTTGCAAACGCTCTGGAGGAGGACTTTGCCAAGTACATGGAGCATTTCTCACCATTCCTTTACAATGCTTTGGGCAACCAAGAAGAGCCAGCTCTCTGCTCCATGGCTATTGGCCTTGTCAGCGATATCACCCGCTCCATGGGTGCTCCCAGCCAGCCATATTGCGATACTTTCATGAACTATCTATTGAACAATCTAAGAGTACGTATTATCTACTTACATCCTCGCTTCATGCCCCGCAATGAAACTAACAGAAGAAAACAGAGCACTGCACTTGCCAACCAGTTCAAACCCGCGATCCTTCAATGCTTTGGAGATATTGCCGGAGCTATTGGCGGTCATTTTGAGACTTACCTTTCCGTTGTCGCCCAGGTCCTTCAACAAGCGGCTGGTGTTCAGGCCAGTGCTGATGGATCGTACGAGATGTTCGACTACGTCATCTCGCTGCGCGAGGGTATCATGGATGCTTGGGGTGGAATCATCGGTGCTATGAAGGCTGGTGGAAAGAGTATGTCAGGTCTTCAGGAAAAGTGGAACTGTACTAACAGTATCCTAGCACCCTTGTTGCAAACTTACGTCGAGTCGATCTTCGGTCTTCTCAACATTGTCTACTTGGATCAAAACAAGAGTGATGCTCTTATGAGATCCTCGATGGGCGTCATTGGGTATGTTTTGAAACCGAGTTTTTAACGCCTCTTGCTGACAGAAGTAGTGATCTCGCTGAGGCATTCCCCAACGGCGAATTCTCCGTCTTCTACCGTGCCGACTGGCTCACCCAGATGATCAAGGATACCCGCCAAAACCGTGACTTCCAATCAAGAACGATCGATACTGCTCGTTGGGCTCGGGAACAAGTCAAGCGACAAATTGGGGGCACCCAAGGTCTTCAACAAACCTGATCTGCTCTTCCCTTTACGAAAGATCATGCGTCCAAGATTACCACTTTTAATACTTTAGGGCCGGCGCAAATCATAGAATCTCGGGTCCTCAATTAATCTTGGTCTTCATCGCCTCTTCCAACCTTCAGAATTTTCTTTGTTAGTCACAACGACTGGTCGCATGAGGGGTCTTGTCCTCGACCACGTCCGAAAGGCGTTCTTTGTTTTTATTACCCCAGCCAGCACGTCGAATCATAAACTCATCACACAGGACAGGCATTCGCCATGCTTTGTTACCAACCTCCTTCGGATTCCGGCGAAGTCGACGCGAATCGAACCAACGATCGAGGCCACCAATGATGTTTTTTTTTCAAACCATGAACCCCGGCACAGCACCAACAACACAACACAACAACACGACCCAAACACCACTTTGTACAAAAAGAGTCTCCCCTTTAGCAACCGCGCCACTACACAAAACCAATACCCCTTACACCAACACGCCATGTTTCATTTCCAGATTCAAGGAGGTTCGCGGAACGAGAGAGTCACGAACCGGGAGAGCGAGAGAGTACGCGCGATCACGAAACGAAGAAGTTCGGAGTAGAGAGCGCGGAATGGAGGAACGAACGAACGAATCAGCCAATGCCGTCACCACGAAACAAATCTTGTATTGATCAACAATCAACCCGATTCTCAATAAATGAGGTTGGGGGACCAGGGAAAACACAAATTCTTAACCTTTTCTTTCATTCTCAAGAACTTCCCCTTTTAGAAACTACGTATGTGAAAGCTTTTTCTACGATCGACCGGTTTGGGTCCGTAGAATCGCTGTGGATTTGACTGGCTTGGCTGCCTGAATTGGATGGATTACTGGATGGGAGGGATGTTTGCATGGGATTCAAGCGGGTCCTTTCACTTCCTCGAAATTTAGAGCGAGTCAACACACGTGAGCGAGAGAGAGAGAGAGAGAGAGGGAGGGAGAGAGAACGAACGGATGAAACAGGCTCAAGCATGGCGAGCTTCGAGTCTGTCTGTCTGGATGGGGTGATATTGAAATGGGTGGAGGATGCGAAATGTTAAAGGTCGATCGATTGGTAGTTGAGAGGGATTCTCCGCTGTGGAGTTTATTTTGTGTCAAGTGATGCATAACATTCACAGTATCGGTTAGTTCTTTTCTCCTCTACGCTTTGATAGCCACATAAGGGGAGTATTGGGGCTTGTGTCTTGGTGGTTGTGATAGAGAGAGCGAGCGAGAGAGAGATGGATGAGATGTCATGAATGCGATGCAATTCCCCCCTTTATCTACGATTTCGGTTCTGGTTGTTGATCTGATGAGTGATATTTTGTGCGATGTGAGGCGATGGTTCTGGGACTTGGTTCTCTGCGAAATGATAGACGTCGCCGTGCTCTACTCAACCATCCATCAACTCTCCACATCCTGCTTACCCGCCGAAAGGATCACACCGCTTGTAATTCTCTCCCCTTTGGATGAATTGTAAATTTCAATGTGGTATTTCAATGTGCAAGCCAGTAGATAAGTCAGCTGTGACTACTTATTCCCAATCACTCGGGATATTGTTAGTGCGGGGTGTGTGGGGTGAGTTCAGCTCACATGTAGAGGACAACCAGATCACTTTTCCTCTATATTGATGTACGTAAGTATCGCAGTGAGTCTCGCTAAGTGTTACCTATCTGCTACAAGTCTGCCTCCAGGTGCAGCACTTGCTAGTCTCTAAAGTAAAGTGTTACTAGCTGCAATAGGAATTATTCGATGACAGCCGGTCGTCGTTTTGACCTCGGCGCCTGTGACCGACAAAGTGTTCGGTAAGTATACCTAGCTGCCGAAATACTGGGCTTGTAAGACCAAGATCTTGTAAGTCAAATTCAGGGTACTTAGATAAGACTAGTTCATCGTATTGTAGTACATGTAGCTGACTGGAGAATAGACACACAACGGAAATACCCTTTTCCTCCTCGTTTCCAAAACAGTGGCACTCGAGGTCTGAATCTTGGTTTCATTCTCGATTTTAGGAGCAATATCTTCGTTACTCGACATCGAGGACGTGTGTTTGTTGTGACGAAGACGTTATCCTGAAAACTACTCCTCAACGATGGAGACTCTCTACAGACAAGACAGTCTTCAAAAACAATACTAAGCTTCCTCCAAAGAAGCTATAGAACAAAATCAGGACTCTGGGTGAGGTTCTCGAGGATTCTCGACTTCTGAACGACTCGGTGATCCTCATGGTGAATTGCATGGTATCAAAGTCTTAGATATGTCGAGGGTTCTTCCTGTGAGTTTCGTGGTGTTTAACTTGAGTGGTGAGCTAGAGAGATGGAAGGTGATTGACTGATGTCTGATTGCAGGGTTCGTTCTGTACCCAGATCCTGGCGGACTATGGTGCTGAGGTTATTAAAGTCGAGCAGCCAGGGTAAGGGGTAAGTCGACAGAATCTTTCTACTTCTAAATCAAAGACGCTGCATTAACGCAAAGACGGAAGTCATGGAACCACTTCCTGACTTGAAAACAGGATGACACTCGATACTGGTGAGTCGATGGCGAAACGGCAACATGGGGAAAGGAAGATAAGCTGTCGTATTACTTTGCAGCTGTGAATCGGAATAAGCGATCTATCACGCTTGATGTGAAGAAGGAGGAAGGGAAGAAGATTCTTCTGAGTTTGGTGAAGAATGCAGATATTCTGTACATTTCGATCTAGGCTACGACGTGTTGAACAAGGTGAACCCTTCGCTTATCTATGCTAGTATCTCAGGCATCTCAATCAACGCATTTTCCCGTAACTTATACTCTAATATTAATTCGCAACTATCAAGGCTACGGAGCAGAAGGCCCTTACTCCAAATGAGCAGGGCTACGATATCATCGCCGCCGCCGAGGCAGGACTCCTCCACATCACCGGCGAGCGTGACGGACCGCCCACGAAACCCGGCTTAGCACTAACCGACATCTCCACAGGACTCTACACACACGGCGCCATCATCGCCGCGCTCCAATCACGACACCGCACCGGCCACGGCCAGAAAATCGACTCTTTGCTCTTCGAAACTCAGCTCTCGCTCCTCACGAGCGTAGCAACCGTCTAGTTGAATATGAAGAAAGAAGCGAGTGGGCTCGGGACCTAACATCCCAGTATAGTGCCCTACGCTGCTTTCAAGACGAGGGATTCGTGGCTTGTATGTGGAGCTGTTAATAGCCGACAGTTTAAAACGCTGGTTGGCTTGCTTGTGCAGAGGTTGCGGATGATGAGAGGTTTGGGACGAATGATAGACGGGTTGAGAACCGTGATGCGCTGAAGGAGATTATGGATATGTGTTTTGAGAGGAAGAGGACCGGGGAGTAGTTGGCTGCTTTGGAGGGCAGTGGGATGCCGTATGGGTCTGTTAATGATATGGAGAGGTCGTTTGTACATCCTCAGACGGGGGCGAGGGGGGTGATTGAGGAGGTTGAGTTTGAGGGGTTGGTGGGTGGGAAGTTGAGGACTGTGGGGGTGCCGGTTAAATTTGGGGATACGAAGGCGAAGGTTAGGAGGGCGCCACCACTGTTGGGTGAACATATTGATGAGATTTTACGGGAGATTGGGATGGATAGTGGGGCGATTCAAAGACTGAGGGAGAATGGGGTCGTTTAAAGATGCGAAGTTGGAATATATTTACGTGGTTTCAAGAAGGGCTGGCGGAAATTTTCATGGGTGTCGAATGGTTCTGTCGTAGAGAAAGACAACTATGACTAAATGGTCGATTTTGGAAGAACAAAATCGCCTTGCTGATACGTTGAAGATAGGGTCTAACTCACACCTCGCCATTTACAAGTTGCTGGCATTCTTCATATCCGCACCAAACATCTTCCACGCCTTAGCAACTTCCAAATCAACATTCTTGAGTTTCCCAGAGAACATGTAATCTCTATTATTATCTTGCGTATAGATGACACACTCATCCTAGATTATATCAAGTCAGCCTACATGACTTTGAGACAGGAAAAGCAGAAGGAGAAGCTCGGCCTACCTTGCCCAAACTCAACTTAAGCGACCCCTCAAGTGCACTAGGCACATAATCCGTTAACTGCCTCCCTTGATCAATGCAACAATATTCTCCCTTACAATCTCCGCCTGCGCACCACCAGCTCTAGCGAATTTTGGACCTCCAGTCTCAGCTACATCACCGAGAGCGAAGATGTGGTTGAATGTCGTGTCTGCTTTTAAGTCGTCTTTTAGTTGTAGCTTTTTGTTAACGAGGAGCCGGTGCGTGATTGGTGAGATGGATGATGGGGAGAAGTGTTCTAGGATTGTTGAATTGGGCGTTTGGCCTGTGCATGGAATCTGGAATTTTGGTCAGAATTGGAAGGATAGAGGGAAGCGAAGACACAGACAACCAAATCGAAATGCTGCTTCCTCCCATCTTTGAACTCAATCTCCGTTGGCTCCCACGTTGCCCTCTTCGGAAGAACAGGCCGTTCCTCAAGAACCACGCCGATCTCTAGCTTACTCAATTTCTCCATCACATAATCGTGAAGTCTTTTCCCGAAACTTGAAAGAATTTGTGCTCGAGAATGAATCAGAGTGACCTTCTTCTCAGGATAGAAAGTCTTGATATCCGTCGCCAACTGAACACCAACAGCACCAGCGCCCACCAGAGCAATATTACTAGACTCCTTAATCCTGTCCTGCAAAACCCTCAACTCAGCACAAGCACCCAATTTCTCGGTAGTCAGCAACTTAGCAGGAGGCGATTGCGTAACTCCCGTCGCAATAGCCAAATACTCGAAAGCAACAACCTCACCAGAGACCAGTTCCACCATCCCATCCCTAATCCCAACCGCCTTACCTCTCACATGCTCAAATACCCCCTTCGGTGCATTGGCAAATAGACCTGCGTAAGGCACGAAAGCATTCTGCTCGTGTCCTTGAATAACAGAATACCGAGGGAAGTTGAACGTGTAATTGAAATGCGAGTTCTGCTCAACCAGAATCACTTTGTAGCCTGAGGGAAGCGATTCGGCAAGACGAAATGCGAGGTAGAGACCGGAGAATGAGCCGCCGATCACAACTACGTTGTGGGGGCTTGGGAGGGAGTGGTAGGTGTAACGGTGGATGAGCGCGTGGATACGTTGGGAGACGATGCTTAGGGTATATGAGAGGACTTCGCCGATGTAGTTAAATGCGAAGGCGGGGATGTCGGATGGCATGATGGGCTTGAAGAACTTCAGTCAAGTATATATAGCTAAGAACCTGAGATGAAAGCGAGAGAATCTGTCACGAAAGGATGTGACAAACAGAGGATTAAACGACAAGCCATAGAGGAAAGTCCTCCCGTCTTATTACAGCAGCTAGCCTTGTCAAAGCTTGAGTCCGACTCCGGAGCGAAGGAGCAGCCTGGCATACTTTTTCATGCGTCGTATTCCCTACGATGCCCGCGTAGTAGTTTGAAAGGGGGCTGAAGACTGGGTTGTTAGTGGTCTGGATGATTGATAAGATTAGATCCTCGTGCATGACAGGCTCGGATGCTGTCAGTCCGCGGATCCGTGGGCGGGGGTGGTCTCACTCGTTACGACCGCCCCGAATGTTTTATGTCCGAATTCACCGATTGGCGGTATTGGGAAACTCAATACAGATTAGTCAAGACATGAGAATACGTCAATAGATTAAGGCTCTAATATCAAAACTTTTACTTATATAGGGTACCTTACCTTACATTTGATGATGCTTGCTGCGAAAAGTTTTTGGGTGAATTTTGCGGCGAAGCGGTTTCTTGCGCTGGGAGATATATACCGTTTGACCAATCTGAATACATCGCACTGGCAACTAAGATTATGCAATTATACCTTATTACTTTGATAAAATGCCTTCAAAAAGCAAGGAGTCAGCTGTGGTAGTTATTACCTCTACGATCATATTTTGTAAGTCGCTAGGCGAACTTCCTGATAATCCACCTCTAACTATTCAAGAGTTTGAACTATGCAAGCACAAATTCTGAAGAAAATAACTATAACAATTGAAGCATGACGCTTAATAGTTCATGTAGGGATACATTGCATAGTTGGAATATTATTTCATAAGCCTTGGGACAATGAGGTAAAGGTAGTGTGATTATTGACTCCCAGAAACCATCTAGTACTTCTTCCGCAACCAATAGACTCCATCTCAACCAATCGCAAGAAGGTTTTAGTACAGAGATATTAGACCCCCAGTAGCATACTCTTAGAAAATTAGAAAGCAATGGCATTGAATAGCAACCTCAACCGGGTGGGTCTAGATTAGCGAGCACAAAGTAAACAAATAAAAGCGGTGCTGTAACAGAACAAAGGGATACCTGCCCTGGTACGTATCACGTCAGTGGAAATTTAAAGAAAGTATAAATCATTTCTCCTGCCTCCAATTCAACTCAAACAATTTCATGGACCCCAAGAGAAAGCTGGTGCCGAACCCTACAGGCCTCAACCAGCAGATTGCGACAGAATCCAGCTCAACGCGCCCTATACTGAGGAGACAATTTTGCTTCCGAGTTGCATCCGAAGGAAAACTTGAATCTGAACCAGAACCTAGATTCAGGGAAGAGAAATTAGTGCTGAAAGTGACTCCACAGACAAGAAAGAAAAACCTCCCAAGCCTTCGCAGCGCATTTCAACAAAAGTAGAGCCGATAACAAGACCCGAGCATACAGTATCGAAACCGTGGCGTATCAGCCTTTGACCGGGGGCAAGCATGAGGATGGGTGGATGGTCAATGGTGGTCGATGCGTTGGTCTAGGCGTTGCGGTTGGCGCTGCAGGATGTATTCTTGGAGGAGGACTATCGCTGTTCATGAGGCAATTTAGGATGGGGTGTGATAATTTGCAGGAGGCGACTATTGTTATTGCAGACGGAAAGAAATTTGTTGTGAAAGAGACTGGTTCTGAAGTTTCGCCAAAGGGAAAGCTATTTTGGGCTCTTTGTGGTGCTGGGCATAGCAATTTTGGAGTTGTTGTTGGGCTGAAAACCAAATCCAGAAACTCACGGGGAAAGGAGGGGAACTGGTCAGGTAAGCAAAAATCCCATCTCTTTATCAACATTTGAGGAGTCAGATCTTCCGAAGCCATATCAAGACGGCGTCTCTATCTGCTGTTGTTCCATCAAAATAAGTTAATCCTTACGCATGAAATAGCACAATATTCATATGACCACCACCCGAGGAGGACATAATCGATCTCCTCCCTATGATTAACACATCACTCATAGCAAGATGGTTCAAGCAGAAGAAAATCGAGGCCAGCTGGCTCTTCAACCTAAACGACGTCCATCCCGGGAAACTCAGAATCCGATTCACCGCCTACTACGACGGTAATAAGGCCGACTTCGACAAGGAGATAGAAATAGAAGCTAAGGTCAAAGACAAGAGGCTAATTGAAGCTCTGAAATCTCAATCGAGAGTTGAACCGTCGACGGAATGGCTGCATAGAAGTTTGCCAAAACAGTTTAGCGAGAAGACGGAGCGATTGAAGCCGACGAGTAGGAAGTTCGCTTTGTACTCGTCGTTCATATTCAATAATAGCCTAGAGAATGTAACGGCAGTCACGACGATCAGCATAGAGGAACTCGAGACCTTCAAAAGAATATTTAATGGAGAGAAGGCTTCCGCGACAGCATCTTGGATCCAAACAGGTGGCAAAGCGGAGGACACTGGCAAATCCGACACGGCGTATCGATGGCGTAGCGCCGAGTACGTCGTGTATCTCTACGTCGCATGGGAGAGCGACTGTTTAGAACGCAACATCCGCAAATATTGCAAGTCTTTGAAATCTCGGCCCCGGCCATTCTCACTGAACAAAAGGGCTACATTCACTAACTTCCCCGATAGGACTCTCAGACCAGAGTACCATGAGCAGACATACCATGAGATTAATCGACAGAAACTGTGACAGGGGAAGAAGTGGTGGGATAATAATGATTTCTTCAAGTATGATCAGAAAGTTCAACTCCCAGTGACAGAGGACTATGTGACTGAGTTTGAAGATTCTTGAGATCGGGATGCCGATGATGTGGTTGAAGATGTCTATCAGGATGATTTGTATGGTGCGGTTGCTGCGAGGCAGTGGGATGACTATGTACATGAAGGGGAGCTTGGTATCCCGTAGTGGAAGTAGCTCTGATTTCTCTGGCCATTCGAATGGGAATTCGAATGTTGTGTTGAATATAAAGACGGACCTGTTAGAGTGTGCAATTACCTGGCCTCGACCTATAGTCCTTCCAGGGTATGTAATCATAGGCGACTGTAATGATCGGATTAGGAGCCAAGAACACTCCAAAAATGATGCCCATCATGTCAGATACCGCAAGCTCCATGAGCATATTCCTCGTAACCTCACCTCTTCACCTCGTAGCTTGTTTTACTCTACAAGCCCAACTATGGTGCCCTTTGGCATTAAATATCGTTTGCTTTGTGTCTACGTAAAATTGGGGTATTTCCTTTCCCAAGTACGCCTTTGCTTTTCCTCGTCAACCGTCCATATCCATCCAATGCCCAGGTCTAGAAGCGGGGCTCGCCATGTCTGGACTCGAAAAGAGATGGTTTTTATCAGAACGCCTCCCCCCATGTTCCAAATCCCATATTACTAGCGCCATTGGCAGACAGCGTAACACCATTCCATCCCATAAAGATACCAATGCGCGTGGCCCGGAATTCTAGCTTCGTCCATACATTGAAACTCGCCACAAACAGGGAGTCTCGACAAAAGCGGACAGGCCACAAACCACCAGCAGGGTAAGCTCAGAAGAGTTGAATGGTGATGTTGTCTGCATAGTAGTCCTTCGTAGCCTCGCGAGTTTCCGCATCATCGATGATCTCTTTTTCGTTTTCAGTCAGTCTGTTTAGCTGTTCCGTCAAAATGAGCTGCATAGCTATGAAATCCTGGTTGTGGATTTCGCGCCAGTTTTGATGCTTGCACTTCTTAGGAGGCTTTAGACAAATGTTGTCAAGAGCATCGGCAACTTTTGTAATCCCAGGAACAGCCTGACCGGGGTACAGTATATGAGCACCGATTCCTTTCGTATCCTCAGTACGTGGGCCTAGAACTTCGGTCTCAAACGCCTTTTGCCCCTCTTCGGACTCTCGCCACGCATTGAACTCTGCCTCATTCATAGCTAGACGGTCATCATAGCCACAAATCGCCTTGACATCGAGACTCGGGTGCTGGGAAGCAATCTTTGCACGCTCATTGATCATCTTCAAGAGCTTTTTTTGGTTCTTGTACCCTTCGATTTGGGCCTCGAGCACACGCTTCTTTTGCTGGATTTCCTCAATTAAGAGCTTGTCCTCGGGTAGAATGTAGCGTAGACCAATTGGACCTTCTATACGAACGATAATTAGTAGATGTTGATAGACAAGTTGATACAGAACTTACCAGCTTTGGCTCCCTCCTCGATCGCCAGCCTTGGCTTCTTTCCCAGATCATGTAGTTCCTCGGCGGTGGATATTGAAGTTAATAAATCGGCAACTTCCTGCCTATTTAGAGCACCTCCCATCGACGGTACATCGTCACCCCGAAGCTTTGTGTAGCACCATTCAAAGAACATATTGAGATGCTCTTCGCTGCAGTACTTGCTGTTTTGGTTGACCCGAGCACCCTTTCTGCAACCATTGTCACAGTTGATGTATCGACAGATTCGCTTCCAAGTAGTTTTTAGATCATTCGTGGTGCATTTGGGACAAATGTAACGGTCCAAGAGTTCTTTCGCGTCATCTTCATCGACATTGACACAAGAGCAATGGTACCAATCCTCGCAACCTCCATCACAGAAGACCATCATACGATGATCATCTGGTCCACGACATAGACAATATTCTCCACCATCATTACTTTCGGGGCTGCCAACCGGTGATTGGCGAACGGAGCTTGAAGGGGTTCCGGATTTTTCTGCTGCTTTCTCTGCTACAAAGAGTTAGAATTTCCAAGCCATGTAAAAGGCCCGATTGTGACCAACCTTCGGATTTGGGCCGCTTGGGAGCAGGCTTCTTGACAGGGGCAGCTGTTCCCTTTTTCTTGGGAATAGGTGGTTTTTCCATTTTGGTGGGAGCTGGACTGCCGGACTTTGGCGCAGGACTACTGAGCTTTTGGGTGGTAGTTGGAGCGGGAGTGCCTTGCTGAGAGGAGGGTGTATCCGAAGGGGCCTTTCTTTTACGACCCTCACTCTTGATCTTCTCCGAAATGCTCATGGGTACAGCTCCTGGCGCCAAATCATAGAACTCTTCAGAGCGCTCCTTCTTGATACCAACAGTTTCTGGCCTCACGGCTGGCGATTTGGCCTTTTGCACGGCCTTCGGCAAATGAACATGCCCACCAGCCAACGCTGCGGCGACAGCTTTATAATGCTTTTCCTTATTCTCCACAAGCATACGTAGAGCAAGAGTACGGGTCTCTCCAGACTCTCGGTATTTTCTAGATTCATTGGCAGACTTGTGGTGCTTGTTGTACATGCGAGAATCAGCCGCAGTATAGATTCGATTCCAGACAGTGTCATCCTCACCCTCTGGAGTTGGCTTGGCCTGGGGATATTTGTATTTGAAGGAGGGGGAGTTGCACGAGTGCACAAAGAAGGGATCTTCGGGGTCTGTTATTCCTAGACTTCCAACCTGTGCATCTGCGTTCGAAGCAGCCATATTGGATGTAGAGGGGGCGGGGTTGGAGGGGGTAGCATTCGAACTCGGTGGGGAGCTAGCCTGAGCTTTATCTGTGGTCTGTGGATGAAAGCAATGTAGTCAGTAATATTCCCAAAGCTGTCCAATGGAGGGCATTTGAAGAGTGAATATTCAAAAGTCCATTGATTGGCGCCAGCCAAATGTTCTAGCCGTGCCTTGCGATGATAGCCCCCTTGAAAAGAAAAGGACAAAGACAGAATACTTACGTCGTTTGATGTAGTGACTGGAGGGGCCTCGGCCATATCATGATCTCTTTCATCTAAAGCCATGGTGTGCAAGATGTGGTCGTCCTGATTCTGGGATTTGTCGTATTTCACGACGATGTTGAGAGTTGCCCAAGAGCTTCCACTCGGCTGGACCAGGATGTGAGCTAGATGCCGAAGCTAGACTGTTCCCAGATTAGTCTGTCAGCCTTGTCTAGCCTCGCCTCTCACTCTACATGAAAGAATGTCTCACTTCAGATCGACAAATTGAGACAAATTGATTGTGTGTTTTTGCACTTGTGGCATTAGTACAGCGGAAAATTGTGTCATATAGTTTGTAGATTCTTCAAATGTAGCTCAAGTTACCATATTGGGGCTTTTTGAAAGCCAATTGGCCGATGGTTTCCATAGACCCACACCGGCGCAAGGTAAGTATACTGTGCTCCAGAGAGCAGACAATTTCCAAAGGGGTGGAAGACAAGATCCTTCCCACTGCAGTCGGTGACATGTTACGTGGATTGTGTCATATATAAATATAAATATTGAGTCAAGAGCAGCTTCAGCACATATAGATCCAGTCTGTGAGCAGACAGCCGTAGTTGGATCTTCTACAGCTCTGACCACGAAGCACGCTGAAGACAGCGCCATATGAAACAAATGCGAGAACAGAAAATCACAAAACCAATCGGAACATTATTAATGTCCTTGACTCGAGCCACCCACCAGGTTCATTGCCCACAGAACCAAACAAGATCCTAAACCACCCCCTCAAAACATTCCTAAACGCTTTTTGGGGTATTGACGCTGCACAGAGAATAACCAAGAAAAGTAAATCAAAAACGCCAAATCAGTGAGCCGCGAGGCTATTCCATCTTCCAGCCGTGAGGCCAATACTCTTACTCCCATAACCAAAGGGGCTTGGAATTTCCAAAGCCTTCCTTCGTACTGTTTGTTTGGCCTTAGGACCCAACTAATATGTTATGCCTTTCTTACGTTAAAGGACATCGCCTTTTATCGCCTATGGTGCCGCCTACTAGAGCTTCCTGAGCTCTCTCCATGGTGACGAGATCTGTGCCGGCCGCTCGAACCACTTTGTTCCAGTTGCTGCTCCATCTCCTCCACCCTCTGCCGGTAGCTTCTTACAATATCTCTTATGTGTCTTATCCTATCAAAGTCCACCTCCAGCTCGTCAATCTGCCGTAATATTTCGTGGAACCTGGCGATCTCGGCATCCGCAATGGCAATCGCATTTCCTGCCCTGTCATACTGCTGTTGTGCCACCATCTGCGATTGCTCGGACAGGTAGTCGAGTCTTTCTTGTATCTGCTGCATCAATCGATCGAAGTGTCGTCCGAGGGCTGCTAGGGAGGTTCCATCGAGGAGAAGGAGACCTTGTGAGGATGCGCGGGATGCTGCACGAGAGGACGATCCGCCAGCAGTGGATGCAGCAGCTTGCTGATGATGGCGCAGGAGGGCGATCTCGTCGTTGGTCAGACCGAGCTGGGTATCGGGGACTGCATTGGCTGGTGATGCCATAACGGCTGCGTCTTTTGGGTGTGAATGCGAGGGAGTCTCGGTATTAGAGCAATAGATGAAAGCGGCGAAGACACCCTCACAGAGAGCTGCGAAGGCGCTGTAAACTTCATGGTAATTGAGATGATGGAGGGATCATTGCTGGAACTCCCCGAGATGAGGTTTGGAGGTAAAGATAGCGTTGTGGTCAAGGCCGAGGGCTGTACCACAGCATAGGCGGGAATTTTTTGCTTTTATCAAAAAAGATGCAAATAGCGTGGATCAGCTGAGAGCTCGAGCTGTGGGCGTTTCTGTTCTGTCCCTAGTCTGTTGCCGATAGTTTGTGATTTGTGATGTGCTATTTCGTCTGATATAGCATAAAGTCCCAGGATATATATCTTTGTCTCGCAAGGCGGCCGGTGCGTGCTCGTACACATCCAGATGCGATAGACAGTCGAGGGCGCGCGCGACAAGAGGTCATAGGTCGAATAAACGCTTTCGTTTCGAGGTTCTCGCTCAGATTGTTTCGCTTTCGGACCCCAATATTCGAAGCCTGTCCTAAATCTCCTTGAAGACTAGCAGTCGGAATCTGGGGGAGTGCATTAGCGCTAAGATGAAACACTCGAGCTCGAGCACCGAGTCCTGTTTGCACAAGAGGCACAAATATATGCAATGTGGAGTACGCAGCATAAATACTCGAACAACGACAGCGAACCATCAACACCCAACTTTGAGCCTCATCGACGACCCATCAACGACCTGTTAATGCTGAACTCTCCCCGTCCCGTTCGTCTGGAAGCTTCCCCGCCCCCGTGTAGCCGATGTTGCTTCTCGACGGAAGCACTGCCTCCGCATGGTTGAATATCGTTACATAGGTAGTTACGGAATAAAGATCCCGCAGGTCGCCGTGATTGTTAGTGACTCCAGATACCAGGAAGACCCATGTCGATATCCATTTTCTGTACCACGGTACTTTAGATTTGCCAACACCCTACGCAAACAAGATCTTGATTGCCTAATTGGCTGAGTGTGCCGACTAACTCTCAAGAGAACAATTCCTCCTTTTTGGTAAGTCTTACAATCCGTCTTGCCCTGTTTGCACGCCAGATGAACTTGTCCTTGACAATGACAAGCTTCCACTACGTCAAATCGTTGGGGGACTCTTGTAGCTAGGTGCCTGGTTGAAATCCTTTTTGGCGGTAGGCATGATTCCCGCATACTCTCACAAAAAAAAGGGTATCTTGCACATTTCTCTCATAGCGGTACTGAAGTTGTATTGCGCTGATGGGATAGTCATCTGTAGCTGCAGTGGGTGAAATCTCATGCTATGAGCCATTTGCTATATCCGAGTCTGGCTATAATCTTGGAAGTCGCCAGTCCCGTTCTTGCAGGTGCCGCAGGTACGTTGGCGGCCAACGTCAAACTCGCTGGTCTATTTGGTTTTCGGAATCTACCATTTGTCAATTTCAACACAATCCCCAAAATTACGAGTACCAGCGAGTATACTGGCCCTTTTTTTCTATCCAATTTGATACCGCGTTGTGGCTGCTGTTTGGTTTGCCATGGTTTCGGTTTTAAGGTTGTATTCTACTGTGTGGCTTAGAAAGTGTAGAGTTGAGGAGAGGGGTGGGATTTTTCTGATGTAGAATTCAGGGCGTAGCTGTAGGAAAAATCGATAGAATGGACTGTTGAGAGGTGCTTCCTTGGGAGGAAGAACAATGTTTTATACACACCGGCGGCAAATTTTGTGTCATCGATTGGAAAATCACAACAGTGTTGAGCAACCCACCTATGTATTGCAGATTGCTTTGATCGCCTAAGGTCGATTTTTTCTTTCTTTTGAATGGACGAGGCTGAGGTTCAAGTACTGGTCACCAAATAAGTCGCTCAGATAGCGAATGCATCGGACGAGGCTGGGATTCACCTGTTGTCGAACGTCAACAACAAAATTCTCGCTTGTTGTTTCCACTCCGAACGCACCAATCTTCGACATAAACAGTTTTTCCTCTTCGACGACGCGGCTCTTATTCTGAACGGAACACCTTCTGCGCCCAACGACTCTCCACCAGAGCAGTGTTTACAGCATGTTCTCTCACGCCCTTGTCCTCGCCCTCGTTACGGCATTGCTGCTTACCAGCTTCCCCGCTATGCAAGCAAATGCTCAACTGGATCTATCCTCCATCAGTCTCGACCAGCGAAAGGCATGGTGTCGCTCCCAAATCTCTGCCTGCGATGAGCTCTGTAGTTCAGTCACCAGCAACAACGACTGTACCAGTGAGACCCTTTCTTACAATTGCGAGTGTACGAACTATCCAACTCCAGATCTTACCTCGTACTCTGGAACTATGCCCACTTTGATCTGTTTGCAACTGCTCGCAAATTGCAAAAAGGTTACTGACGGATCAATACTTCAATGCCAGCTTCAGTCTAGGGTCCATTGTGGCACGAAATTCCCGGTCGACTTCGAGCCGCCTACGACCACTTCGAGTAAAGCCAAAAGCACATCAGTAACCTCGTCAAGTACCAATCAAGCCGGCTCAGCTTTCACCACAAGTTCCGATAGAGTTTCCGTCGCAAAGACCGATCGGCTTATTTCAACTTCGTTTGCAGATCTCGATCGAACCACCTCCTCGAGTATCTCCTCCAAGATAACAGACACACTCGTAACCTCAACACGCCCGACCCCAACCATCAACAACGATACTTGGTCCGCAGCCCAGAATACTACCACCCCAATCCCAACAGACGAACCAGCCAAAGGCACGACAGATGGACAAGTCTTAGGGTTGGCTCTGGGGATTCCCGCTGGACTGTTTGCTTTCGTCCTTATCTTTTTGTGGACTCTCGCTCGCTGGAAGCAACGTTCACCCAAAGATCAGAAAGAGGCTGCCGAAGCTGACCAACGCTCAATCCGCTCCAATCGTGGGTCCGTACTCGTCATGAACGAAATGACCGCTGATTCCATTCGAAACCATCTATCCAAGCTTGAGATGAAGGAGAACAGAAGCACTGAGCAATCAAGGATGCTGCCGATGGATTCCGTTGGAAGTCGGACGAGCCCTGCAGAGCTGCCTAGTCATTTCCCAAGATCGCATTCCAGGATCTTTGAGATGGAGTGAAGCGTTTTTTCCTTTGGCTAGACTTGACATAAGTTGCGAGGGACGGAGGATAGGTCACTGGAAGGGATATGGATATTACATGGATTGGCTGATTTTGAAAGGGTCTTGGGAGCTGGAAAGCTGGTTCTGGCAAATAGGCTTAATGTCTGCGCTTGTTGGACCGATCTGAGAATTATCAGGCGCAGTGGTTATTATGGACTTGATCAAGGAGAATGCTGAGTAGTGGGAAAGGTTTTGGCCGTGAGACTCGCCATAGCATTCAGAAGTACAGTACTCAAAACAAAATAAAAGCAATGCCCCCAACCAAGCCTCGACTCACACTGAGTTCTTCTTTACTTGTCATCTTACGTCGGTAAGTCCCTCAACTGCTACTCATATCATCGTCAAATACTTGACTGGTTGAGTGCAATGTTCATTGGTCAGATGGCACGCCTCACCTCCCAAATTGGGGGCGCATGCAGCGTTGTAGTCTACCCCTCAATGCAAGTTGGGGTCGAAGGATTGCAGTACGCTGTTGATGAGCCTCACTCAGAGATAAGAGATCTCTTCTCTTTCAAAATTTGCTCCTCTGACACTATCTTCAGTAAATGTTTCCAGTGCAGCCACAGTTAAAATGTCTCAGATATGGCCTTGTTACACTGCATGCGGTACCTACCCATCTTTTCGGCCCCAAAGTGAACAAGGAAAGCGAATGTCGAGTTCAACAGGCTAACATCCTGTCCAGACATGGTGTTGATCGAGGTCCAAAGCGTAGGGAAAAATAACACGCTTTGCTCAAGTGACAGTGGTTTTGTGGCAACATATCAGTCCTGTCTATCATGCCTAGATGCCTTTGGAGAGGGCTCTTTCATCAGCAAATACATCGCAAAATTCTATAGGGATAGCGTAGCGTTTTGCGACGAACAGATGCCACTGCCCGTAGCAAATCCATCGCTGACCGCATCCACCTCGCTCAGCACACCTTCGTCAAGTTCAACATGCTCTCCATATCCCACGGCAACCAAGCCTTTAGCCAATGTGAGTCCAACCAATGCCACCACTAGATCAGCTCCATCGAACGGCACACAGACGAATTCTTATCCCTTTGGATTCTGGCTCGAATATACCTTCGTTCCCTGTCCAACACGAACAGCCAACCCAACTTTCACGTACCCAGCAGAATGTATTCCTCTAAACTACACATGGGGATGTCCACCAGGATATCTATGTACTCCTCCCCAAGTAGACTGCGATCTCGAGATTGGTCCACCTTCCAACGAATACCTGTGTAGCCCCGACGACTGCAAAGTCCCCCCATACTTCACTGGCTTTCCAATACTCAACACAACGACGAACTCTACGATTTACTCGCCTCTCCCTTTGCCAACTGGATACTTCAACTTGAATCCAGTCATCTTTGGGGCTGACTGGGGAGTCTTTACCGGTGATGGTGAGGACATTTCAACTGCTGCAAACTATTCGGAAGTTCAATGGACCGTTTCTCAAACGGTTCATGGCAATAAAATTAACATACACTGACTTAATGAACAGTCTCCATTACCTCCACTACAGGGCCGGTAACGAGTACTTCTACTTCAGCCAGTAAGTCATCTGCAAAGTCTTTTCTGCACCACCACCTTCACTTGATACATTCTGACGGACAGCAGCTCCAACACCCACACCATCGCCATCAGCACTTCCAGCGAAACAAATTTCTAATAGGAAATGGATAGCAGGGCCCGTCATAGGGGGAATTGCTGCTGTTGGAATCCTAGCTCTCACAGCTTTGTACCTACTTAAGAGACAACGACGGCGGAAAATACTAAGCGAAGAAGGTACACATGAGAAAGCCCAGCTTGATGGTACAGAAGTCAAGCCAAAGGAAGCAGGTGGGAATGAGATCAAGGAGATTTACGGTCGGAATGTGCAGCCGGTTGAGATGGATGCTGGCTATGCAGGTGTTGAGATGGAGACTGCAAGGAGTAATGATGATGGGACTCCAGTACAAGAGATTGGCCAACGGGAGAGACTACAGTAGTACAAGAACAGCAAGAGACGAAGCTGAAAGGACGACAATGTCGCAAGTCCTAAAAGGCCATATCCTTCCCGGATCCAAGTACCACCATGGTCACAGGCAGACTTCGACGCTCATCCAACACCAAATTCTCATCAAAACACCTTTCATCGTTCGCACTCTTCAATAGCCAGAAAGTAGTGCAGAGAAATGCAGAAACAACAGCAGTTCACATCGATGGGCCATTTGGGTGAAAGACATTCATTATATATCAGGTTGGTTTGGCTCATCAGCCTATTTTCGACGGGCTGCTTCAGATTGCACAGCCTCCCCGTTCGCCCCTGCAGGCGGTTATTCTACCTCTCAGATCACCAGATTGTCCGATAAATTACTCTAATGGGATCTGCGAACGTTTGTTTCTACTTCATCTGATGCTTATACGGTGTACGGCGTTGCAATCGACGAACCATCGACGAACCATCGACTTCTCCCTTTTGTTGATATCAACACTCTCATCAATTTTCACACCCTCATTTTAATTCTGTCACGCCGCCTTTCTCGACATCTCAAAATTCGGCATCTACTTTTGCTTGGCTACGGCTCTTTCCTTCCATTTCAAACACACCACTCATGGAAGACGAAAGCTCCGGTTAAGTTCAAGTGTTCTCAAACACAAGGGTAGTCATGCGTCTGGACTGGACTGGACTCTGACTCTCCAAGTTTCACCAGCACCCCCGCGGCCCGCCCGCAAGATCACCACCAGCATCAGCGCTCTGATGCTCTTGCATTGCATGTGGCTAGAGCATGGGCATGCCTATCCCGTCCGCTTCCCGACTTCCATCCCATGGTTAGCACAGTAATAAGATCTGTCAGTGTTTCGAAAATCATCTCATAACGCCATGCTCATGCACACCTGTCAATGTTTCGAGCCTCCCCAGCGCATACCGCAAGCAGGCCTGATCCATCCCGCTGTGCTCTCCCCTTTTCACACTCCATACGAGTAATAACAGCCTCCCTTATGACCTGGCTTTGCCTCATCTCAGGATCCCGGCCACTTTTGGCGTTGAGCCAGCCCACCTGTTTTATACCCCTCCAATCTGCGATATACCTCATACGTGGGCGATCCTATTACCCGACACCCTGAGTCCCATCCATGATCCACCCCTCCTCTCGGGGCAAGGGTAATAATATTCGGCATTGCTATATTGCATTTGATTTCCGAGTTCTGACTGATGGCATGACGCTGTTTGGGAGATCGTTTTGCAATGCAATCTTGATTCTTTTCTTCCATGAACACCCTCGCTGCCTTCCAAACCAAGCCCCCGGTAACATTGATCAACGCATCAATCGGAAATCCCGCCGTCAAGCCAGCTCCCCGGTTCAACCAAAACAACAACCGCCTTGTGACCGGTATGCCATCCGAAGTTAAACTGCAGCAGAACAAAGCAAAGCAGAGGAGAGCGAAAGGAGACACACATCCGATCTATGCAGTCTTCTGCCGAACCGTTTACGGCCCAGGCCATCAATTTCATTCGAAAGGTCTCAGCCGCCTCCAACGAGGATGATCCTTTCCCCATTTTCGCGACCCGAGCAGCCAGGCGCCGCCGCATGCATGTCTCTCCTCTTTTCCATCTCATATTCTAAGACATCTAAACGTGCTTCTAAGCGAGGTGTGCGAAGACATCGCGAGTGTGATTCGGGAGGAGGCAGAAAAAGCAAAATAAAGGAGGTGGGTGATGATGATGCAGGGTCGACCCCGCTATGCCAACGTCACTTGGGTCTGTCGTCCATGCCTTTAGAAGGCTTCTAGCTAGCTTAACGGGCCTGGGTTAACTTACCTCGATGACCACTCTATCTAGGTACTTACATGTACCCAGAAAAACCTCCCGAGGTTCCTGGCTACCTGAATCGATCTAATTAATCGGTTGCGGTGCTTTGTTGTACTGTGATGTGTTGTGCTTATAACATGAATTATATGAGGCTATAGAGGATGACCCTTGGTCGTTGATGTTGGAATTAAGATAACCGTACGGTATACGTCCGCGCATATTGACTATGGTATTGCGGTTCCGCCGCGATGTGCCTGTTGTGGAGGTCCGTAGATGAGTTATTGAATGTTGTTAGGGTCGTTAGGGGACACTGCAAGTAGGGCTGCATTATGCCTGAATCGCTCACCAGGGGGATGCATGTTGGCCATCGCGAGAATCATATACAGGGACCATCATGCTACCCGCCGCTGATGATGAAATGAGGCGGTCTCTAATTTCTGACAACGATCCAGCAACGAGGATTTACCTTTCGTCGGCTCTGACAATGCGGAAAAATTTCAGACGAGGCTATCATTCTATCTATTAGGTTTGGATGGCAGCCAGATAGGCGGGGAGCGTCCTAGGTGAATGAGTGAGGTATTGTCGAGTTGGTGGAAAAATCTCCACCCCTTCCTTCTCCACGTGCGCATGTTTATTACACTGTTAGTCATATTGAAACATTTATCAAGTTTGATATTAGGGCCTCGTAAGCATGCGGCTGCGAAGCGAATAAGGATGGGAGATACTACCTGGACATCTAACATCAAAGTTCAGTGTGCAGGCGGTGTAGTGGACGGTGATTGTAATTCACCGGTGGAATGACTGCGGACGGCGAAGGAGATGATTTGGGTAATATGATTGATTGATGTTCAATTACTTTACAATTCCACCCATACCAAAGAACTATCTAATTCTTTTGTTTGTGACCCCGAGCTCGGCGTCTCTCTGATTATCTCTCAGAAGATGGGTGATGATGGACCAGCAAGCATCTTCCTCCAATCCAATCCAATCCGTTCCAGTCCCATTTCCTTTCCCTGGACATCGGGACCTTGCGATCCTTTGCTATGCCCCCAAATTTCTTCCCCTATCAGACATCTCTTCTTAAAGCATTCTCTCGAGCCAATCTCGAGGAACCAATAGCCATTAACTCCGTTGTAAATGCGAGCCCGCCGATATTATCCACCAACGCCTGTCCATGATATGACGACAACCACCAAAAAAACAAAGGAAGCAACGAGTGGGTATCAGTGACCGGTGCCACTCTAGTAACAAAACAGTTGTGAATGGAAGTAAGGAAATATTGTACTTTATACATTAAGGGCGTTGAGGCTTGCGCTCGTTATTCGTGGTGTAGCTCCAGTAAAGAGATCATACCATCGATCCACCTTCGAAACTGTGACATCCTCGCTCGTGCCTCTTCATGTTGCTTCGGACGCTGAACGCCTTTCCGCATCCCTGGTGTGGACACTTGAACGGCTTCTCTCCGGTGTGCGAATGAGAATGGATTCGTAAGCTGGAAGGCCTCGAAAAGGCTTTGTTGCAAGTCTGGCAGATGTAACGATCTTGAGACTGAGGAAATGAGGCTGCAGATGACGGGGAAATATAGTGGTGGTGTTGCCATGGGTTTGTGCCAGACGATGGCGTGAGGGTGACTGAGACAGGCATCAACGGCGGCGGGAATTGCTTTTGGAAGTTAGTGATGAAACAAGACATTTTGATGAGCTAAAACCATACCTGAGGAAGAGGTCTCTGATAATAAAGCCCGGAAATTTGCGCTTGTGGAGGAGGTGTAGCTTGCATCGGGCTTGGGTAGTAGGAGCTCATTGATTGTTGAGGAGAGACACTGTATTGTGACCCGTATGGAGACTGAGCATACGCCATGGCAGCCGCTGGCATCGAAACTCTGCGCTGCAGCTGTGGAACTTGCTGTCGCTGAGCATGAGGCTCGACATTGTTGATTGCCGATACCGAGGATGGTGCAAAGTAATAACCTGGAGCTGAGGCAACGGAGTACCCAGAGTTCGACCCCGCCGAAGGTGACTGTCTACCATCAAACCCAGACTCTGACTGCATTGGTGGAGTAGGCGGGAGAGCGCCCCGAGAAGCCATGACGGGCGATGGTCCATAATTCTGATGTCCAGAGTCTGGTCGGTACTCGACTTTGGGTTGTGCTGTTATCAGTCAGTGGGAATATTAGAGCTAATTCTATCTAGAACTACTAACCTTGCTGCTGAGATGGTTGCTGAGCTTGTTGTTCTTGGGGACTTGATCCATCGGCAAGCCCTAGCAAGCTTGATATCGATGGCAAAGAACATTTTGCAACCTCGTCCACAGGAGGTGATGGTGGCGGTTGCGGTGCGGTAACGTAAGTATAGCCAGAATTCTGACCGAGTGGCTGAGCTGTGTATGGGTTTGCGACTAAAGAGGATGCCATGATCTGTACTCTTGAAGGATACGGTTGAAACTGTTGTTCAACCTGATGTCTACCTGCGTGGACTAGACTGGAGAGGTTCATGACCCGGATTGTAGTGGTATTGTGAACGTGGGGAAGTGCCGAGTTGATTGAAACCGGAAATGAGCAGTCGATGAAAGTTGATGAATTGGAGGGAATGTTGATTGATGTCGTTGTGGATGATTAAAATATTATGTTCGACTCCTTGAGTTTCCTTTGATACGAGTATGTGACCCTGGTGATGATAGATACGCCTGCGAATGCAAGGCTTCAGAGGTGCGTGAGGGACTGATGATATTTATCAGATCCTGAGGACTGTGTGGGCGATCCAACGAATCCACCATAGAGATCCTGGTAAGCTCCAGAGTAACAATGCTGGCACAAATTTGGGTGGGTCAGCAACTGGGACACTGAGGTGCCCCAGCCTTGAAACCTTGCACAATAAGACTAGAGTACTCCTCGATGGTTGGGATGATCCGGAGCAGGAGGAGTAGGCTCGACAACTGCTAAACGAACCTTTCGCCGCGCTATACCGGCACTGAAGCTCGATATGGACGTGCAAAGGGTGATTTCCCAGGGTGAGCAAGGGAGTGCCCAAGGATCTCCAATGCCTGCAACGGCCGTTGGCATGGACCCGTAGTGGAGGAACCCCCCAAGGCAAAGATATCGGTCGACTAGGGTTTAATGCTTGTTCATTGCAGGCATACCTCGGAGCATGTCCCCGTTCGAGGTGAGCTTCTTTTCAGGTTTTCAGGGACTCCCTGCCTGTCAACTCCAGAAGTTTGGACCAGGGTCTTGACCAGCCAAGGGCACTTGAGACGAGGGTGATGCACAAATGGTGGAGGTGGGATCCGCTTGTAAACTTCTCCTGTCCTGTGAGGGGGCGGGTTGATCCTAATAGGCGAATCTGGTTGTCTGCTCATGCTTTCCCTCCGACCCTAAAAGTGGTATGGGAAGCCTTTCTTCGAACTAGGGGATGCACCTGTTGTTCAAGCCTGAGAAAGCTGTTTCCCCACTCCTTTGGTCAACGTTCCTCGTGCTTTATGCCTTCCGACTTCTGACAGTCGTGAAGTGCGTCGAACAGTCTGTTCGCCAATTGTGCTACAGCTAGTGATTGAATCATGACACGGACGGCATACGCACTTGGGACGACAAAGGTGCTGTTTGGAGTATATTGGATGAAATTCTGGAAAGCGGCAAATGAATCCTGTACCGCTCTTGCGATCCCAACCCTGCCGCCTCTCCAGCGATCGACGCGATGGGGCGTCTGTACATTTGCTCGCTTCGACGGTCAAAAAGGCCCGTGGGAGTCCAGGAGCAGATGCAGGGTTTCTGTTGGCGTTGTAAGACTATCAGACAGGATTGCTCTGGGTGCGGTACTACCCAGGCCAGGCTTGTTCTGGGTTCTGCGTTCTGACAACAGCAGATGCAGCACTTATTCGATAATTCGCTGCACCTAGCAAACGGGAAGAGCTTGTTCCCCTTTCGACATACATACATATATACCCATCACACCCGCTCATACAGGTACTGCAGGCAATAGTCAGGAGAGATAAGCAGGCGGGAAAGACGAAGCGCACGAAGAATCCAGCATTGCAGATCGCTGATCTAATATGACGATTATGGAAGGCCGTGATGGTTGATGGGCGGGCGACGACTGGCTTTGAGGCGCCCGCCAGAGTAGGCGAAGGCCAACTAGTGCACTACTAGAGCATCTCTGGAGCACCTCCAGAACATAGTAACCGGTTCGAATATCCACCTGTCAACCACGCTTGACGGGCCGCAGAAGCAGAAAGCCACGCCATGCTTCCTCTGGCACCACCGTTATCGATCCCGCACATTAGCACATGGACGCGGGATATTACTTGACGGGGACGGGAGAGCGCCAGCCAGTTCGCAGCCTTGGAACTCTCCAGATCGCTGGGGTTTCTGGAAGGCCGGAAGTCGTCGATGTGTCCATCAGAGGCAGCGATCGACCTCCGCTGCTCATCAAGTCGTCAATAACTGCCCGGGAACTTTCGTTCTCTGCTCAGGTACTTGTACTAAGTTTGTATTGTTGGGTGCGCCGCGCAAAGGCTAGGCTCATCATACACTTCTCTTGGTCGACAGCAGCTTCGACATAGCGCCTTCGGACTCATCGCCTCCACCAGCTTAGCTTCCATCTGGCGCCGCCAGCTTCGCAATGATGAAATAAATGTGAGAGGGAGCAGAGCTTGTAGACTTTAGACCATCCCCCCCGCCAACCGTCACTTCACTTGCACCAGCATGCCCTGTCCTCGCTTGGAGGAGAGACAGACAAGACAAGGAGGCGCTGTCCGGGCGCCGGGGCACACGAGTCTTTCGGTTGCATTGATCCCTGGGCTCATCTTCGGCCAACACTGCAGTTTTCCAGTCTCAATTCGAATCTGATACCCCTGTTGTGCCCCTGCGCTGGGGTTCCATGCGTGCCCCTGCCATCCATGAGAAGGTTTGCAGATGAGCTAAAAGCGCCATTGTGCTGATCCATGACCTCGGGTACTGCAGATCAGAGGTGTTGACAACTTGACAGGAGATGTGCGAACGGAAAACGTGTGCTCTGCCCACATCCAGCCTGGTAGCCACTCAGAAGCCAAGTAGAGAGCGACTCACAGGAAAGAATAGTCGGGACGCTGGAAATTGCTGAGAGAACATACATATGTAGAGTACCGTGTGGCGTCTACGAAACAAATAGCTTCTCTTGTGAAGGGAGTTTGTTCTTGACCTTGAGCAAGCTCGACAATGAGAGCACACTGCTTCTCTGTACTGAATTATTCCGCCGCCGCCCCCACTCAGGTTCCGCTGTTGGATGTCGTTCATTCAGTTGTTCATCAAGGAGAGACGACCACCGCCAAGAGCTCAACTCCTAGTGCCCATGGGCCAGCCCACTGCCACAGTAAAGCCATTCAGATTCCAGACAGAGAGGTGTTGGCTGCATAGACGTGTTCGACGAGTGTCCGGATGATCGTTCTTGCAGTGCGCCAGCCGCGCACGTTGAAACGAAGCAAAGTAAAGCGAAGCAATGCAATGTAATGCAACGCAATGGTCAAATCATATCAAGCCGAATCTAATCAAATCCAAGGAACGCAACCGCTGTTGCATTGGGCTGCCAATAATGGGACGCAGTTTGGGGGCAGTCGTCCTGCTTCGTTCGGTCCATCATCAATCAATCAATTAATGGCTGGCTGGTATCGTATGGCATCGCATGCTCGTTGGCCCGTCGGAGCTGGCGTTTTTCCTTCCGTTCATTGTCCTGTACTAGAACCATGGGCCGTGAGCTAGAGTAGATATGTATGTGTGTATGGTTCATGGATTCCATTCTCCAAGCACCCTCGAAAATTGCTGCATGGTGTGTGGTGCATTGCATGGTTGTTGTTGTTTGTTGTTGTTCTTCATTCCTTCCATGGAATCCACTCTGGACGACCTCGGGAGTCTCTATTGGGTTCCCTGGCATGCTCGCTTAGGAGAAAGTCAGTACCCGTTCGGGTTAGCACGCTTTTGGTTTGAGTGGACTAGCAGCTGGATGGATGGATTGTCATTGTCCTCCTTTCCCTGCTTCGCCATCCCCCATTCCATCCCATGCCATGGCATCGTATCCCATCCCAACCCAACCCATCTCATCTCATCCTTAAAGGCCCCGACCCGAAGATGCCTTGCCGATAACACAACAGCGGATGTCTGAGTACAGTACAATCTCAAAGCTCCGTCCGCATGGAGCGGAGATGGAGATGGAGATGGAGAGTGATGTGGTACAGCATTCAGAGTCGCATTGCTATTCCGTTCGCGCTCTCCAATCCAGTGCCGATGTAATACTGCATACCACCTATTGCCTGCATCCAGCCTTATCAGAGCTGGAAGGGTGGACTTTTCACGGCGCATCCAGGCAGTTGAGTGAGGGCATGGCAATTGGTAAGCCTGGGGTGGCAGGCAAGCCATGGGAAGTAAAAGAGGGGAGGGGTAGCAGGGTCGGGCTGGGGATATGATCACTACGTACTCTCTCTTGTCGCGGGGATGACCTCCCTGGAGGCTCGCGTGTAAGTGTTGTTAGATACAGCGGCCATCAGGCCCGATCAGATGAGTGGCGAGCCTTTTCGGCGATTTCTGTCCTTGACTCGTACTCGCTCTACCACTACATTTCAGATGAAGTTCCTCACTGATCTTGCACAGCTCCAGGAGGTGCCGGTGGATGAATTTATAAGACCTGGAGATCGTAACAAAGGGTTATAAAGTTAATTTGCTGAGATTTAGCTCTGTTCCGAGTTCAGCGCTTTGGGAGTTTACCTGTCGAAGGCAACTCGGATTTTCGTCGTCATCAAACAGTACTCGCATTCTTTCAGGCCGTTGATTGGTGTCAAAACTCTTGATGAAGCACCAAAGAGATCCTCAGATCTGACGAGTCACGGCCCTGGATCCTCGGGATTTCCGCTCTTCTTAAACAAGGAAGAAGCTTGATATGCACATAGGGTGCCAGACACACTCCCCGAGTTGAAAGAGGAAATTGGCCCTCCCTACCATCATAACATAAGGAATATTTCGTCCCGAGATGCTGGGTGCGACTCAACACCAATCCCCCATCTTGTACATTTGACAGTCTACACCTCTCCGTGGCAGTGATGTGTTGTCCTGGACTTCATCGATTCATGGCCAAATGTTGCATGAATATTGAGGAGTTCCACCAACTCCCTCACGCCGGGTCCTGCGCAACTGCACGGTTCGTCTTGCATCCTTGTCAGACCCGACGGCCACGACATGACTTCCGGTGACAACTGGTGACCTTCGGAAACAAAAAAGCCCACAACTACAGAACTTGAACGAGGTTGCACTTAGGCTCACAAGTAGTCCTAGATACGGAAGAAAGTAGGTTCACTGCATGTACAGGATCTCAGTGTTCCCCTTAGATTCAGAGGAGGTAATTCTTGCCAGGTAGCTGGCCGATCTCCCGACAGGAACTGCCCATGACAGGGAAAAGTTCTTGTTACTCAACGTTCGCAGGATTCCTGGTCTAAAGTCTATCAACCTCCAGGGTCATCATTCGCTTCTTTATTTTGACGATCCTCAAAGCAAACTGTTTGGTCATCCCTGCCCCACGGATAAAATACGGGCCTGATGCCTATCCTTACAGTACTCAAGTGGCTTGCCAACATCAGCAGATCGATCCAGCCATCATCCGAATGATCCATTTCCGAACCCGGTGAGCCCTGAGATCTACACATCAGCGCCTGGGCCCTGGAAAGATCAAACAGAAGAAGAAACCCTCCCATGCTACAAGAGATAAAGAAGAGCTCTCGGACTCTCCGTTACTCTGTAACTCAACACGGAATCAACACTGCGCTGAAGATCTGGCCGTATTGTTTTGTACCTGAGCGCGTCGCCGTTGAAGCTCTGTCTCCTAGTGTGACATCGTTGACCTGAATCCTTACCTATATCACCATTCATTATCCCTTTCGCTGCGCGCCCTAGCCGAGCTGCTAAAGTTTGGCAGCCGTTTTTTCTCCACTCAACAGCACGATCACACAACCTGCAGGCCTGAGGTCCAAATGGGGATTGGTATCGGTGAACAAATCCCATTCGGAGATTTCAGCGTGATTGTGGGGGTGTTGAGGGTGTGCTGCGACGAGATTGGATCGGGGAGAGGGCCCAGCGTCGCAGTCGATGCCCGTTGAATCCTGTTGAGATTCTCGAGTCAAGGGCCCCTGGAATTTGGACCTCCCTCCCTCATGGTTCTGTCGATCATGATTCCCGGAGAACTCCCCTGTGGACAAATATTCTAGTTCTCCTGGAATCCTGCATCAAGTTGCCAGGAAGATTCTCCACTTCTGCATCACGGTGTCTTCTTCCAGCAACTTCTTGGATAGATACAAAGAGAAAACGTCATTCGAAGTCTATTTTCTTCAAGATCTTCATTTCCTCTCGACCGAAGAAGTCCAAGAAACTATCAAGTTTGCAGTGATTCAGTGGTCTAGCTTGACTGATGATCGTATTCCAATACTCCAACCGCCATACCAAAGTTTCATGCTAGAGGTAGACTCTTTTCTTGCCACGGATTAAGGTTTTTGAGTCGTCACCTTCTCGGCATATCCATCCAGTTGCAAGTCTCTCTCCACTTGTTTCGCTGTTCACTGGAACGATGCAACCACTGTAGATGTAGCTAGCATATCTCCAGAAATACGATCTAAGTACTAGTCCTGAGCAGGTATCATTCGCCGCAAGACCATCTTGGTGGCCCGCAATCACAAGCTGCCTGAGCCGCCATAGCAGTAGTCGCTGTCAGGTGCATCACCCCATTTCTACCGATTTCTCGCAACTTTGAGGTGCCGGTGGCCTATAAGAGCCACCCGCTTGAGCACCTTTTCGGTCAACATCCCCTTTCAAGACACGGGAGAAGTAGCAGCCCTTCGTGCAATTTTCTTTTTCTCTGTGCGTATGCAGTCTAGATCACTGTGTTTTCTTCTCTGGTACAGGCTAGATCAGGATCCAACGCCATTGGCGTCCAGAACTATACGAGTGTACGGAGGCAACATGCACCTCTTCATCGCTGTAGTGTAGCGCGCGTCTTGCCGTCCTTTAAATTCCTAAATGTCTTAGGTATTGGTGGCGCAAAGGGAGGGTGGCATCGCTTATGAGCACAGGCCGTAGTTCTTATGTCACGGATTAAGACCTGAACAGAGCTTTCTGGAGCGTGCAGCTGCCGGGTTTCCCTCCTCAAGAAAAAGGAAATGAGAAACATTTCAAGCCTCCTTGATAGGAAACGGGAGTTGAGCTGCTTGCGAATGTTTGGTCCGTCCGGGTGACGAGTCTTCATCTCGGGACATAACCTGGATCGTCCACACTGCCCGAAAATTTGCAACGTTGGAGCCGAGCGCATGCGAGGTATTGCTTTAGGATGGCACAGGCTCACAGCTCCTTTTGGGGGATCCGTGGCAAGGAAGAGACGATTTAAGAACCTGTATTGATTGCAGCTCTTCTCTTTTAGGAATTCGGGTAACATCGTGAGCTTCGACAATATGATCTCCCCGAAAAGGAGGGATCAGTAAACTCCCCTGGTTCCATGTGGATGGCCACAGTTCCTCCGGTGCGAGGTTACATCGTCGTCACATGACCCATGATTTGTTTCTAACAATACCTCTTCGAGGAACTGCCTGTATGGCTGGCCATCACTGTGCATTAAGGCTTTTACCGTCCCAACTTAACACCACAACTTTCCCGGCCAATATCTCAACACTTGTTCTAATAAGCGGCCTTTCCAGTCTGAAGTTGCCTCTCTTGCATGTCAAGAACATCGTTTTAGCCTTGCTCGACCCCTGAAACTCCTAGTCCAAGCTTTCGAAACATCAACAGCCTCACCTATCACCAGCCTTCCGCCAGACAACCCTTTCTTTCATCACATGAACTCTCTATGGTCCCATCCTACGCTCGCTCGGACTGGTCTAATCCCGAGATCGCCTTCCGGTGGTCTTGTCTCGTCTGATTGTTTTAATTCTCCCAATAGAGATATTCTCCGTCGGGCATTTCAACGCATACGTCTGAAGTGTTTCGCCTACCATGCATTGACTGCATTAGAACCGCCCAGAACACAAAGACTCCGTGCCCATTCGAAAGAAGACTTGAAACTGACTGACAGCTGCTTCCCAAGCTGCTAGAGTACCAAGATCCGACAAAGCAGACGAGTCTCCACAGGATCTGAACTTGAAGCTTGGCTCAAGAACTAGACTTGGGGTATGAAACATGCCATGACTTTCTGACAGGTGAAATATCTCAAAGGCATGAAGACCTATCGTCTTGTTCCGGCACGCTCGTACGTCGATTGTGACAAGATCACAAACGTTCAGATAAGCATAAAGCCGATCCCATAGTATGGAAAGATGATGTGTGAACTCTATCATTAACCTGGTTTCGGTAACATCTGGAATTCAAGTGGAGACAAATATCATTTAAACTTTGTCAGGAAGGATCTCGCTAGGTATTCCCTTGTTGCAAGTAATTTCATGGTGAGAGATTCTGTGTCGAAGATGTGGGTTATAGCATGAACATATTCAGATGGAGGTCGGGGTAGAGGAAACAGTAGTTGAGGCATCGATGAGGGTAAGGAGCATGAGATCTGCCAAGCTGAATGTCGATCCCATCATGGGAATCTTCGCTGGCTGCACGATGGCTACTGATCATTGTCGCTGGTAACAAAATCTCAAAATCTTTATCCTTCTCGATGACCAAGAGCGCCGTCTGGAGATGTCACGTAGCGAGGGGTGAGAGAATAGAATTGCCTTATGGTGTAGACATACGATACACTAAAATTGAACATTCCAACGACGAGCCCATTCTCGAGCCCTCTTTATTTTCTCTAAACAAACAGAATCACGACGATCATCATCGTCACCAGCAACAAGATCAGCGATCTACGATTAACGATCACCAGTTTGATACCCACACACGCACATATCATCACTCCCGCCTGCAATCATCCGCCCATCTCAGCATCTCCAAATATCTTCTAACTCCGGTAAAATAAAATTTAGAGTAAACCTGTAAACAAATTTCGATGCAGAGTTGCATGCGAGTCAAAGGGAAGTGTAAACTGAACATGCAGGGGAGCGGATAAAGCAGACGGAAGGAAACTGCATTTTGCAGAAGCGGCTGTTTGTGCTTATGCAGGTCTAACATGATGATAATAGCGGTACGGGTTGAAAGCTGTTCGATCAAATCGTTGATGTAATGTGTTGTCGATCTATTGCTGTAGTTTGGTTAGTTTTGTTTTGAAAGGAAGTGGTGGCTTTTACCCGGAAGGATTATGGCATGGGCAATTGAGGACAAGAGCGTGGGCTTGTTTTGTGACTTGTAAGGTCCAATTTATTTCTGCACTTGCACCGATTTACGATGTCAGTTCATTATCTCTTTTAGAGAATGGAGTTGTTTCTTGAGGTCATTTCACAAGTCGAGGTAAGTCATGATTGTGTTCGCGGAAAATAATGGTTTTCCCAGTCGCAAATCTAAGTCATACACAAGCTGGAACCTATTGCATTCTCCTCAAATTTACATTAATGACCGTGATCATACTACCAAGAGCATCTGCCTTCATTTCCATGAAATTCGATAACTCACATTTCGGCCCCCTTTTCGCCTCGCTTACACCAAAAAGTGGGTCTGATCCACGTCAACAAACCTCTCTACAAGCAAAGATACACTAGGCAAGGCGACAGCGTGACAGAGACACTGATAATAACGCAAGCCATTTTTGAGTGCAACAATGCAAGCTGGATCATTGTGCTGATTATCCATCTGCTGGTACTGTAGCCGAGTCGTTCTGAAAAGCTTTTTTTCCACAGAAGCTAAGAAGATTGAATCGCCTAAACATAATTGTAACAAACAGCACACCGAGTTTTGTAGTGACTCCGCCCATGCCAGTGCATATTCGAGCCTTGCTCAGACCGCCCGGTACCCAGAAAACTTGCTGTTTAAATAATACTGACTCCTAATTCTAATAAGCACCTCGATCCTATGATCTGACCAGACTCTACCACAAGTCTACTATACTAGGCTTCACACGGCTCTCCATAGCTCACCATGTGTTAGGTCAACAGTTTCCAGTATTATGAATATAACGTCCTGGTTATTGATTGTGTCTGTATCCCTAGCTCTACTTGTTTACCATAAGCCAAGCACCAGTTGCGAGAAGACTCGAGACGCATGAACACCACGTCAAGATCATAAATCCACTTCCATGGAAAGCGAAGATACCTATCGGTGGACCGAGAGCGTTGATCAAGGACGTGGAATTGGCTTGGATAGCTGTTGCCATTGTGGAAGCTACAAAGAGGAGAAGTGTCGATAGGACCTGAGTTTGCTCTTTAGTTTTCGCTCTAATATTCGTTCGAACTGCAGCTGCAGTTGCGAAACGATTATCCAAGAAATCTATAGCAAGATAATAATAAGAGGAGGAAAAACCTACAGCATTCCCAAGCCCTACAAGTGCCGCGTTCTCAAACACGTTGAACATCTTCGCACCACCAAGCAGGACACCAATACCAGCTGACGTGATAGCGAAGACATATAGTATATATGCAACATGCAGGATCAGGTTATATTTCTTGGTGAAAACATCTTGGATTTCACCAGGGATGCGAAGGGAACCTATAGTCTGACTACTTCGGTGCGTAGTGAGGTCGTTTTGGATGAGCGTTAGAGGAAGGAATTTGACTGTACGTTGTGATCAGCTCATCTCACTTTTTATCTCCTACACTCTTCTGTTCACTTCCTCTACTGTTTCAAGGAGTGACAGGAGTGGAGATCAACATACCATAAGTCGAAGGCTCATCACACACCACACCCGCAAACTTCGCCTCCGATGCTTTCATGAGGTAGCTCTCACACACCGTCTGGAGATGTAGACTATACGCATCATGGATCGGTAGGCCGGAACCTGTTCCTGTGTAGAACGCATTTTTTTGTGTCGTTGTGTCGATGGATATTAGGGCGAATGATTGCCAATCGGGTGAGCTGCCCACTGCCATGAGGACTACGACAAGGGCGAAGGAGAGGATGGAGAGGATTGTTGGCACTACGGCTTTGGGCGAAGGGGGGAGGCGTGGCATCTTGATCTGTATTCTTGGAAGGGTTGGTGTTCAAGGTGAGCGATTCCGATACGTATAATCGTCTTGGGTGTGTACCTGAAGCTGAAAATTCGCTAACAGGTGCTGTAGTTTTTGGAGAGAGTTCGGTCGAGGCGAAAGGAATGTTGGAGTATACCGAGAGGAGAGATCAGGAAGGAACACAGCTCGTTTTCTGTAGAATGTTGCATGTATGGTTGTGATCTTTATTTGGTGGCTCCCGTCCTCATTCACTGAGCAGAATGTCGTTAGTTAAGCTTTTGTCAGTAGATACATCACATGTTGACTGTTGTTTACTCGACGTGTCATTCCAAAGACTCAAAATGATGTTCATGTCAATTGGCAATGAAGCTCTACACCGTTCACTCCGTTGATGAAGTTTCAGTTCCATAGTACCGATTGTTTCGCACATACTGGTTCCTTGTACCTACCTGCACATGACTTAAACCCGTGTCTCGTCCGTTTAAGCGCAGTCACACATAGCCCTCCAAAACTAAGGGTTCACGTCTCGAAATTGGGAACTCCGCTTGGAGAATAGTCACATCCTCACATCTTGATCACTCATCCATAAATTCATCAACTCACTCTTGAGAGTGCAAAGATTTTGTTTTTGTTGCATGTCGAACTTTGGCGGGGTAGACGATTTTAACGACTGAAGCGAGCTCCCGACGAAGCCACGAAATGGTGTTCTGACACCCTGGGCCTCACAAGTAGATAGATCCCGGAATTACTTTGAGCTCAATGGCCAGATTTGACGAGGCCAAGAAGGCTGGAAAGTCCGTTGGCTTCTCCACATGTATACTACTCGCTCTTCAGAAGGACTTGATATCAGTTTGAACCAGCTTCTTTTGAACGGCTTCGGGAGCATAAAGGAGTGATTTGCGAGCAACAAAAGCGGAAGCAGTTTCGAGACAAGTTCTGTTCGTTCTATCGTCTGAGCTGCCTCCTTGAACCGCTTTTGCTTGGACCAACATTATGCCCTGTCAATGCGCCATGTTCTTCTCCATGCGCTCTTCTAAGAATGTGGATGGCCATGTCTTCCTCTCTACTTCACCAGCCAGTGATCCATGTAGCTCTTTACTCACAGCTATGTGACATGCTGTGTCCTGACTGGATTGGCACACATGTAGCGACCGTCCATATGACCTTCATCAGAGATTATAACAGACATCTCGGATTCACAACATCCATCAGCGGCCTAATAACTTGCTGAGTTCAGCCCACCTCTTCTCTGCCAAACTCACAAGCTCGCTCATCTCATCCCTCCCAATCAACATCCCTCCCGACTTAGATATACCCAAAAGCTTCGTCTTCTTCCGATTTCCACAATCCACAACAACCGTGACAGTCTCATCACATAACCCCTCCTCGAAAGTGTCCGGATCTACCAATATCCAGTGCTTCTTATCACGTCCCTGTACTTGTTCCTTCGCCCGAAATACGACTGTGGTGACAGCGATCGGTAGTCCTCTCAACTGAAGCTTTTTCGAGTCGGAGACAGAATCTTCGCAAAGTATCATCTCCCGGTCCGCATCCCAGTAAGCCTTTGGCAACCGCACATCCTTCAGCGCTGAAACAACTGCCGCCCAGGCCGCATCGAATGGGTTGCCGTCCAGCGAGATGAAGAGGATGTCGATGTACAGTGTCCAGAAAGCCTTGACTTCTGGCTCCAACTCCTCTGACCTATCTTCCTCCATCTTGTCCTGATCGCTGAGATCAGGTGGTTGATACCATATCCGTAGATCTTCGCCATCAATCAAACCACTCGAATGTAGAAGCGAATATATCCTCGTACTCAAGCTCTGCGCTAATGTGCTGGGGGGTTGACCTGGCATGAATGCGGGCGAACATCCTGTGGCCAGTTCGATATTCGGAACCAGTAAATCAAGCTCTTTGGCTTCGTTGTAACCAGGTTGTGACGAAGGTGCGCTGGATAATTTATCGACACGGTACCCAGCTACATTGCTTGCTAGTAAAATCTCACCCCGAATCCCACAGACGACAGTCGTATCACCTATTCGTACCACCGCGCTTCCTTCGGCATGGGTAAGAGAGCCATTGTTGATGTGTGGGGTTCGGAATTGGGTAGGTGTTCTGCCGTTTGCGCGGGTAGAGGGTATGCTTGAGGAAGAGGGCTGGAGATGGGCAAGGAGGTACGGATGGGGAGAAAGCTTAGCGAAGGTATCTCTGGGAAAGGATAGGGTCGAGGGAGCGCCTGTGGAAGCCATTATTGAGGTTTGTATGGTGAGTCTCAGCTGGGCAGATTTGTCGATGAAGTCGCGATTTACTTTTGGAGGGGAGCTAAGATCATATGGTCCTGAAGCGATATCGACCAATGAGAAGCTCGGCTGAACGAGGCTCGATCACAAGGCTGTGGCAGAAACCATCTCCAATTTTTTGGTGTCTATGATGCATACGCTCTGTATCCAAGATCCAATATAACACTTCCACGCTTTCATGACCGCCTCCAGACTCTCTAGAAAAGTCTTTATCTAGCACTGCCTTCCTCACATTCTCGGTACGCGCCATTTCCGTTGTTTTGGTGCAAACAGGAGCACACCATTTTTGCTTCTTTCCTAGAGTGAAACAGAGCCCTTTTGGTTACTCTTTTGACAGGGCAATTCTAGCTGCCAACGAGCAGGAAGTACTCTTGGCGTCTTCCTATGTATTTTTGCTTCGGGTTTTACTTGTATTGTGTTGCCTATTTTTTCTTTTATACCTCTCCGTGGAGAGATCCTTTCGAGCAAGAGTTCTCAGGCGTTATAATATCTGGCATTGAATGATTCCGAGCACACTGCAACAGCTCTCAGGGAAAGTTTACGAAGCTGACAATTGCAGTCACGCTTCTGGTGGCTATTATTCATCCTGTCTATCAGTTATGTTTTGCTTGCTCAAAGTCTGGGAGCTGTTTTGCAGATATCTGCTCAATCTAAATGCAAACTACAAAGTGTGCTGTGCGCGGCTTTTGCCCTGCTGTCTACTGTCACTAGTTGATCAAGTCAAGAAAGGATTCCGAGTCGAAGTGGACCAAAGTAAGATCTAGTTGGTCTCCATCAGCGTAAGTTGAGCTCGTGTCGCGTGGATGAACAATCATCCTTTAAGTGTTATCAAATGTTGGCATTCTCTGGGAATGGAAGTAAAAACAATGCTCCAATTATGTTTGGTTTGTGTGTTGCGACCCAATTCTAGTGTTTGAATCTCTCGGGCTTGGCTTTGTTGGTGTTCGCGTAAAATCATCACATTTGGATACTTGTTACCCCGCCTCCTCAAATCAAGACTCAGACCCAGCAAAATTTACAAAGTCTAGGCGAGTCTAGTAGAGGTCAAAAACAGTGGGACTGCAAGGATTTCAAATTGTTATCATTGACCGCTAGTCTTGAATTCTTCATCTCAAAGTCGTTACCAGAGAAAGTGCCGCATCTTGTGCTGTTCGTCAGGAGAATATTGAAGTGCCATCCCACCCCTTCCAAAATTTGGTCAGCTAGCAACTTTCTCGAATAACGGCGCTTCAGGCTGTCAATGCGACTCAAGACTTTATCTGATCGCTGGACCCTGCCAGTGGCAATGACCGTCCAATCAGGTCATGATGAAAATTCCGGGTAATGTCATTCTTCAACGCGAACACAGCGGTAAAAGCTTCCATCCACGCCGATGCTCGTGAAGTCCGAGTTACGCAAGATGAGCAGTCACGATCTCCTGGGGTCAAGCTTCTGAATGGCTCGAGCGGGAATGTCGGTGGCTTCGGTCCGTCAACATCTGCAGGGGCGCATGGTTAAGCGAAGAACACTGGACGAATCATCAACAACGTGTTGCCGCCCGTCCTGCATGCAGAAAACAGCAACGAACATCTCGAGCTCACTGCATTGGTCCATAGCTTCAAGGTCATCACAGCGCTCCTGGCTGCGCTTGAGCTCTGATTCGTTATGTTGCATATGCGGCAATACTCTCTAGTCCTCTTCCACACTGGCCAAGGCGATCAACTATCCACTCACTTCTACCGTAGTGTCTACCATTGCCTACGGGTTCCTTTTTGAAATTACTTGAAAACTCCATTTTCAAACCCAGCTTGCATTCCTTTTCAAAGATAGATTTGCTGAACACATGTCTTTCTGCTACCGAAGTCAAAGACACTCTTCTGCTCTCCTCAACCCAACAGACGCCCCGTTCTTCTGGACATATTCACGCACATCCTGGAAATCCGCACATCCTGTGACTTGCATGCGCGATAACGGCAGCTACATTACTAGCGCTTCGATAAGACAGGCATTTGCAGTTGGGGTCCGGACCAATATAGACTCGTCCTGAACCGCCGACCCTCTACTTCTAGAGTCTATCGACATTCTGCTGGTTCTCAAAAACGCCCAGTTCAATCTAACTGGCTCTTTCGGATCTTCATAGACTTGGACAGGCATATCCCTATCGATCAAAGCAATAGACCCAGCGGTTGGGGTGACGGCCTGGCCTCCACCTGCAGGAACTTGGTCCGAAGGTTGTGGCACTCGAAGCCGGCCGCAATCCCCCACACCTCATCGACTACTGCATACATATTCAACCATCGCCTCTTTATCCGTGTGCGACCCCTCTCTGGACCTGTGCGTGTTGTCTCTCCGTATTTATTTCTTGTGCCCTCACTTGTCGTCAATTACTCGCTCTCTATCACGTTGTATTAATTGGGGAGTCTGGTATTCCTCTGGTCGTTGCACTTTGAACATTTGATTGGATATCTCGACCGCATCTGCAAATTTCTATACCACGAACAGGCCACTGGAAATTCAATGGGACCAACTGTTTGAACTCTCGAACTTCGATCTGTCTGATTGTGTTAAGAGGTGGGAAAGCTTAAGGTTACATTGAATGCTACAGTAAGCTGACAACGTTCGTCAGGCTACCGGCACTTATCTCTCGCCCTGGACCCCAAAAACTCTCTGAGATAGAATATCTGGGTACAGAAAGCAACAATTGCGATAATGTTTTCGTCTAGAGATATGTCTGCGGTGAGGGCTGGTTCCCGGACACTCGCAGGGCTCGCAAAACGAATAAACATACCCCTCACACCCACGAGCCCACCCGGTTTAATCGAAGCAAACACTGTAGATCCTTGGAAAGAGTCTGGGAAGTACGCCTTGGGATGGACCTACTTTTGCGTTGTTCTGGTCGTGCTCGTCGGCATCACAAGATCCTATCATCTTTGGACCGACAAGATCAGGCAAGCGATGCACAAGCATGAGGTTCAACAACATATGGTGACATACGCTCCCGACTCGGATTATGCGATGGGAAACATTGAGACTGGAGGAACTGCACAGCAACTCTTTCCTCGGGAGACCGACGAGAAGTCTTTCATTCTTACGAGAGGACAGTCACATTGGTCGTCTTTTGGAGTCGTCAATGACACTCTAGCTTTATTCAGATGGATCTTCTACCGACCGGTAGCTGAAATTAAGTGGAGGAAGAAGACAATTCTCAGCTTTCCATCCTTGGCTGTCATTGGTATTCTGGTTATTGCGACAGCATTTGTGAGCTTATACTGCTTCTTACCACAGCCGCTTTACTGGCAAAGCATTCAATATGGAGCTCCACCTCTTGCAGTCCGAGCCGGCATGATCGCTATCGCCATGACACCATGGATCGTTGCCACAAGTATGAAGGCGAATTTGATCTCCATGATCACGGGAATTGGCCACGAACGACTCGGCGTCTTCCACAGATGGGGCGGATACTTGTGCCTATTTCTGTCTCTGGTCCACGCCATTCCATTTTACGTTCAGCCAGTCTGGGATGACGGTGGAATGGATGTCTACTCGAAACTCTTCCCGTCCGGCAGCGGAATCATCTACGGCACTGGAATCGCATGCCTGGTACCTCTCGGATGGCTTTGCATTGCTTCGCTACCATTTTTGAGATCGCTTGCATACGAACTCTTCGTTATGCTGCACATCCCGGTTGCGGTCGCTTATGTTGGCCTCCTTTTCTGGCACTGCAAGAACTATCTCACTTCATGGGATTACTTGTACGCCACTGTTGCTATCTGGGTTCTGTCATACTTCGTACGAGTATTCAATCTGAACTGGATGAAGCCATGGAGAAACGCCTGGTTGATCGGAGACGAAGCAGCCGTCACACTTATGGCCGAGAATGCTATCAAGGTTACGATTCCCACTCAAATGACATGGAGGCCAGGACAATATGTGTACCTCAGAATGCCTGGGATCTCGATATTTGAGAATCATCCGTTCACAATTTCATCGCTCTGCAGCGAGGATTTTCCTTCAGAATACGGTGATCTGTACCGAGATTGCACGCTTGTGTTCCGACCGTTTGGGGGGTTCACTAGAAGGGTGCTCGAAACTGCCATTGAGAAAGGTCCCTTCAAGACCTACCGTGCTTATCTTGAAGGCCCATATGGTGGCATGCAACGAGAACTGGCTGCATTTGACACAGTCATCTTGTTTGCTGGAGGGAGTGGTATCACAGCTATTGTCTCGCAACTTCTGAACCTCATCAAGAGGATGAGAGACGGAAAGGCCGTGACCAAGAAGATCGAGGTAGTCTGGGCTCTGAAGAGATTAGAAGCCATGGACTGGTTCAGAGAAGAGCTCCGGATTTGCAGAGAATACGCTCCCCCGGACACTGTCACCTGCCAATTCTATGTTACAGCTGCCAAGAGGCAGTCAAGAATAGGGATGAGCGAAAGGGCACCAAGGCCCATCAGTACGATCTTCCACGACAAGCTAGATGGCTTCGTCGCTGGTATTGCATCGAAGAGAAACTCACAGTTCATTCGAGACGAAGCTCAAGGAGATGAGGAGCGCGAGAGAGAGCTCAGACAGGAAGATGAAGATGCGATCACTTCTCTCCCACAACCAAAGCACTTACAACACAAAGTGTTTCCACCTCAACCCACAACATTCTTCCCTCCTCCGCCAAAGAAGGCACTCCGGGAGAATGCTCTCAAGAAGCTCGAAGGAAAGGAGAAGAGGAATTCCATGATCTCCTCACCAGGCTCGGAAGTGGACAGCCACGAAGCAACCCGCAAATTCCTCTCCCCCTCCCCTCGTCCTGGGGATTTCCATTTTCCAGCACCATCTCCACGTCACGATGCTCCACACTTCCAGTTTGCGCCTCCGTCTCCAAATAGACTCAGCAACAGCACATACAACCCACAAAACTACCCACCACCACCACCTGGACCGCCTCCCAATGCCTACAGGCCAGCCTCTTACATGTCATCAGACTCCCGACCGGCCTCCTACCTACCATCAGAACCTTTTCCACCACCACAATCTGCATTCGCACCTCCCCCAACGAATCCTGCACCACCCTCCTTAGCACCACCAACACACCCTGAGCCAGCACACACGCGTCAAAAGTCCGCGGAGCTTCAAATTCAAATACCCACCAAGACCGCCTCCTCAACTTTCGACTTCGGCTTCCCTACCACGCCAACAGAGTTCCAGAAGAATCTGATGCGCTTCGCCTTCGTAGGAGCCAAGAAGAAGGAAGGTTGGTCGACGGAATACGGTCGTCCGGATCTTGGGTATATGCTGAAGGAGATGGCGACTGGAGGTGCGGATGGCAAGGGCATCTTTGGGAGAAGGACATGTGTGTTTGTGTGTGGACCGCCTAGTATGCGTGTCGATGTTGCGAATACGGTTGCGAGGCTGCAGGCGGATATCTGGGGTGATGATAGTAAGGACGAGATTTTCTTGCATACGGAGAATTATGCTATTTGAGCGGCATGGAGGAAAGGGTGGATATTTTTTGGATGGGAGTTCAAGGTATGGCCGGTTGGCTATATGGACGGATGGTATACCTATATTTGTAATCTATGGAATGTGAATGAGGATAGGAGATGAATGAGACTTCTTTATCCAGCATCGAAGTGTCTATCGGTGTGTTAATCTTGTAGCAAATGACCATCAACCTAGAGGATGATGATCCTACCTGGTCGAAACATGATGAAGAGAAAGCCCGTGCCCGTGGCTATGATAATGACCATCACCAGTGGATATCGTCTGGGAAAGAAGTTTGGCAAATGCTACTGCACAGGTTCAGATTGATGACTGAGCTCAAAACAATGAATGATATTGAATTTGTGCACCATAAAAGCGGATTAGAGACAAGTGGTAGGAGAGCCAAGGTATGTGGTGCGTTTTAATTCAATATCATATCAACATAAGGATAGCTCTTACTACATGTTTCTCTCCGCTGATCCAAACTCAAACCTTGTTATTGAAGAACCTAATTCTTCGTAACAACTTTTGTTCTGAAATGTATCGTCCACTTCGAACTACTCTTTCAGATCTGTGATTCTAGAGTAGTAGATACGGGACGCTTGATTGGTCTGCCGTCCAACATCGAGATACCTAATGAAAGGTATCTCTCACACACAACTCTCTGTTAGAAGGCAGAATTGTGAAGGTGGTTGGACGGATAAAGGTCCAGAATTTTTCGAGCGAAATATTTTGAAGTTGTCAGCGCTTCTGATCTAGACCAAACTCGGACTAGACCGAGGCTAATCACATCAATTTCGTTTGGTTGACCCGCTTCTTATATATTTTCTTTCTTCGTCTCTCTTCCCACAATGGAATCTCTCAGCGAAACCAAATGGGATGTTGTGATATCCGGTACGGGATTGCAGCATTCTCTTCTTGCCTTGTGAGCTTCTGACTCTGGCTTGGAACCCATGGATCATCTCTGACTGACCGAGCTGTTCATGAAGAGCCCTGTCCCGTTCCGATAAGAAGGTCCTTCACGTCGACCAGAACGAATATTATGGAGGCGCCGAAGCTGCATTTAGCCTGCAGGAGGTGGATGAGTGGGTAGAGAAGGTCAACGGAGGTATGTGCTTTGCCCTCATAACCTTGCATTCGAAGCTAACAAACACAGATTCATCCAAACCCTTTCGAAATGCCTCCCTGTGGAAAGCAGGTGCTGAGCATTCGATTGAAGCAAGCAAGTTGTCGTTCTCACGAGCTTATACCCTCACCCTATCGCCTCAAATAATCTACACCAAGTCGAATCTCCTCGCTCAGCTCGTATCGTCGAAAGTCTACCGCCAGTTGGAGTTTCAGGCAGTCGGAAACTGGTGGGTTCTTGATGGAGAGGGTGGAATGATATTGAAACGTCTGCCAAATGGACGAGAAGATATCTTCCGGGACAAGAGTATCGACAACCGTGCAAAGCGAAGTTTGATGAAGTTCTTGAAGTTCGTGGTCGATTACGAAAACCAACCCGAGACCTGGCACCCTCACGGTGATAGTGGGCTGTCAGGTTTTCTCTCATCGCAATTTCAGCTTCCTCTGAGTCTGCAGACCGTCATCGCAGCTCTCACTCTATCGTTGGAGCCTTCAGATGTGACTCCGGTCAAATGGGCTCTGCCTCGGATATCCCGTCACCTTTCATCGCTTGGTGTCTTCGGGCCTGGCTTCGGTGCTGTTGTGCCAAAGTGGGGTGGAGGTGCTGAGATATCACAAGTTGCTTGCCGAGCTGGAGCTGTCGGAGGAGGCGTCTATGTCCTTGGGACTGGAGTGAAGACATCTGCTGCAGAGTCTGAGGACACCGAAGCGCGTACTCGGGTGCACCTATCAAATGAGGAGGTTGTCACCACTCAACACCTAATCGAAACCTCTGGCGAGCCACTTTCAAACGCAAAGTTGGTCTCGAAAGCTATTGCCGTGGTATCATCGCCTTTAAACTCTCTATTCAAGAGCTCCGTAGAAGGTTCTCCGCTTGCTGCTGTGTCAGTCGTAGTCATTCCGCCTAAAACCGTCACGGTGGAGTCGGTACCTCAGTCCAATCCCATCTACATCATGGTACATTCGAGCGAAACAGGCGAATGCCCGAATGGTCAATGTTAGTATCCCTTCTTTCCCCCTGTTGTACGCCCTATACGCATTACATGATGATTCAACTTATGAATACTTATCTACATTGTCTGAATTTTCTTGACGATAACTACCTCTGACATACTGATGATGCTCCTCATTCCTCAACTTTCTATTATGGATTTTCGTACGGAAGCAAGATGACTAACTATCATCCAGGTGTTCTCTACGCTACGACTTTGCACTCGGAACAGAGCAAGAAGCTTCTTGATAATGCTCTATCGACCTTCCTTCAGTCGAACCAGGATCACGCTGAGCCTCTATACACTCTCTACTACGACCAAGAACAAGTTCGAAAGAACACCACCTCGGAACCATCAGAGGCATCTCTTGACTTGGCGTTCAATGATGAGGTACTTGAAGAAGTAGAGGCTCAATGGAAAGCTGTCGTTGGTGACGCAGAGGGAGCAGCATTCATGCGCTTCGAGGACCGGGAAGGAATGAATGATTATGACGATGAACCTAACGAGGACTTTTGATTTCAATGAATTGGTGTTTGGAGTTGACTCGGGCTCGGGGGGAATCAACGAATCATGCAAATTGTCTGCAAAGTGCTCTTGATCGATAATGATAATCCTTCTGCGTGCTCTGCCTTCCACCCTACCTACTTACTTTGACATTGCTGCTTTGCCATTTGATTTTACTCGGATCTTTGATTCCCTGTCCTATCTTGTAATTCGCCCCCTCCTCCAACGTACTCTCATATAAGTAGTACTCTGATAGTTATTGTTCGCTCCTCTATGCATTGGTGTTGCGACGTTCGTGCTTTGCCCCAGTCTCGTACTCACCCCGGGGATGGTGTCTTGAGGCATGCTTTTGCCTTACTTCATTGACAGACTGCCTTGTCTTCCTTGGCAGACTTTTTTGTACATACGGGTTCTATATAAGCAGCCTAGAGGTCGCTTCTAGATGTATGCATCTTTCTGGGCCTTTGCCGTCAACTTCATAGCTCTCAGCAAACTTCGTGATAGGAGCCTACATCTTTCATGCAGGGAGAAGGAGTCTAATCCAGCACAAGGAAGTTCTAGAACCCACCGACCTACCCTCCCTCTGTATTTGCTTCCCCATCGTAGACACAAATCGAATAGAGCCAACCCAGCAGCAACTCGGCAATTCGGAATTCTTCCCTCCCTAAGACATTACATTAAATAAGTGACTCTGGAACGAACAAACCAGTAGTCATAGCCGAGTAGTCTCAGCTCAACCAACCTCCCCCATACAATCATTTAAGATACCTTTACTAACGAAGAAACTCACTGATAGAAAACAAGAAACCCCAAAACAAACCGACCACCGTCACTATCACCATACACACCCTCTCCTGTCAAAAGACGTCCCCACTCTCAGCGCATGGCAACATTTCCGGTCGCTCTTCTCGTTCTAGTTGAGCGATGCAGCCTCCCGACCATCGCGAAACGGCATATCGAGCAGAGCATTCGCGATCTATTTCCGTCGTATGTTGCTCGTCGCTCGAGATGGAGACATTTAGAAAGCCCGCCTATGTCTGCCTACTGCTCTCTTCTTCTCTTCTTCTGATCAAGAGACTTGCTGGAGGAGACATATAAAAGAGAATCAAAATGTGAGTATACCCTCTCTTACCTGTTATGTGAAGCTCGGCTGTAACTGCGTACTTTTTTTCTTTCTTTTCCTTTTTAGGATTTATTTGCTTATTTTCTAGCAGCTGATTTCTTTCGAGGATGGCAGTTTGTCTCTTTGTTATTGTGTTGCGTTACTCAATACCATTTCTGTTTAAGAATAAAAACGCACTCCGATGCACAGAACTGCAAATCCATACCGCCACATACTTTCACTAGTAAGATCTAGCGAAACCGCTGCCTTGTCCAACCATGGTCTTGGTTCTGTGTAAAGTTCACTCATCATTTGGTCTAGTTTCTCTCGACTCTCCTACTTATTAGTGTCTTCATAGATTTGGGTACTGGGCCTCATTTTTCCCCTACAATTTTTTTCCCCTTCGCTTAACTTAGTCCACAATCTTTCAACCTAGAGAGGGAACTTCGAACCTCATAATATTCTCAATTCATACAGAGAAGTGCTAGCCTCCCTTAACCGCAGTAGGAATGCATATAGGAGCTTTCCTATCAATTTTCTTCGCAAATGCGCAACGAGGGTAATATCAAGAGGCTAGGTTTGGATTATAGATTCTGTGCGGATGAAAATTGATGACAGCTCTCCCGAACTTCTGGCAGGTAGCATCATTTTCTTCCGATTTTGATAGAGGGAATCTCTTATGGCATCTTAAATTGATAGCTTTTACAGCAGACTTGAAGAGAAGACAGATGTGTTGTTATATTTGCTTAGCCACGGGTTGGCATGCAAGGATGGCCATGAGTCAAGCTCGACGTGGTAACCTTCCTTCTTCATTGCTTCAGTAATATCAATGGCTCTATGGAGACTCAAGAAGTTTATATTGGACATGTGCTTTACAGCTTCAAGTCAACATACGCGTAAGTTCCCGGTCGGCACAGGTAATACGTTCAGCGTATTGAGCTCAAGCGGAAAAGCGTTCTTGGCAATGATCACCCCGAAGCATCACTCATAGCTGTGAAGTTGATTAAGTTTCCAATTCCGGTATGGATCTGAGCTAAGCCAGTCGCAAGAGGTAATCACATCATCCATAACAGAGACCGAACACCAGCCGCGTTAAGCCAAACGAACAGCAGGTAAAATACAGCATATCCCAACCTCATCAGCTAAGCACAAAGGAGGGAACCGCAACGCATCGCAACAGAACGCGCCGTACCACACCCTTATCCAACCAATCAACGCCACTTCGCCAAAATTCCTCTCTACTCTCTGGTTAAAGAGACCAGGCAAGTGAGTAGAGTACCTAGTTAGGCATGTTTTTGCTCCCAATGAACCGTTTATGCAGTGATGCCTGTCTGACAAAAGAAAAATACACGGTTGACATGTGTAGTGTTTCTATCCCCCATCTCCTTTCCCCTTCCCTTTCCCCTTTCCCCTTTGCCTTTGCCCCATTTTCCCATTTATTCAATGATTCGATTTTCAATCATTATATTCGTCATTCCGATATATCTCAAAGTCGTCGCACGGGTTGGCGAGTACGCACCAAGAAAGGACTTGGCATCTCGTCTCGTTCTGGGTCCCAGACCGTGGGTTCTCCCGATCGCTCGGCCATGCGAGCTGCAAATGCACGGCCCTTGGGCTCGGGACTTCGGTTTCCGTCTGGGATCTCTGAGATCGGTCGACCACCTGCTCGGGCTTGTGCTAGCTCAACGAGAGTTCGTCCCTTGGGTGCAAGATTGCTTGCACTGGATTTGATGGCCATGTTGTTCTTCACTGCCAGTTTGGTGAGGTCATCGCCACCAGCAACCTTCTTCGTAAGGCTCGTCTTGCGTTGTGGCGATGTAGGTGCATTTTCGTGAGATAAGAGATTGGTCGAGGATGGGATTTTTGAAAGCCGGCGATTTGGCGAGTTGCTTCGCTCTCGGAGAGCAGCCTGGCTAGATTGTGGTCGAAGGTCTGGCGCGCTGGAGAGCGTGGGTAATGCTGGAGCCGTGTTGGCTTTTCCTACAGCGAAAATGCTGGGCTGCGAGACTTGCTTCTGAATTGGTGCAGTCCTTTGGGAAATCAGTGGTGGTCGGACACCATTGGATTTGAAAGGGTTCTTTGAAGACTTCTGTCGAGTTGGTGAGGGCATTGGTGGAAGATCATCGTCATCTGATTCATCGGAAGCAAGAAGTGTTGGCTGCCATCGAGCCTCAGCTCCTGCAGCAGCAGCAGCAGCGGCAGCAAAAATGTTGCGTCCAGTGCTGGGAGCTTTGGTTGCACCATTGCGGCGAGGCGACAACGATAATGAGGCAATAGAGATCGGTGATGGCTCGGCCATTTCCACGTCCATGGGTGTTCCGGCAAACATGGTTTGGGCTCTCCCAAAAGGTGTTCGAGTGCTCTTCTTAAGTGGCTTGACTGGCTCTGGAGAATCCAACGACAAGTCTGTCAAATCCGTAGAATTCGGGAAATCGTCACCCCCATTCGAGCTCACAGATGATAGCGGAATATCATTCGCTCCCATCGATCCTGATCCCGAAAAGTCCTTGGCTGAGGTACGACTCTGGGTACTTGACCTTTTCTGCACCTCATGCTCTACCTTCTCCTGCACTTCATGGTCAAACTTCTTTTGAAGCCTCTCGATCTCGGCCTGAACAAGGCGATTGATCTCCAACTGGGCTTTGACCTCCCACTCCCTACGAACTGTCGACTCGATCTCTTGGCGCATCTGTGCCTTCTCGGCCTCGACACCCCGCAGTCTATTTTCTGCATCTTGTAGCTTCCTAGCAGCTATTTCCTCCTTGTTCTTCAGAAGTCTTCCAAGCTCCACAACTTCTTTTTCCTTTCTCATGAGCTTTACGACGGGCAGGTTCAACAGAGTAGCTGTGTCGGGTCGTCGATCTGGGTTGACTCTCAAGCAGTCTTTAATGACGGCGTTGAGTTCTGGTGAGTAAACAGCAGGCAATGGAGCGACTTTTCCCTCTTTGATCTTCTGAACAAGTTGGAAGTGTGACTTTGCGTTGAAAGGTGGCTCTCGAGAACAAAGCTCGTAGATGATGCACCCCAGGGACCAGATATCGGACTTCAGAGTATATCGTTCTGCCGCGCAAATCTCGGGAGACATGTAGAAGGGTGTGCCGACGTATGTGGAAGCAAAGTCGTGTGATGCCATGATTTTTGAGAGACCGAAGTCTCCAAGTTTGACCGAGTTATCTTCGCCGAGAAATACTGGCATTCTGTTAGTGCGATCTGCCACTGATTGGAGAATCACTTACCATTTTCTGGCTTTAAGTCACGATGCAGGATCATAACATTGCTCGCAGGCTGCTTGGGGTTCGCGGAGTTGCCCAAACCCATAACATTACTCCCAACTTCCGGAGGGTCAACACCATAGTGACATCTGTATAGAGCCGTAACAAGTTGCGAAAACATGCTCCAGACGAACCCCTCCTCGGCCAGCTGCTTCTTGAGCTGCAAGTCCTTAATCACGCGCCCCAGATCTCCATTTCCACAGTATTCCATGTATAGATGTAAGTCCTGGGTGGACTTCAGATGTTCTCGGTGGTAGTATCCGACGATGTTGGGGTGACGAAGGGAAGAAAGGATCGCAAACTCGGCGTGAAGCTGCTCTCGTTCTTTTTGCGACATTCGTACATAGTTGATTTCCTTGCGACAGAGGACCTGGCCATCCTGCTTTCTGCGCACTTTTCTGATAACACCAAAGGATCCATGTCCTGATGTACGTTAGTTGTTGCGACACTTAGGCGCATCAGAGAACTGACCTATCTTCTCCAGTACCTCATACTTCTCGCCTTCAGACATAATTCCAGATTCAATGTTCTGGACTGTGTTCGTTAACAAAGAGATGGAAAAGCCAGTGCCATGAGCGAGCGAATAAATTGCTATGTTAGTTGGAGTTCGGCTTATTGCTGATGTCGTCGTCGTTTGTCGTTGGGGTTTCTGGTTCACCGATTCAAGTTCAAGTCCGCGATGCGCCTTTGCTGTGTTTACAGCACAGGCGTGGGTTGCCCAGCAACGCGGTTCCGTCTCCAAGGTCAACGCACCCCTGCATTTCATTCTCTTGGCATTTCAGGGCTTCCCAGCCTTGGTGGCGACAGAGCTCCAAAGCTAATCGATAAGCATTTAATTTAAATGTTCCCCGCCAATTCTAGACTTGCTTGCTTCACTTTATATTTCCTCTACTTCTCCCCCCATTTGTGTGACAATTGCAGAGCAGGCAACTCCTCGGCAAACATGGTACTTCGCAAGGACGAGCTGGAGGTGCAGTTGAAGGACGAACATCAGCTAATTAGAGACGGGGTTCTTAAGGACGATAGCCCTCTTGACGTCAGCATTGAGTATGTTCTCGGTCTATGTTCTCCATCTGACCAGGGCAATGAAGTTGAAGACTAGCTTCAGTTGCTGGCCATTCCTATGAATCACTTTACTGATTTGTATCTGCCAGATTCAAGAGTCTCTGCGATGCCTGTCGGATTGGAGACTTGAAGGGTTGTCAAGAAGCCATCGCCTCCGGAGTTAATATCAACGCCCGAGATGTTTTTGATTACACTCCTTTGATATTGGCCAGTCTCTGCGGACACTACGAAGTCGTGCAATTCCTCCTCGAAGCCGGCGCTCTCTGCGAACGAGATACCTTCCAAGGGGAAAGATGCTTGTACAATGCTCTCAACAATCGAATCCGGAATCTCCTGTTAGAATACGAGTACGTGAAGCACTGCGGTGACATATTCCCCCCAATTTTCAAGGGAATTCCAGACTATTACTGACTTTTGTTTTACAGCTATTCGAAAAGCAGCGATCCCCTGCAACCTTTGGCCTCCCACATTACGACTCTTCTGACTCGACAGACACCAAATACATCCGACATTTGTCTCACAGCTGGTTCAGAAAAGTGGAATCTTCACAAATTTGTCCTCTCAGCACGGTCACCATACTTTTCCAAGAAACTCGCCACTGCCCCGGAAACACCTGTTTGGAAATTGGCAAATACAATACCACCTGAAGCTTTTCACATTGCTTTGCGTTATTTATACCTTGGAGATGTGCCTGCAGACCTCGGCCTATCCAGCAAGAGCTTTGTTACAGAAGAAGAAGTCCTCAAAGGCATCGATAAAGTCAGCAAACAATTGGAGATCGAATCGCTTTGGGAGGGCTTGCTGGCGGGAAGTGACAGGCGGATTGCGAGACAGAGACACCAAGATGAAGTCATTCGAGGCCGAGACCAGATAGAAGCATGGTACCGGAATAATGTTCTCAAGAACAAAATCAACGTAGATTCCAGCAAAGCAAACGACGTAAAGTGGATGAGAGATAATAGCATTTTCGCGGATGTACTGCTTCAAGCGGATGAAGAAGGCTCCGACGAACCAACTTCTGGTCAAGAAACACCAAAAACAAGAAATGCACTTGGCCCTCTGAATGGCATACCTATAGGCCCATCTGCAACTTCTCGATCTCCATCAGTAACAAGAAAGTCAAAACAAGCGGTTCTATTCCCTTGCCATCGTGCGATGCTGTTAAGATCCGAATATTTCCAGACAATGTTTGCATCTTCTTTTAAAGAGGCCCAGGTCACAGACTTCCTCCAAATTATCAAGGTAGGAAATTCCCTCTCCTTCATCCATGCAAAGGCCTTCTCATGGTGGCTGGATCGGAAGTATTTTAGAAATAAACGTTTTCTTTGAGACCGGGATGCATTTTGCTTACATCTCGTTCTTAGGTTGACTGTACACCAAAGGTACTGGAGGTTGTTCTGACCTTCATTTACACCGAGCAGACACACATCCCCATCGACCTCGCTCTAGATGTACTCTTTGTCGCGGACATGCTGCTTATTGAGAAACTCAAAGCGAAAGCGGCAACTGTCATAAGTACTGTCGGCATGGGTAGTGGAGGCCTTCCAGACCGGACGCACAACGAGGCTGCGCAAGATCCAGAAGTTGAAGTTGAACCGATCAATGTTTATGATGTGATTCGAGCAGCTTGGGATCTCAAGGTGCAACGTCTGGAAGAATTTAGTGCGAGATATTTGGCATTCAGACTAGAAGACTATATCGATGAACAGGAGTTCGAGGACTTGATCAAAGAGAGTGCATCTAGAATCCAGCATCGGCAGGAAACTGATACGATCGAACTTCTGGACGAGTAAGTGAACTCTATCTTAATGTCTGTAATGGACTGACGAAATCCAGCATTCGGCATTACCTTTCTGATCGATTCCGACTTCGATTCGAAGATTCAGGACTCGAAGATATGATGGACGAGAACGAGGAAGCCACAGATGCTGATATGACCACCGATGAGTCTCAAACATTAGACGAAGCTATTGATGTGAGCACTGCGCCAGACAAAACTCTCGACTCTGCTTCGAATCCGTTTTTGAGTGGCGATATTAGAACCTTGGACGGAGAAGTCGCAGGTGATGAGTTTGCGGCCGACGCAATTAATTACCAGGTTCTGCTTGGAAAAATCGATGACCTATTAGACAAGTTGAAGCTAGACGCATAGACTGAATCTAGAGCTCTTGGATACTGATCCATACCACAGACTGCTTTAGTGGTTGTTGAAAGTTGTGCCTGCTGAGCGCTGTGTATGAAGGTTGGCATTGCTTGATTTTAATGAAGACCTTGCAAGTGCAGGAGGAGACTTAACCCACCTTTTTTTGAGGAACACACTTTTACTTTTCCAAGTCTCATGCCAACGGATTATTCTTCTGGTCCTGAGTCCGCTTCCAATTGTTGCCACGATCAATTCAATGCCAGCAGTCCTCGGACCGTTCCGCTCCTGGTCGGTCCTAAAGCAAATACACTTTGCATCCCTTATCAAGATATCACACATGTCTTCACAACAGCAAATACTAAGACGCTCGAACATTGAGATCGGTTCTTCCTTCCAAATTTCGGCACAAGCCGCATTGGCATTGATTACAGAATGCCAAAACCGGTTGGGTTGCGGTTGAGATCCATCTGTCAGGCTCGCTTGTCGCTCTTGGCGAATCATTCCTCCTTGTCAACCATTTCTTTTCAGAGCGCGTTTCACCATCCGACAAGTCATGTCAGAGCTTGGCTTGCCAGCATTTGCTGGAGCCAGACCGTTCCAAGGACTTGCCATGGCATCGCGAAGATCTTATGCTTGGCTGTCAATCCACTTGGAAGTTATGGATGTCTTGCATCCCTGTGGCCTCAGTTTCACTCCTGCATGCACGGTCTTTTGATACAGCTCATTGGCCCATAACTTCATAAGGTCGCCCTTTTGGTCAAGGATATCCAATAACTATGTCTTTGTGTAGAAACCCGGTGACTGTATTGCTGTCAAGTCAAGGGGAAAGCATCTTCTTATGCTGATCATATACCATCCACTCCAAATCCCCTCGAGGTTATCAAGTCTCAGGTCGCCTCAAGATCTTTCTCATATCTACTCAACCTCTTCCCCATATTGTCAAGATTCTTGGCCCATCTTCTTCTTTTCGCTTGGTAATTTGCTCATTCTAACGGGCTATCCACGTTCATAATCAAACATAGTTTTTGTGTCGCCAATGAGCGTTCGATATCCAGTGTACCCTTGCCTTCCTTCTTCTCGATGAGATGCCTATGACAGGGTTCTCGCAGTCGAGGTCTTTCATCGGAGAAGCAATCTCAACCGTGTCGTCTCCACTACGGAACAGCTTCATTGAAGCTGGCTATCGTTCCCCTGTTACTCCACGACGGTCACGGCCTTCGACCCGGGAAGCGACCACGACTAGACCACAAAACCTTCTTGTTAACACGGAGCATGCGAGATATGGTACTTACACCAGTTCAACATGTCTTACCACACCACACACTTTTTCGGAAGTCTCACCAAGCAAAACGGAAGCAACCTACTGTTCAAAGAGTGTCTCCGACAGTGGGTTATCGAGTGCCACAATAGCTTCACCTTCTCCACATATCACTTTCCCGCTCACACCACACTTTAAAGTGTCTTCTTCTGATGGAAAACTCGGGACTTTTTCTGCAATCAACATCATTTTGGGCAAGACCGTCGGTGTCGGAATATACTCTATACCCTCTTCGATATTCAACTCTGTCGGCTCAGTGGGCGCATCCCTACTACTATGGATTATTGGATCAGTCATTTCATTTTGCGGTCTAGCCGTCTACTTGGATCTGGGCACATCCATGCCCCGAAGTGGTGGGGAACGAGTCTATCTCGAACGAATATTCAAGAAGCCTAGGATGCTTGCGACTTGTATGTTCATGTCATACGTTGTACTCCTAGGTTTCAGTACGCCCAATTGTATAGTGTTGGGAGAGTACGTAATGTACGCTTTGGAAGTTGAGGTGAACAGGTGGAACGTGCGAGCTGTAGCTGTCTGGGTCATCACGGTGATCTGTTTGATACATGCTCGGTACCAGAAAGTCGGACTAAGAATTATCAATGTGCTCGGCATGGGCAAGATGCTTATTCTGGTGGTTGTCATTTTCTCAGGCATAGCTGGAGCGTTAATGGGCGTCGGTTCCGCTTCATCGCCACTTAGTCGGCGACGTCTCAATGGTGGGCTAGGCTCCTTCGATTTTCTGAACGAAGAGCTGCCTCAGCTCAGCACGGCACAAGAGAACTTCTCCAACCTCTTTTCTGGGTCCTCGACTCAACCCTACGACTACGCTACGGCTCTACTCAAAATCCTGTACTGTTTTCGAGGCTACAGCACAGCAAACCAGGTCCTCTCAGAAGTACGAAATCCCATCCCAACTCTCCGTCTCGCAGCACCAGTAGCACTTTCACTCGTCTCGAGTGGATATATCCTCGCCAACGTTTCCTACTTCCTCGTCGTATCCAAAGAAGACTTCCGCTCCTCAGGCGTCGTGATAGCAGGTCATTTCTTCAAGAACATCTTCGGAGAAGTGGTAGGCGAGAATGTGCTGCCAATTTTTATCATCATTTCTGCTTTCGGCAATATTGCAGCGACGTCTTTTGCACAAGCTCGGGTCAACCAGGAGTTAGGGAAAGACGGCCTCTTGCCATTCTCGCATTTCTTCGCTGGGAAGAATCAGTGGGATTCGCCTACTCCAGGTCTCTTCTTGCACTGGCTGGTCTCTGTCCTCGTCATCGTCGTCCCACCGCCAGGCGAGATATACAACTTCCTTGTAGATATCGGCGGCTACCCCGTCTCTATCATCAGTGTGGCCATCTCGCTTGGCCTCTTATATCTGCAAACTTCACCACAAGAGAACTGGCAATCACCATTTCGCGCCAAGAAAATATACACGGTTGTCTTTGCCGGGAGTAATTGTCTGCTGCTCGTCTTACCTTGGATTAAACCTTGTGAGGAGAAGGGTGATGGTCGATTCCCGTATTTTGCGTACCCTGTTACGGCTCTTGCTATTCTTGGGAGCGGGGTCGTTTATTGGTGTTGGTGGGCGGCTGTTAGACCGAGGATATTTGGTGGGGAGCGGAGTTGGCTGAGTGATCTTGATAGGAGGAGAAGACATAGCAGGGAAGCGAGTGATGAGGCAGTGCCGATGATAGGTCGTGATAGTGAGGAGGAAGATACAGATGTGTCTAATCAAGACAACGTTGAAGTGATTCTAGAGGAAGAAAACAGAATGAGTAAGAGAACACCCTGTGGGTGTCCCTTGCGACGCGAAGCCATTGTCAGTCGGGAGATTGAGAGACAATGATAGCGCTATTTCAGAAGAATCAAGAGACATAATTCAGGAGCGAATCTTACATAGCACAGGGCCAGAATATAAGACCAGTGTACATTTCATTCGTCGTTCTGGACTCGTTAGAGAACTATGAACACCCCTCGAGATGACAACACAAATTGCTCAACTCATGGTTTTTACGCTCATGACACATACAATTCCTAGAGCATCCACAATGTTCGCATATGCTTGTTGTTAGTACACTGTATTTGAGTCTAAGATTTTGCCGTTTTATTCTATTTACCTTCTATTGTAGATTGATTTTGTAGCGACTTACACCATCACACAAGAAATCGTCTTCACTAGTTTCAATCGTTCTTACATCAATGACAACAAACGATGATAGTGTTGAAATACTTAAAAGCTTAATGTCGAGCACTGTACAACGTAAATCCAGAGTCTCCACCTCTTACCTAGTTTCTCTCCAACATGCACTTTTCTAGCTTTCCTATCGTAAATCGACCAGCTTGATACGGCACGATATGATCGTAGAACATCATGTCATCCTCATAATCCCCAGGTATCCAGACAGCATGAACTCTGGGAATGTAAGTTTCTAAAGTGTGTGCTAAAAAAGCCCATGCCTCCTTGCTCCGTCTGGCACCAACTGGAACCTTTTTTTTTTTTTTTGCTTGCATACCTACCTGCCTAAGTACCTACTTCATATGCTACCGTTATCACCCCCTCCCCCGTTGCCTAAGGTACGAAGTTACAAGTATACTGCTTTGCTCTCTCGATAAGTCGGCACTCACTCACTCACTCACTTGGTCCAGAAACACTTCTAAGCTGCCTCGCAGCTCATCCATCCAGCCAGGGAGGTACAACACTGTTACCTACTAAAATCTACTCTAAGCTACTCTACGCCCCCTGGTGCTGACATCCTAAAATCTTGGGGTCCTGCGATCCTCACCTCTTTGTTCCCCCCACCCCCACCCCCCACCCCCACCCCCACCCCCATTTCCGTCTACCTTTCTATCTATCTACACACCATGGCAGTGAATACGTCCCTGCGTGAGTTGGAGCTGACTATACGCCAGATATGCTCCATTTGTGGTGTCACGGGAGTGTTCATCGGCGTTCTGCACCACGGCAAAGTCGTTTATGAAGAAACTTTCGGCTTCCAAGATGTGGAGGCAAAGCTCCTGCCGCATTCGTTCACCGGAATTTACCGTAACATGGTCAAGACGTTCGACATCACGGTCTTCGAGAAGGATGCCAAATTGTGGATGAACTTCAAGGGAAATCCACTAGAAATATACCTCCTCACTTACTGGAAGAACGACATATTCTCCTGGCTCATGGCTAGGGATGAGGGAGCGAAGCGAGCCCGCAACATGTCCACTCATATTGATATGTTGGAAATTGTATTCGTCGATTATGGAATTGGCAGCATTCATCACACCACCTAGGCTATGGAACCCGAAATTAAGGAAGGCGTCGTTTTATACAAGGACGGTGCAGACTCTCATGTAGAGTTGTGATCGTAATTGTTATAATGCACTTCATTGAACTGTCTAATTTCATTTTTACGATTGACAACCCTTGTATTTTCTCCAGACCACAGTGGTGTTTCATCCTCTGACGATGAGAGGAGTTATAGACTAGTAATTTTACTTTGGAAACCTAAAAGCCATTGCCCTGACCTCAACACTAGACCTCTGGAGGAATCCAGTGGCACATCAGCTGGCTGGAACGAAGAACGAGGTGCAACTTGTGGACTTAGCATGGTTGAACTGGGAGGAGCGTTAACCCACATTTGGCTAGTAAGTCTCTCAAATCAAAATTAGGAAGAGCGCTTCATCGACGCACTGGTTTCGAAGGTATACCACTTGTAGTGCGGTCTGTAGAAGGACGGAACACCTCGCCCCGCCAGTGCCTACGGATTTGATCGATGGCTAGTAGGTCCTGGGCGCTTACCGTCGAGCCATCACATATGGCCGGGGGCCAATTTATCGCTGAATAAAATAGAGGCTGCCAAATGCTGTTTTTTGTTTCAATCAGAACTGTTCTGCGAGATTTTGGATGAGTACTATACTTGATGACCCGCACATGGGTGTCGAGGAGAGACTTCCCTTGCCCTTCAGGCTGCTTCATGAGATCTGTCACCATATTCAATACCTATTTGCTTGTCAAGTCTACAGGAGAATTATCATCACGCTTCTGCTAGTCTCACGATGACTTACCAATGTTACCAATGTGCACTGTGGCGGCCGGGCCCATGAAGAGCTTTGGGTCCGTGGCATCTATCAGTGTCCCAGGCGGGAGCGGTAGATTGCTCTCGAAGCTGCAGCAAGTGGTTTCAGTAAAAGAACAACAAATTGAACTAGGGGAACACGAAGGAAACAAAGCAGAGCAACGACAGACGGCAATCATACCCTGCGTTGGAAAACATGCACCAAGTCAGCATCCGCAACATGTTTCCTGATCAAGCACCCCATATCAAGATAGAACTGCGACTTGACAGCTTCCTTGTCGTACCCTAATACTGGCTCTACTGGCCTTTGACAGGATAGATAAAATAGTTTGGTAGCAGCGGGTCGACGACATCGTTCGCAACAACCTCCTTCCATGGCTGCGCCCTGTCTTCCTTCCCAGCTCGCTCGTACATCCCACCATTTCCTTAACTCCGTCGATTAGGCTAACCACAATTTGTCCTCGTGAGACACGATCAATGGGAAGCTGAAGTGCTAGTCAACAAACGAAGCGAGTGACGAAAGGGGAATTGTGGGTCCACTAATAAACAGAAGGCTAGTAGAGTATACTATATGTATATATTCAGAGGGATGTATCGACTGTGACCACTGTCTAACGATTTGGTCAGGTAAACAGTGAAAGCGAAAGGGAAAAGCTGAGTAATAACGGCATTGCTCAATTGTTTTCAGTATGTCTGCTACTCATGGTTCTTTCCTCAATCCAGCATTCGTCTTCCGCTTGACCACAGATACATGAAAAGGGCAGAAAATTGCTAACATCCCATATTTAATATCATTCCATTTGTAAGATTACTATTTCGTCATGTATCCCGAAGAACTTCAGACTCTCTCTTCTTTCGTTCCTTCGGCGTGGCTAGAAACCCCTAAGACCTGAGAAATCAACCATCCGTCATGGTAACATTATTCCCCTTACCCCAATCGTCAGAGTACCCAACGAATGGCGCAGCTCTCGCCGTGACACGAACAATCCCCTTTCCCAAACTCTGTACATTATCATACCTCTGTCCATTATCATAATAATCAGTGTCCACCCTGACATAAAAAATCTGCATCCTCTCCCTATTCTCCACTATACCCCCCACATCAACACCCATCGTCCTATTGCCCTCGAAATTCCAGCACGTAACAGCAATAAGCGGTGGAATCTCCACAGCTTTAGGGATGCTGAGGAAAGCACTGCTAGGAACCTTGCCGATGGCGTTGATACCGTCGATGTAGACGAGAGGAGCGCTGGCTGCGGTGTAGCCGGAGGGGACCTCCACTGCGCCGAAGATGTTTTTGACTTCCGAGTCGGTGATGAAAAAGAGGTCAGGTTCTGGGATTCCTTTGTTGATATGTGGAATTATTGCGGCCATCTTACGGATGGAAACGTCCCATGGGGCGTCGTCCACTCTTTGCGTGAGAGGCTGGGCTGTAATTTATGTCAGCTTTGATCGATTGATAGGAAGGCGCTGAGAGTTAAAGAAGGTGGCTTACGTGGATATGTCTCAGAACCAACCCGAACGACTCTTGATAACCTCGATTCGCTATCCACGAAAAATATGTGGACTTCAGCACTCATCGTACCGTCATTTGTGCCGACACCTGCAGCTGTCAATGCAGTTCCGGTGCTGTGAGCTTCCACGTCCAAAAGGCGCGAAGCCTCTGCCCGATTATCGAACCCAACAACAGGTACGGCCCAGCCTCTGGAGACTTCAGTAATGTCGATTTTCTTGCCACTAGTGCGCTTTTCTTGGTAGTAGAGCCGCACACCCTCGCTGGGCAGAACGACTGCAACTAGTGATGAGGCGGCAGGGGTCCTGATGATCATCCTGTGTGTGTCTGAAAATGCTGGATAGTCGACAAGCGTGAAATTGGTGGTGTAGATGTCGACTATGGATTCAATGATTGCATACTTAGTAACTGGATCAGGGAATGGGCTGATGAAGTAGAGAGCTATTCTCTATTTCTCGATATTAGCTCCCTTGCCATACTTGAAAAGAATATTACTGACAGCGATATTGAGTTCTGGGACGGACCAACATACAGCCGTCATATTGGCTGGCTTCTGAGGCGAAAGCGTTCCAGCAAAATTTAGCTTTAACGGGAGCATAGACGACGAGTTTCTCCACATTGCGTCATGAAATTCGCCTTGAAGCCAGATTCCCCCATACATATCCTGGTGGAAAACGAAAGTGCCGGGTTCACACTCGGTTGCTGAAAGATCATAGACCGTGCTGATGGGAGCAGCGGGCGGAGTGTATGGAGTGTCGGCGGCCGAATTGTGTTTGTTCGAATGTCTTCTATTCACAACAAGTGACACGTACAAGCCAACGAAGAGTCCTGCACTGGCAAGCACAATGAAGAATAGGAGTGTTGCCCATTTGTTTGTTCTCGTCGTATCGCGAGTTTTCTGTGTGGGTCTATCGGGAAGAGCTGCGAAGGAATTAAACCGAGTAACTCCTGGACATACGGGAGCTGGAGGAGACTGGGAAGCTTCAGTAGGGTGAATTGGTTGAGTAGATTGGATAGAGTGAGCTGGCTGTGTCGTTGGGACAGGCTCGGAGAAAGATCGAGGCCGAGCAGAGTAGGGCGGCGGTTTACCTTCATCTGCTGCTGCTTGATAGGGAGGAACGCGATCGACTTCTTCCGTGTTAGGCGTCGCCTGAGCATTTCTATTGAACATGATATTGTACTGGACCATTGCGCCGGACTTTGAATTATGGGGGTCGTGTGGTGTTTTTGCGGTGGCGCATGCTTCACGATCGCGACAACAACAGTTCGGACGTCAGAATAATGTGTTTGGGCTTTGAGGCGGGGAAGCCTCTTGCTGAAGTATTTTGACGAGCCAATATTCCAAGGTGTGGCTGTGCCACATGGTATTTGCTCGTTTGGCCGAACTGAGATCTTGGCTCGGTTAGGTGGCAGAGAACAACATCAGGTGAACGATACAAGAACACAGCCATGCTTCACCTTACAACACTCTCCGTTAGCTTATCCCAGAAGTAAAGTGCGCAGAACAGATATCGGTGATGGGCTTTCGAAGTACCTCGTTTCATGATTCGACTCCTTCCATGCCCCAGTCCTCACCGCCTTCATTTCTGACCCAACCCTTCAACGCACCCGCTCTGACGTCTGCCTTGACTATCCTCCTCTGCAACAATGACAAAGATTGCTTCAATAAAGCGTAAGTATTGACATCCAGTGCCTTTTCAACTTTTGGAAGCTGTATCGAAGCTACCTTAGCAATCTCAATGGCGAGTTTCCAGCTCCTGCGTTTACAGACTCTACTTGCGCCTTTGACTGAGAACTGTTTCCTGCCCTGCAGAGACCCTCCAATCATGGTCTCCGTGTGGTTCGGTGTCCACCAGGTTGCGATGTTGGATGGTATTATTTTTTCACCCATTCCCAGTGACTGGCGGCGACTGGAGGTGAACTCTTTATCTGTAGTCACAATGCTGAAAGGAGAAAATGAGTAGCCGCCTTCCCACTGCCTGCCTTTCAAAGACGAGAGGCGTCCGGAATCCGAAAAAGCTCGGGTACAAGCGACAGAAGAATGCTGTGATGATGGCAACACAAGCGAATGTATGTATATATTCTTAGGCGAGATAAGAAGAGAAGAGACCGAAGAGAGCAGCGACGTTGACTGCTTCAAGGAGATCTTGTCTGAACATGATTTCGAAAGGCTAGGCGGAGCATCTGGTCGAGATGGCTTTCGCCTTACTGAACCCAACGCAGAAAAGTAACCCCTGCCATGAAGGACTCCAGGCTCTGCGTGTGATAGGTCGCCTGATGTGTCGATTTTGGAAGGCAGATCCCAAGGTGTAGCATCATCTTGGGCAGCCATAGTGAGTTCCATGCTTGCATCCCCGCCTATTCTGTTAGCCAGAAAGCAAGAATGGGAAACTACTTGGGTGATAAGTACATGGAGCCTCAGAGCAGTACATGTGAAGGTTGATACCTTCAATCAACGCGAACGGCTGAAAACATGTATCTGTTCTCTCATCCTGAGTTCTGAATCGAATGTACTCTGATGATATCTTCTCAGATAAAGCCAAGGCGTGGCATTCTTCGAGTAAAAATCGGTTGAAGGACCGAATCGCAAGGACCTCGGCATGCCAGTCATGAAGTGTAACACCTTGAGCTTGAGCTATCTTGTTCTGTGGAAGACATTTCATACCAGTTCTGAGAAATAGTCAATAGATGCCCCTTGGCATAGACAAATGTGTGCACATACGCTACTGCCAGACAAACCAGGCCATTACTCCCTGTTCCAATTATCAGTCAGCCTTGTGATCTGCAGTAGGTGTCAGGGGTAAAACCTTGTGCTACTATCCCACTCAAAGGAACCCATTCTCTGACACCGTCACCTCTCAATAATGGCTTCCTCTTATTGGGCCACTTGTCAAACTCTCTCAGAACGACATCCGCAATCTCATCACCTGAGATATCCATCATATGAAAAGAAGGATTTGTTGTTGATTTTGTCGTTTTGAGAGAGGAAGGCTGAGACAAAACTTAGAAGCTTGGAGGCGAAGGCTAAAAATATGCCCGATACAGTATAGTAGATCCTATAGGCGAGCCAGACGTCATTTAGCCGGGATAGCCTCGCTCCTCGCATGCATCCGAACGTCCCATTCCATCGCAACGCATCCCACCTGCCTGCTTCATGCCTGCTTATCCCATATTGACGGAAGAGAAACCACAATGAGACATGAGGCGTTATCGCGACTTCCGCATTCCAGTCATCCATATCTAACAGGAGTATGAATCCATTAAGTATGTGAATCCTCACCCCTAATCATCAGCAACGGCGCAACTGCAAGCATGCAAACATGCCTCCTCCCAACCCCAAGCTAACGATGTTGTCTAATCTCCTAGTATCCAAAGCCCGAAGGGTTCGTAAACAACTCTTATCTTTCCCCCTCATTTACCCCACCATGTACCTCGACCCTGCCAATCGCATACTGACATCTCGTAGCCAAAATTCGACCTCGTCCTCAAAGTATGTCTGCGCGTTATCTACAATGGTGGTACAATACTGACGGCAGCAGATAATTGATCTGAATAACGTCCCTCTCGTCAACGGCACCTCCTATGTAAAATGGCATCTCCCATCCTCGACATCTGCCGAACACCGCGGAAGAACAGCACACGCCCCTATAAAAGAACATAAAGTTAGCTGGGACTACACGAAGACGATTCCCGTCAGACTTACTATCGACAAAAGCAACAACCTCCAGGAATGCCGTGTTGACTTCGAGGTTGTGCAGGACTACAATAGTCATGGGATGAGAGGAGAGAAGATTACTCTAGGATTTGTTTCCCTGAATCTAGCAGAATATGTGGAAGAGAGTGAGATGGGTCCCGACGGGGAGGAGGGGGTTGTGAGGAGGTATCTGATGCAGGAGAGTAAGATCAACAGTACGCTAAAGATTGGCATCTTGATGAAGCAGGTGGATGGGGAGAGGAACTTTGTGGCTCCTCCACTGAAGACTGCGCCAGTATTCGGAGGCATTGCGGGGATTATGGCGGGGGAACAAGCGGAGCAGGATGATATTGGACGTGAGCACTCTTTGCATTCGGTCGGGGAAATATGCTGATAGAGGTAGATATGCCTACGATTAGTAAATCGCGAGACCACGGCGAGCTACAGGATATGTATCGCCGAGCTCTAGCTGCTTCTTGGGCAGCACATGCAGATGAGTTGCCTGCGGATCAATGTTTGGAGGATATATTCAACGGCGGAGATGGATGGAAGCATCATGACAAAACGTCAACTCCAAGAATTACGCACGACGACAGTGGTGGAGAAGAGCGGAATATCAGACATCATCATCGGTCAATGTCAGGGGCCAGCTCGAAAAGCAGTACATCGCAAAATACTGTTACTGGAAAGAGGATAATGAGGATGGGCCATAAGCATTCAGGAAGTCGTGAGACATTAGGCGGTCCTTCGCCCCAGTCTGCGGTGGACATGCATGATACTTCTTCAGAGAACTCTTCGGAAAGGGGGAGGTCTGGCTTCAAGAAAGCACCAGAGCTTGATGAATTTGATATCAGAGATGATTTAGTAGCTTGGAGATTACCAGGGACGGTATCTTGATGGCTTGTACAAACATATGAAGGGTATAGCGGGATATCTGGAGGCGTTTCATGGCTGGGTGGCATTCTTTTTGGAGGTTGTGATATCACAAGGATGACAGCCAAATTTGTTTCTTCCACACCCTATGCATTTGTTTTCGAAAGGGTGCCCCAGATGATTCATGCATCCCTCTAAATCAGCAAACCAGAACGCCATGCCATGCCAGATATTCTTGCCCAACAACCTATTAACACCCCTCACTTCACTCCTCCGCATCACCCTCCAAAACCCTCGCCTTCAAGATCCTAACCTCCTCCACCGGCCTATCCTCCGCCCCGGTCCTAACCAAGCCCATCCTCTTCACAACCGCCAACCCCCTCGTAACCCTCCCAAAAATAGTATGTTTCCCATCCAACCACGGCGTTGGCGCTAACGTAATGAAGAACTGGCTCCCATTCGTATTCGGACCGCTATTTGCCATGCTGAGGATACCCGCGCCGGTGTGCTTGAGCGCGGGCGAGATCTCGTCCTCGAACTTCTCGCCGTAGATTGAGGAGCCGCCGCGGCCGGTGCCGGTTGGGTCGCCGGTTTGCAGCATGAAGGAGGGGATTATGCGGTGGAAGAGGAGGGTGTCGTAGTAGCCTCGTGAGACTAGGGTGGAGAAGTTCGTACATGTCTGGGGTGGTGAGGGGTGTTAGTGTGGGGTTGAGGAGGGGAGGAAATGGAGAGGGAGGGGATGGGAACCTTTGGGGCGTGGTCGTGGTAGAGCTCGACAAAAATTGTGCCCTAGGATTCGATTAATATGGTTTAAACTTTGGTACCAGCGAATTGGGGCATACCATCGTGGTTTCGAGGGCGATGTTCGTCGCCATTGTGAAGGTTGTGTTTGCGCCGGAAGGAAAAGCTTAGGGAATTGGTAAGCCGCAGGCTCAGTTGTTACTGAAGAGGTAAATCTAATTCCGTTTCGAGAGTTGCAAGTTGTGATATCCTTGAAGAGGGCGCTAGTAAGTGATGTGTAAATCCGGAGAAACTGGTGTTGTTGATTTTGACGAGGCTGAAAGCTTCCACGCGAAAAGCTTCTCCCGCCTCGTTTGTAAAGCAACATCCTTGCAAGCAAATGACAACGCGGGCTCATGATATCAAACGCCAAAACATTTCCTCTCGTCGGTCTTTCAAACATTTCTTTCATCAACAGTCGCGTAGAAAACGCGAGGATATGAGATTTTGAAAAGAAATCTTTGCCTTCTTCTTTGGGTAGAATTGCATTCGCGATCTGGCCTCTTAAAACTGACCTCACCTCTTCGACCCGGCTGGTGTCTCACGTGTCAAACATACACCTTTGGGAAGAGTATTTGTGTCCATATCTACAGTCTAAGGGAAAGCAACCTTATCAGTAACCATGGACGCGTTCTTCTCCTACTTCGACGGCGACAGCCCGGTCCTCCAATCCATCGGCAAATGGAGCTACGTCATCTACGCCAAACGGGAGCTGATCCAGATGTACATCCACCTGATTCTAGCTGCTGTCTTCCCCATTTACATCGGCTCTCACGCTTCGCTGCGTCGCCCACCTTCCGCTGCTGTACCTAAGAAGGGTAAGGATGAGGATGGAGAGGACGAGGAGGAAGCTAAGATTGAGGGCATGACTCCTAGTGATGCGATTGTGTTCCCGATTTTGGCTGGTATCACGTTGGGTGGACTGTATGCGATTATCAAGTGGTTAGATGATCCGAAGCTGTTGAACAAGATCTTGAATGTTTATTTCTCTGGTATGTTATTAGTTCTAGTACCGCCTCAGCCTTTGCTACTGATCCTCTATATTTCCCGAATCTGCTCCTTTGCAGGTCTTGCAACAAGATATACTAACATACACCATCCAGGTCTCGGCATCTTTGGAGTCGGCAAATTAGCAGCAGACTGTCTCAATGTAGCTACGACATTCATCTTCCCGAATGTCTGGTCATCTGCTACAGAGACGTACTATATCGAACCTCTATTGTCCCAACAGGTCACTGGATCGGTAAACAAAGCTCGGGTGCAAGCCCATCGCCACTTCGTGGAGGATAAGACGAATCCTTTCCCCGGTTTCTTGTCGAGTGTTCCGTTCTCGAATGCTGTCAATAAGAAGTTGTGGGCTATTCGTGCGGTGGTGAAGAATCATTGGATTTTCAGAGCGTATCTTCATGGTGAGTCGGGTCGAGGGGTGTGGCGTGCTTGACGTTTTGAGTCTAACTGCTAACAATGCGTATAGGCATCTTCACTGCGAAGAGTAAAGTTCAGCTCAACGATGTCCTCGGCTTTGTCATTGGAGTAGCTACAATTGCCTTGTACAACATGAATGGTATGCACAGTAGTCTTGTCTCTAATGGAAGCATAGACAGGACTAACTCATGTCGTAGGCAAAGCATGGTGGCTCACCAACATCATGGGTTTCGGTTTCTGCTACGGCACCCTCCAACTAATGTCCCCTACCACCTTCTGGACCGGAACCCTAGTCCTCTCCGGTCTCTTCATTTACGACATCGTCATGGTCTTCTACACACCCCTCATGATAACCGTCGCCACCTCTCTCGAAGTGCCCATCAAACTCGTCTTCCCGGGCCCCAAACGTGGCAGCATGCTCGGTCTTGGCGATGTCGTGCTCCCGGGTATTATGATGGCACTCGCTCTCCGCTTCGATCTCTACCTGCACTACCTGCGCAAGCAGCGCATGACATCTAACCCCACCATCCCGCCTCGCGCGATTGAACCAGATACCATCGTGCGAGCACCGTACGTCGAAGCTACTGGTCAATGGGGCGAGCGGTTCTGGACGAGACGCGCGAAGAAGGGCGACGCTGATACAGTTGCTGACGGTGCTCGTTTCTCGAAAGTCTACTTCAAGGCTAGTCTTGTGGGGTATGTTCTCGCTATGCTCGTCACGCTCGTGGTTATGAATGTCTTCAACCATGCGCAGCCTGCACTCTTATATCTCGTTCCTGGCGTCCTTTCGGCTCTTTGGGGCACGGCGCTGGTGAGAGGTGAGGCGGGTTTGATGTGGGAGTACTCTGAGGATGGGGAGTGGGGTCTTGAACCTGAGAAGAAGGGGGATGGCGATGAAAAGGTGTTTGAGAAGGAGGGTTGCGAGGGTAAGAAGGAGAAGAAGAGTAGTGATGAGCTTGTTGTTGGTGGTAGTAGCTCGGAGGTGGGAGGACTCAAGAAGGTGGCTGATGAGCATAAACACCATGTCTTCTTGTTCTCGCTTGAGGCGCCGAGAGATGGGCTTGAGGCGAAGAAGGCGAAGATTTGATAGAGGGTTCCTGTACCGAGGTATTTTGACGAACTGTCTCTACTTTTGCATGGAGCGAGCATATGGATGGCGTATGATGGTTAGGGAAAATGCCATTCTTTGATACAGACACATGGCATTATATAGCTGATTGTTGTCTGTCATTTTGATTTATTGTATTACTGACTCTATTTCTATATCGGGTTCTAGCCGTACAATGTCATAAATGCATTACTGGCCGCTTTTCCCCATCCAACCTTCTAATGCTCCCACGCCACTTCTACGATTCAAACGTTGACTTCGTGAACTTCAGTGTGAGAACACTAACTCCCAAACGCAGCGGCAGGGTAAACCCTCTTTTTCTTCCCCTTCCCTTCCGTACCACTCCTCGAACTACTTCTCGAGCTCGGCGCACTGCCCTCTCTAGAAGCAAGGGCACTCGGTGGTTTCAAAAGCGTACCACCTAATACATCTTCAGGCAAGTCATTCCACTCCCTCTCTGGTCCTCGATCCTGGAAAGATCTTGCGTGACTTTGAATAGGCGGTCTGCCTCCAGTAGTCGGCGTAGAAGGTTGAGAGACTGATGCAGTACTCTGCTGTGTAGTCTGGGCTTGAAGTTGGGTTTGTGATTGGGCAGCCCCATTCAAGTGATCTGACGGCACTAATCTCCTCCTAAAAATATATGCGGTATCTGGATTCAACCTCCGATAATATCCTCGTAGGATAGGTTCCTCCCTCTTAAAACCCCGCGCAGCATACCACTCTAAAGCCTCTTCATTCTGCGACCAGACGTGCGCATACAAACTCTCAATCTTCAGCTCATCCTGGCTAATTGCTGCCTCAATAACCTCATTCAACACCGCAGCTACCAAACCCTTCCCTCGATACGGCGAAAGCAGACATAGACTCTGGATGTAGATATCGTGCGAGTCGGGTGTGTAGGAGGGATTCTGCGGTGTTGACTCGGGGGACAGAGAGGGGTCAACGCGGCAGATCACTCCGCCGACTACTTTTGTTTCCTGGCTGGTGGGGTCGGTCCAGAGGATTGAGCGGGAGAAACTCTTTGGTGGGGAGGGGGTTGGAGGCTCTGGGAGAAGGATGTTGTGGTAGAAGGAGTCGGGGTAGGAGATTGGGAGGAGGAGGGAGTTGATCCGTCGGAGGGGTTGGATGTGTGTTTGTTGGATTTGGGAGATTGTTGCTTGGGGTGGGAGGGGTGAGGGTTTGGTTGTAGATGTTGGAATTGGTGTTGGAACCGTTTTGCTGGTGTTTGATGACACTGGTGGTGTGAGAGATGGGGGCATTTGTGTCGTTAATACCGAGGGATTCGATGGTTGGATTTTCGTCGCTGGAGATCCGGGTGGTAGTATGTAACTGGGTTGTCGAGGCTGGAAGAATGATCGGATGGAAGGTTGAGCTCGCGTGTTCGCGGGGTTCGACGCGCTCTTGGTGGTATCCATCTTGGCTTCCTTTCCTGTACCACTCTCGCTGAAATTATATCCTCTTCTCGGATCTGAAGTCTGGAAGGTTCGAAGGAAGATAAGATGCACTGTTGAGCGTGGAATGCAATATCTGGCCACGTCTGATCCTAAACAATGTCAGGATGACGATGGTTCTATCGAGATGCCAGCTTAGCCGACGCCGCTAGAGATACCCCTTTTTATTGAGGAGGGGGTTGAAATCAACAACCAGATAAACTTCAATTTAAGCTTAAATTTTGGTGACAACTTTTAGGAAAAGCCTGATTTAGGGAAAGATACGAACCTCTCTTACCAGATGCATATGGCTTGAACTTAATATGTGATGAACAGTTGCACTTCTTGTTTATATTCACAGCGCTTTTCAAGGCAGGTCACCGCCTCCAAACCTTAATCTTAGCGCGATATTCTGCCGGCCAGCAGCTGGTTTCAGAGGAGACCACAATATCATTGACATGAGGATCTACCACTCTTCCTAAGAGCTCTGACGACAATATCAAATACTCCAAACATGCTCTTTGGACGGTGAATTCGAGAGAGAAACTCATAAAATGCCATCTCATCTTCCTGGCTTCCCCTTCGTTCTTGCATCTTCTTGCAGCGGTGCTTCTGATTGCATCACAACTGGCACTGCTCCCGTTCCCTTTCCCAGCTTCACACATAGCACCACAGCCTGCTCGACAGTGCCCCCTTCAACATGTCTGCCAACGACACTTTCGAAACACCGGGACTCGTAGCCCCAGATCCCAATGAAGAGCATGATCCCTTGACAGAATTGGTAATTTTTAATCCCTTTTCGCCCTTTCTCTGCTGCCTTGGGAAGAAAGTACCAATGGCTAACTGTCCACGCTCAGACGTATGGTGTTCTGGACGATTCATTCTATAATATTCTACACGACTTGGTCTTTGAGACTTTCCGGGAGGAGAAGATGTTGAGAGCTTCATCTGCTGCCATTATGGTCGAGCAGAAAGCTATGCAAACAGATTCGGTCAATGATGGCGATGAATCCGCTCCTACATCCACCGAGAACAAAACAATCGAGACGGAAGGTGCCACTTGGGAAAATGGGATTACATATCTCAAGGGCAATCCATTACATACAACAAAGGAGATCCGCTGTCAAAAATGTGGTCTTCCTCGCCTCCTACATCCGACGGACGGAAATGGTGGGAGAAGACCTGAACCGGGCATACAGTACTGCGAGAAACACCCTTTCATCAACAAACCATACCACGATGTTTATGGACAGACATATGTTCCCGAGGGTCCTGGGCGGGGCAAGAAGAAGAAGGACATGATCAATCCTTTGAAGCAGCAGAAAGAGAATACACCAAACGGAAGTCAGGACTCGTCTCCGCCGCCGGGTGAAGAGGAAGAGAAGAAGAACATCGCGTTCCCATCTTCGAAATGCAATAATTGTGGTACTCACGTCGTCATCAAACGCATGAACAATCACATGGCAAGGTGTATAGGTGGTTTTGGCCGACAGTCTTCACGCGATGCAAAGACCAAGATGGCGAACGGGAATGGAAATGGCAGTCAGAATGGGAACACTCCTCCTGCGAGTCGAAATTCTACCCCTGGTCCTACGGTCCCCAGCAAGAACGGCCGCAGCAGTCCGAGCAAGCGTGATGCTGGCGACGACTTTGACTCTGATGAATCTCCGCATAAGAAGAAGAAGCTTCTGAAGAAGAACCCGACTACGAAGTTGAAGGCTCCGAAGATGTCGAAGAATCCAAGTCAATTGTCAGCTAGTGGATTGAGCTTCGAGTCGAAGCCTCCAGCAAGCGATGAGGAGGAAATCGTCGATGACGGGGACGATGATCGAGACGGAGACTTCAATGACAAGTCCATTTCGGTGGATGCGAAGAAGAAGACGAAGTCGATGAAGCCTGTGAAGAAATTAGTGAAGCCAAAGAGCAAGTGGCTGTACGGTAGCGGCGGCAGCACAACGAACGTTCCTGGTGTCCCTCCAGATCCCACCAAGTTGAAGATCAAAACCAACAGCGGGATAGTGAACGGACATTCGAAAGGCGTGAAGAGGGAGCAGTCAGAGAGCAGCCAGACATTAAGCTCACCGAATTGAGGCTTCCTTTAGAATTGTGGTTGGGAAGATAAACGACTGAGACGAATAAAATTTGGTGTGTGGAAGTGGATGATCTGGAGACTTTGTATGCATGGATTTGCGGGGTGGTTGCCTCGTGCGAGTCAGTAAGCATTGGTTTGGCGTTTTTCTACTTTATTGTATTATGTGTGCCTAGGCTTTTTGTCTGCCTAGCATGGCGTGGGAGATGGGCATGGATCGATTTGCACCAGAGGGCGTTCATATGGTTGGTGCATATGAAAATGAAAGAATGCATCTATTTCCCTCCTTTCTCTGCGGGACACAATTGGTCCCATCTCTTCCAAGCTACAGATGTGTGATAATTCCGTTCCTTAAAGTAGTAAACTACCTAGCTAGTTCCTCCTATATAAATACATCCACTCCGTTTCTACGGTTACAATACAGCAAATACGATGTCTCAAATCTACTACAGCACATAATCATCAAGCAGTAAACAAACCATCCAGAAGTTCCCTATAGTCACAATGCATACAACATAAGAGAGCACAATACGCTCGACCGCCCAGACACGCTAGCTCGGCCTTAAAGAATGGGTTAAATAAATGTCTTCCTGCAGGTGACCACTCAACACAAAGCATTCGTCGCGGATCATACCACCTCACCATAGCAGGATTAGGTCTCTCATACGCCTCGTCGCAGCTGGCGCACCATAACATAGTCGATACATATCTCCTCCCCTAGAGTTGTCCATGTACCTATATAGGTACCTGTTCTCATCCTCGTTAACCTCATCCTTGTTCTCATCCTCGTTGGTACGGTCACCGTCAAGATCGGGATCAGCATCAGAACTAGACTCGGACCTAGAGTCGGAGTTGGAGTCGTCCATGAGGTCTATAATGATAGGTCCTGACGTGCTACAAGGTAGAGGACGAAGGACGGGGTTCGAGGATGGGTTGGACGCAGGAGTGGCATTCTCCTCCAAACTCTCGGGGTCCGAATCGCTGTCGTCCATGAGATCGATGATGATGAGACCCGTTCTGTTTCGAGGTGAACTGCGAGACAGCTTACTAAGGACAGCAACCGACGGGGTGGAGGCTTGTCTGTTGGCTAACATATGCTCAAATGTCGTGCAAGTGGTGCATTTCAATAGGGCATTGCAACTCTAGAATTCGGAATCGATGAAGTCAAGTACGGGGTGTGGATCATGGCGTTCCCTGGCAGTTTGCCCAACTTTCATACAGGATGGCATTGGCTTCCTGTTGCGCTGCTTCATGCCACGCTTGGAGGTTGGAAACTTCTCTGGGGATGCTGTCGTCGATATGTCGTGCTTTTGAACACCTAGGAAGCCTTGAGTCTTTGCTGCAACACGTCTACCGGCATATTCGATGATTATTCTGGTATCGTCTCATTGCCCCATCAACAGTCAGTCAACATGTATTAGACCTAAAGTACAATGTTTTATCTAGGATATGAACTTACCTGGGGTACACGCAAGAGCTGGCTCTATTCTCGGCCGTCACAAAAGTCTTGTCACAAACACGCACAAATCGCTAAACCATACATTCTTGAGATCTTCTTCTGAGGAGAAATTACCTTCAAGAGATGCTGTTCCGGAACAGCCGGATCACAGCAGAAATCTCGCTCGCCCTTTCGACGCTTCTCATGGCGAATAGCTTCTGTCTCGTGGTCCCCCTCTTCTGCATTGACGATCTTGGCTATTGTATTTCGTTTCTTCTGCTGCTGGATTTGCTTTCTGGACAGCCTTGCCAATTGTCTTTAATTTACTGGATCCAGCGAAATCCGAGGGTTGAGTTTGATGCCGGATCCCTTCCATGAGTTGCTAGAGTAAGAGGATGTCGCTGGTGGAGGTGTAGAAGCCCGTTTGCTCTTCTGCAAAGTCGCCGAGACAACAAGTTCCACCCTGTCAACCCCCGACCTCATCGTCATCATCATCAGAATCCAAGAGGGTATCCCTCAAATAACTCTTCTCCTTCTCATTCGCCCTGAACACATCCTCGACAATCTGAATACACCAAGTATTCAGCACACAAGCTGCCTTCACCAAAGCCGCCAATCCGCGATTCGGCCGAGCTTTGGATATTTCTTGACTACGTTGGCGAGGGTGGTCCCTTTGAAGCTTCGAGCTTCGACCCGGGAGGACGTCGTTTAGTTCTGGGCCGCTGGCTTCTTCGACTGAAGCTCTGAGGCCGAGGGAGAGGATTTTTTTTTTCCATTTTTCTTGAATAGGTGATGCTGCATTTTTTACACAAATATTGGAATTGAGGAGTTCAGGTATGCATTGGACACGATTTCGAGGACTTAGAGATAGACGCGTGCTAAGTGGGACATTTTGTGTTCGAGGATCTCGGGTATTCCCCAGAACCTTTGTTGATATAACGATGAGCTGGTAGCACCTTCACCTATGCGGCTACTATCGTAGAATAATTTGCTAGATGCAACGAGGGACACATTTCCCTGCTCCACAACGGGTCAAGTAAGTCGTTCGACGATGTAGGGTCCAGAGTTGTATGTACTTACCGTCACGTGTATCATTAGCCATATTCAGTCTAGTGCAGGGGGTGGCCCGATCCTTGCTGGACCCTGAAATCCGCTTATGCAAGCACTTTCCCAGCCAGCTGGTGCAACATCTCTTCTTCTCGTAACTCGGAATCTTCGTACATCCGTATCCTCCATCGTACTCCGAAAGATAAATGTGTGTTTCGGGATATGGACACAACATTTAGAGCTAACTACGATCTGGCTCTCAGATGATTGCTGGCCAGGCTGGGGAGTCAGTTAAAGTCCCATCCAGTCAAAATGCGGTGAGAGACATGCTTGGAGGCTGAGCCAGTGCCCAGTGCTACAGCAAGCTTCCGTCGTTACTCGTCGTACTGTCGTACGCTGCTTGATTTCATGGCCAACGTATCGGGGGCTTCAAGAATACGGTCAGCCGCGAATATTTGCCCAGAGAGAATCCGCGCTTGGTCCTTGGCTCTTGTCTCGTGGTCATCCTTTCCCCCAGCCAGACTCGGGACGGCATTCAAGATGTCCGTCCTACCTATCCTCAGCTCCGCCTGCCTCTAGGTCTTGGTATCCTCCGTTTCTCTTTTCCTTCAATTCTTTTCTCTATGTCATTCTTGTTGTAGATATAGATCATAGATCATAAACGTGTCTAGTGATTGTTAGTTTCCCCTCCATGTCCTGACTTCTATTCCCTCTGCTTGCCGGATACTGATCACTTACTATAGATCCAGAGCGTCTTCACATTAGACAGGCTGCCTATTTCAGCAAGATGCTTGATCCATTCTTTGCTCCGATACCGATCCTCACTGAGACCATCAAACCTCTTTGCGACTACCTCTCCCTCAAAAGCCTACCCCTCCACATCCACGAAATCCTCTTCGCTTTCGGCTTCTACCACATCATCTTCGAATACCTCGCTCCCCCACTGTCAAGCTGGTTCCTCCCCAAGCAATACAAGCAGCTTTCCTACGAAAGTAAGCTGCGATGGAACATGCACTGCGCTTCAATGGTGCAGTGTTGTAATATTACGGTGCTTGCATTATGGACCATCTACTCGGATGACGAGCGGCGGAATATGAACCTTGAAGAGCGGATGTGGGGTTATACCGGTGCGGCCGCATTAGTCCAAGCTCTCGCAACAGGCTACTTCCTCTTCGACCTCGTCGTAATGGTCCGCTACCTCGATGTCTTCGGACTCGGTATGCTGGCACACGCATCAAGCTGTCTGATTACGTACACTTTAGGATTTGTACGTTTAGACCAGATCCGGGAAGATCCTACCTGCCCACTTACCCATCCATGTTGCATGAGAGGTAAGTGACTTTCAGCTAATTCTTTCTTCTACTTAGCGACCGATATTCAACTATTACGGTTGCGTGTTCATGCTCTATGAACTTTCGACTTTCTTTCTCAACATTCACTGGTTTTTCGACAAGATGGGAATGACAGGAACCAGAGCCCAGCTGTACAACGGCATCGCGCTTCTAGCCGTTTTCTTCAGTTGTCGATTGGTGTGGGGAGCGTACTCGTCTTTCAACATCTACCGTGATGTGTGGAATGCTCTGTATTTCGATCGGAGTGCGAAAACTGGTGGTACAGAGGACATGATGCAGTTTGCTGGTGAGAGATCTTTACCGACGTGGCTGGTGGTGATGTACATGAGTGGACATGTGACATTGCAAGCTTTGAATATTTTCTGGTTCGGCAAGATGATCGCAGCGGTCAAGAAGAGATTTGTTAAAGCCCCTCAGCAGAATGGAGTCAAGAAGAAGGTATAAATCTAGATATAGAAGGTACGTCGTACCGAGAATGGACAGAGAAGGTATCAGTAAAGATTAAACGAGAATCACGATGTCTACCTATGCCTCTCTCTACCCTTCAATCGAGAATTGACAGCTTTTCGACCTCGGCTACAGGCAAACAATTGCTGAAGATCACCGGGACGGTTTGTCCATTTCCTGCTCAATCCATCAACTTTCCCAAGTGGTAATTCCCTAAATCCTCATTTCAACCATTCAAATAGACATTGCAGTACTAGTCCCCAAAGTCGCCAAACCCGGTACGCTGAACCCAGTACGCTGATACAGCACGGTGTGCAAAGAGCCAATTCCATTGCTCCCACAGACCGGCTCAAACGCCACTTTTCCATTCCCCTCTCCTTTCTGCTTCCAATCCGTTTACTTTTCCACAACTCCTTTAACGCCTTCCCATCACAAGTATCAAACTCTCTCACTCTGCCCACGCAAGCAGCGCTCCCTGTTCAGAAGCAGGTTCAGAGGCCCATCGTTGCATGACAGTCATTCCGTACCCAGGATATGGCGTAGCTGGGATGTAGAGCTCTGCTTCTGCACCTGCGCCTGCTCCTACCCTTGGATAAGCATCAGTTTGTCGCTGGAAATGGTGATGTTGCGTCGTCTGGTCGTAAGGACTGGACGAGGGTTGAGTTACTGTTGAGTTGAGAGTCAGACCGAGGAGATCATAGTTCATATCTGTCTGGCTCGGAATGGTAGCTCCATTTGGCCATGTTGTTGCTGGTGGCAGTTCGGTGCTTGACGTGTCTTGGTATTGGCTCGCTTGTGAGTGTTGGTCGAAGTGTTGTGGGTTTGTTGGCTGGTTCTGGTTCACCGTCGTTGATCCTTTCAATTGTCTCGACGTCTTGCCCTCGTGGTCAAGTCTGCCAGATCTCCTATGTCGGTATTAGTCGACCCTGCTTCCCGTAACCTAGTGGCAGAGATTCTCATTACCTTCTTTGTTGCTTGGTACCATCTCCCACCTTCTTTGCTTGCCGAGAAGTCATATTAAGTTATGGATAAATTACTCTTTCCGATCGAACCACGAAATTTCTTTCGGCGTGCACTCATTCGGCTTGGTGGCAGCTTGATGGCTTAGATTTATAGACCTGAGGTTGCGCTTGAGAATGGGAGGCCGCCTGCTTGCTAACATGGTACCTTTCCCTCCGCAACGGGAAATGCATCTTGCTTTGGCCGAGGCTTCCTGGATGCCAACTTCTCTACTGGTGAACAGTGCAAGTGGGAGGCCGCCCGCTTCGCCAATGTGACGATTTGAGGTTGAAATACGAAATGCAAATTGTGTTCGGTAGCCGAGACGAGCCGAGACCTATTGTCTGTATCTATTTGACCACTTACAGGACTGATTCGCCGCAGGAGGCCTCACATCCCGAGCGATGGCGGTTTTCAACCAAAGACTTCGGGTCAGACCAGGCTCAGTACTGCTTACCAGCCGGCAAGGCGAGATGTTTGTTGCACGCCTTGATTTTGCTGTTAACGATTCTCATCTATTGCGTGTTATTTTGAGTTGAGGGGGCCTCTTAGGCGAGCCAGGATGTGATGCCAACTAGTTACTTGAGGCCCCCTCAAGCCAAGATCATTTGTGATTGGCGAATCTTGAACGCCATTTGAGGCCTCTTACGGCCCAACTGGCAATTGTTTATTGGTCCAGCGTGCATCATGCAGGCGGTGTCGTGCCTGGGAAATCCTCCTGTCCATCTGCCTCGCTTAGCAGCCCCCTGTAACAACCCTCACAGCAAGGCTGAAGGGGGCCTCAACTAGCGCCAAACCTCCATTTATCTATCCCACCCCACCAGCACATGCCCATCTTCCCTTCCTCTCTCCACCGCACCCACACGCGGCTGAGGAAGAGGCCTCCCGCCTGCTTCTTCCCCTCGAAGTCCACAGTCCTATCTGTGAGACTTCACTCGACCCAGATCCCGAGCGCAGCGGTCTCTGCGCCTAACAACACATTTCGCATCACAATGAACGGCAACTAGGTTACAATAACGATCTCATCGGCCACTCTCTCCTCTACACCAGTCAAAGTGATCAAGATTATTGGCGGACATGCTACGGTCCGTCCGTCGATATTCTGCTCACTCCATATAATGGCGAGCCCAGCTCGGTCCATGGCGACGATGATGTCCCATGGGAGGCCGCAGCCTCGCCGATTCCTCCGTCAATACAACAAACAAATTTCGCAATTCAAGAAACTACGTCCAGTAGCCCACTCCGTCAGGTTCTTGGTCTCCATCTTCCGATTCTCTTGGTGCGACGAACGACACAAGTCCATCTACTGCCGTCATCGCTCCTGCATCGCAAGATCAACATGCTACAGCTTTCACAATGCCAGAAGCTGAAGTTCGGGATGAAGAAGAAGAAGAAGGAGAAAACTCCGTCGCCCAAGCACCGAGTCCAATTGAGTTCAGATGTCCGCATTGCCCAAAGATCAAACCTTCCCGGGCATTGCTTAAGTGAGTCTAAAACCCAAGCACACTAGCACACATAGACTTCAAAGTATCTTACAATTCTCATCTAGTCGCCACATCAACACTCACACAAGACCATACGCCTGCCACTGTGGAGTCAGCAAAGCCACGCAACGGGACCTCGATCGCCATCAAGACACCCACGGGAAAATCCGCCGATACTTCTGTCCCGTGGCAGGCTGTCCCTGGAACGTCCATGGCATCAAGCACGGCTTCTCTGGGCGACTGGACAATGCGAAAAGACATCTCAAATCGCATGAGAATCATGCGACTTTGTTTGTGTTGAGAGAGGTTAGTCAAGGACGACTGTCGAGGGTATGAAAGTGTGTTGATGAGGTCGTTTATTTATGAAAGATGTTTGAAGATATTGACATAGAACTGTTTGATCGTCCTTCGAATGTGTACCCCAGGAAGAGAAGGTCTCCCCAGGAGTTGGAAAGGTTATGGTTGTTGCAGGATCTCGTCAGCAAGTATGCTCAAGTGGCTGCAACATTGAATCATCATATGCAGAGGATATATACAGATTACTACATTGATGAACTTCAATCCCTGGAATTAAGAATGGGGGTGGCCCATCTACAATCTCTGGTATGGGCCCAGATAGATGACATCAAGGCTTCTGTCTGGAATCTATTCGATGAGCAATTGCTGCTGTCTCTGCGAAATAAAGCTAGAATCATGTAAGTCCAGGTTTTCGATATCCAGTGGGTGTTGGTTTGGGCGAGCTCTCTCTTGAGCCGATTCATGCACGATATTTCTAACGAACTACTTAGAATGCCACTCACCTTGAAAGTGAGTATAACAGCTCTCAAACAATGTATTTGCTGCTCACAATACAATTAGTTTATCGCACAGTTCCTGCCCATTAAAGCACCTAGCCTGCCGGATATCAACCAACGTTGGAAAGAGCACCAGATGCGTAATGACCACAAAACTCAGATATACAGCTGCACGTACTGTCGTGACCGCAAGTTATTCGCCCCGCCTTTCTCCGCGTCAACTCTGTATCGTCGTCTACTGGAAATCGAGCCTCTACTGGAAGTATACTTCGATGACATTTGGACATTCTATACAATATTTTCGCCCAAGCAGCAACACGGCAGTCGCCTAGGTTACAGTACTTCGGACGGATTGCTCTATCATCGAGACACGGAGGCTGTCTAAGTCCTAAGCAAGACGATAAACTGCTCCCCGCGGTGCCGCTGCGTGTACGAGTCTGGTCAAGATGACAACTCGATTCAGATCTCTATCCCAACACGCCCAAGAGCTATCAGTGTTTTGTGGTCTCTGTGAAGGTAGCACTTCTCACTGCTAGTTTCTCATCATCCCCGTACCCCAGACTGAATACAACGTGTTGAGAGGGCACACGATGCTGTAAAACCAACAAAACCCGCTGCTTGGGAACATCACATTTTCACCGTTTGCCGGAAGAGGAAATTCGGGTTGATGGTCTGTAAGAGTGTATTTTCTGGGCAAGATCTAGAAATATGCTGCTGTAAACCAGGCCAGTTGGGGATGTGAGTTTGGTGGTGGATGTCGTTTGGCAGAGAGGAGGAATTCTGGGTTGATAGTCTGTGAGAGTGGCTCTTCTGGAAAAACTTTAGAAGGGCGCTGCTGTAAACCAGGCTAGTTGGGGACGTTGGTTTGGTGGTGGATGCAGATGATGATGGGGCCACTGAAGTTTCTGTGATTTGGGGGCCTAGGAACTTCCACGAGCTGGGCGAGTTACTCGTATAAAACTGCCCGTTGATAAAGGAGTGTTGACTCATGTTTGGTCATTTTTCATCTCGTCTTTCAAGCTCTTGTTGTCAGGTCAAATTTTTTTGGTTAGCTTTCATCTCCTATACTCCCACGAGCTGGGCGAGTCACTCGTATAAAACTGCCTAAACAAACAATTATCGCACAGTCCATGGTCCCAAATTTGTGACTTTTGTCCTTGGTGCTTAACATACAGAATAACTTTTTCCGATATCGCAGAGGATAATGGGGGGAGCACAGAACTCTTAAAAGTAGACTACAGAAACAGCAATGTGCCTACACTAAACGTGTCCTTTCGGCTCGTGCAGGTTTTCCATTTTCTGCTGCCTTCACGGATCCCGAAATGTGCAACTGCAACTACGCGGCTGAGGTGTCGGGTGTTGGAGATCCAGCTCAAGTTACCAGATATGCAAGATATCAGTAGTTTGCTGCAATCATTCAACTGCATACCCTTGCAGCCAATGGCAATCTCACCTCTAGAATCTAAAATTCCCATCTGAAGGCACGGCGGGATGAAGCGACGAACTAGACTCCTTGAGCCAAGGCTCATCCCACAAGAGTTCAGCCCCAAGAGGCGCAAGCCATGTACCAGCTTCTCGACCTCGTACTAGGAAAAGGATTCGATTCGATTGGCCAGCCTGATGTCAGATTTACCACTTGCTATTTCTGACTCAAGCCATGGCATTGTTTACTTCCACAGGATATACATCGGTGACATTCCATCCTCCCATCGAGTTCCGAAAACCCTCATTGTGGAAGTTCACCCCTGCTGATCATCGGTATTTGTTGGTCGTCGCTCAGATCCTGATATCGTTCCACCATTAGACTCGAATTATCTGACATCCCATCCAGGAGAGTCAGAGCCATAGCTATGAAGAACTGGACGAGGATAAAACCTTGGCTCAGCCCCGAAGAGGAAGGAGAAAATTGTTCTCGTCTGTACCATTATATCAGCCTGTTTCGCATTTTCATTGGCGCTGCACACCAGAAACTCACTTCCTTGGAGCGGTATCTGCACCAAAGCTTGACAGGAAAGCTTGCCTTTGCATTTGTGTAGATATTGAAAATGAAGATGGCTTGTGAGAAATCCCGAGAATTTGTGCTTAGTCAGCTGCCGCTAATGCTAGTTATCAGTCTCGAGCCAATCTTGTTTCCCAATCCACCCCTCATGCCGCTTCCGGGTCGCGCTTATGTTGTTGTTTACTTACCTCCCGACTGTGTTTTCCAAAACAGTGACTTACAATTGGGATGTCTCGTGGGTCAACGCCAGCCCTGATGGATTTTCTCGTCCTGTCATTGGAATCAACGGATTGTGGCCATGTCCTCCGATCTCGGTAAATAGACTTCACCTCCTTTTTGCACAATGTACTGACTGAAACAGGTGACAATCGGAGACAGAGTTGTCATAAATCTCAGGAATAATCTAGGAAATGAAACGACCTCGCTGCATTTTCATGGCTTGTTCCAAACGGGAAGTAATACAATGGACGGCCCTGCAGGGGTCACGCAATGTCCGGTTCCTCCTGGAGAAAAGTTCACTTATGACTTTGTCGTGAGTTTGATCAAACGCACTGTATGCGTTGTACTAACAAAGCTCAGGTGAACCAACCCGGCACCTATTGGTATCATTCTCATAACAAAGCGCAATATATAGACGGCTTCCGTGGGGCTTTCATCGTCCATGACCCCTCGGCGCCTTTCAAATATGATGAGGAAGTCGTCCTCACTGTATCAGACTGGTATCACGACCAGGCACCCGGCCTCATCAATTACTTTCAGTCGCCTCAAAACGTGATCGATCACGACGGAGCTGAGCCAATACCAAATTCTGCACTGATGCAGGATGCGCAAAATAGCAAGATCAACGTCAAGCCTGGCAAAACATATCTTTTCCGAGTTTCCAATATCGGCTCGTTTGTCGGGTCGTATTTGTCCTTCGAAGGCCATGAGATGACTATCGTGGAAGTTGATGGAGTTTACACAGAACCGCAAAAGACAAATCAGATCTATCTGACATCTGCTCAGCGGTACAGTGTTCTTATTACCACCAAAACGAGCATGGAGCGGAATTTCGCCATTCAGAGCACCTTGGATACTGATATGTTTGATACGATACCCTCGTGGGCTCAGCCGGACGTCAATGGTTATCTCGTCTACAATAGCAAGAAACCATTGCCTGTTGTGCCTCCGCTACGAGACCTGAAGCCCTTTGACGACATGAAGCTAGAGCCAAAGGATCGTCAGAGAGTACTGGGTAGAGTAGACCATCAGATCATCATGGTCATGGATTTCATCACTGATTCCGGGGTCAACCGGTGAGTATCTCCGAATCTTGAGACTTGAATGTGCTGATCCCTATACAGCGCTGTCATCAACAACCATAGTTATGTCCCTCAGAAAGTTCCCACGCTGTACACAGCTCTCTCGGCTAGAAAACAGGCGACAAATCCCCTTATCTATGGCGTTAATTCTAATTCATACGTACTTCGACATAATGAAGTCGTTGAGATTGTTCTCATTAATCACGACGATGGGCATCATCCATGGCAGTAAGTGCTCAACTCCATGACATCCACGATCTATACTGACAAGTTTAGTCTTCACGGCCACAACTTCCAGATTATTGACAGATCACCTGCCGATACCGAGTACAATCCCTCGACCGTCGTCCCATACTCCAAAACACCAGTTCGACGTGATGTCGTCCAAGTCCATTCTAGCGGTTACGTCGTCATCCGTTTCCGAGCCGATAATCCAGATGAGTGCCATCCCTGCCTTTTGATATTCTCGAAACCATAGCTAACTTTTGCGGCACGCATCCAACTATTCCACTGCCACATCGAATGGCACGTTGAGGCGGGTCTTGTTGCTACATTCATCGAAGCACCAGAAAAGCTCCAAAATTCGCTCACCATACCTCACCAACACCAGAAGATTTGCGAACGGCAAGGTATCCCGACAAAGGGTAATGCTGCTGGGAATATGAAAAATTACACCGATCTCACGGGCGCAAACACGGAGTTCGAGAAGAATAATTGGGGGTAAGTCTTTTGATTTGCGGTTCTTCTTGGGTTTGAGCTGATCGTGGGATAGGGCACTTATTACGCCGCCGAAGAGAATCCTGAAGAAGGCATATGACTTCAAATCATAAGTCATGTTGAAAGTTTAGCGTTTAAAACAATTGAAGGTCTACTTAATTTGAAACCCTACTGCTTTGTGATTCTTAGCATTAAGCCCAAGATCATGATCTGATCCGAGTTACTGGTTTAACCATCCATTGGTTCTGCTTACCTGTTTGGCTCGATGTATGCGTGAACGTAATTAGCAAGGCAACCAGTAGTGGCTTTCAAGATTATTGTAAGTTTGTGAATGATGCTTACCTTTTCATGGAAAGAATCTCCTGAATCTATGCATCGCTGGAACTCGCTAAACAGCGCGCCCTGCCTCAGAGCCTCGCGCAAATATCGGTCGCTAATTAGGTAGCACAGAGTGCCTACAGGCACGGCGCAGCTTAGCTTGTAGGCTGGTCCCTACCAGGGGGGGGGGGGGGGGGGGGGGGGGTAGGCTAAGGTCACCTGGTTTTGCTCTACTTGATTGAAGATGCTATTTACCATATTGTTTGTTCACCACTTCTGCGAAGTATTTAGAGAGTGCGGCTCCCGGTGTGCTGTTCTGATAGGCTGGCATTTACGAAGTGAGGCGGATCGGTACCAGCAACTAACTACTTACACAGCCCCCAAAGCAGCAAACCTGGTATAAGTATCTGCATCAACCACAATTTTCTTGGACAGAAACACTCATCGTTTCTTAGACAGATCCAGTCCCTTGTCCAAGGACGTGGCAATAATCCCACAGATCACATCGGTCAATGTTGCAGCTCAACGAAGATGTGCCGCTCTGGCAGAAAGCTTTATTTCATGCTGGATACATTGCATTATGGCCTTTAATACAGTTCGTGAAGAGAAGCCATACAAAGCGAAATCTACGAAGAGGTGGATACATACGAACCAGGCCGAAGCCACATTTTTTGAAGCCAAGGGGGAGGGGTCGTTCCTTGACATTGACTGGATCGTCTGGGAACAAAGCACCGACCGTCCAGGCCGGCTTGTTGCTGCAGTTGCCTCGCGAGCTGAGAGATATTATCTGGAGAGAGGTGGTTGCTGGGAAGGTAGTTCACTGGATCGTAGTGGACAGAAAACTCGTGGGGTTTCCCTGCCGTGCGAATGATCCGGCATCCTTAGCGGGGAGCGGCCATCTTAAATGTTGGTCTCGTGTTGAGGTTGAGAATGAGGAGATTCCTCGAATTGGAGTTTTGGGACTCGTTTCGAGTTGTCGGCAGATGTAAGTCCTAACTTAACACTCCATCGCATTGCAAACCTCCAACATCCCAGGTGTCTTTGGAAAACAGAGCTAAGACTCCTTAGATATACTGAGACAATTGATCTTCTTTACACAGAGAATACGTTCGACGTTCTCGATAACGACGCCATGTTGTTTCTCCCTCGCCTCTTACTACCCCAGCGAGTCAACACCATCACATCCCTCCGATTCTCGTGGCGTCTCCGCTCTCCGCCTTCGACACTACCCCCTAGTCACTGGATGCAAGATCAAAGAAAGGCAGCAAAGCGAAACAAGAAAAGCAATGACTATCGGGAGGCTTGGTTCACTACGTGGAATAATTTATCCCGTATGGAAGGACTAAGAAAGCTCACGTTGGAGCTGAATATCTTGTTTAGTAGGGCGGCGGAGTGGACTGTTGAGGAGCTCGATATCGTAAAGTCAGTTACGGTGCCGGGCACTTTAAATTTGGTTTTGAAAGGAGGTATGGCGCAGAGAATGATAGGCAATGTGGGCGCGTCAAATTGTTGTGTTGTTGATGGTGATTCAGTGGCGTATACATGGTAATTGAAAGGCAAAAAGGAGAATACACTTTTGAGACGTATGCAGAGTGATGGAAGAGTTTTATGTCTATGCATGCAATGTATGCAATCTGTTCTCTGTCTTTCGTTGCCTGAGAGTAAACACGCTCGCTTCCCCAAATTGCCCCAATCTTCCTAAACTGAAGGCTGCTGCATCCATGGAACCATCGACCATCTAAAATACATTAATGCAGTCAAATCCCCATCAGGAAAGGCTGGAAGATTGTGACCAATAAGAGGCATTCTCCTGCACTTTCAGTATCCGAAAACTAGAGCAGCCAACGCTACAGAAATCTTTATCAACAAATTAGTTTATCGTTCAGTGGAGACGGGATATTTAAGTTGCGTACTCTCCACAGAATGCCATTACGTGGTGGTTTTACGTACTGACTTACCTTAGGATATTTCCATTCCCTCTTCGTCAAGCTCTTTGTCCAATCCTCCACGAGCTTCTTGCAAACTCCATTTCCATGCAGAATAGTGTCAAGAAATACGCCTCCAGATGGAGATCTTTCTTCGAAAGGTGCCAGACGAGCTTTAGCATTGAGTCTCTCCGCAGATCCAAGATCCTCCCACTGAACGAAGCCCAACAATAGCTTCTTCATGCCTCCGAAGCGTGGCAGGAGCCTAGTCTGACTGGCTGTAACGTTTGGGCAATAATCTGGGCCGTGAATGAGATTTAGTAATAGGTTCTTCACGTCCTTAAGTATGGTCATATAGCCCTGGGCATTTGAATTGCGACGACTAAATCCTGGGAGGGCAGGAAGACCTAGGTGTTTTGTGTGTGGGATGATGAAGATAGTGTCGTGGTTTGGATCGAAATGAATGAACTTCACGTTTTGCAGAAGGATTTTTTTTGTGGAGGATTTTGAGAGCCTCGTCTCTGGAGAACTAGAGGGAGAAATTAGAGTGATTCATTCTAGAAGGCCCATCAGTAGCAATCAGTGCAGATCGACCCGATTCTTAATTACTGGCTTTTGTTTCGAAAATGTTGGCTTAAAGTATTGCCTTACTGGCCTCAAGGTTCCATCCACGGATGATGCATCACTTAAGCGACTGTAAATAATGACAAAGACAGACTACCACGAACTCAAGAAAAGACGGTACGACCAAGCGAAGCTGATGCATGCATATGCCTCAGCTAAATGTTCGTAACATATGTAGAACTCCTATCGAGGTCTAATGCTTGAGATACATCGATCGATCTAAATACCTTACCGGCAGTGAGTGAAGCTCGCTTATGGCAGGCTCAAGAATAGTTTCAACAGACTTGGGTACTGTGGTGTTCCCAAACCAGTGACTGGGTCCCAGCCCTCAACAGCCGCAAAGCCTTTGCTCCCGCAACCAGGATTACTTCCGTTCTTGATGTCATTGAACACCCAAGGATTTGCATACAAGACGGGGTTGATGAAGCCCACTGGGCCCTTCCCAACCGCAGTTCTTTCTTGGTTGATCAGCGTCATGATGCTTCCCCAGATCGGCGCCGCAAGACTTGTTCCATAGGTGTGAAAGACAGTCTGGTTGATATATATAAGGAACTGGGCCCCGTTTGCCGAAATATCGGGGTATCCTCGTCCAGCTCGGTTATAGATTCCACCGTTGGCCCCGACGTTGGTTGCAGCATCATTGGCGATGTAGTATGGCAATCCTGGATCATGGGCTTTGAAGTAGTGAGCTACAGCAGCTTTTTGATAGTCTGGAACTGGGAAGTAGTTTGCGAAGCCCCCGGATGATGAGAAGAGTGGAGCATGCGTGAGATTGGCCTGAAGTGCCGACTCTGGGTCTTTGATGGTTTGGGTATCGTAAAGACGAGTTGCTCCAACGTTTGTGACATATGGGCAAGTTGGGAATGATGGATTGTATACTGTTTTAGCATCACCAAGGCAGCCGGACTGAAGGCCTGTCAGCGTTGTCATTCGTTCCAAAGTCACAAGCAGGGTACCCGGCCCAAGCCGTGCGACTGAGAGGAAGATTACAAGTTACAACACGAGAGGACAAAATTCCTTTCCAGGATCAAGGACAATGGAAGTGACTCAAGGGGTCTACTTACGTGCGAATCATCGCCTGGAAAGGATGCAACTCCAAAATCGCCTGAAGCCCAAACAAAAGTGTGACCTTGGAGACCAAGTTTGAGGAACTCATTGCATTGTCGCTTAGTGTAGTTCAATGGCGCATCGTACTCTGACACTCCGTAAGAAATACTGATCACTCGTGTAGGCTTATATGTTCCGCATTGATTCTTTCCTTTATAACCCCCAGGTGCGGGGTCTGGATAGACAGGGTCGATCCCAGGACTGTCACCTGAAATATTGTAGGCCTTGTAAGGGCAGTAAGAGCCATCTAGAGCATCCAAGAAGGTGTTGAAGAATCCACCGTGTTGAGCAGCCTCGATGGTATTGTCAACCTGATAGAGGGTTATGGTTTGAGGCTTTTTCAAAGTCAGTTACTACCTGAAGAAAATATTACTATGGAAAGAAGACTCACATATATCAAAGAGTACGCAATTTCCATATCTATGTCTGATTCTCCAGTATTGAACTCACTATCAGGTGAAACTGGTGCTTGACCACCATTGATAGAATTCAACAGTGGATAGGTACCTTGAGGGACATTTGGAGCCCAATGTGCGAAGAACGAGTTGAGATCTTCTTGAGCGTAAGTATCTCTACTTTCATACAGACCCAGGGCATTGACGCTGTCTTTGATGTGAGCGTTAGGGATGCCGTAAAGGGCTTTCAGACAAGTTGGGGTAATGTTTCTTCCACACGCTTGCAGATCAGGGGACAGCTGGCCGGCTCCGGGAGGCATTTGCCACGGCTTTTCAGACATATTGTTTTTATAGGGGCCTGGCTTGTAGTGGTGTCTGAGACCGGATTGTCTCTTAACTTCGCGCTTAGACAGTGCTGCGGAGAACTTCACCCCCGGAGTAATGTAGTCAACATGCGAGCGAATGATATCAGGAAGGTAGTATCTGTAAAAGTCAGAAACTTTTCTGAACTTCAATGCCGAATCGAGTACTTACTCATCGCTACCTACTCTTACAGCGCCTGAGGATGAGTGGACATGCTCGTAGTACTCTGTGTGGAACAGATCTTCAGCCTGCCAAGCAGGCATATCAATTGCGATCCAGCCTTTGTTATCGGAATGATAAGGAGTCCTCCTTGATTCCGGAGATAATAAGCCAGGTGCGAACAGCCTCGATGGTCTCCTTGGTTGGGGCGTACATATCATGAACTTGCTCTGCTGTCCAATGCTTACCAAAATTTGGCGAGTCTGGATGAGACCTTTCGAAATACTTTACGTCAACATCATCATTTGAAGGAGGAATCAGAAGTCAGCACAAAGAAAAGTTCAGAAGCCACTCACACTTCCATCAAGTGAGCATAGCTATCCTCCAAGTTCTGTTGGCTCAAGCCAATGCGAACTGGCAAGATAGCATTTTTGTCGACGCGGTCTCCGCGAGCCCAGAGTCTTGGAAGCGATGAACGTTTTTCATGCAGAGAATGCGTAGCAGGGGCTGGGAGAGCTTCAGCGAGACTGATGAGCCCTGCCAGCACCGCAACAAACAATTTGGACAACATTGTGAAATTCCAAAGCCAGTTCTAATCTGGCGGTCGCAATTGAAACACCAGCAGAGCTTGACTAACCTCGCTTCCATGCTGGGCATTGGGTTCTACTTATGCACGGTGAAGCAGTAAGCATCTGGACAACGATCGTATCTCAATAGCGATCCTTTGTATGATGCACGATGAAAGGACAAGCTTTGTTAGCGAGCTGCCAAGAGGGGGCAAGCGGCAGTCAAGCATTCAAGAGGAGGAGGGCCAAGGATTGGCTTTGGATACTCCACAATGCTTTGAGTTTTTGTTGGACAAGGTACTTATGCAATCTCCCATCTTAAGTACAAGAAGAAAACATTACTTTGACTTTGAAGATAGGCTCCGAAACTAGGCTGTAATAGGAAGGTTGTAGTAACTAGACGAAGTATGTACTGGGGCTGCGCTCTAATCATTGGCAGCGACGCATGCGCTAAAGCAATATCAATGTACTTTGTAACTGCTTGAGCTTTCCATGTCGAACCCGTGCTATCCCACTTCTGAGGACAGTTTAAGTTCCAACATGCCTGATGTCGGAAGTCAGAATGAGTGCAGGATCAATAAACGTAATTCGAAATTGCCAGTATATTTCTTGAGACTTGGGCGCTTTAATTCAGTGCTCGCAAAGTTAGATTTAAAGCATACCCGAACAAGAACTGTGCAACCCGCAGAGTACACACTTGACAAGGTATATCGGCCCGCGTCCTTGAGATAAAAGAAGTTGTTGCAAGCCTACCAAGTTCCATATTTTGGCGCTCGAGTACCTTTTCGGATAGTACGGAAAGTAAGGGCCGAAGAACAGGTCCTATGGCGCAAAACAATCTTCAGTTTATAGATTAGTGCCTTGAGGAAATATCTCTCGGCATGCTTTGAGAATTTTGCAGTTCTTTCTGTGATCTTTCTCCTTCCAACCCATTGTTTGGCACTCCTACATGCCCAGAGAAATCAGTGCCAAACATTTAGATTTGGGTTGGAAAATAATTACCTTATTGCAATACCATACGCATCGGCAGCCTGTGCACACTAAAAGGTCATCCTTCACCTTCTCAGTCGAACATGCTTGGCAAGAGATCCCTTTGGTACCCTCGTCATGTATATTAGTCATTTCATGTAGCGTCTGAAGACTGGCTGGGATGATCTAAGTCTCGTCAAATTCTTCCGTCGTTGTTGCTTCCGTGAGGGAAAATCAAACCTTGACACTGCCGCTTGGCGCAACCACAAACCCCGCCTTCCCTTCTTTAACTCCACTTCTCCTTGCGCCTTCCACGACGGCAGTGAATCCCTTCTTGAAGCCTCTGACATCCATTCCACCACCGGGAACGCCCTCTTTGATCTCATCCTGCGGAATCCGAAGGGTGAGTGCGAAGGATACGTTATCGCAGTCTTTGAGGATGAAGGTAGGTGCAGCGGACACTGTCATGTTCTCGCCTATGGTACCGAGTAAATAATAAGGGGGACTGAGAACGTCAGTTCATCTATACGCGAGAGCACCAGAGGAAGAGAACCCAACCTTGATGGGCTTGGAGGGCTATCAAGCACGGGGCAATCCACAAATGCGGGGAAGCGGTTGCGGTCCAGAAAGGTTAGAAACGACGTCATGGTAGGCAATTATTTGTGGCGGAAAGAATATAAATGGAGTTCATCTGCTGGAATTCCTGGGTTGGGAAAAGGTTCCTTCCTGTCAGAAGCAGGGAGGTGAGCATAAATTTTGACACACATGTGAAACGTGCGACCACCCCTGTTTTAAGCGAAGTCTGGCCCCTATCTTCTTTAAGCGATGTTTTGTTTCTCGGGTAGCGAGGTTGAGATCCTCTTTTCTGGAGTTTGATTTGCGAAATAGCCTATTATAGATCTAAGGAGAGATTGCCGGAATTGTTGCGGACTTTCAGAAGGAATAATGCAATGCCAAAACACAGACACACAGTCAATCTCCTGACATGTGATAGTCTATATCGATTCACTATCGCATGAATCGCTTCGGTCGCTTCGATCGCTTAAAAATCTATCAACGGCACCAATCAAGGGATATATGGAGTAATTCCGAGCTGGAGAAACAAGTGGGTTGGCCAGGTGTGTGGACGATTGGTACAACAGACGTGACCTAAAACAGGGCTTGTTCATTCGAAAACCAAATTGATGTATGTACATGAGCAATTGCAACTTCGATTTATTGATTACCAAAAGCCATAATTTCGAAGGCTGCCTCAGATGAGGGAAAACAATGAATCCTCGGTTGGTCAAAAGGGGTTAACCGAGAATAAATAAGGTACTCGCAGGCCCGGATGATTATGACGTTGCTGACAATGGGGACCTGCCTCCAGGGCTCTTCTACCAAACATGTTCGATCAGCGGTAGCAACTCCAGTCAGTAGCTTGTGCCCTTTTTGGAAAGTTGGAAAGCAGGAGATCATTAATCATTTATCGTATAAGCTGTAAACCCATCCCCGCACTTAGTCCAGCCGAGGATTTCTCCAACGAAATAAATACCCGCCCTCATATTCAATTTCCCGACAAGACAGCGGGTAGTAAGCACAACACCTCACGGTCGAAGTCAAGCGAATCAAGATGCCATTCTACGAAGTTCAGCACTCTCTTCCACTCACCACATCGCAGCGATCTTCACTCGCCAAAGACCTCACCACGCTCCACGCAACAAGCTTCAACGCCCCGACGATATCCGTCAACGTCAAATTCACGCCCAACCCTCAAGATGAAGGGTATTTCGTCGGTGGCGAGCACCGACCTAGTACGAACCGGATATTTGTGCACGTGAGATCGGGGAAAGGGAGAGGCGATGAGGCGTACGCGAAATTAGCGGGGGATGTGGAGAAAGTGTGGGATAAGGTTGTGGGGAGGGGAGAGGGGGATTCCGGGGCGGGGAATTTGAAGGTCTTGCATGCGGTTTTTATTGTGCCTAGTATCACGGCTAGGGAGCAGGGATTTGCGATTCCGTTGGTGAGTTTCTTTGTTTTGTTAATTCTTTTGAGGATTGGGGAAATGCTGATAGAGTGTAGGCTGGTGAGGAGGCGGCTTGGTTGAAGAGAAGCATGGGGACGTTCAAGATGAGGGCTGATGCTGGGGAGGAGAATATGAAGACACTTATGGCAGATCTTGAAGCGAGACCTGGTTTGTTGAAGTAGGTTGCTTACGAAATTACGAATTAACCTTCAGTGTTGAATTTCTTATAGATGAACGGAGCGTTCTGGGACTGTGGTGTATTCTCCGGAAGCGGGTAAGATTGAAAGTTCGAGGTTACACAGTACGATAAATTCCAATTTGGTACGAATCTGGCGTTGAAAACGCATGAATTTTTTTATCCAAAAGCCCAAAACAAAGACGGGAGAGCAAGGAACAAAAAGCGAGCGGCAAGTACGAGACTAGACAAACCCAACAACCCGAATCCAGAAGAAGTAAGTAAAGCTTTAGAGAACACCCCAAACTGAAATCCCGGCCTTCATCAACTCCGACCATATTCGTGATACCAATGTACCACTCTATCTCACGCATTCAAGCACCATGCTTCTTCCTCATATGTCTGACCATATCACTCTTACGGAACCAGCCCTTTGTGCCAACTCGCTCGCATCCAGGATGGGAGCATTGGAACGGCGAAGGGTGCTCCTTCCTTAGATGGGCCTTCAAGAGCTGCTCTGTATCGAAGGCGCTCATCCCGACTCTGTCGCAGTTCTCAAAATCACAAGGATAGCCCGATTGATTGACTTCAGAGTGAGCATCAGGGTTGATGTGGTGATAGTTGCGAATGTGTTGGCGGAGGTGATCCATCCGTTTGAAGCCGTTGGAGCCTCGGTACCTATATTGCCATCAATCAGTAAAATAATCTAATGCCAAATAATCGAGGAGGTGGAGGGAGTGGCCATACTTGCGACAGTGGGGACAAGAGTGCCGAGGAGCACTTGACTGATGAACAAGCTGGTGGCGATTCAACTCACCGACTCTCGTGAACTCGGAGTCACAGTCGGAAAATCGACAGACATAGGCCGCATGGTGAGCCTCACTTGCATGCGTATCGAGCTGAGCAGCGGATACGAATGCAATTCCGCATTGAGAACAGTAAATTCTGGCATCGGCATGGAAAGTTTGGAAATGGTATTGGACTTGCCACATGCGAAGCGGTTGTCCACATTCTGGAAAGCTGCAATTGAAAGAGGTGTGGTACTGGGTGTTTGGATGATAAGTGTGAAAGTGAATTTTGAGATCCTGAAGTGTAGCAAACTTTTCACCACAGCGTGGGCCTTGGCATAACAGTGGAAGATGGTCCGTCGATCTGGTTTGCGAACAGTACAAATTTGGCAGCTCAATGTTGAGCGATTGCTCTGTGACATCAAGAGGGGCCTCGCAAGTCGCGCAGGTTGTCTTCGGATATACCAATCGTTGCGTTGGTCTAGCTTGGTGAGCATACGAGTTAAGGATTTTCAGAGAGAAGTTACCTTGATAGGACTTCCGGCATAGAATTAAGGACAGCCTCGCCAGTTCCAGCTTCCATGTTGCTCGTTGTGGTTGTGATGACGTCACCCAGGATTCGTTGTTCGTCGCTGGGGGGCATACGTCGGATCGGACTCAGCTGTGTTGGGAAGTGTTCCTCACACATTGACGGAGCCCTTTTTGTGTGAGCTTCTCAAAAAAAAAAGCCTCACCAGCCAGGCTGGTTCTCTAGTAGCCTATCATTCCAAGCCACAATCTCGTCCAAGGACCACATTCGATCGCTCATGGTGTGACTAGTAGATATCAGTACTGGAACTTACAGGTGAACAGGGGGGAGGACTCACCGTTTGCTGTTGAGAATCTGAAAGCGGCGTTGAGGCGCGAAGTTGTGTAGGTAATTCTAGGCTGAATTGTGCGGGACTTTGCTGGTGGCATGGAACGGGTTATGCCTAGATCATATGGTGAGCGAAAGCGCTGCTGCTGCTTTAAGATTATCGTGCAGCTTCCCAGCTCTGGGGTGGTACAAAAAAGGGCACGACGGCGCGTCCGCCTCATTATTCTTGCGACGTGATTCGGCTGCGAGGTGTTGGCTGCATACCGCACAGAAAAAGGGCGTCTGGAATCATTTGCCGAAATACAAAGCTTCAATGCGTGTTGATAAAAAAAGGGCATGAGGGACCAGGACAACAGAAGTTCAACTACCAATCATTGATGTTTTGTTGGTTGAGAATGGAAGTTAGCGGGGCCACCAGGCTTCGCTTCAGGTAGGACCTGTCTGATCCAAGGTGGCTGGGATGTATCAACACGCTCAGGAGCTGAGCTACCATGTTGACTTGCGGGAAATGTGGCACTTGTCATGCAGAAATAATATGCAGTACATGCAAACAGGACAGTGAAACCGAAGACAGACTCAGGCAAGAGACCCAGGTACGAAGAGAGCCACTTGCTGCTTATGAGGATTGGCTGAAAACTTTTCATGTAACTTCATTCCTCGTTTGTATCGTCATCCTGCGGCTGCGGCTCAGCCACTCGCTCTTGATATCATGCTACTGATCTCTATAGAGGTTGTACCACCAACCCTCCCAGGGCAAATGCATGCCCTTATCTTCCAATCGCCCTAGAGTGATTGAACCTAGTGCATAACGACAGCAACGTGATCATCCATGTACTGGCTGATATCTCCCAAGAACGCAGCAGCAATAATCGAAACAGCGCCAAAAGCAATACTAGTGTAGTAAACGTAAGGATACGCATGAGCGTATGCCACGCGTCCTGCCAATACGATGTTGTTCCAGATCGTGATATTACCGTCCACACCTGGCAGATACAGGATCTTGTCAATAAGCGAAGCTCCTGTAAGTTCAGCGGCAGCCTTAATGATCTCTCCGGAGAAGATGTTGTTATTGACCTCATTTAGGTTAGTATTGCGTTTGGTGAAGTTGGGGAATGAAGATGTGACTTACGCAAGCTGTAGCGATTTCGAATTTCAATGCAGGAACGAACTTATTGTAGAAGACGTTGTAGTACGTGGTATACCCGATGGCTCCACCAATAACCCGGATGGCCAAAGTGAGAGCTGCGATCGTTGCAATCAGGTCGTCAGGACAAATGATGGTCGTGATAATCGAGGCTGGAACAACAATTCCACCAATACCAAGACCCGCAACAACAAGGATTCCGTAAACGGCATTCAAGTTATCTAAACGGGCCGCTGCAAGTGCTCCGCAGCCGGCTGTCATCATAACGCTGGAGCCGATCATGAGAGCACGGTTGTGACCACGCAAAACAGATAGCAACCATAGGACGATACAGGCACCAGCAAGAATGGAGAATCCGATGGGCATACCTCTAACTCCGACACCAACTGGGTCATGTCCGTAGACATTGAAGGCTTGTGTTGGCCAGAAGAGAAGGACCGAGAAGAAGTTCGCTCCCGAGATGAAAGTGATGACGAGGGTCAAGGCCAGAACACGGGGTTCCTTTCTCAGTCGGGAGGGAAACATTGGGTATTTGGCTCCGTAAACTTCCCAGAAGCAGAATCCGATGAGGAGAGCGGCTCCAAGGAGAAGAGGGACGAGTGTGTGCACTTCCGTCCATTTATATTGATATCCACCCCAAAGAAGTCCGGCGATGAAGAGAATCATGCCTGAGATTGAGAGAAAGCCGCCGACGAAGTCGATCTGCGCGATAACTTCTTTGCGGCTGAGACCGGTAGAGTTCACACGTGGAGGTGGGTGGTAGAAGACAAATGTCATCGCTACGCCGATACTGTGGAAGAGCGGAATCAATATTGCTCGTTTGGAAAGTTTATGAAAGAGGGAGTGATAATACTCACAATGCCCAGACTCCACAGACAATTCCGATGTATCGCCACGAGCCGTGATATGCAATCAGCTGTGCCCAAAGAACAGAGGGACACTTCATGAAAGTCAGGACCGATCTACGCGAGAAATCGAGGTCTGTACTTACGAATGGAAGGATAGTGAAGATCAACACAGCAACGTATTTTCCTCGCTTGGCAGTTGGAGCAAGTTCAGCGGTAGCAGCGAGAGCAGTAAGTTCGTTGATGCCTGCACCAATACCAGCTAAGGCCATGCCAGCTATTAAGTGTTAGTGCTATGTATTTGGATGTGGATCATCGAACTTACCAATGAATGTGTTCATGGCGTGTGCGGTTGAGCAAACTATCATTCCAATGACGATGAACATGCCACCAGAAATCGCTACCCATCGTCGACCGATGAGATCAGACAGAGCCCCGACAAAAGGGCACACGGCAGCGAGAGCAATGAGATTTGCCAACACAAACCACACCCAGCGATCGACTCCACCCAAATCGCCGTAAATGTATGGAGGAACGCCACCTGCTTTCCGTTAGTGAAGCTCATGCATTGTTGGAAAACTGTGATGGGTGACCTACCAAAAAGATAAACGGGGATCTGAGATCCTGTCCAAAGGAAAGCCATAGCGATCAAGGACATCATACGGTTGAATGTCATCTCAATAGATAGTCAGTAATTCATCTCTGTACTCAAAGCTCTAAAATCGTACGGGGGGTTCATGATCGTGATCTTCACCATCACCATAGGTCCTCAGACCGTCCTTCTCGTAGTAATGGTCATTTCCTGGCACTCTGGAAACCGTTCTGATGGCCTCTATATGATGATCGGTGCCAACATCCTTATTCGTCGACCCTACTGGGGACGGTGTTATGTTGTGGTGATCCATACTGTATTGGACTTGCCAAAGGTGGGCTGAGTTAGATGTGCCTTCTAGGGCTGCGGAATGTAGACTCAGGAGATTCTAGGGGAGGGGGACGAGAGAATATGTAGACTTTTACCTCCCAGCATGGCGGGACTTTACACCAGCGGGTATATATTCGTTGGTAACATCCAGACGGGCGACTCATGTTCGGAATGGCCACAAAATATAAGCCTTCTCCAGATCTTAGTCCCGACGGGGCCAAGTGAAGTGAGTAGCAGGCAGGGATTTGGCACATTGGGGTGGAGTTGAATCTATCTGCTAGGATTTCCTGGTGAATCTCATCTTGTAACTTGCCTTCTTCAGGAACGTGCTCCGGCTGCTCAATAGAGATCATCACAACGCCGAGGTACTTTACGGTTTTGCCAGATGTTGAGGCCTTTGGGGTTGTGGGGTAGCGCTGGCGAGGCCATATTTCTAGCCGCTTGCAGCGTGGTGAATATATTAGATCCCGCCACCATGATCTAGACGATCAGTCTCGACCGTTGGAACTCCCACTAACATCGCTCAAAAAGTAACCTATGCGACCATTGCGCTCCAGAATCCTTTAGTTCGTTCCAGATCTAATGCTTGTTAACGGCAGATGATCGTCCTCGACATTCCGCGTCTAGTTAGTTCGGGGCTCATGCCATGTGCGAGTCACCGCTTCGAACAACAGATCGAATTGTGCGCTGTGCGTTGGAAATAGTGAACTCTCACTCATTTCAATTTGAAAACTTAAAACTTCAAACAGTCTCGGAAAGTTCGGATACAGTTTGACAGGTGTCTGTCGACAAAGTAAAAATGAGACACGCGAGAAACAAGGTTCTTAGCCGTGATTTGTGCCATGTGTCGGCCAGCTTGCTACTAACAGCTAGAGCGCGGGGAACCAGAGGAGCGAAAAACAGCGATGATCCCGTAATAATCCAGATCATACTAGAAGAACTAAAGTAGTGTTGCGTAGACAGTAGTGGACGAGATTCACACCTCGTGGTTTTGACCGGACAATCTCCCGTGGCATCTGTTCCAACAAGATTTGGCAGGTACGTCAAGCGATATAAATGAAAGATCGACGGGTCAAAAGGGAAAATTCCGGCTCACGGTAATACTTGATATCCGACCTCTATGGAGGTGTTCGAGAGTGCTCACGCACTCAAGTGACTGAAAGTCAAGGTGAAACCGTCTCTATTTACCTATACTATCCGTTTATATGGGCGTTGTAATGCAGGAGCCGCGCGTATCTTTAGAACACCGAGGTCTTTACCATTCAGGAGCGTGGATGCTTGGACAACTGAGGGGTACATCTGAAGGCTTCAAGTAACCAACTCGCTGTAGCAATACATCCGCAAACCATACCTAGACCATGCTTTGGGCTTTTACAGAAGCCTTTCCTAGTCCTCTGATAGTTGCAAAGGATAAACTCCAGCGGCATGGACTCGCACCTTAAAATCGCACAAGCAGCCTATCTAGTCTCGGTAGCTAAGCAGAGTCGGACCTAACACTCTTCGAGGCCTTCATGGCCTTTTTGGTACTTAAATTCTGCACCAGCACTGAGATCTCGCCCCTATCAAATGATGTCTAGTATGGCGAGTAGGCAATCATTGGATCTCCCAAGCCGTGTTATTTCTTGCGGTTCCTATTGAAGCACTATGAATGATTGATAAATAGATGAGTAGGTAACGGTAGTGGAACTGGGAGACTGGCCAGAGGTTATCAAACATTGTATGCGAACTGGAGAGACAAAAAAAAATGCCTTTCGTTGACGGGTCTAGCAACAATCACCGCTTTAGAGTGGTGGTTCCCTCATAAGTCGGAGACCTGCAACAGAGAAAGGAGCTGCACTGGAGCAGGCACGAGCATTCTGAAAGCAAAATAAAATAGATTACTTGCTGATAGCTCAAAGAAAGTTCCGGGAAGTCCTAGAGTAGTGTTGGAGCTTTGAGATCTGGACCAAATGCGGAGCCCAGATTTGAGCAAGAAATCGTTCACGTGATATGCCCCTCCAATTCCAGATTTTGCTCAACCCCTCCATACTTTAGAGCCTCCTTCAAGATCTTGACGAATTCAAGGGGTAGGCACCGCAATAAAGAGATGGTACTTGGAAAAACTTCACAGATACCTCGCACTTGATGGTATATGCGCTTCGTGGCTAACCCATTTCCATATCTATGCAAGCACCGAGAGAAGTGAGGTTACCTGTACTAGGAGAACCAAGTGGACAAAGTCCTTCCTCACTACTGTGAAGAATAGAGACTCGTACGTGGGGCAAGTAAGCCAGACCAATAAAGAAATCGATAAGTTGTATGAGAAAGTAAGATACTTTCGTTATTCCTCCCAGATTCTGCTTTGTCAAGATCTAAAAGATGACTCCCAGACCAGCGCCACCAAGGAAATGTTCATACCATGCAGACTAACACGCCACAGCATCTAGCATCATAAACTTCATTTCGTTCAGTTTCAGTTCGGTGTTACTCCCATCGTAACCGTGAAGCCATTCATATCTCCGCCTGTGGCAATCGTGAATCATTCATAAATTGGAGCTGCGAGCGCTAGTTTATAGCATGTGTTCGAGTCCATTCGCGAGCAGTCGCGATAGCAGCTGGTTCATCCTCCTTCCATCTCTTCGCAACATCTGGTGCAAGTGGATCGTCAGGATTTGGGGCACCGAGAAGGGCTTGGATCGAGAGGAGGATTGTTCGAATTTGGAGGGCAGGGGACCAGTTGCCTAAAGTCGTCTCGTTAGCTTCGTAACCCGGATACCGAATAGCACAGGAAATGATTGAGATTAAACAGCGACATACTCTTGAGGACATCGAGACAGATACGGCCAAGCTTGTCGATATTTGGGTGGTAGATCTTGGTGAGGAATCGAATCTTCGGAGGGGTCATAGGATAATCATCTGGCAGGAAGAGCTCGAGCTTGAATATTCCACCTGTCTAAAATCAGAATCAAAATTGGTTTCGGCATTTTGGAGTCTATCTAACCTTCATATGGAGACTGTGTGGGACCATGTATCGAGACATCAAAATATCGGAGATTATCTTCGTGGGGAACTGCACTGATGCCTGGGACTCTGCAAAGACACGGATTTAGTCTTCCGATCAAGTAGACAAGGATTCTGTATACTTACGGCTCTGCCATCAACCTCTCGGTCTCCTTGATGATTCGTTTTGGCAAGGCCATCTTGTTTAAGGTCTGCCGCTTTGCAGGCGTCAAAGTTGGTGTAGAGTTCGAGATAGCGATGCCAGACAGGTATAATCCAATCCCTGGATATCTTCAGAAGAAGCACAAGCAGAGAAGTCAGAAATCTAAGGGAAGCACGTCGACAAGAGATATGTAGACAAGGCTTGGTGGGGGTGGGGCAGAGGTCTAGGAGGTTGTTGCAGTCGATGCGGAAAGATTGTACAAGCTTTCTGCGTTCGAAGTAAATATCCGCGCTCGCTATTCGCCGTGGGTATTTCCAGTGAATGCAAATGTGGTCTCGTTGAAGTCGTGAATGTTTATATTTCTCCCCACCAGCCTTTGATGGTCGTCGGCGCAAGAGTGCAGGAGCGGCAACTTCGGCCCGTCTTGGCGAAACCCAAAGAGGGGAGAAGCTTGGGCACAACTTCGATCTTGAACCAGCAAGACTAATTGAGAACCTCCTCGCAGAGCTTCATCTTTTCTACATCAAGTAACCATATCTCTCGAATATTCTATACCTGCCTGTGATTCTTCGACGTGACTCCACTACTATGCACGGCGGAAGCTCGCATTTTAATCCTACGAACGTCAACAGCCTCGTCCTTCTAAGCTTCAGGATGATGCGCAGCCTTCAAAGTCAATATGATGGATGAGTCGAGGAAGGGGAAGACTATCAAGTCTGCCTTTGATAGTACCACATTCGAAGCAGAAGTGTCGATTCATGTTGAGCGCAAGGTTGGATCTGCTACTATCTCGCCATCTGGACGAGATGTTGCACTTGCATCGTAAGAGCTCTCAATGCAATACTGTTCTTCAAAGGCATTATTGGGAGATATTGACTGATACCATGTAGTACCGACGGGCTCGACATTATTGACCTCGATAATCCTCTAAACCCTCCTCGCCATCTCCGCCATGGACTTCCTTGGCTCGTTGCAGACGTGCAATGGTCCCCTTTCGCTGCACGGGAGAATTGGGTTGTCAGTACAGCAAATCAGAAGGCGCTGGTATGGAACTTGAACATGCCAGAAGATTCTTCTCAGGGAGCAATCGAACACACGCTGCATGGGCATACAAGGGCGATTACGGACATAAATTTTTCTGCACATCACCCCGATATGCTTGCAACTTGTGCTGTGGATGGATATGTACACTGTTGGGACTTGCGCCGGCCTCGACAGCCTGTTCTTACATTCTGTGATTGGTTTGCTGGTGCAACTCAAGTCAAATACAATCGACAAGATTCCCACGTCCTGGCTTCCTCCCATGATCGATGGCTTAGGATATGGGATGACCGAAAGGGAGCTGCGCCAATGAGGTCTATCAATGCCCATGAGTCTAAGATTTATGGCGTTGATTGGAATCGAACGAGATCCACAGGGGTCGTGACATGCTCGTTGGACAAAAGCATCAAATTTTGGGATTATTCAAATGATGTAGACGAGCCGGAGCGCATCATCCGAACCGACTTCCCCGTTTGGCGAGCTCGACACACCCCTTTCGGATGGGGTGTTTTGGCTATGCCACAGGATACTCCTGGTAATCTCCATCTCTATGATCGTCGCCTAGGTAGTGGCGATCAAGATTCTTTCTCACAGGTAGTGACGACTTTCCCTGGACATGGAAATTCCAAAGTCAAAGAGTTCCTGTGGAGAAGTCGAGGAAGTATTACGGATGAAGGCATCGACAACCGAGAGTTCCAGCTAGTGTCTTGGGGCGAAGACAACCAACTAAGACTTCAACCTGTAGACCCAGAAACTCTGCAAGGGGTGGGATTCATCAAAGGAACCCAAGTAAGGAAGAAGCTCAATGTTACGCGCAAAGGCGCTATATACAAGACGTTTCGTACCGTAGAGACTACCTCAACGGAAAAACGGGCTGCTACAATCACAGGCCCTCGACCTGGAAGTTCCGGTTTGAAAATAAGTGCTTTGAGTGCTGGAATGAAGAAGCTAAACCTTCCCCATTCTTCAAGGACCAACCTGATCGTGCGAGCGCCTGCCATGAAAGGCAAAGAGAAGACCACTAAACAAGACGATCAGAATCAGAAACAAATTGGTTGGATGAGTGGTATCAAATTCACTGCTAGGAGTGAAAATACTGCATCTCAGAAGCGACCTACGTCAAGACGCCTGTCCCTTCTCAACCCAGAGTTTGATGAGGATGGTGATTGGGATCAGCCAGAAACTCTTCATGATGAAATCATTCGCATTCATGACCAGCTACCTAAGATCACCTTTGACGATGTCAATATGGACAAAAGAACGATTGTGGTGTCGATGAATGGGCCATGGGGTGATGACGGCAACGCAATCTACATCAAGGTGACCATTGTATTCCCCGAGCAATATCCGGAGTCCAAGGCACCGACCTTTACTTTAGGGAAGACTTCGCTCATGCCAGATGATGTGTATACTAAGCTCAAACGAGAGCTACACCAGATTGCGGCTGGGTTCATTTCACGCAAGCAAGGTTGTCTCGACGCAGCCCTGTGCTACCTTCTTGGGGAAGTGGATCTGGAGACCAGCACGACATTCTTCAAGGACGTCGGCGATTTGGATGATGATCTGGATGCTCTTGCCGATGAAAGCTCTAGCGACGATGATGACGAAGATATTCCAGCAGCAATAACTTCACAAGAAATTGGACCAAGTACAACAGGAAATTCGACCATGCCAAGGAGCACAAATGCCAATGTTCCTCTTCCGCGGCTATGCGGAGCTCGTTTCTCTGCAAACGGCAAGCTGGTCTGCTTTTTCCCACCCAAGGAAGACAAGGTCAAGTCGCTTCTGGAGACCTTGGTTGCAAAGAACAACGCGCGTTCGAAAGGAGACCCAGTCTTCGAGACGTTTGGTAGGCTGAACAACAATACTTCTCCTGTGCCTCGTATCAAAGCGATGTCTCTTGCTTCTGAGAGTAAGTCTGACTCGGATGTATCTGATGAATCCGACGAGACTTCGTCAAGCGATTCCGATTCATCCCATTTCCGTATCCCTAGATTTCAAATGTCAGACTACTTCCGTAGATCTGGTCGGCGACTGTACCGAAGAGGTTCCCCCACCATCCTGTCTCAGAGATCTAGTGCTGCTGGTACAGGGACCGGTACAGGGACTGGGACTGGTACCGGAATTGGAAGGACTCGATCCTCGAAGCCAAAGAATATTGTGTGCTTGCACAATATTAACAATCTCTTGCCAGCGAGGCCTGAACTTGCAGAGGACTACGCCATCTTTGGGGAAGGACCAGAAGTATGTGAGAAAAATGCCGAAGCTGCCGAAAAACATGGCTACAAAGATCTTGCGGATGTTTGGAGATATGCTGCGATGCTCCTCCATAATGAAGTTCCTCTTGAAGTCCTGGACCAAACACATCGGAGAGAGCCAATACTTGTCATCGCGAAAGATGCTGTGAGGCGAAACCGCAGCAATAGCGGTTCTGATAGTGGTCTTGACCTTACCTATGATTTTCGAAGCCGGCGAAACAGTCTTTCCGGAAGAGTGAAGTGGGGAACCAATCCACTGGCGAAGCAATTGATTGGAGATTTATTCACTTATTTCGAGCGTCTTGCAGACGTCCAAATGCTAGCTATGTTGTCGTGCGTGTTCAGTGAGCCGCTTGCCAAAGATGCAGCCTCACACGCGGAGCTCTACATGACCCAACCTCAGACGCCAATATCCATGAAAACGCCAGCGTTCTCGCTTGATTACTTTCCAACAGACGCGGCTGCCTGGAGCATGTACCAGAAGACTCCCATAAATTCTGTGGTTTCAACTCCAAAATTCTCCCATACTCCATCTGGCCTATATGGGTCGGTGGGGTCCTCGAACGGTGCTTGGGGAAGTGATCCCGCCTCGACCTCCTACTCTTGTGGAGAGACGCCGCCCTTGAGATCCAATCGTGCAAGCTCTGAGTACCTCAACCAGCAGACTCAGAGTCTGTCGACATCTCCGGATAACGCCCGCAGTTTTCGTCGAGCTAACTCGGGTATTGCTCATAGTTTTGCTGCAAGCTTTTCTAGACCATTTGCAATCACAGCTTCATCTTCACCTCCAAATCCTCCATCCAGTCGGAAACGACCAAGTCCAGTGGAGAATATGCTAAACTCACTGGCCCCCAGCACAATCACCTGGGGAAACACAACCGTCCTTGGAAGTGTGAAAGAACAAGCCATCACTGAAAGATCTTCATACTCCGATGATGAGAGCACCAAAGACGAGTGGAAGCCATCCATTTGTACAGGGATCAGTCTCACCATGGAGAATCAGAACGCTTTCGATGACGAGGGTTGTATGAGCACTCCTCTGCTGGATTTAAACCATGCTGCTCTATATGCCAGCTACCGAAGAACCTATGCCGAGCTACTGTTCTTCTGGGGCCATCCTTTGGCACGCCTGGAGATTTTGAAGTTCAATGGCCTGAAAGATTATTTCACCGAGCATGAAGTTACGGAAAACAAAACGTTCGCGGCATCCATTCTATCGAATGACACTCATACCCTGAGCCACGACCCGTCGCCTCCCTCCCCAATCATACTAGGCAAAAAGGATCAGCATCTACAACTGCCACCTTCACCCTTCACCGATCAAGGACTTGACGTCACAGGCTATTGCCTGAAGCATGACACTCGTCTCGAACCTCTCATCGGCAGCAATCTTGGAGGTGCTGTTGGCCGATGCGAGAAATGCAAAGCTACGCAGCGTCAGCTTCGGTGCACGATTTGCATGGAGCCAATAAGCGCCATCTTTGCACCATGCCTCTCGTGTGGTTGTGCGGCGCACGAAGACTGTCTGACAGAGTATCATGCGTCCGGGAACACAATGTGCGCTGGAGGATGCGACTGCGATTGTGGAGAGAAGGCGAGCGCTGGAGTGGTTGAGGGCTGGGAAGTCATGATGGATGCAATTGAGCGGCTGAGAAATATCGACAAGCATGTGTCAAAGGGGATGAAAGAGAAACAAGAACTAGAAGACTGGGATGTAGAAGTGAGCGCCGACTGGGAAGCAGCTCACATCCCAAGTGGAGGTCTCGGGAGAGGCTACTCGACTCTCAGCAAGAGGCTGGGCCAGGTGAGGAGTGGAGACTGGGGTATGTCGGCTGTGAAGAAGAAGCCGAGCAGTCTCAGGAATGAGAACATTTGATTATGATTTGATTGCATGTGCTGCGGGGCGTAGACGGAAACGGCATCCGTGTTTACGTATTGTATCGAGTATGGAATGGGTTCGGAATTGCCAACATAGCGTGTATTGTCTAGTATTGTAATGTCTTGAATACAAAAGAAGATCCAAAGGTCGTTGGGTAGTCGCAGGACTTGAAGTTGGTCATGGTGTCGGTGTTATCTCGACAAGAATATTTTGGCTTTGTGTCCGATTATTTTCATCATTGTTCACTCTTACAAGCATCTAATTGCAGTACTCGTCGGCGGAAACCCTAAATAATGGAGGTGCCGACCTTTTTACCCCTAAAATGTGATTATCTTGGGCTTCGCCAAAAGCTCAAGATTTGAACTAGCGAGCTGTGCACAATAGAAATCAGAACTTGGAATAATACAGACATTTTAAGTCCGAAAAAGAGTACTCTGATCGGATTCTGACAGACTCTTGCCCTTCATGATGGAATCGCTCCACAATATCTTCGCAGAACCACAGATTTCGAAGTGAGCCAGAAATTCATCCTCTGAGAATGCTGTATTCTGGTTCCTGAACAGATCTTCAGTAATATCACGACCAAGAGCGAAATATCCATCCATTCTGTACCAATCATACTCACATCCACGGCAGTAAACGCCCCTATGGAGCCGACGCTGTTGCGTATCCAGATAAGGAAATGCAGTACAGGCCATGAAGCGAAGGTATCATTTGCACCAGGAGGCCGAGGAATCGGTCTATTGGCTACCATTCGAATCCGATTCTTCTGGACATCTCCATCGCTATTGCTCCCGCGACGCATACCAAGAGCTGCCGCCTTCTCCATCTCTACTTCGCTGCCGTAAATCGAGATCCCCAGTCGCCTAACCTCCTCACGACTGACAATTCGGACTCGTCTCCGATGGATCTTTTGTGAGATTCTATAACTGCCCGGAACGGTGGTTCTGATTGCAATCTTCTTGAAAGCTTTATCGGCCGGCCCGAAGAGGGCTGCCGCGGTTGCGACTGAAACAACAACCATCTCGGGATTCGTTTGGAAGCAAGAAAAACAGCATCGGCGACCTGTGGGAAGAAACATGAACGAACCAAAACCCTTGCATCAAGTACAACGATCTTGGGAAAGCATATAGTAGAGGCTCTTGGCGCTATATCTCGACAGGAGGGAAGTGGCGGAAAGGGCTCCCAGTACACCAGGTGCAAAGAGAGTAAGGTCTCGGTAGGCTGGGAACGATTCCACAATGCCTTTAGCACGAGAATTCAGACATCGCAAGAAGCCAAGGCTTTGAAATCGAGCTCGAGCAGTATATAGTGAAGTATCTCAAGAGGTAGGAGGTTGAATCGGCCCATTGACGCGGTACCGCTGTTCTCGACTAAATTGGAAGATCCAAGGGGTCTGGACCCAAGACATCGTATCATGGCTCCATCTACTTCGCTCCAATGATAGGCGATAGAAGTGAGGATTGTATTCTCTCCAGCTTCATGATCCATTTTGACGTTGGCGTCGTTGATTTCAACATTGAGGTAGCGGGATGTTCAGTTCACGACGCGTGCTTGTCGTGTACCTCGGTAAAGTAGTCCAAATTTGAACGCGAGTTTGTCAACAAAAATGTGATAAGGACGCAGCTATGACACCAAAATTCCGGCATTATCCTCTAGAAGCAATTATTGAACGCTGTGTTTTTGACTCAATTCACGATCAAATTACACGAGATCAATAGGTATTTAGAAGAGTTATGGTCATGCTTGCCAACGACAGCATCTTCTGAGAATATAATTTTTAGAATCGACGTAGCAATTGAAACTTGAAATAAGAACTCCCAAGTAAAACGTTATTGATAAGTAGGAGATTAATACAGCCTAGTAGAGTATACAACACAGCCACAAGCTGCCAAGGACTCCTTACCCGTACTTGGTACGTACTCAGTCAGGCCTTGAGCGCCCCAGCATCCACCCTCCTCAAGCCGACTTTTACCTATGATTCCATTGTTACTGGCGCATTTGGACTTACCAAATGGGCACGGCAATAATTAACCGAGTCCTTCTTCTTCCTTTTATGAATACCAGCCCCCATGCATTTGACATTGGTGCCGTGGCGTTCAACACACTGTTCAAACTCTGAGTTCTTCACACAGCCGCAGGTGTACTTGATATACCACTGGTCGCACATGACGATATTTCTGGGGGGAGGTAAGAGCTGTTCGCCCTTCTCTACAAACTACACCAGGCAGAACCAGGAAGGCTTGCTTACTGCTGAGGGGTAAGCGAGGCGGTTTGAAAAAAGGATATGGCAGATAAACAAGCAGCTGGGATAATGTTAATGTTTGCAAACGTAGATGGGCCAATGACATTTACAAGTACTTTATTGTTAACCTTAGATTAAGTTAAGATTGATTCGGTTTTGCAGCTTGAGATAGGGACCGGATGATATACTTAATGTTGCCGTTATGCATCTCTGGGGTCTTTATAGTTGCATCTACCCCAACAGACCAAAATCCTTCTTCATTGAGCCATATTGCCTGTTTTCAAGCAGGCTGTGGCCAGTACATACGGAGGTATAGCATCGCGCCAACTTAAAGGTGCTCTTAGCGAAGATAAAGAGGCACGCTAGAATCCTTCGGCCGGTCTTTGTTGTGTGTACGTATGGATGGGACACTCACGGTGCTCGAAATTTGACACTGACTGACTTCGCCGTCACATGACCGGCTTCTGCGCCATAGGAGCTCTATGGCTTAGACCGCGCGAGACATGAAACTCACCTGGGCGGCTCTACGCTCATGCCGATGATCTTGTTGGCAGTGAGTGTCCACTCTAATTCATCGAATTTTCTGGAATTGAGGGAGGGGAATTCTCTTCCAGTACCTCATCAACATCACGCTTGGCACTCCTTTCACACGCCGCCCTGCCCTTTTGACGTCCACCTCGCTTGATTTCCTTCCGGACCCTTCCCTCCTTCGATAGTCTAAATCTCATACGACGGGGCAAAGGGGGTGACTTGGATACATCCATCTTACAGGATAGCATGGCATCCCAGACGGAAATTATTGGATCTCAAGAGTTGAGGAGGGTCCTCTCAATGGAAGTAGATGCCGACACAGAGAGCGAATATAGGATCCAAGTCAACGACCAAGTCAAATACGTCGTTGTTCAGCCAGGGGTGTACGACTTTGACGAAGTACTCTCTTTCCCGCCTGCTCTTCTCAAAAATCTTCCGCCCTTTCCGTCCGGCAACTGGACATCGATGAACGTCTCTCGTGATAAAGATGGAGCACCAGTCTACATCGTTTCTTCGACGCCATTGAAAGCGGTGACCAGGGTTTGGCACCCAGAGCTAGTTGATATCTTAAGCCTTCGAGAGACAGGTCGTTTTGGGGCGCGGGTTCGCATCGTTGAAAAGGGAGGGCGAGAGTTTGTGGCGAAAATTGCACGCTTTGATTTTGAAATTGGCTTGGTGGAGAACGAGACTCGTGTTTACGAGAAGCTTGCGCAAGAAAATATCAATCACCCAGATCGTGCGGCGATATCTCCTGATTTTTGTGGCCATCTAATCGAGAATGGGCGTGTCATGGGCATGCTTATTGAGAAGCTAGAAGGCAGGAGGGCTAATATAGAGGACATCTCAGCTTGTGAGGCGGCGGTGAAACGGCTTCATGCCGTTGGGGTACTTCACGGGGACGTCAATAGACACAACTTTGTGGTAGACGAGCAGAGCGGGGTGGTGCGTCTGATCGACTTCGAGAACGCAAAAGATTACGACGTGGTCAAGGCAAGGGAGGAAATCGATTCCTTGAAGCAGCAGTTGGTTGAAGACACAGGACGAGGTGGGCAAGAAGCCACCCCTAGTAGCTAAGAAATAGACAACGTTTCGAGGATAAAACACGAAAGTCACTTTCAGACCATATGAGGTGGTTCTTGTTGGCGATAGGAAAGATGGCTTTTGGAGAGAATGCTTCTACATTTCAAGAAGTCCATTGGAAGTCATCTTTGACTTAGCTCGAGTTGCTGACGAAGTAGGAACCGGTCTCCAGCTCCACAGAGAAATTAAGGATGTAAAGAAAGGCCTCAAAATTAGTGTAACTGGCATCCATTATTTCTGCATAGTCCAGTTCAAGACATCCCAACACCATGAATTTGTAGAGCTCTGGTCGCCTCTCGACAATTTTGTCGACCATTAAGCATGAAGCTTCGACATCATGCACAACTCTGACAGGGCAGCGAAACGTAATAATTTGACCATCGTCGCATTGTTTTCGTCGCTCTGCAACATACGCAATAATACTTGCGAGGTAGAAAAAAAGGCGGACTCGCAAGTGCACAAATGTATTACAGTATTAGCTCCAGATATCGAGAGTTATACTATGCCATCTTCACAAAATCTAAGCGTGATCGTCTCGGGATGAAGCCGATCCACATACCAACAAATTGTATCTCTCAACTTCTCTACTGGAACCTCTCCATCGAGTCCTTTGTCCTTAGCTAACCCCCCATAATCCTTCACGAGTAACTCTCCCTTCCTCGTACCGACTTTCGTAATCGTCTTCACCGACCACACATTCTCTGTATCAATCCTCGCGAGAAGTGTCTTAACAAGTGATCGATCTTTGCAAGTCGTTCACTCAGCATCCAGTATTGAAAGAATCTAGCTTCTCGGAATATGAGAAAAATAGAAGAACTTACTCTTCAAGCCCCAGAAAATACCCTCTTTCCCGACAAAAGCTCTCAAAGCCTCAGTCATATACCCCTTCCCCCAGAAATCACAATGAAGCATATACACCAGCTCCGTTCCATCTCCCACGGTGCCCAACAAACCGATCATTCTCGGTTCGGCACGATTCCTCTCTCCTTCTCTTTCTGTTTCTGTTTCAAGAACAGTATCCTGATCGGGGCGCAGCAAAATCGCATACTTGTCGATTTTTGGATATGCCGATGTCAGTGACTTTTGCATGAATTCTGTTGATTTTTCGAGAGTATCCATGGGAGAGTGTTGCCTGTACTTCTTGTGAGATATGCGGAGGTATGCCGAGTACAGGGGATTACTTACGACCATATCATGGACTCTTTCGATGACCATAAGAGATGAAAGTCTTCGAGATGCTTTTCTGAGACTCGTTCGAGCCATAACCGTGGGGTTTCTGGATCGTACACCATATTTGCGAGTCTAGACTGAGAGATTACGTTTGACTAAAATAGTGGATAAATAATGTAGAGAGTAGTGCTGGGTTTTGGGGACGGAGTCATTAATATGCAAGCTGTCTTCCGAACTCCGTAGGTATCCTGCATACTTGCGGCGTTGCAGGGCCATTCTGTATCTAGGTACATTTCTACGTGAACATCACGGAGTTTACTTGCTCTTCAGTATCCCCCTCCCCCCCGGCTTCACAACCGTACCGATTTTAGAGCCATACAATCCATGTTCAAAGTTGCTTTGATACGGGGTGAAATGGGGGTTTTTACACTTTCTCAGTCAAGACTGGCCGGTCAAGATAGAAGTGTTGCAAGTCGCTCTTCACTTCTCCCCCTAGAAATGCCCGCGCATAATAGTCTTTCTTGTACTCCCCTTTGATAAAGCCGTGCTTGAGAAGAATCCGAGTGCTTGCAATATTGTCTGGGTCAGCTGCTGCGGCGAGTCGAGTATATTTTTGACTGACTGTAGGAGTAATCAGTTTTCAAGTCATGACAAACGGCAAATGAAGTACTGATAGAACGATATTCGTCGGCAGGAGAGGGTTTCATACCACCTAATCCCCACCACATGTCGAGGAACATGGTCAGAGCCTCGGACATGTATCCTTTTCCCCAGTAGTCGGGATGAATACGATATCCAATTTCGACTTCTCGCACAATACCCACTGTCCCAATCATCTTCGGTTTCACATCCTCTTTTTCACCCTTAAGCATTATCACCCACCGTTCGTTCCAAGGCTCGTCCGGAGACGGGAGGTATTTGCGCATATTTTCAAGTGATTCGGCCTTGGTGGCGTCTGGCTTCCTCACGCTATTTTAGTTCTAGCAAGTAGCTTTTAGGAATATCTAAGAGAGGTTTTCGTCGACTTACGACCACATCATAGACGCTTCGTTGCTCATGAGCCAGTGATAGCTCTCCGAGTGATCGTCTATGCTCATTGTCTCGAGGAAGAGTCGACTGGACTTAGCTGCGTAGATGACCATGTTGCGAATATGTGAGAGAGGAAGGAAATGAAGCGCCAAAGAGAATAACGAGGCCTATATTTAAGCCCACAGGAGGGGCTCAGAAATGTTTGATCAACTCGACCGGCAAGCATGAGTCAACATCACGTGCATATGCCGTCTGAACCGGTGAAAACCTCTCAGCGCCAAAGGTGGGATGATGAGGGAATGAAATGAACCAAATGGAAGAATGAAAATAAATGCGGTAACACTAAGTGGTCCTTCAAACGGATGGGATTCATGCTTTAGGCCTCTCGACTTCCCAAATGATAACTGGCTTCCATTCCATCTCTCCGGTCTGAGGATTAGGTTTTTCAAAAGCTTTCTCAAGGATTCCCTTTTTCGTGAAGCCAGCCTTCTCACATACCCTTTGGCTAGGAATGTTCTCCGGCTCTGTCCCGGCGTGTATCTTGTTCTTTTGCAACCTCCCTACATCACAGCATTAGCCTTTCCTTTACCCATCCTTCCAACAAGCATGCTGCTAGATATGACCTACTCTCACTCGTCCAGTAATAGTTAACGAGTAACTTCAAAGCTTCAGGAGCATATCCCTTTCCCCAAAAAGCTGGGAGAATACCATAGCCAACTTCCGCTGCCTCGCCATCCTCGGAAAGACGTATAATGCCCATGCCACCAATGAACGTTGCTGGCTCTGTGCCAGACGGTCGCAGAAGCACAGCGTACATCTCCATCCATGGCTTCTCGTCTGATGGCATGCGGGATATCAACCTTGCTTTGGTGAATTCAAGGCCTCTTGGGCTGGCATCGCTTCTGTACAATATTAGCACGAGGTCATGGGTTGGAAATTTGGAAGTGTGAATAGTGACAGAGCCAGCACCGTACTTACGACCATTTCGTTATCTGCTCGTCTGTATTTAGAGCGTGGTACCCTTCCAAGTGATCCTCAACATTCAATGGCTGTAGCCATAATCGCTCTGACTGTGCTGTGTACTTTGCCATGGCGGATTGGAAACTCTTGGTAAGGATGTCTTAAGCAAGCCAGATTTCAGTTGTGTTGCTATTGCGTACCTATATATACAACTTCGGGGCTCAACTGTTGTTAAACGTTTGCCTAATGTGGAGTCGTGAAGTACCTGAAGTATGCCGAACTCCGAATGTCTTTATTTGTCTGCCTGGCTTTCTGAGTCATGATAAGAAAAAAGATAAATTTTCATGTTCCTCGGCTGTGTTAAGTCATCAACCAGAGCAGAAAAAGGAAGGTGGATAAACTGCCTTCGCGTGGCCGCCACCGAACGACGCAGAACAAGCCGATTGTGAGGTTCTCGGAAAAGGGTCCAGATTACGGAGTTGAGCCCCCTTCCAGCTCTAACATATCACGTGACATGCACATTCATCGAAGGGTAGTACACCAGATCCCACAGTCTCCGTAGCAAAAGGTTTGGGGAGAATAGAAAGGCGCTGTATGATTTTGTACAAGCAAGCAACCCTAAGACTACCGCAAATATCGTCTTGTTCATGCTGGCTGCCGTAACATGGCCCAAGAGGTCCCGCAGAATCCCTCAAATCAATGCTCCATCCATTCCCCCATGTCCCAAGTTCTCTGCTGCTGTGTTTGCAGTTCCTTATTCGACCTTGTCCTCGAAGTTCTCACCGGCGACCAATTCTGGGATGTCATCATCATCGTCCTCGTCGTCCTTCTTGTCATCGCCACCTTCTTGCTTCTGCATGGATTGGTAGCTCTCAGCCAGCTTGCGGAGGGAGGCGAGGGAGTCGGGGCCGAGCTGATTGAGGATACCGGGGACGAGTTCAGTGAGCTCCTTGTCTTCACCGTTTCCGTAGATGGCGAAGGTGTTGGATGGGACGGCGGCGTGGACTAAGCAAGGTGAAAAGATTAGCACGATCTCCAGATTTGTAGGTTCCATTTGCAGCCAATTCGAGATGCTCAGCTAGGAGGCTGTATTCGGAGCCTTACCTTTAGGGGCAGCAAAGTGGATTACGTTTCCATCAGACTTGAACATGTTGACCTCCTCAATGGCTTGAATGGGTTGGACGTTCAGCTTCTTGAGCGCAGTCTGGAGCTTCTTGTCGTCGACACCGCCAGTCTTGTGAGTCTTCTTAACCTTTCTTCTTGGGGTACCCTTTCCACTGTTTGCCTTCTGTCAGCATGCCCTCGATCTCCAAATCTATCCGCCCTTTCCAATTGTATCCTTCGTGTTCGTCTCGATCTAAGGAGCAATATAACGTACCCTGCATTCCAAAGTTAGCTGTTGATCAAGAAGGCGGAGCTCCGGGGTTCTTGGGGCCTGCAGATGGAGATTCCAAAGCCGCAGATGCTCAGAGTAGATTCCTTGGGCAAAGCTTACCAATTCGTACCGACTGCTGCATCTTCTTCAACTTTTCCATATCCATGATTGCGGTAGTAGGACCTTCGTCACGGACTGCGGGTATTTAGGTGAGGGTGAGGTTGAGGAGACGGAAATCGTAGCTATTCGAGCGTTTGTCAGCAGGAATCCTTTGCCGCGCGTTCGAGAGGCTCCCTCCGCAGCTTGCGCAGGCGTTCGAAATACGTACAGGTGTTGATGTGGAGATGTTCCTGGGATTGCAGTCTCTCGAAGGGATCACGATGATTTGTGCGAGCGCCAGAACGGTGAAAATTGAGGAATTTAGCCGAGTGTGGGGAACTTCAACTTCAACCTCACCTCACCGTCCATTGTCTTGAACAGGCATTATTGAACAACGACAAATTTTCACGCGACTGGACTTTGCAAGTTGAATGATAATGATTCTACAATCCATAAGAAAGGTGCAGTTTCCTAACCTTCTACTTCCATGCATATTTACAGCCTTATTCAACCCACAGACACCAGACATCTTGATGCCTTTCAATCTTTCCAGGTTGTCTTCAATAAAACCTCCCAGACCTGTCGAGTTGACAAGGACAGAAACTTTCACCCAGAAGCCCATTAATATCGCGCTTCTCATAAGCAGAACACGAGTTCTCGTTCACTGGTACGCAGTTCAATTGGGCCTGAAATCTGATTCCCAATGCCAAGACTAGCATAGTTCAGCCTCGGTCAATACTTTGGATGTCTAGAATTGCTTGAATATGGCTTTACCTTATGCTTTTGCAATTTTTGAGCTGCACGGTATATGGTCTTTGCTGCTAAACATGATCAGGCATATTTTGGTCACTGCGAGACCTTGATGCCTACTTGGCTCGTAAGCCTACTTTGCTGTTGGAAAAGATCCATTGACGGCTCCCGGACTTTTCTACAGTCAAACCCCTTGGTCGAAGTGCAGCAGTGGTGCAAAGATCTTAATATTCAATTCAGATTGTTGTTCAATTTATGTATTGTCGGTACCTTGCGCCAGACATTTAGAGGCAACTTCGTGTTGAGCAATATTTTTTCAACTTCTCAGCTGCAGTCCAGTAGCGCTAAATCTGAGTAGTGAGTCCAGTATCTTGTCGTATGCTTTGTTGACCCTTCTCTCGTTGATCGATTCTCTTGAAATGTAAAAAGCGATTCGCTGCTTGCAACAATCCAAATCAGAGCTCCAGAATGTCAGGCAGAATCCCTATGAGCCTTTTCTGGAGGTTATTTATGTTTAGATAGTAGAGCTGTTATTGCCTTTGTTTGAAATCTGTCTTGATTAACTGCTGCAAATTTGACATCTGCTGCTAATATAAGCTACGGTGAGGATCGAATTTTAACCTCATCACTACCTTAAGAGTCAATGTGGACCTGGAGGACATTCTAAGAGCTGCACAGCATGATGAGTGTGGATGCACGTGACCTTCAGCATTCGTGCACGGGAGCATCCGAGCCACCTCAGCAGCCTTCAATTTCCTCTTGAAATGATTCAGTACGAGGCTGTACGCTCTACACCAAATTCAAAATGATCACAATTTACATCCACAGATTTACTTTGTTATTTTAGAGTCTGTCTATGGAAAGAGCGTCACCCGATAACGCTGTCTCCGGTGCTCGGAGCTGACGAAGGGGAGACATGAGATCGGACCGACTGGCTTCTTCAACCCTTTGAGGTAGATCATGACTTCTGGTCTCAGGCTCTCCCATGTCCAGAACTTTGCAATTGTGGCTTCTTGAGTGGCTTCCAGCTCAGTCGTTGTCAGAAGTTTCCAAAAAGTTCCCGGGTCCCTAGTGGGCAGTGAATATCTGAGTCTCGTCGGGAACTTGGTAAATCTGTTGTGTAAGAATATGTCGCTAGTTCCGATCTAGTACACCGTAGACAGTTCCGTCAGCACTCATCTCAATTCCAGTGGAGAATGTTTATCAAATTCTTGTATCTGTTTCGAATATGATTGCCACTACCTTTCGTTTGACCGACCTCCACGGAACACGAAGGGCGAAAAGTAATGGCATCAAGCTTGGAGTAAGCCGTCTTTATCAGCGAGTATCGCACAAGCATCGCGACTAGTTGGGCATCGACTGCCTCCCAGAGCTGAGGTCCTCGAATGACCTGGTGTTGAGACTGAGCGACTTATCAAGATTTGCCGAGTACGGCTCGCTATCCGACTGAGCCGGGTATCTTCATTGTGTATGACCTAACAAATATTCCTCAACTAAGAGAAAAATCGCCTTGACGCCACGTCATTCTTACATTAGAGTCAGCAGACACGAGAAGACCGGCCGGAAGTGTATGCTGATTTTGTTTTGATCGAAGTTGGGAGTTATTCTATTAGGGTTAGTTGAGTCTAGGAACTTGTTGTCTTTGTCATTCATCTGCGGAGAACTCTGTGGTTGAAAGCAAGCTCGACCTAGTGAGGTATAATAGTTCCAGTGACGAGGTGTGACCAAAAGCCGGATCAAGGATATCGAATCCAATAAATGAAAGGCCAACATCTTGATCTCAAAATAGAGCGCTTCAGATGGTGGGGTCGCATGAGTGTCCTCCAATTCTCCTACCGATCTAACGACACAGCTGGTATCATACTTGAATGAGACATATTCTATCACCTTCGATGACGATCTGAGTTACACAAAATAGCTGCGAATTACGATCCATTCATTTTGTTTATGATTGTAGCTAAGATCTTAATGAAAAACTATCAATTGTTCGGTTTCTTCTTATAGTCCATGGTAGTTAGTTGATCACGTTGAAACTGTCTCACTTAGTTTCGGTCTGCCCCTCGCTCGCTTACAATCCAGCCGGAGTAAACAAATGAAAATGAGAAAGAAAAAAAGAAAAAGGTGTAGGGCAATGAGAAGTAGAAGAGTTAAGATAGCAGAAGAAAATGGAGATTTGTAATTAAAATAGTAAAAGATGCATCATCTCCCCTTACGTATTTCCTGTCGAGGCTGTGGAGATCAGCAAACATGCACACCGACGCAAAACAAATGCCCCCCTTGAAAAAGAAAGAACACGGAAATTTACTATCACTAAAACTTGAAAGAACGAAAGAAAAACAAAGCACAAATGAACTTGAAGTGGATCGGCACACTGCTTGCCTCTACCTCCTGGTCGACACTACTTACCCTGATTGATTCTTGGGAGCGGAACCAACACCATATCTACCGTCGCTAGGCCACAAATTTTTGTTTGGTTACATGACTATGGCGACATTATGCACATCTCAGTTATCTGCAGCTCGCCTATTGGGCTCTGTACATGACTACCAGAGGGCAAAGCATTCACAGGCAAAGTACCTAATTCTCCGCAACCCAATCGCAGAACGAATGATTCATAAATAAATAAATTATTACCGATTCACAAATATCCTACCTTCTATCAAAGCACAATCTATGTTCTTAACTTATAACAAGCAATCCGCAAGATACTATCTTCCCGGAATGTTACCAACGCTGCTAAAATCTTGACCCGGCAAACCTTCATTTCAAAAAGGAAGTAAAATGACATCTCCAACAGCCCCTAAAGCAAAGCCCAAACCCATTCTCCGCCATCGATCCGATCCCAAAAAACATGTACGCTTCCTCGCAAACGCAACGAATCTAGAAACCGGGTCCCGGGCACCAGTAAATACAAGGCCAACGAAGTCTGCCGATCAAGCAACTGCGCAAACTAAAAACAAGGACGTTTCTTGCACAGAGGTTAGAACTCAGATAAGAGCCGAGGGCTCGAAGACAGATTCGAAATCTAGATCTTCTTCGCCGTTCAAGAGAGCAAGCTCTCCGTATCCGGGAAAGGTAACGTCAGCTTCAACATCACACGGAACAAGAGCGGATGTCAACACGCGCGGATCGAGGCCTATTGCGCAGACCACAACCTCACGGCCCTTGCCCATCACGTCTCAGCATCGCACTTGTAGCCCAGCTTGTGACAATATCCAGAAGTCAGAAGTAACACTTCCACATCGCCCTAGAGCGAAATCCACATCTCCTTCACGATCAAAGTCACAACTCCCGAACAAAAATAGGGCCGATAAAAATGTACCTACGATATCCCTCACTAGAGCACAATCCACTCATCGACCACGATCGAAGTCACCCCATCCAAGCAAAACAAAGCCTGCAAAAAGCTTACATCCCACAACCACATCAAAAATCTCATCACCTAGACATCTAACCCCAACCCCAACCCCAACCCCAACCCCAACCTCAACAATTCCTAAACCCTCAACTCACACCTCAAGGACCCGCTCAAGATCACGAGCAGGAGCAGGAAGTGAGCCACGTGAATCAACACTAAAACCAAAACCAAAACCAAAACCAAAACCAAAACCAAAACCAAAACCAAAACCAACACCAACACCAACATCCACCCCTAGCCCCTCTCACCATCGCCGCAGCCCAAGAGGCCGTTCGCCAGCACACAAACAGACACTAGCACTTAATACCCATGCCAGCGCTTCCTCTCAAACTACAACTTAGACGGACGGCTTAACCACTCTCACTCCCGCCCCGGCTCGTGCCGGTAGCCGCTTACGCTTACACTCACGCTCGAGGGCACGCACACCTGAGACTGGAGGATAGGGGATAGGAGAGGGGATATAATATAGGATTTTTGATGGTATGACGCGGAAGGTTGGTGGAGTGGAGTGGAGTGGCGAGGAGGGAGAGAGAGGAAGGAGAGGGAACAAAAAGAATGAGATATTTGAAGCTTCAAGCTTGAGAGTAAGGAAGAGTGAGTGAGCGAATATGGAGAGTGTGGGTTTTAGATGGCTGGTTAGCTCGAGTAAGTAAGTGAGTGAGTTAATAAGTGAAAAGCCAATAGGTAAATTTTATAGCGTGGGGAAAGATAAATAAGTAGATACGTAGATAGGTAGATAGTGATTGAACCAATGAATGTCTTCCTTGGGCTGAAAGGATCCTTCTTTGTGTATTATTTTATTACTACTTGCTATTATATGAAATACTTTATGCCCTTTTTCAGGAAGAAGAAACAGGAGGAGGAGAAGAAAAATAAATGATGAGAGGAGAAAACCTGCGGTCTTGTACTTGATCTCACCTCTTTTTCTCTCGATGCCCTCCTTATCTTAAGCGAGGGGGTGAAGGGGTGTTACGATGGTGTTGGCTACCTAGGGAACGGGAAATCTTCATATTGCTGTCTATATATACGTACACACATATACATACGAAGTTAACTAGAGAAAGACGAAAAGGAGGGAAAATCACGAACGGCGTAGAGTTGCACCTAGCAGACTACATCGTCACGAGTTCTTGTCGCACACGTCTTATGCTCGGTTGTGTAGGTTGTGTAACCAAGCTAACGCAGGTTGTTTACATACCCCTTTTTTTTCGCTTACGAGGAACGGCTGGACTGCAAATTGTATTTAGAACCATTCGAGAGAAGCGAATCGAAGAGGAATATCGTTTTGTATGTATATAATCATTTTATATGTGGGTTGTGATATGTACCATAAAATCAATGGGTAGATCAATCTAACTCAACCTAACTCAACTCAACTTCAGTTCGATGACTCAAACCCACTAGCCTCCAACTACTTTCCTCTAGATAGGTAGTGGATATTAACCCACCAAGAAAGAAATATCCAAATCCAAGCCCTTCGCTTCATCTTCTCTCCTCCTCTCCGCTTGGGTGTCAAAGTCGCTCGATTCATCATAATTCACGTCTCCCCCTCACCGACCCCATTTCCCGCATTCGCACCGCCACCCTCATGACCATGACCATGCCCATTCCCATTCCCATGGACATGACCAAGAAAATGTAGCTCCAAATTCCCAAGGCCGTGTAAATGACCATGCACGTGCCCCTGATGCAGCGGCAACCCAATACTCTGCGCCAACTGCCCAATAAAAGCCTGCACCTCATCCACATCGTCATCATCAGGTTCCGGCTCAAACTCCTGCTCGAGATCCACCTGCAAACCATTCTCCTCCTCATCGTCATCCGAAGCCAGGCCGCGCTTCTTGATCTGGTCGCTGACTTTGTAGAAAGCTGTAGGGCCAGCGGGGCCGTGGATATCGTGGTCTTTGTCGAACCAGTGCCCGAGGACGCCGCGGGCGGATTGGATACCGCCGATTTGGATACCCTCGCTGCCCCAACGTTCTTCTCTGTCAAGATGTCAATACACACATGAGTTTCGAAGAAGACAAAAATATAGCTGAGGTGCTAAAGGAGGTAGCTAGACTTACCCATTGTAAACACTAATACTCTGCCACCTCACCTCACCCTCCTTCGTCATCCTCACACTACCTCTGATGTTCGAATTGGCATTTGCATCCCACGCGGAATGCAAACTGCGGCTCACGCCCTCGAAATACACAATGGGATGGGATTGCCCGTCGTCTGGACCCGGTGGCTCGCTGTGTGTGGCGCGGATTTCCATTGTGATGAGCCGGATGGCTTCGGTTGTTTGGAGGGCCGGACGGGGTGTGCCTTGCGGCATTGTTGGCGAAGTGAAGTTGAAGGCGAACAGGTCGTGGAAATCTAGGGGGAGGGTTAGTATGTTGAAGTGGAAAAGGGGGATGGCAAGAATGTGTAACCAGTACCTAGAAAGCAAACGACCTGTCCAGAATATCAGTATGACCATTCATAACTTTTGCGAGCCTCAGCTTAGAGCTTCAAAACTCACCCTCATCCACGTGCCAGTGATATTATACGGATCCTCCACTTCCCTTCTCTGCTGCCCCTCTACTTCCCCCTCAACACCCCCCTCTCCTTCCTCCTCCTCCTCCTCATCACTATCCAACCCCTTAAGATCCACACTCCTGTAGCTCCACGGACTCGCACCCTTCCAGCCCTCCTTCCACACCAACCCCCTCGGCAACATCTGCTCGCCAATACTGTTCCTAAAACTCTCCACATTGTGCCCCAGCACCAACATAACAGCCTCCAATTTCTCCCAGTCCACGCTCGCCTGCCCATCGCCCATGTACGGGCCCCAGAGCGTCTGTTCCGTGTAGTTCCGCAGGTCGTAGACCATGGATACGGCGTAGGGGTAGGGGGGGTTGAAGTGCGTGCGCCGGGGGAGGAGGATGGGCTTTCCGTAGAGGACGTGGAGTTTGGCGGAGGCTTGGCGGAGGGAGAGGGGAGGGAGAGAGGGTTTTGTAAGGGATTGCGTGTGGGAGAGGGAGTGGGAGGCGCGGTTGTAGGTCTGGGATTGCGAGAGGAAGGCTTCGAGGTTGGTGGTTGAGGGGCGGGAGGAGCTGATGTGCGATTTTAGGAGGGTGATGTTGGAGCTTTGGGGGTGGGAGGAGGCGGTGCGGAGGAGGCTTGTTGTGAAGCTTTCTATGAAGGGGAGGTGGGTTGTCTGGGAGGGGTGTGTTAGTGGATTTAGGTGGAAGATGCTTCGGGGTAGATGTCGTTGGAGGGACGGTTGATTTGACATACCTTCTCTTCTACGGACGCGGCACTGTTGAGGATATATCGATATCGAACTAAATCCTTCAACTGTGCTTCATAGTCGATTTCTCCTGCCAGCTCTTGCGGCGGCTCGTCCTAGAACATTGTCAGTATCAGTATGCTTATCAATCTCCACGATACCAATCCATTCAAAAGAACCGCTACCTCTACACACTCCTTCTAGTCTCCTAGTAGCTGAGGGAGGTATTCATTTCACTTACAAGTATCTGACAATACACAGCTCTGTACAACTGCCCATCGCTAGCAATGTTATTGTTCAAGAACCTGCAGCTGGTAGATAGGTGCGCGAGGTCGACGGGGTCGACGTGTTTGAAGATATTGTGCAGGATCTCGTTGGGCAGGGCTATGAGATTCGTCATTGCGGATGAGGTGGGGGAAGCAGAAGCATTGGGTGCTTGCTCGCTCGCTCGTCCGGTTGGATGATTAAGTGGGATAACTAACAATTAGGATCGAGGTAAAGATAAAGATGGGAGCTTGAATGCGGCTCGGAATCTATGTATTCTGGCTAGGTATAGATACTGATGATGGTGTTGAAGTGATGCTAGGTAGGTAGTGAGTAGAGGAAGGGAGGGATGACGATGTCGTCTCGATGTCGTCGTTTCTGGATGACCGAGCAAGCGATTTGTCGGCATTATACTCTACCGCCACTTTATCTCTTCAGAGGACAATCTTAAGTCCGGGCAGGGGGTAGGGGGTAGGGATAGCTTCTGTGGCGGGATGGCCGGCATTCGGAGCGGGGTAATTCGACTGCACGTGGAATGTCTGGGCATTTCTTCACTGAAAGTATGAAGTTCTTTCTCTCTCTTTTGGACCAGGGAGAAGGCAAATTTCCTAGATGAAGAAGACGCGGTGGGTGGATGATTTAGATTCATTTCGTAGTGTCGTCCGTATGCCAGAATTCCAAATTTTGGTTTCAACTACCAACCCAATACTTCTTTCTACATGATGATTTACCTCGATCCTGACCAATAGATAGCATCCGTGATTCTGATGGGTTCGGTTGTGCGCCTGTAACAGCGAGGCGAAGTGAGTCTAGGTGTTGTTTATCTGTACTTGTATTTGTATTTACGACGGTGTTGAACTTCACGCGGTTTGGGAATGTCTGAGATCTAGGACTTTGTGAGGTACAGTAGTAGGTGGCTGAGATGGGCATTTTGATCGGGCATTATACCCGAGATAAGACAAGACGAGACATCCTCGAGTCCTCCAGACCTTGAGTCCCAAGACGTCTCGGGGGATGTATACCGGATGGAAAACCTCCTCAAGATCCAAGTGGTCAATGCTGTTATTGTTGCTAGAGTCACAGGGGATACATGTTCGAATCTGAATCAGAACCAAACAGAAAAAGCAAAAATGCGGAAGTCGAGCGTTCTATCAAATCAATGCTCTGAATTAAGTAGTTTTGTGTATGCACTCTATGCCTTGGTGCGGTATCAAAGCTATTCTCACAGAAGCCTTCAAACCTGCTTGCACCCAGCTCCCACCTAGCAGATGCTGAACCTACTGCAGAGAAGTCTAGCCTAGCAAAAATGGCCGCCCAGCCAGCAAAGCTGCCTCCCAGCTCCCAGCGAATCGAAACCCAACGCAAGCGAGAGGAGAAAAAGCAAAAAACCAAAAGATGAAGAAAAACAAAGTCGATTACGAAGCGAAGATAAACAAAAAAACAAAGCAAAAAACTCCACCAAACACCTGTGTTTTGCCGTGAGGCGTTTCCCGTCTAGTTCTTTTACTCCTTGCTGTCAATATTTCCTGCCCGTGCCATTGCCAGTGCCAGAACCGTGCCATTTCCCGTAGAGAGAGATTAAATCACAAACGAGAAGGAGAGAGGAGCGCAGGCCAGCCCGCCTCCAAATGCCATGTTCCTGAGCCGACCGAGCACTTCAAAATGCAAGAGATGTCCGACGTCCGACGTCCACCGGGTCCAGGTTTCGGGAACAAAGAGAACCTTCATAATGTCCACCAATAGGGACACTGTGAAAGTTCTACACCGAGTGTTTCCTGTCCCCAAGAGCGCACCAAGGTATCCGTTTCCGTCGTCCGTTCCGCAAAAGACCGCCAGAGAACATTCCCGATTCGTTGTAATTATTTTGCCTTTCGATCTAACCGGCCCAGCATACCCCTATCGATTTCTGTATCCGGTCGTCGCTCCATGATACTTCCTAGGCTCATTGGATCACTTCTTCCTCCTTCGCCTGGACTTGATCGTGGGGGAGGAGTTCGTGACATCGAGGGAAGGCCAGACTGTGGTGGTGGTTGAAGACCCGACTGGGAGGAGGTGGAAGACCCAGGAGAATAATTTGCTGCCGTAGTACCCGTCGGTGTGACGGGTGGAAGGCGCAAATCATCCTCAACTGCTTGCCGACGATTGGCACTCTCTGCTCGGGGGTATGGCTGGCCTGGAATTGGAGGGGGGAGAATAGATGGATGAGGCTCTGCCTGTGGGCGTTTTCGAGACTGATCTTGCGGAGGTTGCGAGCCACGGTCTTCAGAGAAAGAGCCGTAAGAGCCCGTGGGAGAAGGAGCTGGGTATTCATATGGAGAGCCCTGTTGTGGTATGGGGCCTAATGGCTGGCCATGCGCTCCGAATAGTTGAGTTCCTTGTGGATACATCATTGGTCGAGGACGTCCATCAGGTCCAACGCCCATATTCCGCATACCAGGGTAGACAGCATGAGCTGGAACGAAGGCTTGAGCTTGTGAGGACACAGGAGTGAAGATACATTCTTGCTGGAAACGTTCGCAATTCGAGCAACGTCCCTCGGGATTCTGGTCAAAACCTGAGCAACGAATCTATCACTGTCAGTGGTTATGCGCAAAGGAGAGAAAAGATGTGTCGAGTCTGAGTCTGGTAATCATTGTACCAGAATGACCATACACATATTGTGATAAGCTTACTTTTCTTCTCCTGCAATATCTGCATGCAATCGCTGTTCTTTGCCGAGGAGCAGATTGAGTGAAGGCCATGTTTTGCGCACCACCCCTGCCGTAGTCCTGCTGGTAACCTCTGTCGTCTCTGTATTGTCCAGGAGGAGCTCGATATGGGTCTTGTGGGTATCCACGAGGGTCGGCAGGGTATCCATTAGGTGGAGGCGCGCCGTAGTGGTCGTAGGGAGAGATGGATGGTAAAGTGACGCCACCTCCGCTTGACTGGCCACGTTGGTGATATGCTCCTCTTACGCGATCATCTTCTTCGCCTGGGGGAGGGGGATATTGCGATTCCTGCTCTCGAGGCGGTGGGTAACCGCTCTGGTCTTGGTACGACATGCCTGAAGGGTAGATCGCCACGGTGACGGTTTGCGAGGATCTGTGAGAGCGAAGTCGGGCTGTTCAGCTGCGAAGAGAGATGTTCCAATCTCCCACAGTCAAATGCGCAAGATACGAGGATGTCGTGGGGATCGAGACTTGGGGGCGTGCTTTGATATGTATGCGGGTAGGTCGAAAGTAGGGTGAGAAAGTGTAAGTGAGTGGGTGAGTGAGGGTGTAGTGGGGGGAACGGTCCGACGACTGCACGCAGCGCCTGTGGAGTAAGGCTTTATTATTACTTGGTTCTGTCCAAGGGATGTTGGTGTTCAGACGGCGTGTTTTAGTCTCTAGAGGCTGTGTAGCGCGAGTCCGGCTGCCGCTCTGGGTATAATGTCCTGACCAAGGGGCCGTGTCGTGCCTTCCCTCTCCCGCGGTCGCAGTTACCTTAAGGTTGCAGGGGGAGATGTGCGGAAGGCAGTAAAGGGAGGAAGGAGTAGCAGCAGCAGAAGTAGCACTCAAGGTCTTAGTAGCAGGCTGGGTCTGAACCAACGCTGCACGATGGAGATGGTGGTCTGGATAACTCCGATTCTGACGTTTGCGCTGTGACTGCTTGTGTATCCTGCCTGTTCGCTTGCAGGTTGGCTGCACGAATTCACCTGCTCTGGTCGAGGCTTCTAGAGTCCAAATACAACGAGCGGCTTTGCGGTGAATCCGGCAGAAGGAAATAGCTAGATCGGCTTGATGTCTTGCAGAAGGCTTGACCTATTCACACATGTCAGAATAAATAAACTTTGCAGGTCGACCAAGGCCAGGGTCTGACCACTACACACCCAGAGAATAAATAGGTGGTGCACAACTTCAAAGAAAAGGGGTCACAGTCACAATTGATCGCAGAGATGCTTGTGCTGTGCTGGGTTGTAGCGACTCACCTCTTCAAGGCAATTCACTTCACTATCTCAGTTCAGTCCTGTGGAGTTTCTGGACGGGCTGGATTCGAGCGTGAGCTGAGCGACTTTGCCCCTCCTTGACTTAATCCGTGAAGGGATTTCTTAGCGGGGTACTCGGGACCAGCGCAACGACGAATGGCAGTTCAGTACCAGTTTTTCGGTCCCAAACTTTCAGCTGTACGGGGCCAGAAAATAGCTAGGGATGGCGATTGAGCGCTTCACGCCTCTTCCAAGTCCGAAGTTGGTCGTATTGGTGGGGGTTGTGTAGTCCAATCACTCCTTGCTTTCTACAATTCGCGGTGGAGTGCTCCGGAGTTTCCCTGTTGATGACCTCTCTTGACTTTCAATTTGAATCGTTCGTAGCTGTTCTTTTCCCTTGAATTTCCTTGCGCAAGCGTCGCAGGTGTCCAGTCCAATCCACAATTCGATTCCTGGTGTGCAAAGTCACTGTCGTAAGTGCGCCAATGGTCTCACTTCTTTCTAGTTGGGGCGACAATCCAATCCTTCCGAAGGTCCTGTCCTGTCCTGTTCTGTGTATCTGGTTACACCAAAATATATTTCCGGGTCGTGATTGATCGAGGACAGTGTTGCGGTTGCAAGTGGCAATGGTCGAGTCTTTAATTCCTGGGACCGGTCCCGAACGATTGACTAGGCGGTCTCTTTCCTGCGACCCAAGAGGCGAGCTGCGGGTGATGTGCTGTGATGCGGTACGATGCGATGCGGGCGCTTTTTCGCGGTGGAGCTGGGAACGAATGAGAATAACCAACAGACCAGCCAATTCGCTCGATCGATGGGTGGGATTTTGCGATCGGGTGGGGGGTTCTATGATGCGCAGGGGAGGGCAGGTTCCTGGTCGAGCCGACGTCGACGTCGACGTCGAGTTGGCGAAGAAGGAGAGTTGAGAGAGAGTTGAGGAATGATGAGTGAGTGAGTGGCCGAGTTTTGATGCGTAGTGATGACGGATGGACGGGCGGAACGAAAGAAAAGGGTGAGTGTGTGTGTGTGTGTGTGTGTGTGTGTGCGTACGTGGGTGGAAGAGTTGAGTGTGAGAAGGAGGAGGGAGGGGAGGGAGTGATGTGATGTGATCAGACTTGGGATTTGGGGTCGATTTGGTTTTGTGAGATGGTAAGGCAGCGCAAGACAGGGTTGTGCAGGGTGGACAGGGTAGGCAGGGGAGGTATCCTCAAGGGCCCTTTCAAGGGGGGGGGGGGTGTGGAGGGATGAGGCAGGGGAGTGCAGGGTAGAGGGAGGGGTGTCCGAAACTCGGTGTCGGGCTGGGCTGTGGCGGGTGGGTGCAGGTGGGTGGATTGGGGGGTATGGATGGCGGTGGGTGATGGCTGTAGTAGGTAGGTAGGTACGGAGTGGTAGGTACGGAGTGGTGGTAAAGTGGCAGTGGTGAGTGAGGGTGGGTGAGGATGAGCGTGAGCGTGGAGGTCAGCGTGGACTCGTGAAATCTGACACGGGGGCGCTGGCGTTTGTTCTTTCGGCTGCAGTGTGTAGCGTAGTGCAGTGAGTAAGTGAGTAAGTGAGTAAGTGAGTGAGTGCAGCTGCCGTCTCTTATCCCCTGCGCCTCGGGCTCGGGTTCCTTGCTTGTTCTAAGAATTGCTTCAACGGGACAAGACAGGGTACCGAGGCTAGGCGAGGTAGGGAGGTAGATAGGTAGGTACTAACGATGAAGGTAGGTAGCGCAGCGCAGGTAGCGTAGGGCAGGATATTGAATGATATTGACAGGGTGCAATATCGCTCCTTGGAGGGCCGTGCGGTGCGGTGCGGTGCGTCTGGAATGGAAACGGGGATGGAAACTGGAATGGAAAGAATGATGATGCAAGACTGAACGAAATGCCTCTCTCTCTCTCTCTCCCTCTCTTATTTCGCGTCACTTTCCGTCACTTTGTCCGCGGGTCAGCCTCGGTCAGCAGCAGCGTAGTCACACGGGCCGCTTTGAGCAGATAAATAGCCGTCCGCTGGGGAGAGTCCTCCGTAAAGTCGGAGAGTGTGAGAAGTGAGGTGAGGGGGCCGGCTGGGACTGAGTTGAGTGGGTGACTAACTAATCTGGAAGATATTGCCGCTTGCAGGTCCAACAATGAATGGGATGAGCTAGGCAGCTGAAAGACCGATAAAGAGGTAGGTAGGTAGGTAGGTAGGTACCTCTAGTCGGATAGGGATAGCTAGCTGAAAGGAAGAGAAAGGGGCCGAGAGATATCAAGATGTCAAGACCGGTTCTGCTCTAATCTGTACTTAGAAGCCTATCCGGATGCCGAGAAGGGACGACGACGAATTATTGTAGAGGCTGTTTCCTGCTCCGCTATGTAATGGTACGAACCGTACCGTCCGTCGGCGACTAGGTAGATAGATACTTTAAGTTGGGATTTGGATCTGGCAGCTTGCAGGAAGACCACCAGACCTTTGGCACAAAAACCAACTATGCTGCGCTATTTATTGCGTGGCTCGTAGTAGTGGTAGGAGTAGTAGTAGGAGGAGTAGTAGATGGACAAGTCAAAGTCGGTCAGGTGGTGGCGGCGGCGAGGGTGCAGTCAGAGTCAGTACCTAGTAGTAGTACAGTAGTGACTGTGCAGCCAGCCCGTGTTGGTAATGATACTTCGGGCCTTGTTGCTAGAATACGCTTCGGCTGTAGTCGCGACTGGTTGCATTACCGGTATTAGGATGGGATGGGATGGGATGGACGGGGCCACCAACGATAGTATGGCGTTACTTATTGATGACGACTATCCTCTGCGTCGCCGAGGATGGAGAGGAAGAGGAAAAGGGTTCCTGGAAGCCAACGAGACGGCGATAACTCTTTCGTAAGATGCTGCGATACGGTAGGTCACATGCTTCTGGAACACTGAGCTTCCGCGATGGTCGGTGGGAAGAGTCCTGATCAATGGGAAGGGAGAGATGGCCTGGAAGCCCAACACCGGCCGAGATGCCACGCGCCGGCAAAATCCACTCGCAGCTGTTCTTGGAATAGGAATGGAGTGGGTGGAGGGGTTGGGTGAGTGGGTGAGGGGGATCGTTTGGGTTTCTGCTGGGTTGTGGTTTCGAACATCCAAGTAAAGAATGGGATGGGATTTAGCGAGAGGAAGGGGAGGATTGCTGCTTTGGTCGATGACAACCTACTACTTACTGGAGTACAGTAGGTAGACTGACAAGGGATAGGAAGGTAAATTGGTTCGTATAGGTGTCGAATACTGATGATGCAGGTAATATGCCTGCGTTTGTTTGTTTGTTTGTTTGTTTGCTTGCTTGCTTTACTTGCGGCGATTGCAGCTGCAACTAACTAACCGCTGCTCCTTTTTGCTTCTGACGGACTTCTCACCTCGACCGTGGGCTCTGCCTTTTCGTGCCCCTGATCGGGAGGTAAAAGGGTTTGTTTGTTTGTATGTTACTTTGCTTGACTGACTCCCAGTGCTTGTTCATCCTCCACGCGACCCAGAAGTACGACGACCCCGGCTAGGCTATCGACGGCTTGCGGGATCCCTGTGCGATCCTGCTGATCTCAGACAGGCCCCTTCCCTGAAAGCCCCGGCCGACAGCCAATGACCGCCCTGAAGCCGGCCCAAGGGCGTCTTTTCCAAGCGGCGGCCGGAGTGCAGGGGCACGGCAGGGTAGGGCAGAACAAGGCAGGGCAGCGCAGGGCAGGGTCCAGGACCCAGGTCGGGCAGTATCCGCTGCGACACGAACTGAACTGCTTGTAACTCCGGAAGTGGAACTGAACCGAATTGACAAAGACGGAATTTTGGCTGCTAGCGGAGGCACGTTCACTTGGGTACTTTGGTGGCAAGCAAACCCAAGCGTGCGACTCGACAGTGCCGTCGGCTGGTGACACTTAGTCGATTGCGGGCTCTCCGTAACACGGTGCTGGTGACCTCACCAAACCTCGACAGGCGCTTCCGGCTTCCAGCAAGATGGGGGAGTATATTCACAGTGTGGGTGCAGAGCGGCCTTGGTGGTGGCGAGAAAATACTCGGCGATGAGTGGGTGATGGGAGAGTGCTGGGTGACTGGTCCGGAAGCGTCGAGAGTGAGGCGTCAGTGACCGACTGAGAAACCGAGAGAGAGCGGTCCAAGCGAGCACCAGGGGATACGGCCACGGCTCAAGAGAGGAGAGACAAATTCCCAAGTTGTGATGATGTAGTGTCTGTCAAGTGTGTGAATGACTAGCGAGCATGAAAGAAAGATGCTTTCGCAAGTGCTGAATGAGAGGCCAGAGGCGGACGGTTGGTTCAATGAAGGCAAAAAGTCCGGCCGGTGAGATCCGAACTCAAAGCATATCGATAATACACATATCACACATCACACATCACACCACCTTGTGTATGCGAATGATCGATGACGATGACGATGAAGAGAGAAGGGCCAACCACGTCTTTTTATAGACTTTTCTCTGTTTGAGGAAGGGGAGGCTCAAAATGCCCGTGCCAAGGGGAGGGAGGACAGACGAGGAAACAGAAGAAGATCTAAGACAAGACAAGACAAGACAACTCATCAACCATTTCGAAGCAGGGCAGGGCAGGGTAACAAAAAGAACCCTTCAGAAATTCAGACAGGGCCGCCCATCTTCTTCTGTTCTGCCCACTTGGGCGGGCACGGAATAAAATCAACCCAGATAGCCTCGCCTGCACGGATATCTAAAGTACAAGCAACTCTACTCCGGTACATGCAAGCAAGTCCAAGGAAGTAATCTATCTCCAGGCAAGTCATCTATTAGTTACTTTACTACTTACTGTACTGTCCGCTGCAGCAGCCTGCAGCACTTGAACAGATGACCATTCCTAGTTCGCGCTTTCGCTCTTCCCCCCTCCCTCTCTCCCCATCGTCATCTCCTTATGGACGACACGGCATATATCTATCTGCAAGCTTTCGCACCTTCCTGCATGAGACCAGCCGGCATGGGCATGGCATGGGAAGTATGGTATTTGCACTTTACTAACCTTACTACCCATCTAGGGAAGGGGAGGGACGGTCCTTGCCGCAGTCCGTCTGGTTCTGTTTCCTGTCCTGTCCTGTCCTGTCCTCTCCTCTCCTATCCTATCCTACTCGCCGACCTTCAGTTGCGTCGAGCCGAGCCAGATCGGCTTCATTTCTCCATCTCGCTGCATGCCGCGCCATTCTTTGCCGTGCCAATCCCTCTTCAGAGTTCAGCATCCCCTCCCCCCAACCATCCGCCTTTCTGCTGCACCTCCATGGCTGGCTCTGACCATCCACATCCACATCCGTGCTACCGCCCAAGTCAAATCCAATCCAGATCCAGATCCACGCCGCTGGAGCATGGCCCGCCCCGTGAGACCGCCCGTGGGACGTCCATCTCGATTGTGGAGCACAGGCGCGCGGACAGCACTGCTCCTTCATTCGTTAGTGGCATGCGCGCTTCTTCTTCTAACCTCTTCAAAGATCGGACTATCCAAGTTTGTGGTGGCTGGTGTCAGTCGAGACCACGCAGCCCGGCGGCGAGTATGGCCCGTGGAGCGTCTACTGCGACCATGCTGCTGCTATTCACTACTATCGCCGACTATTGACAGACCAGGGAGCCGACCAGTGTGATGCTGCAGATGACAAGTTCACTCTAACGCACACCTGGCAGCCGTTACCATGTTTAGTAGGTTCCTCCCCAACAGGCGAGCGAACGAGAGCCAATATGACTGTCGTGAGATGTATGGGATGGGGTGAGAAGGGATGAGAAGGATTTCTTGTCAAACCTGAGATCCGTAGAGCTGCCGAAAGCTACACACCCTCCCGACGTTACGGCCCGGTCGAGTCGACATGCTCCCCTGCAATCTTGTGTGATGACAAGGCCTGTGATGCTACATATAGGGGGCATCGTGTAAGTCATACTCCTCGTATAACACTCTGAAGTCGTTTCTTACACCTTTGTCATACGAAAGAAGTTCTTTTTATTCTCCCTTCGTCAACCATCGGCAGCAGCTACCTTCTTAATACTATTCGAGCTCGCCAACGAAATCAAACGAAGCTGACACAGAAGCAAAAATGCAAACGAAGGGATCACCACAGGCGGGAGGCAGCGGAAATCCCGTCGCTCGTGCAGCCTGTGGTGCTTCCAAAGTTATCCACCCTGGAACCACCCACCACTAGTATCTATTCAAAGCCAATCTGAATCGAGCTTGTCTTACGAGACACCAATATCCCTACAGACAAACGGAGCAAAGGAATGGCCTTCTGATTCGATAGGCCACATCGTGTGTCCACACACAGGACTGCTCGCCTGCTGCCTCATCCAAACAGCTGCGAGATAAGCTTGAAGATTACTGGGATGCCCTCCTCCGCTCCAACGTTTGTGGCTAGCATCTAGCAGTTGTTTATTTCCGTGCGGTTAAAATTATAGTGCGTCCCCATGACGGGTCGGGCAGAAGGCAGTGTGGCACGACCCGAGGCGGCGATCACCCCGATCCTGGTTCACGGGTCTCATTACGGTCTTGAAGGCATAAGCAAAGTTTAGCCGCTGCTGGCAAAAAGAAGGGAGAATGGAAGGTGGGCTGAGACCAAGGCACGGTATGATCGGCTTCTACTTTGTATTGTTCATTGGTTATTTTCTTCCCAAGACTTTCACTCGTATTTATTTTTTCTGTTCTTCCCGGTCTCAGCTTTCTGCATCTGAAGCGCGTGGGGAGCACCAGATTACCGGGAGCGCCTCGAAAGGGGTTCCCGAGACATGTACTGTGCAATGTAAGTCAAAGCTTTCGACTGGTCACACTGAACGCCTGGCCTGTTTGCGCTTGCGAAATTGTGATATCTCGGAGAAGCAATTCGGCCCGAGCCAACACAGTAATTATTTGCGAGAAACTGCTGGAATATCATTCAACTAATAGACAGGGCACTCAAGAGCTACTGTACCTGGCTAGAATTTCCTTTCTCATTGGTGTTAAGCAGCGTGTATATGCAGCTCTACGAATGCAGCATACTATTATTTTCTCCAAGCAGTGTTCAGGAAGCGAACATCTGATGAACAACGCAACAGTAGCCGCAGAACGGGCCAGGGATCGACACAGAAGCTATTGAGACGAAGGCCAGCCTCGAGGCAAGAGGTTTCTTTCTGGCGATGTGCAGGATGTACACGATATGTACTTGAATTTTCTGCCATCTTTCAGCGATCTGTTCGGCGAGACCCCCGATGCGGCCCAGGACAAACTGTCGGGACCAATGATATCTGAGATGCATTAAGCTTCTTGTCCCAGGGACGGGACAATTCCCATGGTATGGTGTCCCGAGGCAGCGAACCACAACCCTCCATTTGCCAACATTTCAGCAAACCCCCCGTATGATACAGACGAGCCCCCCTCCTCTCTGAGTCTGACAACGCATCTTGCATGTCATGTCCGACACTTGCCTCGGGCAACGCGCTGCCTTTGCCTCACCAGGACTTCTCTCCAATCTGAAGGCGGGATAGAGACAGAGGCCCTGTTCGCTCGTCACACCGCCCTCGAATGCTAGACCTTTTCCAGACGTCAAGTGATCGTTCGCTCATGCGACTATCCGCTCTAGTCCGTGTCTCTGCTGCAATCGCTGCTGCATTCCCGCCCGCAACCGCAAGAGCGGCGCGAGCCAGCACATGCAGCTCGGGCACGGCTGCGGTGGCTCATTGACCAGGACTGGGATTTGATGTGGACATGGTCATGGACTGGGCTGAGGTCTGTTCCGCTGTCTAGCTGGTTGGCTGGCTCCTGTGCCTTCTGCCTGTCTGACTTGCTTTTTTGCTGCGGCACAATCCACACCCAACCACCAGCAGGGGATCCTGGCCTAGAAAGTACTCGGGTCAGTGGATTGATGCGAAAACCAATACAAAGTAAACTCGCCGCAGCGTCAGCGGAATCACGATGGATGTTCAGGCTACAATAGCGCCTCTGCCAGCAGGCCATTCAGCTGGTCACCGCTGCCAAGCTTTTGACCGACTTTGCCTGCTTCACGGAGTAATTAATCGACCCTGTCGATCGCTCCCTCAGCCCGGTTCAGGGAGATTCTGTTCGATCAGGCCAGAGTTTCGGAGGGCAGTTGGAACCTGGCAGTGGATATGGATGTGTACTTCATCCTCAGCGGGGCAGGAGGACGAGGAGGCTCCTTGGTGATTGGGCTGAGATGAAAGTTTCGCAAAAGGCAAATGTAAATGTGCTTTGGACTATTATTGGGAGCGGAGAGAGGGCGAGATGGGGATGGGATGGGAATTAGACTCACGGGATGTTACGCACCTCGGACTGAACTTACTTTTTTCCATGTCGTGTTATGTCACGACGATGGATACGGATGCGGTATCGATGCACTTGCGTTCCAGTGCAGCGGCGGTGGGTGTCATTTCATCCAGTCCTGGAAGGAGGCGCAAGGACAGCCCTGCGAATAATGGCGTTCACAATGCATCCCAGCAGCTGGGGTTCGGTTTATATTTTCGGTTTTTACAAAGTATGGGGTGGGTACTTTACTTTACTGGCATGGCTGGCTGGCTGGAGCTGGGGGAGCACAAACTACTCTAAACGGCCGGCCCTGTCGCTGTCCTGCAGCGGGCCGAGCAGCGAAATCGCGCATCCTTTTGGGCCTTGGCCCCGGAGGCTTGGCTAAAGGCGTGCTTCTGTGGTGAAGAGGCCCTGAGGAGAGGATAAAGCCTGTGAAGATGAGATCGGAGATCGCTTGCATCCACCTTCCAAGAAGAGAGAGTGGGGAGGAGCGAGGAGGCGAGGGGAGTTCCAAGCATTGGGATTGATGACTTTGACTGGATGAGAGAGCGACAGCGACTCAGCGTGAAAACAAAGCAAGCACATACAGTACATCCACTTCACTGCTGATGACGTCGTAATTAATTGTCGAGTGTTTTCCGACTCATCCATCCTCGAGACCTTGACGTGACTCACGAGAGTTCACCAAAAGTCAAATAAGTAAGCCGATGCCGTCCCGTACACTTGACAGGATAGGATGGGTGGGGATGGTAAGTATCGGCTTGTTGTGTGCCGCTGTCAAATCTGTCTGCTCCTGCTTACTTACTGATGAGAACAGAAGATAAGATGAGACGAGGAATTTCGCGATTTGGCACGATGCGATACGATATGACGAGAGGGAGGAGAGCATGCGAGGTTACAAAGACGGTGAGTGAGTGAGTGAAAGTAAAGCTAGATTCTCTCGCTAACGGCGGGGTTGCGTTGGAAATAGAGATGGATATGCAGATGGAGATGAAGATGTATGTATGCCATCGTTTTGGGAAGTGAGGGGAGGGGCTTCACCGCTTGATCACTTGTGAACCTCCTCCTTCTTCCCTTCACGCAACACACTCTCTCTAACCGACAATCAGAAATGATGACAAGCTTGCTTATACCTGCAAGATCACCATTATCCATTAATTCTGGATCTGATCTGGATCTAGATCTCTATGTCTTTCCAGATTTTGACACTGTACGTACAGCGTTATGCGAATCTCCCGCCTGTAGTGAAGCTCCGACGCAATCACAAGGAAGAAACTCCGCATACATACTCCACATTACAGGTACTCGCACATGCCTCGAATACGATAGACGAGATTCGATTTCGGGTTCCAAATCGCGGGAGTTCCCTTCTTTGAGGGTCCGCAATGTGCTGTATGTAATGTAACCCCGCCGTCACATCGGCATCGATATCTCGTTACACCACCACTCTCAGAGGTCGTTTATCGTGCGGCGGGCTTTACCTTGTCGAATCGAATACGTGCCTTGGCCAGCTGCAGGACCAGCATTAAACTCTCCGTGTGGGGCACTGATGCTCAGATAGATAGATGTATTGACAGGTCGTACTCACCAATAGTGTCCTGCACTGCAACTCAACGGAATAGATCTGGGGACTAAGTATACAGAGCTGGCTAATTCCGAATACAACCCAATCCGCGGAGACGAAAGACAACACAACCTACCTACGGACAGAGCCACGATATCGATCGGCCTGCTTACCCGATCGATACTTTGAAACACACGAAGAGTGCTAGTTGAGAGGGAATTGCTCACGCAAGATCATAGTGCTTACTGCAAATTCCTTGACTTCCTCTCTTCGTTCACACATTCGGTTAATAGATCTGGATTCTGCGAACGACCTCGCTAAAGTTACAGAAGCAGCAGGGAGTGGAGACGGAGCGGAGACGACCCCTCGTCAGCACAGCACCAACTTTGGTATGGGTTTGGTAGGGGTTTGGTAGAGGTTTTTGAGTCATTACCAAAAACAGTCAGATCTGGAGCCGTTATGCATCTCTCGCACTCTTCAATCTTTATGCGTCACTGCATCACCAGATGCAGATACATTAGTACATCAGTTGCAGCAGCAAGTGATGTTAAGAAAGGTATCGACAAGAAAGTAAGTAAGTACTCAGGAAGTTCAAGACCGGCTCAACATACATGAAGTCGCTTATCTTGCCCTACTTTGCTGAAGAGTATGACCTAGAGTTATCTGCCGAGTAAAACGAGCATAACTAATCTGCATACTGGGTTAAGAGAATGGGGATGGATGTGAACGTCAACGTGGCAGAGACTTGCATGCGAGTTGGGTACATGCATACATGCATATATCGACCCCACATTCCACATCTCCATACGGATACGCCCGCCCGCCCACTGCTACATTATGTCCGTTCCTTGTTTTGTCATACTTGTTGTCGATGGCTAGAGTACTAGCCAGACCAGTTACCGGACGAGTTCCTCTTCTTACATCCGATCCATCTTTACAAAATGAGACTAGGGAAACGAGCTGGTTGATATGACAGGTCCGCCACAATTCAACGTACATACATATAGGCCGACCACATACTTTCACATACATATATATATATACACGCGGCCCGCATTGCATGTTCTGCACTGCAGCGCTCGGTATGAAATTCGATCAGATGATAAGCACTCCATTCGCCGCCTCTCCAGTGCTTGCAGGTGCTGCACGCCGTCGGATACTGCGGGCTAGAATACTACTTGACTCCACTCTACCCAATTTTTCCGGTGCACTCTTTACAGTGTCATGAGTTTCGTACCGACTCGGCATCGGTACATCCCGATCAAACGGAAGAGAATATGAGGAGAAGGGAACAAGGGGGGGAAGGTGGTAATGCAACAGCATGGCAAGGCATGGCCCGTCGCGCAAAAAGTAATATGTGTCTAATCTTAAGACGATGGGTCGATGCAAACGGTCGGTCAGATTCCTTTCGGCTGCTGTATTCGTTCATGCTTTCGTGTTGTCATGTTATCGCGAGTTTATTTTGCCTATTCTCTCTGTTTCTTTCTTGGCGGGATGTGATGCATCGTTTTTTACTCCCCGATCTTTGCGAGTTGGGGTGCGAATGCGAAGTGCCGGCTGGCGGTTATCGCGGTCTGCGTGCGTTGCATTCCCTTTTCGAGAACTGTCTTCCTGAAGCGGGTGTGCTGACGGACTTTACTGCACTTTGCATTGCTCTCGTTTTCTTCAGCAGTACGAGCACAGGTGCAGCTGCGGTTGTGGATATATACCCAATATCGAGAGTCGAAATTAGCGAATGTCTATAGAGCTGGCAAATTTCATTTTGCGGGAGCAATTTTTGGGTTATGGTTTACTTGCCTTTTGCGTTGATTTGTCTTAGGTAGAGAGGCGGTGTCTAAAGCAGGGAGGAGTGAAGGAAGGGCCGTATCTGGTACGTTGCCTACTAAGACGTTGGGATTCTGGATTATTTGGACGATTCCTGACGTGGGGCAGTGCGTTGGGATATTGATCAGATTCAAAATATCTATTCTGTTTCAAGTGAAGCTTACTCAGTGATGTTCTATTTGAATAGGCCAAGTCTGCATTACTTCCTTCATTTAGCCCTTCTATTTCCGTTTTGTCAAGAACTCTCATTTGAAGGTTGAGGGATTCACTCGTGCCTTCACACGACGGACACGAATGGTTGAGATTATAATTTTATATCAAGGTCTCTCTTTTTAACAAGCATGAAGTCAGCCAAATCCTTCCCGAACTGTGTCGGCTCGGCTGGACCATCGTTACCGTACAGTACTCTCGCGGTAAATTCCCTGTTGCGGTTCCTGTCAGACTGGCATGTCTGACTTGACACCTGCGTTTGCGTCTTATTCCTGTCACTCTTGCATTGCAGAGCATGGCATCGCATATGTCAGTGTCAGGGGGACTGATTGGGTTGGATATGCCTCCCGTTTGCATTGCATGCTTCGTTGCCGAGCATTGCGTGCGGCGATGTTGGTTTGATTCACACGTCTAGACTGCTGTGATAGATGCTGAATTCTGTCAGATATACTAGTTGCTCGTTGGCGTTGTGAGTGAATGGACATATGGATTTGGGTGCATCTGTTGGTCTTCTTGCTTGGCATGTGAGAGGTGGCGCCTGTTTGTGGACGGAAAATACTCCCTTGCGGACTGGGGTGCATGAACTCGGCATAGCTAGAAGGATAAAGTAGTGGAATTCGGCAGTAGTTCGTCGTTCGTTTGTCTCACTTTTTGTTGATGAGTAGGATGGCGGATGAGTGGGTACTGGATTGTCTGGTTACGAGCGGCAAACGTAGGAGCTGGAAAGGTCGGACGGAGTGTGAGAGTCTTTGGCTACTGGTCAAGAGGATGGGGGGGAGGGATTAACCTTGTAGTATCTACTAGGAGGCAGTTCGAAGTCTGATCGATTTTGAGGGGAGTTGGTGGCCTGATAGGTAGGTGATATGCCTTCTTTCGGACGAAGTGTGAGCGCGAGACGGTCCAGATGAGTAGAGCTGTGGAAGGATGTCTAGCGCGACTCAGAGGGCCTTTGAAATTACTCAGCGACAATCATTCTAGTACACAAAGCTCCGGGGTTATGAATCATGAAAAAATCAAATTAATCGAGGTTTGCGTGTGTTAAAGTAAAGGCATGGCACTCACCAGCTTCTTCTTCGACTTACGTACTTATTATCACTGTCTCACTTCCTCGCGTATCCCCGCTAGTACCAACAATACACAGAATCTTTTCACACTTTTGATAAGCTCCAACTCCAGCACTCGCTCTAGCTCCGCGGTAGTCTAGTGGTTACTTACAGTAGTTCGCTGCACGTACGCACTTACCATACCACTCCACATCCCTCAACGCAGTATACAAAACCCACAAATTTCCATCTCGAACCCGGACGATAGTGGGAACGCCACCGGCCCCCCCCCTACCCCGCACACTTCAGCTCAGACAACACAAGATCAAAGCGTTGTAGTAGATGAGGGGGAACTGAGCTGGATCTAGCCGAGCTAGCGAATCGGAATCCAGCCTTTCCAACTATCTATCCAACACTCGCCAAGCCCCAGCTAGCTACAGCCGCTGCGATCGATCAGCTCTGCATGTCTTCCCGCTGTCTTTGATCTTAGCGCTTTGATGGTAGCGTAGTGTGTTCGTTTTTTGGGGATCCGGTTTACGGAACGCTCGGCATTAGGACTTCAGAGATGAGGCGCGACGTTGGGTTCTGGCGGCTTTGAGGGGGGAGGCAAGGGATCCATCAGGTGGCAGGGTACTAGGCTCGGACTTGGTGTTCTAAGTGAGAAAATGAGAAATGAGAGGAAGGGGGATTAGATTAGAAATGGTAGGAAGAGCTAAGCTAGTCAGATGTGAATACGAAAATATAAGACATTGTAGCGGGGGCGAGTACTGAGAAGAAAAGTCGGAGGTTCAGGGATCTTGCAAGAAGATGGATAGGTTCAGATCGACCGAGGAAGGGGATTTGGATGCTGTGGGGGCACAAGACTCAGCACATCAAGCTAGGTCTGCAAGGGACGTCTTGTCACTGCTACTCGGATGAGAAATAAATTATATGGGGAAAGCTATCAAGGAGACATAGATCTATATCGCCGACCTCTGGATGATTGCGAGTTATGCTGCCTTCTTTTAATAGATGATGAAGAGGTTAGGATGGTTTGAGGGAAGTATTTGAAGGATATTGTCGAATATATGACGATGCTTGAGAAGGTTTGATTGACAGTGGAGGAGGAGATAAAGTCGATCTACCCTTTTGTCGTTGAGGACGGGGTTGAGGGAACGAGCGTGGCAGCGACGATCCCATTGAGGAAGTAAATGCACTTCGCCTTCGACAACGCAGTGAGGAGGATGGAGATATTCCGAATGATTGTATCGAAGGGGAGGGGCTCATTCGTCCTCGACGGCGTGGTCATGGAGATGATGGAGAGGTATCGAATGATTGTGTCAAAGGGAAATTGCTTCTTCGCCTTCGACGGCGTGGTGAGGAAGAGAAATAGTCGGCTTCAGACCCGAACTCAGATGATCTTCCTCTGTCTGGACTTGGGCTTAGCTGTGTTCGGACGGGTCGCGGTGATGAGGAGAAAGCGTCAGCATCAGATCCAAAGTCAGATGATCTTCATTTGACTGGACATGAGTTCAGCCGCCTTTGGAATGTCGCACAATGTGGAGGTCGGGATGATGTTGTGATAAGTTGTGAATGCGGATGTTGACGTTCCCAAGAAGGGCCTAGGGTGAGTTTAGAGGAGGACGGTATGTAGCGTTTCCATCAGGGTACCTCGTTTTCTGGTTTGCTCGGATATTCAGCCTGGCACAGGAGTGGAGTGGCTAGGTGAAGGAGTTGGAGTCTGCAGTGAGTGTGCCTGAGTAGGAACCGGCGGTGGTGAATGAACGACAGAGCTACTTCGATGTCTGACGATTTTGTCAGTGGGGACTACCACAGGACGCGAACTCCGTGTTGAGGTTTGAGGATGGCATGTGGATGTTCCCTCTGACCTTCTACTTCTATCTCCTGTTTCGTGCCGAGCTTTGGGATAAAGGTATTCTTGGCTCTGGACCCGGGGTTCTGATTGAGGACATAGGAGCGTTCAGAGGAGTAGCTGGGCCTACTTCTTGTTTGGAGTCTGAAATGAGAAGGCTACACGTAGACTTTGACGCAAGGATGGGCATGTCATATCTGCCTATGGTCAGCGCATATAAACAGAGCACTTGGTTCTGGAAGTCTAAGGGTGGACTGGAGATTTGGAAAGAATTTCTGAATATAGGAGAGAGTAAAATGGAGCATGTGTTAACACATAAAGTCGTGAACAAGACTAGTGGTATTTCTTGAGACCATAATTGAACCACGAAATTGAATGTCGTGGTTTAATTCAAGAACATGACAAATCAGGCAACAATAAATCGCAGCTGGCTTGACCACCTTTTGAGCCTTGGATATCTCAAAAGTGGAGGTGAATGAGTGAATGTGAGGAAGAAGAAATCGGAAGAAACAAGTTCTGGGCGACTTTGGATGGTTCTAGGAAAATTTCAGTACTTTGAAATAGCCTTCAGGAGAGATGTGGTTCTGGGGGATATTGGTCAACGACTCGTTTGAAATGTAAACAGACTTTCGTGCTTTGCCTTCCAAATAAAAATGGTAGTAGAAAGCCACGGACCGCTTGTGTAGAATGGTATTATCTCATTTCAGTGAGTCAGAGAGTGTGCTATATCGTTCGCAATGGCCTTTTCTATGATTTCTAGGACTAAGGTCAGGGTGTAGACAAGTCACAACCCAAGCCTCGCTTAATAGGAAGTCAACAAACGAATCGCACCAACACCACAAATGCATAGCTTGTAAGTTAAAATGTTAGAATTGAATACTAGGAGATTCTTATCGTAAGAATTAGCAGTGGCACTTGGATGTTGAAAATCAATTTCAATTCAGTGACGTTTGACATTGACATTGGCCACATGAGAATGTGTTTTTGCCAAAAGTGACATTTAGGTTTAGATGTGTAGATATCCGCACTTGTATTTTTCCGCGACCTATGGAATCTTTATGAGGCATCTTGCATAGAATCGGGGTGCAGCGCTTGCTACCACCCCTAAATCGCAAATGGTTCCGCGACAAGCAGGGCCTGGTACGGGAAAATCAAAAGAGCCGATATTGAGTGCTGTCCCATGAGACTCCATGCCTGCTCGCGATTGCTTATTTTGAGTTCGAGTGTTCTTTTGCGTTTCGGTATACGTTCGAGAGCTAGTCCGCCGTCGGGTAGTTCGACGCAATCGTGGAAATGTTTGAAGAGGCAGAAGGGATTGTATGGCGAGAGGTCGAGCTCGAATTCGTGGTAGTTGATGGGTGGGAAATCTGCATTTGGAGGCCTTGGGGTGTATTTATAGAGAATATCGACTAGTAGGTCGTATTTCTGTTCGAAATGACTCGGTCGGTTGGCTCGTATTTTCTTGAACTATGGTGCACATTTATTTTTAGCACATAACCTTTGCCATATGTCATTTCGGACAACTTACCTTGACAAAGTCACAATGACGAAGCTGAAGGACAGAAAGCCAGTATCATCAAAAGCCCCTTCCCTGTCGATATTGATGCCGGAGATCATGGAAGAAAATGCTGTCCTCCTTATGCCTTGAGATATCAATCTGGGCGAGCTCCAGAGTTCGACAGCTACCTTTGACTCCAAACCAAACATAGAGCTTGCTAACCGCCCCAGTATTCATATTCACTTGGATAATTTAGGCACCCGAGATTGGTGGCCCTGCTGCTAATGGAGATGAAGCTTGTCCGGTTGACTTCAAAGGTTGAGGTTGTATTCCAGAAGCGGGATCATTTTGTATTTATACTGAAAGAAAGTTGATTCGAGCTTTGAGATGATCCGCTAGGTGCAAATCCAGTAGCTCGACTAATCTGTGCATATAGTGATGATTACTTCTTTGCTTCTGGCGCAGAGATGAGGTGATTGAGTAATTGGGTGGCTTACCCCGAACTAGTGCGTGCAGCTTCTCGGCACTGAATCTAGGAGTTCAACCCACAGATGTGTGTTACGATTCTATCATAATATGATCATCAATCAGTCCCTGGAAATAATCTTGGCACTTAGACATAGCCAATGTAAACTCATTTGATCTTCCTCCAAATTTTGCACTCGAGGTCGAAGTGGCCACCAATTCCAATGTTCTTCAGTAAAATCCTCCACCAGTGACTTGAACTTTTTCGAGGGCGATGAGCCTTCCTCGATATCCAGCCATATCAGTTCTTGCGGCAAAGACATCAAGACACGCACGAGTGGTCCCAGTGTCGGTGGGAGTAGGAAGATGCGGAGGTGGGTCGAAAGTCTCTGAAATGGACTACCATCTCCGCAAGTCAAAAGAAAGCTTTCAATTATATCCGCCAATTGAATACGTTCTAGGTCTTGACAAATGTGGAAGAACTCTTTCGATCGTATATAAACCGAGTTGGTAATACATAAAATTTCTGCAGGTTCGGTGGTTTTAGCCAGATACGCAAGCAACCCAACTAGGACTGTGAGTTTATCCCAGTATCGAGCCATGGTACTTGAATTCGATCGGAAATATCCGTTGTACAGTTAGTGCTGTTGATAGAACGGCATAATACTATACTTACGATGTGACGGCCATGTAGGTGCTGTCTTAAAGAGCCATGTGGAATCGCTTCGGCGGGGCTCGACCCATATCGAAATTTGATACCGGATCCGAGGTCGATGCGACCTTGGGACTGCACCCGTTCTTTCCAGCGAAGGGCCGCTTCGACGGAAAGATACGAGGGTTCCATCTCCGGGTTCTTGTGTACAGAATCTCTCGATATCAAAGCCGTTGGGGACTGCCACAGCGAATGCCCTGGTGAAGACACTAGCGTGGGTCCGTTGGAATCACTACTTTCTTTAGGCAATTCATGGGACCGAAGTTGGAAAGAATGCTGTAAAGACATATGATCTATACCTGTATCTTCTTTTGATCGATATCTTAACAGAGAATTTGGTCCTTCAACTGTTTCCCAATATTTCCGAGAATGAAAAAAATCCATCTGGAGAAAAAATGACGGATGTCCATTGCTGTCGTGGACATCAGGCTGGGCAAAGCCTTGAGCCCGGCGGAGCTGAAAATAAGACACGAGGCGCACTGGAAGGCGCTTTTCGAATCTCGAGGGAACCTATGATCGATTAAGGTTTCCGCCAAGTGGGGCACTCGCTTCAACAACTACACGCATACAATGGCTGGCAATTATATAGTTGTTTAACTTCTATAGGTATCTATCGTTACAAAGTCATCGCTATGACATGTGCTGTACTATGTATTCGTTTCGAAATCACCACCAACGCCCCGTCTCTCTAAATCGTCCAGTTTCATAAACCATCAAACAAAAATCATCAATGACAAAGGAAACATGACTCGCTTATCGGATGACTCCTCGCTCAACATCTCTCTCGCCCTCAATCAGAATCTCAGGCACATCCTCGGTGAGGATCACAGGAGGAGATGAAACCACCTTGGTCTCCTGAACAGTCTGCTCGTCTTCCATAGCGGTCTTCTTGTTCTTCTTGATGCTAGGCATCTTAGCCCAGACACGAGAGAAGAATCTCTTAATAGCGCGGTAGACAGTGCGGAATGGTCCTCCGACATGGTGCGCGATCTTGATGAACCATGGGTCAGGGAAGCATCTGATGAGTACACCCATAGGCAGAGATAGCGAAGCGAGAACCACGCAAATAGCCCACTGAACACCGTCGATTCTGGTGATAGAGAAAGCCTGGCCACCGACGAAGATGATGGCGATTTGCGCACCGACCATGACGCAGTTGATGCCGATGAAGAAGAAATTGCGGTGGATGCCGACGAAGATGTTGAACTTGTTGTCCAGGCGACGGTTGTTGAACTCGTTGAAGATCTGCATCCAGACAAAGGTGTTGAAGACCATGGTGTTCAGCTCGAGCTGCTTATCGGGGTTGGAAGTGTCGTAGCCGAGGATTTGCTCACCAGCGAAGTACAGGACGAATGTGACGGCTAGTTGGAAGATGGCTTGGCCGATGATCATTTTCCACATGTTCATGGTGATGAGTGGTGCTTTCTTGCCGGCTGGCTTACGATTCAGGATCTCAGGGGTAGGAGGATCGGTCGCGAGGGCGAGCGCGGCGAAGGTATCCATTATGAGGTTGACCCAGAGAAGTTGCACGGCTGTAAGCACGGATTCCATGTCGGGGTTCGAGACTGCGGACACGAAGGTCAGGAGCACGGCAGTGATGTTGACAGTAAGCTGGAACTGCAAGAACTTCGCCACAGCGTCGTTAACTGCGCGTCCCCACATGAGCGCCTTGACAATCGAGGCGAAGTTATCATCCATGAGGATAATGGCCGAGGCCTCTTTAGCGACTTCAGTTCCGGCAATACCCATAGAGAAACCAACGTCTGCGGCTTTGAGGGCAGGTCCGTCGTTAGTACCGTCTCCAGTCACAGCGACAGTTTCGTCCATAGACCGGAGCTTCTGCACCAGAATTTGCTTGTCCTGTGGAGACGAGCGGGCAAGAACTGCGAGACGGGGAAGGATGTCGGTCATGGCCTCATCTGAAAGCTTGCGGAACTCAGGACCTTCCATAACAATGTCGTTGGCCTCATCAGTTGCGCTGACGATACCACATTCCCGGGCAATGGCACGAGCTGTGATGATGTTGTCACCAGTAACCATGCGAACCTTGACACCTGCGAACTGACACTTTGCCACGGCCTCGGGAACACCTGGTCGGACTGGATCCTGAATACCGACGACACCGCTGAATACCATGTTGTTGAAGACCTGGTCGAACTCGGCTGCAGATGGATCGGCGGATGTCTGGGCGCCGGCTGGAGGCCAAGAAGGGAAATCCCGATAGGTAAGACCGATTGTGCGAAGAGATTTTTGGGCATATGTCTGGATAGTATCGGTAAGGCGTTGCTTTGGTGCTCCAGTGATATCAGAGATCTGGCCATTGGTGACATCTGCGACGGAAGAGCAGGCTTCTAAGACAATTTCAGAAGCACCCTTGACGAAGAGACGATATTCCTTTCCGTGTCTGATGACTACACCCATGCACTTCTTGTTGGAATCGAATGGGAACAGCTGGACGACCTCAGCGTTGGCTCGCTCGTTGGTGAGAGTGTCCATGGCGAAGTGATCCTTAGCGAAGTTGAGAAGAGCCATTTCAGTCTTTGAGCCGATGAATGTGGGGACTCCATCCTCAACACCCTCAAAGGCAGTGGAGTTAATAGCGATGGACTTGACGATGAGATCTCTCATTTCCTTGGGAACCTTCTTGGAGAAAGCGGCAGCGTGGGAAGCTTCGAATAATTCGGGGCCGAATGTACCTGCGACGACTGACATTTTATTCGTAGTCAGGGTACCAGTCTTGTCCGAGCATACTGTTGTGGCATTTCCCATGACCTCACAAGCCTTAAGGATACGAACGAGGTTGTTCTCCTTGAGCAAGCGAGTAGTAGCGAAAGCGAGAGCAAGTGTGACCGCGAGGGGCAGACCTTCTGGAACGGCGACGACAATAACAGTGATGGCAACAATTAGAATATCAGTGAAGGAAGATGCCTTCTCGGCTCCAGTTCGGTTGTCACCTGAGAGACTGGCGCAGAATCGGAACAAGAGAACGAAGAAGAGAAGACCGGCGGCACTGGATCTGTTAGCTGACGATCTTGATGAGAGACTATGATCACTTACGCTGATCCAAGTTTGGCAATGGCTCCAGCCATCTTACCGAGTTTGACTTGAAGAGGAGTTTCCTCAGGCTCGGTTCGCATGGACATCATGATCTTACCAAAGCTGGAGTTGACACCAACTGATGTGACGACGTAGGTACCAACACCTTCCAAGACCTTTGCACCGGAGATGATGAATGGGTCGAGATCCTTGTGGTTGGTGTGTCCTTCTTCCAATAGTCGTGATACTTGGGCGCCACCAGTTTTCTTTAGGGAGTCTGATTCGCCGGTCGCCGATGATTCGTCACACTTGACGTTGTGGCCAGTGATGAAAATACCGTCTGCAGGAATCATGTCTCCAGGCTCAAGGTGGAGTACATCTCCAACCAAGATATCGTGAACATTGATGACAAAAGACTTTCCAGAGCGAATAACTTTGACCTCACGATCATCTTTCTGTAATACTTGTCAGCGAAGTGCTCAGGACCACCAGCTTAGAGATGCGTACCTTCGCGTTCAACTTGACAAAAGCTCTTTCCTTCTGCCAGTCGTTCAAACTTCCAACAATAACTACAATAACAATGGCGACAACAATTGCAACACCTTCGACCCAGTCGACTTTGGTTGTAGGTTTCTCAGCTTGTTTGGCTGCCTCTTCAGGATCCGAAGGTACAGGATGATCACGGAAGGTTTCGTAGAGCTACACAAGCGTTAGCATTTGAAAGATGGGAGAATGGGAACATGCTTACGCCCAACGCCAAACTGATTATAGCGGCACCCGTCAATAACAACAAGACCTTGTCGTTGTATGCCCTCCACATAAGTTTCCACAAAGGTGTAGCCTTTTTCGTAGGGATAACATTGGCCTTAAAGATCCTTATTCGATCAGAGAAAGAACCTGGCTGTCCGCCAGTCGATGCCGATGTCGTCGGAGAACTTTCACCCTTGTAATATTCTGATTTTGTGACGTCTTGGAATGATACCGAACCCTCGAGTTCCCCTTCGTCGATACTCAAACCGGCGTTAATATCGGTTCTCAGACCCCGTTCAATCCCCGGCAAGCCACCCAAAGCTGTAAAAGCAGCCAAAGACTTCGGATTGAGCAGTTTGTTCATCTGTCCGGGGCTGAACGCAAATTTGTTGTTCTCCACCATAAAATCTGCTTCGGTTCCAGGGTCCGGAGAAAGCGCATTATCGCCATCTAGAAATGTGATACTGGACGTCATACTGGCTCCTCCGGGTGTACTGGGTGGTAATAATGTTTGGGCACTTTGCGCGCTGAGAAATGATGTATCTGATTTTGCTCTTGGACGTCCTCCGGATATGTCGTCCTCGTCATCGTGGACCTGTTCGATCAGCCTCGTGTCATAGCCTTGGCTCGAAGTACTTACAGCATGGCTGCCTGTTTGTATTCTGGGAACTCCTAACGACATATTTGTGTTTTGAGATGTTGTCAACAAAGATGAGTGAAGAGTGGAGCGTTCTCAGATGGAGAAATCCCGTCTCGGTTTATATCGGTGAAGACAATGAATGGAGAAGTAGTTAATGACCAGCGTGGCGGTCTCACACGTATATGGACAACTAACAGCACAGCCTCCTAGCTAAGGAAACAATAAGCCCAGGCTACAAAATGCCTCATGAAGCTCTTACGAATGCGAGAGTCAAATTTCACAACGCAGTCGCGGAGCGCCTCCGTTCCGTCACTCTGAGGGGCAAGTCCGCTGCGGGCGATAAAACTTGCAACACTGAATGGGGCAACTCCAGACTACTATGAGACTTCTGTCCAACAGCGCGAAGGATAAAGAATGGCCAAGCAGACGATTCGAAAACGGCAATGAATAAGGACGAGGTTGACAGCCTCGGCGGTGCCTAGAATCTCGATTGCTGGTGATATGACAGGCTCGTTGAGCTAAGCGAGCTGCCAAGGGGGGGCAGTGCAGCTTGGGGCCATAAGCTACCCCCCTTGACCTGCGCTGGGAAGTTGATAAGGTTCGCAGCGGCCTGTTTTCCTCGACAAAATCTGCGTGATGTCGCCCGCGAAGTCTCCGATCCTCGCGCGTCATGACACTCACCAAGACCCGGCCAAGCGCCAGACAAGAGCAACAGGTTGTGATGATACGAAGAAGCAGGAGAGAAGAAAACAATCACAGGCGAGTCGGCCGCAGAGCTCTGAGTGAAGCAGCTTATTCTCGCTTAAGACACTTAGCGCCGCTGACATGTTAGGGCCTTGGCTTCGATGGGAATTCCCAAAGCCCAGAGATTTCATTTGACCTTCCTCCTTGGTCGATCTGCTGGGAGAGTGCCAGTGATGAATCAATTTGTCGACTGCGGCGTGCATGTGACAAAGATTTTGATTCCGTTATTTGAAGACTCTCAACTGCGCCCTGAGGGAGACGTGGGCTGAGTGGAGTCTTTTGTTGATTGTCACATTGTCACATCCTCGGATACAATTCAAGTCACTAGCCATATCACGTGAGTATATAATCACGTGCATCTGTACTATTTGCCACTGAGCGCTCAGCCACCTGTGGCTCAGCACGGCCATACCAAGGAGGCTTTCTTCAAGGTGGAATTTGTTAACGTTTTAGATACGGCGGTGAATCTGACACTGGAGACTGGCTGTGCAGGCTACGTACGCAAGTTCTGCGACTGGTTTCATCGTTGAGCTGATCTTCTTATCCAGATTCTACCTTGAGGCAGGTGAGGCAAAACTCTCAGCTGCCTCACCTGCCTCAACTGCTTCAACTGCCGAAATTTTTGCCGTGGATTCATCGCCCAGCCTCCTCTAGGCATCTGGCAGAGTTGCTCACCTATTTCATGGGTCTGCAGTACTTTGATTTATCGTGTTTGTGTTGATAACAATGCGTCTTCGATGAGTTAGTTGTGGCAAGACAACAAATCTCACTGTCATTATGTTTCGAATGTTTCTAAAACTCTTCGTTTAGCAATGCTTTATTTCTGCGTTACCATTCTTATGTAATGCATGCTTGCATGCTTATATGCCATCAAACAGTCGAGAAGCCAGACGCGGAATCTGCGCAGTGCCCAATAGGATAATTTATTTATTTGCTGAACACAGTAAGATGTACTCTGGCTATGCTTCGACGTTGTGTTGCTGCATTTCTTCTCTTATTGTTTGCTCAGATCCGCTTAAGTTGGACGAATAGGAGGTTATCGTGTGCCAAAAGAGGAATAGGCTAATATTAGCGGATTATGGGGAAACATGGAGGAAGCTTCCCAATTTCCCGGCTGATTCGACTCGAAAGCTTTTGTCTCTCCCAGTTATCCAAAGAGAAGTATGCGACCGTTGGATAAAATCAAACCCGTACCACCTACGCCCCACATTGACAGCAATGGAAAGTCGGCAAACCCCACCCCGTCTGACGGCCCGCGAATCTGCAAAGGGTTCCCTCCCCGCAAGGCCAAGACAAGAATGCTTCCCCTCGCCAATGTGGACAATCTAAGTGGACAACAACATTACCCGTACACACAACGACCAGGTCTTCGTCCTATGAGAATTAATCGTGTATGCCGGTCAACAAGCCGAATCCACTGATAGCTATCAAAATGCTTGGCTATGTGGGTGAAGTTTCGGCAGATATAATTCAGCATTTCCAGCTGGTTTCTCTTCAATTATAATCCCTCCAGTTTCTCCTTTAACTCGGATCACTACCGGAGACCAGAGAGGACTCTGTACAGCTGCAGCCACTTTTTCTCGACATTTTGGGAGAATTGCAAAATGCAGGCAATCGACAAAGAAGATGCTCCCGCAGTCAAGATGACCGAGAAGGTGTCTTCGAGCGAGGAAAATTTGACCGGCATTGAGTGGGACGAGGCGGACGAGAAGCGGATCAGACGACGAATGGACTTTCGAATCGTCCCTACTGTCTTTTGCTTGTACCTTTTGTGCTTCATTGACAGGTAAATAAAGACCTAACTCTATGTACCGAGTTCAACAAGACTAATCATGAATCTTGTAGAGCAAATGTTGGGTAAGACAGATCTGCCGGAGCTTCAATCAGTCAACACTCACTCATATGGCCTACAGAAATGCTCGTATTCAAGGAATGGGCAAAGATCTCGCTTTGATCGGCAATTTTCGATTCAATTGGGCCCTCACCATATTTTACTTCTCGTACATTGTCGTTGAGATCCCATCGAATATCTTGTTGAAGAAGATTGGAGGACGGTGAGTTTACATCACTTGTATTGACAGTCTACAAACTGACAGGGGAAGTTACTATCTTCCTGCTCTGGTCATAGCGTTCGGACTCGTGTCAATGTGCACAGCTTTCATCGAAAACTTCCGAGGTTTATATGCATGCCGTTTCTTCCTTGGACTAGCCGAAGGTGGAATGATGCCTGGCATGTAAGTCATCAGATCCACCTATTCTTGACACACTATTTGCTAACGCACAATAGTGCATACTACCTCTCTTGCTTCTACAAGAGGAACGAGTTGTTATTCCGCATGGGAATATACATCACGGGAGCCTCTCTAGCTGGAGCTTTCGGGGGACTTCTAGCTGCCGGTCTAACACCTATACCATCGTGGGGTATCAAGGGACACAAGATCCACGACTGGCGTAACATTTTCTTCTTCGAAGGCCTTTTCACACTCGTCTTCTCTGGCATTGGCATGCTCATTCTCCCCTCCAGGCCAGATAAATGTAAATTCCTCACCCCTCGGGATCGCTACATTGCACTGGAGCGCATCAACCGAGAGCACAAGGAGTCAGCTAATGAGCCAACAACACAACACCACGTCAAGCGAGCCATCTTCAACATCAACAATCTCATCTGTGCCTTAGGCTTCTTCAGCATCAACGTTTCTGTCCAGTCTTTCTCGCTGTTCTTACCCACAATTCTCGTCAACCTCGGCTGGACTGCTCTCAAGACGCAATTCTATAGCGTGCCGCCCTACTGTGTGGCATGTCTCTATGCTATCTTCATTGCTCGCATGAGTGATGTATACAAGCGACGAGGTATCTTCATCGTTGGAGGAACAATACTCTCCATCATCGGATATACAATGCTGGTGACCGTTAAGTCTAACTCGCTTAAGTACCTCGCTGTGTAAGCCACCTTGCTCTTCGAAATTTTCCCCAAACGCGCTAACATATCCAGCTTCTTCGCCTCAGCAGGCGCTTTCCCACAAGGTCCAGCCTTCCTAGCATGGGGTCTCAACAACGCTGCCGGGTCGTCAGTCCGCGCCGTCAGTGGTGGTTTCATCGTTGCTCTAGGCAGTGCTGGAGCTATCATCGCGACTTGGACGTATCTCGAGAAAGACAAGCCGAACTTCCATCGCGGACATTACATTAACATTGGCGCGCAAGTCGTTGCGTGTTCCTTGGCCTGCATCGGAATCGCTTATAATAAGTGGGAGAATGCAAAGCGAGAGAGGGGTGAGCGGGATGATAGAATTGCTGGGCTTAACGAGCAGGAGAAGATTGCGTTGGGATACAGGAACCCAGAGTTTAGGTATCAGACGTAGGTGTTGATGATGGGTTGGATAGGTAAGGAAGGGAACATGCATGATGAGCTTTTTAGGAGTTGTCATTGGTCATGAATGGAATCATTTTGCTTCGGGAGCTACGATTCTGATGTGTCGTCTGAAGATCCTCACGTTATTACTGTAAGGTTGATTATTGTGATGCAGGAACCAAGTGACTATCCTGTGCCAAGGTACCAATCAATTCTGCGTGTAGTCGAATCATCTGTCTTTCCTCCCTCAATTGGCCCTCCGCGCCAAAGAAGTGGGCCTGCTACCATATTGTTTTGATTCCCAGCCTCGTTCACAATATGCATATTCTCCTTTGGACCTAAGATTTGTACATCAGAATCGCTTGTTCGCCATGATCAAGGTCGTAAGAAAATCTTTGTCGGCGAATGTGATCCCTGTTGACGGCGGCGGCTCTAAGACATATTCTTTAGCGGACAAAAACCGAGCTGAGGGCGGGCAGCTTTCATGGTCTCGCAGGGGTTTCTTACAGACGCCCGTTTCTGCAAGCCTCAATATTCTCCTCTAATTGTCACAGCACGAAATTGTTGATCTTGAGATTCCAGTCAAGCCCTTTCTCGGCTCCTATCAAGTACAGCTCACCTTTTTCTGCCCGAACTTTCGCTCAATTCCCCTTCGTCGTCCTTTTATTTAACTCTAGAATACAAACAAAGCGCAAAGCAGCCAAGGATTTGAATTGCACGATGGAATAGTTTCAACTGCTCATCCTTAATTGCTTGGTTCCACTCATCATGCCACCAAGTCTCGTCAGCTCATTTATCATAAGCAGCCCACACGTCTGAATGACACGCCATAAGACATAGATCTACGGCTGATACTATCCAAGGATTGGCAATGTATTCAGATTGCTCAACCTACTCCAAGTAAAGTAATTGGATATACCAAAGACCCCCGTAATTAAGCGAGTAATCGTTCCAGCCCTTGAAACTAACCCCTAGATTGTTGCTATTACCCGATTCAGGCTCTGCAGTAGCCTGTGTAACAGACTCTTTGGAATACCGAGATGCTTGAACTTCAGAAGAAGCGGCGTTAGTTGGCGATCATTATGCAGCAATTTGACGAGGAGTGCATTCCTCCTCATCGTTCATCGTTTGCCAGACAAATTGCCTCCAAAAACGTCTTCCTGATATGAAGCAAGGGACTTCTAAAACTTCGGCATTCGTCTTGAAGGTAACGGATTAAATAGGATGGAAATGGAAGGTGTGCACGGCAAATCGAGACTACCACGATGCTTCGCAACCGCTGGACATATACCTCGCGGATCCTAGGTTTTGCTGGTCTTCTGAGCCTAGGATACTGGGCCATCTTCACTTCAAGACACACATCAACATGGCCTGGATTTCAATCACCAGAGTTAGTGCAAGTGGGACAGCTGTCCAACCTATGGAATTCAACACTCGGGGTGAATTGAAATAACAAAACCGAGGTTTTCCAGAGCGCAGGCTGACGAGAAACAGTTCCAGAAAATTTTCGTAATAAACATGCCATCTCGAACAGATCGCCGCGATGCAATCAGTCTCGCAGCGGCGGTCAGTGATTTGACAGTGGATTTCATTGAGGGCGTAGGAGGCGACAGTATTCCCGAAGCTGCTTTCCCGCCTGAAGGGAGTAGGGAGAGTATCAAGTTGTCCAAAGGAATCAAAGGAAGCTGGAGATCGCACATGAATATCTTACATGAGTGAGCTCTCACTTCTGTTAAGTACCTGCTGAATGTCTTACTGACACTTCAACAGAATCGTGCATCAGAATCTTAGCAGCGCTTTGATTTTCGAGGATGATGTTGATTGGGACATCCGGATTCGGTACCAACTCGACAAATTTTCATCTGCGTCGCGCTTCCTTACCCAGAAACCAGACCCAAATCTATTCGGATCTCGGGTCGAAAGTAGAACGAATCCGGAAGATCCAGACAGAAGTATTCACAACAATTCATCTCCGTATCCTATCTCCAAAGCACTTCACTCACTACCTCTCTCTTCTGCATTATCTGGACGACCTGATATATCACTACCCTACGGAGATCCAGCCAACTGGGATATTATGTGGCTTGGACATTGTGGTTCTGGGTTTCCTCGACCACCTCCTACATCAGATGGGGAGCAGAATATTCAGAATATCATACTGACCAACCCAAATGATCATACGGTCCCCTTACCCAAGTATCTGAGAGCGCACCCATTTGGACCTTTGGATGCCCTCGCCGCGTCTCATTCACCACACACTAGGGTCTATCATTGGGCCAGCGGTGGAGCACTGTGTACTGTTGCATATGCCGTGAGTCAACGCGGTGCAAGAAGATTGTTGCATGAGTTTGGAATTAAAAGATGGAGTCGGATCTGGGACGTTGAGATGGGAGACTGGTGTGCAGGGTCAGACAACCTACATCTAGAAAATACTTCTTCTGATAGAAGTCAGTTGAGCGAGAGAGGTAGACGGGGTATGTCAGAGAGAGTATGTGTCACAGTTCAGCCACCAATATTTGCACATCATCATCCGCCTGGAGGAGAGAGTGATATTGGTGGGGTGGGAGGAGGATATGCGAGGACTGTGGAAACAAAATATGTGAGATTAAGTGTGAGAATGAACCTGGAGGCTTTGTTGAGAGGGGATGGAGAGGAAGATTTGGTTGATCAGTGGCCTGATTGATGGAAGCGAGATTGGAGCCAGGACTTCCACTTTGCTCATATCATAATTCATGGATTCCTTCCAACATGCGTAGAATGTAGAAATGAGAACTTTTGCAGCCCCATATTCAATGAAGCTGCACTAAGAGTCATTGAGGGGAAGGGGGGACGTACTTCTTTACTGGCATCAATGTTACTCATTCCTCTGCATATGGGTATGTCAACTCAAAAAATAAAAATAATACTTGGAGAGCTCATCGCTGGGTTAGCCAACGCTTCGCCTGAATACTATCCGCTCATAAAGTGATCCTTCCTCGTTCCCAGACTCCATTCTTCTGCCTTGCCCATCCACTATGGAAATGAGCCGCAAAGCAGGCAGCAAGCTCTTGTCTTGTTCTACTTCCAAGCTTCCCCTTGACCTCTAGCAGATTGATTATAATACCTTAAAGCATACCCAAAGTATAAAGCAATCTCTCTACATTGCCTAGTGTTGCTTCAGTCACGTGAGCAACGGCTCGCTTGGAGCATAGCTAGCAGAAGCTCTTCCTTCCTTTAATCCCTACGTACGAATACTATTACTTGATAATACTATTTGGCAGCGTCGCCACCCGAATGCTTGACTGTAATTATAGGAACAGAGTGTTTCCAACACCTAGCGTACTGACTATACGTGTGCATGAGTTCCTCCTCGATTTCGGCGATACGACTGTGCGCTCTTGCGAGATCTTTGTAGCTATTCACCACTTAACCATATCTCTCTAGCAAGTCCTCATTCTACTGCACGATGTCGAGATATCTCCTATGCAGGTCGACATATTTCTCGTAACTTCGCTCTGTGAGTAGTTGATATTGTTTGTGCAGAGCGATGTATTTGTCGCGTTTGCTTTCGCTCAATCATGGTACTGCAGATTAACGGCCATGTGCTTGTCACAATTACGAATCTCATCCCAAGGCTTTCCTATGAAATAATTCTGCCACTGCAATAGTGACATATCCCACGACAATCCATGCTAAGAGCAGCTTGTAGTTGATGTTGCGAGTCAGTTGAATGAAAGCTCTTTCCCAAGCGGCCACGGTGGTGGGCATCCCGTCGCTTCTCCAGGACGTTTTGGGAGTGGAAGTTATATCTGAGGCTAGGTTGGGGCCGTTAGAGATAAATATGGGCATTCCTAAGTTCTTTGACTGCGTTTCTCTGATTTCATTCTCGGTACGATGCCTGGGCTGGATGTAACCTAGCGACGAACGCTCGAAACGAACGTGTTCAACACGTAATTGTCCTGGAGGTGAATTGAAAACAGGTAGTAGATTTTGTGAATGGTGCTGAACAGTTAGAATGTACTGATGTGGTGATATCTTAGATGAAATACTTGTGGGTGGCTTGCGCTCAGGCTGCGCTCGTCATTAGAAGGCACGAGATGTGAAATGATAATTGGACCTTAAATCCCGCTCGGGATACTGTATAATGAGAAAGTTAGCCATTAAACGAATTATAATTTATAAATAACCTCATACATGAGAGTTGGATGGACCTGTCTCGCTGATTGCTGCGATGTTAATTCGGGATGTTGCATATCGAAAATAGTAGATTATCGCTCAATAAAGGACAACATTCCGATTGAATTCGATAATATCTAATGACATGGGCTCGTGTGAACATTTAGTCCTCAAATTGCTCGTGTCTCTTCATTTCCGGATTCATCTTCTTCACTTTTCACATGTGAATTGCTAGGAGTAGCATATAATCATGCTACTAGTCAGTGGCTGAGTTGTTTGATAAGACTTTCCCCTCAAGCCGATACATATATTCGAGGACAATATTTAAGTATTATTTGATATAGTGTATACCTAGGTATGTAGAAATATGAAGGTGGCGGCCAAATATTTCGGGATGAGTTGCATCACATGGATCTAACATTCCACGCTGGCCAGGTCACTCAAGCTGCGCGTGCTCCTAAAGCAATTATATGGCTATCATCAGAACTATAGATGGTACTTCGAGACAGAACTCCAAAGACCTTCGGGTCTACAAAACAAATCTGCTAGTAGTTGGCAAACTAGAAAAAGGAATTACCTCTGTGTCGTGTCGTAGCTAACGATACTTCTTTGGGTTTCTCTGGTTTTCACAGACACTACGACAGAAAATGTAACCTACGGAGAATAAGAAAAAACTAAGTAAAACTACTTGTAACCGACTCCATAGCTATTGAGGAGTAGACTTAAAAGTAAATCGAAGATGTGCCACACAAAATAAGCGAACATGGTTCACTTAAAGTAGAAAGGGGCAAGCTGCGAACTAGTTCGCAGAGTAACTCCGGCAGTCCAAATGATAATATAGGACACCCCACTGTGCGTGCATTGGATTCTGAGCTGGCCATTGTTCTGAAATGAATACATAACAACTGCCTCGCTCGCAGGATTCTCTCTTTTCACAACTTATTCGCAATGCCCAAGTCGTCACACCTTATACATTCTCATCAAATTCCTTTGGTCTTAGACCCAATCACCAAGATTCCAAGATCGCGTCTTTCAAATAAACGCTGATAATATCACCTAGAGTTAAAGGCGATGAGCTTCGTTCGCAGCAACATGGCTCAAACCGCCCCGTTATCAGACCTGCGCGCCTCAGCAGCCTCTTTTCACCCCGCGGCTGCCTCATCATCGGCAGCGTCAATCAATGACTCGCTCAAAGTCACCGCTCAAGATTTTCATCCAGATTCTACCACATCCAATCTCAGTATCTCCACCGCTGGTGCACCTACAGCCCCTGCGGCCATGCGGCAACGTGGTGGGCAGCCTCGCGAGAGACTATGGGGAAATTATCGAGCATCCGGATTCAGCAGAGAGCCCCAGAGTAACAGAGACGGTTACTCGACCGTTCAAGATCAATCGGAGGGAGGTATTCGAATTCTTGCTCGCTTCAGCGGTGCGCCTTCCACATCTCGCAACTCCACGACGCCATCGTATGTTCAATCGGAGGCATACCACTGTCCTGTTGGTCAATTCAGCTTTTCCAAAGCTAGTCATCAAGGGATCGATAACGATAATACACCTATTTCATCTGAACACAAACCTACTAGCAAGCCGAGTATGCTGGAAGTAGCCAAGAGGCATGTAACATGTACCGATGATGCTTGTGAATGTCAAGCAGTCATCAACGATCTGCATAATAGACTCGAATTGCTAGAGCATGAGCTGAAAATAATCAAACTTGCAGAGACACAATTCCTCCAACAGGTCAGAGACGCACAATCGTTGGTCGATCGAGTAGCATTTCTCGAGGGACAGCTCGCCATCACGCAAGCTGAAAGAATGGCCGAGGTCGTTCAGCTGAAAAAGTCAGAGCGCACCGAACGAGAGAAGCAAGTAGACGAGGTGGAGGAGCGCAAGCAACTGTTTACTGATGCATTCGCGAAGCAAGTCAAAGAAAGTCTAGCTTCGGCAGCACAGGCTGGAAATCAGGCGAGTAGCGAGTCATCTACCCCAGGAAAGATGAAAACTCATGAGAAAGCTACCGCAAAAGCAGTGGATCAGGAATCCGAGGAGCCATCAGCTACTAGCCACATGGTAGAGCAAGCTCCTTTCCACTTAACGAACCAGGAAGTAGACAAGCAATCGGATGCTGCTCCCCCACAACTTACTCCTCCCTCGAGTCCCACAGATATCAAGTCTGAGTTCCCGACTGGTGGTGGGATCTCTTTTTGATGAACAGTCTTTTTTCCATTCTTTCTTAGTTTTCATTTGTTGTCCTCGGAACTAGGATTAAAGTCGCTAGAGATATTTTTTGATGAAAATTCATGTATCTAGATCAGCTAGAATTTATGTTAAAAAATAATATACTAGAAATTTTGTTTTTGTTTTTGCTATTTAAGGGTATTTAAATAATCGCTATGAGTATGGTATGACCGTGGGGCGGGTACACTGAATCGCACTTCCCTAACTGACTTTAATCTACACCATCAAAATTTGACTTGAGCTTCTAACAATCCCGTACATGGTATATTAATGTCAAGCAACTGCTGATTGAGCCCCTTTACGCTTCCGGTTTGACCAGAACCCCGCTGTACAGTTGTGCGTCTTACAAATAACTTTCTATGCCGTTCTCCAATCATCCTCCGTCACTCACATGGCAGAATTGTTTTATAGACTGCCTACAATGATCAAAAACCTTTCGTATAATGAGTTATGACTGTGTGTGATCACGATTACGAGCTTGGAACCTTCGTTGGTCTAAATTAGTTGCACCACTTAATAATACAGTACGAATAGGCGAGCAGTTCCGAGAATCGTGACATCTAGGGAGCAGTCTAACACGACTAAAAGGTGCCATAGTCTAGTATTATTTATCGACTAGCATTGCTAACGTTTATTTTCATGATCCACGAGAATAACCTCAACACTAAATTACAATTTCGACTGGCGTTAACAGCTCTACCACTAGACTATTGCCATTCATACTGAAACTAGATCATTGCCATTCGGACTGAGAACATGCACACGAAAGATATAAATTCTTTCCCTTCCCCCTGAGTTGAGCATCTTCCTCAATTATATCCATCTACACAATTGTCTTCCCATCTTACCTCACTCAGCCCAAGAAACACCTCAATCAACCTTTCAATTCCTCACACACAAGGTACACTTCTGCTAGCAAGTAAATACCCCAAAAATTTAGCCAATATCCACAAAATGTCTCAGCATTTGGAAAACTATTCTATGGGGACTTCCATGGCCGACTACCCAGGGGAATGGTGCTCAATGAATTCAACCTCCCCCGCCACCTGGGGCACAGAGCATCTTACAATGGGTATGGCCACGACCACTTCAATGACAACAATGGCTGCTAACCTACTCGAAGACCAGGGCTCAGTCGAAATCTTCAACCAAATGATGGAACTCAAGCAACAAAATGCAGATCTCCTTGCTAAAGTTGCCACCCTCGAATCTGGACAAGCACTACGAGACCAAATCCTCGCCTACAGACAAGAGAAGATCGAGCATAAAAGCAATGAAATAAAATGCCTCATTAGCCAAGTTGGATATCTCGAAGAGTGCATACAGAGCTCTTGCCTCAAGGAAGAGGGAACCGCAGCCAAACTGGAAAACGCTAGATCCAGCTTCAAGACCCAATTTCAGATCTTACAGAGAAATCGTGGTGCCGAACATCGCCGCGCCAACAAGAAAGCTCAATAACGCGACGAGGCACTTGCGAACCTCGCGGACGTTAGTTCAAAGTACGAGAATGAGAAGAGCAGCAGGATCTTCGCGCTCAAGTCTTTCAAAGCAACGATGAATGAGCTCAAAGCCACTCGAGCCGAACTCGCTGCTGAAAAGAATGAATACAGAGAGAAAGTGCGCTCGATGGTCAACTCCAACGTTCCCGGCTTTGAGTCCAAGAAACTCGCGGAAGAAATCAACAAGCTGCAAAGAGAGATCAACACCAAAGACGCTACCATCCATCACCAAAGCCAGCAGATTCAAGAACTCGGTGATCTCGCCAAGGCCCAGAGTAGAATGACTAACATCTTTTCCCCCGCACTTCAAGAACTCATGTTGGACGAGGTCCTCATCTACAGAGAACAACATCCCGAGATTCACCAGGACATGGACGCCAAGAAAGAGCAGAAGTATAACCACGATCTCAAATGGCTTACATCTGATTAGGAGGCTCGGTGGGTCGCAAAAGGGAGTCACAGCCAGTCTCACGGGCATCATCGATAACAGACAACAACGAGATGAGAAGACGAGACCAGCTTGACATCGGATAATGTGCTGCTATTCAGGACCTTCTGCTACGAGCGCCACGACGGGCGTCGACTGAGTCAACGCCACACCCAAATTCAAACCGGCCAAGCATAAAAATTAGGAAAATAACGAAGAATACCCAAAAAATGGGCCTGAGATTGGCAGCCAGATTTCCTTTTCCCCTTATATTCTTTTTCTTTCATCGTGTGCTTTTATTGGACCTGTTATTCTCTAAATCATGTATCGTCACGTCGGGACAGGTGATGGACGCTGCCCTCCCAGTTCTCAGTTCCTAGAAATAGGGTCACGAGGGCATCTTCAGTGGTTCTCATATCCATAGTTATAGGTCGAATGAAGTTTCCCAACAAAATGAAGCCTGACATGAACACGTTCGATGGAGACTCGTGAGATACGAGAGCGTAAACTGGTGCAGCAGGCCCTTTGTAGACAACGTTTGAGTTGACCGGTGGTTTGCGCTTTCTGCTTCAACTCTGGCTGCTAGATTCCAGGGACTCAAAACCTATAGCAAGTCATGAATGAGACTTGTACCTACCCTCGGTCGTGGGCATAATCCAAAGAAATATCGCGAGCTGTGCGACATCAAGACCCATCACATGCACTGAAGCGTTAATTGAATTCAATTACCTAGCTCTGTGATAAGCTGATGGCACAGCTTCAACGTCCTTCAACTACTAGAAGTGTGGTGGGCGATAGACTGGGGACCTGTCCCGAGCAACTTCCCGCACCAACTGGTACCACGTGCAACCTTCTGCACTGGAGCACCAGTTACCTTACTGCACCGCAGGTAATTTAGCATCAGTGCCCCCTCATTGATCCCTTGACCAATTTCAAAGCATTCTCTTCCCAACCATTTGCACCGCCATTCTCGCTCACCAGATCAAGCACATCCACTTCGTCAAAGGGTACCACCCGCCGTCGGCCAATCAAAGCTGTGTTGCGCGTACTTGGAATTCGGAGCATCTCCTTCTCAACTTCCCATCCGCAGTCTTTGGAAAGTTTAGAAACCCACGCCACGAGAGAGGCATAGGCAGAGTGAGATGAGCCATCTGTTGGAGGAGGAGCTCGGAAGCGAGAGCCGCTAAGGTCGTGGCTGCAGCAGGGTATCATCATGAAAGGACACTCGGAGATGTTGGCGAGAAGAGGAGTCCATGGGGTAAGCTCATCGGCATGGTTAGAGATTATGAAAGTTCCTTCGGGAAAGACGCCATTGTGAGTTCCGGGGTTTTGCTGCACTTCGTCTGGGGAGGAGATGGTAAGATTCTGGATGTTGGGCACGAGAGGAGAAGTTGATGGGCCAGGCACTTTGGTACTTTCCGTGTCCTTCGAGGATGGGAGATTTGGTGCTGACCGTATGACAGAAGGAATGAGAACTAATTCTTTCAAATTTTCCTGGGCCGTCGAACTCCACGATTGCCATGACTTGCGTCTCCTAGCATCAAATCCCCAGCCCGAATATCCCTCTTCGACGAGAATGTGTACCAGCAATCCGTTTCCACAACCAATATCGACAAATCCTGGGAACCCTTTGTCTTTATACATTTCGGTCCACAGCTCAATGAGAAATGCAGCAATGCTGAGATCTTCAAAAACATGCTTTCCGGGATCCGTGGTTTCAACCCATCTCTGCACGAGGTCCCTTGCGTATTTAGATTTGAGCCTTGCGTATGTATTCTGAACCGTTGCTTGGGGTAGGATAACATCGTGTTGCACTCTCTTCACATACCCAGCTGCTGATCCTTGACCATGCTTGTGGAGTATTGCGAGTAGATGTAGGGCCGTCCTCTCCAACTTATCTGATCGTGGTTCGGACTTGAAGAAAGAGTAGTGAATCGATACTGAGCCTTGCTGGGTCTTGCGGTTGAAGGTATGTAGGAAGCCTATTCCATGAACAGCAGGATGGTAGAAAGGGGATTCTGATGCCGATGAAATATGTGGAAGGTAGATCACAAGTGACAGTATTTCTCCTTCGTCATTCACTTGCTCATAGAAGTTGCATGTTTGGTCTAGGGGCTTATCGACCAGTACATTTCTTGGGATCATGGTCCGAACCATGATGGTCTTGAGGTTGAAGCCTCTGAAATAGGTAATTCTGGGGGCAATGCTTGTTTCGGGCTGGACTCCATCTTCAAAAGGGTAATCTAAAGAGATGTCGGCTCGGAATAGGTGATTTGAATTGATATTTGGATTTCGCACAAGATTCAACATAACCTCTCTGAATATTTCAGGAGGAAAAGAACAGCTGTGTGTGTGGAGAGGTGTCCATATTTCACCAGAGCTTTCTTCAAGCACTGGTAGGGTCCCAGGAGAAATCGAGTCGGGCTTGAACTGCATTTTGATGGTGCTCGAAGTTCAAAGATCGCCTTCGAAGCCCAGCACAATGGAAGGCTGAGGAGATGGAATCTTCGAATGCCAGGCTGCCATTGAGGAGCCTCGAAGTCAAGAGCCAAATGTCAGTCACGTGATATACAGATCCTCATTCTAGCGCTGGCCAACTGCTGTTGCATATATCAGGTACGTGGAACAGCGTTTTGGATCTCATGCGACTACAGCTGTCATTTTGCATCTCATCGGTCTTCTACGCAGGAGGGTGAAGAGGAAAGTTCCAGATATCAGACGAGGCTGAGGGCGGAGCCCATTGCTGCACTAAACTAAGCGAACTTGCTAACTAGCGCCCACCAGCACGATTACGAAAATTACCGTAGGCTCGATCAACGACATCAACTTTTGCCCATCGACGACTTGGGTATTCGAATCAACAACTAACAACGTCGACGTGCTCCAGTCAAAATGCGTACTTACGACGATACCTTCTCCGGCGAGAAGATCTACCCTGGAAAGGTACGGATTTCCCAGCGGCGCGACGACGTTTTCCAGTGGCGAAGGACAATTGAATTGAAGGAGAGGGCATATTTAGATCGAGGGAAAGGGTCTGCAGAATGGAATCGAATGCTGACGGGATGAATTACAGGGCAAGCTCTACGTCCGTGGTGACTCGAAGATCTTCCGCTTCCAGAATGGAAAGACCGAATCCCTCTTCCTCCAACGCAAGAACCCCCGCCGAATTGCCTGGACTGTCCTCTTCCGCAGACAACACAAGAAGGGTATCTCTGAGGTACGAATATCCCCGCGATTCTGGCTGGCATACATAGGAGATGAATAGCAGGATGGCAATTGGGGATAGTAAGGACATGGGCTAACCATACTCTCAACAACAGGAAGTTGCCAAGAAGCGATCCCGCCGTACCGTCAAGTCACAACGTGCCATTGTTGGTGCTTCCCTCGACGTGATCAAGGAGCGCCGCAGTCAGAGACCCGAGGCTCGTTCCGCCGCCCGCCAAGCTGCTATCAAGGAGGGCAAGGAGAAGCGAGCTGCTGCCCAGAGCGCAAAGAAGGCTGAGAAGGCAAAGAGTGCTGCCGGTGCCGCAAAGGGAAATGCGAGAGTCACAAGCAAGATGGGTGCTAAGGGTGCGCCAAAGAAGATCCAGGCCAGCACCCGTTAAAGGGGGTTTGGGATTTCTTTGCTGCTGTTTTGTGGTTTGATTTGGGGCAGGATCGCGCATGGATGGCATATGGGCTTTGCGAGGTCTTGCACGGTTAGCTCATCAATGGAATAGCGGTTCGTCATGACCATCGTTTGGTTTGCATGGGATGTGAAGTTAAGGGAGTGAGGTTCTGGCCAGTCACCTGCGAATATCTTCACCTGAAGCCACCCGGGAACGAAATTATCGAGATCTCAAGAACCAGGAAATCGACCCGTTGTGTGGCCCTTCGAAATTTCAGCAACGTGTGTGCGCAAATTCATCGACCAAGAACTCTTAGTTATAACCTCCACTACCAGAAACAATGCAATCGCCGCAACCGCCGTTGCAGCTCTTCGATTGCGACTCCTAAATTCATGGATGGGCTAAAACGGTGCTTGGATCCTTAACGGCAAAGTTGCTAAGTTGCTAACAACCAGATATCGGTGCAGGTGCTCACCCCCCCCCCCCCCCGTCTCAAACCCGCCGTCCAGTCTCGATCCAATGATACATGACCCGAATCCTTCTATGACGACCAACAGCGTTCCCAAACATCATGTGCCTGCCCTTTTCCTGCTTCTGCGATAGCGGCTTGAGCTGCCCCCAGTTCCTCCTCCGATGGCATATTGACAATAAGCAGGTACATGACATTCTAACCAGCGTGTTAACCAAGAGTCCATCTACAGCTATCGGAAATGGCCTACGCTCTTGATCGCCTTCTTCATCGGGGTCATGAATCGAACCTCGTTGTTACCTTGTCCAACTTGACTTTCGCTACTTTTTTTGGTACTACCTTCCTTGTTAGTCTTCTCTCCTGTATCTCTAACCTTCCTGGCATCATCTGAGGACATCTCTTGAAGCAAAACGTCATCAAATTTCTGCTCTTTCCCAAGCTCTTCCTCGACACCTCCGCGGCCAGCAATCCGGTCTCCTTTCGCATCTTTTGTTGGTGGGGCACGAGGCCTCCCACCCGTCAAGAGCGAGCGAAAATCTCCGCTCGCAGCAGGATGTGTGGGATCAGCATATCTTGACCTGAACACCGGCTTTGGTTGAGTGAGAGTGCTCTCTGGATGTGCTGCACTCTATCCAAACATTAGCAAGTTCCCAGTCTCAGAACATGAACCATTTGGTGCTCAGAATTTACATATTTCGCCACAGCTCTCTTATCCAGATACTTGTCAACAAATTCAGATGCGGCCTTGAGCGAGTCTTTCTTCTTTTTCGACTTCTCATCTTTCTGCTCCGCAAGTTCATCAAGACCTGGAAATACAAGAGTGGCGGCCTGAGGGATTGTAACATCACTTGTTGTTCCATCTGAGCGTCGTAAGTTATGAGCTGTCTGCTTGACTTTGTTCTCATATAGACTGGTACGGGCTCTGGAGACGATCGACGAGATAGCCAGTTCTTCTGCTCCTTTAGACTCGGTCCTTGGATTCAATGTCATGAGTAGACAGAAAAGCCCCCTCGGTTGGAAGAATTGCGCATTGAACTTCGACAGCAGATCATTTCCTCTACACAAATCAGCTTCAGCTTCAACCTCAACTTAGGTGTCGTTACCGACCTCGTCCTAGTCTGGATACTCGTGGCCGTTTCAATGGCAATAAAACACGCCATGTCAATAGCTATGATTTCTGGCATCGGCAGCGAAAATGCAGCAATAGAGACTAAGTTGAGAGCTTCCAGCCACGGCGACGCACGAATCCCTTGCTCGAACGTCTCAAGGAAGTCAAAAAAGGTGGCTTGGTCTATTCCGCACTGCTCAAGGGCTGGGGCATATGCCCTGACGAATCCCCGGGACCGATCTTTCGGCCTTTTCTGTGGTAGGATCACTGGTAAGGGAAGTTTATTGACAGTTGGGATTTTGTTGTATGGGTGTTCCGGGGGTGGATGTCTGCGGACGAAGGAGGAGATGATCCTATTGGTGTCTCGCTCCTTCATCTCTTTCTCGGTCTTCATGGGGATATCTACAGGCGCCATTTTCTCCTGGGCGTCGTCCAGTGCCCATGCTTTGTTGTCGTTGGTGTCGAAATATGGGCCCACTTTGTGCTGGGGACTTATATATCCGATGACTTTCCCAACGCTCCCATTGTCGGAGCTGTATTCTGCGAGCTTCTTGTGTTTGTAGCTGCTGATGCTTTCTGATGCGAAGCCGATGCCTGCAGCTATCACTTTGACGAATCCGCTGCCAAAATCGTTGGCCTTTTCCATCTTCAAAGCAGAATATCAAGAGAATTGGTATGAGGAGGGTGAGAAAGATGAAGAGTCACTATCTAGAAAAGGCCACAACGACTTGAATTCGAGACCACTCCTTTTATCAAAATTTAAGAAATACTTACGCAATGGTCCTCCATTGCACTGCCATCAGAGGAACAAGGTGTCTCGTCACTCACAGCATGAAGCACACCTGTTCAGGAATGATAAATAAAGCCTGTCAGATTCTCAACATCGAGCAAACCCCTTTTGGTTTGGGTTGTCTAGGCGCCGAGTGTTGGCAGCTGAGCCAAGATTGAAGCATACATGTCACAATACTCGGCCATCTAGCTTCATTGGTTTTCCAGTACCTCAAAATGCGATTAGCTCGGAAACGTGACGACCGTTTCTGCAAGTTCGTTGCTCACAAAGACGTAGACGTGCATTGCCTAGATTTCATTGCCTTCCTCGACCAGCTGGGATGATGTCGACTAAGTGCCAGTCTGAGAAAGTCTTACGTGCCTTTTATGTGACAATGTAAGCGACAGCATCTTCCCTTGACACCTAGGTTGATCAGGTCAAATTCAGCACTGCAACTTGAAGAACAGCTCGAATTAAAATTTTGATCTCTGTCACGTGCCTTTTGTCATGTGGCCGAGTCAGGAAAAGTCTCTATTGGAATAAATATAGGGTTTCTGCACTCTTGGCTTGCAAGCGGCTATACATGGTCTGTTATACAGTTCATCTACTCTCTCATGAGACGATGCTTTTACTTCTCCCACGTGAACAGCCTCTTCGAATGACCACAAACCCACCTTCGCTTAGCCTCATCACATCAAACCCCATCCTCACTTCACCAAAATACCAAGAATCGACCATACTACCCCATCCATGAAGGCAGAAGTCGATATCCGCCACAGAGCCTACCATAAGCATGACCGAATTGTATCAATATACCCCCCTTCCTGAGGGAAAGTACATTCGCCTCCTCCACCTCGAACCAGGCAGAAAAAGCGACCCCGGCCACTGTCAGCTCACAACAGTAAAACTGGACGATGCACCTCCATTCGAAGCCCTTTCCTACCACTGGGGAAGCGCACAGCTCTCCTATTCAATCACCATTAACAACAAAGGAGCACTCAACCTCACTTCCAACCTTGTCTCAGCTCTCATCCGCGTCCGCCACGAAACCGAATTAAGAGTCCTATGGGCAGACGCTATATGTATAAATCAAGAAAACATTAAAGAAAGGACGGAACAGGTACAGCTTATGTCTGAAATCTATGGGAGAGCGTCACAGGTTCTGATTTATCTTGGAGCTGGGACGAATGACTTGCCAGTGGCTGTGTCGCTGATTATGAAGATGTTTAATTTGGCTTTGGAAGAGAATCGGACGGGTGATGGTGAACGCGTGGTTCAGAATAGGTATCCTTCTGCTAAGGATAATGAGGAGTGGGGGTTGCCGCCATTTGACTCGCCGGACTGGGAATGTTTGATGCGGTTCTTTGGCCGTAGTTGTAAGTGCTGGAGGACTTTTCTCCCCATTTCGGACTCTCGATGCTTAATTTCATGTACAAAATCACGTAATGTGGTTTAAGAGAAGGGTTATACAGCATTTTTAACTTCTTTCGATGCCTAGGGTTCGAACGAGTCTGGATCGTGCAAGAAGTCCGCGTCTCATCCAGCGCGCTCGCCCTAATCGGCGACTACGAGATCGCCTGGATGATAATCTATATCGCATCAAGCTGGTTCGCAACAAAGAACTACAAGTACCTCCCATCCGGTTCAGGCATCTACGCCGGCCACATCGGGATAGTTGGATGGCCAAATCGAATCGGCTGCCATAAATTGAATGCCGATAGCTCGTTCCGCGTCCCGCTGAATCAAATCATTCGGAAGATGAGACCGAGTAAGGCGACTGATCCAAGGGATAAGATTTTTGGGTTTCTGGGCTTGGCGGCTGAAGCTGAGGGAAGTGAGGATTCGAGATTAAAACCTGATTACTCGAAGTCGCTCGAAAGGACGTATAGAGATGCCTCGCGGTTTCTGATCGAGACAGAGAGAAGTCTTCAGATCTTGTCGGCTGTGTGTTGGGTTCCTGATCCTCGATCTCCTCTTGTTTGGACGAGAAGCAGTATTAAGACGGAATATGGGACTGAGACGACATCGAAGCTGGAATGGGGTCCTCCAGATGAGAGTATCGTTTTTCCATCTTGGGTTCCGAGATGGGATTGCCCTAATATCGCATACCCGCTTGTTGGTCGAAGTGATCATGAGACTTTCTTTCATGCCAGTGCAGATATTCCATTAGGGTTGTTGTCTTCGGCTGATGAGAATGCACTGATTGTTCGGGGGATGGAGATCGATATCGTGATGCAGCAGAGTGATATTCCCTCGTCTAAACTTATTGGATACGAGTCTTTTCAGACTACACTTGATAGAGCCTGGGTAGAGATGGGTAGCAAGGCTACGATGTATCCTGAGATGGATCGTCTGAATATCTTCCATCTGACTCTCACGGCAGGGATGACGTTGAATTACAAGGAGGCTGAGAGAGACGCTGGATATCAGGAGAACGTCAGCGCGTTTCGGAAGAAGATGCCCAGTTATAGGGGAGGAAAACGTATATCCCAGGCCGAGGATCATGAGTCCGCAGAATTGAGCGGAACCCAAGATGAGCAAAACAAGGATCATTTGGATGAAACATCAATGGAAATCCCAGACGTGGACATAATAAATAATTTGAGAGGCGATCCGGATGTATATTTGCGACTGGTGGAAGAATACTGCCGTCACAGACGTTTTTTCGTCACAGAAAAGGGGTACATGGGTCTAGGACCGCAAGCAATGCTCCCTGGGGATACCATTAGTATTTTATTTGGTGGTGATACTCCGTATGCGCTGCGGAAGAAAGAGAAGTGCTGGCAATTTGTCGGGGAGTGTTATGTGCATGGAGTAATGAAGGGAGAGGCTGTGAGAGATCTTGAACGTAGAGATGATGAGGGGGAGGTCTTTGAGATTCGGTGAAAGGGGGAGTGGTGGCATGGATGAGAGTGTAGGGGCCAATGATGATGGCAGAAGAGCCTGTTTGATATTCTTGCTTGTGAGTAGTGATTGTTGTAACTGTCTTCACAGCTCAAGGAGTGAGATTAACTTCGTTAGATTCTCATTAGTCTTGGTCAAGACACTCACTGCTTAAGGCAACATCAGCAATTTGGTCCTACCAAGCCTGCCGGATAAACCAGCCAGAACAGGATTGATATTTCGCACAACACAAATATACAATCCTACCCTACTAAGCCATCACTCACAACCTGCCCTCCTCCCACACCTCTCCCCATCTAAACATAGCCCAACTAAAGCTCCCCTCCACCAGCGTCCAAAGTCTAACCCCCCTATCCCCCGCCGCAGCCCCAACCGCAACATGCACTGGCAACAAATGCTCAAAGCTCGGATGCGCACCCCTCGCATCCTTCCTCCTCAACAACTCCACCATCATCTCCTCCCTCTCTTCGACATCCCCCTCAAACTCCACTGCAGCTCTTAACGCCTCGTCGAATGTCGGTGCGTAAGGCATTGGTGCACCCGAGGTCCCGAAGCGCATGTCGCGCAGGTTGTGGACGGCCATGCCGGACATTATTAGGAGGATGTTTTCGCTGCGGAGGGAGGAGATGGCGCGGCCGAGGGAAAGGTGTTGGGTTGGTGAGTCGGAGGCGAAGAGGGATACTTGGATGATGGGGATGTTGAGGGGGTTGGTGTGCGGGTCGAAGGCGACTTTGAATGATGCCCTGAGAAAAGATTTTGGTGGTTAGTGCACATACAATGTTCGAAAAGCCGAGACAAAATTTCGAAGAACTTTAGAAATATGCATGAGAAGTTTTTGAATTTTTCATGTTGGAGATCGATGAGGCGGCATGAAAATTGGAGGAGAGGTAAACCTTACCAGACACCATGATCAAGACCTCGTCGAGTACCCGTAACGTCAATATTATGCTTAGTGAGGACTTCAATAACACGTTGAGACAACGGAAACGACCCCTTGTTAGGATAAGTTTCTTTATAATAATGATCCGGGAACCCATAAAAACTACATAGTCATTTAGTCAACCCAAAATATTCTTAGCGAAGCTAGCAAGGCGCGAAGTATACAGGGGCTGGTTCTCACTCATAAATCAACTCCGTATTCTCAAAAGTATTGACTTCAACAGCATTCGGCCCTCCCTGCCAATGAGCGGAGAAAACGACAACTGCTTTGGGCTTTACGTTTTGTGTGATTTCGAGGCCGATTTTCTGGAGTTGCGGGTAGACGGGGTGGTCTTTTTCGTACATGATGTTCGGCTAGGGAGGGTTCAGCATGTTTACTTCAATCCATTCGAAATCTTGGTCAATGACCTTGACGAAGTTCATTGAAGAGTGGTTTATGCTTGGGAAACTTACGCCGCCGTGACTGAGGAAATAGACAGGTGTCCTCCTCTCTGTTGAAGACGCGTTCGAAACCACCCCCATCCTAGGATTTTTCATATCGCCATCAACTTTCTGCCCACTGGTGGGAGCCGAGTTGGAGAAAACACCTGAGAGGAAATTGCGTGATAAGGAGAGGATTTCTATGTTTTGGGAGAGATATATGGCGAGGGCTAGGACTAGGAGAGTCACGAGTAGTATGGGGGAGCGGAGGGATGGGAAAGGCATGTGGAGAGAGGGAGACAATGGTTGATGTTGACGGTTGCGCGGAGGCGAGGCGAAAGTTAAGAGGAGCAGTGAGTGTGGGGTACCGGATGGTTCAGGGAAGCTTATTCGTAAGTGGCCCTGGTAAGCATCAGTCAACTAGTGGTGTGGTTGGCCATCGGGGTGATAGAGGGGTTTCCGCTTCTCAGCCTTGTGTGGAACATGTTCCGTCCATTGACTTTTCACGTCCCACAGCATTGAGGCGATACTTGATGTGATGTTGCATTGCATTTCTAAACCGTTCGATGGAGACTATAATAACTCAGGATTTGTTTCCCCGAGTCTCTCTATGCAACACGCTACTCTGCGACTTTTTCACCATGTACCATCCGACCATAGCCGTGACAATCGTGACCAAAAATGCCATCAAAACTGTGTAGTTGTTCATCCCTGATTCCTGCCCCCCGAGTCAGAGGCCAGCCTTGTCTCCGACGGGTGGTATTCTCTCGTTCAAGTATTTCTCAACGTCGTCAATCTCCTCTGGCAGTGCTGAATGCTCCAATCCCCTACTCAAAGCATTAGCCAATTCCATACCTGAGAATCGTAAATGATACTCACTTGTACATCTTCAAATCCACCTTCCAACCCATCTGTCCCAGAAGCTTAGCGGTCATCTGTCCCCACTCCGGTTTAACCAGCGGATCGCTATCACCATGACCCATGAAAATAGGCGTCTCCTTATTCGGGTTTTCGCTCGGTATGAATTCCTTCAGCTTGCTATGCAGAAGCAAATAGCAGGACAATCCAAATATGCCGCCGAGTTTCGTTGGTGCTGTAACGCCAGAGAAAATTGACATGGCGCCGCCCTGCGAGAAACCACCGAGGACAATGCGATTCGAGGGGATACCGGCTTCGATCTCAGAGGCGATCAGGGTGTGAAAGTAATCGCGCGATTTGAGGATGCCTCTTTCGTCTTGGCCGGCTTGGAGATCGCCGAATTCAGTCTGCTCAGCCCGTTAGTTTCTGGATGCGCAAGGAATGCGAATTGTATTGTAAGGGCAATGAACGAACGATATCGCGAGGTCTTACAATATCATACCAGCCAGGCATCTGCATACCAAAGTTCTGTAATTGAGTCAGATGGATGTCCATAGCAAATTGAAGGAGGGGCACGAACCACAGTGATTGGAATAGACGGCGCATTTGGGAAGATAAATTTGACTTCATCGAACTTTTGTCTGCGGCGCCAGTTCTCTGCGAGAGATACCCATCCAGCACCAGAGTCTCCGAGACCATGGGCCATAATAACGGTAGCTGTGTGCCTCTTTACAGCAGGGATAATGAGAGAGGTTGGTTTCGACATTGCGATTGCTGTTGTTGTGTATCTTTTGGGTTGGAAGTGGAACAAGTACCCAGGTATTGATTCTCAGTAGCTCAAGTACTGAATTGTGTGTGGACAATGCTAATTGAAGGATGCGACTCGAGAAGCTGAGAGGGGCGAGGTAGTTGCGCAAAGATGCAGGGATGAGTTCGTTATCGCCGGGGCTTGTTTATTTACGAGGCAGATAAGGCAAACAGGGGTCTTCTGACTTCGACCAAGAACCATGACATGACCCCAAAGCATCATCCCATCCTTCCTATCACGAGTCAAGTGCAAGATATTGAGCCCATCTATTCCTCACAAGAAAACCCTCGATTCAAGACTTCAGCACTTTCTCTCCCTGCACCTATGACTGGAAGGTGCCCCACCTGCAGTCAAATTCTATAAACAAAACAAACAAAATAAAGGCGGTATCGACCTCGAAGTCAACGGGAAAAGCTTCAAGATGTCAACAGAAAGCCGACCACCCAGTCCCTCCGCTCTCCCTCCCATCCCCTCCTCACCAACCTACTCATACGCCAGCACCGCCAACCCAATACCCAGCTCTTTCAACCTACCTCTCCCCCCACCCCCGCGCTCCCCTCACGCCGTGCTGACGAAATCCGACCTCGAAGCCTCGCAAACAGCCTACTCAGACCTCCTCTCCTCAGCGAAAGCATACCGACTCGCCCTCGCCGCTCTGTCAGTCTCCGCATCAACCTTTGGTTCCGCACTCGAAGCATGTGCGCGCTTGAAAGAAGCGCGGAGCGACACTATGCCTTCGTCGGCTGCGGGATCGATGTCGAATAGCTTCTCTGCGAAGGGGAACTGTACGGCGGATAGCCTGATGGCAGCTAGCGGTGTGCATCAGCTCGTGGCGAACCATCAGCAAATCTTGAGCGAGACGGTGTATAGGAGTTTCGAGGTGCCGCTGCTGCACGAGCTGGACCAGTGGAGGAGACGCATGGAGGAGGAGGAGGTTGGGTATCAGAGGGAGGCGAAGACGATGAGCAGAGAGATTAGAAAGATGGAGAAGGAGGGCTTGAGGTTGCATAAGCAGCGGAAGAGGGATGTGGGAAAGTTTAGGGAGCATCTTGTGCAGTTGACGGGGAAGCTGGACCAGTTGACGGGCCTGAGTGGCGGGCATAGCAGGGGCTTGTTGAGGGATTGCCAGGAGATGAGTAAGGGGATTGTGGAGTGTAGTGCTGGGCTTGTGAGGGCGGAAGTTGATATCTTTGAGGCGCTTGCGAGGAAAGGTTGGAATGGTGGTGGGTTGGATGAATTGTTGGAGAAGGGGAGGGACCTTTTTGCTAATGAGGAACATGGTGGTGCGGATGCGCATCCTAACCACGGCGCGAAGATTTTCAGTATCTTGCCTCAGAATAGGAGTATTCTCGCAAGCGAGGATAGCTTAGGTGCTGCGGGCATGCAGCATTCGAGAAGTGATAGTTTGCAGGTCGAGGGTATGCCGTATCGGAGTCTTGCGGGTGCGGTCTCGGGGGTTAGGGATGCGGATGTGAATAGTATATTTTCCGAGAGGGATATGCCCAGTTCAGGACTGTTGAACAGATCGAGAGGTGTACGTCCATTTTCTCCTACGCCTGGAGAGAGGGTTAGGGATCCATTGGAAGACTATGGGAGACCTGCCTTTGAGATTTCGAAAAAGCTGGAGGAGGATGGCGAAGAAGATGCTGATCCTGAAGCTGACAAGAGAGAGGATAACGTCGAGTCGGCGTCTGCAAAGACTGTTGTACCTGTTACAGAAACGGAGGATGAGGTGGCTATTGTGGACACGGACGAGGAGGCTGCGAAGGAAAAGGAAAAGGAGAGGGAAGAGAGGGCGAGTGAAAGCGGGAGGAGTGGAAGGGAGAGGGAAAGGAGATGGAGTGTTACGGATGATGGTGCTGTGTCTGATTAGTTGTGTGTAGTTGTTCGAGTGTGCATAGAATAGTATACCCCGAGAAGCATCGAATAGTCGGTCGATGCAGCTTGATATAATTTTAACGTTTTGGATTCACAGATCGCAAGAAGGGGAGATTTTGGTGCTCCTCATCTTCATTGTTGCTTTTTTGAGAATTACCATAGTATTAAAATCTTTCTTCCAAGCCATATGGATCTTCCTTAGAAACGCCGTGCTGCAAAACATCAATCGATTGGTATCTACCTGCCCCATGCCATCCATGCCATCAGTTCCACGCTGAGTTCTCCTTAACTATGCCAAGGTAGCCTCCTAATAAGCTATCAACGAAAGCCATTATGATCCAGTACCAAGTCGCATTCTTGCGGTCGAATTCTCCTTGGTCATCCCTCGGAATTGTGGACCCAAAGACATCTGAAGTCAACCAGCTGATCAGGGGGATCATATTGAGGAGTCTTCTCTGCCAGGATATCTGCTTTGGTAGAGCTTGGTCAGAAGGAAGCAATTGGATTCGTTTGGCGGTGGGGATTATGCGGCAGTAGAGTTGGTCCTCTGCTGCTTCTTCGTGTGTTCGGATTCCGGTTACTGTGGCAGAGGTATCAGTCGATGCGATGGTGCCGGTGTCTATGGTTTGAGAGGAGCTGTAAGACCCAGGTGGAGAAAGAGAGCTTTCGCCGCGTCGGACTTCTCGCATAGCTGGCGTGGTGAAAGATCTGGGGAGGGTGGAAGATGGCCGTCTGGCTGAGCTCATGTTGAACCCTGAACTGACGCCGACACTTTGCGCTTGAAACCTGCTTCCTCCTGGTGTTCTCGAACTTCCTCCACTGATGGGAACTGGCTCGTCCGCAGTCGGTGGTACTCCACGGTAGAGTTCGGCGTAGACCAAGTGACCCATGATGGTCTGCGGGGAGGACTCCACGGCTATTTCTGCGGAATCTGCTGACTCGAAAGTGACTTTGATCCAGTGCTCGCCGCCTGCAAATTTGAGAGCCTTTGCCTTCTCCTCTGCCGTCAAGGGTTTCCTTCTGAGGGAAGCCTGGTCTCGTAGATCGCTCTTGAATCGTCGTTGTTCGATTGGCGCATCTCTTGGGTAGTCCTCGCAAATCCGTCCTGCCAGCCGCTCATATTCTCTAATGACCGCATACTGATGTGTCGACTCGAACCCCCGCAATATGACCTCGGTGGGCTCCTTATGCACTTCCTTCGAAAAGCGCGATGATGGGCCTGCATTTCCATCGATCTGTACCAAGGCGCCCGAGTTGATGTTTGGCTGGGAGATGGAGGACGTGAGGGAGGGTTTGCGCTGAGGCGATTCTATATTCTCAGAAGCTTTTTGAGAAAGGAACTGAGAGAAGATCGCATCGGCGGCTGCTAAGGTTGGGTCTTCGCGCTTCGCTGCAGGTGTGCCTGTTCTCGATCTTGATCTCCTTGTTGACTTGCCGAACGAGCCTGTTTCGGGGACTGTTCTGCGGATGCGCGATACTGTAGGATTCCCATCGGTACTGTAGAAGTCTTCATCAGAGAGGGCAAAGCCAGCAAAGGCGGGGATATCGTGAGCCATCGCTTTTGTATTGAGTGCGTACCTGGGATAGACCACTGCATAGGGTCTTGTAATGCCATCGTCGCCGACATATAGCTCATCATCTGGAACGTTGTGAAGAATCAGGGGCGCCATTGCAACGACTGGAATCGGATGCGAGGAATGGATTGGACGGAGTCGAGTGAAAGGAATGCGGAAGCAAGGGTTGCAGATATGTCGCTATTCACAGCGGGCTGGCTTTGGGTCAACAGTCCTAAATAATTCTCCCTAGCAACGCCCAAGCTGGCTTGGGGCCCCTGGCGGTAAGGAAACAGGGATCAGCGGCAGGGGCCTGCAAGCGCTGTCCGCTAACGTCATAGCTTCACCCAAAGCTCGGAAGGAAGAGCTTGACGACAGACCATCGACATTCAACCTCAATTTGAAGCCCGAAACTATTAAAATGTTCAGATTTGTAAGTATATACATTGATGTGGTGTTTAGAACTTGCTGGGAGTTATAAGAAGAGCAATCTGACATCATTCTGCAATACAGCACAAAACCAAAGATGTTATTACCCTTTTCCATAAGGCAAGCTCTCCAGCTTCCATGAGAGTCAACACTCTCTTGAAGCAAGTCTCTGCCAACGCCAGCGAGCATGCCACCGAAGACCAAGCCAGTGATCACTCTACGGCATCCAAGCCAAACCGTCCTGAATTCGATGTCGACGTCACCGAGGAACCACCTACCCAAGATCAACTGAAGAGCATTCTGGAATACGTTGGAGTGCAGAAGGCTAGCACAATCATCAAGGGAGCAAAGGATGAGGCAGATGCCATGAAGAAGCTTAAGGAGAATTCCGAGAGCTTCCAACGTCCAGTGGTATGTTCTCTTTTGCGGACGTCGGATATATAGGGAAACTGCTAATGGGTTCTAGACGGTGGATTGGTCAAATGGTAGAGCTGTTGTGGGAGCCAATGAGTCGGAGATCTTGAAGATGATCGAGAGTCTGCCGAAGTAAGGGAGTAACAGGTGATGATACCAATAACTTGTAATTGTTCGTCCGAAGCGTAAAGGTGCGGTGCGAATTTGGAAGGTTCATCCAAACACCAAAAGCAACAAAAGCTTATAAAGGAGAAACTTTCATTGTGTCGTTGCGTGTTGTATCTTATTGAATTCCATGTTTTACATCTTATCCATCACCAATGCAATACCAAGCAAATCTATCACAAGCTTTATCTCATGATCGTTTTCTTCTTTTGGGGAGGTGCACCGATAGCGAAGTCCAGGTTGGTGAAGTCTCTAGAATATTTTGTTGCTTCTATTGTAATTCTGCCTCACAATCCTTTCGTGTCAGATGTACGATTCTCCTGGCCAATACTGAAAGGGTTCTAAATCCCTTGAACCCAGTGATACAAGATATGAGATCTTTCGTCAGCATTTGTAAAATTGCAAGACAAGCACTCAGAATTAGTGAAGAAGCGGGGTATGGTTAATTGTCTCTGCCGGATTTTCATCGATTATGATCATGTCCGAATTCAGGCGTGAGGTTACTTGCTGCTGGTGAGGCTGCTAATGGGTGAATACATAGGATGTACCGAAACAGGCGCAGTGAAGCCCAGTGCTACACCTGGAAGCAATTGGATCGACGTTCAAACAGTCCGCAACATATTCTACTGGTTACTTTTTGCCAATGGAGACTTTCTTTACTCTAGAAATGCCATATCGCCATCAAAGGCAATAAGCCGACCTCCCAAACGGCATCCAAAGGCTCCGAGACATCGACTTCGGCGTGCATCCTCATTTCTTTGGGACAGCCAACCATCCTCACCTTTCTGCTCGTTTTTACTGAAAAGGGGGTCTACATTTGAAAGCGAAGTCTTGCCGCTGGTAGAGGTCATTCACTCAGAGAGCAAGAGCCTTTTGGCTTGTTAGCGCTGTTCGCTTCCTTCCTTTTCACTCCCTCCCCTCCCATAAAGTCAACATCCCCATCCCGTCTTGTCGCGACCTCAATTCCTTCTTCCCCCATCATCCTCTCCGCCTCATCTTCATCCGCGCCCTTCAACACAGCGCATCTCCCTCATTGCTCTTCTCAGCGTCCCAATTCCTTCTGTACACTTGCTTCACCCATCATTTCTGCGATCGGTCTTGCGATGTCTTTCCAACCTCACCCTCACCCTCAGGGTGCAACCGATCTTACGTCCATCCCCGAAACCCCCTCGACCTTTGTTGCTCCTCCACCAGGATCCCATAGTTTCTCTCCACTGAAGCAGCTACGTGCTCCTCCAATTCCCTTCGGTAAGTCCTCACCAAGCTTAGCGATGCCTCATACGCAGCAGCTGATGGTTTCCTGTAGTCCCACAATCGGCGCCCGAGATGTCGTCGTCGTCGTCGTCGTCGACCGACGTAACATTAGACTTCTACATCCTTGATCCTCAAGCGCCAGCTATCTTCTCGACCAACAACGGAGCTCGTCCTAAGCGGGAACTGGTCAAGCCGTTCCCTTCCCCGATCATTCGAACGGACATGGCTAGCGATGTTGAGGTCAGAGCCACGCAGCTTATAGAAGCGTTTCCAGAGGTCAAGAGTCTCAAGGGTGTGCCTACGAACTGGTATATTCTCCATCGTTTCTTTGATGGTCATGATCTTTGGGTCGAGGGTGCCAAGTTCTGCTACTGGGTCATTCTTGCTATCAGCCGTAAGTTTTATCCTATGAAGTCATCTGCTACATGGAAGAATCTTAAAGCACTTTCTGACTGAAGCAATGCGCATGCGATTTACGTCATTCAACAGCTAACGCATCACAGGCAAGAATGAAGAGCGTGACCACGTTGCTACAGCCCAATGGCAGGAGATTGATTTGTTTGCATATCATTGGCTTATGGCGCACCGAGATGTTGTGTTTCACAATTCCACCGTCAATCCTATGATTGCCCTGTTCACTGAAGCTGAACAAAGACAAGAGCTAGAGGGAATGACTGTTAATGAGGTTCAACTTCTGAATGAACGATTGGCATTCCATCGACACCAGTGGCTGGTCGCAGTTGCAGCTGAATCAGGACGACAATCTGCCGAACCTCACCAGCAACCACTCCCGCAGCATGGTCAGCAGATGCACCTCATGGGCCCTCTGGGACCAGTAAATCAACCCGGACGAACTCCCATGGCCGCTGGGATCATGCCACAAACACACAGAATCCGTCGAGACTCGAATTCGTCAACAGCTCCACATCCAGCTAATGACCAACAGCTTGTACGCCGTGGATCCATGCCAGGTCAATCAGGTAAAACTCTTTGTTATTATCCCAAGAAATTCGCTGTGCTAATTTTCCCCAGGTAAGATTCAAGGTCACATCCTTCTCAACACCCGACGTCAAGTCACCTCCAACGGCTATCAAAACCAAGGTCATCCCAAAGGTTCTTACAATGACAATGGAGCCGTGCGACCACGAGGATTGCCAAGCACAACTCAGAACAGTCGTAGTAGAGATTTCTCCCAGAATTCTTTCCAGGGCAATAGTTGGAGATACGCTTCGGATTCACAAGGAGGTAATTCATCTGGAAATACCCCCTCTCGGGAGCCGGTCTACATCCGCCACATACCACCTCCATATGATGGTCCTCATTCAGTTGGTAACCGAGTTGTTTCGGCACCAACACCAGGCAACCCACTGTACCCTGAAAATCGCATCATCAGCGGCGGCCGTTCTCAAATTAAGTCTCCCACGAACCGCAAGCAAAACTTCCACAGTTCTCAGGCAATGGTCATTTCACCGATAAATCGTGGAGAAATGAGAGGCCCCCGGCGATACGCATCAGGATCGTCTGCTCTTCACTTATCCAGTAGCCCTACCAACCGCATGACATGGAGCAATAATGCGCAGGTCAGCACCCCGTCGGAGAGGAAATTTCCCTGGATTGAAGACCATTTCAACAACTCTTTGACCATCCATTACCATGAAGGTGCTAGAGACGATGATAGCGTTCGTACGTTGCACATAGAAGGTTATGAGCCGTCTATGCTCTTCAGCCACCAACTAAAGGGGATGCTGGAGGAATGTGGCAAAGTCATCAGCATCCACTATCTACCTCTGAGCAACCATCGCGCTTTTGTTACGTAAGTATTCCTGCACAAAGATAGATCGCATATGCTGACAGACTTCAGGTATGTCGAACCTCCCTCAGTAGGACACGCCATCCTTCGCTTCAACCGAAAGGTCTTGCCTTCCGGACATAGGCTACAGGCAGGATTGCCCAATAACAAGGTCCGGTCACGATCGAACAGCAACGCAAGTCAGAACTATCGTAATGTACAACACAACCCACCAAGAGAATTTGAATCTCGCTCGCGACGCCCTTCGATCCGCAATGCTTCCAATAACTATCTCACCAATACCCATAGTAGACGTCCTTCTATCAACAGGAGCCTTACCAGCCCTTCCGGTTTTATGGACAATCAACTCCAAGCTGCAATTGCTGAGGTGGTGCAGCATCAATCAGCACTCGAACGTCAAATGCCTCTGTCGAGCATTGAGAATGCCCATAATGCAACCAAGAAGATGAAATCCTCGCCTGGAACCCTCCAGCAAAGCGTTACGCATATTAGAAGCAGTGGAAAGAAGGAGAATCTCTCGCCAAGAAAGAAGGCAGGACAAGATGATAATGGAGAGAACTCCTCTCCAAGAACGAGTGGAAAGAACCACAGTAAGCATAGGAAAGGGTCGAAGCAAAATACGTAAGGTCTATCTCCCGTCCTACACTACTCGCACTGCTGACACATCCATAGCTCAACCCGACCTACACCAGCAGTTACCCCAATCAAGTCGATGTCCACTGTCGATCTCAAGGATACGGAAAATCTTCAAATTACTACCGACTTGTCAACGCTGTCAATTGGTAAGGGTGGTCGTCTTCCTCGCCGCGGTATTAAGAAGAACAACGCCAAGCAGAAGAACATCCACGACTCCTCGAAGAGTGATGTTTCAATCAATACAGACGCTCCTTCGGACACTACTTTATCGCCACTTGAGTCTATGCCCATGACTCGAGATACTTCCTTCAGTTTTGAATCAAGCCGAAAGCAGACTCAAATCAATTGCCCCCAGATTACCAAATCTCAGAGCGCTTCAGACATATCTAGTCTCATCTCCGGAGCTGCCACAACCAAGTCCAAGTCCAAGAAGTCGCTTAAGCCTCGCAGCAAGAAGCAACTTGGCAGCGCCACAGACGAGCAGATCAATGTCGCAGTTGAGAGCACCATTGTCGCATCAAAGGACTGCGGCACACAAGGAAAGAATGGGGAGGAAGTTACAGCCAGCCATTCCAAGAAGGGAATTAAAGACTCCGTGGCCAGCAACAAGTCGCTGAGGAAGGCCGATGCTGCCCCAGTGCAGCCTTGCACAGACCAAAGTCCAGTCATAGTCCCCACACCAGAAAGCAACTTAGATGGAACGATAGAGGCTGCCGCTTCGTCGGCTGTTCCTGCCGCTCCCAGCGTTGCCATGACCGAGACTCAATCTCCCAAAGGCAACGAGAAGTCATGGACATCTCTCGCCAGTTCTCCGACTGCGGACTCGGATGCTAAGCGTCTTCCACCCCCTGTTATGGGACCCTTGACCAGCGTTCCTGCAGGAAATAAGAAGTCAGTCAAGCCCGCCGTTCCTGCCGTGGCTGTTCCGCGTGCTTTTGAGACGCAACCTCGGCCGTAAGTCGTAAGATACCCCAGCTTTTGGAATCTTCGCCTTTGCAAAAGCTAATCTACCCAGGCCACGAGGCCTTGCGCTTGGCCTGGATATCGGTACAGAGGCATGGCCGTTTGTGAGAAAATCCAGGGGGAAATAGCACGAAAACGGGTTCTGGTATTCTTGAACTAGATACAGCAGGATGGAGAGATAAGCGTATTTCTCGAAATGGATAGCATGGTTGGCGTTGGCCGCCTGGTGGGAAGCAATCACGGAAGGTTTTTCGACCTAGGGAGCATTGCGTTTCGCCACACATAAATATTCTTACATAAAACAAAATGTATCTCGTTTTCATGACGTGAAGTAACTAAGCCCATCATTCAATCCTCTCAATACATATGACTAATGAACAAGGTGGCAACAAAATTCAATTATACACTACCGCTTAATCACATCAAAAGGCTAACCTGGTCGACACCCAGACACCACCCCAAGTATGCTCAACTTTTCCAAAATAGAGCCTAGAAAGAAGTACGTCGTAATTCTGGCCGAGAGTCCTGGGGCTCGTAGGGTTTTGTTTTAAGCAGTTTGATCGATTTCAACGTCCAAGAATATCCATACTCCAATGTGAGAATCAAAATACGTGACATTTACTTGGACGTGAAGAATAGCCAGCCGCCTTAAGCTTTCGGACCTCTTGGAAATGCTTCGAATCTTCAAGATAGAGCCTACATGTACTATTAATTCGAAGCAGAGAACCCTCTATCTTTCGTTCATCGAATTTGGCAACTTAGTTGGTCTAGGTTACAAGTAAACAAATAAGGCCCACCAAAATAAACACGCGACCGGAAGCGAGATTAAAACAGAAATCATAAGCAAGAATTCAAGGAGAGATCAGATTCTCTCAAGAAAGGTGATATGAGGGGATGATTAGAGACAAAAACCATCGGATCGATCGCTATGCAGCCCCCGTACGACCCACGCCTTCTATGAGAACCACAAACAAACACTCCAACCTGACGAGGGAGGACTTTCAAGTCCAGAGGAATGATTGGAGCTCTGACTTTGCTTGCTTCATTGGGGCTGACCACTAAAGGAGATGAAAGTCTTGGGCTGGGCTTCGAGAATGTGACTGTGTATGCTTAGGCATCTCCTTGCAACACTTCCTGGGTGGGAAGGCGTTCTGTTGGGGTTTGTAGGGCGACTCGCTTAACTTGCTTGTCTCGCTTCGGACCAGCAAAATAACGCGGATTTAGTAGCAAGTTTGCAGCAAGGAGCTGATTAGGAAGCAATGAATTGAGAGTCTGATAATCAGCAGAATTCAACGCCCTTTTAGGTTTATGACATTGCGAGCTTCTGAAGTGAGGTAGCCCGGTAGACAGGCTGGTTTTGATTGTCTTCGCATGCCGTCGCTTTTTGAGAAGCCCCTCTCTTGAGCCCACACTACCGTGTGAGGAGTGAGGAGAATCTATGCACTATCCTTAAGATGACCAGCCTGAATTTTCTATTCCCCTGAAGTTGGGAACCAAATGCCCCTTTTATCCACTTCAATTCTCAGAATTACACATCAGCTGCAGAAGTCCATAGATAAACACAAGAGGAAAGGGCAAGGACGACGATCCTAAATCGGGCTCAAACAAAGCGAAAGGTAGTTCCGTTACCTAGTCCGATCGGTCCCTTGAATTTATCGTTACAATGTACTGAAGACTACTAATTGACTAAATTTGCGTGGACTGCGTCCGGGTAATAGGTATCATGGTATGATATGGGTAAATCTGGAATTCTTCCGATATCCTTGGAAGCCCATCCACCACCCCACATATACATGTTTAACTCCCTCAAGAAGGACGTTCGTTCTAGCGCCTCCCAAGAGCATTTTACTTCCAATTAGGGTCATGCATGGCTTTTGTCGGGCTTGATTTGTACCGCACTCCATTCTGCCGGCGGCGCAGTGTTCGTGCGAACTAATGGACTGTTCATGCCCACCAGAACGAGATTCTCAATCATCCGTCTCCGAGTGAATAGAACTGTACTTACATACAATTTACCGTAAAAAGTTTCGGGTCGAAATACTGTGCCTCTCGTATCTCTTCCCGTCCGTCGTGTAGCTTAATGTGGCAATGCTAGTACCGGTGGTCAACACGTAATTCCCGCATGGCGGACCCGACTCAGAAATTGACTTGCCAGATGCCCGAACAATTTCGATGTAAAGACATTGAAACTTTCGTTCACGAATTGCACATTCAGAGACGGCGAAAGTCTTATTTTGCTACAGAGCAATGGTTGATCCAACAGGTTTCCATCGGGCCTTTTCCATTTTGGCATCCACTCATTTCATCTCTGCTACCATCGCTAGCACTTCGACAAAACATGGGTCACTTGGAGGAGGATTGACAATCTTAGCTCACAATGATCTCGAGAGTAAATGTACCACCTTTCAATATACTAGCATACTCCTAATACTTATCAGAGAATCCAAAATCCGGCACAGGAGCAATTCTCCTCGGGGATGAATGCACGTTTGACTCAGCTACAACCTCATGTAAATTACTCAGCGAGAGCCTATGGGCTCTCGACGATCGAAACTTCTTGAATGGCTTGAATAGCTCGTTATCATATGAAATTTACCAAGGATCATTTCCACGCGACCAGATGTTCTGGATATCAAAAGACGCCGGAAACTGCAGAGCAATCAATGCAAGAGGCAAAGTCACGAAAACAAAATGCGACATCAAACTCCCAGCATTGTGCACTCAAAGCGCACCCGTATCCACATTCAATACCTCAGACGCCTCAAAACCATTCCAGATTACTCAGAAAGTAAGACGTCAATCTCTTACTGGATACCGAGACTTCTACGCCTGGAAATTCTTCGGGCTACGCTATGCAGCAAGACCAGATCGATATTCCTATTCTACTGTCTTTGATGGAACTGGACAAATTTCGGCACTGTCTCCAGTGCGGATTGTATGTAACCACTCACACAGGTCAAGTCTGGCACAAGCGAGGATTGTCTGTTCCTCAATATCTGGACGCCGTATCTGCCTCCATCTACCATATCCAAGAAGAAGTTGAAACCAGTGATGTTCTATATCTATGTAGGCGGCTTCACGACCGGATCCGCGAGTAACCAGAATACAGACGGTACGAATCTGGCATCCCGGGGTGACGCTGTTGTCATCGCCTTGAATTATCGAGTTGGTAGCTTCGGCTTTCTCGCGTTTCAGGATGGCATTCACAATGGGAATTATGGAATTGGAGATATTGCTACCGCATTGGAATGGTCTGCTAAGTATATCAAGGACTTTGGTGGGGATTGTGACCGAGTGACGATTTTTGGAGAATCGGCAGGTGCGGTGGCTGTGAGAGCGCTGCTAGCATCACCCAAAGCGAAAGGTCTTTTTTCGAATGCTATTATGCAGTCTGGTCCTTCTGGATGGAGCTTCGCTGGTCTGTTTAACGACTACATGCCGATCCAGAATTATTACTACGGTGTTACAGCTAACCTGTTGAACGTAACTGGGTGCCTGACTGCTGTAGTCCAGGTAGCATGCATGAGAGCTCTGGATGCCAACTTGCTTGTAGGATTCGAGATACCCGCACAGTAAGTACCAATCTAGTCAAAATTCAGTGTTTTCTTTCCTAATCGAATGCAGATTCCCAGTTCAAGATTTTACTTACCTTGTGTCTGGCGGTTTAGCTCTGAATAATTCCGGCGGTTAGACAAAAGACGTCGCTGTCATGACTGGAGTTAACAGGAATGAGTGCATGATAGATCTCAAAGCACCACAACCTAGACAAAACATCTCCGAGGTCTTCGTAGCCATCGGCAATGAGCTCTTAATCGACTTCACTCCATTCCTTCTAGCATTTTCATCTGGCATATTCGACATTCTAGCTAATCCAACGTTGAACTAAATATACAACATTACCGAGAGAATACTAACAGACGGCCTGTACCGCTGCCTTGAGATAGCGAAAGCATGCACTGCCGCGAAGCACGGCGCATTTTCAAGTCTCTACTCCTTCCAATTCAACTGGACGTACAGTCCGACAAAATATACGAAACCTGAATGTGAGCCACCGAAGACGACAGCTCGACCTTTTGGAGATCCAGATCTCGAATACTATAAGTGTCATGGCGGAGAACAATTCTCGTTTTCGGTAATCTTAGACATGAACTTCCCGATCGTGATGGGTTTGATGTACCGTTCGAGCAGCTGGTTGTGGATTACTGGTCGTCTTTTGCTCGGTCTGGGGATCCGAATCCGGATAGAAAGTACTTGGAAGCGAGGGGATATTACCGGACGTTAGCTCAGACCGAAAGAACTGGGAAATGGAAACAGGTGGATGCGAAGAAGCCGTCTTGGAGATTGTTGCAGTGGAATGGTGGTCCAGTGCCGTTTTCAGAGGGGGAACAGTGCCGGGCTCTTGGCTTTCCTTTGGATTATTATGAAAGTCATTGAATTGGAAGTCCTTGAGGAATTATGAAACTCATCTTCGAAAACGTCACGAGCAGCAGTCAGGAGACATCTTGGAATTTCCTCCTGGTGAGATGTACCAGAGATTTGAGCCGAGACACTTCCTCCTTGAAACTTGATGAAGCAAAATAATTGTTTTGAAGCTTGTCTATCAATCAAATGGTGCTTTGAATTTATGCTTGATAGACAAAAGAGCAATCTAGAACTGTTCTCATCCTGAAAAGTCATGCGCAACTCTGCAGGAGTTTCTTTGGCCACAAAGATGACTGAGTACTATACGAAGGCAGAAATCCGGTTTAAATGGTGGGCGAACTTACTAAAATAGCATAATTGAACAGAAAATACTCAATACCGTATTTCAACAAGATTTCGATCCACTAAAGTAGTCATAGACTCTATCTAACACGGGAGAAAACACCTACCACTCTACGAACACGACGACGGTTCCCCACCACAACCGGTTTGCGTGCGTGTTATCTTGACTTTATTGACAGTGGGTAATTGTATGGAAAGAGGAATGATGGGTCTCTTGACCAGACATTTACGTTTCCTGGTCGTAGATTGTGTGTGGCAGTAGTGCCACGCAGCCAAACCAGCAACTCCAGTCCCACACCGAGCAGTCCCTAAGTCATCAACTTACTTCGGTACATCTATATTGTCAGCATTCTCAGCACCAAATTCTACCGCTTCCACCACAGAACAGCAGAAATAGAAGTAGAAGCAGTCTAGGTCAAATGACTCGCGGTACACGAGGACGCAAATCGAAAACGTCGACCCGCAAAGGAAGATATAGCGCCACAAGCTTAAACTCACCCGACCGGATTCACCACGCGTTGCCCGAAATGCTAAACGCCTGTCTTCAAGATAAAGGTAGGATATTTTGATTATGTTAAGTTTATGCTATTGTCTTCTCTCCTTGTCCCGAGGCTGAGATTGGTCCTGGTCTGACAGGTCTCTGCGGAGGCGACTTCTTCTACATCTGTGGAGGCTCGTGGCCTTGCCTTTATATGTACTAGCTGTGGTGGGAAGATATGGGGTAGTTTTTGGCTGCCTTCCAACGAGGACTAGTGGATTTTACCATTCATTGTGGGGGGTCGGGCCGGCCCAAAGGAGTGGAGTCTGGCTGAATTGATGCTCTACAGGGGGGCTATCCAACGTTCTAGAACCTTGAGAGGAAACTTTTGGCAATTTCATAGCTTGACTAGTGACATGATTACTAAAATCATGAGGTGAATGGTATAAGTGTGATGCGACAATTCTAACGCACGTTGTACTGACACGAATTTGTGTTGCTTCACTCATGTGGGCACGAGCCCGCTTGGAATATATATTAGCTAGCAGAGACTCTTCCTCCCTTTTATCCCTACTCACAAATACTACTCCTTTGTAATACCATTCGGCAGCGCCGCGACCTGAATATTTGACTGTAACTACAGGGATAGAGTAGTTCCAACAATTTTCAACAGTGCAAGTGTACTTATCCACTTTGTTGCAAGCTAACTACCAAAGTTACTTCCATTTTTGTCTGCTAACATACCTACGTAATTCTCGAGATTTCCGTTAGCTCCAGTTCAACTTCAAGGCTGGATGCTGTTAATGCAGTCTAGAGACCTCTATGACGGACTTCGAAGCGGAACTGCTTAGTGCCCGCCGGTGTGACCTAACCACCCACGAAAGCACTTTCCTCTAACTGTGTGAATCCTATTTCTGATTATAAAAATGGAAATCCCTCAACTCCTCCCTTCCACTTGAAACCTCAGAGACAACCCATAATCCCTCCGAAGATGGGGCTCCTAACGCTCCTGCAAAAGTTCATCCAGGGCCAAAAGGAGAAGAAGCAATTGAGACAAAGAAAAGCAAAAGAGGAGTCTGCTTCCACGAAATTCATCAAGCGACATGCAAAGAAATGCCCAAAATGCCGGGCCAGATTAGAGAAGGAAGATGGTTGTGACCATATGGACTGTAAGAGTTCATACGTTATATGTATGAGCTTGGCTAATATTTCATAGGTCGCTGTGGGTATTCGTTTTGCTGGATCTGCTTGAAGCAATGGGGTTTGCAGTACCACAAAACGAGCTGCATGTACAGGCTTAGAAAAGAGGACCTTGCTGCTTTGTTACGAGAGAGACCAAAGGATCAAGGGATGTGGTTGCAGAATAGGGGGATGGCTCTCGCTCAAGGTGAAGGTGTGCTTGGCATGTACGATGAATACGATGCCGCGTATGTACAAGAGGCTGTCTACTACTGCTGGCAGACTGAGGAGAGAGAGTTGAATAGTCCAGAGCAAATTTGAGTTCCCCTTGTTGTAGTGCAATGTTGCAGATTATATATTCCAGCTACGTGTTTACTTCTGTTGCGAAGCTAGATCCTACCTTCCTTTACAACACACACAAGTCACATATTTAAGCACTCTGTTTAATATCTTCTTCCTCTGAACTATACCACGAAGCTGCCAAGAAAACTAGCCAAATGCTCACCACTTGACTTAGGATCATTATACATTCGGTTTGCTTCCCCTCCTTGTCAATAACAGCCTGATACAAAGCCGCGTCTTGCTCAAATAATTCACCTTGCCCATCCAATCAATCCCCCTACTTGGCTTCATGATTCAAGATCTATCAGCAAGAGAACATCTACTTCTTCGCCTTGAGTACAACGAATTCCCAGCCGGGAACAGTCATCGACATCGGAAAACTCAAGAACAGCAGCAATCTCTTCCCACCTATGGAGAGAAACAACTGGATTGAGCATCACCTTCACGCAAACTACTCTCAGCTTTGGCGATCTGCTGCACATTGCACATTCTCAATTTATATTTGTTTATCTGCATTTGAACTCTTCTCCGCCATTTGAAAATTCCTGACGTTGGATAGAAACATGGCCTTAGCGACTTATTCTAAAGCTGGACTTCCGGACAGCATTTTGGATATCTCATGCCAGTCTCTCAAGGGGTGGAAGATATATCTTGTCCTCAGCTACTACAAAATCGATATCCGCAAGGGATCCAGCAAAGTTGAACTTCTCAAAGCTCTCAATTCTTTTGCTCTTACAGTCTCACAACGAGAGCAGCAGGCAATCAAGGTTTGGCTGCAAGCCAAGCATATGCCTGTCACTGAACTTGCAGCACAAATCACGGCCGCCCGGGCGCCCACCAGCTCCGATAATAATACGGATGGCAAAGTCGAGGCTGCTCAATTGCCGACTGGAAATACAGCCCATGATCCTCAAGTCAGAGAGTGTCCAGTCTGTATAGAAGAACTGATAGAAGACTCGTTCTTGCACGGCAAGATCACTTCTTCGTGCCTCCATAAGCCAACTTTCTGCAAGAATTGCCTCCAGAGATGTGTCGATACCCATATCCGCGAGCATCCATGGTCCAAAGTCTACTGCCCGGAGTGTAGAGAGATAGCCTCTGACAAGGAGGTACAGAATCTTGCTTCTAATGAGGCATTTGAGATGTCGGTTCCCCCGTTCTCCATCTTCCATGCTTCAAAACATTCTAACAGATTATTATAGATACCAGCGCAATACTGCCATAGCTGGAATACGCTTCCTTCCTAACTTTATAATGTGTCTCGCTCCCAACTGTGGTTCTGGCCAGATTCACGATGTTAGCGATGAACAGTCGATCATGACCTGCTCAGCTTGTGGATTCAAGACTTGCACCATGCACATGATGCCATATCATGAAGGTCAAACATGTGCAGAGTACGACGTGGTTCGTCAGGAGCAAGTGAGTCAAGAGGCTGCGAGCAAGAAGTTCCTTTCCGAGGAGACCAAAGTTTGCCCGGGTCCAGGTTGCGGCATACACACAATTAAGGCTGGTAATGCTTGTGATCACATCACTTGTAAGTGCACCCCAACAATGCTCTGGAAGGTTGTATTGTTCTGACTTAGATCTCATAGGCAAGCAATGCTACTTTGACTACTGCTGGATTTGCCTCGTTCCATACGACATGGTCAGACATATCGGAGGAAATGCTCATGCAAAATATTGCCACCTTTGGACAGACGAGACCCCAGCTCAGTATAAGGAACGCAAGTCTGTGGAGCGCAAGGAAGCAAAGGATCGCAAAGCAGGAAACTCTTTGAAGCGCAAGCGGAGCGAGACTGAGGACGTCTCTGAAGATGAAAGCGAGTTGACGCGCAGTATCTAGGTGCCTACTTTCTCCAGATTTGTGGTATCAGCGCTCATCTGGCGACATTTAATGGCGTGAAGACTGGGCTGGTAATTTCTAATTATTGCTTGTATTTTTCTCCTCATTTTCATTTACGAGTCCAGAGGGATTGTCAACCAAAATTTCCAAGCTGTTCCTTGCCTATATGGGAGAGGGCAAGGTGGCAGGTTTGATGGCAACAAGCCGATGGCGTTTCAACAGATGTGCATCAAAAATTAGACTACACGGGAGGGAAAATTTAGATCTCCCTTCCAGATCATGGCAATTATTATCTAGACGGCATCACACAATCAAACGAAAGCTTTCTTGAATTCCCAAGCCTCCAATAAACGCAATGAAATGATTCGCATGAAGAGCTGGAGCGTGAGGAAAATCCCAAGTCGAAGGTGTTTACGGCCCCCTCGCTTATTACTTAATCCGTAAGCGAAGTTTTGTGGTGGTGTTTATATTTTAACTTAAGTGAATACCAAACATCAAAAACTTGAACAGCTTAACGTAAGCGTTCACATTCAACCAACTAGGTAAGTGCTACATTCCTAACATCACCTTAAACGGTTAACTTCCACAGAAACGTCACAGAGAATAATCTTTCTCTGAACTTGAAAGTCCTACCTCGCCAGGTTGAAGCGTTTGGCTCCCATAGCAGACAGGGTCGTAAAGATTCAGATTATTCTCAAGACACAATACAATTTTTCTTTCTTTTTTTGCATTTCCTTGTTTGGTTTTCTTTAAATGCGATGTTGTGATAGCACTTTTGTTATTGCTGCCTTTTTTTTGTTTTCATTTTATTTCGCTTCGCGTTCTTATTAATACGCGATTCAGAGGCGTACAAGCAAATAAGGATTCTGATGCATGGCAATGCGATGAATTAAATGTGTACTTGTCAAGTTAGACGCACATTGACCGGGACTTGAAGGGGGGTTATGTTGTTTTTTGTCGTTGTAGAAAGAAGTCATCGCGAGATTTGCAATTTGCGATCTTACGCAGCCAAAATACTCCAAATTCTATTCAGCTGCGGTGTAAATGACAATAATCAAGATGCGAAAGCTTTCTCTTGTTAGATGAATGTCATAAGCTCGATCAGCCATGTATTTTTGGTGTTCTGGGCGCGCTGTAATGAAAGTAGGAAGATGTGTGGGCCAGGATAAATTTTCGTGGGGTTTGTTTACTTTCCATCCAACATCCGGCCCGTCCTCAACTCCGCGCCTCGCTGTTTATTCCACCACATCAAAAACATCAACCCTCATTGTAAGTCTCTAACAACCTACAGCACTTTCGTAGTAAGCAAAAGAGTCGCAAGTACTCACCACGCTGTAGCACATCACACATATCAAAATGGGAGGAGGCAAATCCCACAATGTAAGATTACCCCTTCCAGATGTCATGAAGTCAGCAGGACCCAATCACATATGTTTGCTTTGCTTGTAACTGACACAATATTTTCTCAACAGGACGCGGATTTCAATGAAAGAAGCAAGGCGAAAGCCTCTAGAAGAAAGGCATTGAAGAAGGCAGAGAAGAAGGAGCAGAGCAGACGGGCTGCTGCACCAGCATCACCACCTCGGACCTGCCTCACGCGTGAGGAGCGAGAGATTGAAAAACTCGCGGCATCATTCGAGAGACTCGACATTCATCGTCGACTCCGCAGTTGCATGACCAGTCAGTAATTATTTTCATTTGTTGAGATGGCGATTTCTGCCTCATTGGCACTAACTTGATGCTTATTAGAATGGAAGAGGATGCTTCGTTCAGCGCGCAATGAGAAGAAAAGAATGGCGAAGGAGAAGAGAGAGAGAAAGGATAGAGGAAAGGAGCTTTTTCCGGGTCAAATCTGGATTGACGAGCAACGACAATCAACGCGCATCGCGCAAGAAATCGAATCTGGCGAAAGATACGACCAGGCATCAGATAGCGAGCCCGAGCTGAGCGAGGAGGAGATTTGTTCTGGCAGTGACGACGATGAATCAGACCATATCTACGTGACTCCAGCGATGCCAGGAATTGGCTATGTGAAATATGGGCCTGGGGGCGAATTTGGCAAGCGGGGCGGTGGCGGTGATGATTCTGGATCTGGATGCATGCATGCTGTACTTGTCTAATAATTTTGATGGTCTCATTACCAGCACTTTCTGATTCAATGAAGGATCTTCACTCAAACAGACACACAGCAAGTCGGATGGCAGACTAATAATTCTCCGCATGCCACGCTTCTTCATTTTGCTAATAAGCCTAAGATCTTTGTTAACAGAAACATTCATGTCCCTTTCGTCCATTGCTGATGTTGTAAGCCTCTACTGATGCTTTGAAGTAGAGATGGTCCAAAAGGAATAATAGCCAGGTCGCTAAGCTCACTCAACGATACTGTGCACACATCTCGGAACTCGAAATATACTGCTGCTGTTAAGCAAAACAACGAGAAATGGTGGAAGGCACGTTCGTGTTTGAAATGAAATAAGTTGTACAGAGAAAGACAAACACCATCCCCGGTTTGGCAGTCATATCATCATCGTCATACAATTTTCCAATTCGACATTTCCCGCTCCAGCTTCTCCCATGCTTCTCTGGCCCGTCGAGCGTGTGCCTTCGGCACTTCATCACCAGGTTCATTCATGGTCCTTGAAAATAGCTCCATACTCACCCAGCCCTTATATCCAAGCCCCTCAATAATCGCACGTGTGACATCCAAGACAGGCAGGTATCCAGCCTCCTCAAAGGCAAAAAGTCTGGCATTTCTGGACCAACTCATCCGTGCAGGTTGATCGGCAGCATAGAAAGCATGCCCCTCAACCAACGGATCGCGCATCTTCTCGGCGTCCACAACTTGGATATAGAAGATCTTCTTGACATCCACTCTCTTGACCAGTTCCTCCAAACTCGCCTTCATGTCATTCTCTGCATTCGGCGTTTTCCCCGTAGGAGATGCGGGGTCCCCATACACCCTCCCAGAAATATTGTATGTATCCAAACACATCCCAAAATTCGGTCTGTCCACCCTCTCCACGAGATCCCATCCTTTCTGCCACGTATCGAAATACGTACTCCAGCATAGATCCTCGTACGCAAACTTGATAACAGGTGATTCTCGCAATCCCATATCAGCCACCTTGCGCAAATCACCCACCACCACATCCAAGTGCCCCGTAATCTGATCTGTACCCAAGAAACTTGCTGGTATCTGTATAACATCCGTCCCTAGAATCTTCGCGATCTTGAACCACAGCTTCATCTTCTCGATCCGCCTGGCGTGTTCTTCGCGATCCAGCAGACCTTCGTAGTGCATGAATGGCTGAAGACCAATGATCTCGAGCTCACGGTCGTCGCACAGCTTTCTTATAGTCTCTGCGGCGTGCAGTTGTGCTTCTGGTGAGGGGGCTTCGTTTGATGATATGCCGCTTTCTTCACGGGCTAGGTATTCGAGATCTTCGAAGAATATTTCGACGCCGGTCAGGTTGTTGGCTTGGGCTTGGTCTAGTTTGTAGGGAAGCTTGTGTACCCAGGCACGGCCTAGGGACATCGAGGCTATGGCTGGCTTGTAGGACATTTTGGATGATGGCGTATTTCCAATGCTGCTGTCTGACCCTGAGGTAGATTAAAGGGTCGAGGTAGGCCAAAAGGTCGCTGAGGACGAGAGAAATGACGTAAGAAAAGTCAGTTTGCAATAATATAACGTAGAGCTTCGGAAGTTCTGAAGCCAATTACCCCCGCATTCTAGACCTACCGTGATGACCAATTGAATCTGTATCGATGGTCTCTCCGCATAGGGAATATCTTGGGATGCGGAGAGCCGTGGTGGGTTGACGTTGTATCGGATAAGGATTCAGAAGAAGTCGGGTGAGAATTTTGGCCGTTCGGCACGCCAAGCCCCTTTCTTGGATGACCCCTCATCCATTGTCTCGGGACGTTCTCGTGACAAGACAAATCGTGGTCTTGGTATTACTGATTGTTTTCCTATATCACTGTCTTTGAGGACTTAGCTTTTGTCTTTTCTACTGAAGAGCAATCCAGCTTCAATTGACCTTTCAAAATCAAGCCGAGAAATTTACCTACACTACCCCTCCATCTCAGATTCAATCAATTCTGAAAGCTTCTTCTTTTGTTTACTCAACTTCGAACTCTCATAGATAATCTCGACCGAGGGGAAATTTAAGCAAAAACTAAGGCTTAGAGTCCGCGTCATCCATAAAAGACGGCCAAAATGTCGACCTCAACACCAGTCACACCAGATTCCTCCCATCTCGAAAGAGTAAACTACCTCTTCGGCCACCCAATCGCCCATTCCCTCTCCCCCCTCCTCCACCAAACAGTCTACGACAACCTCAATCTAAAATGGTCACAACTCCCCCTCGACTCAACCGACGTCCCCAATTTCCTCCGCTTGACCAAAGACCCGAAATTCTACGGAGCTTCAGTGACCATGCCTCACAAAGTGGCCATCATCCCCTACTTGGACGAGGTCACTCAAGAAGGCAAAGATATCGGAGCCTGCAACACCATTTTCTTCAAAGAGCGTGATGGGAAACGCGTCATGTGCGGTACGAATACCGATTGTTTTGGTGTGAGAGATGCTTTCCTCCAGAATCTTCCCGCGGGTGCAGATAAGGATCTATATCGTGGACGGCCGGGTCTGGTTATTGGAGGTGGAGGAGCTTGTCGATCTGCTGTGTATGCGCTACATAAATGGCTGGGATGCAGTCAGATCTACATTGTGAATCGAGATGTTTCGGAAGTTGAGGCTGTACTTGCAGACTGTAAGAAAGCCGGGTTTGGAGAGTCTTTGGTGCATGTGAAGACGGTTGAGCAAACCAAAGCTCTGACAGCACCGGGGGCTATTGTGGCTTGTATCCCGAACTTCCCTCCTAAGACTCCAGAGGAGATTGAGGCGAGGAATGTGATTGAGTGCTTCCTGGGGAAGGAGGACAAGGGTGCTATCTTGGAGATGTGCTATCATCCTACGCCGTACACGGAGATCGCGGAAGTGAGTGAAAAACTGGGTTGGCAGGTTATCTTAGGGACAGAGGCTATGATTTATCAGGGGTTAGAGCAGGACAGGCTGTGGACTGGGAAGGGGTTGACTGAACTACCTACGAAAGAGGTTCATCATGCCATCGCTGCTGCTTTGGAAGCTCACAAGAGGCATTGATTGGAGTATATTGTACTTTTGTATTATAATTCAAAATCTCATACATGTTCATCGTTGAAATGCAGTCTTACTTTACTCATACAAAAAGTCTTTCCATATCACCCTCCTTTATACCTTCTCCTTCGTCTTCATATGCTCCAAACAATACTCAATCGCAACCTTATACCCAAAAGTCCCCATCCCACAAACAACCGCCGCAGCCTTATCACTCAACCAGCTCTTCTTCCTAAACTCCTCTCTCGCATGCACATTACTAATATGCACCTCCACAAACGGGATATCAACCCCTAGCAACGCATCTCTCAACGCGATGCTATAATGCGTAAACGCCGCTGGGTTGATCACTATAGCATCCACGCCTTCTGTACTTGCTTGATGGATGCGATCGAGAAGTGCTCCTTCCCAGTTTGTTTGGAAGAAGGAGAGTGTTGCGCCGCCGGCGGTTGCTTGTGATACTGCCCGCGTCTCGATGTCCGAGAGGGTGTCGGAGCCGTAGATTCCTGGCTCGCGGGTTCCGAGGAGATTGAGATTGGGTCCGTTGAGGAGGAGAATCTTTTTGGCTGGCATTTTTGTTGCTCTCTTCTGGTCTTGAGGGTTCTTCTAGCAGAGATGAGAGTTTCTTTGTGCTTGTTTGAGACGGAAATATCTCTCGTTAAAGTAGGTAATTGAATTGAATTTTGGAGATGGTCAAGCAGTTCTCTCAAATACCGGAGGATGAACTGTTGAAATTGAAAATGCCAATTCAGTTAATATGCTATAGGACTTTTCGTGTCAGCACTTTGCTTGGAGGGGTCAAGGTGGGGGAGGGGTAAGAGGCGGGTCCGGGTAAAATCTTATGCGGAATTTGGGGGAAGGTATTCCGGAGCTTGTTCTAATTCTACGCCCAGCTATTGGCGTTACATATCCCACTCATTTTAGGCAATTAATTGTAGATCCTTTTACAAGATCTGTTCAAGATTTCCTTCAAGATGCGTTCTACAAGCTTTTCTCGAGTTATCTCAATTCTCCTACAAAGGTTACCCTAAGATCTGTCCGAGATTGTCTGGAAGTAGGAATGCTTATTCTTGGTGTGAGAGTATACATCTGTGTGTCATCTTAAGCTTAAAGAGTCTTTTATCGAATTTCTATTGTACTCAAATGTTATTACCTCAATTAGTATTCAGAGGCTCGACATTGTAGAGATCTTCTCGTTCCTTCGCCAGCTCATCCGTTCAATTTTGGCGCTGAGGCCCTGAGGAAATGGTTCATCGTGCATTCAATGTTCTCAGGCTGTCACTAGGTAACTATCCTTAATGATAACTTAATAGTACAAGTATTTCCTACCAGTCTCCTTAAAAGTTGATTGCAGTGCTTTCTTCTGCTGCCTTTTTCAACACATCCCATGCCTCTTGTTTAGGAACAGCTTTCCTCCCACCTTCACCGGCACCAGCCCATAATTTCCACTGCTCTTCAATCTGATATCCAATGACTCCAGTTCCTTCAACCACATTCCATCCATTCTCCCTCCCCATCTTCAGTATCCGAGTATTTCTCGGTTTGAAACACATATCCAGCAACACTCCCTTCTCTTCCTTCCTCAAGAAGGTCTCCAAAATCGCTCTAGCGTTCAGTTCCTCTTCAGTCTTAGCCTCGAAGTCTGGTACCGTTCCAACCACAAAAAAAGGCGCTGGTAATGCCTCTGCTACTTGAGCAGAAATAACGTGACGAATCCTCGGCTGCCGGTCCGTCTCACACGTAGCATATGCTTTTGCATCCTTCAGTAGTTCCTCCACCTCCCCTCTATCTCTATTCACCACATAAATCTCCCCGCACTCCAACTCAGCAAACAACGCATAAACAGCCGCTCTCGAAGCTCCTCCAGCTCCAATAATGAGAGCCGGTTTCCCCCTCCCTTCATTCTCTCCACTCCTCGTTCCAGAAAGTAAGCATCCCTTGATACCCCTCCAATCCGTATTTGTGCCTCTCAATTTACCCTCAGGTGTCAGATACACATTGTTACACGCCCCGAGCTTAGAGACGAGGGGGTCTAGCTCGTCGAGGAAAGGAATGATGGTTTTCTTGTAGGGCATAGTGACGACACCGCCTGCGAATGTGGGGGCGCGGAAGACAGTAATAACGTCGTTGATGGTGGGACATTCTTGGTTGATGAATGTCCACGGTAGAGAGAGGGATTTGGCGATGTGGTTGTGCATGGAGAGAGCGATGGAGTGGGCTACGTGTACTCCGGCTAGGTAGAGATATTTCCTTTCCGATGTTGATGAATTGCCAGCCGAGCTAGAAGTCGTGGCTTCGGTGGTTGTGGAACTCATCGTGGTATTTAGAGTGAGGATGTGAGGCAAATCTCTTGGCGTTGAAGATGTGTTTCGCGAGAATCGATTGAATGTGCCGCCACGTCTCGAGATTGTGATTCTAAACCTTTAATTCTTGTAGGATCCGTATGATGGGTTTGGAATTATCCAAGAAAAGTCTTTGAACCCCAACTGATGCTCGGGTAAAGAAAACCCCGACTATGAACGCGGGGTAAATCGCGAGGTCTACCTCGCTTAGTATCCTTATTTTCAAGTTGGGAAGAAGCTGGCAGTTTTGTTTATCATCACATCCTTCCTTCCAGCAGGTCCATGGAGCAGGCACCTTGAGTTCGAGAAGAGGAAGGCTGCGAAGTAGAAGTTGGCAATGCAGGTCCTTCTTTACTCAAACGACTTTCAATTGTGGTGGTTGTCTCATTTTCGAATAGCGACAAATTGCGGTGACATGGTCCTCGCCCAGCAATCAAACGGTCACACACTTACATGTACATGTATTTCCCGATACTTAATATGCTCTCCAGTATAGGCAGCATATCCACACCTGTGGAAATGGGACAGAATAAATGGCTCACGTGGCTTTTCATCACGTTACTGAGCTCTATTTTTGGAGTGATGCCTGATTGGACCCCTACAAGCTCCTCGCTTCCGGCCGCTGCAAGGATTCTGAGCTTGTACTGTACATCAGCTTCAGCAAACACATAAAGTCTCGTCCATCTCTCAGTGTCTTCGATTGTTCTATGTAGGCCTCTATCTTCAGGAATCCAGAACTCTGCATTGAAACCCTCAACCAAGTACAAGCACACAAGAACACAAGCACCATGGCGATTCCCCCAACTGAAATATCCCGCTTCGACCTTCCAGGGCTGAACCTACCCTTGAACTGGACTCCCCATGCAGCGTACACCTATCATAAATGTGACGATAGTGAGGTTATAGAATACATTAAGGTGCCTGCGCAAGGTGAGGGATTGGATCTCTTTCCAGTGGCATTGAACGATGCGGATGTTTCTGGTGGTTACACATCGTAAGTGTGCCGAATTCGTTTGATGAAGAATCGTGCTTACCCTATGTCCAGTCTATATTTGACGACATTGCGGGAGTTCACAATGCTTCATATAATGAATGCGCTGACGGACAAGCCTGGCTGGGAGGAGAAGGTAGTCGATATTCTATTTACTCAAGCGATGTTGCTGATATATTGCTCGCCAGGTCTTCGATGATTCCATTGTAGAGAAGTGGAAGATGGAAGCAATGACAACTCCCGGTCGAGATGTCTCTCAGAAGATGGCCGACTGGGTGATCAAGGAACTACGCTGGAAGGCCGAGATCTTCAAGAAGACAGGCGCAGTTATGGTGTACAACGGTGATGTTATCAAATCCGATACCGCTATCCCCGATTCCATCAAGGAGGCACTGCAAGAGCAAGCTCGAAAATTGGAAGCCATTCCGGAGGTATACAAAGATTACCATCCCGGTTCTAATGGAAAAGTCCTCGATTTGGTCCACCCTTCTCTGTTCCCTTTGATCTATGGTACAAGCCGTGTATTGAAGGACCGCTTGATTGGCCTGGAAGATTGCATCAAGAGCTGCGGGAAAGGGGATGTCGTACCAGTCCGAGATGAGGAAGAAACTAAGCTTGATCAGAAAGCTAAAGACCCCTATAGTCTTGAATGGAACCAACCACCCCCACCGTACGGCAAAAACTTCCAATGGCTGCCGTGTGAGGTTGATATTACAAGTGGTAATGCAAAGTGCGGAAAATGTTCCCTCGCTGCAATCTGTCACTAACTTTGTCAGGATCACGAGTTACATCAATAATCTCCACCCGGAAAAAAACAAGGAGCTGTACGCCATCGTCGAGAGCGTGATCATCAAAACCATTCCGCTCTGGAATATGACTCTCACTGTACTGAGACATCACGACAGCACAAGCTGGCGCATCAAGTATGAGCTTGAGTATGATATTGACCCAGAAGAAATGGCCGACGAGGACAAGCCGCAACAAGAGGAAGGTGAGGGTGAGTATGCCTTCTGGGATAGATATGAAGCTTGGGCGACCGACACGCGTAAAGTCAAACTGCCCGAGCCAGAGCCAGAGCAATTTGAACCAAAGGAAATCCCTGCAGAGGTTGTTAACCTAGTCAAAGATTATGCACACCGAGGTCTCCAAATCATCGTCAAGTATGTAAATAGACAGGGTGCAGGTTACATTCACGTATGCTGACTCAAATTTTCAGGCTTGCGAACATTGAGCTCACTCCAGAGAATCCTGAGTACGAGGGAGGGACGTGGCATGTCGAAGGACAGCTGAACGAGCACATCTGCGCCACAGCCCTCTACTATTATGACAACGAGAACATCATGCCCAGCCAGCTTGCGTTCCGACAACAATCCAGCACAGACGAAGCTTCTAATATGGTATATTTCCCATGTCTTTCACCCACTTCGTAGCCTGCACCCAGCCACCCAGGATGAGACCTGGGCTTTTTTGTGTAACCTTAACATGATACAAGAGGTATACTGACAGAACTTCTACCAGAATTACCTTCAAGGAGTTCACGAATGGCTACAAGAGATCTATGGCTGCGAGAATGGTGACGCAGCAGTTCAAGATGTCGGTCCAGTCACGTGTTCTGAGGGGCGTCTCGTCACATTTCCAAATGTCCTCCAACACCAAGTCCAGCCTTTCTCACTCCGAGACCCAGCCAAGCCAGGCCATCGCAAAATCCTCGCTCTCTTTCTGGTCGACCCTGGAATCAGGATCATCAGCACAGCAAACGTACCTCCTCAGCAGAGAGATTGGTGGGGTGAGGAGGTCGACAGGCAGATTGCTGGGAGTGGCAAAGCGCTGGCGAAGCTGAGTGCGGAGATGAAGGATAAGATCTTTCAGGGGGTGGATGACTTCCCGATTAGTATGGAGACGGCGAAGGAACTGAGGTTGAAGCTAATGGAGGAGAGAAAGACGTATGTTACGACGCTGAATCGAACTTTTCGAAGGAATGATTTCAGCTTGTGTGAGCATTGATGTGGTTGTGGGTATTCTGTTAGGGTTGGCTTTGGAGTTACGCATTTATTGCTGCCGGGAAGCGCTTCATTTAGCTCACAAATTGTCAGAGAATTGAAAAGGGGGATTTAATGACATGGAAGTTGATGCATTGTGACGACTTGGCTCGTGCAAGATCCTACAACTCGGCGTTGAAGTCTGTCATTTCTGACCACTACATAATGCTTGTGAATACAGTAAATTTTGAAGCCTCCCAATAATCCTGGTATTAGTCGTGTATCTGAAGATCGCAATACTTGGGAATATCAGCTTGAGTTTTGCTGAAGTGTCTCTTAATGTGTGTTTGAAAATGCGAAGTCAAGTTACTATCGACGCGACTTTAGGGCAGTGGAAATTGATATCGAGATAATGAATTCACGGCCAGCAGCACCGCAAATACCTGAAATACTTCTCATGACTGGAAAGTATAATCCAAATATCAGTAAGAAAAATTAACTGAAACCTCTCTTCAATTTTCGGGGGGTGCAGCTACATAGCCTACGACACCTTCGCTGGGTCGCGGCCGGGAATGCCTGCACCAAGCATACCGAATCGGGCAACCACAACGCACGTCAAAGAGCCAACTTCCTAAGATGACAGACACATCCAGAATAACCAAACCAGTCATCAATCTATTGTACTTTCTGATAAGAAATGTCAGATTGGTCAGACAGTGAGGCGTTGCACGAATCAGCAGGGCAATTTGTTTACGTGGGTGGAGGCAGTCAAACGCAGAAACCACTTCGCAGCTTGGCGTATATATACCCTCTACGTGCAGCGCCAGCCTGGGCATCAGTATCAAGACAAAGACGCTTGTTCATTCAAATCGAATCAAATCACGAACCGAACCAAGCAAGATTACCACATCATCTCAAGCACTTCACAGCGAATCACAACGACCAAAGCAACACTCTCCTCCGCTACACAGAACAAAACAAAACAACCCAACCTTCCGATATGTGTATGCTCTACGCCTTAGCACAACTCTGCAAGAGCAAGGACGAGAAATCAGAGGAGCCAAATACACGTCCTGTGCGATCCTCTCATAATCGTGGGGAGAGCCCTAGCTCGCGGATGCCGGAAGGGAGAGTCTCTAAATCGAGAGGTGGGAGTGGCAGGGCTGGGGAAGGGTATGATGGGAGGAATTGAGGATTATATTGCTGCTTGAGATTGGAATGGAGGGTGCAAGGTTGGAGGGTTGCAAATTGGGTGTGTGGATGGCGTATGACTACAAAATATAATCAAGTCTTGCAGCTGTTTGCATGATCTTCGCAGAGGTGCCACTGTTGCAAGTCTCCTCCTCGGTGGAAATGTAGATGCATATAGTTATTGAGATACGGTCTTATGATTAAATGCAGAAGCCCCCTCACTTGCGTTTCGCATCTTGCATGGCGTAGAAATCTTTCCCAAGAACGCTGTCCCGCGTAAACCCAGTCATCCGGCGTGAACCTGTGAAATGATCTTCTTCTGGATTCATACTCACAAAGGCCTTATTCCTACTCTCTTTGGCCGCCCTCTAAATTTGATCCATCCTAGTCTTTTCGGCCATCGACAATCTCAGCTTGTGGAAATTGCATTGCGGTTGATCCAAGCTAACCCATGTAAAGCACTGGTACCCGTCCACATAATCATGCTCCTCGACTGGAAAGTCTGCTTTAAATGCAAGAACGCGCAAGTCGTCATAAAAAGGACGTTGCGACAACACCAGGTCAAAACATACCGGACGGCGACGAGGAGGGTGTTAGTGAGGAGTACAAACGATGCAATGCCGTCCTTCATATATTACGTGAAGGTCTTTCTCCAATATGAAGGATGAACATCATCGGCTTCCTAGTACTCATCTAGATCTGCCATAATTACCTTGAAACCTTTACAAGGGACGGCTACACTAATATTGGCAACCTTAACATCTTCGTCAGGCAGATCAAGCAATATACGGCGTTCTACACCTATTATCTCTAGCAGCGAAGAAATAGTTTTATCTTTGATCAATAGCCACGCGGCGATAAAGTCTTCCCCAGTAGTGATGTTTCGCAACACCCTCATTGTAGCGACAGGCATCGGCTCAGCTGCCATTCTGGAAACTGCCATCGAGGCAGCGTATTGTGTAAAGAGACTTTTGCAATTCAGACGTTGTCGGTCATAATCTGGACCGCTATTCTGCAGGGTTCTGAATCTGGTGGTGCAAGGTGGCTGGATAATAACGTGATCGAGTCTCAATAACGAAATTTAAACGATTTGAAGTTTTAGTTGAGATCAGATGAGATATTCTTGAGAATTTCTTGGGGGTTGTTTCCTGAATTTCTGTGGTTTGTTAATCTAGAAAACTAGTGAGGGGATAGTGGACAGTTTTTAATTTTCTGCTAAATTTTGCCTCAAGAGCTCGATGTTCTTGGTTTTCTGATAAGCGAACCATCATCTGGCTTTGAATTTAACTGCCCTGCTGGGAAGTCTCTTGACTGTTGGAGAGTCAGACTAGTTTGGTACTCCAGTGCAAGCCAAGGAACTATCGGTGCATATAAGACTGTGCATACCCATATTTCATGAGAAAATTTTCCTCTCGTAGATTCGTAAACTACCTAAAAGAGATTGAAGCAAACCATCCAGAGTTCTCTAATACTTGCTATCAAGTCTTCGAAAAATTGTGGCTTCTTTTTTGTTGATATTGCTTAATTCGTGACTCGCTTATGTTTGTGCCCCACACACCCCAGGCTTCGTCAGCATCCTTCAATCCCGTAATCAGCCAGTTGCAAATATAAGCCACGCGTCGTAGTTCCAACGTTTTCTTCTCTAGAACCAGCAAGCCCATATAAGCCATTCATCAAGATGGATTACAGTACTTTGAACCATCTTGTCTCTCAGACCCTGACGAAAATTACAGCTTACGGCGTGTTCATCATAACCCCTGTTCTGCTCCTACTACTGATAAACCTCAAGTCCATCCCATTGGCATGGCACGTAAGCTACCCCGTGACAAATATACAACCGCTCTCCTCTTTGTTCGACAACTGATCTCAATCCCGACCGCAGATGCGCCTTTTCTATGGGTACATCAGGCACTACTATCTCGAACGCGATCGCCCCATACCACTCAGCACACCCACCAACCTCACTCTCTTCCAACCCACAATCTACACCAGTAGCACACCTCTCATGGAGCTAGATTTCAATCTGCACAAGTCAAACGCGACATATTTCTCCGATCTCGACATAGCTCGTGGCCATCATCTGTACTGTCTCTTCCGCCTCGGCTTCTCCAGGTACAACTCGGATAATGCACCTACGGTATCGAGTCCGACTTCGAGTCAAAATTCGTCGGCGAGTAAGACTAAGTCGGGAAGAGTTCATCCAGCGTTGGGAGGGGTGACGTGTACTTTTAAGCGCGAGATCAAGCCGTATCAGCAGTACGATATCTGGACTAGAGTCGTGTCTTGGGATAGCAAATGGCTGTACCTGATCTCGCATTTCGTGGAGAAGGGAGCTGGAACTCCGATAGGGTACTCTGACCAACCCTGGCGGCAACAGCAGCTGGTCAAAGAAAAAATACCCAGTGTAGAGAAGGGAGGTACTGATGGCAAGGGAAAGAGTGGCGGCAAGCCAGTGAAGCAACCTAAGGTCTATGCTTTTGCGGTGTCGAAATATGCTTTTAAGCAAGGTCGCTTGACGGTTTCTCCTGTTACATTCTTGGAGGCTTGCGAGCTTCTCCCTAAAATTTCGTCTGGTGAGGGAGGAAGTGCTGATGATTTGCAGCTGTGGGAGACTATTGAAGCGAAGAGGAAGGCGGGGATGGGGTTATGTGGGAATATGGCGGCGTTGGAGGAAGGAATGGGGCTTTTTGAAGAAGAGGAGATTTGTTTTGCAAGGTATTGATAGTCCTCTTGGGCTTTATAGATATAATTATCTGAGAGAATTACTGTTCAAAGACAGCCAGCTTCAATAATTCAACCAACTATCCTACAGTATTCCCATCCCCTCCCATGACCCGCTCCCACCACTAGACCATACCCGATCCGTAGCCATGCATACCGAAAGCATCCGTCCGATCAATCCCCGCCGTCTCCGGCCATTCGAACCCTCAAATAACTTCTCATCTCGAAAAGCACATCAAACCTCCCTTCCCCAAGAACGCCAAGCATTACCTGCCAAGCCTTCATCCCTTATTGCTCAATCCCAGAAGCGAGGTATCATTCGTGCCCATCCATCCAATCAGCTCTTTGTTTCAAGTCAACAATACTGTACACCTGCGCATCCAAGGACTCAACCACCACGCCTGCGGCCACCGCACTTTTCAAGCCCTCGAGTCGTCGTATCAACATCTGAAAAGGGGAGTTGATAAGGAGTAGAGGATGTGTACTGGCCTCTTCAAGAAGAGGAAACCGGGCGAAATACCTGACGATGAGATGAGTGAGGGGGCGAGACCTGTCGCAGCATCGGCGGGGGAGAATACCGAGAGAAGGTCGGAAAGTCCGGGATCGAGGGTGCCAGTGCAGGTTGCGCATGCGATGGCGATGGCACAGAGGGAGAATGTCACTGGTTTGAATAATGGTATTGGAATTGGTGCAGGTCAAGCGGTACCGATGTCTTGAAAAGAACGAGGATTTGCGAGGAGATACCTAGAGTTAAAAGAGGAAAATGGTAAATTTGAGAAAAGGGGGAAAGGGGGTGGTTCCGCTTCCTTTTTTTTTTGGAAGACTCGTTTATGCATATCGTGAGTATGGCGGAAGGCAGAAGTTATGGGCGCTTGGTTGTGGGTTCTGTAATGCAATGATGCATTTTGGGATGGCTGTGGTGTTGGAACCAAACCTAGTCCCTAGGCTCTTTTGAGGCCTTGGATAGAAGAATGAATGGTATTCGCCTGATCTTGTTACTCATGCCCGCTGTTCGTGTAATCACAATCTAGCATTCTTCTTGTCAGGTACATTTGCTTTCTTCCACCTGTTCATACAATGACGTCTTTACTTGCTCTGCTCCAGCAACCATTTCATACCCATGACACAATCCTCCTGGAACTTCAAACTGAAGTCCGCAGTCGTCCACCAACTCCAGAATCCATGGGGCAATCCAGGGTAGACATCAACCAAAGTCTTGATACCATTTTCCTCCCTCAACATCTCCTCGTATATGAACGCCTCATCTCGAAGTGGATCTAAACCACAGATCTGGAAATAGGTAGGTGGGAGGCCCGCGTGGGATTTAAAAAGTATCGGCGTTCGAAGATTCGACGAAGGATCTGGTTTATAGTATTCTAAATATGTAGGTCAGTATTTTATTTTCTCTGAACATGGAATCGAAGAGCGTACTTTCGAACAAATCTATGGTGCTCTGACCCAAAATCGGGGCGTCCTTATTTTGCTCTCGGCTCAAGTAGAGGCTCTTATACTTTTCCGGAACAGTCTCAGGTGTAATGCAAGCGGGTATCGATAGATAGGCTCCTGTCAGAGGGGGCGAAAGATTCTCATCGCGATAAAGATGCGTGACGATCGTGCCGAAGTTTCCTCCCGCGCTGATGCCCCCAACCAAGAATCCCTTCTTGGGATTCCCTCCAAGCTCTTCAAAATGCGTTGCCGTCTACTCCTATTAGCTTAGCCAAATCTTGTACCGGCATGCAAATTTACCCATTTTAACGCATCGTATGCATCATGGCAGGGTGTAGGGAACGGATGCTCAGGAGCCAGTCTGTAATCCACATTCACAGCAATACCCCCCAGCTCCGTGAACTTCCTACATAGCAACGCCTCGTTGTCCAACCCACCCAGCACAAAACCTCCACCATGATATACAACAAATATAGGACATCCATCCTTTGGCGGGCTCTTCGGTTTGTGTATGCGGACTGCAATAGAGCTTCCGTCGCGGACTGGGATTTGTCGGTCTTCTTCCACATATAATGCTTCTCCTTCAGATTGATTCGCAGCTGTCAATTCTTGCTTCTTCGCGGCTAGAACAGCTCGAAGCTCTTGTATATCGGTACTTGCGTTGAGGCCTTCGACGTAAGGAGACTTCTTGAGGATCTATTTTGCTGGTGAGTAGGGTCCTCCGAAATGGAGGGGTACTGTACTGACCTCTTCCAGCTCTGGATTGATCTTCGCCAGCGCGAGCTGTCCTTCGGGAGTCATCATCTCTGCGTATATTTCCAAAGCTTCTCTCCCTAGAATTGTAGGAGGGAATTGAGAAGCCCTTTAGCTCGTTCGTTGCTCTCAACGGCTTTATCATTGTTGCTGACCGAGAGCTGGCACTAGAGTAGCCTCGGCACGATCCTTCCATGCGGATGCAATTGCGGTCCGACATGGCTAAGTACTCGCAAACATGGCCAAAGGAAGCAAAGTCCATCAATCTTTGTGGATTTTCGGATGCTGGTGGATGTCCCTGCGATTGGAGATAAATGTTGCGAATCTTTATGTATGTCATCTCAAGCCCATGCCGGCAGAACCTCGCAACTCTTCAATCCATGTCATGGGACCTCGGTCTTTCTCTTCGAACTTCACTCAATTTTCAACATATTCACCAACGCCATCCACATTTTTTTATATTGCTGTTGTTATTATTTGACTGTGATTGAATTGATTTTGTAAAGATTACATTGGTGACCCATCTGATATCAGCTCAGTCAGACCAATGCCATCGCAGCTACACATTCCAAAGTATCGAGCAATTAAGATCAAAGTTACTATGGATGTATTCTAGATACGTTGATTCAGTTTACTTTTGGCAGATTGCTAGAATGCTTTCAGGACAAGGCAGATATTGAGCTTTACTACAAGGAGATCTTTCCGATGAAGGTTCTCCCATGACATTGTTACCAAAAGCTACCAGATCCGAGGTCCTCTTTATCGCCGCTCTGTAAGAGTGTTCAAATACATTTGAAGCATCACCTTGTAATCTTACTTTTGTATTACAAGGTCATTATATCCTCATCCAATCAAGGTACTGGGGTGTTACATTATGTGGGTTCTGTTGCACATGTACCCCGCACTAAACCAGCTTGAGGGCGGCAACCCCGCGGTGTCTGTTGTCATCCGCCCGCCGGGAATAACGAATACCTTATCATGATACCGAGGCCGTTGCGGTAAAGTAACCTAACAGTCTTGTTGTCAGTCTGACATTCGGGTATCTTTCGTTACATTTTTGATCAAGGAAAGTTCGACGTTTGTTATCTAGTTTAAAGCTACTGGCATCGAAACCACTAGACATCCTTCTTCGCCCCACATTCAACATAGATATATCCAGCATCATTGTTTCCTTTCACAGTAGACTTTCCCCGCCCATATTTGGTACCAGCGATCATGTCTCCATCCCAAGTCGTGACTTCGTCCTCAGCTTCCGACCCGTCAGCAGTTCCCGACAGCAGCGCCACCCACGAGAATCCCTGGTACAATCAAGACTTTGACGGATTCCGGATCTCAGAGCAGCCTCTATTCCAAAGACGTCATATCCGACTAGTATGTGTCGGAGCAGGTGCAACTGGATTGCAGATCGCCTACAAAGCAGAGAGGTTGTTGAAAGATGTGACTCTGCAGATCTACGAGAAAAATAGTGATATCGGAGGGACTTGGCTGGAAAATCGCTATCCGGGTTGTACTTGTGATATTCCTAGTCATAGCTAGTACGTTTCTTCATAGGACTTGAGAGCTGTTACTAATGTTGAGTAGCCAATTCACATGGCACCGGAATCCTAATTGGTCTAGTTTCTACTCCGGATCCGAGGAAATCTGGAGGTATTTCAAAGAAGTGGCGACGACTTATGACCTAGAAAAATATGTCAAGTTTAATACAACTGTTGAAAAGGCTGTTTGGCAAGAGGAAGAAGGCTTCTGGAAGCTCACTTTGCTTTCCTCTGACGGGACTCGCTTCGAGGACACCTGTGAGATTCTGGTCAACGGATCGGGCGTTCTCAAGTTCGTCAACTCTAGAATATTCGTGCGTGACTTCTGCTGACATCGACAGCGCTTGGAAGTATCCAGATATACCTGGCATGAAGGACTTCAAGGGAAAGTTGATGCATAGTGCACGATGGGATTCTGAATATGATCTGAAAGGAAAGACTGTTGCCGTCATTGGTGGAGGCTCATCTGCTGTTCAAATTGTACCTCAGATACAACCAAGTGAGTTCAGATCCAGCCCCTGATCTGTCTTTGCCAAGCTGCATCTCTCTTAACGTCCGAAACACCATTCTCATCTTCATGGACAGTTGTTGGCAAACTCATTCCATTCCTGCGATCTCCGGTATGGGTCACCACCGGTTTTGGAGCCAAGTTCGCAGGTCCAGGTGGAACGAACTTTGAATGTAGGTTCCACAAAGATCACACTTGCAACTTGACTTCAGGCTAAACCACTCTAGATTCGCCATCCCAGCTCAAAGAATTCAACACAGATCCCTTAGCTTACGACAAGTACTGCCGTGAGCTAGAAGGAGAACTGAACAAGCGTTTCACGATGGTCGGTCTCGGCTGAAGTTGTCTAGCTAAGCTGTGAGCTGATTTCAAGCAGATACATAACAAAAGCCAAGACCAGCAGAACTCGCGCAAATTAGTCGCAGACATTATGTCCTCACAACTTAATTACGATCCCACGCTAACCTCGAAAATGATTCCTGACTTCGCGCTCGGATGTCGTCGAATGACGCCTGGCTCTGGGTATCTCCAATCGCTCACCAAAGACAACGTTTCGGTCATCACATCGTCTGTCACGAAGTTCACAGAGAAAGGTGTCGTCGATGAGACAGGCCAGGAACACGAAGTAGATGTGGTGATCTGCGCGACAGGCTTTGACGTCTCGTTCACCCCGCATTTTGAGGTCATCGGTCGAGGAGGGAAGAGTCTGAAGGAAGAGTTCAGGGAGCTGCCAAAGACATATCTTGCGGTCACTGCTGCTGATTTCCCGAATCTGTTTCGTACGTTTGTCTCATTCAACCAGACTTCTCAGACGGCCGAAAACACTTGCTGACTTGATTTACAGTACTTCTCGGCTCAAACGGCCCTGTAAGTCACGGCTCAGTCCTCCCTATCTTCGACTGGCACACCCGCTACATGTTCTCCATGATTCAAAAGCTCCAAACCGAGAACATCAAATGTTTCACTCCCAAAGCTGCCTGCGTAGATGAGTTCTTCAGCTATACGCACGAGCTGATGAAGCGGCTCGCCTGGTCGTCATCTTGCAGCTCATGGTTTAAGATGGGAAAGAAGGATGGGCCTGTCACGGCTGTGTGGGCAGGCAGTCGGTTGCATTACTTTGAGGTGATGAAGAACGTGCGGTGGGAGGATTATGATATCACTTATCGGAGTAGGAATCGGTTCCAATTCTTGGGGAATGGATACACGGAGATTGAGCTTGATCCTGAAGGAGATCCGGTGTGGTACTTCGACGATCCTTTTACGAAGGCTTAGGTATCTTAGAATATCAAGGAGGGGGGTACTGGAGGTCTGGAGCAGTCTCTGTGATGATGATTGTATTTAGTGTTGAAGACAGAACAATGGTTTCCGAACAAAATTCAAACTGCGACAGAAGTTCCGCCCTAAAGCCAGCACCGAAACCACCAGGTCTGCGATCAGGTGGACCGCCCAGGTCCTCACCCCCACCCTCACCCTCTTGGCCTCTCCTCCCAGATCACCGAGATCGTCATTGTTTCCCTATATAGCTATTAGTCTTCTATCCTTCTGATAGTGCGCGCTTGATGACCGATAGCAACATCAAGGGATGAACTCGTTTTGCCCTTGTGTGTATGTATTTGTTTGTTTGGACTACATATATGCCTTAATTAGCCTCATTTCATTCACCACAAGTACGGTGAATAATACTGAGCGCATCTGCAATCACCCGAGGGGCTCAGGGGTACCTATAGTGTGGTTGTGGTTGTGAACGGAGGAGAAAGGATCGCGGAGCGGGATCGTGAGGATAAAACAAACGAGACACCACAAACGCTATCGCGAACATCAGAACGGCACCGGAGACCGGAGCAACAAACCTTCACCAGATAAACCTTAAGTCATCGATTCAATCATAAATCGTCTATCCTTTCCAGAGAGCTTGGCTACGGTAAATTTTAGCCAAGATCCCGCTACCGTATTACGCCATCACTTACCCTAGAGGCAAAATTCATGTTCTAAGTGCACACAAACCTATGTCACACAATTGCACGCTTAGAATATGTATATTTATTGACAAGTTATCAGTGAGAGATGTGATTGAAGTTGGCAAAAGGCCCATTGCGCCCGAATTCCTTTGTTTACTTGCTGACGTCACGTTGTCATACAAATGCAAACCTCAAGGCTGATTGGACTTTCAGTGCATGTCTTGAAATCGAAATAAACTCAAATATACCATGCTAGCTGGAATTGAAACCCTCTCCAATGCTGGTTGAACTTGGTAAGTGAATTACCTAATTTTTTGAGGCCTTCAACGTCGTTCAGATGGTCCGGAAATTAAGCGAGCGTCAACTAACTAAACATCAACACACCCACCCAAAATTCTGCCAACTGCAAAATCCTTCCCCCAAAAAATTGTTTAGATGAATGAATTCAATTATGTTTAGGATTTAGTGATCTTAAGTCTGGACTTTCAGAAAGAGGGAAAATCTTCACATCGCACTATCTAATAACCACTCGCTATGAAAAAAGGGCCGGAACAAACGGTAGTGAAGAACTTTCGATTTCTGAAAGCTAGATCAAATTATATTCTTTCGAGAGAGATGGGAGAAGTGACTTACCTGTTTCTACCCGAACTACTTCATTATAATTATATTATAATATTTGCAAAACACTTATTTACCTATATATATATATATACCTTTCACCAAGCGAGATCAACCCTTAACACAGCCCAACATAACCCCACTACTTCTATTTCCCCCCTCACACACCTTAAATAATGGTACTGAGAAAGCAATACCTTGCATTGTATTGAGACTCTCCACACAGAATCGCTTTCCAAGAGTCCGTGATCGTGATGCTACGTTCAGTGCCCAGCAATCAGTCATCATTCCGCATTCCGACCTATCTGCACTTTTCCCTCCCTTCTCATCTTTCTCCACTACTCTGTATGCTTTCATATATCTCCCGTCTGACCCTCGACCAACATCCACCACTTCCTCAAGAACCAAGCCTCCGCCTCCCAATTTCGCGCTTCACGCAGCTAACCAGTCTCTCCTTTCTCGCTCGATCACCAGCAGAAGATGCCTCGCTCGTGGAGATGTCACCTTTCGGCTCCAGCATATCGATCATCGGAGGAGTCACGGACAAGAGTCTGAGGACACGCGCACGGAATACTGGGAACGGATGTGGCCCAGAGTATTTTCATTCGCTTGAAAAAACCATTCTGGGAGTTCTATTTTCCTCGTACTAAATCCGAATACGGTCGTGGCGTTTGCAACAAAGTCGATTACTTCAATTTTCTCGATTCCCTCACTCGTGGCGTTTACGTGGATTGATGTCGCCATTCGCTCACGGCGTCCCTTTCAAGCCCGCTGATAAGGCTGCGTCTTTTCAGCCCGCCACGCTTTCAGCTTGTCCAATATGTAGGGGGCGTGCACCCATGCATCGATCAACATCCCGCATATGGATACAACGCCAGCACATCAGCACAAGAGGGAGCTGTCTTATACATCATTGATTTGCTGCAAGATACCGAGAGACTCCGCCAGCAATTCCGACGTCCCGACCCGTTCGTGTCCGGGGCGGCGACGGACCCCAACATGCACTCCGCAACTTTTTAAGTAGTTATCCCATTGGCTCTTTGACACTGCATGTCTCATAAGGCTGTCTCAGTTTTCGTTGTCGTCGCTATCGGGGGTGGGCCCAAAACTGTCTTTAAAGCGTTGCTTTTCCCTTGGGGTGGAAACTAGTCAGTCTAGTCTGAAGAATTAAGGTACCTGTCAAGAGTAGCTACGCAGCATTCTCCAAAACTCTCTCCCAGTTGAAGAAAGAGAGCCAATGGCTACTGCATAAGTCGCAATGGATGAGCGCAACCGCCCAGTCGGGACTAAAACAGAGCCGACTACTGAGGTGGTTGACTTCGTTCCATCCAACGACATAACCCCACCTCAAAGTACTTCTGTTATTCCCTCCCCTCCTAAGACTCAGGATCAAGCAACTCACGACCCAGCAATCCAAGGCCAAGCAAGTCAATCTCGCCCAAATGAACCCCAAGCGAATTTGGAAACACTAAAAACTCAGAAAGATGAAGAACAACCGCATACTGAGGAACAGGATGCTCCAGATGGCTTGCCATCGAATGAGAAGAATGACGTCCCAAATGAAGTCGTTCCTGTTGTTGACCCAGAGAGCCGAGAAGATAAAGGAAAAGGCCCAGCTAGCCCAGAAATGCCTTTGAATCCGGAATTGCTTACAGTTCCAAAGACAGATGACACACCAGAAGATACAATTAGTCCTGGTGACGCTCCGTCAAGGAAATCCTTTTTTGGAAGGATCGTCACAGCAAAATTGCCACAGTGGCCCACCAAAGCCACAACAAATGCCACTCCAACTTCTGGCGACGGGACAATAGAAACTGGCGAGAAACCCACAGAAGGGAAGAACGACGATGAGAAACAACATGGTGTCGAGAGAGACGACAAAGAAGGGCCATCGTTTTCTAAGAAGCTTCTCGACCAAGGAGACCGAACAGGGACTGGAGAGGCAAAGGAAGCCGCGGATGAAAAGGCAGCAGTGGAAAAGAAGGCGGAGAATGTGAAGAAGCAGGCAAAGAAAGCCGAAGAAAAGGCAGCGTTGGAGAAAAAGTTAGAAGATGAGAAGAAACAAGCAGAAATTGTAAGCCTTCAACAATGAAGAGAGTTGTTAATTGATTTCTGACCCAATCATTAGGATCTTTGGGAAAATTCCTGCAAACTTGAAGTTTTGCCAAGATCCGAGTCAAACCACCCGACAGTCGACATTGTCGCTATTCACGACCTCGATGAAACGCCCAAAACAGCTTGGGTTTTCATTCCTCCTGTGTCGGCGCAAAAAGCGGTGAGAACATTGCTGGAGAATGACCTGGAGTCCAAACGAAGTAGCCTTGATCGCAATCGACACCTCCAATTACTGGCAAAAGTGACAGAGGAATCCAATAAAAGACGAGGTTCCGTAAATCGCGATACCACCCCTGGTTTCAAAGATGGGAAAATTACCCCAGAAGGCAGAAGAAACAAGGTGAATGACTTTTTGTCAACAGTTGATGCCGACAGTAGTGCTGCTGTCGATCCCCCAGCTGCGACTAAGGAAGGAGAATCAGCTCCACCAGCTGCACCCACGACATTTTCTTCAGAAGCCGGGCCGTCAAATGCAGCATCTCCTCGGGAAGAGGAATCACAGGCCAAAAAGACTACTGCAGCAGCTTCTTCAACAAAAGACCTTGACCCGAAAGGAGGTACTTCGGGGAAGGAGAAGAAGGAGAACGAAGGGACTCTCACAAAAAGGGGTAAAAGTGGCAGGAGGAAGGTTCGCAAATCAGTCCTCCCAGACCCTTTGCTCCCTACCGACCATGTTCCACCAATTCCTTTGGCTCCGGCTCCAGCAACCATTCTGCCCAAACTTGTGGTGCTTGAGCCAGGAGTTGATGATCGCACCCAAACCAAGGACACTGGTGGGAGCCGTGTTTCCGAAAAAGACCCTCGATCTGGTCGTGGATCCACTGAAATTGATGGATCAGTGCGAAAAAGACACGTTCACTTACTTCTCGATAATGATATGATTCCTGGTTCGTTTCCTGGAGCACGGATCTTATCCTACACGTATCCTATCATGTCTGCTACTACATCAAAGGAATATCTGGACAATGCTGCTCGGAGACTCTTGGATAGTCTTGTCATAGAAAGAGCTGACGAGCGTTACAACTCAGTGCCAATAGTCTTCATTGGATACGGTTTCGGAGGTCTAGTGTTGCAGAAGCTTCTGCTGCTAGCCGCCAAAGATCATGAGGAAAAGAGCAAAGGCGCAGCTCATATTATAAACATGGCAGCAGGGCTTGTCGTCTTGGATACTCCCTTTCCAGTGGTCCCATCGAAGAACCAAACCGAAAAGGATCCTTTTCCTCCAGATCCTAATGCCCGCCAGCAACATATCCTTGGAAGACTTAAAGCCAGCGGAAACACGCTTAACGTCCGAACTCTCTGGGAAAGTTTCAACGACGAAAGGGTGCGTCACAAGCTCCCATTGAATTGGTTGTATACATTGGCAGCAAAAGATGGCTCCTCGGTTCCTAAGGTAATATGACATGTCAACATTGCTGTATCGAGCACAATAGCTAATCAACCTTAGGTTCAACCAAAACGACCAATCTCAGATCTCGCCCAGATTGGAATATTCTGCATGGCAATGGTGTCGGATAGCAAAAGGCGACTAGGCAGATTTCCTGGCCCTCAAGACGAAATATACATTCGACTCGTTAGTCAAATGCAACGCTGCCTTCTTTTCAAATCAGCAGCAATAAAGGAGCTGGAAAGTCTTCTGACACATCTGATAAAGCAGCCAGACGTGCTGGTGCATGTCAAGGACGAGCAAGGGAAATCTGCCCTCCATTATGCTGCCGAAGCACCGAACAGCCCAGCTGTGACAATCCTTATCAACCTAGGTGAGGCGGAAGTTCTACAACGAGACAACCTAGGCCAGACACCACTCCACGCATGCATACGAAAAGCAGTAGCAACCAACCCCACTGATAAGGACGGCCAAAAACCGTATAAAGATATCATCAAGCGCCTGATGGATAGTTCGCCTGATGTTAACCAGACAGACAATGACAAGAAGACTGCATGGGATTATGCTCCAGAATTAACGTGGATTCAGGATCTCAGAATCAATCGGGACCCTTTCTCAGGCCGGTCGACATCAAATGAGACCGAGACTGTGAAATCAGTGAGACCGCTGGACAAGCCTTCACTGAAACGGAAAGCTTGCGAGGACACTTTGGGACTACTTGCAGAGTTCTACCTGCTCACCGACAAGCATACAACTCATGAGAAATTCACCTATGAAAAACCGAGTATTTTTGACATGATCTACGACGAGAAAGAAGAAGGTGTATTAAAAATCCTCGATCGATCAAGACCCAAAAGGCTTACAAACGAGATCCGTCGGTGCCGCTGGGTGCATCTTCCTGCCAACAATGTAAGCTATGACTTTAGCCACTCGAATAGATAGATTTCCACTAATTGTCACAACAGGAGCAATGGGTTCAAGTTAGCTTCTAGCCAATTATTTTTGAATCTTTTCATGTGCCTAATCAATTACAGGACCTCTTTCTGACTCTGAAAATCAAAGACAACTCAGTACATGGGCAACGCGAAGGTAAGCATGCATTGGTGTTACCGACTGGATCTCAAGGAAACACCATATCTGACAAAGTTGATACCCAGGCTCAAAACGATCTGCATTCTATTTGATTCCTCAAGTAAACAAATATAAACAGGTAAGTATCTTCATGGTTTTCAGCAAGAATGCCTAACGTTGCCCGCAGATTTGTGAGCAAAAGATTCTAGACACACAGTCAGATGGCAACCAAGGATCTCGATCTTCCAGCGATAACCAAATCTTGAAGAATACAGTGGGATCTGACCCCTCGAAAGAACGCTCTATCGATCCATCGCAAAGCGAGACCCAGCAAGCGAATTCAAAGGAGAAGAAAGACAAACAACCAGCGCAATTGCCAACTGAGGCTGCCACACCGGAACCCGTGAAAACTAGGATGGTAGACAAAGATGCAATTGCTGTTTTTGTAAGTATATAGATACCATTTTACGAGCTTGAAAACGTACTTACACCCCCCAAAAAGATGCCTATTCTAGCATATGAAACGAGCAAGTTTCGGAAGCAGATGACGAATGTAATCGAAACACCACTCCAGGAACTAAAAGAGCAAGAGAGAGGTACCGAGTCGCTCATTCTCCAAGGGTATCTTAGTGAAGAAAGTCAAAGTCCAATGCATTGTCGTCGGACCTTGGATCAATTTTCTTACTACATGCTGGATACGACAGAGTCTAGAGACAGAGATCAGGTCATCTACCGATGGGGACGCAAGAAATTGAAGAAGGAAAAAAAGACCGGAGATGCACCTCTCTTGATGGTTGACCAACTTTGGTTTTGGGTTTTGCAAGATGGTACCGACTCCCACATCCATAAATGATGAGGTACTGTAGCTTACCATACTCCAGGAACTTTGATCACCAGTTTCCCAAATACCTGGGATGTTGAAAGTACCTACAGCCTGAAGACAGCCCTCAACCAGGACTTGCGCAACAAGGAAGTAAACAACAAGCGCAAACTCATTGGATCGGTTGATGATTTGCTCCACTGGATTATCAGACACTCCGTTGATTTTCTGAGGCGTGAGGGACCGAGTGACATTAAGTTCCAAGTGGCTTTCCAGTCGTCTATCAATAACATTGTAAGTTAAAATGCTCCTAACTGTGACAGATAGGGGTTTATTATCGAATAGGCGGATCAAGAAGCAGAGCAGTTCAAAAGTTTCAAAGACATCACGACGACGCTCAACAAGAAAGACCTTCGTGAGGAGCAGAAGTCCGAAGAAATTGAAAAGCTGTTCAAGTTGCATGTCGAGACGCGACTGTTGATAGAGATCAAGGATATCCAGGACGAGCTCAACATCGTCAGCTCGGTCCTAGGGCAGCAAAAGGAGATCCTTGAGAACCTATACAAATTGTGCTCACCCGACGAGAACACTGGAGTCGACTCAAATGTTACCGAGAACTCGAATCCAAAGACCTTTTCAGGACTCGAGTTGATTGCCGACAATCAAACCGACGAACCAGACTCTCGAAACAAGGTTAATCAGAGGAGCATTCTGCACCATGACGGACTGAAAGAACGCGAGAAGAGGAAGGAGAAGGTGAAAGTGCATTTCCCCGATGAACGCTTCAAGGAGACCGAGATGAATACACCAGTGCTCAGAAATCCCAGCCTCATTGACGACAACCTGGCGATTGTGAAGGGTAACATTCGGGTTGTGGACGATATGATCGCTTATGCGAAACAAGTGCATACTTCGGTACGCAACATGTCTTCGATTTTGAGCTTCCTTTACTTACTTTTCAAAGATCACGGATCTTCTTGACCTAAAACAGAGGCAAGCCAATGCATGGGAAGCTCGATTTTCCAGAGAAGGTTCACAACAGAGCCAAAGGCAAGGGAATGTAAGTAGAAGGATCATTCTTGGATCTTGTAAGGCTTGCTAATTTGAATTATATAGATTATGCTAGTGTTTACTCTTGTTACCATCGTTTTCGTGAGTTAACTCGCTCCTCAATTGAGATATGATCAACTCCTGATATTCCAAAGCTTCCGCTATCTTTCATTTCAAGTTTCCTTGCGCTAGGAGTCACTACGTTCCCTAAAGACCCCAAATCTGGTAACACAGCTTGGCCGTTGCACACCCTTGCATTATTACTCTGTAAGATCCACTCCAAGAATGACATTAGATGGAACGCTAATTCTTCAATAGTTGGAATCTCTGCCCTGGTTTTCGTTCCACTCGTTATTATTGCGTTAAGTGTCAATCGGATTAAATCGTCATTCAGAGCATGGTTCTTTGGAGAGAAGCAGCCTGAGAAAGTGAAAAAGACGGCTGGTGATGAGGAGAGTGGCGAGAAGGAAGAAGATGATAAGAGTGATGATGAAGGAGATGACAGCAGCACTATAGTCGCAGGCAGCGAGACTTCTGCAGAAAAATCGTCTTCTGAAGATCAGGACGAAGAAGAAGAAGAATCACTATATGCGCCAATATTCGGAAGGTGGAAGTTCCACACCTACGTCCCGATTATTCGCAGGCTCTGGGAACGACAGATCTATCTGAATACCGACTCCGACGATGAATATCTGAATGACGAGGATATCGTCCAAGATTATCCCCTACACCATTTTCTCGCAAAGATATCGCCTTGGAGCTTCATTCGTCAACGATTAGATCGCAGGGCGCATCGACGCAGATCTTATGATTTCGATGACGGCGATTCTCTTCCGCCCTGGATGAGGGTGCACGGCAGGTTACCCCGACGACGGTCATCTCCACGAGGAATATTTATAGAAGAGATACGGGGGACTGGGAATGATTCTGATGGACCAGCGAGGCGTTGGATGAGCGCCATGGACAGTGACGATGAAGCTGTCGTCATTGGACGGCATTCCCATGGTTCTCAACCGCCACCTAGTCGAGTAAACAGGCTCATTGCCCCAGTCCAACGGATTTTTCGAAGAGGCCAGACAGATGATAACTCGAATGCCTCATATGTGTATGAAAGTGAGTCATCACGATCTTCTCATGCCAGAGGACATATCAGGGATTCGGGGTCTGGTTCTGGCTCGGACACGGAGAGGCCGACGGGCGTTGCTGAGAGATTGGGGACTGCGATTTCGGTCCCATTTAGGAGGCTCTTTGTGAGGAGAAGGCGGAGTCATGATGTTGAGAGTATTGCGGTGGATGATTGAGGTGGCAGAGAAGCTTAAGGACATGAGTCACGATTTGAAGAAACTTATTTCCATTGTTTATGAAGTTTCAGGGTCATTTCAGGGAATACTGGGCTGGTATGGGTTAGGTTTAATGAGGAATTGCTTCGGAATAGTCGGTTTTTCGTTAATTTTCAATTACAGTAGCACTAATTCTTCCTACCCTTTTTACCCCTCGCTTAGCTGAAAGGCACTCTTTGTAACTGAAGAAACGTGACTAAGTAACTCCTTACTTATAAGCGAGGTATTTTCGTGTTATATGACATTCGAATGCATAAAATATGATCTAAGGGTGTATAGCATTTATAGATTCATTCAGAGACCTTGAATATAGAGCTCTAGATGCTATTGTTGTTTGGTTATATAGTTGACTCCATGGGGAAAGTAAACACAAGGCACAAAAGTTACCAATTGATGTCATGGACCTGCTCATTGAAGTGAAGATAGGTACTTAGTAAAGCTATGTGGCGGGGGGGGGGGGTCTAAAAGGACCCTTCCTAAACCTGTCTGCACCATGGTTGAAGAAGAAATGGGACAAATTGGTCGCACAACATTCAGAACTGGGAATTTATCTACCTGTAACATATGAGCTCAGCAGCAAGACCCATGCCCACTGGGAGCTAGCGTTTATTGAATTGCTCACAAGTCTATGCAGCAATAATTTCTTTGAGATTCTCTTTCTGCATCTTTCGACGTTCTGTTTGAAGGCGCTTCTTGGCCGGCTTCCATGCTGTAGGGCGATAGTGGAGACAACATTAAATAGACCTTCATTTAGACTCCTCACAACTTGGGCATCCTTTCTAGAAAATAACTCCGACTTGTTTCCTTACACTGAGGATGCTGTTGTGGCATAGATTGCGATAATTTAATGAACATTTGGCACTGCATATCGAAGCATTACATTACTGGCACAACACCGCTTTCCCACCGTCCTTCCAGAGTCCAAAGAAATACGAAATACCATCAGAAATCCGCTGGATTACACTTGTCCACATTGCATAAGTACATCATCAACCCCTGGGAATGCGTCGCGAGATTTCGAAGAACATGCAACTGCATCTCATGCCATCCTGTATGCATAACAACTTATCTAGTACGAGGAGTATCGTGTAGCTCTGCACGATAAGGGGCATCTAGTTCCGTTGTTTCATTTGAGTGTAAAACATTCTTCCCCAACAACTCATTCACCTGGAATCCTACGATCTTGGCCTCCACAACTGGTTCAGAATCGGGCCCCTTCCCCGCTTCAAAAGCAGGGGCAAGCTGATCTACGGGTTCGGCAGTCGGTGGATCCAAGGAAGGCGAGACCTTGCTAGATCGTCTCTTCTTTCTCCAGAAGTATCCGATAATGAGAATTGACAACAGGCCCAGGGCTGAAGCAAGAACGGCAATGGCAATAGTAGCGCCTTTCGAAAGACTGGCCTTTGATGGGGATTGGGACGAATTGTCTGTCGTACCAGTAGGAAATCTGACCATATCAGCCAATATACCATCTCGCGGGTCCTCGTAGAAAGCTTACTGGGATCCTGTATCAGAGTTGACCGTGCTTGAGCTAGAGATAGTCGTCCCTGAAGCCACGCTGCTGGTCTTCGAACCGCCAGTGGTGGTAGCACCACCCTTCGCAATTGTGGCTTGTATGACCTGATAATTTCTTAGAACATATGACCAGCTGTAGAGAAGGGGGTTTGATGTTTCACCTCCGATGCCAATCTGTCTTTTGGTATCGGGAGACTGCTTGACAAACACATCAGCCCAGAGCCATCGGGATATATCCCAACCATGCCTAACGGACAACAGAAATTCCAATAGGCGTGGTAAAGACCCCATGAGTTATCAGCACAGGCCTTTACTACTCTCACAGTACCGGAGCAATCTACGTCTAACAAAGAATGGAAATCATTAGCTAAAGCGCATAAAATTTACTACTGGCGAAGCCCAGGACGTTCTTCACATACCAGTTGGGCAACATATTGCTTCGATCGTATTGGCGAAATCCTTGTGATTGCCTGCAGCGGTGCATTTGTAAGTATCTGGACAACAGCTATCTCCGCAAGACGAAGTCCCCTCAACACATGGACTGCTTTGGAGACCATATCCGCCCCAGGACACGAGATCGCGTTCAGTCAACGAGGGCTTCTTTGAGTAATCAACGACACGCGCTAGGATTGTCATGGTCTCGCTCGATGTAAAGTGCAGTGTTAGTTGATTCGCGTCGGCACTGTGGATCAACGGGTGTTGAGTAATTGTCGTTGAGATACCGATGTCTACTTTTGAGGTTGTTTGACCTCTCTTGGCTCAGCCGCACATGCAACCATGCAATTCGTATTGCCATCCAATCGTGAATGCCTGTCTTCGTCCGAAAGGGATGAGTATAGCATTGACATTTGCGCCACAAAATTCCCACGATCTCCCAAAGAGTACATTCACTTTAACTGCAACTTCCGTATTCCGGAATGAAGGATCGGAAGTCCTTGAGAATGTCTCCATGAGTATTACCTCTCCATCATGAGCCCATGGCAACGACGGCGGAAGTGACATTGTGAATCAATCTCAATAGTTCACGAAACCCTGGCTGGCCTTCTAGATCATCGAATGAATCCTTCCACAATGGGTCAGCTGACTTTGGGGTGAGACGAGAGAGAACTTACGTGGAAAGGTTGACGACAAATGATTTTGACAGCCCCCTTTTCAACGCAGCCGTGGTTATCTCTTACTAGCTAGCAGTGAAAATAATGTCAAAATTTTCAGTAGGTCTGCATCTCCAGGTCACGTTTTGTTGGAGCCAGTGCTTGGCGTGCTTGGCGCTCAATCATCGCCTCTTCTCTTCGAAAGCACCAGGCTTTGCAGACCGTTCTCCGAGTTTTTTTTTGGTGGAGAAAACCATGCCAAGAGCTAGGATCATAATTTGCTGTCCTTCGTTATGTCGAGACTTCGTCCATTTCTGCTTGTGTTTTTCCTTCCTTAGTCTACAAAAGCTAGCTTTTGGATGATGGCAGGGTAACGGCCAAGAAAAACCGTCCCCATACGGCCATTTTCAGCCGTAAACACACATGTCCATTAAGTCCACCACCATCAAGCTTTTCTAGGCCATTTTCTGTGATTTGGCATATATATGTGTGTGTATGAGCAAGAGTTTTCCTTGAAAGCTGATTAACAATCCATTTTCTTTCTCAGGTCGAAAGTTCTCATCAAATCCTTCTCGGGAAGATCAAAGTCGACAAATCCATCATCAGCCTCCTAGTGGTCTATTCTGCCCTTTGAATCCCAAAGGCTTATTTCTAATTCATCTCATTTCATCGCTCTCGTCCATCACAGACCTCCACCATGTCCAAACCCACCATTCTCATTTCCGGGGCAGGCATCGCCGATCCAGTCTGCGCCTTTTTCCTCGCGCGCGCCGGCATCAAAACAACAATCCTAGAACGCGCACCAAGCATGCTTCAAACAGGTCAACAGATTGATCTCCGTAGTGCAACGCATGGGTCTTGAATCCGAAACCCGCTCGTGGACTACTAAAGAAGCCGGTCTAGCTTTCGTCAACGAGACGGGAAGACGACTCGCTGAGTTCCCTGTGAGAGAAGATGGGGGACGGAGCTTCACGAGCGATATCGAGATTCTGAGGGGGAAGATGGCGGGGGTATTTTATGAGGCCACGAGGGGCTTGAAGGAGGTAGAGTATGTTTTTGGGGATCATCTCGCGGGCATTGAGGAGAAAGGGGAGAAGGTTGAGGTGGAGTTGGAAAAGGGTGGAAAGAGGATGTTTGATATTGTGATTGGTGCTGATGGGCAGGGTTCGAAGACAAGGAGACTTGCATTCAAGGAGGTGGAAAATCCCATGAAGCCTCTTCATCAATTTACGGCTTACTTTACGATTCCGTACCTAAAATCAGATCGCAATTTCGCGGAATGGTATAACACCACAGGTGGAAGAGGGATTCTTGCAAGGCCAGACAATGCTGAATACACGAGAGCGTATTTGACAGTGACGAGAAATCCATTGCCGGAGCTGGAATGATATTACAAGCTCAGCGTCCAAGAGCAAAAGCAGAAGATGCACGAGATGTTTTCGGACGCTGGATGGGAAGCTAAGAGAGTTTTGGGAGGGATGGACAAGGCGGAGGATTTCTACATGCAAGAGGTCGTTCAAGTCAAGCTCCCCAGCTGGTCAAAACGCAGAGTCGTTCTACTAGGCGACGCGGGCTACTGTCCTTCTCCTGTCTCGGGTATGGGGACCAGTTGCGCAATTGTTGGGGCTTATGTCCTCGCTGGAGAGATCGCGAAGCATGGAATCGACTACGAGAAGGCTTTCAAAGGCTACGAGGAGAATCTTAGGTCGTATATTGAGAAAGCGCAGAAGTTGCCGCCCGGGGCTCCGGCTTTTGCGAATCCGCAGACGAAATTGGGGATCTCGATACTGCGTGGGATTGTGGGGTTCATCAGTTGGAGTGGTGCCACGAAGTTGTTTGATATGTTCTCTAGTCCGTCAGCGCACGATGACGAGTTGACTGTGTATGACTTTAGAAGTGAGAAATAGATGAGAAAGTGGTTGCTTTTTGGATGGTGTTGTCGTTATTCTAGTGCCTTGAATGTCATTGAGCTGCATAGGGGAATTAAGGAGTATGTTGAAGTACCCGATGTAGACCAGACACCAGACGGTTGTTCGATGATCCTGAATGAACGGCATATCAATGTGCTCATTTCTCTTCACTAGGTAAGACACTGCTACTAAAAGCTAGGGGAAGTAGCTAATCTCATGTTGAGGAGTCTTCGCATATACCATAGTCAGCAACCCTTTCCATGCCAAGTTATCAACACTCAAAGTATAGAAATGTCTTGTTCGTCATACTCTCGACGCACTTCACTGTCAGCATCCTCTCTAGCTCATCTTCAATCTATCTAAGAAGCGCAGCAGGATATCTATCATGACAGTAACGAAATTCTCAGCTCCACAATTTACGGGAGCATTGCTTGGTTCATCGCGTCCCCGATCACTTTGTGGCATAACAAGGTAGGTGTTCCAGGTATTCGGCTCTCAGTCGCACATCACGCGGGTCAACATGTTTTAGACCCAATTTAACGCAATCGCTCGTTCGAATTGTTCATGTAGCTTGGTTCTAACTATAAGTCTAATTGAGTCTGAACTGTCTCCTACGAGAATTCTGGAATCTCAAGTTCGATCCGCTTTCTCTGTATCTTTGCTTGCGCGCGTCTAACGAGCTTTTGCGTATCGATTCAAGTCACAATATATATATTGGAAACTTTGTACCCCCGGAATCAAGATCTGGAATTTAGGCCGAAGGAGTTTAGGATGTAACACCTTCTAGTCATAAAGACATTGTCTTCATTGGAGCGGAAGAATTGGAAGAGCTTGAGAGACAGAGTTAAGACTGCACTCACGTTAATTCAAGCCTCTGAAAGAGGTTATGACTACTCCTCTATCACCTATATCAACCACCCTTCAAACAATAACGAGACATCCTCGTGCGTGGTCTCCAGAAGGTTAAGGAGGCTGAAAGCAGGACGTCAACTTGCCGCGCCTAAGCAAGTAGAACCGACGAGACAATCAACAATCTCGGACATGGATATGGGAACTTAAGGCTGAGTCTTTCTGGCACACCGAGGAACCCCTAATGATGTACAGTCACCGTCTGAAGGACCAATTCCAGAGTAAGGAGCAGTGTATCTGTCAATTATGTTGGAAATCGCCCTTGAACGATAGATAACACTCAGCTATCGATACTTCGTGGGTAACCTACAACTCGTGGAAGGTGACACATTCTGTCTTGTATCTGAAATTCGACTGCATTTGTTCTCTCAGCCAGCGATTCAAAGACTGAAGTATCCCCAAGCGTGAGAAGTGGACTCACTTCGACCGTATTAGAGATCTCCGAATCAGAGTCTTGCAGTTGGGAATTTACCTCACTTGGCACCACTGGTTCGAATAAATCCATCAAGCAATGCCTAGCTTAAGAAGGCTTACCAGTTGGCTTGAGCGAAGGAAGACAATTTGGACCCATGCGACCATCAGGCAGACCATATCATCTTCTAGAATGATGAATTCGAGGTCGCAAAGCCGAACAACAGATCAAGTGAAGATTAGAAGGCTTCTCAACTTAAGATTTGCACTATATTGGTCTAGTTTTAGTCTTTGGCTAACATTGTTGACTTCGATGTAGTAATCCAGAACAGATTGCCTCAGGACCACGCCGCACAATATCATGCTACATTTTGTCGTTGGAAGAAGGGTTTCTACAAGGACATATTCACCCTCGACGCGCGAGACATTATCTTTGCCGACCTAAATCTGTTCGTCGCCTACCAAGCAGTCGGCAATTCCTCTTTCACACTCCTTGCCCGTCGCATCGCCATCCTTTGAGTGGAAGATCGAAATGATAACCATACCATGAACTATACAGCCCTCCCGAACACCAAGACGATAAACAAGATTTTGAAAGAGTTCTTGGTCATCCGAGGATTCTTCTGCTATTGTTCCAAGGCCGTGGTCCTCGAATCGATGACTCGACGATTGCAGTCGATGGAGAATTTAGCTGGATACTATTCCCGATACCCTCAAATCACAGAGAACGCCAAAGAAAGCATGTGGAGAAAGTTCCAAAATCAAGATGTCGCAGCTTTGCGATTGTCGAAAAACAATAATTGCTTGCTTGCTCGCTCTCAGTCGTATCAGCCAATTTTCTATTGTACCATTTTCATCAGTATCTCTGGTCTGTCAAACAACGCATACCCCGCGCACAAAATAAACAAAAACACAGTACCAATCAATTTCCTTGCCATGAAATTCCTTACCAATATCTGAGGACTTAAGCAAGGCCCATAAATTAAAGTAGTACCAGCCCATCGATCTTATCATCATGGGATCGTATAATTCCAAAAGTCCATCGGGCCTGGATGCTGCTGATCAATTCCAATAGCTTGTCGCTCGAGATTTCGGACTTTAGTCTCCGGGTCCAGCCAGATGTCGCGACTCGCAATACGACATCCTTGTCAGACGACATTAGAAAATCTTTAATAGCTTGCTGCAAAGTCATAGGTTGGAAATTCGGCTTTATCAGCTCGCCTTTCTTTATAACCGTTTCGAGAAAAGACGAAGATAGACCGGAGGAGACCTTCTAAGAAAGTCCCGACTCTACAAAGAGTCTTCCAAATCCTCGGCCGGGCCTTACCGACTCTCTGAAGCGAAGGAACCGAAGGCGTTCAGGGGTAGACGCCACCTACGTCTCATGTCCAGTGCTCTCCAGCCCCGAGCCATGCACTCCGCCCAGCATCCACGAACGAACGAGCCTTCTCGGCACTCGCTTTACAGCCCGGCCCCCTGAGAGTGTGACTGAAGCTCTAAAAATACACTATGGGTAGTTAGTCAGGTCAGTTAGTGAGGGGAGTAAGAAGCAATGAGAAGGCGAAGCGTGACTACATATCCTCTCGCGAGTCAAAGTTGGATGGGCATCTGACTTTCATGACGTCCTTCAGCCTGTATTGTTTGCGTGCGAAGCGAGTCAGTAGGATGAGGTGCAATCAACACGGCATTAATCTCGTCATTGCACGACGCGAATACTCTACAGAGATCAGAGGTCATGCTGTATAGTAGAGAAGAAAGAGGTACTACTTGGTAAGAAGTTTGTACAACTCATGCCTCCCCACAGATCGCATGGTGTATCCCCATTCCCGAAACTACTATCAGGATCGTCCATCGCTCTATCGCAGTGGCGGCGGCATCGGGCAGTGACCCGGATCATCCCTATTGTTTTACCCCTTAGGCATGTGTGCACGCACGCACGCATGGATCGGTCCCCTCTTCGTCTCCAGTAAGAAACTCTGCAGTGTCTATCATTCTCTTGCTGGTTGTTTTTGGTTCCCCTCTCGGCTGAGACGAACACCAGGATACGATGGCCCAGTTTTCGTTTCATCGTACAGAGAGCAGAGTCGGGCTGTGATCGGCGACACACTCGTATCAGATGAGGTGTGCTGGGGGCAAAAGAGGGCAAGGGTGGAAGGGATGTCGTGGTCTGGATTCGTGGAGGGATGATAGAGCGGGAGAAAGAGGCGTCCAGACTGCCTGTCCATGGGCTCCTGCGGGAAGGGATGAGCAATGCAGGGTCCGCCTAGCTGCAGCCTGAGACTTCCTCGTCATGGGGGGTGGTGGGCTGGTTTGGATCCAGTGGGCGTTATTGGATGGTCGGTGCCGTGTGGAGAGGATGGTGGAGAGGTGCGTGTGTGTGTGGTTGTGTGTGGAAGGGAAGCTGCAGGAGGGAGGGACTTGATATACGGGGTGTGCCTCCGGCAAGGAGGTATTGGATCTCTCTTTCTTCGAAACCATTCCACCAAACAGAACCAAACCAAATCACCACTTCCATATCAGCCTCTGTACGCCTCGAGATTAAGTCTTTCGTTACGATACATCAATACAGCATCAATACGGTCAACTTGCGGTCATCGTTCTTGAACACCGGTGCACGTCGTATCGCATCGCATTACATCAACACCCTCACTGAGTAAACACTTTCCATGGCCAACACAATGGCCTCACCGACTCCCTCCATCACTACAGTCTCACCCAAAACCCGACCACGCCGCGAATCGCGCTTCACAGAAGGCTCACCTCTCACCGGCGCCGAACTTGCGCAACAGACATCCGACAATGACTTCCTGCTGTTAATCCTCTCGCAAATGGACGAACACGAGAAGCGCAAACAACGAAGCGAGTCCAACGCCTCGACTGAATCCTTCACATTCTCGGGTCGCAGTAGGAGGGATACCGGATCATCACAGGGAGGGGGAAGTCCAGTACAGGGCGAGTTTGTTTTGAAGGAGCGGGTAGGGAGAAGGAGTATCACATTTGGAAGGAGGAGCGAGGATGCGAGAAGGAGTATGGATGAGAGGCCTAGGGAGTTCGCCGAGAATGTCGAGGGGTTGGCTATGAAAGTCAGGGGAAGATTGAGGGCTTTGACGGGAGGGAAGGAGAGGAATGTTAAGCCTTACCCTGGGACATGAATGATGGACGAAGTCGCAACGGAAACAATCAACAAAAACATCAGATCATCACTTTCCCTTTGGATTGAGAGCTCCATAGCATAGCACGGATCACTACAGCATCGACAACCAACCAAAAAATGGCACAGTAACGCCGCGAGTTGGATTCCCGCCCAAGAGTTCGGGGAATGAGACACGGACACAGGAAGGGGAAAAGTACAAGCTACAAGCCTTTCGGATTGCGATTACTACTCTTCAGGATTGGACTGTATTATAGATGAGATCCCGTCAGGCTCTAAGAGTCAGGGACTTTTGTAACAATCAAAACCCATTAACCCCATCAATTACGAAGCTTAAATCAAAATCTTGACTGAAGTTCGTGTTCTTGCCACCCCGTCCCTTCCGGTCCGGAATCTGATGCTGAGGCTCTACTTACTGTACGTGCAAGTGGGGTCCGGTCGTCATTGTACCTGATATTTTGCGGCTTGGATGGAATAGGTTTACACTGCCTGAGTACTAAGCATGAAATCATTAAGCACAAGTTCAACGACTCTTGACAGCCTTTCCTGTTCTGAATTGAGGATGTCATCGAGGCTCCTAATAATGTGGAACTTCCCGCGAGGCGACTCTAGCAACGTATCTCGTCAATACATCCAAAAAATTGACTTTTAGATCTTTAGGAGGCAATTACAAATGAGCCAATTTACTTCGTACTCTATCTCACCAGCCTACGGTGTCTTCTGCACAAGAACACAAGAAAAGCTCCACAGGGAAATACCCACTTTCATCCCATCTCTCCAAGACCCGTCATGTACAATGACATAATGTCCAACTGCCACCGCTCTTCGCAACAGGCATCTCCCTCCAGAGCCAAGCAAGCCTTCCGACAACCACTTCCCTTCACTTGAAAAAAAAAATCTTACTAGTCATCAAAGTTGCGAATCAAACACAACACTCAAATAAGGTTCTCTCGCATCCTTGAGCAAGCCTTTAGAAGAAACCTGAAACCTTCTCCCGCTTCGGTTCGAACGGCTTTTTGGCTTCCAAGTAAACGTCGGGTCGAGAAGGTTTCGTTCGAGATTCATGCGGTAATTTGGTCGGATCATCCGGCTTGTCTGATGATGGGGTCGGAAGGAGGGGGTGATGAGATGTTGAAATGATTGTGAGATACCGCGTGGGAGGATTGGTTTCGCTAGATCTTGCTGCAACTAGAAAGTTAAGTTCTACAGAACACAGTCTATCTAAAGTATTTTATCTACCTCAGTCTCATTGTTGTCATTATATTCCAAATATTACAGCGTAATAGGGATGGTGAAATCCAACTCCACGATATACTTTTGTCAATACCAGCCTATTGTATTTGAAGCATGAGCAAGAATAAACGAGGACCCCTCACCTCCCCTCCCCTCCCTTCCCTTCATCCAAGCAATACCCTCCCATTCCCAACCTCCAGCCTCCAAGCCCCATCCTATAAGACAACAAAACTCAATCCAACGCATGATTTCCACCCCACATGTCCAAACAAAGAGAAAGATCCCCTCCCTTCTTTGCATTTGGATGACGTTCTCAGCGCCCAACCCACAAGCTAGAACCTAGACAGTCTTACAATACCGTACATCAACCCTTCCCGCCCTCAACACCTCATTCACGTCAATGAAACAATTACTTCTCCATCAAAAAATATCCCCTTGCAGACAGCATCCACATATCAAAGGTTCTAATATTGGACCTTTCAACGATAAGGCGTGGAAAACGTGGAAAGTGCCTCTTTTTAGGGTTGGGATGGCCCTGCGGTTATCATGCTGTGGATGAGTTGGCTTGTGGAGTTCTGAGATCCAGATCGTGGAGAACCCTGTCTGGTGACTGGGAATCGGACGGGGCTGTTCAACCTGTAGCAATTAGTTTGAGTAGACATGATAACATCAAAGATGTCCAATCTGGACTGTAGAGATGATAGCTGTGTAGCAGGTGTCACTGACTCCCATGCTATGGTGCTCGAGTGATAGCCGAGCGTGATCCCCTGAATTTTTCGCTTGGCTTGGGTTGTTGTTTACTTGGAGAATCCCACCTCAGATTTAGTCAGGCTTAAGTTTGGAGAAGGTAGGAACAAGGACCCGTAGACCTAGCTGTTAGAACACAATATAGTCGCTACCAGCTCTCCGAGTCGCATTTTTTGGCTTCATACTGTACGAATAGTGGCGTGGCTTTCTTACTGCACAGTACCAAATAATCCTTCCAATCTTTGTCAGAAGAATCCTCGAACCAAATATTTAAGTAGTATTACCACCATGGTTGGTCAAGTCTATGTACTGTGCCTCTGATCAAATCCTTTCTCAGCGCTATAGAGTATTGTCTCAATGCTGTCGTTTACGTCTCAACCTTCGTGAATTTCGTCCAAGTCCCACGAGCTACGTGTCTCGCCTCTCGATACTAAGCAAAAGCACTTTGTAACTCGCGACCAGCCACAGGCACTCACCCAGGATTCGGCGCCATCCCAATAGTCTCGTTATTCGCTTTGTCACCTCCTGCTTCACTCGACGTCGAATATCTACGGTACTTGTGTGAACCAAAGTGAGGGTCGTCTCGATATGAAAGGGTATCACACACGCATCCCTAAAATATATATACGCCAATCCATCGTTCATTTCTCACTCTCCGCACAGCAGAATAGAGCAATTCAAATCTAAGCAACGATATGTCAAAAGGTCCACAACCCCCGATGCCCATTTTCAACATGTTACTTTCTCATCCAATACACCTCAAACTCTTGAACTAACTCTCGCCCTTGCTATCATCCCCTTCCTCTCAGCCCATCCAATACCGGTAAATAGCGCCCCTTCCATCCATCCATGTATCCATCATCCATCAAATTTTCCCCATCCTTCTCCCCCTCCTCCGGCCCCTCCCCCAAGAATGCCTGACTCATAGTTTGGTTCACACCCTCAGGTCCTAGCACTACTGGAAGAAAGTCTGTTCCGTTGACATGTACTGATATGCCGCGGACGGTGAATGGCAACGGGCTTTGTGACGTCGATGGGAAGCCGATGGTTGTGGGCGATGTAGCGGAAGCATGGGTTGAGGAATTTGTGGGTTTGTGTGCCCTTTTGAGGGGGTGTTTGTTGGTTTTGGTTGCTGGTGATGGAGAGGAAGGTATCGTGTGAGGCAGAGATGGACGGAACCAAGCCTGAGAGACGAGATCCGAGGAGCATTTCGGAATATCTTATTTCGTTTTATTGAACTTCTTTCCTGATGGCTATTTGCGGAGTGGAGTGTCTTCGACTTTATCGTCCTGGGAGCTGGAATCGGAACGGTACTGCAACATTGAGTTTCGCTTGTCTTGTTTGGAATTAGACTGTTGCTTGTTCTCGACTTGCTGTCAACTCCCTTTTTTCTCTAGTCGACCGGATTATAGGCCATTGGCTTTCCTTACCTGCTCTCCACCCGCAATAGACTGAAAAATCAGTTGAAAACAATGAGAGCTCATCTTCCTCTATGCGTAAATGTCAATTGAATTGCTTGAAATTAGTCCGGGTATCAAGTCCGATATTTGAGCCGCGAAAGTAAACAAATAGTGATATATAAGCCAGAGTACATGAAAGCCTAGTGATAGACTACTGAATATGATCTAGGCTCTCAAATACACCCAAAAGAATGAACACAAAAGCATCGACCATCGAATTCGAATAAAGAGGCGTAGAAAAAAAGCTTATTCATAACAAGGAGGCCGAGAAAAACTAGTCCACAGGCTCTAATGACATCAATTGCAATGCAGTTTCTGTACACCGATGCATGAAAAAGAAGATGACCATAACAAGCATACACGCTATGTCGATTGAGCATAAAAGGCGCCCAATTGCCGAGACGCCAAGCCAGTCAGTCATATCCTGAAGTCATTCCAATCATCACTCCAAAAACCAACGCCTGTTCATGCAAGAAGCGAGAAGAAAGACCAAAGGTTCTCTAGTGGAAAGGACGAACATGCCCCATTCCTAGCCCGATGATCTCGAATATTATGGGGTTGGTTTCAACCGCTAACCATCCGATTCCTGCACCAAGTTAGTGATCTGTGAGGTGAAATTCGCTTATTGAGCTTACCAGCATAAACAACCAATTTCGTAACAACCTCCACATCATACCTCACACGAGGTTTCTCCAGTCGTGAGAACATCTCCTTCTCCTCAAGCTCGTTTTGCTGCCCAACAGAGATATCGGCGTCATCGTCATCATCCTCTGGCTCTGTTGTTATAGGAGGGGTTGCAGGAGTGAAAACTACATGTCCCTGACCCATCATCTGCTCATATGAACCAACTCTCGACTGTGCAGGCGTAGGTAAGTTCCCGTTGTTGAGACCAAGCGATCCTGAGATCCCAGAAACTTGAGAAACAGCTCCGTCTTTATCAGCATTGCCTTTCGCGCCAAGGTAATCATTGGAATGTGATGTTTGGTCTTGGGAGTGTGGTGATTGAACTGCTGGTGCGGTATCGCTGGAATTTGTCAAGCTGTCTCTACGTCTCTTCTCTCGATATGCTAAAGTTTCGTATGCATCAGCAGCAGATTGGGGGCCGACTGATACCGAACGGCCTCGTCCCGGATGACGAATGGAAGTCAACAGGCCAGGCAAGTCGGAAACAGATGGCATGACGTTATCCACCTTTAGTCGGGAGGGGATCTTCTGGTACTCTGATGCAGGCATGAAGAATTTTCTGGGAAGAATGAAGCCGTATTTCTCAATGGTGCGGAACAGATGAGGAAGACACTTGAGCAGAGTCGGTTTCATAACCTCTCTCCAAGCAAAGATGACCAAAATCCCAATCAACAGTCGGACTATGACAGTGGCCCAACCCATGTGTTCCAAACTGAAAGGGACTGTTGCTGGAACGGGGATATCCCACGCCCAATTTCCAGTCGCATAGTGCCACCCACCAAGTTCAATACCAATCATGACTCCAGCAAACGAAACACTGTCGTCGAAACATGGGCAGTCGTCTGCGGGTTCTGGATGAATTCGTATTAGACAAATGATGATAAGTGCAACAGTCATGGGCGCAACCCAAGAGCTGCTGTGCAAGTACCTGTCAATTTCGGCGCCGTAGATGCACTCAATGGCTGAAATTGCAACTCCCATGATGCTCCCTACGATCACATCTATGAACCCGTGCATTCCACAGTAGAGTCGGCCAAGGATAATGGAGAACGCGTAGGTGTAACTGAGAATTTCTACTATCAATTTGGTTGATGGTTGCAGTTGGCTTTCCGGAGAGTGTATGGTAAAGAGGCAGTAGACAGCCACAGAAACCGCATTTGCAGAGTGGGTTGACGGGAATCCATATTCTAGAGCCGCCGAGCCTGACATAGTGATTCTGTGAAGAGGCGGGGATAACGGACGAGGTAAAGACAGCATATCTTTGAGAAATCCAGTAGAGAAAACACCAGTAGCAAGAATATGAACCATTCTACGTTCGTCAGCCCACATCCTGGAACCTCTGGAGATAGATAGCCTCACCCTCTTCCCACTGAAGTATGTCCACACCAAAACAGAATAGGAAGGAAGACCATAAAGAACGTATGGGTCCCCAGATTTGCCGTAATTGCAAAATATGTATCGAGGGCTGGTGATCGCATCTTATCCTGCATCCATGCCAAGTACGGTGTTTCCCATCTTATCAGGGGGAGGATTTTCTGTCGCAAGTTGTATCTCCATGTCGGAAGTCTTCGCTTGTCTGGAAATGGTCAGTATAGAACTGGAAGCACATAAATAACAATGAATAACGAAATAGTGGTAGTGTCATAACACAGGACAGGAGAAGGGCGTTTGAATCCGGTGGTCGCATGAGCGCAGCAGCATCAGGGCGCAAGACTGGAAGAAGCACATATGCCAGCAAAACAACAGCGCCTGACAATGGAACAAGTCCAATGTACATACAATGATCCAGACTTCTCAAACCCGCATCAATAACATCTTCTGGCGCAGTAACTGCTATCGATGGCGGGGCATCTGGGAACTTCTCAAGCTCTAGGCCGCCCGAGCCTTTTGGAGTCGAGAGCATCGTCGTCGCTGCATGTAGTATGTCTTCGGAAAGGATATGCGACACGTCGAACAGGTTGGGAGAGCCAATGGGTATAAAGGAGCGTGGAGGATCTTGATGTTCGCAGACGGCCGTTATCAACACATATCCACATCCAGACCGACCTCGAACTTCAGAAGACGGACAGACGACACCTCGGCACCCCTGAAGCACTTTCCCCGTTGACAGAAATTCCGGGCTCCGTGTGTGATGCCTTAGGCGATAGGGCAGCCGGGCCGACCTGCGGCCAGGGGTGTGGCAGGGCAAAGGGGGAGGAGCACGTGAGGAGAAGCTGTCAACTGTGGCTGGTGAGGCTGCTGGTTGCTGCAGCAACTCCCTCATGTTTACGCTGCTGCCGATTTTAGACCAGACCCAGCCCAAGTCCCCTCCCTCCTTCCCAGTTCTGAACTTGAACTTGTACTCGAAACCTTCAGCAGGTCTCATTCAACACCTTCCATTCCAAACACAAGACAGTTCACATCACTTCACATCACCCTCTGCAGACTATCGGGCATAATTAAAGTTATTACCGCATTTCTCGAGATTCCCTCACTGCCATCACGTCACTCGCGTCCCGCTTCAGTGCTGCCAGCCTCGTGGAAGTCAATATGTCAGCGCAATATCAGCAACAAGATTATTACAACAACCGGCGATCAGATATGTCGGAAAAGTACGAGGCCCCACGAAGAAAACCCACACGTCGTGAACAGAGCGCTAGATCTAGCGAAGGTACCGTCAGTACAATGATGAGCTCTTCCACAGGCAGAGAGTCGACAGCGACACATGTTACGGAGGGTCCAGCATACTCGAAGAAGATCGTGGTCGTTGGAGATGGTGGGTGTGGGAAGACTTGTCTATTGATCAGTTATAGTCAAGGTTATTTTCCAGAGGTATGTACATTCATCCGTGGTCCAATGGGCGGAACTAACCACTATACAGAAATACGTACCAACGGTCTTCGAGAACTACATCACATATCCAACTCACCAAGCAAGCGGCAAGACACTTGAGCTAGCTCTATGGGATACCGCCGGACAAGAAGAGTATGATCGCCTTCGACCTCTTTCATACCCCGAGACCGATCTGTTGTTTGTTTGTTTCGCCATTGATTGCCCCAACTCTTTAGAAAATGTTATGGACAAGGTAAGAGCTTCGAGGTCCTTTGCAGAATCATGCTAACACTTCTCAGTGGTACCCCGAAGTCCTCCATTTCTGCCCTTACACCCCGCTCGTGCTCGTCGGCCTGAAATCTGATCTGCGAACGAAGCGTACCTGCATCGACCTCCTCAAGACTCAAGGATTGACACCCGTTACCCAAGAGCAAGGAATGAATGTAGCACGCAAGATGGGAGCAAGATACATGGAGTGCAGTAGTAAGGAGATGACGGGAGTGGACGAGATCTTTACAGAGGCTATCAACACAGTTGTTGCCAATGATCGGAGTAACCAGCAACAAACATCTTCGTCAGCAGGAGGAGGATCAGGTCCGCAGGTTGGTGGGATCAAGAAGAAGAAGCGGAACTGCCGTTTCCTCTAATCTACGACCTTTGTTACGATTTCTGATACGAACTACGACTAAACTGCATAAATGAAGCAATGCAGCAACTGGCTGGGAAATGGATCTGGCCGAGCATTGCCTCTCCTCTTTCCTGAACATTGGGTTTCTCTTTCATCTTTCGTGGTTTCTTCTGAGTAATAGGGACCTGGGCTGGCATTGCACAACGGGGTTTCTTATGTATCATGACCTTTTCCTTGTAGAAATAAGACATCCATCCATCCATCCATCCATTCATCCATCCTTCAGCAGTCCGTGATCTTTCACTCTCCTTGGGTATCGTGAATTCCAAACGCCTTGTATCCCTCCGATCCATTATCTGCCATTGCCCTGCACCTCACTCAGCTCCGTCTCATCATCTCTATCGCCATCCTCTTCATCTTCAGCGCCTTGTCCCTCCTGCTCTGCATCCGGGTCCTTAGCCATCACATTCTCGAATTGCGACCACAATGCCTCGACAGAACTGAATTCATTGCCGACCTGCCCACGTATGCATCAGCCAATATCCCAAGTGTGCATCCACCCATCCACCCATCCACCAACCACCCTCAGCCCAGGGTGCGAATACTCACAGCAATAACCCCCTCCAGCGACCGATTCAGTTTATTGATATTCGCTAAAACATGCTCGAAGCTCTGATGGGGTTGTCAACGCGTCGCTCTCTCTCTAGATGAACGGACGGGGAAAACAGTGTAAGGATGAGGAGGGGGGAAGTCATACCACGCCAATCTCCCTCAGCAGCACTTCCCTCTGCTGCTCGAAGAATGTCTTTTCTGGCTGTGCGCTCGTCGAGGATGCGGCGGGGGCCGGGTGGTGCTGGATGACATTTTAACGTGGTGGTTTGATGTTGGTGGGGTGTTTTGGGATGACTGAGGGGAACGCGACGAAATGGGGTTTTGGGACGCGCCAAGCTTTGGCATGGACCGTTGTCAGCTCGTTCGCTTTTTAATTTATCTTTCTTGAGTTTTTACTTTGACCCTAATGTGTCTTTTGGGGTAGCTTTTCTATTTCTGTCCCGCTGGTGCACTCATTCCATTCTATTCTGACTTTTCTGTTCGTTCCTTACTTCAGTACTATATTTTTGGGGACTAAAGCAAGCTTTGGTTCGTCCGGATGCGGTTCTCTGGCTTGTGAACACTGGACAAAGCAATACGAGGTGCAATGTGCCTTGCAATTGGTAAGCCGGAGACTCGAATATAGCAGATATTTGAAGCTTGCACAATAAACACTACTGCCCTTTATGGTAGCTACTTGGACTCCTATTGCTGAACCTGCTAAAATCGAGAAGTGCACCAATCAAAAGTCACAATTCCAACTTGGGCTTCCAATCAGACTTTCTAACTTTTTTTCTCCACGGGAAATTTACCTGCTTTACCCTCTGTCATACTTCCATCCAATAAAAGTCAAGCCATATTTCAGGCCTTCCTTGCTCTAATCTGTTTCGAAATTGTGCTGTATCATCTTCAAAACCCCACTCCCCTGTCGCGGTTGTCCGAACTGCTTCTGTTGTCATATTCCATTTCCTCATCCGACCCTACTCATACTCTCGTCTATACCAATAACTTCTTGACGAACCTCGACTGCGGCGTAATGGTCTTCGCTAGCTCCAGGATACCCTGGTTCCCGAGTAATTCCAGGACTGGTCCCGTTGCTTTGATTTCGCTCGCTATCCAGTTTCGCATTTCCTATTTACACCAAATTAGGAAAGAGGTCTTCATGATGAGAAATAAGGCTTACCACAGCAACCAGAGAATCCAATCCATATTGGCTCATGGGCTTCGAAGAATCGAGATCATCAAGCGAAAGCATCAGCAGGCTCACAAGCTTAACCTTAATCGCCACCAAGACATGTCCCTCGGCAACCTCAAGACTCCATGCACTCCTCCACATCTCTCGTGCATTGAATACTACAGCAGCTTCCTCCTTCGCTTTGCCACCCTTCGCCGCACTCAAGGCTACTCTCCTCACGTGCGAAGACTGTGGAGTCTGATAGCTGGTGTGATGGACTTCTCCACCGACCACTTCCCCAACCCAAACCCCCTAATAAGATTCCCACCCTTCTCACTCCGAAACGGCTGTGCGATAGCTTCCTCGATAATAACTATACAATCTGCTGCGGAAATATCTTCGTATCCTTGACTCCTCAATACTCCCTAGGATATCTCGATCAGCGACATATCCGATCCCGGTAACGAGTCCCTAAATCGACGTGTTGTAGCCGGGAGGCCGAGACCATTTCTGTAGGTTGAGAAGGCGTCTTACAAAGAATATGCGGCCGAGTACATTGGCTTGCTATCGTTGGACACTTACGGAAGTAGTTGAACGATGAGCAGGTGTAGCTTGAGGTGATGTTCGAAAGCGGACGTTCACATTTCGGTATCTAGCTATTCTTGAAAACCATGTCAATGTCATCCACCTCTAAAAATTTCCTGTCCATCTCATAGATACTTCCAAAGTGTATGCATCTTCTGCTCAAAACTATTCTCATCCTCAACCTCGACATCCTTATTCCAACCCTCCTCATCGGAACCCCCATTATACTCCTCATTTTCACTCTCAGCACATTTTCCTTGTAATCATGGATTGATGAAAAAGTAACGAACCAAAATTGCCGAAAGTCTTTCTACAATCGAATGCCTACCAAACACCCATACAAGGACCAGTACGAGATGATCTTCAGGCTTCTTGTCTAGCTAGGTGAGGTCGATTCAAAGATCTAAAGCACTCGAAAGTATCTTTCTCCGATGCAAATAATACAATTCCTGTCACAGAGGCCACTGGCGAGGCGTTCTCTATGACGACGACACCTTTGGTGGCACGCATGATGCCGGCTTTGAAGGAGGTGTCTCTGCTGTAGAAGATTTGGTTTTCGTTGATCCCGAATTCGTTTATTAGGAAGGCTTTTTTCTTGAGTGTGACGACTGTAGCTAGTATTCGGACGCCGACGCGTTGGCACATCATAATTAGTGCTCTGAGAGGAAACTCAAGGTCAGTAGTGCAGTTGAAAGTACAGCCATCTTCAGTGCCCCAACCCGCTTCAAAGAATGCAACAGCTCCCTGTATGCCTCATACAATCTAGATATATCTCTTTCTCCACGACGCACTCTCTCGGCCATCTATCTTAAACTATCATCCAATACAACCATCTGCTCTTGGCTTGGGGATTTCTGACTGCATCTTGCATTCGCTTCCGTAGAGGCAGAGTTTCTTGGTGTCAACAGGGGCTTAAGCGAGGCCCAGAGTCGAGCTCCGAGACTAACGGGTAAATAGACGGATATGCAGCCCTGCAGGACGATGAAGATCGACCTGAGATGTGGATTGGGGGACTGGGAATTGAGATCGTCAAGGGAGGAGTTGGTAATATATTAGTCCAGCAGATAGGTATATATTTGGGGTTGTTTCTTTTTTATCATTACTACTGGATTCATTATCAACTTCATGGCTCTCGTAGGTTTTGTCACTCCTTTGATACTATGTAATAACTCAATGTGAACACAGCTTCGGTGGCGTTGCATATATGGTCAGAATATCAGTAATCCATCTCTAAACGCCGTGGGCATAGGTCCATTCAATATACATCTAGTTGGGAAAATGGCAATGCGCAAACCAATTCTTCCACACCTCAAACCCCTCATTCAACCCATCAACGTTCTCTAGATCCCACCTATGCATGCACAAGAATAACAAAGAATCTCATTACCCCCCAAAATACCCACGGAAACAAAGGAGGAAGTAACCTTCCAATGCTACAGCTCAGCACGCCTAAACCTCTACACGACAAAAACAAACCTCTCTTTAGCGAAGCCCTCACCCAAGCGACCCCTCCTTAAATATCGCTACCGAACCAGATGTCAACAGTGCACAAAGAAAGAAGCATGCATGCAGGTATGTATGTCTACCGAACCGAGTATTTGGCCCTTTGCGCTGCACCACCCTAGATAGGTTCGGCATCTGATCTTGACTTCGTGAGGTGAGCGAATAGAGAACGGCTAGTGATGGATTGGGACATTGAAATGAGCCAATCAGAAACCCCGTTCGCAGACAAAGTCAAAGAATGAAGGAAAGTTCGAGAAAAATCATATGCCTTGTTTTAGTTCTAGGCATGTAAAAATAATGACATCATGTATTTTTCATTCAAAGGAAGAGAGACCTAAGTCTTCAGGTGACAAGTGAGGAAATGACCCGGAGCTTGTTCTCGAAGTACAGTACTTTCTTCCTATTCGAGAATTCCCTATTCTCCCCGTCGGCGAACCAGTCTGCTCCTCTGGCACTTGGTCCTGCATATACCGCAATCCCAACACGTAAAGAAGTAATCACCTCTTCCACGCCATTACAGCTCAAAGTATCTCCATCCCCATCTGCACGGTACGTAGGATCTTGCCTCCGGCGCTTCCAAATGTCGGGATGCCCAATCGGAGCTGCCATCTACATCTATCGTAAGCAACAGAACGCTTGCAGGAGTCTAGGCTCTCTTTTAGGTAGATGTTGGTCTTTAGTTTCTCGGAAGGCTAAGCTGAAATCTGCCTTGTGGGATGAGGAGGTAGCCAGCTAGCCAGCTAGCCAGTCACACAAGAACAAGTCTCCGCGCAGCGCAGCTTCCTCAGCTGGGTTGCCGTCCACAGCATTAGGGAGCCCCGGCAGCTTGCAGATACCTATCGGGAACGCGGCTCGAACCCAAGGACATACATAGTAAGAAGTGGGGAGTCTGGGGAGGATTTGGTATCTTTTTTTTGTCTTCCTAAATCGTGGTAGACGCTAATCTCATATCATCTCCTCTCGTTCCATTATCAACTAAAAGGCGTACCTCATACAAGAATGGTCATTTGCTCATTCATGATCATCCAAATCCATCCACCCATCAGTCATATACAACCCAAACCCCCAAGACATGGGCTGTCTGATTAGAAAACATCCCTTGAAAATGGTATCCAGTGATATCTTGCTTTATCCTGGATATCTCCCTCGCTGCCGCCCCAAGATTCCATGCATATGCACATGTCATATCTTCTTCACTTCCATGTCCATTTCCAATCCAATATTCCGCGGCTATGTCTCTGAATCAAATGGGTATATCGACTTCCTCCCACGCCTTCGGCCCAAGTTTCCTGCCGCCACAATGCTTGACGCGGGTTAAATTTCGTAGTTGTTTCAATGTGTTACTACATGTCTCCTCAAGACAGCATGGAAGCAGAGCGTGGAATTTCGAAATATCCGTCTTCGCGATTTGTGGTCCGTAAATCGATACTGGTAGATGAGGTTCCATCACTCAATCACCATCTTTCGTTGCCCACCCACCATCGTCCATCCCAATGCTCGTAGTGCATCCTTGTCATTTGATCGGACTATCGTGCAGGCTGGTAACATGGGGTTGTGCGGATCGACCTGTGATGCATCTTTGGCGGCTTGTTCAATTGCGTCCATTTCCTCTTTACAGTCCTGTTGATCGATTGGACATACCACAATCGGTTGCCTCAAGACAATGTCTCTTGCTCCGGACATATGCGCCTGCGTGTGTTAGAAAAGAGAAAATGTGAAGCTAGATGGTGCAAAATACCTTGATTATCAGGAAGAACTCGATCTTGTAAAGAGTTCCTGTGGTGGTGAACGAATTGACCGCATACATTGGAAATGCAGCCTTTCCACGCCGAATGATTCCCTCTGGATCTCGCAGCTCCTTTGATGGAAATACAAGGCCTAGATTCGTAAAGTAACCAGCTTCTGGCATCCTCACTCCCACCGTCTGTGTATGCTTGGCTATCCGATTGACCTTCTTCGTTGGCTCGTCTCCCTCAGGGTTGTATGTAATCTCCTCTTCTATCCCAATTGTTATCTTATTTATTGTGACTTTCTTGGCCTTGCTCATCCAATCCGGATTTGGTGAGAGCTTTATGTAGACGCTCACAGGATCCAATGGGCCATAGGACCACCGAGGTAACGATATGCCCAAAGTAACCAAATGATCCGCAGTCTTCTCCGCAGCTTCTGGCCGATTGTACATTCCAAATGTCGAGAGCGTATCGTATCTCTGTATCGGGACCGGAAATGCGAACTTCTTTTGTTCCTGGCCTTGTTGAACCGTCACTACCAACTCATAGAATGTTTCTGCCGTCCGACTCGGGAGCTGTAATGAAGCTGGAGGTATCCGTCTATTCGATTCCTCCCCTCCTCTCCCAAAAGGTATGAACAGCACGAAGGGTAGGTCCATCAGCACCACGCTCTCTGATTCCCTCCCGGCTGGACATCGGAACAACAGCAGCTCTTTGCCCACCACATCCGTAGTTTCCCTTCTCGGCGTCCCCAGGTGTTTCTTCGCTATCGACTCGGCCGAGGGATGGATCGTTTCTCGTCTTTGTAAACAGATTCGAACCAGAGATATGGCCACAGGCGCAGAAATGCCAGTGAGGGGTCTGATCTCCACCTTGCCTTCTATGCGAGGCTGAAGACATTACAGTTAGCACAAGCACAATTGAAGTCTATAAGAACAAAGCTTACAAGGGTCGCCGATATCCCGGGGTATCCCACGAGGAAGTTGCTGTTTGGCGGCCCCGAGACTCTGACAAAGGCAGCCATCTTGTCTCGGGCTCACGCTGGCGCCTCAGCGCGGGTTTGCGCCAAGTTTGATAGCTATGTCGACGGACCAGATCTTGTTTATCGTAATCTGGAGAGCATATGGGTCGTGATGCTAGGGTCGGGGCGGGTGGTGCAGAGGGGTGGTCGGGTTGGGGAGAGCTCGTCGTCACCAATAAGCAAGGCTCAGCCGCCTTGTTGATGCTGTGTTTGGCCGGGCTGGGCGAAGCTCCTCAGATGGGAGGTATCGAGGGGTTGTATCGTTGGGCGCTTAGAGTGGCGCGAGAGGGGAGATGCCTAGGTAGATGGCGTGGGGAATTGCATCAAGGAAGGGAGGCTCAACGGGGTGCCAGGCTGGCTATTGAGTCAATGCCATGGCAGAATAGTTAGTTGCATGTCCTTTGTTGTGTTTTGCGCGCGCAGGATATGAAGAAATGAGGAGTGCAGTCCAGCCAGCCAGCAGCGGGAGCGGGCTGATGGGTTCTGCGCTGCGCTGCTAAAGCTGCTAAAGCAGGGATAATCGCTTATGCCGTCTGCTCTGCCTCGATGGCACTTTCACCTTCCATTCACCTTTCACCATTCACCATTCATTCGGCTTCCATCAGGTCGGCCAGGTTCAGGTGGGTTTTCCGTCCGGAGAGCTCAGTCCTCACTCACCAACCCATTAGTGCCCACTGCTCCCGCCAGTTGCCCCGCCGGGGGCTGTTCTGTTTCGCGCTTTCTTTCTGCCATCTACTTTGTAATTCACTATCCTCGCCTCATGTCACCTTCCTTTCGGCCTCACCTTTTTTAAAATGAAGTTCTTTCGCCATTTTCTTTTGCGGACTCCATTCATCATCATTCCGGCAATAGCCATCATTATTTTTTTAATGGTAATAATGAAACTAGTTTTACCGGACCTTACGTGGAGCCGAAACAGCGAACATATCATTGCTGCCATCGCACTCTACTTAGGCAATATTCTTTGCTATTTTACTATCAGTGGCCTTTTCCTCGCAACGTTCCGGAAATTCAGACAAGACCTCAGAGATCCCTCCGTGTGCCCATTTAATACAGACCCGTGGGACAACTTGTCGAGAAGAGAACGTGTTCAATTGTATCACCTTCCTCGCTTATCAGCAGGTCCTTTGGTTTTCATCGTATTAGGATTTTCCCATTACCTCATCTGGTGTCTGCTGGGTTGTGTTCCGCTCATCTTAGCTTGGGTAGGCACTGGGACTCTCTGGGCACTGACCTGTTAGGCAAGGTCTTCTACGCTAGAGGAAGACCCCAGAGAACATTCCGCATAACCTTCATCAACTTTAAAGACCACGCGCATTCAGTATGTCCGTCACGTTACATACGAACCTGGGTGATATCAAGGTAGAGGTCTTCTGCGAGAGCGTACCCAAGACAGCAGAGGTGGGTAATCCACAGAGTCCTCTTGCGCAAATGTAGCTAATACTCCTCAGAACTTTCTTGCTCTTTGCGCCTCGGGCTACTACGATGGCTCTGCCTTCCACCGACTCATCCCCAGCTTCATGATCCAAACTGGAGCTCCCCCCTCTCTGCCCAAAGGCGGTGTATCGATATGGGAAGAGCCCTTTGAGGACGAGATCCGACCGACGCTGCGACACAATGCTCGAGGAATAGTCAGCATGGCGAACAAGGGACCAGGAACGAACGGCAGCCAGTTCTTCTTCTGTTTTGAGAAAGCGCCGCATCTAGATGGGAAGAATACGGTGTTTGGGCATGTTTTGGGAGACGATAGTATGGCGACTTTGGCCAAGATGGAGAAGGTTGAGGTGGATAAGAAGAATCGACCAAAGGAGCAGATTAAGATTGAGAGTATTACGGTACATGCGAATCCATTGGCGGGTTGAAGGGGAGGTTAGATGTTGCAGGCACAAATGCTGGGGGAAGGTATGAGGATGAGTACAGGCCTCAACCAGGGCAGGATGGATTCATGGCGTGGAGGTTCTGGCTCAAGCCAGGGCGAAAATGCCATGCAATAAGATAGGTCATCCATCGAGCCAACACGGAATTCGATTGGCATCCTGAATGAACTGTAGGATGTAGCCAGGAGGAAGTACGAATTGAAGACGGCTCAGGCTGTCTGAGAAGCTCATGCCCAGATCCTCTGCTACAATCTTGATCAGGCACCCTGTTTTCGTATTGCTAGTACGGCCTGCATAATTCAAGTGTACGAGCTGGTATTCAAATACCCACAGGAAGAGCAGTAATATCGTTTGCGATACAAGGAATTCCCCAAATGATCCCTCCCGCAACTCTTATGCATCGTGTAACTTGCCGTGAATTATCGTGGCAAGACATCCTCACGTTATTTATCACTTTGGTAGAGCCGACTTCTGCAGTTCTCAAGCAGATTGTATCGTGTGATGCAACCGATCTGTCACCATTGCTCTTTAAAGCTGCCCAAGTCTACATTACCAATGATGTTGTAGCAAGCTTCTAACCTAGAGGTGACTCCTTTCAACAATCTCAAGCTACTTTCATAATCTCCAAAGCCTCAATCAACCAAGACGTTCACCTTACATCCTCAATGCCATCTGCTACTTAAACAAGACCCAAGAATTAAACACTCAAGTGAGCCACCACACAACACCGAGTGAACACCAAACTCCCAGATTACCACCACGTTACCGTTGTAGCATGGCAACACCATTCTGTGCAATACCTTCTGAATAGAGATCGTTTTGGATAGCGCAGCCAGCGCCGGAGTCGCTACCCCTCGTTCTTAAGGTAGGCTTGTTCCTGCAAAGGAACCCAAAGGAGCGGACCTGAGCTAATGTGTCACGGAATTTGATTTAAGGGTCTCTCGCTTAACCCTAACACCACCACTTAAAAAAAAAGAATCATGAACATAAGAGCCAAAGTATTTACAGAAAAAAAAGAAAATTTGAGCAAAAATTGTTTGAGAGCCGCAGGATTCGAACCTGCGCCACGAATGACTGCGGATCGTTTGGGTTCCTTTGCAGGACAAACCTAAACACAGCGCCTTACTGATGAATTGTCAGAACTGTATGCAAACGTTGAATAAGAAACGGCGCTACTTACACCACTCGGCCAGACTCCCTCGAGTTCATGATTTGGTAATCATTTTTGAAGGTTTGCCCTTATTTAAAATTATATCGGTGTTAATTCTTGGGACCATGATTCATAAGGGTAGCCGATGGTATCCGGGTCCATAGGCTGGCTCTACCTATTGGATAGGTAGGCCTAAATGTGCGGGGCGCTTCAAGCTATTTTGTCCCACTTGTTGTACTCCTCGCTTACAACCCCTACCGCGATTCCTTTGCCAGCTGTGAACCAGACTAGATACCAGGTAGTAAGACCACAAAGGCAGCTTTGTTGCAAGTTTCGAGGAAAGAGACAGCTTCAATGCTCAAAATTAAAGACTAGGCATTTTTCAAAGCAAAGTTGATTTTTGGCAGTACTGTACTCCTCTCAGAACACCACCTAACGAGGTAAAGATCAATAGTTGATAACAAGCCTTTATTTGAAAAGTCGTTCAAATGCCGCGATTGCTGACCATCCTAATGTAGCTCAAGACTCCTTGCTGATTCGATTTTATTTGAATATCTACACAGCGATGATGCGATATTTGTAGAATGTAAGATGTATAATGTCCAAAAGAACCAAAGAAATACTACGTATATCAAGGCTAGATTTATAGGCGAGGTGATTACTAACTCGAGCGTTCTTCCTTAAAAGTTGGGGGCACAACTAGTAATATTCAATATCTGTATCTGGAATCTAGCTCGTAGTAGATACAGAATTACCAACCACTTACGGAATACAAATGGCTGATGAGGGCTACTTGGTAATGTACAATTATGAGTGAGGCTAGCGAGGTGGTTTGACCAAGAGGCTTGCAACGGCACATCCGGCAAGTCTTTCTCGCGTAGTCGGCAACATTTGTGACAAAGAAGCATATCACAATCTTGAATTGGGTATATCCTATCATAGCCCTGGGAACGCCAAAGCCAGGCTGCTGCCGAGGACAAAATATCAACCCCAAACGCCAGCAACAGTAAAGGGAGATTATACTAAAACCTCGTTCTAAGATTCACAACTCCATGCTTGCAAAAACAGCCCCCGTAAAATATTTCCCATGGCCTACCTACTACAAGATTGAGAGATGAGATCAGCAATGTCTCCAGGCCACGCCGCCTTCCTTGCTTCACCCATAAAAACTTCCCAAAAGTTAGCCGAGCCCCATCCCCAAAAGTCACGTCAAGTAACGAACAAACTCACCAGTAGGATCTCTACCCAACCTCACTAGCCCCCTCTCATTTAGTTCCCTTAAAGCATCCACAGTCCAGACAACACAATCATACCCATCCAGCACTACATTCCCTTCTCCCACCCCCAACCTTCCCAGCACCCGCTCCCTATTTTCCCTCCCCACCGGCACATCCCTCAACGCGTCTCTAATCGCATCTAACACCTCACCATGTCTGCACGGATCAATCTCCCCGATTTTCTGTACATAGAGAAGTGATTCTGCACCGGCGGGATCCCGCGAGGGCCGTTCGCGAAAACTCCATTTGCCGGATCGGACGTGTTCTACAAACTTCGGTTTTGAGGAGGAGGAGGCTGTGTCGTATTCGACGTGGAATAGGGTGCCGGAGATGGGGTTATTAGGTATGGAGGGGTTGGTGCAGAGGATAGCGCGGTGCTAGGTTTGTCAGCGGGGATGGTATTATGAACGGATCTGGAGGATGAGGAAAGGACATACGCAATCGTCGACTTGAGGTCTGTTGAATGTTAGGTATATAGTACTCCCTACAATCTCGTCTGAGTTTGGTGACTTGTTTGGTGGCATTATATTGGCGATGTCTGGGTAGCTAATACCTGGAGGCTGCTTAGACGTGAAGCTGAGCTGGAAGAAAAATATGTCATCCTCGGTTCTGGAGTACATTGTGATCGTATTTGTACCCAAGTAAGTATGATTCCAGTTGGAGGAAATGTTGGTATATTCCAGTCATTCAAATACAGAGCCCAGGCAGACTCCCTGATTGATAGCAGCCGTGAATGTGAACTCCACCAACATCGCAGGTGCTCTCGTCCTTTAAAGCTCCAAAGCTAGAGACCTAAACACAAGCAAGAAGTAAAAGCAATGAAATAAAGCGATCTCCGACATTTCAGCTGCAAGGATAGCCCGTCTTCTCGTGAAGCCCTGACCAATACCACGCTGCCGGGTCATCATGTGACTTTGATATCCTGTAGTAATCCAGGTCTGTTGGGAGCTTTTCATCCGGGGAAGGTTCAAGCCATCGTCCCGTCCTTCCATCCCGCTGTCGCTTTGACCAACAAGCGGTCTGGCTCTGGAGACTCTCGATGCTTTCAGACGATAGAGTTCACCTTGATCGACTTGCATGGCACCCTCTCCATGCACCCATGTGAATCACTAAGCACCCGAATGGGACCAGAAGGCGTTGATTTCCACAATATTGAGCCTCTTTTGTGACGCCTCCACGCTCCGGGATCGTTCCCCGCCAGCCCGTGTGCATGGCAAGCACGATGAAAGCACGAGTGGCGTTATCTTTGTCGCATTTTCTTCAGCTTGTATGGTGTTTTGCCGCTCTCGGACTCGAATGCGAGATACGCATTTTGCATGAGTCTGTTGGTGCCTGGCGGTAAAGGTCGCAGAACGGTCAAGAGGAGTTCGGATGGGCTCCGGCGATCGAAATGTAGGTGGAATCATTCTACTATCGTTGAATAGAGAGTTTTGGTTCCTAACCCAATTATCAGCCTAGGCGTTTAGCAGACTAGAGCAGCATACCAAATGTAATAAATCCTACTGATTACTATCGAATTCTACCCTGCAACTCTAGAAGTCCATAAGCTGTTGCGGGTTGCGATCGATGGGACCCTTGACTTATCCCATTTCCGCTCGGACATCATATAAGCCAACTCTTCCGAGCTTTTCTCCACAGATTCATGTTGCCGAAAGAAGCAAAACGACCAAAGTAATGGAAATAGATGTTGGGGTATCCCTAGGTCAGCCCACACAAGTGCAAAGCAGCCGTGGCAATCATTTGATTGCTGGCTGGATTATGCACCCAAGGCCGTGTGTTTGGGACTCTGTTGACTTTTAGATTTCCTGGGACATCCCGCCATCTTGGAACGCCCTCCGGGAGGGGATTACTTGCAAGGAGGCTTTACTAGTTCGTATCTCGTTGGATCACAGAGACCGCGCGCTGTGGAAGATTTCCTGGTAAACCACCACCAATTTCTTGAAGGAAACTTCTGACTTGGAAATCTTTTGGATATATTTTTCATCTATTTAGTATATCAGGGTCCAAACGAGTGTGCTGAGAGCGTGAGATTTGGACAGGGAACCCCTCCAGTCTTGTGAGAGATTCCAATAAAAAGGACGCACTGAGCACATCAGGAAATCCATGGACAAAGTCCAAGTCATAAGACGTGATGTTCCAATGTCCAAGATAAATTGAGGACTTAGCTGTGCTGCCAGATGGATGTGTGGACCTCTCAATGTAGATACTATATTGCAATCATGGAAAGGGATGACCAGAGCCGATGAACTTATCACATCGAAATTGACAAGTCGTACGCCTTTGTCGATTGCTTTCTGTAATCTTTCAACACAAGATAGGTATGAAAACCTTTATCCTTGTGTCAGAAGCACAAGGCTAATATTAGCCTTTCGGAACAACATCGGCTGTTCCTGTCCTGCGCGGCCGCATGCGCGAGGCTGTAGTCACAAAAAAGCTCTCAGCGTTGAATCTCCATTTCGAATTTTTCAAACAACTATAAACCACACCGAACAACGACTGTCAAAGATGGCAGACGTCGACGAGGATGCAGCGCTTGCTGCAGGCTACAATCAACCAGCCGAAGACCACGATCCTGACGACGAGACCCAAGATTTCCGATTCCTCTCATTTCTAAACACAAAAAACGGTCAGCTTCCAAAGCGAGGAGAGAAGGACTTCGAACCCCACGGCACAAAGCACCAAGATGGTATACTGGAAGCTAGCAGGCAGGCTATGCACGATGTGCTGGCCTATACGAGAATACACACAGACAGAAATTACAATCGGGGATTCTACTATGGGGAGGAGGGGTTGAGTCGAGACGAAGCTATTACGAAGGATTGGACGCAAGACTTGGACGATGACCATTGTGTCGTTCTGCAAACAACAAAAGGACCAATGTTCAAGGGGATGGGGAAATGGCCAAAGGGAAAGGCTCGTCCGAGTTTGTGGCTATTGCCAGAAGAGGCTCTCTTTCTGGTTGAGCGGGGAAATCTGGATCTATGGTGGCCAGGACGGTCTTCTTTCAGAGGTGCTATGCCAGACCCTTCCGAAGCCGAAGAGGAGGTCAGCAAGGCCATTGAAGAGTACGAGGAAGAGCGAGACGAAGGTGTTCCCATGAGTTTGCAGGCTGCCTATTCCATATTCCTTGGCAATGACAGCGAGCGAGGCAAAGTCAGTTTGGAGCGATACACAGTTTACGCACATCTCAAAAGGATGGGCTATATTGTATTGAGAGCTCCGGAGTGGGATCCAAGCAAGCCAGGCGCGACCCCGATGTATGAAAATATTCCCTGGCAAGAGTCGAGCATTTTCTACCGGCTCTTTGGAAAGTTTTTTGCTGAGAAGGAGGTCGACCACCCCGCATATGGTCCTCTAGTAAAGCCAGGAATGTACCGATCGTATAATTCAATCTACAAACAAATCGCCATCATCCCAAGACACAAGCCATCTCCAGTACCGTCGAACCCTGCACCGGCACCAGAAGATCCTTATCGAGTGGTATTTCACCTGTGGAAGCCCAGCAGAATCCCCACATTTGCCAAAAGCAACCCTGGGATCCCAGACTTCCGGGTTGCCGTTGTCGATGCACGATCATCCTCTATACCATCGCTAACGGACGTTGCGTCTCTACTGGAAAGCACACCGTGGGATCCTCCCGATCCAGCACTCCCCAATTTCAAAGGGCCGTCAAAGCTTTATCAAAGACTGAGACAGGGCTGGCGTAATGTGGTCTTGGCGGTCATTGACCAGGGAGTTATTAGCTATTTGCGACTAGGCGAGGTTGCTTTTGGAGAGGAGAAGCTCTATGAGCGGTTTGATCAGGGAACTAGCCCATGGCGTGGGAAGAATCCTGGTGGTGGACGTGGCAGAGGCGGTGCAAGAGGCAGAGGGAGAGGCGGAGGTAGAGGTAGAGGCAGAGGCAGAGGGGGCAAATAGGCGGGCAGGCAGGCAGTCAAACATGTGCAAAGGGCAAAGTGAGGGTAAAAAGTTAAGTGGAGGTAGCGAGAGTCAAAAGGCAAAGCATGAGAGTTGATGCAGCCAATCAGGTCAGCGCCAAATGCATCAAAGTGCGGGAGTTGAGTTATTGTAAAGTATTTGAGTCGGGTTGAAGTTTAGATTAATGAAGCGGTCTTTGCCTCATTTAGCATTTCACGGCCTTGGTTGGGATGGGTGCCGAGCTCTTGAGGTGTCTGTCGGCTACCTGCAGCTTGACAAACAAAAGGCTCATCTTGTCTTGTCTCGCTGGTTCGGTCATATTAAAGCATAATAGCCTGTGCGTCTGGTTGGCACATGTCCGACAGGGCGTGGCAGAGTAGAGCATAGCAGACTTTGACTTCTGACTTATCAGGTTCCTCCTCTCTCTCTTCGCAAGCGATAGGCAGATAGAGAGGTCCTCACTCAAATCAATTTGTGTTCATTCCGGGGCTTTCCTTCCTTCACTCCGTTGCTCCTTTTTTTTTTACTCAAGTAGATACTGTAGATAGGGGAGAGTTGAGCTCACTCACTTACTCACTTACTTACCCGCCTACGACCCCATTTACGCACCCTGCATTCTGCATTTGCCACGATTTCCAAGAATCATAGCCTCTCTCTCTCCCTTCTTCTCGCTCATTCATAGGGAATTCACCCCTTGCGACACGACACACTTCCACTTGATAGGGTACAACGCTATATCCTCCGAGACGAAGCCCGGCAGCCTTTTAGCGTGGTTTTAAATAACACTCACACTCTCACTCAACTCAAGTTCCACCTACCTTTCCCTTCAGTCCATCACTTGCTGCTTTGGTGTTCCCTCACTCGCCTCGCCTCTTCTCTCTCTCAAGTCTTACTCTCCTTTCTTACTTCTACAACAATTTTCTCATTCTTCAACCTCAACACTCGACGCATCGACTACAACCGCCAATTATTGGGTCGTGCATCCCCATGCCAATCATGGAGGGTGTAGTTTCGTCAAGCTCCGAGTCTTTGACGAGCAGGAGCACCGAGAGTATGGAGATTGACACCTTGAGTGTAATGGAAAACTCACCACCAAGGTATGCTCTGCGCCCAGCTAGAGGTCCTGTCACATTGTACAATTCACGCTCTTGTCATCATCGTCGCGCATCATCATTCGTTATCGTCATCAAGTTTATCATCAGGTTTATCATCAGTCCTTTTAGCCCGCGCTTTTACTTCTTCTATCGCGATCCTTCCAGAAAGTTCTGAATGGCGCTACATTCTTCTTTTCTTGCAGTTCATCTTTCCCAAGTCGCGTCGTCCAACATTCATGGCGCTCTGCATAGCCATTCAGCGACGCGCAATCGCCTAAGCGACACATATCCTATTCTATTTCCATTGCCTTGCATCGTCCATTTGGGTCGCTGCATCAAATCTCATCCCTTGAGTCTGACGATGCCATCGCATCCTATTTTCATTCGTGTTTGCCAGTGCAGTGCATTGCATTGCCACGTGTTGACTATTCCTTCCTTCTTTTTCTCGAGGTGCCGGTTACTTGTTACCTAAGCTTTAAATGAAACCTTAAGATTACCTGCTAATCCGGATCCCGCTCTCAGATCTGACACGCCATTAAACGATGCTGGTGATGATGCAGATGCAGATGCACACAACCCACTGAGCACAGACACCGAAAAGAGTATCATTGTCACCGCTCCTCCAATGGATCTCGCCGACTCACCCACAATGATAAATGGTCATTCTGAGGACGAGGAAGAAGCTCTCCCAACTTACCACAAGAGAAAACGCACATCGACTGTCAATTACGATGATTCTAGCTATGGCAAGGTCATGAGAGGCAGCACAAATGATGCACCAATCAAGCGATCACGGCCTGGCAAAAACGTCAGAGGGGTCATCATCGGTGTTTGGCGTGATTCAGATCAACCAGATGACGAGGACAAACATGTCATTTTCGGTTTTATCGATATTCATGATAGGCTTCGAACCAGAATATATGGCATGAACCGCCGTGGAGAGGAAGTCGTTGGCAACGCCCCAACTGGAGCTGGAGGATGCTGGGTTACTTTCGAGAGAGTCATCTTTGATAGCCATCTTGCAGAACTCTCACCTGCTGAAGTGAAGGAATACGTCAAAATCCGATCAGAGACCAAGCCGGAACCTACCCAGGAAGAGCGAGATGAAGCTGATGCCAAGGCCGTATCGAAAGCCAAGGCAGCTGTGGCCCAACAAGAAGCCGCTTTTCCAGGTGGCAAACCTGTTGTACACCGCCCCTCTTTAAATCGGCAATCCTTCAATCGGCATTCACTACCTCGTCAATCACTTCATAAGACTCCAAGCTTCCAGGCTGTTAACGCTGCTGATCTCCAGACACCCAATGCCTCTCCACTCGCCGAAAACCGACCCCACGGTGTGCTTCTGGGTTACTGGTCGGACTCCGACGAACTTCGTATTGAAGATAAGCATGCTGTCTATGGTGTTCTCAGTGAGACTGACTGTTTCCGTGTCAAGGTCCAGAGACTCACGCGTGATGGTCGCTACGTTGATGGCAATTTTCCCGTTGGGGCTGGAGCTCTCTGGCTGAGTTATAAGAAAGTCGTCCTCGAGCCACATCTCTCTTCCCTGACTAGACCTGAAGTCAAGGAGTATGTTCGGATTCGTCAACGCGAGCAAGAGAACAGAGAATCAGATAAGGAGCGGAAAGCTAATGAGCTGAAGGCTGCGCATCAAGCAAAGATCAATGTTTCTGAGAAAGGTCTTGATAATAGTGCAGATGTTCCTGCTAGCCCTGAGCTAGAAATCCGACACAGCGCGAGATCTGAGAACAGAGTATCTGCCAGACACCAAGCTGAGACCGAGGCGGCTGCTGAGCGAGTTAGGAAGGAAAAGGCGGAAGCTAGGGAGAGACAACACGAGAAGACCAGGAAGGAGGTTGCCATGGCGGAGGCTGTCATCCAAGAGAACGCCCAGATGGAGCTCAAGAACAACCTCAAGAAACTCAACAAGGTTTGGGTTGCTCAGCAAGCTGCGACCACTCCTCGAGCTTCTGTTGCGCCAGGAACTTCCGAGGTGGCTGACGGCGAGGTCAAATACCACCACGGCATCAAATACGAGAGAAAGCAGAACGGTCCATTCCAAGGGAAGCTCGTCAGCCAAGCTCAGATCTTGAGTATCGACGGAGAGGATTATGTCGAGTACCGGATCTTGACGAAACCATCGTTCTAAAGCGTTGACCGCCTCACGTGGGATTACTAGACCGATCATTGCGTGCAATTTGTTTTTCTGTAAGACTTGCTCTCATGACTGCTTTCTTACTGCTTTCCCATGCTCCTCATGTTCATCGGCGTTCTTTGTATTACCTGCTTCTTTGTGTTGCGATTCTTGTTCTTGTTGCTTTGCATGCATGGTAAACCGAGGAAGGAAAGGAAACTTGGTCGGAAATTGTCTTTTCTTTTCATTCATGCATACCTTCATAGCATTGCATGGTCGGTTATAGTGGCATGGAAATTCCATAGATTGCGTACAGAGACCCCCCCATTGTCTTTTTTTGCGAGGCCTTCATTCGCGTATGTAGGACTCAATCAATGAGCTTAATTAGAGCCGGTGCCAGGCATGGTGGGTAGGCGATTCCCTGGAGGTGAAGATGTGAGTCACGTGAGCGTTCTGCTCCGCCTTTGCCTTCTGCCTCTCTGCCCTTCTGCGTGTATTTTACTGTGAAGTTTACTCTGTAAAATCTTTATATCTGATTCCAAATGTCTTAAAAGTAAGCTTGCACTTGCTTTGGCTGTTTTTTTGGTGGCCTTATCTCAGTCTCCATCTTTAGCGGGCTCCCACTTCCACTAGAGTCAACACAATAAGGTTGCCAAACTCTCCTTCCACAAGCTTACATCGCGGTTTTCCCTCAACGCGTCACTCTCCCTCCACCTTCGCGGTATCATATCTCTCTCTCCAAAGCTCTCATACAAGTACACTTCTACTGGGATTTGCGCGTATTTGTAAGTCCTCAGCTCACTCCACAACTCTCGCACATCTTCAACCTCGACAGAATCTCATCTGCTAACAAGTTTTTCTCTCAGTCTTACCTCGAACGGGTCATCTATTACCTCACCTCATATCAACACACGTCTCGTGTCATCACCGGCGTCTTCTGTATGAACGACCTCCCCATCAAGTGCGAGGAACCAAATGTCAAAGGCGAGGAGACTGGGCAATTCGATCTCAGCTCTGTTCCAATGGCAGGCATGGATCTGTCTCAGACGTACGTTCTTTCTTCCAGAGCTCCAGCCTAGACTTCACTTTCATGTCCAAGGTGCTGAGTACAGTGTGCCTAACATTGTGCATCGTATAGGATAGCTCCAATGGCATCCGCCCTTGCCGCCTTGCGTTCCACCATAGGTCAACCTCCTGGAGCTACGAATACCGAGGCTCATGGCATGTCGGCTTCCAGAGATGCGGTTCATAGGCATGAACACAATGGTTTTGTGGACATTCATCCAACTGCTCCTGTCCTTGCTCCGCGTGGCGTTGCCACATCCACAGCAAGCATAGTCAACACCAGTGGTGATCAGTTTTCGCATATTGAAGACGGTAGTCTCTACAATTCTTCTCCGGCAGCTCCCAGTCGAACTCACATCCGGAACAATCTCAAGCGGACTAATGCGAACGATGAATCTGATGATGAGGGTGGACCAGTCCGAAGTAGCCAAGAGAGATTCAAAAGAAAGCGAGGCAAGCTATTACACACCCAGTCAGAGGACAACAGTGATATCAGGATCGGCCACCATACAGCGGATCCTCTCATTCCTGTTTTTGCAAAACTCAAAAAGCTCCCCGGCACCAAACAATGTCACGTCTACTCTCGTCATACCGATGACATGCCCAAGATCTTTTCAAACGGAAAATGCTGGTCGGATTATGTTCACACGAATTCCCAGGTCAACCTCGAAGATGTTGCTCTGTCCTCCGATATATTTCCTGAGTATGAAGATGAGCTTCAGGATATGAGAATCGACCGAAAGCGCGAGCTTGTGGTGAGATTTCTGTCAGCCATGGTTGAGACCTCAGCTGAGGACCCCACTGAGGACATCCGAGCGCTCACACCAGTGCATGAGCGCACACCAATCTACAACAGCGTTCCTCCGTTCATCATTGGCTTTCATAAAGAGCATCTAGGTATACCTGTTCGTGCGCAGCTTAGACTTCAATCTGGCGGTCGTATCAAAGCAGTGCTATTTCGGCTTGATGCCGACGATGTGAGCAGGAGCGGAATTCGTTTGCCAAGAATGTCGGTGCACGAGACAAAGATTAAGTTCCTCCCCGAATTTGTGAAACCCACCATGGAGGAGACAAAAGCCGAGATCTTGACTCGCTTTGTTGTAAAGTATAACGAGAATGGTTAGTTTGAAGAGATGTGAACACGGTTTGAATCTGGGCTTCGCTGATGTTTTTACAGAAGATGAAGAGGTAGTACCGACAGCTGTTACGAGCAGACACTCTTCACAAGGCCGAAGCAAAAGCAGCAGACGTCGATTGAGTATTCGTTCGGGTAGGGGGGCTTCTGCTCGTCGTCTACACATTGAGCTTCCAATTGAAACCGTTGGCGACATTGACGAGAGTTTATCTGCGCTTCAGGCCATGGGACAAAAGTACCTCACTAGTGCAGTCGAGTACGGAGAACACGTCAAGAAGAGAGAGTTTGCAGCTCTTGAGAAGGAGACTCTACTCGCAGAGAGAGAAAATGTTATCACGCGTCGAGAACGAACTATCGAAGAGGAGGTTTCGATTGGCGTAGAAGCAGCACTGTCGGCCGAAAAAGATTCCCTCGAAGCCCTCAAAGATGAGAAATCGACCATGCAAAAGCGAATCCAGGAGCTTGAAGCCCAAATCGAGCAGGCACGGACGCAACCCACCAGTAGCAACGTTGCACATGCGCCAGTCGCTAAACCCCGCGCCACCACTCATTCCTCGCCGTCAAGCTCTCTATTCTTAGACCTGAACGGCAAGACTTTTTCTGAAGCCTACAGAAGAATTCCAGAACAGAGCCCTAATTCAGGGTGGTATTTGGAGGCAACCGCAGGAACCGTCGTGCATCACGAAGGACCTCTGCAGGGAAAGAAGTTCAGTCGGAATCAAGTCCTCCAGCCGATCAAGGGCATCACCGTCCCAGGTAGGCTCAAGGATGTCACTCTACGCTGTGGAGACGTTGAGTACCTGCATTACGAGGAAAACGGTATCTCGAAGCTGGTGCAAAATTCCGAGTCCGTGGTGCAACACGAGGGCCGGTATTACGTGTGCTGGAGTTACTTGCGGGAGATTGAGGAGCCTGCCTTTAAGTTCTGATTCTGGGATATGGGTTGCGGTTGAAGATGCCGTAACACATCTCATTTGAGATTGTCATTGGCATCCAAACAGCCTGCTCTATCTTGTGGCTCACCGGAGGATTGTTGTCTTGTATGTTTATTTCCTTTTCGTTCCCGAAGCATATAGAGCTCTGCAGCGGAGTTCTCGTGTGGTACCGTCTACAATCAAGGATGTTATTGGTGAAGCACTGCTTCGCGTTCTACAAGAAGCTGAATCGGGTTTTGCGTTGATAAGGCTACTAGGGTTGCTATTGAAGCTATCTCGGCATTATAGATAGATGTTAGTTGGGTTGTTTTTTCCTGCCCCGAAGTCTGCATCGGACCCTATTTAGATGAGATACTCGGAATATTTGTAATCCTCGAAGTCCCACATGCATTTAGTGACATTTAAAGGTAGACTATCTTTGCACTGTTGAATTCCGTCCTCAATCCGTGAAGTCGCTGATAGCGGGTGTTTCAATAGCCTTAGTGACAATGCGTAAAGGACGTGCTTTATATGTATTCTATTTGCTTCTGCATGACGATCAGTCCAGAGGGGCATCTTTGTTCTTCAAGATCAACCGAGGAGCTCTCGTGATTTTCATTAGACAGGACGTCCCTAAACCTAGCCACTAGTTCACTTTCATCAGTTGCGAGTTGTTGTTAGCTCCCTCCGTCGCGCCCCCTCGCTTACCGGAAAGTAAACAAATTCGAGATACTATAAATCAACAGCCTCGTCGTCTCTGCGGCGCAAACCCCAGCACCTCCCTCTTCTATCTCGAAACAGATAATCACTCGAAACTCTCCCTCTTATACCAACACCACGACATCCTCCAAGCAGTTGCTTGTTAACTCATAAGTGACACCAATATCTCATGACATTGCCTCCCCTCGCCTTGCCCTCTACTTGCGAGGTCCTGTGTACGTGGTGTCAATAACGCGCGAGTGTTCGCGGTGCAAAGCAACTGGTTTGATTGACGCCATTTGTGCTAAAGCATTCTGCAATCTAGTCATCTGGATCTCAACGCGCTCACTCCCAGTTGTGCCTTGCTATGACGCCAAACTCGAGGCCGCGCGCGCCGTTGATCGCGCGCTATGGTAGTAGCAAAGCCTCGTAGGCCTTTTGCACATTGCTTGTATCATGCATCCTATCATCAATTTGTTTTCAGCTTCTGCCTTCGATACGCCCTATACTCTTTCATTGTGTGTACTAATCTCTACCTTTAGACCAGGCCGGAACGCAAATTTATCGAAGCGCTCTACACCATGCAATATTTTGAACGTTGAGAAAAGACCGACAATCTCAGCTCGCCCACCTCGTTGGACTTCGAGATGGAGCTGCAAGCAGAGCTAATCGAGGTTTGCCAGCCAAGTAAGATCCTGTTCAAGCTGGAGCTCCGTGGGCCCTTGTGAGTGGGTATGCCTAAAGAGCTATTGTGTGTATCTATCAAATTAAGAGAATTGGAACCCGGCCTCATTGGCCTGGTGGTATGCTTTTGCGTTCTAGCTTCATAGCTATTTCTGCCCTCAATGAATGAGACGAAATTCCCATTTTACACGACAGGAGGTTGAGCCAAGTAAGTATCACATATCCCGGAACAGCCTAAGACAATTACAAAATACAAACAGGGACACTAATAAGTTGATAGAGCTCGGTGAGGCACAGACTCTTTCTAATAAGCCACAATTGCCAAGTAGTGGAACACCACCGTCGAGTGATGAGAGAGGAAGCGGAGCTACTATCATTGTCCGCCCCCGCATCCCAGCTCTTGCTACTCACGCCCCAGGAGGAGAGGTTGGTCTGGCTGTTGAAAATGCCGTAGCTGCTTTACGCAATTTCGAGAGTGCGCTACTGTCGTCTCACCGCACTCGCAACGAAGGCATCGCAGGACTTGCGAACGAAAAGTCCGCGGTAGTGGGCTCGAGACTCGAAGATAACGAGGAAGGTGGAAGCCTATAGAGAGCTTCAGAAGCGTATCAAGTTGCGTGAACAGACCGTCGAGACGCAGGAGATTGATCTTCAGACTCGAGAGAAGACTTTGAAAGACCTCGAGGACCGAATCCATGCACGGGGAAAGGAAATTGGTGGGCACGAGGCTGCTGCGAGTCACCGGCTGGTCCCTCCTGCGCCTCCTCCGCCTCCTCCATTTTTGCTTTCTATGCCCTTGTCTCTCCCTATCGAGATCGGTACTAGATTTAAGGAGACTTATGTCAAGAATCCCCTCGGCTATTCTCATGCTGGAATGTACGCCCGAACGGGCCCAGTGAAGCGGGTTACTATCGCGGGCAAGAGGTACGACGACGATCAATTTCTGCAGGTGTTCACGGGCGAGACCTAACCTATCTCGGACCCGATCATTTCAGTAGATGACAAGAAGCTAGTGCTGAAATTTGGAAATAATTCTTTGTCCTACTTCGGGACTCGCTTCTTTGTGAGCTGGTATGTGTGTATAAGGAAGTGAAGGATAGAGACGATTACACGATTTGAGATGGATGCTATTTTTGGGTGGTGTTGACTGTTTGAGTTGTGTTTGTTGTTTTCGGTACTGTGTTTTGGAGCGTATTGCGTTTTTGCGCGTCTACAGTTGATTTTGTAAGATGGATACTGATTTATCAGTGTAGAGAGCTGATGAGGCATTGTTAGGGGTTTTCCTCTACGTCGAGCTCTTTCAAATTTCGCATTTCTGATAGGTTGTCAAGAGAATCGTCTCGGCCAGGATTGCATTGTAGCTTAGATCAGGCGTATGCTAGATAGAACGAACCTCTTTGCACAAATTCAACGTTCCAAACTCATGACGTGACACCAAACAGTGAAAATCAGTACTCTTTATATTCTATTCATTTCTCTTCACGGCCTGGGGAATCAACCATTACTCTCCTCACTCTTCTTAGCTTCCTTATCATCCTCTACCTTCTTCTCATCCTCCACCTTCTTCTCATCCTCTATCTTCTGCTCATCCTCTATCCTCTTCTTCTCGACCCCAACCTCATCGACATACCCTTCAGTCTGCATATCTAGCAGCCCGAGATCCTCTTCCTCTTCCTGCGTACGCTCGTACTCCTCCGTCTCAATTTGCGGGTCCTCATCCGGCGAGCACAGGTTCTGCACGTAACTGCTCGCCAAGGGATCCTTTAGCACGACTGTGAATTTCCGCTCTCCTTTGATCGCTTCGTTTAGCCCGTCGAAGAATGACTTCCAAGTCGTCTTCTCCTCAGATGGTAGGGAATCGCCTCCAGCCCCAGCATCATCTCCAACATCGAAGATCTGCTGGTGTAGATCATCGCGGACTTGCGTTAACAGACCTTCTACAGTTGTGAATCGTCCACCGAGAGTACCGGGATTAACAGAAAGGTTCAACTCCGGACATTCCAGAGCGCAGGATTCGGACTTAAGGATATCGCGTGCGAGATCTGTAGGGCCGTTGACATGTAATGTGATCTGCTTGCCCTTCTCGGGAACTTCGCCACCAGTCTTGACTTCATTGGAGCGGTATCCGCATTCCTCGCATACGGTACTCATGATGACCACTTGTTTGAAATGCGGGATATCCACCATCTTCATATGCGTGACGCAATGTCTAGTACAGCCTGGACACGTCGCTGGGAAAGAGTATACTTCATTCGGGATGATATCGTCGGACTCAAAGGACTCTGCTGTAGGTTGGCCTGCGGCTGCTGGCTCGAGAGCTTCTTGCTCATTTCCTACACCAAGCCCGAGAGCTTCATTCTGTTCTGGTGTGCGTGCGTATTCGGTCTTCGACCATTTGCCTACGCCATCCTTCTGATTGGGTTCGATCCAGGAGTTCCCAGCTGGGTCGTCGAGGGAAACGCGGAAGGGGAAGCTTTCGCCCGCAAGCATCTTCCTGCCCTTCGCAATAATCTCCTCGATCCTTGTGAAAACCTCTGGCATCTGCTCTTTTCTTGTAGGTTGTCCGACTTCCAAGTCCTCGAGAATCATGCTAAGGAGCCCCTCGACGTTCGTCAATTGTCCTCGGCCGGCTGGGACTTCGATATCGAGTTCGATGAATTTGACGACGCAAGTATCCGATTTGACGACCTGACGCGCGAAGTCTTCGGATGTGCGGAGGCGGAGTTCGTAATGTGAGCCTTTTTGTTGGATCTCGCCCGCGGCTTGGATCTCGGAGTTCTTGAAGTTGCAGTGTGGGCAGAAGAAGGACATAATGATTATCTCGCGGAAGAAGGGTATACGAGTGAGTAATAGTCTAGTGATTCCCTGAGAAGGTTAGTAGTTGAATAGACAGATTCTGGGAACGTAGAAGACTTACATTCTCCTGGCAATTCATACATAAGCTCTCTATCTCGTCGACAACCTTGGGCTCATCGTCCTCTGACTTTTCTGTTGACTCGGTGCCATTGGTGGCGGGGTCACTTTTTCCATTCTGGTCGTTGATCGTGAGGTTTTCTGCTTTCTTTCCTATGCTGTCGAAGAAGGTATCGAACGCGGCGCCGTCTGGCTTCGGGTCTTCTGAAGTATGGGTCGCCATGTTCGTTGTTGTGATATCTGGGAAATGAAGCGCGAGTTGAGGTGGGCTGTTGAACTGCATCGCGGGGCTTGTATTTATGGCTCAGACAATTTTTTGTGAACCCCGCCAATGACGTCCGCAAGGCTATCCAATGAACAGCAACTGGGTGGATTTTGACATGCAGTAGCGCAAGGCTGAGGGAAGGCTACGGAACATGAAAGTAAGATGACGAGGCGGGAGTGAAATAACATCAGAATGGGTGATCTATGCTACGAACATGAGGAGATATTGGAGCGCAGTCTGACAGTCTCGGTCTTGCCATTATCCACAATCCCAAGTCAGATCCATGATTTCGTACGGCAACTTTAAGAAAGTACATTCTCAAAGTCTACTTCAGCCATGGAAATTCAGCCCACTTGCTGCTATGAGGTCGAAACTTCATGGAATGGAGACATATTCTGATTTCTTGTGAATCCTGCTTACTTGTGCCTGTTGCTACTTGCCTAGTAGCGAATTAGACGCTTTCATCAGAGCTGCTCAAAGTCCTCTACAGATCAATAACGTCGCTGAAAAAAAAAGGTATGTTTGTGCCAAAACAGATATGGACAACGATGCCGTTGAGGGCAGTGTTGCCATGGAAAGACTAAGGAGTAAGAGATCGTGTACAAGAAACGGAAGCGGGGAATCTGAGCTTGCGATCCTGATTTGTATGTCTACCTTACAAGTACTTGCCTACGAATGCTTGCCAATACACGCAAGTAAAGGATCGAAGTAATATCAAAACATTGCCCTTACCTCCCTGGGCTTTCGCATGCCTTGTTGCTTCAGCTCGATGTTTCGCTAGACCGATGAAGACAGACGAGAGCTGTTCGTTTGCTTCCAGTCCCCAACTGTAGCGATCATCCAGACCCAGCACTAGACGTACTGGAACATGGTCCAGAAGAATTGGCATATGAAAATCCAGGTGGTAACCTTGATTACCAAATTAGGCTCACTGGTTGCAAACGCATGGTTCACACGCCTCTGTGCTCGATGTAGAAACGAAGCCCGACTTCAAGGTGATTGTAAAGTCTTACTAGTAACTATTCTCCGCAACGGCCGTGCTTTGAACTGTAGTCGAGATCCATGAACCGCCGCCCGTCGTCCGTGATGCTAATGGACCAGGATCTAGATCCGTAAGGTATCTGAGCGTTCCATGTCTTTGAAGAATTCGGCTATTCTCGGTTTCAACGATTGTGATGCTCTCGGCAGGGTGAGGCCTTTCAGCAATCATGCTGCGATTCTGAAGTTGTTCATGGTGACTTAGAAGCTGATATGGGTTAGTTTGATTGGTACAGAAGGGTGAATACACTTACAGCTTCAGCTCTTCTTCATAAAGTCGTTTAAATCCAACCCAAACCCGGAAGACGTGGCCTGCGGTGCCTGGCTTCTTGCTAAAATAGCGTCCAATACACCCTTCTTCCTCGATTTGCGTCTTGGCGCCTTCTTGGAAGGAGTATTTGCGTCGCTGGTCTGGGACTGTGGAACTGGAGCCGGAGCTGTTAATGTAGATGTAGCATGCAAGACAGATTTATTCCGACGACTGGGCTTAGAGATGCTCATAGGGAATCGAGTCGTCTTGGAGCAGGTTCCGCAGGAATAAACCATGGCCCTTGGCTGCTTTCTAACTTTTCTCTTCGCGCGAGTCTTGTCTTTCGTATTCTGCACACTGCTTTCCAGTGTCGCTCCCCATCCCAGTATCATGATTGTTCCGCAAGAGCCGCATGCCTTCTTCTTTTGTGCTTCGGAAAGCTCCATTTTCCAGTCGTACATAAGGGCATTGTGCCGGCTCATGAGGTATCTCGAAGTCGTCGAAGAAGTCGTAGCCAGCAGGTGAGCCGATTCGTTGAGATATCGCAGACGCGCCGCTAATTCCGGAGGTTCCATGCCTGTTAAGTGCATGCCCTGGGCCTGAAGTCGGAGTTTGGTGTGACGCGCTGTGAAGGGTGATGGTGATGGTTCAAGAGCTGCCAGCTGAAGCGAGGCCCGAAATATTTTTGACCTCGCGGCGGGACAAGACTAGCCAGGTCCATTCTACCTAAACACCATTTTCCAACCAACCAGAACCTTTAGCCTCATGATTGCAAGACGGATGGAGATCATTCGGTTCTGTTATATCATTGACAACACTCAATTTTACTGTCAATCAGAGTCTGGTACCCCACAATGAACCCCGCACTGGAGGAAGCGCAAGGCCTGCGAATTGCCGTAGAAGGTTGTGTAAGTCTTCAAGCTATGTACCCCTCTTTGCTCGTGGCTAATACTTCACAGGGCCACGGTACGTTAGATGCAATCTATGCATCAGTGGGCAGTGCCTGCGAAGCTCGAGGCTGGGATGGAGTTGATCTTTTGATCATCGGCGGCGATTTTCAGGTACGTCTCCAAGCCGAGGCTCGAAGAATTCTACTAATAGTTCTAGTCAGTACGAAATGCCTCGGATTTGACTGTGATGTCCTGTCCGGTCAAGTATCGCGAAATCGGTGACTTCCATGCATACTACAGCGGCACGACGAAAGCTCCATACCTTACCATCTTCGTAGGAGGCAACCACGAGGCAAGCAGCCATCTTTGGGAGCTATTCTATGGGGGATGGGTTGCCCCAAACATCTACTACATGGGAGCTGCGAACGTCGTCCGAGTGGGAGGAGTACGAATTGCTGGCATGTCGGGCATTTGGAAAGGATACAACTTCAACAAGAGCCATCACGAACGACTACCATACAGCCAAGATGACGTCAAGTCAATTTATCATGTCAGAGAAATCGATACACGGAAGTTGTTACAGTTGAGGACACAAGTCGATATTGGAATCAGTCATGACTGGCCAAGAGCGATCGAGAAATCTGGAAATGCAAAGGCTCTGTGGAGAATGAAGCCGGATTTTGAACAAGAATCGAAGGACGGGACGTTGGGCAATCAAGCTGCTACGTTTGTCATGGACCGTTTGCGGCCGCCTTATTGGTTTTCTGCCCATATGCATTGCAAGTTTGCAGCCACGAAGACCTATGATAATGCGCCGAAGTCCAGCAATCTTCCGGTTGCAGCTCCTCCGCCAGTATCAGGCCCTACTGTTCAGTCAGCAGCACCAACCGTTACTCATAACTCAGATGAGATTGACCTCGATATGGATGATGATGATGATGATGATGATGTTACCCCAGCTCAACCGATAGTCACGAACGGAACGGCCCCTACGAACCAGGATGAAATATCCCTTGACGACGATGACGAGGCAGAGACCCTGATCAATGGAACGTCAATTTCCAAAAACACGGAAGAAATTGATTTAGAAGACGAGACTATTGGTGTACAACTACAGTCTTCTGTGCCCTCGGATCTCAGAGCCCAGCTGCCTGCGGCGTTTGCAAGACCGGCTGCTTCATCAGCCCGTGGTCAACCAGGACAGCCAAGTCCTCCCAAAATCACGAACAAAGTGGTTCGATTCTTAGCACTGGACAAGTGCCTCCCTGGCCGCAAGTTTCTTCAACTCCTCGAAGTTCCTCGTACGAATACCGACAAGGATGCAAGATCCCATCCAAAAGCCAAGTTCGAGTATGACCCGGAATGGCTAGCCATCACCAGAGTTTTTGCGCCTCACATCGTTCTCGGTGACAAGCATGCCAGAGCTCCAAATGATATTGGAGAAGCCAATTATCTGCCTCTTATTGAGAAAGAGCAAGTATGGGTTGAGGAGAATGTTGTCAAGAGAGGAAAGCTGGAGATTCCAGAAAACTTTGTACTAACAGCACCCACCTTTGAGGTTGGAATGCCAGAAATTGTGGACGAGGGACCGGTTGAGTACAACAACCCTCAGATGCAAGAGTTCTGCGATTTGATAGGAATAGAGAACAAGTTCTTCTCCACAGAGGAAGAAAGAGAGAGAAGAATGAAGAACGGACCACCTCCCGCAGAACAAAGACGAGATGGTGGTTTTGGTGGTAGAGGTGGTGGGAGAGGTAGGGGAGGACATCGAGGTCGTGGTGGTGGGGGGAGAGGAGACCGCGGACGTGGAAGAGGTGGGGGAAGGGGACGAGGGAGAGGTTGGTAGTCGGAGGTGGACCGGAGTGTCGATTGTTTCCAAAAGATGATACCCCTGTTACAGTTGCAGAAATGAGTACGACTCTCGTGCCATTTTTGGTATTGCTTTTATGGCTTCCGTGCTCCCCGGTGCCAGCGGACCACTTTCTGCAACCCGTGGGTTTGGATTTCTTACTCTTTTGGATTCCTGATACTAACAGCTGCGTTTTGCGTGATTCGTGAATCGTTCACACCCTGTGGGCAAATTGTGGATACGTGTGTACTAACTGGATAATAGAAGTGTCAAAAGTCTAGGTACGATATCCCGAGATTGATACTTTTTGCATCTCCCATCTTCGACAGTGGATCTGTTATCCGAAGTACCTCCGTACAGCCATAGTGTTCCGAGCGACGATATCAAGAGACTTGATGCCCATTTTGAACGCGACACAGGAGGGCTATCGACAGCTATCAACAGTCAATGACCGAGACTACGTTCTATCACCGAGACAGAAGCAGCAGCCACACAAGCTTTTGAAGAGGGCAATTCCCTACTGGTCAATGCCCTGCCTTCTTGCCGTTATTCCTGGAAGGTTGATAACCATGCAGGAAATGATGTTTTACTCACAGCTCGCAGCACAAGACGGGACGCGGAGACGCTTGCCTCCAATGACTGGATGTCGCATCCGAGGATCCAGCCATGTCACGATACCTCTTCCCTCTTCCGGCTTCAAGCTTCAATGCTCTCTCCCAGCTTCTCACCCCGGTCCTTCTTTCTTCCCCACAAAGTCCCCCGTCAGAGACCCAGACTCCTTCTTCTCGGGATTTCTAAGCTGAATTGCTTTGTCTTACTTTTCCTCGTTCCCCTCTTCCCCTTTCCATTCTGGGGGCGTTTGACTCCTTTCTTCTCATCACCAGACGGGCTGCCCTGGTGCAATGTCTCGATTCTGGTCACGGCTTCGCCTGAAATAGACGCAAATCTCGGTACCAGTACCTGCTGATCACAGTACGACTCGAGAATCCCCTGAAGGCGGTGTGGCGACACGCCCACCCGAGCCCTGAACGAAAGGCCCCCAGAGGCTGAACCCTACCTACGACAGCCTGTCCTACACTGGACTGGCCAATTCCACTTCCCGGGAGCCGATCCCAGCAAACAAAGCAAAGGCAACGCAGAACAGGACAAAGCAGCGCAGAGCAAACCTCGGGTTGGGTATTGAATGGGTGGCACAGACATCGTGTCAATCCTGAATCTGACTCTGACTCTTCATTATTACTTGTGCTTGGAAAGCAGAAAAAGCTATAAGTTAAGAAGAGGTCTTCTGGCTCTGGGCGGTTGTGCTGCTTTGCTGGGTGTTACTTACCTCCCACCAACCAGCGCTTGATTGGATCTCCCGTCCCCCCTCCACCAGCCTCCACCACCCTTCCTCCACTTCCACTCCAGTCCACCCTCCCACCGCCTACCGACCCGCCGCCAAGCGTCCCTCCTGCGCTTGTGAAAGACTGCGGCAGAATTCTCGAAACTGCAGCTGGCGAATCACATCCACCTTTCTTTACACGCTCTACACCTCTCGACATCCAGAGCTCCAACAACCTGCCCGCCTGCAACCCCAAAACCCTCAATCCTTTGCACAGTAATACCTCACTCTGCCTGGGATCTCCCGCATTCCGTAACCTGCCCGTCCAAAAATCCACGGAGAATTCGACGACCCGAACAAACGGCGGACCACCCTTCCGGCTCCAAAATTCGACTGAATGGCTCCCCAGGGCAGTCTTTATTTCGACCAACGAAGCTGTATTTCATTTCTTCCGAATTAACCTATCGCGACCCGACCCCTCGATCCTTATCTATCAATTTACCCGTCTGCGAGACCTCCACCACCAGAATAAAACCAGTTACGAGCTGTCAGTGTTTGAACAGAGGGATAAGCTTCTTGGAATTAGCGGTCACTTCCTCTGGTTGAAGCTCTGCCCAAGATGAAGTTTGGACGCCAGTAAGTCTTCGATAAGCTTGCAAATACTTATGGTCATTGGTTAAACCAGACTTTGCAGTCTCCTTCGCACTCAACTTCCCGAATGGTCTGCCTTCTACATAAACTACAAGGGACTGAAGAAGCAAATTAAAGCTGCGGTTGCCACACTCAAGACTGGCCAAGATCCCGACCTGGCTGGTACTCATACACACCCTTCTATGACAGCAAATTGAGCTAATAATTCTGCAGAATTCTTTTTTACCTTGGATCGAAACCTAGAAGACGTCGACGAGTTCTATAACAAGAAATTTGGCGATGCATCAAGGAGATTGAACCTTCTCAAGGAACGATATGGCTCGTCCAAGGATGCGTTCGAGACATTGGATCTCAATGACATCGAGGAACTTCGAGGTGCTCTTTTAGAGCTTCGTGATCAGTTGAGGAAGCTACAATGGTTTGGTGACCTCAATCGAAGAGGCTTTATCAAGATCACCAAGAAGCTCGATAAGAAGGTTCCGAATGTTTGCACAAAAGATCGATACTTGGCATCGAAGGTAGACTTGAAGCCCTTCGCTACCAATGTTCGAGTGGAGGAATCAAAGACGGAGGTTAATGCACTGCTTTCGATCCTCGGAGATATTCAACCCAATGTTGATGGCTCTGATGCACAGTCTGTTCATTCTGTACATTCGATCAAACGGGTGTCTTCAAGGTCCATTTTCAACTTGCCCAAGGGACTTCTGGATACTGTGGACCAAGCCATTAGGAGCGATGATGTACCGACGCTGGAAGAGACCCTCGCCGAGGCTGATTTGAGACCAAACGACTCGGCAATGCAAAAACTTCTCGTCAGTCTATTGCAGCGTTGCATATCTTGCAAGTCAAAGCAATGCATCAGCTATCTCCTCAGGCAAATTACTTCTTTGGATGAGACGGACGACATCAATAAGCGTAATTGCTTGCATCGTCTGGTCATCTCCATTGGCCGTACAAAGTCGGCTCGGAATGGGGAACAGACTACTGCAGCTCTTCTCACTGTTGATCAAAATGGGTCCCGCTTCCTCACGCCTGCAGCATCTCCTCCCCTTGGACCTGCGCGAAGTAATCTCAAAGAGTCGTCATTGCTGAGCATGGACGATGAATATGTGAAGCTCCTCGACTATGTTTTGAAGACCTTGGAGCCTCGTCATCGCATTGCGTTGAAGTCGAAGGATACATATGGACGTCTGCCATTACATTATGCCGCTCAATTTGGCTTCGTTGTCATTTGTGAGCTTGTCATGAAGTACATGCAGGAATGGGGACAATTCAACGTCGAGAACGGCATCGATGCTCCAGAGTGGCAAGATAATGATGGACAGGCTCCGTTACATCTAAGTGTGATCGGAGGTCATCCCTTGACTACGCAAGCTCTCCTGAAAGGGGAGAACTGGCAGGGACACAATGATCAGAAGGCAGCCATGAGACGAGATATCTCGAAATCAAGCGCTGTTTTGGCCATGGCTACCAAAGCCAACTTTACTGTGATCGTCAAGCTACTCGTCGACGCAGGTGTTGATATCAATTGGCAAGACCCGGCAGGCGAGACCTCCCTTCACATCGCTGCCAGATTTGGCCATGTGGATTGTGCTCGGATCTTACTTCAGGGTACGCCTGAGCAGAAGGCCAACGTCAACCTTACCGAGAACACGTTCTCCTGGACTCCGCTCCATATCGCCTCTGTCGATGGGCATTTGCCAATTGTGGAGCAACTCATTGCGGCCGGTGCTGACATCGACAAACCTGATGGGTCGGGTTGGCTGGCGAGAGAGCACGCAGCTCTACGTGGTCACATCAAAATAGCTGAAAAGCTAGCTCAGGCGAGCTCGGTGACATCAAGTCCTGAATCCGAGGTTCCTACACGTACCAGAGATGCTTCTCCTCCAAACTTGTCTTCGATTGGGGCTGCTCGGTCACAAATGACCAAAGTTGAGACGACAGAGCCGGTCAAGACATTTGGTCATCGTTACCTTACAAACGAGAGCATGGTTCTGGTCAGTCTGGGTTCCATGGACATGAGAAAGAATGTGCCAGCTGTCACGCTTGACAAGATTCCCATCGCCGAGGCCCATTCTACGCAGCTTGACACTTCGCTTTCTGTGATTGTCAGCGCGAAGGGGGCTCAGGGGGAACCAAACACAATCGATCTTCCGGTCCCAGATAACATCTCGACTGAGCCAATGGTGTTTACTGCAGCTGATGCTACCAAGGTCAAATTGTACTTCGACATAGTTCCAACATATTCTGGCCATCAAGACCATAAAGTTGGCCGAGGTGTCGCCATTCTAGGTAGTATTAAGCAAGCGATCGGAGTCTCACGCATGAATTTGCAAGGCGATGTCAGTGTTCCCATCATGAGCACGGATCTCGAGGTGATTGGTGTTGTCAATTTCAATTTCCTGGTCATTACACCATTCTCCCACCCAAATATGTCCATCACAACGAAACAGACTTACTGGAAGGAGGTCTCCTCGACTATGATCATCGGCCATAGAGGTCTTGGTAAGAACAATGCCTCTAACAGATCTCTGCAACTGGGCGAGAATACCTTGCAATCCTTTATTGCTGCAACGAATCTTGGAGCCAATTATGTCGAGTTTGATGTCCAATTGACGAAGGATCTTGTTCCTGTCATCTACCACGACTTCCTTGTCAGCGAGACAGGGATTGATGCTCCTGTTCACACCCTCACCGCCGAACAATTCCTGCACGTCAATGATGCTACACCCAGAGCTTCTCGGCCACCTACACCACCGAAAGACAACCCGAAGGACAACCCGAAGGATAATCCTCATTTCCGTGTTGTTCGAGGAGCAGATCGTGTGCGTTCCTTGTCTATGGGTCATCTACTGCCAGATATCGACATGGCCGAGAAGATGAAGCATACCCGAGACTTCAAAGAGAAAGGATACAAAGCGAATTCTCGTGGCAATTTCATTCAGGCACCCTTCACTACTCTTGAAGAAATGTTCCTCACACTCGAAGAGCGTGTGGGATTCAACATTGAGATGAAGTATCCGATGTTGCACGAGTCCGAAGAGCATGACATGGACGCGTACGCCGTGGAACTCAACAGCTTCGTTGATACGGTTCTGAACAAGGTCTATGATCTTTGCAAGAAGCGAAAGATTATCTTCAGCAGTTTCAACCCTGATATCTGTTTGTTATTGAGTTTCAAGCAGCCCAGTATTCCGGTCTTGTTCTTGAGTGATGCTGGCACATCCCCAGTTGGTGATATCCGAGCGAGCAGTCTTCAAGAGGCCATCCGCTTTGCGAGTCGCTGGAACTTATTGGGTGTGGTCAGTGCTGCCGAGCCATTGTGTAATAGCCCGAGATTGGTGAAGGTTGTCAAGGACAGCGGATTGGTTTGTGTCAGTTATGGGACCTTGAACAACGATGAGGATAAAGTAGATGTAAGTTTGCCTCGTAAATTATCTCAGAGAAATGCTAACCTTACATAGCAACAAGTCAGAGAGGGAATCGATGCAGTCATTGTTGACAACGTGTTGAAGATCTACAAGGGCATGTCAAAAAATGCGGCCAAATTGACTGACCCAACGACTCTGAAAGCAGCGAATTTGATCAATGGCGTTAATAGTGCGGATGAGCCAGTCATTACATAGACTGGATCTGGAGTCTTCAGAATTCTCTGAGCAGCATTGAGATTCATGCTTTTGGTGTGGGAACATGGAGGTTCTGTCCTGTTCTTGCGAAGGATTTGGTATTTCTTTGGAGTTGGACATGTGCAAAACCAGAGCACATTAGACATTTGACCGTGCTGCTAGGTATTGCGAAGCATTTGGATGGGAGTTTTGATCGTTCGATATGGGCCAATATTATTCATGCCCAGATTATTTGTGCCCGTGTGCTTCGGTATTTCTTGCTTCCGTGAATAATGATAATGTTCAGCTCATGACTGTGAATAAGACACCTCTGCCATGCACCTTCTGGTGCCTTACTAAGGGCTACTTAGTAATACGATTTTGCAAGGACCGAAAGCCGAATCCGATTCGATGTGAAGAAAGACACTTTATCAATATCTGAGTGAATAGTAAAGCATTCGAATGGTCAGACACTGGATACTGTAGCCTGGCATTTGATGTTGTTCTGCTCATTTACACTTCCTGTCCCTCCTAGGCTTGGCTAATTCGCGGCCCCTCCCTCCCGCGACGTCATTGGTCCACATCCCACCATCGATCCATCGGAGCCTCATGCTTGAAACCATCAGCCATCTACAACCTCACCCAGCACTCTTCACTCTGCAGTCTCGCATCTCCCTAGGATACTCCGACTCTGGTATCTTTCGCAGAGCCCAATCTCTGTGCCCAGCTGCCAATATGGAGTCCATCAAAGCCGTATTCTTCAAGCCAGATCCCCAGGCACAGGTACAACTCCCAGCACCTCTCCCGACCCAATACACCCATTACATCTATTCTAACCCTCCCCAGGTCCGGAAATGCAACCAGCTAATCCGACAAAACACACGCAAACTCGACCGCGACATCGCCAACATGAAGCTCGCCGAGTCCAAAGCCAAAACCCTCATAATCCAAGCCAACCGACGCGCGCAGCGCAACCCCTCGCAAGCAAAGCAGGCCGAGAAGGACATCCGCATCTTCGCGCGCGAGCTGATCCGCACGCGCAAGCAGCATAACCGGCTCGTCACGTCCAAGGCCCAGCTCAACAGCGTGTCCATGCAAGTCACGGAAGCTTTCGCCGTACGCAAGATAGAGGGCAGTATCAGGAGTAGCGTAGGCATCATGAAGGATGTGAATAGTCTTGTTAAACTCCCGGAGTTGATGGGGACGATGAGGGAGCTTAGTCAGGAGCTGGTGAAGGCGGGCATTATTGAAGAGATGGTGGGGGACAGTTTGCCGGATGAGTTGGAAGAGGAGGACGAGGAGGCCGAGACGGAGGTTGATAAGGTTCTTGGGGAGATTCTGACGGATAAGATGGGTAAGGTTAAGGCGACGCAGGAGCTTCCTACGCCGAGTAAGGAGCAGCCGGTTGTGGAGGATGAGGATGAGGAGGATGCGGAGGCGATGTTGGATCAGATGAGGGGGAGACTGGAGGCGTTGAAGAGTTGATTGTCAGTCCTTTACATTGGCTTTGGGTTTGCAGGCATGGAGTTTGGGATGGGATGGGATGGGTTTGGGTCAGGAGGCGTTACTCGAGAATTCAGTGTGCTCTATTGGGCCTTTTCTCGGACAATCATTATACGCTTTCGTTGATCCGGATATGCTATATGGTTATTTCGCAGGTAGGTACTCTGCCCTGCGTACCATTTTCTCTTTGGATGTAACGAGTGTTACTTCTGTAGGTCATTCTTTGTGCTCATCATATGCGTCTTATCTTTTCTCATTTTTTTCCTAGCTGCGAGTCCGGTTGTCGATAAAGGCGTTGCACAGCACATATCTCCGTTTACATTTTTGGTACGCTTTTCCTGGCGCGCCTATTTTCCTCGCTTCCATGTCACAACATAGATACCTCTGAAAATAAAAATAAAACCTTGGAAATGCCACATCACTATGATGCAACATTAGGGTGGTATCTCCGGATTCGAAATGGACTGGACTAGGCACTACTCAGTACACACTTCACATCAGAGTATTAAATTCTGCACTCTCTATCCTTCCGTCCTTACTTCCTTTTTATTCTCCAAACACATTCACACAACCCTTTAATTCCCAAACGACATAAAAATACAACCACCTCAAATCTTCACCATGCATATCTCACGCATCGTCCTCACTCCTACACTCCTCATACTCCTGGCATTGATTGTAATTACAAATGCCTTCCCGACCCACCCAAAGACCGAAGCACTGGACCGCCTCGTCCACGAAAGTATAACCACCAAAAGCTTCACTGAAGGCTCCACGAGCGTCGTGGGTGACATGGAGAAGACTGCAGTCGCAAATGCTGGGCCAACTACGTATAGTTTCAATGTAGACGGCTCGATGACTGCAGAACACACCGCAATCGAGGACAAGATTCGAGAAATCGCCCTCGAACCGGCGTCCCCTTCTATGTCTAAGTCATGGAACGCAACCACTCCATCTAATATGACGATATCGTCCAATACGACCATGTCGTCCAACACAACAGAGGTAGACCCCTTGGCAAACTATCTCGACCGCTCCGTCATCGTCCTCCAATTCTGGTCCTCCACCGACGAATACGGCTTCCCCTCGCCCTCCTCCCGCCAGCTCATGACGCCCGCCCAATCACGCATGATCACCAACCTCCTCGCTCTCCGCTACGAACTGCCTCTTTCAGACCGCAACCTAGCCTCCGGCATCATCGTGCTCCTCGAGCAGAAGATCCTGCACGAAGCAGCCGAGTCCGCCGAAGCTACTGAGCAAGTCGATAAAGCGCAGGTTATTGTTGAGGCAGCGATTGAGGACGTGTTTAAGGTGTATGGGTTTGATCCTATAAGTGGGGAGGCTGTTAACGTATGGGGCGATGATGGGGATGGAAGCTGGGAGAGGACTCAGATTTTCGTTCGTGAGGAGAAGCGTGATGATGCCCAACCACAGGACGAACAAGAACCTGCAAGCACGCATATCCTCGATTCTCGCTCCCCTAAGAAGTCAAAGAATAAGAACGAGCCACCTACCTGCCCAAACGGCTCACCCATCCCATACGGTGGTATCGCAGACTGCCCACCGCTCACGAAATGGCAGTTGGCGCAACAGCAGGATAGAGAGCTGAACCGCCATCTTAGTCGGAAGGAGAAGGCGGATATGAGGAGGGATCATACGAGGATTGCGACTACTACTTTTGCTTCTGTTGCGTGTGTGGTGTCGAGGGTTTTCTGCCCGGTCTTGACGGTGCAGGGTGTTATCTAGATTGTTGTGTTTGCTTTTGGTTTTGATCTTGTTTGTTTAGGGAGGATGAGGAGTGAGGTGGGGTGAATTAGGCGAGAGCCGTGGATGGGTAGGCGGTCTCTGGTCAATTCGCTCTTTACTGAACGTAGCTCATCGACTCTCGAAGGGGGCACATCACTATTTGAACTTGATTTTGCTTTGTGTAGTTGTAATTTCCCTTTCCAGCAGACTTGAGCCGAGATCGCTTTTGAGGTTGTAGATCTTGTATAGAACATTACTCGCAGGTGGATAGTCGGCGCATGTACAGAGGCTCGGCGAGCAATGGGATGGCATGGGCAGACTTTAAGGTTTCTTTCCTTTTCTTTTCCTTTCTTTTCCTATTTGAATCTCATTTGCAGTCTTAAATTTCATATTGCTGTGCTACTTGTGATTACTATTTACTGTGTATGGTTTCGTTACTGTGATGATAATTTACGAGCTGGATATCGATGCGCATCTTGCTATAGAGTAGGTCGGTCTGGTTCAAGTCGTAAGTCGACTCTACTAAGTCATATCAGTATAGATCTCATTCTTCCACGTATTCCTTACTTATGTCCTCAATGCCATGCTGTACCCTTCCCCAACACCCTCGACGGTCGAATTCCAGATTCTTGAACCCTACAGACTTGAAATGGGCATCGATTGATAGGGATCTTTTCAACTTGACGCAGAGCGAGCCAGATGCTCTAGGAGATCCAATCGAATGGTTTGTAGACGGTCGGCTCCTATGTGCTATGAGCAACGTTGAAGTGGTGGGATGGAGTTTCATTGTTGTAGCATCACGTGATAGTTATTTGAGACGCCTTATCCAAGTTCTGGGTACTTGCCTCTTGCTCATAAAGTTCCCCATTTTGGAACTGAATCAAAGGAAACCGAGAGGTGTCTTCCTTGAACGGAGTTTTAATACAGGAGCAAGATGACTGATGATGTATGAAACTTGACAATGAGCTCGGCAGAGCGAGAGTAGAAGACACCCGTATCGTAGATTTGGCTATCCTTTTCGCTTCTTCGTAGATGTGGCTGTATATAGCAAGATCTTAATGGTAAAGTCTCTAGATTAGTAAAAGTACTTCTACAGAAGTCTCTGGCATCCCGTCATGAATATCAATCACGTGACTTGAATTTCGACTTGACTTTGCTTTGGTCATAGGATCCTTCTACCGGCTTGCACAATCAATGGTAGCAATTGGTTCAAAGTGATAGCTCTCTTTCTGTAGTACACTCTTTGCAGCTTTGCGATTGTTCCTCTCCGTCCGTAAAGGAAGACAATTGCCGGATTTCAAGAAGAGCCGCAAAACGTGGGGTGTAGTTTGATTATGGTTACCAGAAGTCATTCCAAATGAAAAAACCGTTGCAAAACATAGTGCAAGCCCTGAAATACTGCATATTGACATCATATTTTCGATTTGCCTCCTCTCTTCATCTCTCCAAGCAAATCCAGAGTTGCCTGCCTTGACTTTGCAGGGGTTGTTGACCGCTCCGCTTGAGAATTGAATTCAGAAGCTTCTTCTCGTTTCCACTGTATCAGCCTCGTCCCTCGTCTTCGTGTGGTCCCGCCGCAAAGCTGCAAGCCAGCCAGGCCGCTTCGCACATCAACTCGTCTCTTCTCTTCCACTTCTTCCAAACAGAACAAACAATTCTCAACACCAAGATCTCCACGACCAACCTCCACGATTTCTACAATAATCTCTTCTTGACTGCTTGACCATCCACATCAATCATGTCGACCGCGCAGACTCCAGAAGGTAAGCTCAACCCAAGTGCCTGGCCATGTCAGGCGGGGGAGGAGGGAGGGATGAAGCTATTCAGCTTCAGCCTGTCGCTGGATGCAAAGCAACTACCTCCTCTCCTCCACCATCGGTCTACACTCGATCTACACAGAGTCGCACACCTACTATCTAGGATCAGCTGCTAATCTGCCTCTCCCACTAGTCCTTTGGGCCCAGCGCTCCAGCAAGACCGACCCCGAGAAGAACTTCATCTACCTCACCATCACGGTCCCTGACGTCCAGAAGTCGAATCTCAAGCTCGACGTCAAGTCGCAATCGCTCACCTTCTCCGGCCACTCGGACTCGCTCAAGAGAGACTACCACGTCGAGCTCGAGTTCTACGGCGAGATCGACGAGGCCGAGACCAAGATCAACCACACGGCCAAGAACATCGCGCTGGTCCTGAGAAAGAAGGAGCTGAAGGAGGAGTTCTGGCCACGACTGTTGAAGGATGCTAAGAAGGTCCACTTCCTGAAGACCGACTTCGACAAGTGGGTTGATGAGGATGAGCAGGATGAGGCTCCAGAGGACGACCTAGGTGAGTAGTAGCAAGGGATGATGGGGCTGGGCCTACTCTCCTCGCGAACAGACAATTCTGACCAGAAAACAGCAGCAGGCATGGGCGGTATGGGAGGTATGCCAGGAATGGGTGATATGAGCTCGATGATGGGCGGTGCAGGAGGCGATTTCGGTGGCATTGATTTCTCTAAACTCGGCGGAGCACAGCCCGACGAGGAGGAAGATGAAGACGATGATGATGAAGATATGCCAGCACTTGAGGGCGAGGACGAAGAGGAAGACGAGGAAGAGGCAAAGGCGGCTCCTAAGAAGACCGGCTCCAAGATCGAGGAGGTTGCTTAGATGGGTCAACTCTCTCTTTCTTCTTTCTCTGCAATTGAAAGAATGGCGCACAAGAATGGAGAGGCTTCCTAGTCACAACAAACAAGAAACTCTCTCACCCCAAGCAAACTTTCTTCTCTTACTCAAAGATGGATAACTACCTGCCTATGGAGCGTCTTGTTTTTCGGTTGGACCTTTTTTTTCGATGTTGGGAGTGGACAGGAGACTTTATTCCATGAGTTTGCACGGCATGATCAGCAGTCACCTTGCAGGCAGATAAACATAAAAGCAATTAGTTTTCCGCATTCGTTTCTGATCTTCTTTAAATTCTTGATTGTTTGCGTGTGCGTGTGCGTGTGCGTGTGCGTGTGCGTTCGCGTTCGTATGCGTTTACTTGCTTGCAGATCGCGAAATTTCCATACCATGATTCCAAACATAGCTTACTGTACACAGCCTCGATACGCGTTGAGAAAGCTAGTTGGCTCTTGAAGGCGCACTTCTCGAATCTCATGTCAGATTTTGCGGTCATTGGTTACACAGACATGTAGCGCGTTCTCGATCAGGCTGTCATGCTTGTCTAACTTAACTCCGATTCACCAACATCTTATAATGTCCGCACTTCTCGCACTCCTCGCCCTCAAAACCCCTTCCTCGATAAACACCTCCAATTCAAAAGTCTCCTCTTTAGTTTCTGACGTTCAAAATGCTCAATTCCCTACCAAGCAAGCTGAAAACCCCCGTTACTAGAGCTATCTGCATCCCTAAGCCCAAGCTCAAAGTCGAGCTCTCTCATACACATCTACTCATAGTACGATGGAGAAGGGAAAGGAGAAAGAGCAATCTCCTTCGATCTCATCCTCCACCAAATCCCCCTTCCCATCATCAAATGATCCAAAGCCACCAACCTCGAACCCCGATGCAAGTCCATACACTGCAACGGATGCAGCAACCTTCTCCCGCCTCGGCGCAAGTATAACGGCCATGCCTGCTGATGAAGTGCAAAGCCTAAATCCGAGTCCGAGTCTGAGACTATTCGGAGCGCCTGTTAGGAGTGTTGGAAAGGAGAGAGAGAAGGTGGTGTATACTAATGCGGATGCTGCGGAGTTTGTGAGGAGGGGGGCTTGTATGGTTGTTTGGCCTGAGGAGGAGGGGAATGGGGGCGCGGAGAGGGAGGAGAGGAGAGATTGAGTGGTGTTGAGTTGGGAAGTTGTGATGGGCTTGAGAAGGGCATGGGTTGCAGGTGGAGGCTGGTATGAGGTGTTCTATGGGTATGGGATTTGGGTTGGAAAGGGAAGGGGAATCTATGGCCGCGAATGGATGAGCTTTTGGTTTTTGGGAACTAGCAGGAAACTTGACAATGAGTTCAAGGAATATCGAAGCTCTCGTTATATTGGGGATTTGGCTGCAGGGATTTACCCCTACGTTGACTTCATACCTTGTTTAGCTGGCTTATGACTCTTAAGTCATCACTCGAACGAAGAACTCAAGCCGCAATATCCACAAAACCATCATACGCTGCATTTCCGTCATCCAGGTATTCACAAAAATCTTACACATGCTACGAGTGGATTCGAGTCTCTCTCCATTAAAATTTCACCATCAAGAAACCACAAAAGCTGCCGCGTTCCTCGCATCAAGCCCATACGTAAGATGCTGCTGCAGGACTCTCAAGCCATCAACGCAGATATCATCTCCCTTGTGACAAACTGTCATGACTTTACTGGCTGCTACATTCGGAATAGCCGTTCCGTTATCTATTGCTACAATGTGAGCCAACGAGCCCTCGTTTTATGATTCGAAGGGCGAGTAAACAGAGAATGTAGCAAAAAGGAGAACAGAATAAAGAATAACCTACTTGGATCCCCAAAAATAATGACCTTCGAAACCCAAGCCGCCGTGGCAGCGGGTAGTGAAGCGAGAGCGTTGTGGACGAGTTGTCCTCCCTTGGCAAATTTTAGCATTGCTTCGAATATATTCAAAGTTCTTGTATTAGGAAGAGACATGGGGATTTCGGGTTTGAGGCACAAATTCAGGGGACGAAGGAAAGAAACGGGAAATTTGCTAACCTGTGAGTAACCCGATACGACTAATTTGGTATCCGGACATGTTCGGAACGCTGTTGCTATTTGCGTCGCCCTGTTCGGTTCGCTTAGAGTCAGTATAAACACAACATAACTATCGCCATCATATACAAACAGGAAGTCTGAAATAGTCACCAAATAATAAACGAAAAAGGAGAGAAGCAGATAAAACATAGGCAAGAAAACTATGATCGTACATGTTAACACCCCCCCTAACATCGCCCCCAGCCAAATACCCCGCCACCCCCGCCTTATACTCATTCACGCCCTGGACCGCCAACGCACTCGTTCCAACCCTTGCCCTCAACGCATCAAAGAACGGCGGTCCGACCAATATCCCTACATTACCAGGCTCGACCGTCCCACGAGCGAAGATCACTGTGTAGGGTTTACAGTCGGATGTGAGTTGGTTGTAGGTAGTTTTCTTGCCGCTCACGACCGCGAGGAAGGTTTGGAAGGTGGTTAGGAGACTGGAGATCGCGGCTAAGGTGCCATCTATTGCTGGGAGGTGGTCCAGGAGGAGAGAGAGGAAGGCGTTGAGGTCGGTTTCGCGGGCCGTGAGATCGGAGGGTTGAGGCTCAGGGAGAGCTATTGGGAGGGGTGCTGGGACCGGCGTTGGTGCTGGAAGGGGGGAAGAGAGGGTGAGGCCGACGAGGGCGAGGAGGGTCCAGATAGAGAGGAGCATTGTGTCTGTATTTCGTTCCTGCGAAACTGGAAACGGACTTGAGTTCGACTTCGGTAGATAGCAAAATGCTGGCCAGGATCCAGATCTTTAGATACCGATATAGCAGCTTTGTATGCTGGCTGTGAACAGCAGCGTGTGGTGAATACAATGTAGTTTACGAAGCACCAACGAACGAATGAATGAATTCAGGAATCCGAATGAGTGAATGAAGGTGTAGACCCTCAGGATCGATCAGCAAACCTAGCCTAGGGAACAAAATTGAACCGAAACGACTCAGGTAACAATCGATAGCAACAACACATCAAAGTCTCCGGGCATGAGGCCGATTATCAACAAAACACAGCCCACCACACGGGGAAATAGGTAGCTATAGAAAGAAACTGCTCTTGTGCTAGTACCAATGAGCTAGCGTGAGGGGTCCATTGCTTGTCACTGTGATGGTACCTACAGATGCGGAGGTCTCGGTCTATAGTACGTTCGGAAAGAACGAATGAAAAGGTAGATATGGGGAAGTGTGTGATCGTTGACAGCTTGGAGGGGGGGCCAGTGACCAATACGACTGGAGAGGTGCCATATGGAGATTCTGGATCAACTAGATCCCGTAAAGGCCACGGCGTGGCCGCGATGAACTAGCAAATAGGACAGAGCGGGATGGGAGGGATGGCTCTGGGTTTGTAGTGACGTCTTGAAGCTCAACTTTGACTTGGTATGTTCTGATGTGGTCTTCTGACATATGCCAGCCAACAAATCGCAACTAAATGCCATCATTAATCAGTATACAAAAAGTCCTATCAAATCTACAGAAATGAGACTGAAACTAGACTGAAACTACCCTTTCTCCTCGCTATGTTCAAAAAGCGAGATGGTAAAAATCCAAGCAATAGGACCCAAGAGAGGTCGAAAGTAGGAAATCCTAGCGCCTACAGAGATCCAGCCACAGGGGCACTACCGCCCATCCAGAAATATTCCCGGACGCCAAGAGGTCTCTCTGGGGAAGGTCTGGGGTCTGATTGCACAGACCAAAGCCAATCGGCTGCCTGGCGGACATTCCTAAGGGTCTCCATCACGGCGTTTGGAGATCGCTATACTGAATGTGATGGGGGTTGATGAAGGGACTGGCTGGGGAATATCCTCTAGGAAAAAGGAACGGTATCACTACTTTCAAAAAGGAAGTGTTTGTTTTGGGGCACCGCAAAAGAGATGATTGTGTTCAATGGCAATTTTGCCAGATGTAGCTCCTTGGCCGAGATGTGCTTGTTCAATCACTTAATCTGGAGACTCTGCCTTGGTTTATTCCATTTTGAATTCGGAGAGACGCCTGCCTTGCTATTCCTTGAGTACAGAATAAAGGAAGATCTGTTTGCCGCGAGAGTGGCGACCGCGCATTATCTGAATATCCTCCCTCCCTCCCTTACCATTCCCAATCCCAAACGAAAAGCCCAAATGATGAAAATCAAGAACCAGCAAAAGCACCAATACAGCGAAGACATGCTTTGTCTGCATAGAAGGGATATCTCGCATTAATTGTGCATGAGAAGGCCCGAACCCGCTCTGAAGTGATGTGCGACCTTGATAAACGAAGATTGTTTACTGCGCAAGGTCAGCATTGCTCCCCAAGGATACGCCGGATTGACTTACCAAGATCTCATCGTCCATGTTTGCGTCACCATTAGCAGCTGGCTGAGCGGCACCAGTAGCAGCACCCTGGGCGTCGGTTGCGGAGGCTCCAGTCTGCCAGTAGTCAACCATCTCCGAGTCGAGCTCTTCAGCAGTCTTCTTAGCTGGGCGAGCAGCACGACCTCCACGTCCGCCACGGCCACGAGCCTTTCCTCCACGAGTAGCACCGGCAGCGGCAGTTTTGGTAACAGCAGCCGACTTTGGTTGGGGCTTTGGTTGTCTACTGAGATGTTAGTCAATGTCGGCACTGATGATATGGAACACTCACGTAATGCGCTCGCTGAGGCCCTTTGGTGGTGGGATTGACTTGGCACGGTTTCCGTCGAGGATCAACTCAACCTTGGGTTGTATTAGCTTACGTAGCCACGAGAGGCCGTGTTCTTACCTTAATGGGCTTGCCATCAACGGGGATACCATTGCATGTGGAGACTGCCTTGGTGGCGCTGTCAAATCGGTGGAAGGTAATGTTGGCGACACCACGGCTCTGTCCTTGAGGTCCATATGAGATCTCAACCTTCTTGATGGCTCCAACGGTCTTTCCGAAGTACTCCTATTTGTTCAAATTGAGGTCAGTGATCTGAATATCGTTCATCTCACAAAAATCGCAAAGGTAATTTCGACGTCGGGCCTGGAAAGGAAAGAAAGGGTCCACAAAAACAGTATCCGCGGTTCCTCGAAAAGTTCCCTCGAGACACAGCGAGCGAGCAGTGAGCATTAGTAGTAGGATACATCTAGAATCCAGTGCAGAGGCAGGAAAACCTGGTACTCGAGCGATCCTTTCGGGCACGCCAGGGTACCAGTTCGCGTGGTTGTGGAAAATACCAATCCACCACGCCATCAAAATTCCAACACCGTCCTTCAAACATAATTTGACTACTGCCAAAACTACCCATAGCAACCGAGTCGCGACCAGGAAAATCCAAGACGTGGTATGAGGTTTCCCAAATACCGGTAACTGAGGAACCTTCGTGAAGACTATTCAGAAGTTGCTGAGATGCGTATTACTGTGCTGTGTGCTCTACTGCTGCGCTCGCTGTTGCTTGACGCATACTCCGAGCCCCCCCAGAAAGTTTTGAGACACCTTTCAAAAACACACCATCATCATGTCTGCGCCATATTCAGATACGGGTGCTTGCCAGGCTACCTCTATGTATCCTAGGCTTTGTGCAAGACTGTGACACGCTCGACTGAACTTCACAGCTGCTTCAAGGTATATCGCGAGCAGGAGGAAGCAGGAGACGGTCTTGATGAGGCTCCCCAATATACTGGATAACGAACATCGAAACAGGATATCGTAACAGGTCGACGGATCATAGACTCGTTGTGGATGGAATACTTCGACGAAACTCGTAAGACTTGAAAGTCTCATCGGTAACATACCTTAATCATGATCTCGCTGATATCCTTAGGCTGACGTGGGATTAGTATATTTCGTGGTAAACGTCAACTTGAAGACTTACGAATCCGCTGACCATAACCTTTCCTTCACCAGAGCCGGAGGGACCAGTTGGGATGGCGACCTTCACGGTGCTTCTGGTAGACTTTGCGGTCTTCTTGATACCACCAACGGGGGCAACGGTGGCGGGCTTGCCGGTTTGTGTTGTGCGACGACTACCACGGCGACCTCTACCACGGCCGGCAGATGGGCGTTGGGTGGAGATGATCTCGTCGAGCGACTTGTCGAGTCTTCCAGACATCTTGGAGATGGGCTTGTATGTGTGTTCGAGGTGAGTAGCTGGTTGGAATCGAACCGTTAGGATCAGTAGAACGCAGGAGAGTATCGATCGAGAGCAGGTCGATGGACGTTCGATGCGTGTGTATGATGTGGATAGGGACGGGAGGCTGGCTAACTCAAGAGTTGAAGTGATGCGTTGTATCGCGATTTGCCTCGAGGGGATGAGGCTGTGTTTGCGAGAACGCGACTTGATGAAAAGTGGCAGTAAAAGTGCGGCAGTCGAAGTTGGATGAGCGCGCAGATGTGGTTGTTACGAAGAGGTCTGAGGGAGTGTGTGGAGAATGGAAGGAGATGGGTTGTGGTTGTGGGCTTGGGTTTGGGTTGAGGTTGAGTTGGGTTGGGTTGAGGCTGGAGGAAGGAATCTGGAGGACGACGACGGCGAGGGAAGGGGAAGGGGCTGCGCGACAAAGCACGCTAGCTCGCGGGTCAGTCCATTTTGAGTCATATACATCACGTGGTATACATACTAGCGTCAAACAGCCAAGTGAATGGAGGAGTTGGTGAATGCGGCGATGATGAGGACTGGGCAGGGATGTCGTTATATTTGACTGGGACTGGAAGCTGGAGGGAAGCCGGAGGAACGTTATGAAGGGAAGAAGAGTTTTGCAATGTGAAAAGACAGAAAAACATTGAAGACATATCTTGGATTCCGTTCTACGGCACGCCTAAGTCTAGCATTACTGATGGCAGTAGAAAACTACCCTCGTGTTCAATATCTTCTTATAGGACTATGTTGTTCCCTGCATTCAAATTCAGAGGTCCAAAGTGAGCGGGAACGTGAAAGGCGACCATTTGTTCATTGAACTTTGGCTCTTGATAATATACAGGCCCGCATCCATCGTCCGTTCCAAAGCCACGCGGCTGAGCATTCTGTTTAGCCATGCAGAATAACTTTTGAGCCGAATCCCATGCGCTAAATCTTACACGTCGGTCAAAAGTGATTCCATAACGCCATCATACTTCCACGAATGACCTCGAGGTTCTTGTTGCACAGTCATTCATCTCCAACTTTGGGGTATCCTCCACAGCTCCTAATCCTCCCGAACTCTCCATTCCCCGCGTCCAACTCCACCAGCACTCTATCTTCACCTTCCTATTGACGCGGCTCTGGCATCTGCGGATGTGATGGGTCTGCCCTTGCTGTCTACTTCTGGCTCTTCAACGGCATTGATCTCGAGGAAATGGTAGAGGATGATGAGGAGCATGGCTGCTGAGCCAAGAAAGATGGCGAGACGGTAGAGATCATCGTCGGAAATCATTTTGATTACTGCTGCGCTCGCGGCGAGGAATCTCGGTGGATCTGGATGGATTCGAAGCAACCACGTATGATTATGGGCGTCGTCGAGATGTTCGTGGAGCTGGGTAGATTGTTAGAACAAAAAATTCAATTGGAATTCGTGATATCCAGTCAGGATACACACCAGAAGAGAGTGTACCTACATCAACTATCGAATGTGAAGTTGGTTCCTAAATATCGAATTGGAACTGCCCGCCCGATGAGGCCAGCTGGAGCTCGAAGTGCATACCCCTGCTAGTATTGCTCGTCTATCCCACCAGTCAGCGACTACCCCACCATATTCGATCATTTCGACTTTGACCCAGATTCCGATCTTCAATTAAGTCACTCGAGCACCCAACGACTCCCCACAGTCCTTTCTGTACGTTTCGGTACCCTCGAACCATAGCTTTCACTCGAACACGGCATACGCCCCTATCAATATCTGTTTTCCCCGCCAACTATACCCTCAGCAAGGATGCCTCCGAAGAAGCAAGAGAAGCAGGGCGGGGCCAAGAAGCCTTCTGCGACCAAGTTGGTAGAGGACAGGACTTTTGGAATGAAGAACAAGAAGGGCGCTCAGACACAGAAACAGATTGCCCAGATGACACAGTCTGCGAAAGCTGGTGGAACTCCCGAAGAAAAGAAGCGGGCTGCGGAGAAGGCTGAGAAGGAACGCGAGAAGGCCGCAATCGAGAAGATCAAGAGGGAAGAAGCAGAGCTATTTAAACCTGTTCAGGTCCAGAAGGTACCTTTCGGTGTCGATCCAAAGACTGTACTCTGCCAGTTTTACAAGAAGGGTCACTGTGAGAAGGGGAGGAAGTGCAAGTTCTCACACGACTTGAACGTTGAACGGAAAGGAGAAAAGAAAGATTTGTATCAAGATACTCGGGAAAACGAAGAAGAAGTGAAGAAGAAAGAGACCTCGGAAGATTGGGATGAAGAGAAGTTGCGACAGGTTGTGCTCTCCAAGAAGGGCAACCAGAAAACGACCACCGACAAAGTTTGCAAGTTCTTCGTGGATGCAGTAGAGGAGGGAAAATACGGTTGGTTCTGGACGTGTCCGAATGGCGGAGATAAGTGCATGTATCAGCACAAATTACCACCCGGGTTCGTAATCCTCCTACCAATTTCTGGATTTTGCTAACTCTTCTAGATTCGTACTGAAAACGAAGGAACAACGTGCTGCAGAGAAAGCTCTTATGGACAAGTCGCCACTCAAAACTCTAACACTCGAAGACTTCTTAGAATCCGAACGGCACAAGCTTACCGGAACTCTCACCCCTGTTACCCCCGAATCATTTGCAAAATGGAAGAGGGAACGCCTGGATAAGAAGGCGGCCGAAGCTGAAGCGCAAATTGCCAAGGAAGCTACTGGCCGCGCTATGTTCGAGAAGGGAGATTGGGAAGCAAGTGGTGGCGAGGAGTCTGACGATGATGATGATGGAGAGGATGATGCCTGGAATATGGAAAAGTTGAGGAAAGAGACTGAAGCGTTGCGGGAGAGAAAAGAGGCCGAGCGGATAGCCAAATACGGCGGCCAAGGTCCCAGCACGAATGGTGACAGCGGTGTTGTGGAGGATGTCGAGCCCGATTCCAATGGATCCGAGAATGGGGAGGGGTCCTGAATGTAAGCCTAGGAGGAGGTTCTCGAATCAAACTTTACGACTTTGAATTTAGCGTCATAGGGGAACACGGAATGCATCAACGTCTCGGCCATGTGCAGTGTTCGATATACACATCACGTATGCAGCTAGAACCGATTTGACTCAATCAAGCACTACACGCCAGGGCATTGCCCGTACATAGTTAGGAAGACCAGAGGCGACCGCAAGTAGCCAAGTTGTACACAATCAACAAGCGGCTCAAGTCCCTGACCACCACTTATTCCCATCATTCCGTACATCATCATTTCGTTCATGAAGGACCCAGAAGGTCTCCTAGCAGCAAGTCTTTTCCATTTCATCATATGTCCTGTCCCCGTGTTAGTACATTCATGGATTGCGGGGAGGGCGACTTACTTCGTATCCCGAGATGAGTACAAAGTATCCCGCGTGAAAAGAGCAAAACCAACCAACGCCCCAACCAGAATGGATATTATGATGTACCCTACTGATCATCAATCCTAGACACCAACAACAAAAGGCAAAGGTACATACCGTTGCTGTACATGAACAAAAGCATAATGCAATAACTAACAGAAAACTGAACGACATGAATCATCCCCCTCAATAACTGCTCCAGCATCACAACCAGGCCCTTCTGCCTTGGTTTCTCCGCATCGGTCCCTTTGTCCAGGAGCTTCTCTTCTATCTCTTCGGGTAAGACGTACGCCTTGGCTTGGAGGAACTCATTCCTCTTGCGCAAATGCCGGTCAAATTCTCTCTGGAAGCGACGCAGGAATTCAAGAGAGATGACCAGGAGGAACGCGCCGAGACAGGCGATGAAGAAGGTAAACGAGGATCGGATGTGGAAAATGGAAGAGAGGAAACAAGCGTCTATCGTGTGCCAGTTGAGGAGCATCTAGGTATGTTAGCAGTGAAAGCCAAGCTCTAGTTACCGTTCTTGAACGGAGGCTGCTTGGAGTTCCATTTTGGGGGAATAATAAGGATATTGGCACTTACAGAAAGTTTGCAGCCACTTGATCCTCCCATCGACATCCCCATCCCAGCACCCGTCATGACAGCAGCCTCCACCACACTGCTCGTTGCTTGAGATGCCATACTCATAGTTGACGAGGCTGCCGACGTCACCACAGCCATTGTCATGTCCATGTCCATCTTGTGTTCTAAACAAGTGCGGGATTATCGAGTTTCAGAAGTAACTCTAGCTTGGTGAGCTCCCAGATGGTATGTAGCAATATCTGTACTTAAGACAGGGCCTTCTTTAAGTATGGGTGATGGCTGGACTGCCCATGTTTACTCCACGCGGTCCAGCCATGTGCTGTAACTACGACACGACATTCATCCTCAAAAGGGCTCAAAACCACGCGCAAAATCGGGCGAGACATGTCATGCACTCCAAGACAACAGACGAAGGCGAGGCTGCGCTGCGCTGCTTATCTATCAAGGTAGCTACGGTCCCCTCCCCACCTTAATTATCTAGCTGACTTTCAGCACATAACTGTTTTGATATTTCAGATCCTGCCTTCCTAGTCCATATATCCAATCAGGATATCAGATAGTTGAAGTAGAGTCCTCTCACTGGTTCAATATCAATCTAGTCCTGGTAAGTGAGCAAGAGCACCAAGTGTATCGTTGCCAGAGCTAGACATTTAACCCGTCGGTTACGCTAAATGCCCGGATTCCGAGTCGGCTGACTCGCCGATGAGAGGATTAGGATGTCTTTGGAGTCTTGGGTGAGCATGTTATTCTAGCGAGCTATGCCCCCCGAGTTTGCCCATATATGCCTCGCGTGTTTACCTGAAAAGAAAGCTACCTTGTGTTCTCCGTCAATTTAGATCCACTAGGGTAGGATCCCAGTGCCGCATTCATTGGCAATCAGAGATGCCCTGTAAGCCAACTACGGATGTAGCATTCAGTCCCACAAGGAAGTGAGAACGTTGGTGGCGGAAGCAAAGTTGAAATGGACATATTGCAAATTATCATGCAGATGTATATTTCCGGATTTCCGCTTTACCCCTCTAAGCCTTCAATCACGGATATACCTAATTTTCCGTGTCCAAATCCACGTCGAGAAAGATTAGCAATGTGCTCAAACACTCTCCACGCTGCTATCACTGTGATCTTCGGTTTTATTGGGCGGGTGTTCTTGGATTTAGTAGTTCAATTTCATCTGGATTTCCGTTGAAAGGATGGGACATTCTGCGCAACATCCCCCTCAATTGTGGGATGAATATCGTCTCATCTCTTGTATCAAGTATCAGCTGCGATGTCAACAGCAGCAACTTCAGATGGCAAGGTGTTCTCAGCCCTTTTGCATCCGCTTGCTTATAGATCGGATGATTGCTAATGACCATCCGAACCATCAGTTCAGTGATACCTGTCCACCAGTCGTGCAAAAGTACAGGTTGTGTTCTCCTGCAACGAGACTCAAAATGGCACCACCAATCACCATAACCCTAATAGCTATGGAAGCCAGCCTCGTTCTCACAACTCTGGCCCTGTTCTCGTACGGATATCCCAGTGCTGCCAGAGATGCCCTCTGGGAGGAAGGCGGGATCCATCACTTCAACTCCAATCCGAAGCTTCGAATATACTTCTACGCGAACCACTTGGAGCCCCCAGTAATTCCTTATATCTGGTCCCAAAGGTGCGTACAATCCTGCACAAATATCATATTTCCTTCCAGATTCCACCCACCTCTGCCTTGCCTGATCCAAGACACTGATCAAGAACTTAAGTTTCTCCGATTTCAACCTGGGTGTCGCAATCCTTACTCTTTGGGTATTCATCACTAGATGCCTTCTGAGAGGGCTGAAAGTGGTGAATAAATGGACCGACTTTTTCTTGCATTGCTGCGTGATGACCTTTTGGATCATTTGTCTTTGTGGCCAACAATCCCCGGATTATTCAGATCCTGAGCACCCAAGCCGTGTGCCGTGGTATCTGACACACAGTGAGCTCATAATATCTACATTTCCCTTTATCTTTTCAGGACATTGTGATGAGAGCAGGTTGTTTTGTGGCTGACAATGTGGGAGGTTGCGGCGTAGCGGATATAAATACGCAGCCGCCGTGTCGAATTGCCCAAGCTTCTTTTGGGATGACGATTGTAGCCGTGTAAGCTCCAGTTTATTCAGACTGCCGGTTTCGGAGTCGCTCTGACACGTTGATAGATTATTCTACGTTGGCTGTGTTTGGAAGACTGTGGCGTACGAGGGATTCGACTACTTGCTCGAGAAATTCCAAAGTGACACGGTGGAAAAATCGCCTGCTGTCGTGTCGAGAGCTATGGAGGAAATTAGGCATGAATATGGAGATTCTGAAGAAGAAGGTCTGTTATTGCGGGTATGGGATGACATGTGAGACGGGACGGTCTTCATGAAGAAGCCGCATGTGCCAAAGTAGTCCAACAACAATGATTAACGATTTATCCTACCCCAATTTTACCAGCGAAAATCAAAATGTTTTCATGTTAATAGAGTTGATTGAGGAATCGTAATGTCGCTCACGAACCTGCTGTGGGGATGAGAGTACATCCCGACGAAGGGTTAGGGTTCGCGAAGTTGAAAACTAGCTCAAACCAGCGCAAGGGAGCAGTTCTCGCCCCATAAGGGAACCCCTCCATGAGCAGATTTACCTTGGTGGCTGGAAACTTGCTCTCAAGGCTTGGCATAACCCCAACTCTCTATGATATCTTTACTGTTGATTGGGTAACGATAATGATTGTTACAGTGGCGACCGTGATTGATGCCTGGGTGTTAGTACTTTAATGGGCTATCCGCAAGCCATCGCTGGCTCGATATTTCACAATCTCTTAACTTTAGATCACCACTTTGACACTTCTCCCGATCTTGCTGTCCAATATTTCCTTGGAATATAATCCACATAAGCCAAGCCGAAGCTTGTTTGGTTGGGATTGCTGGCTAGCTAAATTCCTTCGGAGATGCCTCTCATCAACGGTTGCAAGTACTCCTGGTATTACAGCCTCCCAGCTCGAACGATACCTCTCAAATCAACGTTGATATACTTGATGAACCCATATCGCTGACATATGACAGCGAGCCATGTATTCGTGGTCATCGAGCGACTTCTTGCGCCCATACGGACAGAATATTGATCGAGGTTCGAAAACCCGGCCGTCCCCTTGAGAGCTGTGGTCACAATCTCAACACATGTAATTGTGGTAGGGTTGCTGAGATATTTGCGGTAAACAGTGGTATGGTTTTCTTTATCTATACCATGATGCTGGAACTAAATATTCCCAAGTGATGTCTGATCCTTCTTCGAGCCCATTTGGGACAGACTCCAACTCTAATTTCGTTGTGACTACACCACCAACGCCTTCAATGTCTTCCAGCGGCCCTTCTAAGCCCAAGGCTCGTACCAAGAGCCAGTCTCGAGTTGCCAAGCGATCCAAGAAAAAGATAATTACACCGCCGACGTCTCCTCTGGATATTGGCTCACCAGAAACCATCTCTTCGACTACAGGAGTGGCGCCAATGCAACAACAAGCTCAAGTTCTGGCTGCTTCCAGCGTTATGCAGGACCAGGACTTCAATCTGTCTGTTCCAGGACAGTCGGACGTCTACACCCAACCTTTGCAATACATTCAATCAAACGCCCAATCGTACCAGTCACTGCCTCCTATACAAGGGAACTACATGAACTACCCATCCGGGCAAGAGTACACCGGGCCTGGTGGACACCAAATCCTTTACGAGCAGCCGCCGCAGCCAGTCAACTACTCGAGCAGGATCGAAGACGTGACGATGGGACAGAATCCACATTTGCAGTCGCAGCAAGAATCCAATGGGTCCGGGATCAGGTCGCAATATATTCTGGCAACGCAGGATTCGGTTTGGCGGGCGATGCGGTAGGGTGGGTTCTCTCTCCACAGTCCACATTGGATCAGCATAGGATGAACATGCGGTGGGTTGGCACCAACAGTTCAAACCATTCCATAACCAACTACTCTCGGCACACAATGTTCTAGATAGTATCGAGTACAATTCTCGCACGAGCAATGCATCGGATCGCAGATGCAGCCGATATGCGTTACAGTGCCCTGACTACATTGAAAACACTTGCAATACATCTTCGGAGGCTCTTCCTTTCGAGACGGGTCTATGGATGAGATTGACGAAGATAGGGGCTAGTATTCTGCTGTGGAAGACATTTTGATGGTAACGTTTTCGGTGGCGGTTTCACTAGCTAAATAATATTTTCTGGGTGGAGTGGAGCAGAGAAGTGGCATGAAGCTGATATGAAGAACCATGAAGTAGACTAATCGAAAGAAATTTGATGGCTGTCGATGAAGTTGTGACTTTCACCCATGTTCTTACATTCTCGTGAGTCTCGAGTCATGGACATTTGTATACCAATGCAGCAACGCCATTCCTGTTCCGGAATATGAAACCCTCTTCAAGTAAGAAAACCCATGACTATATACAAATCCCATAAGCAGCCGTCAACCATTTTTATATTGAATGCAAACCGTTTTGTGTTTGTTGTAACAGAAAATTACTGGTTTTAGCCGGCGCACCAACAACATTCAATTTTCGCTTAGCGAGACAATGCCAAGGCTTCAGGGGCAAGTCAACAATGACCAAACCTCGAGATAGATTCGCAGTACGAGTTACGACTCAGCCAAAGAGTTTGACACTGATACATCCGGTAGCTTATCGGGTTAAAGAAACCTAATACACCACTTTAGCTAACCCATTAGCCTTGCCATATAGTGACAGAGGATTGACAATACAAGAATCGTATATGTCTACAGCTAATCTAGACTAGCACTCGTACGTAGCTCTTAGGCCGACCTAGTGACTGATTTTGCATATAAAAAGCAGTTACCCTGTATCGGGGGTATATCAAGAGGGCGATCACGGGTCGGGAGATGTACGGAAGTGTAGGGAACCAATGCGGCCGCCTGAACAGCGGAGACAAATATATTAAGGTTTAGGCGGAGGCAGGCTGCTGTAGGCTGAACTTGGGCTGGGCAAAGTCATACGCTGGTCCAAGTTCAACTCTCTCGAAGAACCAACAAGGCTCCCTCAGAGGCTCTGTCAAGTTGACATCCGAACAAGTGGAGAAGACAGCAGAAATCATTGCGATTCTGCCCGGAAAGCAAGGCCTAGCCGTCGTCATACAAGCTATATTTCGTCTCAAAATGATACTTTGACACTAACTCTTCACAGCTTCTCCTCAACTGCACAGAGTTCCTGGCTTCAAAATTGGACTTCAAGACTCCAAAATAGCGCGCGCTATTCTTGGACTGGGCATTCCCGAGGTATCCTTTCCTGAAGCTCTTGGTTCTCTGGTATGCTTTTGGCTCCATGATCAAGTTTCGTGCGATATACTCAAAATTCCTACAAAGGATGATTCACTGATCGCCTGATGTGCACTCTCCGATTATTGGGTCACCAATGAATGGTGGCTCTGGCGGACGTCAACTTCCGAGTAACTTTCAACGTGAACCCTTATGTCGCCGACGTAGCTATCTCAGTTTCCACCACGGGCACATTCCGCACATGGGTAAGTGAATATCAATGTTCACGGATGGAACACAAAGGTCAGTGGTACTCGGGGTATGTAGAATAGAATGGTTTTTAGCAGAAGGTCTGAGTCGGGCCACGGTATGAAACAAACTTATAGAGTACTATTGTCTTCGTGTGAGCAACTTGTGAAATATTTTAGAGGTAATTCCGTGCCATCACACGAATCCGTACACACATACAACAGAAACTCAATAACCCCCCTCCCCCCCCCCCCCCCCCCCCAAAATCAGTCAAGCTGACTGTTGGGGTGCCTTGTAATAGTCTTGATTTGGGGGAGATTCTGTAAGTGGAGGCACCATATGGCATGAATGAGTGAAAGCAGTCTTAGCCGAGTTTGGAGATTTCAACGGATGTGAGCCTCGCGTCCAATCTTTCTAGCTTATAACTTGAGCTGTTCTGTTTGCTTTGGCTATGCGATTATTCTTAGTTCACTAAGAAAAGGTGTTTGTGTGTGCGGGTAGAGAGTTATTCGATTTGGCACAAGTGTAAACCAAGTCGAGTTGAGACTTGACCTGGAGCTTCTTCGAACAGGCTCAACTTTGCTCAATTACCACTCGCTGAACCAAGAAGTTCCATTCACATGCATTACCAGTACTTTCAAAGGATCTCCTAAGTTTGATTGCCCAAGGTGTCGAAAAGATGATGTGGATATCGGCAGGATAAATTGGACGGTTGCAGAAGTTTGGGAGAGGCCCACCCATCTAGGAAGTTTTTCTTGGCGGATTTTTGAGCATGCTGTTCTTGACCTATTCCATTCTCATTCTGTGTCTATTTACAACTTACTTATCACATACTGGCTCGCCCTTCTATCATTCTCAACACTATCCATTTGCAGGCGCTTAGAAAGTAAACATGATGACTAGGCATGCTTTCTTTAACGCCTAAGACGAATCAGAAATTGGTGACTAGAGGAACTGCACTAGTCTCCACTTGCCTTTTAAGAGTCGCCTCGTTGCAACTCTCTCCATCTTTTCAACTTTCTGAAGCTCTTCGACCTCTTTAACCTCTCAATCCTTTTCGATTTTCTAAAGGTTTCCGTTATGAATGCTCAACCTCATCCTCTTGTCCCTTCGATAACAACCCCTAGACTTTGCGAAGGTTTCGTCTTTGCTCTTTCACTCACATATTCACTTGTCACAGCAACACTCTAAGCGTTCTCTCAACAGTTGTGGACTAGCGTACTTTCCCCGAGGTACTTAACCTTCGTTCTTATCCCAACCTTCTCCAAACTCACTCAACTACAACTTCTTTCGATCTCTTCCTCCACCCTTTGCCATAAAAACCTTCTCGGTATTTTCTCAGCCACAAACCTTCTCAATCTCTTCCACCACCTCTGACCACAACACCAACTCCATCAATGAAGTGACACCCTCGCAGACCCCATTAGAATCTCAACCATACAAACTTTATCTAGGTACGTTCACAAGCCATCATTTCATGTGTCCAAAGTCTGTTGTTCAGCTTCGAAACGTCTCTTGCAAGTCCAATATTTCAGACCTTGTCAGCTGTTCCTCACCTTCGGTCACGCCAATTGAGGCTACGATCTCATCTATGTCTTTAATCTTTGTGGATATCATGTGCCTGGGACCTCTCCTTCTATTCCCCTCATGAGCCTCATCTTCATGGAGTTGTCCGATTTCAACACCCTCAAGCAGTATTGTGGCATCGGGGGCATTCAGAACTCTTACTTCGGGTATTCTCTATTGAATTTTGCGCCTTAGCAGACTTTTAGACGCCGACTTTCCATCCCGCTGAGGGTTCTTCTGTTTAATTCCTCCTACAAACCATTATACTCAACAGACTTGCTAACATAATATACAGGAAAGCACCCGAAATTACTTGGAAACAAAAGTCACTAACATGGCTGAGTGCACTCCCCCTCCTTCTCAGGACGATCTAGAGGGATCACTTGCGAGCAGTGCTCTCCTCAAGCGACAAAGCACACCAAGCGATCCCAGCGGCTCTCGTCTCTCATCCTCCCATTCAGACGATGGCGAGCTGCGCAAGCTACCTCGCTCGGTTTGGGAGGCGGAGACCTGCGACTCGGTCCCTGCTCAACCCACATCTGACAATGACACTCCAATCCAGGAAGACACCCAGGAAGACCTACCGCTACACAGTAGCCCAAAGATAAAGGAGGAAATTACTACACCTCCCCGGACCTCTCGCCAAGATTCTACACTTTCAAGTACGTACAAGAGTGCTACCCCCAATATCGATTTGGCAATAGATGTTAAAGTCATCATCGACCTGGTGAGTGACGGTGACGACGATTTTCCCGATATCGATGAAATTCTCGCTCGCCCTAGAATCAAGCGCGAGTCCCAGACTCCAAAGTCGCCGCCGCAAGATTTTGAGATGTTGGATTATATCCCCATGAAGATGGAGGATGACGACGTCTCGCCAGAATACACTGTGGGCGATGCTCCGGATGCCCCAGCAGAAGACTCTGTTGAGGATTCTGACAATACCGCACATGGAGATGGCCCTTCCCAAGATAACAAAAAGAAGAATCTAAATCAGCGCAAGGCACAGGGCAAGCGTGCTAGAACTGCTCGGGAATGGCACAAACGTCGTCAAGCCAAGCTCATTCCAGCTAGCCGTAAAGGTATCGCTTACAAGCGAAAGCAGATTGTTGAGATTCGTTCCAACATGATGCAAGACAACACCAGACGAAGAAAGATCAAACTGTCAAAGCGAAGAAATGAAGCACGGGTAGACCCCAGAATCTTCCTGGATCTAGGATCTCGAGTTCATCGATCAGTCTCGCCACATGATGATGAGTCGGACCAAGTGGGCCAGCCTGTTGTTGATGCAAAAACCAAGAAGGATTGGTGGGTGAAGTTCTTGGAGCAAAACCATGAGGTCGATCTGCACCAATGCAAAGGGGACTTCAATGACCTCGTGAAGAAAACCAAGAGTTTCGGATACAACCGAATGAAGCCAGCAGCCAACGGAAAATGGGAGCTGGTTGGTATGGAGTCTAGTAAATACATTCACTTGTCGCTGTTTTGGCAAGATCGTTGTTGACCAGGTTCTTAGCACTGCACAATCATCAAGTTCTGGGACTACATCACATAGTTGAACGAGAATGTTCTGACGAAGGGCCTTGGGGCTCGATCTGTGCTGATGATATGGTAAGTTCTTATGCCATACAAATTGTTCACTGGCCTGACTTCAGGATTTAGGGCATGGGAAAGACCGTGCAAACAATTGCTGTATGATCTTTTACTTTGTTAGTCTTACTGAAGCTGACATCGCAGACTATCATCGCCAACCCTCCCACGCCCGAGCAAATCGCAAAGAACATAAAGACTACCTTGATTATTGTTCCAAGCAGCCTGGTAAGTGTTCAATAGCTTCGATTTTTTAAATTGCTAATTCTCCTGCAGCGAAATCAGTGGTTGAGGGAGATCAAACTCCATGCACCAAGTCTGGGAGAGAACGTTATGCAATTCAAGTCTGCTCTTGAAGATAACACCGTGACCAGACTGAAGTCGAATGACATTGTCCTGACAACATACTGGGAGTTATGCCAAAGCTATCCAAATCCTGGTAGAAATGTTGTTGCTGAATGGGAGGAGGCAAAGCTGGATCTGTTTCAAGAGTACCAGAGATGGGTGAAGAATCATCAGCAGGAAAATGGTTTGCTCCATCAGATTGAGTGGTATCGGGTAAGTAAAATTTCTCAATTTTATAGCGGATGAACTAACAAGGTATGTTCTAAGGTGGTTTTGGATGAAGGCGTAAGTCCACTTGCTCGAAGCAATTGCAAGTACCTAACAAGAATAGCATTTCATTAAGAATTACTTGAGCCGAACTAGTCGTGCTGCTGTTGCGCTGAAAGGACAACACCGTCTTCTTTTGTCAGGTGTAAGTTCTTCGACTCCCAGCCGATGTTAGTCCGTTCTGACCTTTGTAGACCCCCATTATGAATTCATACGATGGTATATTATCTATGAGGCTTCTCATAGATATTGAGCTGACTTTAAGCAGAATTTCATCCCATATTTCGCTTTCTCAGAGAGCCATTGACTATGAACCTATCACCAACAAAGTAAGCATACTCCCTCACTTTTGTTAGACATTCACTAATAGCGGCCAGTTTCCAACTGCAGTATGGCATCTCAACCGATGTAAGCTCGTTTTGATCGTATTTTAGATGGCACTAACACCTTACAGGAGACATGTGAGCAATGTCTCTCTGTCGTATTGTCAGGTCTAATCATCCGGTACGTTGGACATTCATTTTACGACTCACTCGACGAAGGATTGCTGACCCGAGATGATGAAGCCGCACAATGAAGGATAGACTTTTCAATAAGCCTATCGTGGTCCTTCCGCAAGATCATAGGTCTATTGCAGAGCTTGAATCCTTGCCATCGGAACAGATCCTCAACCGTGCCATCAGCATCCGGATGGCCGAGTTGAAAGATATGACCTTCCCTGAGAAAGACGAGCGAAAGAGACTGAAAAGCCAGTATGCTCAAAACACGCGCTTGCGACAGTACGTTTTTTAAATCAAGCTGCGTCTCTTCTTCTGCTGACTTCGAAGATTGACGGCGAACCCGGACATCATCGCACAACAAATAGTGGCAAGTCAATCATGCACTTTCTTCTAACTGCTTGAATCTAATATTTGCAGGTTCTCCTGGAAGCTTCTGAACTGAAGAATCTCCAACAAAAAGTCAAGGATATGAGACTGCCAGGAAGACCGAAAGCATTTGCAAATATGCTCTACCACCGTAAGCTATAATCGACACCATAGTACCCCTCATCTAGCTTGCTAAAGTCCATCTAGGGTTTGGGCTCTGGATCAAGGACAAGAAGAACAAGACCTACGAGGTAGCATCACAGGACCCCACTGCAGAAGAAGTTTGTCTGAGGTGTAAAGAGACTTCGGAGGATATGTTCTTCTTGAAGAACTGCAAACACAAGTTTTGCGAGACTTGTCTTGAAGAAGGCATGATGAGAGATTTGGAAGATGACGATGAGGTCAATATCCCCCCTCTAAAAATTTCTGCAGACTTTGACGTCGTTTAGGTTTTTCTATGCCCAACATGTACCAAACCCTTCAGAGAGAGCCACATCAAACCCTACAGCATCCCAAAGGCAGCTACAAAGGCTAGTAAGAGCGATGCCAAGCGGTCACCCAGAAAAGGCAAAGATGTTAGAGACTTCAGACCAACACCTGCCCAGCACCAATTCTGCTTCACGAAGTGGCTTGAGCGGTTTGATGCCCGCGAGATTGATATTCTGCCTAGCGCAAAGTTAATTGGTGTTCGCGACAAAGTCCTCGAATGGACGCAAGAGGCCCCCGAGGACAAGACCATCATCTTCACCCAGTTTCGCCACTTTCAAGTCATGATTGGTTGTATGCTGGAGAAGGAAAAGATAAAGTTCCTCTATTTCTCCGTGAGTTCTATCCAACCATTTTGAGATATCACAACCTGAACCATTCTCTAGGGTGACATGACCGCGAAGCAACGTGAAAAGGCCATTACGCAATTCAGAGATGATCCAACAATCAAGGTCATGATAGCAGGCTTGAAGTGTGGAGGCTTGGGGTTGAATTTGAGTTTCGCAAACCGGGTCATCATAACGTAAAGTTGATTGAGCACTACCAGTGAACACCAGCTAACAATTCTTAGTGATATATGGTGGAATGTGTGCATGTAAGCCATTCCACCCAGATGTGCATGCAAGTACTAACAAATTCCCTCGTGAAGTGATAATCAGGCATTCGGCCGAGTTTTCAGAATGGGGCAAGACAAAGAAAGCCACTACATAAAGATGGTTATCAAAAACACCATTGATTCCGACACCATTCTCGAGCGTAAGCACTGTTCTATTCTCGGTTAACAAGAACTGACTGACAGAACATTCTGCAGTTCAAAAGAAGAAAGAGAAGGCAATCAATAGGGCCATGCAGGATGATGTGAATGAAGAGGACTACGAGGCCATCTTCAATGAGGACTATAATCGTCAGTCAACTCCGCCAACTCCAGACCGAATGTATAACTGATAAAGTTCTTCAGAAACTGTTGATGAAATGATTGAGAAATTCGGTACCGAGTCAAATAACGGCGACTCTGACGCCGAAATGGCTGATGGAACTGACGAGGAATGATTGGGCAGCTTCAAAACCAGTAAATCTTTCTGGTGTTTGCGAGCCTTGAAGAAAGCCAATAAGAGCTTTCCTTCGGCCACATTTCTTGACGTTTTCTATGCTCTGATCACCTGATACTCGGGTAGTTCATTAGAAGAACGATAAGAGTGGTGGGGTTTCAACTTGAGGTAAGATAGTGCTCTTTCTGGTAACCTCACCAACACAGATGACTAACTAGCTATATGGAGTCCGCATCGATGGATGATCCTCAACTTGCAGGTCTCCTAGGTTTGTTTACGATTTTCCTTTGCGTCGTCAAACATCGTTAGATCTCCTACAAGGACCTGCATCCGGTTCGTCTTACTGGAAGCTGTCTCGGCATGGAGATCATGCAACATTGACACCAGACCAAAGATCTTAGCATCTCTGGGTATCTGAAGGCATTACCTCAATGCATTCATGGGCTGCTGGGAGTGGGAATAGTAGCTTCATCATTCACACCAAGGGTGATTTCCACAAAAAATGTATCTTATTTCTTACATAACGAGCCATCTCGGGGCAGCAAGCCAAGAAACCACAATTCCAAAACTCGTTAAAACAAAAAGTCGCGTCTTTATGCTCTTCTGTAGTGCTAGAGTCGAAGAAAGCTTTTTAGGATAAATGATATGTGTGATGCAGCTGTCTGAGATATCTGGCTCGTTTTAGACGGCGCTGGTTAGTAACTATATGGGGCGAGGAAGTCGCTAAAATGGCTTTTAAGGGTGTTGTTTACATGGATACGGTGGCGAGTAACCTCGGTTTAAATTACATATGATCATCTTTAAAGTTCCCTGACAGTTTGTGGACATCATAATTTCCGAAAAGCGCTACAGATCGCCTTCATCTGCGACTTCTGGACCTCATATTCAAAGCCCTTCCCCGAAGCTCCTACTTCCTCCTCACCAACTTCACCATCAGATCTCGATCAGGTGGCAAAACACCGGCACCTGCATAATTCTCATCAGGTTTCGCAGGCCTTTCAGATTTTTCCCCACTTAAGGTGACCCAATTGAGCGGCTCAATGTCAAATTTAAGGACAAGAAGAGCGGCTGCGACCATGATCTCTTGCTTGGCGAAGAATCTACCAGTACACATCATGCTTCCACCTCCATACGCTGAAAAGGTTCATGTCAGCACAATGCGATGATTGAAGGGAACTAAAGAGCTTACGAAAAAATTGATCTGGTTTCATAGCTAGTTCAAATTGTGCTTTCTCTTCCGGATCAGATGGCTTCATCTTCGGCATCTCGACGAACCTTTCAGGCCAGAAGTCATTTGCAGGATGTCCATCAACATCCCAGAGGGGGCCGTGGCTCGGAAGCCAGGAAGGAGACATGATGTGGCTGCCTTTCTTGAGGATATATCCGTCGCATTCCATATCGTCAATCAACATTCGGGTGATTGTGTTTGAACTTCGAATACGCAGGCTTTCAAGATAAACGGAAGTGAGAAGGGGGCTTTGAACGATTAAATTCGGAACATCGATCGTCAGTTCTCCGTTCACGTCATTTATTGCTGAAGCCGAGACCTCTTCTCTCAGACGTTCTGTCAAACCTGGTCGTTGCAGACACTCGAAAATAATCCATACGGCACAGGGGATGGCGTTCGAGTTGATAGCCCAAATCATTGGCAAGAGTGCCGAGGCTTGTCCGTCTTCACTGATACCGACATCACGCATATCTCTAGCTAGCTCTCGAATGAAGCGAGACCCGAAATGTGGTTCCCAATCCTGATCTGCCGAAATTCCCTTGGTATTCTCCCAGGCTGACTTGATCCATTTCTTGGTAGCGGCTAGCATTCGGTCTCTAGCTGAATGGCCCTTCCAGTACAGGAACTTTGGCATGCCGATGGCCACTACTCAGGACTTTAGTATGCATACTTTTCAAGATCTTAGGATCAGGACCAGGATCTCAAAAACAAGCCCGACCCTGATCCCAGATCATAGAATTTTCAAGGGCTGAAAGTCACGTACTCAAGAGGAAGGCATTGTCGTAGTCCCAGTATATCTCGTTGAAGTCGGGATTGAGTTTGTACATCTCGGTGCCGATGACAGAAGTCATGGATGCAGTAGCCATCACTCTTCTGAAGAACTCGTATAGCGGTACTATCAAAGTCTTATCTTTCGGTTCCTTGTTCAGCTCTTGGATGAAACATGTCTTGAATTTATTTGTGAGGACGGTCACTGAAGGTCCATTTGCAAGGTGGGCGTTGCCGGTGGTATGGGTCTTCTTCCAGATTCGCTTCTCTTCTGGAATGTCTGTGAGAGGAACTGCTCCAGTGCCGGACGTGTCTTGAGCTAGGATACTCATATCATGAGCTTCCATGCCCGCGTTACGGAAAAGCATCTGGGACGAAGCGTCTTTGCTCAACTTTTTAGAGTTTCGAAATATCATTTTGATATTCTTCTCTCCAAAGAGGATATAAATGCCAATCGGGCCAACTCGGAGACGTACTGGCCTGTTTTGGGGCGACATTTTCCTTTGATGCTGTCAACGCTGAATAATTTCTCCGCTGGTTCATCGTGCACCTACCTTGCGTATGCGTACATCCTATGTGGATCTATCATTCTTGGAAACCCTCCGAGCCATGGAATAGAATATGGCAGTGTCAATGGCTCGCGTCCTTTGAATCGGCCCGCATTGCCTCGCGATTGAAGCCAGTATCGACATTGCGTGAAAGCCGTTGTCCCACTCAGAACTCCAACAATTATGAAGACGACGAAGAGCACGCCGTCAACACCCTGCACACCGGTACTGGGACCTATCGAAAGTCCCATGATGTATCCCTTATAACTACCCCGTTACATAGAATGAGCAGCAATAAACACACAGTAACACAGCGCTTTCAATCGAACTGTGCAGCATAAAGGTAACTGAATAATCCATAGACGAGGCGTTCGTAATAGTGTGCTGTGCCTGTTCACGTCAGCGCTAGCGAGTTCAGCCAGGGGGTGGGTGGAGCTTCTCCGTCGGAGGAAAACTTGACCTATTTTGACAAGCGAGAACATTAAAACATATCTCGAATAACTCTTTATTCCTCGACTTTACGGACTTCCACAATAGTAATAATTTAAATATAAGTTCTAAAATAGCTAAGGTACTTATAGGTGTAATTTTCACTAGTATTAATTAATCAAATGTTGTAGAAATCGTAGGTTCTTTGAATTTCTCATGGCTGTCAAAATCGGCCACCTCTTCCTCTGACGGAGAGGGGGGTTCTCTAAAATGGATCATTAAATCGTCACCCCATGATAGGAGTCAAATTGGCGAACGAGCTAATATCATTGGCCGTTGAGGCTGCCCAAGACAAAAATCTCCATGGAGCCGAGGATATTCCCCTCTTCCAGGATCCAGGAGCCAGGATGCTTTGATGTTTGATTGACTGACCTGCTGACTCGGGCGTTTTGCATACCAGCTTTATTATGTTGAGATTGGGCGGTTTGTTTGCCTCAATAAGTCGCTATAGTCTCCTCCGAAGGAAGTCGTCATATCACCTCGAGCAAGATGAATACTGCGCAGAAGTCTTCGAGGACAGTCATGTGATGTCTAAATCTGCCCCACTTTTGCCTTCCTACTTCCCGATTCAACCCAGACCAGACCGACACACAGCAATGACTTGAGCTCCAGATCATGGACCCCTCCACGGCTCCTTTGGATCAGAAAGTCTCTTCGATCATTCAGATCGCGGGGTTTAAATACTTCAAAGGTGAAGCTGTTGGCTCGGTTGCCTCGATTGTCTCAGCATCCTCCATTTTCAGAAAGGACAGCGATCCGGTGCCAGTAACAGTCGTGAGCTAGTCCCTTTCTTTTCACGGCCGAAATCACCTAACAAATTTAGATTGATATAACGGAATTGACATCCGTTAATGCAGCAGTCATTGAGAGCATTTCGAAGGCCAAAATATCAATTTTTCTATCCCAAGACGATGTCATCCATGAAAGCTTCACAAAGAATCTGCTCTTCAAAACAGCGTCACATACCAAAGTCAGCTGGGAAAGTGACAACATAAATACGGATCCGCCTCATGTCCAATCAGATTTTCCCTGTGAAGGCCCATATTTTCTGATAGGTACAACCTTATACAAAGTATTCAAGCTCTACCCAGATGTCTACAATGCCTTCATGTATGGCATACTGCAGTCAGGTGATTCATCAAGGTAGGTACGAGTTGCATCCTCAAACTCTTTCGACTTTACTTACACGAGAAGCTTCGAAAAGTCACCTGTAGAAGGATATATTCCTGTGCCCTCCCGACTTCATCATAACAAAGATGATATTCGGAAACCACTTTCTGGCAAGCGAATTGCTGTCAAAGACATCTACAACATCCAAGGCCTTGCCACAGGAGTATCTTCGCAGGCATATGTAAGATTGAACAAACCTGCAACAAAGACTGCTCGCTGCATCCAAGATCTTCTCGACCTCGGAGCTGTTATTGTCGGAAAGGCGAAGACAGTGCAATTTGCATCTGGAATGACGGCAGGAGACTGGACAGAATCACCGTGTCCGACCAATCCAAGGGGAGACCAGCAACTTGATCCAGGATGTAGTAGTGCAGGGAGTGCTGTCAGTATTGCGGGGTATAGGTGGCTGGATTATGCTGTTGGATCGGACAGTGAGTAGGTCTAGTACCAGGAAGAACTGGCTTACTGATTTTCTCTAGGCCTCGGTAGCATGACAGGCCCTGCGGTAAACTGTGGAATTTTTGGCATTAGGCCCTCGACAGGAATACTGTCCAATGATGGTGGATTGCCAGTCTCCACGTTAGTCGGTCTAAATGGAAACATTCTTGTGCAAAAACATAACCATTGAATGATAGTCATCTAGATACACCTGGCTGTTTTGCTCGAAGCATAGCCGATCTGTCCCTGGTCACGTCCCGATGGCTTCGAGGACAAAGCATCAACCGCACAGACATTCCTTCTCATCTGGCTAGTACCTGGATCTAAAGCGAAAGGGTAAGACTAATATCTGAACAGAAACCCACCAGGATATTGTTATTTGAGGAGGCGATTCAAATATCTATCCGCACACAGCTTGACGCATTTGGTGGGTTTCTAGCAGAGCTAGAGCAGCATTCTGGAGTGAAGTCAACCACATTTAGCGTCGCTGACCTATGGAAATCGAAACATCCTCCTAAGACTTCATCTTCGGTAGAGAAATACCTTGCAACAGTGCGGCACATAGACCTCTTGCAATGCTGAAATGACTGCTGATAATTCTCAAGACCGTCGCTCATATACAACTTTACGATTCGTATCACAACAATCTCAGGTTCCGCACCGATTACATGGCTGCCTTCGATGAGAAACCTTCAGTAGATCCCATGGTCCAGTTTAAATGGGATCTAGCAAGCAAATTAACGGATGATCAATACAAAGACGCTTGCCAAGAGAAGAAGATTATCAAGGAATTCTTGGAGAAGGAAGTTTTCACCGACCGAACAATTATGGTACTTCCTGGGGGCTATCCAGGACCCTCTTACCGAGACGAAGTATCAAGGTGCGTTTCTGTGGACCTTCAACGTAGAGTCGGATGACCATTTCCTTGACATTATCGCAAGAAACTTGAGCTCGGCTGACCTTAGCAGGACGGATGAGCAAAGGATGAAGTGGCAAGGCTATGGGCTCCAACACACGACTTACTCAGTACTTGGAGGCTTGCCCGCTGTAGTATTACCAGGTATTCGCTCCATGAGTGTCAATGTGTGTTGCTAATCATCAATGACTGAAGTGGGGGAACGAACATATAAGTCCAAATTTTCAGGGAAAGTCGAAAAGCAGCCCATCAGTGTGATGATAGTGGGGCCTCGTGGTAAGGCTTTATTTCAAAATCGAGATAAACACAGCTGACTTCGGAAGGATCGGATAATTGGCTGGTGGGATGTCTGGAGAAGGTCTGGAAAGAAAGCGGGAGGCCGTCGAGTGTGAAGGTGGGCACGAGCATGTTTTGAAGTGCCTCTCATCTCGGTGGAGAGGGATTGAGGTGGACAACTATTGCTTCAGAATGCTTCAGAGCGTCGACTACAACGAAAGAGCTGCACCCCCAAAAGGTTTGAGATCAATGTATTTTCTTTCACTTCAAAGCAGGAGTGTCCCTAAAGAGCTCGGCCACATACATTTCCGGATACCTCTCTCCAGATACCTCAGTAGCCTCAACAACCTTCCTCATCTCCGTAACCTCATCCTCGGTAAGCCTGACCTCGAAAGCTGCAATATTTTCCTCCAGATACTTAGTCTTCATTGTACCAGGAATAGGGAAAATATCTCCCTGAGCCAACAACCACGCCAAACTCAATTGACCAGGCGAACATCCTTTCTTAGCCGCTAAACCCGCCAACTCGTCAACCAGCTTCAAATTCTTCGCAAAGTTCTCACCACTGAACCTCGGTAGATACATCCGCACATCTCCCTCCTCGAAGTCATCTACAGTTTTGAACCGACCTGTTAACATGCCCCTTCCGAGCGGGCTGTATGCAATGATTGCGACGCTCAGCTCCTTACACGTCTTCATCAGGTTAATCTGCTCCGATTCGATATCCAGCGAGAACGCCGAGTACTCGACTTGGATGGCGGAGATCTGATGCACCTTGCAAGCTCTCCTGAGAGTCTCAGCTGACACCTCACTCAGGCCGAGATAATCGATCTTCCCCTCGTTCTTCAGCTCAACCATAGCTTGTACCGTATCCTCGATCGGAGTTTTCTCATCGACACGATGAGCGATGTACAGATCAATTTTGTCCACTCGGAGGCGTTGAAGACTCTTCGCGCACGCGAGCTTGACGTACTCGGCGTCGGAACGAATCGTGGACTTTCCTGCTGCGTCGATTGAGACGTAGCCGAACTTGGTGGCTAGGAAGATGGAGGTGCGTTTTCCGGAGTGGTCGAACCATTTCCCGAGGAGATCTTCGCTGTCACCGTCTGGGTTTGAGTTAGCTGTGCTGTGCTAGGCTCGACAATGGCCATGGAAGGTGACGTACACATATCAGCGGTGTCCCAAAATGTGCAGCCGAGTTCGACAGCGCGGTCGAGAAGCTGGAAGCGTTCTAGGTCTGGAATGGTGTTGGTAGAGTAAAATGCGCTGAGTCCCATCAGGCCAAGGCCAATGGCAGATACTTGAGGGCCATCTTTGCCGAGTGGACGGGTTGAGAGGGGGCCCATTGTGTTGACGGAAGCTTGTTGGCTTTGAAACTGAGGTGGGGAGAATTTTGTCGAATTGTCTCTTTAAATTGCGTGAGGGCGTTGTGATATATACGAGATCTCGCATCTCAGATTCGGATTTAAGACGTATGGTAAAGCCGATCCTCCAGTCTTTCAGTGGGATGAAAATGTGTCTCTCCGTTGGACTTCCCGACAGTCCGTTAAGAATTTACCCCCTTAATAGCCGATGGCCCGGATCCTAATCTACTCTACCGAAGAAATGGAGTATGCTTGTGGTGGACTGGACGGACGTATCTGTAATTTCTTGGCGACGTTGTGTCCCCGATTTCGATATAAGGTAGATAAGATTTTAAAGTCAATAGCGGAAGCCATTCTAGACTGCTAGAGTCTAAGTAGACTATCATCTAGGGTCTAAATGAAGATTGTGAAACCACCCAGAGAGAGGGTTCGTTTAGGTGATCATGTCTGAAAGTGAGTAGAGAGCTAGAGTCAATCAGATGATTCTGAATACAACCCGAATCAGCAAACGTCGGGTAGAAAGGAGAGTTGCTAGGTAGTTGATTCGAACCCCTAGCACTTCTTTCAAAAAAAATTTCATTGACTATTGACGTATGTAACCTAGTGGGTTGATCCCGTCTTTCATCCCATCACGCTATCACTGTGCCTACCTGGCTTAGCTTCCCAAATTCCCCTTCTCAAGCGTCAGGAAGCTTCAATTCACCAATAATACCCTTCATTATATCCGGCAGAATCGTCGCTGCATCCCCTTGGAACATAAAATCCCCATTCCTCAGGTTTCCAGCAGCACCTAACTCTCCTCCCATCCCATCCATATTCACGACGGCTACGCGAGCCCCTTTCTTCCTTGCTTGATCCACATACCCCGCAGCCGGATACACAGTTGCAGTCGTCCCGATAACAAGAATCAAGTCGACCTTGCCTTTGTTGATCCATGCATCCATCTCAGCAAGAGTGTCTTCCGGGAGAGCTTCTCCAAACCAGACGACTCCTGGGCGTAGAAGACCGGTCTTACACTCGGGACATCTGGGAAGCTCGTCCGGGTTGATTGTGTGGGTCTTTACATTCGGGTCGAGCCATGCTGCCCGGGCTTTGACTGTGTTGGCTGACGCTGCTAAACGTTCGTCTTCAGCGGTGTCGATTTGGAGGATGGGGTGAAAAGGGTCGTCGTAGTTGTTTTGCTCTACGCGAGGGCAACCGAAGCATTTGATGTCGAAGAGGGAGCCGTGGAGGAGCTTCAATTGGTCTCTGGGGTGGTTGGCTCTTTGGGAAAGACCTGTAGCTTGTTAGTAACTTGAAATAATGATTCCGTACAGTTTCAAAGCCTTCGTAGCTGCTCGTACTTCTGCACCAATTACATCACATGATGCCCTGGAGCCTCAATAAAGAACTTACCATCAACATTCTGCGTCAGCGTGATGAAGTCCGGCATCTTCTTAGACAGCTCAACCAGAGCGTAGTGTCCAGGATTAGGTTTGGCTTGCAACGCCCTATGTCGTCTCATTGAATAAAACAGCCATACCAATCCAGGATCCCTCTCGAACGCTTCAGGTGTTGCAAGAGTCGTAGCTTGATGATTCCGCCACATACCTCCAGCGCCTCTGAAGGTATCGAGACCCGAGGCGGCGGACAATCCAGCCCCACAGAGAGCGAGCACCCGCTTAGAGGACTTGAGGACATCTCTGAATTCCTGAACATCGGTACTTGGACCAAACGATGGTTTCGATGGGGTAGAGGACATTGTTCTGATTTCTTTTGCAGCCTTGAGGGGAATGATGATTTTTGTGAAGTTTCTTTGTAGAGATGTTGAGGTGCGAGACATCCTTTTATAGGTAGACTTTTGTTGGTTTTATCAGGCAGTTGGTTGCCTTACATGCAATATTGCCTGCTGGTCCCTTTTTGGAAAGTCACGAGTCAGCGACAGTCACATGATTGGTTCAGATGTTGAATCCAGGGTTGTGTGTTACGATAGGATTTGTTGAGGGGGTCTCATCTCTGTAGTGTTCCTGAGATTGTCGAATGTTGCTTCAAATTATGAGACGAGACAAGACAGAAGCGGGAGTTCGCCTCGCCTCGGCCCACTTCCGATGTATCCCCAGCCAGCACAGCTCTTACAGAACAGGCGAGCATCTTTGGTTGACTAGAACAGCTTTAAGGCTCGGGATACTGTTCATTAGAAACCTTAAAGCCACCTTGAAAAATACACTATTGTAGAGTTCTTTTGAACGAGACTTTTGGACCAGAGTTTGAAAGGTCCCAAATATCGGCTATTTAGATATCAAGAGAGGCGGCGAGCAAGAGAGAGATTACAGAAGTGACATTAATTCATCGTCAATTAATTATATACATTTACATCTCTTGTGACCTATTCGTCCATCGCTATCATAAATCTCATAAACTATATGCACACGGAATCCTGGTGCAATCAATCAATCACCGCTCAGTATTCATGCAACGCCCGCCACAAGAATCCAGATCATCATTCATCAATCGTAGCTGTCTCTCCGGCTCCTGTGGTCTCTCCTATGACTTCTCCTGCTTTTTCCTGTATCACTGTCATCATCACTCCCCCACTTCTTCTCCCACTTCTCTTCCTTCCTTGCTGTCTCCTTCTTGCCATCCTGCCACTTATCCACAACAGCATTGACAGCCAAGCCACCGACTGTGGCTCCTAAGAGAGTCAGGAGAGGGTTCGGATCATGTTTATGGCCCTCTTTCCGGTACCCAATCTGCGCCTTTTGAGCTGCCCATCCTCCAACAACGGCTCCCACAGCACCACCTGTCAATCCAACCTTGCTAGCCGTGAAGACATTATTCATATCTTCCTTCAACTTGTAGCGATGAGCTGTGTTCCTTGCTCTGTCGCTATACCGATCGATTGTATCAGAGCCAGTGCCGTGACGACGAGATATTTGCTTATCGTATCCATAGTTGTCCCTGTCTCTTGGTCCATGATATGAACTGCTCCTCCGGGTTACAGCTCTGGGTCGCCGAGCAGCGCGATATGAATCGGAATGGTAATCGTCGTCGTACGGATCAACATCCCGTCCTCGATTCATCGCCATACGAGGGATCCCCGCAGATGGCGGAGGTGTGTAGTATGGATTTGCGGACGCAGACGGTGGCGGCGATGGCAGATACTCTGGTCTAGGATGAGGTGGTTCACGACTGTAAAATGGCGGGGTACTGAATTGAGGATCCGGTGACATGTAGGAATAGCCTGTATCTGCTGCAGCGACGTTCCTGTAGTCTGGAGGTGCTTGATGCGACATTGGCCGGGTGTGTCTCTCTGTGTCTGATATGGAATCGTAGTCTGAATGGGTGTCTCGGGAATTCTTGCGACTCTTGTTATGATGGTGAGGAAGGTGGATGTTCTTCGGCTTGTAGGTCTCGGGATCCAATGCCTTGTCAGGCATTTTATGGAAATGCTTGTCTATCATTTTGTCGGCTCCTTCCAAACCCAATTCGATGAATTCCTCCATGGTTGATCCGCGTATCCGTAACGATGACGTGAAGCCTAGAAATTTGATGGGGAAGTGTGGTTACAGTGCAGGGGGTGGATTTCCTAGCGAAAGGTTATCGTGCTGCGAGATGCTTTGTTGCAGGATGTAGTGTTAGAAATCAAAAACTGTTGCAAAGGTCTGCAGTGATGATCCAGAGATGGCAATTTTTCGGGATTTGGCCGTCTTCTTATGTCTAGACTTCGAACCTGCTTTCGAAAGAGGCGCACACCGCATTTCTCGTGGACCACACGGCGCTCCTCAGACCACACAAACCCCTCGATTTGCGATTCAGCCATGAGTGTTTGATATTTCTTGGCCTCGGTCATCGTGCATTAGGGACGGCTGGTGGATAAGCGAGTAAAGAGGCGCCAGAACATCAGAAGAATAATGTTTGGCGAAGGACATCTGCGAGATTTTGCCAGGACAATCGCTTTGAGGCGCGTTTCAAATGAGTACTCTGCCTTGCCCTCGAGTATCTCATTTTTTGGTTGAGTTTGTGATGCAGTTGAATTACAAAGGATTTAATTTAGTTTTGGCCTCGGAGATCCCTTGATGATCACTAAACGAGACGCTTGGACGTGAGAAGCCTAGCGTGGTTCTGGGGCCGCCGGGGCGTCAATTGCTGAACCCCTGGATAAGTATTTCCCAAGCTCGAATGTCAATAAACCATCTGTACCTTAACTCCACACCTTCGCTTGCCTACCCTATCATCCTGCCTGCCCTCGAGTTTCAGTCGCTTGAAGATCAATAACAATGGCATTCGGACGGGCAGTATTGACATGTGCGGCCTCAATAGCTCTTGCCAGCATCGCGTTAGCACATGGAGGAGCACCTCAGAAGCCTTTGCAGGTCGACCCGAACGCAGACTGGGCAACAAGGCATATGGCTGGTAAGACCAATCATCACTCTATCTGGTCTGCCATTTTGACGCAAAATAGAGGAGCATCACATTGGCAATTTCGACGCCCCCTCCTTCTTCTCACTCCATGATTACGATGATAACGGTTTCTGGGACGCCCGGGAAATCTTGAAGACCTATGGAATGGAAGACGAGACCGCGAAGGATGTAACCCACGAGAAGAAAGCGGAGATACTTCGAGGGGTTCTGCAGTTGATGGATACGAATAACAATGGATTGGTGGAGAGAGAAGAGTGGGCGGCCTTCACCCAGGAGAGGAAAGGAACCCTGCCGGATTTTGGCACAGGACCTGGTCATCATTGGGACATGGAGATGGAATATGAAATTCATCACTGGGAGAGGTGAGAGACTTTATTGGACGTGCTCCAGGGCGATTTAACAGTTCCTAGGTACCACGATGAGAATACGAAGGAGGAAGACTTGATACATCCCGAGGACATCGAGCACTTCAGGAGACACGACGAAATTGAAGATGAGGCGGAACGCGTTGCAGCGCTGGATAAGATGTCCATCGTGGAACAGAATATACCCGCCAAGTTTAGGAAGGAGTAAATGCGTCCGATATAATAGAATTTTGTCTCAGGACATTAGCCATCGCTCGATATCCTACCCAACCGCCGTTTTCGAACCATTGGTGGATGAGATTTCATCATACTGCTGCTACTGCAGGAGCGTCTTTCTAGTGAAATTAACCTATGCAATCTTTCATCTTTATCGCAGTATTTTCCAGCGTCATTAGTTCAAAGTCGAACATGTCTGATCCTGACTTTGGTCCAACCTCAACTTCTCCCTCATCACCCACACATTCAGCCACTTCGCAGTCCGTGTCAAGTCTGCCACACAATGCGAGCATTCAATTTAGTTCCATCTATCTCATCTTGTTTCAAACTAGAAATGTTTTTGTGTAGGTTCTTTGACGTCGTTATTCGTTCTACAAAGGGTAACAAAGTGTTTACTTGATCGTCCAAAGGCTGCCGTGCCAAATTACCAATTTCCACCTCTGTATCACCTGCTAGTGCCAGTGTTGCGTGCCTATTGTTCGTTTGTGCAAGGAAATCTGAGTTACTGGCATTACTAATCAGGAGTTCCCGATTTATACTTGGAAAAGGAGAAGCTTTCTGATCTGTCTTGACTCGCTGTAGTGATGTACTTTCAAAACCCCTTTTCCTGTTTGTCGAATGTTCTCGCTCAGCATAGATACCAAATGTGATATTTACACCTAGATTGCGTTCGGCATCGACACTTCTAAGCAGAGGACTATTCAAACAGCAGTTGTGTATAGTGAGAACGGGCAAGTTGCTAATCCGAATAGTGGTGGTACTCCTAGCGGTCCGCCACGAGGGTCTGCGACTAGAACCCAGACGTCAACTAGTGTCGCGACCGCTTTGATAGCGTTCTGAGTGAGGATGTGCTTGGTAGCCGTAGTCAGGGTTACTAGTATAGCTCTTTCAATTGTTTTAAGAACGTCTCATTAAGATTCCCTTTAATTGCATTAACATCTAAGAGAATTATCTCTTGTGATAATCTTACTCTTTAAGATAGTTTGATTAGTTCTTCAAAGAATATCTTGCAAAGATTATGTTTATTTTTAAGCTTCTTGCTTTATTTTCCAAAGACTATCTCTTGAAGATCGTTTTATATTTCAAAATACTTAGACGCTTACCTTACGACGTTTCCTTGGACCTGTTACCCTTCCGTAACCCGAGATCCTTGGGGTTAGGGCGAGTGTAGAGGTATTCTTCGTCTGGATTTTCCGTGGTGGCTCGCAATGCGAGATTTGTAACAGCCGCATTGGTGCTGGACGTGCACAAGACTTTCTTGCCCTGTATCAAGGCAGCCTTAATGAGACGCAGCACGACGGTTGTCTTGCCTATCCCAGCGGCCCCATGGATTGGCAAGATTCCACTTAGGACATTGCGCACAACTTGTCTGAATTCCCGCTTCTGTTTCGCAGTACAGGTACTGCTCAAGGCATGGATCTGCTCCTCGGAGCGACCCTCCTGGAATTCATGCGTCCACATATGTTGGATCGCACTACCGAGAAGGATGCTCTTCTGGTGGGAAAAATCTGTGACCTTGTGAACGAATGAGACTGAGACGTCATGCAGCTCGACGATGACTGCGTCATCGTCTGCATCGTCATCCCTCATTGGGTCAATCATCACTCTCGGATGCTCTCATCCTCGTTCAGTGAGATTTTGTTGCCAGCGACTGGCCTAGCATACCCTATGTGGAGATTTGTAAGAGTCACAATCGGCTTGCGAACTGTCTTAGACGACTCCTCGATTCCCCAAGTACACACCCCATGAACTCGATGTCGAGAGAATATTTACGGTATGTGTTGATGTGCAATGGGTTCTTCAACCGACGAGTCACTCTTAGGAGGTGACTTTCCACGTGCCCTGAGAGGAGATCACGATTGACAAGGTACGCCATCCATCCTTGTTCATCCTTGATTGGGCGACCGCGCTCGTTATGCCCGGTCGACTTCTTGTGCCAATAACGTTGATTTCGTCGTCATTTGATAAGACTCGATATGCGCGGATCTAAGCCCTCGATCTCTGATATCTTCAACTAGCATAGATGGTCGGTGGGGTTTGCTGGGTCAGGGTCATCAGGGTTAAGGACATGTCGAGCCTTTTGGCAAACCTCCTGGATACACAAGTGATCTTGAGCGGCGCCATAATCGTTCCAAACCGCGAAGTCTGTCCAGTCGTCGTACCTCAAGACTGGCGAGTGTCTGCTGACCGTCCATAGAGGGATAGTTGTTACACCACTTGTGTAATGAGTTTGGGTTCCAGGGTGCTATTAATTTTGGCACTGCTAGCAGCATCCTGTTCGTCACGATCATCACATCAACAAGGAAATAGGCCAGATGACTCATGAAAGAGGTCGGTTCGTGCCTGATTGACGAGGCTGGCGCGGACCGCGCGGTTACCATATTGAACACACCTACACTCGTCGTCTAAACAAGTGGCATGTTGGCGGTTCTGATGGGCGACGATGACCAGTTGCCAGACGAGGTGTCGTACAATGAAGCCAGTCAAATGAATGCAGATGTTTGACTCTTCGGAAGGGGGAAGCTGTTTGTAGAATAGACTTAGAGTCACAGTAAGAGTCCAGAAACCCTAAAGGATGCCAGATCAAGAATATTCTTATGTCTTATGACTTGCGGACGGCGGGCCAGGTTAACCTGTTCCTGGTCAATAAGTAGGATAGCCAGACCGTAGTAGGGCTAAAAAAAATACTCAATTCACAAACTTCTGAATCCGAAACAGATCTCATGTGTCTTAAGTTTAACATTTTTAAACCTTATATCGTTCTGCCATCGAACGTAAATTATGTTAACGAAACCTAAGAACCAGAAAAGCTCTCTAAGCAAATAAAATCTGTAAATTCGCTTCTTTGTAAGCGAGAATTGTCAAAGTCAATAACAATAAAACTAGAAAATGTACGAAGTAAATTCATTTATTTTCATGACTGTTGTTCACTATAAACTAAGGAAGCTTGCATCCGAACCATTTTTACCACTTTGCAAGCCTCTTTTCAATATCTCATGATTCCTCTTCTACGTCCTCTTGGTTCAACATATCGCCAGGTAACAAGATCGCACGATCCAATTTGTACGGAAGCCCACGGTGACGGCCCCTCACCTGCATTGCAATAATAACCAATTTACTAACAACGGTAAATTTTCCCGATAATGAAGTCGTTACTTCCGGATGTCCGAGCGACAGGCCAACCGTCCCGTACGCAGATACGATTTCGAAGAGGAGTGAAAATCCAGTAAATGCCTGTTGGGGTCAGAAAACCCCAAGAATTCGATTTTCAGAGGTTTAGGACTTACATCTTCTTGTGTATCCTCAAGACGCTTCCCTTCTGCGATAGCAATAATAAACAATCCTAAAAATATGTACCACATATCAAAACTGAGTTGTCGCCGCAGATGAGCTCCTACATAGCTCGGCGGCGTATCCGAATTTGTATTCGAACGGCCCCAAATGCCTAGACTGCGCTCTTCGAACACATTCGTCCTCCGCACTGACATAGCAACTGGAAAAACCGATATGTACATCATGATGAGATAAGAGACCTGTATTGCTGGTCGTAGCTCGGCGAGGTTCACGACGGCAAATCCAGCTGTCCGAGTTGACGTTGCCTGAAACCAGCCTGCTAGAACTCGGATTCCAGGGCTTAGAGACATGACTGTGTCGTCATTGAGCTAGGTGATTATCAGTTAAATATTCTTCTGCGGCACAAGGAGCACGTTTCTGAGACAGCAGAAACTTACATCGAGAATGATGAAGAAGAGCAAATCAACACCATTGAAAATTACCAGTGTCCAGAATAGCCACCACGTTGCCTTGCTTGGAAACAGCAGAGTAAAGCAACGTCTCGGATGATCCAGAAGAAAGCGCAACTCCTCGTACAATCTCCCATCCACAGGGATAATTTTCGAGCACAGCCATATTATGAAGCGTAGCATGCACGGGAAGCCCGTATTTCCGATGACGATCAGGAAGCTGCCGAAGATCAAGGGGAATACGGCAGTCTGGAATGAGATCATGGAGTCGGGTGTGAGTGTGAATCCAAGGTCGTTGAACAGCGAGGCGCTCGTAAAGAAAGCCCTGTCTGCTCTGTTAGAACTTGACTGTATCAAGGGACGGTTAGGAAAATATATAGCATACCACCAGGGTCTGCCAATATGCTGAGTTGTTACGACTGAGCCGAAGGTTTTATCGTTCATGATCCAGGGAAGGAAACAGACCCACGCGAGGACGTGGAATCCCACGTAATATCCTACATCCCGTCAGTGCATTGCATGATAACCACACCTAACCAGTCTTACCAATGAGGATTTTGGCCAAGGTCTTCAAAGCACGATACTCAATACCTCCAAGTTCTTCTCGCTGTTCTTGGGTTAGATTCACAAATGTAGAATTGCGTCCAACTGTGGGCGCGTAGCTCAGATATGGCAACGCCTGATCGACAGAGGAAGCTCGGCTTGCAGATCTGGACAACTGGTGGGCACTTCTGATCCTTCGGAGCAATCCTGGTACTGGAGCGCTCGAACTAGGATTTTTTGATAAATCCCCTGTTGTTGAAGCCCTCTTAACCCCAGTCTCAATTGGCACAGTCGACTGTGACGGAGCCTTTCTCTCATTCTGTATGTCAAATGTGATAGCTCGCTTGACTTTGTATTCGTTTCCCTCCTCATCAGCGTTGGGCAAACCCTCTGGCTCGGCTGCCTTCAATGATACAGCATTCGTAGTGTCCTTCTTGCTACTGCTGGGCAAGAGATCAAGTTCAATCAGAGGAGGTACCGGGTCCAAGCGATCTTTCTTCTCTTCCTGACAACTCAATCTGTGGGGTTTCACGCCACGATCGAAATCCCGTGGCCCAGGAATCCTAAGAGTTTCGTCTTCTCTAGGGCTTCGTTGGCGCTCGACAAATGCTATATGCTGTCTGATCCTGTACTCTTCGTGAGTTGACTGACCGATGCCAGCTCCGGGAACTTCTAGAGATTTCCGAGACTTTTCACTGCAAGTGGCAGTCCCATCCGTGGATGTGACAGGACTGTAGAGTGAGCCCGAGAGGTCACCCCTTTGAGCGTTTGTAATTTTAGAAGGACTCATCAATGCGCCTCGTCCCATCGGACCAGGCTGCTCCTCTTTGTCATCATGGACACCTTCATTTAGAACAGCAGTTTCCCGTCCATGAACCCTCGCTTCATCCTTTGTCTTGGATCTCTTGTCGACTTTGGAGTCTCTAACAATATGTCGGAATCGTTGCTCGAACCAGTAAATACGAACCAGGACGACAACGGTGTTGATGAAAATCGGCGTAGTGATGAGGGGAAACAGATAAAGGACTGTCTATTCAAATGTTGGCATCAAAGCCCGTAGTGGATACTGAGCTCTTTCAGCTTCAATGCTTACCTGCTGGAGGGTATTAAGTGCATTGACATCAATCCTGAGCGAGTTGGTCAGGCAAATGGTATAGGATAGGCTAAGGACATACGTATTTAACCCGCTCTGAGTAACAGCTCCACTCCCAAAGAACAAAGCATCGACATACTGAACTCCACCTCCAGCGAACAAAATCAGGGAAGAAGCGAAAGCTAGTGAAACTAAATAAATGTCTAGAAGTTTGGTAAGGGCCTTAAATTAGCCACAATACATCTCATTTCCTATTATAGTAATACTAACAATGAAATGCGATGAAATTCAAGTCTAATGGGATGATAGACTTCAGGAGCTTTATGATCACTGCGCGCCGTTGAGCCGAGGGTAAGAGGGGATGCATGTGCTTTTTTCGGCTTCTTAAACCTTCTGCTTATTCGTTTGAGAAGGATTTGGGGGTGATGTTAAGATCTGAGGCTTCGTTGGCCGTGTAAAATACTCTTTAACCTAGTGTTGTTGACGAAGTCTATGGCGTTTCCGGAGGCTGGGATGAAACAGTTGTAGATAAAGCATCGTTTATGAATGGGAAAATCCCTCATACGCGAAGAACTGAACGCACACGTCGTCTACCCACATGAAATATCGCTATTGGTTGCTTGGGATGATAAGAAGTCTTGGAGAGTCTTGGATGCGAGATGTGACCGAGATGTGACAGATGAGCTAAAGTTTCTCGCCAAGCTCGGGTGGGGACGGGCTTGGCGATTGGAAGTCACCGCCTACCTGATGGTTCCCTTCTGTTGACATGATTTGCATGGATATAAGTTGGTGTAGTAAACCTATAGTATCTGAGTTTGCATGACAGATAGTATACTATGCCTGGTTCTTTGAGGATGCCGAAATTAAGTGTAGTAATGGAGCAAGTATTCACAGTGTTAGATTCCCTGTACCTGCTCATGTCTCTCCAGGAAGAATCTTTTATCTATGAGTTTAAACCAAGGCCAAGGATTCATCGGGTTGAGTGACGGGGTTTGGGTGCTATTTTGACTAAAGGGCTCGAGGACAAAGAAGAGAGGACGCTCTAGGTGATCTAAGCGAGCAAGTAAAGGTAAACACTCTTCTCGGTTTTGAATTCGGCTTTGTGAGACCAGAAACTGATCCAAAACAATCCTACTCAACGATATCGGGCAAGAAAACGATCTCGCCATGTAATACATGCGTCTTGCCGAGTAAATGAACTCCCAAGCTATTTATCTTTGGAGCTAACTGGAAACGACGATTCGCCAGTCACAGTCCCTCTTTCACCCAAAGCCAGTGTTATTTTTGGGAAGTGTACATTCATACATGTGATTACATCCTCTCAAAAATATCCACCAAAACATCGATCAGTGTATCCTCACGTCCTCCAATTACAAGTCCCTCCAATCTTCGAACTCTTCCGCCATCATGTTGATAAGCCAGTTCCTCTAACCGCAAACCTGTAACCTATCGAGCATGATCTACCATAAGTACTAGTGTCTAATAAAGGCTAGATAGTGGATCACATCTCGGGCAATACAAAGGCGTGTAGTGCTTGTATGTATGCCGACTTCGACATTCCTCCAGAGCACGATCACGCATGTATCGGTGGATAGTCGCTTCGGCTGCCTTCATGGAATCGCACTCTTTCTTCTGCCCTTTCCAGTGCTTCCTACATACAGCACAGACTGCAAAGGATATGTTGCACATTCTTTGGATTTGAGGTAAACTCTGTGCTTTGTGGAGGGCGGGATCGGGTCAGGAGGCTTCTCTCTGGCTGCTACTAACTAGATGCTTTATCTTTGAATCTCACTTGTCTTGATTAGACGGTAAGCTGAATAGTCAATAGAGATTTTTAAAGGCAGAAGGTAGGCAAAGTTTCAAATTCATCGAAGAACGTGAAGCCACGAGTTGCGAGCGGTGAGACTCCGAATATGCGTGAATGTTTTGCAGCCACAGAATTTGTTATTCACTGTAGAATGACTACCATTCTCTACCCACTAGATTCAGCCTATGGGTGTGAATTATGGCTCCCGACTATGAATATGTTTTGGGAGATTCAGTTGTCATTACATTGCCCTTTCATTAAGTCGTGGATCCAGGGTAGTGTAGGGGGGATGTAACTCCAGATTTTGAATCCGAAAAGCAGCTCCGAGTACCGGTAGTGTCGTCAGAATTACCAGTATGTTTCTAAGTTGCCATCATTGGTCTTTGAATCCATTGGAAAAATAATGACGTCTATCTAGATGATGTTGTCGACAGTCCACCAGGTCCCTCTAGCGTAAGGCTCTGGCATGTTTCAATTCAGCGAATGCTTGAATCCAGGGGGTTCTCCAATCACCCCCCGCTTATTTAATTAGAGATTTTGTTGCTCGATGGAATAGGGCAAAACTAGCAGATCCTCCGGGTAGCCAGCTGGGTCAGGAACCTTTAAGGTTGAGCTCATCTTGATTCCCCGCCGTCCACCCCTATCTCTTAAAAACTAAAGCTGTAGCAAAGAAATTCTCCTAGGTTTTCAATCAACGTGAAGCCTCCATGCTGCAGATTGTCGGATGACATGGACGGCTCGCAATCTGCTATATGGTCCGCATGGATATAAGTGGCTTGACTTTCTACTCATAACGCACCCAGTGCTATAACTTCGGGAGGAAAGCCTCATGTGGCAAGATATCCAGGATTTGATTTCAGGTCATTAATATTTGTCCTGGATTCTTTATTTATGAGTGAGAAAAGCTGGTATATTTTGATTTACAAGTCGTAGCAAACTTTACAGACGTGATACTCATCGCCCGAGGGTGTAAAAGTCTGGATTTTATTGTCTGTTTGAGAGAAGACGCAGGAGACGGCGGCGTGACCTGCACTTCTTGGGAAGGAGATAATATGCACAATCCCTTCATATCATGACTCGGAATCTATGCTATCGCAAGGTCCCCTAGAGGCTGCGTGCGACTTTCTGCTGAAAGATGTTCTCAGGGTCTACAACATCCCTGTGGGCAGCTTCACATACTAATATTCATTAAGCATAGGCGTCAAGAAAAAGCAACGACTAGAACCTAATTCAAACTAAAGACCAGCATTCCGAAATTACACTGTAAAGGGCTGTACTATTAAGCTTAAAATCGGCAGTATACAGTGCTTCGGTAGGCAGCCGGAGATATCTCCTTCCCGCACTTAGTGCCTTGTAGGAGTAGGCACACGACACCATTGTAGCTTTCATTGCATTAGATGCTATCTTAATTGTGAAAGTCAACAGGAAATGATTAACACATGTATTGTTGCATGCTTTCGAGGCAGTGGAGATACAACAGATTTTTGGGAGCGAAACTATTAACCCATCCAGTCTCGAGATGAATTTTACCAAAAGCGAAAAGCGAAAAGCGCTTCCTTCGCCGAATACAGTGTACCGGCTCGCTAGACGACAGTGCCTGTTGTACCACGAAATGGAACCGTAATGTGGCAGCCCAAGATGATTGCAACAGCAACTTGTAGATGGCAGCTAACCGGTCTCTACTCTATATTTAGAGGTAACCCATTAATGTTGCCATCCGATGCCGGATAGCCCACACAATCGTATGTTCCGAAATAACTCATATTCCATCGGCGAATATGGAAGGGGAATTGGAAGGGGACCTGCACATCAAGGTAGATCTAAATCTTGCTAGGTAGTCGCATCGCATCGCTTGTAGTCTTCTGATGATTTCTGCGATCTGAGAGTAATGATGTGGCGTCCCAAATATGCAACTACGGGGGTTGTGCTATCATTTGAGCATGGGTTGATGCACGCAAGGTACTGTTCGTTGCCAACTTTAACCAAAAGCCGGAGATTGAAAAGTTTGGATCATCACAAACAGCTCATGAGATCTGCCCTAGCAAAACTTCCGTGCGCACGACTTCCTTGCCTACTGAACTGGGCAGGTCATTGTTGGCCGAGCCCCTCAGGTGGCCCGGTCCATGATCCATCCCGTCTTTTCCCCAGGAAATCAAAGCAAAAAGATCTGCTGGGCACGAATTGACCGCTTATACTTCAACGATACCCATGGATATTTCCCAGTGAAGGGTATTTGCTCATTTTCAAACCAACTTCGGAAATCAACAGCACCAATGCAGCATCATCGTGCTTAACAAGTGCACGAGTGGAGGGTACTTGCCTCCAAGAACAGAGCTGACAAGATTTTCAGAAAACAAATTTACCATGCGTTCGATAATGACCGGGAAGCAATCCTATTGACCCCGGATGCAACGTCCTTTCACGTTCCGCGGCCATTTCGGGAAGCTGCAGATTGGCAACTTCGACGCACGGAGTTTTGAGTACGGAGACGAGCCCGATCGCCGGATTATTGGTTATGACTAATAACAACATGCATGTAAGCCAGAAATTCTATGGTTGAGATATGTGTAGCTTGTAAGAGTGAAAAGGCTTGAGCGCTGAGTGATTTATGATGAACAAGAGGCGTCCTCCTTGAAGGAAAGAAGGGGGTTGAAAAGTCGAGGGTAGTAACGAAGTAATTAAGCGACATCGACGTGAGACGGGCCATTCCGATATCTGCGGGAAAACCCCATGGGGATCCTCATCTGCTTCAACCGAGTTTGAGATATCACGGGAAATTTGATCGCTTGAAAATGCAGTCAACTTACGGATAGGTCAGGGGTTTGCCGACAGCGGTCTATGCATCTGTCCTCGTGTAGAATTGGCCATGCCTAGCGTAGACAGTCTGATTGTTGTGTAGCAAGGAACCTCAGCCAATATTCACACAAAATTTAACAAGCCCGACCTATGGCATCACTTGATGCAATGATCCAAGTACACCATTTTTAACAGGGAGCGGCTGGTATTAACCGCCTACAGACAAATTGTGAGGGAATATCCCCATATCTCCTGTTCTCCACATACGCAACTCATTCAGCCTATGCAGGTCCCCAGCTGCTTCTTATCGTGACCTTATCCTTGATGCACACTCTGTTCCAGAATGGGAATCCGCTGTCTCCCATATGTGAGTGGCAAAATGCAGTGCAGCTCGAGGGGATTTCAGACGAGTCTATTGGATTTAGAGCAGGCTGTGGCGTTCTGATGCCGTTCAAGAGCACGGCCACTTCTGCCGGAGCCTTGCAAGTCTTTTTAACACCCCATGTTCCAGATCCTGACAGGAGCAGGTACTTGAACTCGATGCAAAATCTCGTGCAGAAAGTGCTGAACGTTGTACATCCTGGACGCCCATCGATCTTTCCCCTATTGGCGATCATCTATATCTCTGCCCTGTTGGCCTAAAGGTAGCTTCTTCCCGAAAGTCAAAAAAGATTAAAGCACTGCCTCGAAGCTTCAAATAATATCTCTCGAAAACACTGCTGGAAAGCTCGAAGAACAACTGTGATTGGGGTAACAACAAAGACGATGCATATACTCAAGAGACAAAGATTTCCTGGGATGCCAGAGCCGCCGGTGTTTTCGGATCCCAACGCGGACCAGGGCAACAAGATTCTTGCTATCACCAGCTCATTCACGGCATTTGCTTGCCTTGTGGTCATGATGAGACTGTATGTCAGGGCTTTCCTGTTGAAGACTGTGGGAGCTGATGACTACGTAATGATTGTTGCCATGTATGTATTCCTCACTGGTCATGTCGTCTCCAATTGACAATCATTAGGGTCTGTTCTGCGGGCACCTTGGCGTGTTTTGTTGGTGAGGTCTACAACGGCGTTGGGCATCACATCACTCATCCAATGTTATTTGTAAACATGCAGACCATCGCCCATTGGTCTTGGTTCCATGCTATCATCAATGTGACGGGAGTTTCGTGCGTAAAAATATCAGTCGGCCTTTTCCTGCTCAGACTAGTACAGGGCAAATGGTACAAGGTAACCAATTCCAACTTGGGTCCCCTTTGCAGAGACTAACTGTCTCCAGCGGATTCTCGTGGGATGGGTCATTTTTATCATAGTTTTCTCAGTAGCGTCCTTAGGAACGTTGTAAGTTTCCGAGTCTTCGCAAGTCGAATGGTATGCTGACTTCATACAGGATTTTCCAGTGTCTTCCAGTCAATGCTGCATGGGACTTCATGCTCCGATTCGACCCCAAAACAAAGTGTTATAGCACTTCTGTATACAGAAGCATAGGTTTATTTAACGGGGGTAAGTCGGAACGTTGGTCCTAAATGCTGATTCTAATTGTGTAAATTCATAGCAATCAACATCTTTACCGATCTTCTGTTTGCAACTTTGCCGATTCCAGTCATCCTGGCGTTGCAAATCAATATCCGAACAAAAATTTCGTTGATATGCATTTTGAGTCTCGGGTACTTGTAAGTGTGAGCCATCCCAAGCTGAGTCTAAACTGACAGTGCATCGCAGCGCATGTGCAGCAGCATTAGTGAGAGAAGTTCTCCTCGGGAGATTCTTCACGGACCCAGATCCGTTCTTGTAAGCCGTCTAGATTGCACCCAGAAGAGATCATGACCTAATCGCTCAATAGCGAATATTCTCTTCAACTATGGAGCGAGTAAGACCACCCTATCCGACATGACAATTCGATCGAAGCAAAATCTAACATAAATCCAGTATCGAAATGAACACCGGTATATTGGCAGCTTGCCTACCGTCACTCAGACCACTTTTCGCTTCCATGCTTGAGACTGCAAGTACACTAAAGCTTTCTGGGTTACGTGGCAAGAAGAACGGCCTTGGGGGAAGCTCTCATGGCCGCTATTATCTTCAAGAAGATGACTTGAAAATGAGCCCCATTAGGTCACGCTCGACGACCGCTCTTGGGAACAAAGGCTACAAAATTACAGTCATCGGAGGAGGTAGGATGTCACCAGAGGATCCCAAAGTCTATCGGCAACCAAGTCTGGCGAGTAGCGGACCCACGTCAAAGTTGGAGCAGAGTATCACAGAAAATGACAGCGGGAGTGAAGACAATATGATGGTCCCAATGCCGTTGCCCTTACAAGGGAGGGAAAGAGCGTATTTGGCACGAGAAAGGGAACAAGAGCGAGAACGCGAACGCGCAGAAGGACCAAAAGAGCGACCGAAAGGCATATTGAGAACGACAGAGGTAGTGGTCTCCAGATGATTGAGAACTCATGTTGAGAAAGGCGTCTGGGAAAATTGTGCCGTGGAGCTCGAGACAGGATAATTTTTCCCTACTGAAAAACTGCCACTCTTTCGATTTCTTGTGGAGTTCCTGGAAAATGGATCTACTTCGGCGATAACTGGAATGGGCATGGCTTTTGCTCGTATGAATCTATGATACCACTGCTGTTGTTTTTACGAATCTTGTAGAATAAGAAAACGTTCAGACCTTGTTTGAATGTCTAAGAGATGCAAGTGATACCAAAAGCATCAACTTTGTGCAGGTTGGACATCCGAACTCCGGCTCCTCAGTCGATTGGCCAGGAGACAAGGGCAGGAAAATTTCTCATCTGCACCTGTTCAATTTCTCTTGAATCTATACTCACGGACCGTCACTTGGATGTCCCAGGACTGCAGTATAGATTGGAATACAATGGTCCAGTCGTCTCTTCTCCTGCTCGCCAGCTGGAGACCGAGTTTAGTTCGGTAGGATTCCGAGATGGTGTGCCGCACAGAATGCGGGTTGCAGATTGACGACTGTGCACAGCCGTGTGACTTTGATTTTGCTGGGGCACTGGGGGCAGTTGTCGTACAACAGGCGAATGCGGCACATCCAAGACTCAGTGCAGGAAGATTCATGGGATGGAATCAAAGCGTGCATGTCTGTAGCTGATGACAACACCATGACAATATCACACCTAACGCCACCAGAAACATTACAAATCCTGTAGGTATTGGGGGGGCCCAGAATTTCCTTTTGGAATGTCTCAAGATTCTTCATAGACATGTCTTGTCTTATCTTTTTCTCAAGTCGTACAGTACAGTAACTCCCCGTTACCTCCCCTTGAAGATCTAACTGTAATGGGTCAAGCAGCTGCCAGTCAGCGTTAGGGCTGACGACCAGCTTCAAGAAGTCAAGCAGCCAGGTCTAGACCAGCAAGGATGTGTACGGAGGTAGACGTTTTGCATCCTACCATAGGGGGTATCATTGCTTTGCTCATAACGCCAAGATCACCCAAAGATGCAATTTGCGCAACTGCACATTAATCTGAATCGTAATCCACCAAACCAACGGCTCCTGGCTTCTTAGTTGGAGCATCGTCCGGCTTTGACCTCTTTCTCTTGACACCTGTCAAAATGGGAGAAGCTTTCGGTATTGTCAATCGACTGTCTGCAAGGAATGGGTCTATCGCTGCTCGGGTATTGCCACGAATTTCTGCTGCGAAGGCTGCAGTTTTCTGCTTTGCAAGATTTTCTGCTTCCTGCCGTTTCGATAGCTTCGTCTTCTTCGCGTTAGAATTCGGCCTGGGATCCTCGTGCTCGAAAAGGGGTTTGGAAATGGCCCTGTCCACAACACCATTTGAATCAACTTCACTGAAGTCGACGAGACGGGCTCTCCGTGCGTCGTCTTCATGCTCTGGCAATAGATCCAGTCCAAGGCTCATCTTGTCCTGCAATGAAGCTGCAATTCCTGCGCTCTTGTCTCTCTCCTTTCGGCCCACTCGAAATGCATTGCGCAACCTCTTATTCTGCTCATACGGATCATCCCATTGTTTCTCAGACAACTCCTGCAATTCTTCGAGCCGTTTCTTGCTGTACTGTAGCCTCTTCTTGTCCTCTATCTTTCCTTCAAGAGATGCAAATGCATTGTCTCTAAGTGCTTCCCTTTCTGCTTGTGTCAGGATTTTCACGTCCCCTTCCTCCACTTTATCTTCCCCTAGATCCCGCTTCCTTGCTCCTTCTGTGACTACGTAGGCCGTGTTCTTGGGATCCGTACGGATTTCAATCCAGCCACCGCAGGCAACGTGCTTCATCCGGAAACTGAAAATAGGCGTCGTGAAGTATTTGCCGACTTTCTTCTTCTCTGCATTGAACCGCACACCTTGCCCAATGATCGTAGGTTTTGGGCAATTTGTACACCAGATCGGATATGGCATTTCGAATCGAACAGTGAGAATTCCTTGGGATATCTTGTTTGCTCGGCCCCCTAGAGCGTGTTTCCCATGTAGCTGGTTACCACTCATCAATCCCTCCTGATCAGGAGGGACATAACGTCCCATGTTGAAACCCTGCATGATGGCAGGCTCTCTGGCAGATGTGTGCTTTTGACTTTGGTGTTGTCGTTGATTCCAGGTGATGACAGGAGGAACTCCTGATGGAAGTAGCCTTGCTTACAAATCATATTCCACTTATCGGATTTCGCCCTAGTCATTGTCCTTGGCTTCAATCCACGACCACTTCACATCAGGCTGCTCTGTCACTACCCAGTCGAACCCAAATCATTCCTTTTGAAAACCACAAAAAGCAGCCTCATATTTGCGCGAAACGGTATCTCCCTATTCCGAAAAGAATATACAAATCTCGGGACCGAGGCAGCACCAAGCACCGGCCAAAATGGGTAGTGAAATTGCCGCTTTCGAAAATGAGATTAGAGAGTACAGGTTACAGGTTTGATATCCCCATTTCCAGCTCCTCGGTACAGTTTCTAACTTGAATTAGCTGGAGACAGTCCAACTGGGCCTCGACGCTGATCCTGACAGCGCAGAGCTTCAGGAATTAAAGGCTGAACTCGAACAAGTCATCTCCCTCACCGAAGCAGCGATCGCAGAGCTAAAGCCCTCTTCAGCCCCAGCAGTAGGATCAAAGAAGTCACAAGATCCGCCAGTGAAGGAAAAGTGGTCTCGAGAGAATCACCCGGCTTTCAAGAAGTCGAATGCCCCCACTCCGACCGAGGAAGCCGATGCTCCTATGACTTTCAAAGTGAATGATACAGTAATGGCAAAATGGCACTCGGGTGACAAAGGGTTCTATCCAGCACGGATCACGTCTATTACGGGTTCTTCTACAAATACAGTCTACATTGTCAAGTTCAAGAGTTATGACTCAACAGAGACTCTGAGAGCCAAGGATATCAGGCCCATGGTCAATGCAAACAAGCGGAAAGCTGATGGCACACCAGTCATTGCTTCATTGCCATCTCCCCCGGTGAATTCGAACGTTATTTCGGCGGCAGCGGACATCAATCCAGAGCTAGCACACCAGACCAAGCGGGAGCCCAGTAAGGTCAGTGATGGTCCTATTCGACCGGCCAAAGTTCCCAAAAAGATCAAAGCAAACAAGGAATTGGAAGCTGGTAAATCAAAGTGGCAGGACTTTGCGGCAAAGGGCAAATTTGGGAAGGCGACAAAGAAGGACAGCATGTTTCGCACGCCAGACGGCGTCAATGGTAGAGGTAAGTTGCGCAAATCTCCTAGTGTGGAAATCGCTAAACTGTTGACAGTTGGTTTCACGGGTTCTGGCCAGAGTATGCGAAAAGATCCAACTCGCAGTCGTCACATCTACCAAACCAACGGCGATGAGGAGTTTTAGATTTAGATGGGAGTTTCGGCGGAGCAGAATGGGTTTTTGCAAGTATTAGGCGTTGAGGCGAGGAGTCATGGTCCCAATCCACAGAGTTTTGCGCAGCATGGCAACGGAGGCTAACATTGGCTGTTCATTCCTTTACAGTATCAGGGGCGCAAGCATAGAGCAATGAATGAACGTACTCCCACAACCCATGTTGAATGCATGTCAAGAGACCAGGCTAAACTTTGAGATTTCGATAGGAACCGAATGCATTCCCAGAAAGGAGGCGGATCAGCGTGGTTTGTTTGGATCAATCGCCCGATAGCGAGATCTTGGGAAGGTAATTTTGGGCTATGGAAGTGGCCGGAAAGCGCTCCACGGGTTTCTGTGCATGCAAATCGGACCGGTACCGAATTTACCCCAGCTACCTACTAAATAGCTCTATCTTCGCTCCAACCGCCTCAGCGATCCCCATAAATGCTTCAGCTCTGTCACTTTCTGGCTCAGCAACAACGGTTGGTTTGCCCCTGTCAGCATCATCACAGATACTGGCATGTAATGGTATATCTCCCAGAAAGTGGATCCCATGCTTCTCGCAAGCATGCGTTACTCCCGAATGTGACCCAAAAATATGCGTACTGTTGTGACAATGCGGGCAAGTAAATAGTGACATGTTTTGGATCATCCCTAGGATTGGTGTCTTGATCGTCTTGAACATATTGATACCTTTCACGGCGTCCTTAAGAGCAATGTCTTGGGGCGTGGAGACAATAATTGCACCTGAATTGTGTAAGCGCACCTCTTGGTCAACATTTAAAGACGTACCATCGAGAACTATCTGCTGAGTGATAGTCAATTGCGTATCTCCTGTTCCAGGTGGCAAATCCAGTACCAGGATATCCAATCCTCCCCAATCAACTTCGTGTAAAAGCTGTTGTAAAGCTTTCATCACCATGAGGCCACGCCATACCACTGGAGCTGCATCGCCAACCAAGTACCCCATCGACATGGACTTGACGCCATAATTCGAGAGCGGAATGAGTTGATTGTCTGCCAGCCATCAGACACGTCCATTCTCATACAAGATTATTCACCAACTTTCAGATAGTCGAGGTTCGCCAGAGAGGTTAAGAAGGGTTGGTATTGAGGGCCCGAAGATATCTGTGTCGAGGATCCCACTTCGAAGGCCGCGTCTTGCGAATGCGAGGGCAAGGTTGACTGTAACTTCTTAGAAAATGCTTTAATAATTACAGATATATCATACCTGCGATCGTTGATTTTCCAACGCCTCCCTTCGCAGAGGATACTGCAATTACTTTCTTGACGTTTTTGATGCTTCGTCGTTCGGGTAAACCGCGCTGCATGCGCGGAATCGTGCCTGTCCGTGGCAACCCCTGTTATTGGAAATTAGCAAAGTCCATACAGACACTATCATGGAGCTTTTAACATACCAAAGGGTTCTCATGTTGCAAATAACGAAACGTCGAGAATAACCGCGGCTTCATGTTTACTTTGCACCGTTGGACGAAAGCTTTGGAGCTCTTAATGCTTGACAGCGGCCGCTAGCGCGTCAGAATTTCGGTGGGGGAACGAAATAATTTCTGGCAGACTTTTGGAGAACAAACTGCAAATAATTCTTGTCGCCGTACAGTATGAAAAAATCAAAGACCTTTGCCCAGCATATTGCTGAGTTGGATGTCCCTACAGCAAAAGGTATCTTTCTTGTATATCTCAATGAGTAGGAGCAGAGTCTAACGCAGCGCAGATTTTGATCCAGAAGAGGATGCCAAAGCCCAAAGTACGGACAGCAGTGGTTCTGAGGAGAGCGAGGATGATTTAGCTGGTACTGAGCACTACGTCAAAGTCGGGTAATTGCATCTAATATTCGGCAGTAGGTCTTTGCTGACTGGATTATAGCAAGAGCAAGCTAAGAAAATCAGAAGAAGTTGCCCTTGGACCTGAATATTCTGGATCGCGAATCAGCCGGGAGGCTTTGCTCAACGGTGATGACGACAATGACGACAACGACGAGGAAGAGGATGCTTCTGGATCCGATTCAGAGATAGAGGACGAACAGGAGGCTCGTTTCGCAGACCCGGAAGTCTCGGGTTTGGATATGGACATTGGTGAAGAGGGGGATATCGATAGCGACGACGCATTCGGAGAAAGCGACGAGGAAAAGTTCAAGGACTTCACATTTCGAGGAAGCGGCAAACCGAGGGAACGGTCTGAAAACAAGAACAGGCCGACTGCATCAGACTTCATGTCTGATAGCGAGGAGGATGGCAATGGTGTGGATCTGAATGGGGACAACTCCGACGGGCAGGAGACTGATGAAGACATGCTGGATGCTTCCGATCAACACCCAGATGATTCGGATTCTGATGGGGGGTCTGACGATGGACATGCCGAGGATGATGCTGAGGATGACGAGGAGTCAGAATCTGACGAGGATGCGCAAAGTGAAGAAGATGAGGACGAGGACGAAAGTCGCGCCGAGCTTCGCAAAATCATGGGCGAGGAACAACAGAGTGTCGTAGCATCTATCACCCAAGCAGCCAAGGCAGATGCCGCCAAGGGCAATGCAGTCAAAGAGCAGAGGAAGGCTTTCGACTCCCTTCTAAGTGTCAGAATGGTCCTACAAAAGGCGCTCATTGCTTCAAATTCAATGTCTACGGTCGAGGAGAAGGGATCAGAGGACTCCGCAAATCAGCCATATGAGGCGGCAGAGGAAGCTGCCATCAAATTATGGAATACTCTCGACGGTCTTCGAAATCAACTCTCCCAGGCAGGCGGTGCCAAAACAGGTCGAAAGCGAAAGCGCGGTATCGACCTGTCTACTTCTTCATCCGACATCTGGGACAGGATGCAAGCCTCCGAAGTTGCCATGATCGATACCCGGCAAACCACACTCGAGAAATGGTCTTCCAAAGTCAGAGGCACGACCTCCTTGCCCATCTCAAGAAAGCTCAACCCATCAGCACCTCAACAATCCATCACCTCAGTCCTTCAAGACCAACTCGCTAGCTCAGAACATCTCATTCAAAAGACTAAAATCCCACGAGCTTGCGCCCCGGTTCAACGAGATGCCAAACTCACCGAAGATGCAGATATCTACGATGACGGGAACTTCTACCAGATGCTATTGAAAGAGCTCGTTGATCAAAGACGTGTCGAGTCGTTGACTGCCCCTGCGGCCGGAAAAGCGTTGCAGTGGACTGCAGTGAAGGAAGTCAAGACGAGGAAAAATGTAGATACTAAGGCTAGCAAGGGACGGAAGATGCGATTTACCGTGCATGAGAAACTGCAAAATTTCATGGCACCAGAAGACCGGACGTCGTGGAGGCCAGAGGCTGTGGATTTGTTCTTTGGGAACTTGCTAGGCCAGAAGATGAATTTGGGTGAGGAGGATGATGAGGATGCTGAGATGGAGGATGAAGTCGACCCGATGGAAGCGTTGGTATTTGGATCTTAGACGGTACTGCACGAATGAAGATATATCACGTATAAATTTCTGGCTACAGCGTGTGCAATTTCGTGACATTCTATAGCATTGTCTAAGCAACATTCTCCGTGCTCCAGCGATGGGAGCGCCGAAGACGCTAGGATCTCGGTAGCAGCGCTGTTAAAGCGAACCCCTATATCTCGTTTCACAGGTAAAAACGTCATCCTAAATATCAACGTGTATTAAACAGTCACTTTCTTTTCAAATTGCGTGCCAACAACCCAGGGAACTTGTCAAACTTGATCGTTTCCACTGCGTAATTCTCCATACTTCGGACTAACTACTTGGTGAAAACTCATCACAACTCCCTCAACGATGCACCACCCACCTCAACCCGACCCACAAAACCTACATGTCCAATAAAAAGCCTACCTTTCCCGTTCAACCATGTCCACTCACTCCTCAATACTTCCCCAGAACCTCAATCAGCGGTGTCTTGAAAACGCTCCAATTATCTGCCCTCTCCGGCTCCCCAAACGGTTTCAGCGTAGCAAAGCGCATCGTATAATTGCCCACCTCAATCTGGCTCCCATTCCCCAACTTCCCAAACCACCAATACTCATGAAAGGACGCCACAGTCTGTGCATTCCTAAAGACATCCGTAGCGGGATACGTCCACGTCTCATTGGGGTCATGATACCGAAGATCGATCCAAGTGACCTGGCCAGCGCCGACCCAGGAAGTGGCTGGCCCAATGTAGCCATTCTGACCGACAACGGGTGGATAAACCCAGTCACGCTCTGTCCAGGTCTTGTCGAAGATGTCCCACCGGACCTGTCTGGTTCCCCATTTGATCTTGCTATAGATCTTGGGGAAGTCTTGCGCGCTCTTGGTAAGGTTGAAGGTATACCTGTGTAGTTACGGTCAGAGGCGTGATGGGTGGGCCTGATGGTGGAGGATGGCTTACGAGGATTTCTGACTGATGTCTGTGAATGCTACGCTGGATTTTGAGAATGGGTAGGTTGTACGGTAGATGGGAGCCATCTCTTTCTTCAGGTCTGCTGCCAATCCTGTATATATTCGTTAGCTCTTGGGTCTTCACTCAGGCATGGCCTAACAAGCATACCTAAATATGGAATGGATAGTTGCTCTCCATTGCTTCCTAAGACCAGGACCTTGCCGCTATAAATGGGTAACATAGCCGCGTTCCAGCCTTTAGAACCAGGATTCTGGAAGTTCACACTGAAAAAAACTTCATTAGCACCACCCCGGAGATATCGATTGATTTGAAAGTATTCGCTGCTTACGTGACAGTCTTGCTTTCCCCTGGCTGCAGATTGAATGCTTTGGGGAAGTTTATATCCACTTCCAGGCTCTTAGGAATTAGTTCAGTGAAGCTCTTGAGTCTTGGATCATCGCCAGAAGGAAGCGAGTAGACTCCAAGGACTTCAACACCAGCTGCAGCTTCGCCAGAGAACGTGTAGGTAACAGCTTTCGATCCTGTATTCGTGACTGTGACGTCATGATAACGACTGAATTGAGAGGTGTCATTGAGCTCAAATTTCTCGAACTCCAAGGTTGTTGTGTAATTCACGACTTTGAACGCATTGATGAGCCCGTTTCCAACTTGAGCCACAGAAGCTGTGTATCCGAAAACCGTATCTGTCCCGTTCGACCACGGGAGAGACGCACCACTGGAGATCAGCCGCTTGGACAGGAATTTGGCGAAGCTGTTGCCGTGAACTTTTCGGCCTCCATGAGCACTGATGTAGAGTGCTGCGACACCAGCTACATAAGGACAGGCCATTGAGGTTCCACTCAACAGGGTAAATTTGTTGTTGAGCCACGTCGAGTAGATAGCACCGCCGGGAGCGGCAACATCAGGCTTCATCTTTAAATCGTAGAGCGCTCCCCATGAAGTGAAGGTACTTGGGCGTCCACCAAAGGCATTGGGAAGTCCGACGACCGATCCAGGGTTGACAGAGAAGTCTGCAGTCACATTTCCACCCGCCTTGATAGTGGCAATGATAGCTGCACCTGCCTCTGCTGATATCATTCCAAGCAGGTTGTCAACGTTGTCAGTATAAGGACTGATGAGAGTCGCTGCATTGTTGTACACAAGAACGTAATTCGCACCCAGTGCATACAAGTTGGACTGCTTGGTGGCGAATGTACAGGTTCCTCGACGGACAAGTGGGATTACTCCATCGAGACGGCGAGTACCAGCTGGGTATGGTGTACATGCATCATCAGTCGTCGAAGTATTGAAATTCAAGGGGACAATGGGCCAGTCCACAATCTTATTTGAAAAAAAGTAAGTGGCAGGTAGATATCCCGCAGTTGTCTCGTTTGATGCCCCATCCAAGGAAAATGTTGCGTTGAATGGCGTAGCGGCAATGTCCTCACTGTCTACTGAAGCAACAGCGACAACATTCTCCCCAGCAGCGCCTAAGGCATTCGAAGTCAGCTTACCTTTCTTGGGAATGTTTGACGTTGTCAAGGTTGCAACTTGAAATAACTTGACTTGTACCGATTCCGAAGCTCACAAAACAAACTAAGCAACAAAAAAATAACTTACCAGTACTTCCGAAGAATGGTCCGGCTTCACCTGAATTACCGGCTGCAATAGTGACAACAACACCCTCGTCAACTAGACGAGAAGCAACTTCAGCCCAGGCGTTTGTAGACCATCCACTGGTACCACCGATGCTCGCAGTAATGATATCCACCTAATTAAGTTAGTGACCTTGTGTACAGGGGCAAAGAAGTTGGCAAATGCTCACGCCGTCGTTGTATGCAGTGAGAAATGCATCAATTAGTGTTGCTGTATCAGTGCTTCCCTACCACAAATTAAAAGCTAGGTCGTCAAAAGGTGTAAAGGTAGGCTTACAGCCAGGCTGAAAACTTTGTACGAGTACAGAGTCGCAGCGGGGGCCACACCACTCCAGCTATATTTTCACAAGGTTAGACTTGAGACATGAAGCCGTGAAGCTCCAGATCCGGATTTGGAGAATGCGGTGCTGTAGACTTACGTGTCAGTTTTTCCAGCAATGATTCCTGCAACATGCGTTCCGTGACCCTGCTGGTCCTTTGGATCATCATCAGGCGCCTGCTCGCCAGAATTCGGGTAGTCTATTTCTGATCAGCTCTCATTCTTTCTTCTGCGATCGGAATTTCTCACCCTCATTCCCCACAAAGTCATGTCCCTTCGCGACCTTGAAGCCGGGCCCAAAGCCTCCTCCAAGCGCAGGATGATCATACCATGTGCCCGTATCAACGATACCAACAACGACACCTTCCCCAAAAATGCCCATCTGATGCAACTTGTTCACACCAGTCGTATTGTGCGATGAATACTCTGCTGCAGTAGCACCGTCACTGAAGCCCTGTGGCACAGGTGGAGCAAGCTGGATAATATGATTGGGCCAAACATTTGCGACTTCAGGGAGCTCGAGTAGAGTATCAAGAGTGTAGATGTCTGTCTGGATACTAGCTCCGTTGAAGACCACGCTGTCGAATGTCTTGAGGACATCGATGGCTGCGTTAGCAGCGACGCGGGCGAAGTCTTTTCCCTAGGTGTTGGATTCAGTGTGGTTCTCATCAAAGATTTAAGAGTACGTGCAGCTGTATACTCGACGATGTAGCCTCCAGGTATTGCACCTGTGGAGTTTGAAATGAATTCGGCATTTTGGCGACGATTGAGTCCTCGCACACTTGCTGCTAGGGGAAGCACGAATGCGACAGCGGTCCTGGAAACTCGCATCTTGTTTGCTTCTACCTAAAGAGTTTGGGATACCAAAGGACATCCACGATAGGGCCATGGTGATACTTCATATCCAATTTCAAATCCGCAATAACCTTTCGCTATGCTACAGATCTGTGGTCAAGCCATCCAAATTGAGAGCCATTCTTGCACATCATTGCTATTAAAACTCAAAGATTTTGATAAGATACCTTGAGAGGAAGGTGGAAATGTAATACGAAGTCTTCAACGAGAGTCTGCAGAACCAAGAATTTGGGATCATCAACCCTTACTAGGAGCAGAAGGTCTGTACCGTGATTCCATGCATGCCAAGAGGGATCTGGGAATACGGCAAGCCAGGTCATGTCTAGCCCATCTATGAAGGCACAAACAAGCATCCAGCAAAAAGTACACAAATGTATAACAACGACAGACAAATTCAAAGTCTGAGACATGGCAAGTAGTTCTGCCTCAATTTTGTACGCTGTGTATGCACTTGCAGGCAGCTCGACGGCGAGATACCGCTACATGGGAATACTTCTAGACTTTGCGCCTTGATGCAAAGCTCATATTCAAGCAGTCGAAAGTGCGTTAGTAAGTTGCGCAAGGACAAGACCTCTCAGGTTAGCAGTACATGAAAGCTAAAGACAATGCCACTTGACTCCCGTTTATGCAAATATCTGCACAGACGAATACGAGCCATCCCCACTTTTGATAATCTTGAGATCGACTTTGCCCTACAGTATGTTCATCAAGTTGGGCTCGTAATGACTTGTTAAACAATGCATCAAGTTGTTTATAGGAAGGAGCTTAACGTCTTTATGTGGAGCTAATTAATTAAGGTTTTCATTGCCTGCCGGACAGGCGAGGCGATTTCTGAGCGCACTCGGTTACTTTTGATGTTTAGGGGCTTGCATATGTGATTGTTGACATTGGAAGCTGCTTGACTAGTAAAGTCTAGATAGCACTGCAAAACCCACATCGTAAGCGACAGACTATGCAATGGGAATCGATGGCTTTTATTTGACAAGTCTATCTACCACTCCCACCTGGCACTTACGGAACCAAACCTGATGTATGCTTACAGCATACAGGTCTACATGAAGTCATCATGTGGATGCATATGGTTCCTGATTAGCGCCTTAGACTGCTGAAGTCTCCGTGTCGTAATTCATTGATCCTATGCAACCCCTTTAGGCCGCCGCACTCTCATCTTCGGTAATTAGCCTTGTGATCTTGCCGATTGCAATGGTTTGACCCTGTCATACGGTTAGCCTAGATCTCATCTTCTAGGGAATTGAGCTGTGCTTACCTGGTCACGGAGAGTGAATCGTCCTAATTGCGCATAATCCTCAAAACGCTCGACGCAAACAGACCCAGCTCCGCCGATGACCTCTAGTCTCGCGATAATGCTGTCGCCCTTTTTTGCGTGGGTGGGTGGCTTCTTGCTTCTACGACCCGTCCCCTTTTGCAGTGAATGAAGCAACGCAGCGAAAGTGACTTCTTCAATAGCCGAATGGACATGAAGAACGCAGTTAAAGCCCGCACTCAAAATGCTCTTCAGTTCGAGAACGCGAATCTGGGCTTCAAAGGCCTTGACGCAGTGAACTGGACGCTTTGGCGAGCACATGACGAAACCGGGCATGATATCTTCCTCTTCGATACCCCGCAATCGTACGCGGACTTGGTCTCCGCTCTGCGCAATGGTCATTTCCTCTTCAGTCTCTCCGTAAAGAGCAGCGACCTCGATCTTTTCACGATTAGGCATCATCATCAATGACATGTTTTTCTTGATTACACCAGCTTCAATCTTTCCCTCGACAAGGGTGCCCATATCTCGATATTTTCCGTTCACAGGCATCATGAATGGCGCTTTCACTTTGCGTTCCAGTGATTTCATGTTGTCGAGGTACTCCAGCAGAGATGGACCGCTGTACCATGGGCAGACTCCGTCAGGAATGCGGTCTTTGAGACCAATAAATGATTGCGCGGCGATTGGCATGAAGAAGACATCTGTTTTGAGGTTGAACCCGGTTCCCTTCAAGAAAGCTCCGAGCTTCGTTGTGCACTCCAGGTAACGCTTCTCAGACCACTCCACAGTGGCATCGTCCATCTTGTTGATAACAACCACCAATTTGTTGACACCTTGAGTCTTCGCCAACATTGCGTGCTCCCGAGTCTGACCACCCTTCTCGAAACCGGTCTCGTACTCTCCTTTCCGAGCACTTATAACCAAGATTCCAACATCGGCTTGAGACGCACCTCCAATCATACTTGGGACATACGTCTTGTGACCAGGGGCATCCAGAATACTGTAGCGGCGTTTTTCGGTTTCGAAGTATGCACGTCCGACTTCGACCGTCTTTCCCTTTGATCTCTCTTCCTTGGTAAGATCCAATGCCCAAGAAATCCACCAGGTCTCACGGCCCATGTCCTTAGCCTCCTTTTTGTATTTCTCTATGGTTCGCTCATCGACCATTCCACTCTGGATGAGGATTGCTCCACCAAGGGTTGACTTCCCAGCATCGACGTGTCCAATGAAAATGATATTAACGTGCTCCTTGCCGTAGATTTCATTCAAGGTCTCGTCATCCACATCCGCAGCTTGTTCCTTCTCTACAGCATCTGCTTCGCGTATAGCCGCCTTAGCAGCACTCCGTGTAGGGCTGGAGCGTCCAGATGAAGGTGTCGGCGAAGTTTTACCGCTCTCAGTAGTCCCGGCCTTCTCAGTCTTCTCAATAGCCTTGGTTGCCATAACCTTGGCGCCTGCTTCAGCTGAAGTTGGAGTAGAAGCTTCCTTCTTTGCTGCGGGTGCGGGTGCAGCTGGGCTTGCGATCGACAGGACCTTGGCCTTGGGCTTTGGAGCATCTCCTCCAATGCTCAAAACCTTGGGCGCGCCTGCCTTGGTGGTCACTGGCTTGTTCAAATCCGCAGACGCTGATGATCCATCTGCTGGTCGCTTCGCAATTGTGGGTGTCTGTCGGACGGTTTGTTGTGCGATGGAGGAAGCGGGTTGGGGTTGTTGAGAATAGCCTGGATATTGTTGTGCTACATGACGATCAAGTCAGCGAATGTACATGATTAGAAAGGAGGGCAGATCTGCGGACACAAACTCACTGTATGCGGCATTGTAGGCAGGTTGCTGGTAGCCTCCGGGATTGTAGCCTCCTTGAGCATACTGGTTGTTGTATCCGCCCTGTTGCCCACCATACTGAGGATAGCCGCCATAGCCCTGTGCACCCTGGCCTCCTTGGTAGTAGTTTTGGTTCTGGTATCCCGATTGATCGTAGGCTCCATATTGCTGGAAGTTCTGGCCGGGCTGGAAAGATTGTGCTCCGGGCTGGAATGAATTTGCGCCAGGGCGGAAACTGGGTGCTCCTCCTCCTTGTCCTTGCTGTGGCTGCGGGGGATTGTTGCTATTGTTCAGGTTCATCTGCTGTGTCTGACGGGAGAGATCCTCCTGGGCCGCAGGATCGTCCTCCCATGAGTTGAGGTCTGACATATTGCTGGAGTGTGCTCGAGAGTGTTAGGAGAAAAAGTGGTGTTTTGCACACTTCGAGTCGGTTTTGTCGTAAAGTGGCCGCAGGAGGTTGTGGGAAGTGGGGCAGGTTTTATCGGCCGTCTCTATCGAGGGGCTTGGGCTGGGCTTGGGCTTAGGAATATCGCTCTGTACGTCACTAGGGTGTAAATTACATGCATCAAGTCACTGTGACTCAAAACTGACTCGAAATTAGTTAACTAGCGAATCTGCGTACAAAAATTAGGTAGATAACAGAGAATTGAGGAATGAGGGCCAACATTGTGATTCTATATCAAGAAAGCTTTACAGTTTTTTAGACAAAGCTAGTAACTGCTGTTGAGCTTAAGCCGGGGCAAATAGAATTTTTTGGACCCAGACTGCCCCGACGGCTAGCCTCATCTAGGACCAATCATCATGCGGCAGCGTTTCATGCCTCTATTCGCGTGTACAAACGCGTGAAATGTAAATACCTTGCAACTCAAAATTTCACAATGAGAAACCTTCACGCTTCATCTGACAGAGTTCTGTCCTTTTAAAGAGAAGCTACTCATCATGGACGACTTTCTAGGCAAGGTCAGAGGATTTGACCCCCCAGCAGATGGCCTTTGAAGATCACGTGCTGATAAACATCCAAACAGATCACACAACATGCGATGAACTATGCCATAAGGTATGTTCAGGCTCTATGGAACGCTTGAGGAACTTGATGAACTGACCTTTCGATAGAGCTGGTATTGGAATCACAGCTTCATACACCCTCAGACAAACCTCGAGATTGCTCAAGGTATGCACATGCACGGTCTGTTTGTCCATGCTTTGGCTAACGGCTAGCAGACTGTGGATAACAGTACCGACTACCAAGAACTTCAAGCACTTCAGGAGAGGTTGAATAGCAAGATCAGAGTAGGCATTCAATATCCGTCTTGCTATCGACTCTGCCAGCTTACACTTATCAGATAGTCTCTCCAGCCATCGATCTGATAGAGCTCATGCAAGTTTAGTCTCTTTCTTAACGTTACAAATTTTCTAACTCATTCCAGCTCAGCCAGAGGAAATACTACCTTGGAATCAGCAGTCATATTGACCAAAGGTCTTCGATGGGATATTCAAGCCCTAGGTGTGCGCCTTGCCAAGGCTGCCACTGCTGAAGAATCTTCCCGGCGAAAGAAGACAAATTCAAAAGTAGCCCACGAAGTCGAAATCCATCTGATAGTCAAAGACATCAAGGATCTTCTCGTCCGTATCGAAGATGCAGTTCCTCTCATCAATCTCGCCATCACCACCTCGGGAGCTAGTCTCTCAACGACCCTTCCCGCCTCAGTCTCGCCGTCCAGGCTGCTCCAAGCTAGTACTTTTCTTACGGCTGGGGACACACAATATTCCATGAATCCAACTGGACCAATCCAAGTCGGACCAGCCTTCACACTCTCTCTTTATATGCTCTTTGCAGGACATTCGTATCGGGTTCATGATTCAGACAGCATGAGAGATACTACCTGGAAGGAGGTAATCCACAAGGCAAGAGTCAAACTCATGCGTATACCACTTCAACAGGTACAAGAACAAGTATTCCCAGTTCTCGAGTCCATCAAGAACGACGGCAAAGAGAACCCGATATTAACAGGAGAGGGTCGGCAGAATGAATATGCGTATCATATCGAGATGATTGAGGATTTGGAGGACGACCGAGTCCACACATTCGACGATGACGAAGCGCAACCGGGCCCATATGGAGACGTTCAACTAGCAGGTATTCGAGACTTTCTGCCTATCTACCAAATTTCCAAGATCTTCTACGCGGATACGGGCAAGATCCTCAACATTGGCAGTCAAGGAGAGGCAAATAACCCAGTCCTCTTGCTGAAAAGAGATATCAACGCCTTGCCTCCACGAAGAATGATGGAAGAAGGAGAGAAGGGCAACGAATGGTACGACGAGCCTACCGAAGAGCCCGAGGCATTAGATGGAGCTGTATCGGACACTTCAGGAACGGAAGAGGGTGATTCTCAAGATGATATCGACCAGCAACTGCGAAGAGAGAGCAGTATTCCCAGAATCGAAGAGATTACGCACGAGCGAGAACTTATCAAGGATCGGGCATGGCGTCTACCAGCAGATCTCGACCCAGAATGGATGGCTCTTGAAGTCTACACTGAGACAGAAGACTCCAGCTCCGAAGACGGACTTGACATCAACGACGACTCAGCATACATATCTCATCGTCCAAGCTCATCAGGAGAAGAGCCAACCGAAGAAAACCTCGCAGAAGACCTCGCCCGTCTCAACCTCAAATCTAACCCCTCACTCCCATCTCCCGCCCAACAACTCGCCAAATCCTCCTCCTTTCCCAAAATTTCCACCCCCAAGCCCTCCCCACCACTCGGACCCATCCGATCCTCCCTCTCCCTCCTAGAGATGCTCATCCGTCTCACAGCCCTCCAACAATTCCAACAAGCCTCCCACCTTTCCATCCCCGACGAACTCCTCACCTTCTTCCTCGAAGAATCGTCCACTACAGGCGCAGGAGGTGATGGTGAAGAACGCCGTCAGACCCGTCGCGAAGCAAGGCAGAAAGTAGGCTTTGATCCATACGACGAGAGTCCCGTCAAGCGAAGAGGAGAGGATTACCAATACCAGTATCAGAATCAAGGTCAAGGTCAAGATGGATACGCTTACTCCCGCGGCGGCACACCGTACGAGGATTACGACCAGAACGATGGATACCCACCTGGAAGTCCTCGGTGGTCGAGAGAGCAGAGCCAGAGTATGCCGCCTCAAGGAACACCTGAGCCATGGTTGCTTCGAAGTAGAGAAGGGTCAGGCTCGCGCAAAGGATCGCCAGTTGTGCGTCCCTCTTCGCCAGTCTCACCATATCGACCGCAGCGGAAGGCGGCGAGGCCGCTGGATCGTGTGCAGGCTGAGCGAGGGACTGGGAAGGGAAGTCCCCTGGGAAGAGGCGTGAGTGTTGGTACGGATAGCACTTTGGGAACGAGCCCTGGATCTCCAACACTTGTGTGACAAAGGAATAGGTCCAGGGCTTCTAGATTGTACTGCGCTGCTGGCTAAAACAGAACCTTAGATGGATTGGTGGAATGGCACCCTTTGAATCCATAAATTTGTCTCCAAGCGATGCTTCGTCTCTGGAGGAAAATTACACCTACAATAAACTTTTCCTCTTTTCCCCTGTATCTTCTTGCTTGTACTTCTTCAAAGCTAGAGTCTATCTTCTCTCCGACGAATGCATGCAGCTTGCCTCCTCTATGGCCGAACCACAATTGACCAGCCAAGCTACTGGACTTGCTTCAAAAGCATTACGGTTGACATGCACTGTGGTAGGCGATGTGCTATGGTGTAAGATATTTAGACAAAAGTCCGAGACATAGCTCCATCTCGGTTTGCTTGCCACGGTGCACTCTACCTCCTTGCGGCGGAGGAGAAGATAGCCTTAACTCCATTTCACACAAGGAGACTGAAAGCGCATTCCACTTCAAGTGCCTTTCTCTCTTGGGCGCGTACATATAGCAGTAGAAATGATGTTTGTGTCTGCCTTTGGCTGAGAGTTCTAAATTCTTATCGAAATACTACTACATAAGGAGGAATGACACCGGTGCTTCAAGTAGCGTCCGCACTTCGCGTCGTAGCTCCAACTCATTTGTAACTTCAAACGACATAGTATGGAAAATGTCTACCTTTACTTGCATACACCCACCAAACGCCCACCAAATGGAGGAAATTTGTCCACCTCCAGCGCGAAAGTGTCACCATTGCTTGGGAGGCCAGCCCTTGATGATTTCGCGCAGTCGTGCCGCCGGACAGCCTTCACCTCGATTCCCAATGAAAGCACTCAAATTTGCTCCTCGCAGACTTGCAGATGATGATGACGCCTCGAGCATCGGATCAGATGACACGCCGAACCTGTTTATTATAATCGGGCTACACGTTGAGAGATGCGGCATTCCTCCATTGGAATGGATCCGAGACACCACATTCCGCGTTGAGAATCTACCTGCAAAACCAATCTCCATAAGGAACTTTCCAGACTCTCCTCTATCGTCAAACGTGCAGTACAACCAAACCCCCATTTGCGAACATAGCTGACATTACCTTCGTTTTCGTAATCGGAAATACCATGTAGTAGGCCACTAGAATCAAACTGCAGCAGACAGTCACCCCACTGCACCTTCCAATGTTCGAACAACGATGAAGCTATATCGAACTACATGGACTACCGTTCGCATGAAGGTAATCGAAGGCGCTTAATAAGCCAAACATGTGTGCCAAGCCTGCAAATATTACCATGAAGTGGAGGATCTGGTGACTGCTCCCATATATGTCGTGCCTCAGTGGATACCATCTCTCAGGTACCTAGGCACATGTCAGAAACAAACCAGATACAACCAGGCAATGTCTTTGGGTACATACTCTAGAAGCATAAGCAACCGCACCAGTTATGTTAAGGAAGCCCATCAAGGCCATCCATTTCAGGCTCATTCTATGCTTCTGGATTTCCCATCCATGGATTATCAGGCCATGGACGATGAAAACAATAGCCGATAGCCCCAGACCTGCATACATTGCAGCTCGCCATGGCCGGAGATGAGGGTGGCGGAATCTTGGATGGAGAGTCGCATACACGCACCCAGAAGCAATGATTGTAACCTTGTGGTAAGTTAATTTTCCCATTTCACAAGAAAATCATAACCCAACAGTGTTACTAACCACTAACCAGTACAGCTTCTGCAGCTCTGGATCGCAATAAAAGCCATAGTAAACAGACGGGATGGTTGAACCCCACATCAGAATCACGATTCCTAGATAATCGAGCTGGTTTCCTTGCTGGTGCACCTTTGCGCTGTGATTACCGAAGATGTGGAAACTATGCAAAGGGTCATTAAATTTCCTCGGAACCTACGAAGGCGCTCGAAGGCAAACTTACCTGGCTGAGAGGAAGAAACAAATAGCCACCCCGAAGAAGAAAGTTGAAAAAACAACAATGTCCCCCACTGTAGCGCTGCCATAACGAGGGTATATATTCTTGTACACGGCAAATGGGAGTGTCAGGAACAGAAGACAGCCGAACAGGTGTGAATATATATTCACTGTTTCCAGTTGGAATCAGTCAAGTGCTTCAATCTAGGACATGAAAAGGCATTTACCAGTCTCATTGTGGATGTGAGCCAGGCTGTGGAATGATTTCCGTAATGATCCTGTCGCGGGCCTGGGGCGTTAGAGCAAGACTTGGGATCATTCTTGCAGTCCATACCGGTAACCTGAGAGGATGAACTCATTGTCTCTGTGCATGTCAGATAAGATGGCAGTGGTTCTGAAGATAGGAAGACCAACTGTTGCCAAGGGGCTGGACATCAGGGTTAGTATTTGGCGCCAAAGGGGTTTTCGTGTAAGGTTACTGACACAATTCATCAAAGAACAGAAGACCGGGGCGGCTAGTTCGAGCATGCAGTACCGTTGAATTTTCGGTTGTTGAATCTATCTTGTCTCTACCAACCTAGGAGACTCGCTGTCAGTTGTCTCAACGGCTTTAGTGGTTGGTGAGGGTTCTCTACTTCGGGCAGCGGTGAGGTACGTTTGCGCGAGTGTGACATCGTACGAGACTGATGAGATGTTGTTTGTGTTCTTTTGCCTTAAGCTGGATACGATTAGTTCTTGCTTTATTGATGTGATTTTTAAGTTGAAGGAGGCTGTGGCCTTTCGCAAGAGAGTAACAGTGAAAATCGTTCAGTCCACGGGATGGCCGAGTCGCCAGCATCCAGTGATATTGCCAGCCGTCTGCAGGGGCTGCAGACGCGGACTTCCTCGCTGTCCTTGCCTTGATTGCGAGGAATTTTGACCCTGGGGGGTTACATCAAGCGGCAACCTACGGACGGAGGTTACGGCAAAAAGGTCACAGGAATGCCACTATCTTAGCAAGGCTAAGGCTAAGGTGCACAGCAACCAGAGGACGCTGTAACGATAGGGCATTCCATGCGGCTTGTTTATAGCGCACAGTCCCTATCTAGGTAATTCATTCCAGGCTGTTAGCCCCTAAAGCGCTGTTGCTCTGTTAGAACTTGGGTGAGAATGCTTGGGCATCGCCAAGATGGTGCCGTTCCCATGACTTTTTACTGTGACCCGTACACGACTTGCATTGCGGTGAGACACGTACACCTAATTTGCGAATGAATGTGGATTTATGTTCTGTTCTGCTACCAATAGCCGCTGTTTCTTCTGCTTGGTCTTGTACGAAAGAGGGTTTGCAGTGGGTCTCGCCATCCCCCTTGCATTTATTGTCTTTAACATATCAGGAAATTCGTGGAGAAAATCCTTGAACTCTAGATTTTCGATTGGAAGAACAACCGCACTGCCTTACAAGGGCTGGCGAGATCCACTGCAAACCCGCTTTCTTACTTCACTCATGTGCTGCTCCCTGTGCTATTCACTTTGCTTTGCCAGAGTAGCTTTTCGCACTTCGTTCTCGTCTTGTGCGTTCAGATACTGTAGCCAGCCTGAACATCCATCCATAATAAGAATGTACGGAAGGGGTTAGCATGTGGGCCTCGTCCACCGTTGTCAGTGGCAAGGTAATATTGACCATAGAACCAATGTCGAACACTCTGATGCTCCCACAAATTTCTACAAGTAGCGAAAGAAAATACTAGGCGGGACGAGACCTACGTTTTACCACCCCCTTCCGTACTGTTCTTCTGCCACTACTGTACTATCCCCATTTGGAAGCATGCAAGTGCAGGTATCCACATTCCGGCCTCCCCCTTTGCACTAATCACGGGCACTGATGTAGCGCCCGTCCCGCTCGATGATCAAACAAACCCCCACCACGTATTTCCCCGATCCAGCTTCTTCTGTCCAAAACCGAATACTGCCAGCCATCCTACCTGGCCTCGTTCAATCGCGGGAAGCAGACCTCGCTTCAGGGCAAACTCTTGCATATAATTGGCTGAGGGTGCCTTTCATCTCTGTATGAAGAAGTCTCAACAGGCACCTGTTTCGTCAAGCTCCCTCCCGTATACCCGTCGAGCCACTCAGCACACTTCGTTTGCTTGCTAGGAGTGCTTCTTAAGTGAGAGTGTCTCTCCTACGATGAAAGAGGGCCCGGTAGTGCGGTACTGGCAAAGCAGCGTTGTAGTGCAAACCTGATGGAGTGGTTGCGGATGGGCAAAACATAAGGATCTCTAGCTTTGGGCTTCACATCACAAGTTTGGGTTCTGTCTTCTGTAATTTTGGTCTTTGATAGGCTTCAGGCGACACAATAGTATAAGATTGTATGTCTTCAGAGAAGAGGTGTATTGCATGCCCAAAGGATGGACGAGGCAAGACGGCGTAACTTCAGCACCAAGAAGAACCAGTCAATATCCGCAAGGCTCTCCGTAGAGGCGATGGAGAACCCCTGCATGAATGGCGCGACATATGCGATAAGCCGAATTGGAGCCAGGGGTTTGGATCGTGTTGGTTCCGGACCCCCGTCGTGGCGAAGAATAGGTGTATGTGTAGGCTTCCCAAGTCGAAATACCTGTAGACTGAAGAAGGGCATTTTCTTTCCTGTCTCTTCAAAGCCCTCGTCGGTTGGCCTTTACGTCCGAATAGCCACAGCCGACGAGTTGACTTATCCAAATCCTCTTCGTCATGTCGGCCACTATCTCAATTCTGATGCTTGCACGAAGTGTAATGGCTGCAGATAGTTCTACCACAGCCACTGTTGGTTGGATGTCGGGTCCAGATGGGCGAGGAACAATTTCTCTTGTCATTTCCTGCCTTCTGACCCTCGGCCTCTGCGTCTGGTCTGCTATGCATCTGAATATTCCTCCGCATGACGAGTCTACAGCGGAGACCTGGATTAGACACATCAAGTGGGGTCTGGTTGGCATATTTGCTCCAGAGTTGGTAGTGTTCGCCGCTTGGAGACAGCACAATTCTGCCAAAGAGCTTCATAACCAGATGAACCAGCATATTGGAGCATCTCTGCAAGAAAAGGTATCCGTTCCTCGGTCGGTTATCACAGGTGAGAGCTATAGACTAATAACCTGCCACCAACCCAGACGAACGGAATCCTAGAGACAAGACATACGTGGACTATGGTCCACAGCTTTTACGCTGGAATGGGAGGATTCATCGTTCAGCTTGACGCCCCTTCCGAGGACCAAGGACCGCTATATATTCCTGGCGACCAGTGTTTGACATTATCAGCTCGGGGAATCGCTTTCCTGGCTAGGTGTGGTCATCTTCCCAACATACCTGAAGATGATATCGTCGACAAAAGCAAGGCGGATGGGCTTGCCAAATCTCTTGTCTGCCTTCAAGCCGGGTGGATGGTTGTGCAAGTCATTGCGCGAGTTGTTCTTGGCTTGCCAGTGACCTTGCTGGAAGTCAACATAATAGGACATGTCTTTTGTGCTCTTGTCATCTACATACTTTGGTGGCATAAACCAAGACTAGTACACGAACCAACGACGCTATCGGGCGACTGGGTCAAACCTCTCTGCGCCTACATGTTCATGTCCAGCCAAATCAGTGGATCGAAGCGGAATCATGCAGGAGCGCTCTGGCAAGCATGGGTCCAGCCTGAGGCGTCAGCTGTTGCTTTCTTTACTCCTCAACCAGGGACTGACTCGGTCAATTCCAAGTCGGTCAAGAGCTCTCTAGCAGCTCGAGAGACGAGAAGTCCTGAATCACACAGCTCCCAGAATCCATCGCAAGAAGGCGATGCGATCAGCTGGTCAGCCACAGAGGTCAGTGATGGGTCAACCGCACGCTACTTTGGGTTTCGGCCATCGCAGACTCCCCCTACAGAAAGTTACAAGCTGTCAGGTGTGGCAGAGCAAGCTCGGAATCCAAATGCCATGCAAGCCGAACGCTGGAGACTGGCTGCAGAAGCTATCCGTCTGTACCCCTCCTTAGGAAGTAGATTTGGGGCAAGAAACGAGACTGAATCCCAGGAGTGGTCTGAAATTCTTCCTGAAGAATTGATCACTCGATCTGCAAGTAATTGGCCTGCTGAAGACCTCTTGCGGGGAACCGAGGGGCTTATAATGGGAATGGCTTTGTGGTGTGCCAGTATGGCCTACGGAGCAATACACATTGCAGCCTGGAATGACTACTTCCCCTCTCTTACGGAACAGTGGCTGTGGCGTTCGTCTGCCATCTATATCTCGTTCTCCGGCCTGCTATGGTTGTTCATCAATCTGATCGCCCACCAATGGAAAGCCATAGATGCATACTGGGATCGAGTTCTGATGTACGAAGCACACTGGATTAGCTATGCTGTCCTTGGAACCGTCTGCTCTATCTGCGGGGTTGCGTATATCTTTGCTCGAATATATTTGGTTATCGAGGCGTTTATTAGCATCAGGAAACTGCCACTGGCTGCATATGACACTCCGGATTGGATGAAGTTTGTTCCTCATCTGTAGACATCGATAGGCCTTCTCGGAGATTATTTTGGCAATTGTACTCGTCATTTAGCGTGGGCGTATTCTGTATGTTAGTCACTTTGGGTTCTGATTTTCGATTGCTGGGCGTCGAATGATTGTACGACTATGTATTTTACTGGGGTTCTACAGGATACTTTGCACCCGGGGATTTCACGATATTTCAAGTGTCATATATAGGGTTGCTTGCCCAGAGCAATAAAGCTGGAATGAAAAAGGGTTTTATGAATTGTCTAATTGCTGTCTGCGGACTATTCATGCCATAGGAAATATCCAATCGACTCACAGCTTCTTCGTCACCTTTGAAGTTTGGAAACGCTTCCTCATTGCCTGGACCATCTTCATGAACCAGTAAATGTTCAAGAAGTTTAACAAAGTATTGCTTCCTAAATACGCAAAGACGAGCCAAAGTGGTAGCTTCATATCATGCGAATTACTGATCCCTTCTAAGCCTGTGAACTTTCTGTATGCAAAGATGGAAGCGTCATCTGCGTACTTCAGGTCGATAGTTGGTGTGTGTAGAGCTGTCCAAACATCTGCATAGATGCAAATAGACTGGTAGTTGCCCCAGAGGACTCGACTACCGAAGAAGGTCACCATGAGGGCAATGCCATTGTATAGCTGTATGCGAGATCCGGTCATACTAAGCTTATCGAAAAACCAATGCATGTTTAAAAACGGTGTTGAGATTTCGTAGAGAATGAAGTTCAAGCCGTAGTAGTTTGCGAATGGACGCTGAATTCCACGTCAGCCTTGCTCAATCTATTTGAAAGCAGTTGGGGGAAACGTACAAAGCCCATACTAGTGACAAGTAGTGCACTAACAGCGTGTGCTAGTGATCCAGGCCCAAGTACATTGAAATGTATGACACTTGCAATCAAGTCCCACAAGAAATACCCTGCAGCAAGGCCTTGAACCACCCCCATCGCACCAGTATAACCCCAGATTCTGCCTATCCAGTCCATGCGCCTCCTCTCTTCGTCAGTCCAGATGACATACAAGGCCATAACGGTGATGAATGTTGATTGTACCATAGACGTGACATGAACGTTCCAGCTGATCCTTCTGCGAACTGGTAGTCCGTGGTAGACTCGGGGGAGAAACCACGATGATGCGAGCGGCGATATGAGGGAGAATATGAGTTGATAGATCACGAAAGCTGCAAAAACTTCGTGGATGTGGTAAGGGAGCGTCCAGAGAGCCAAGAAGTCCGCAAGAGGCTTGCTGGCTGCCACAAGGGAGGGCGGCGCGGGGTAGTAGAAGTCCATCATCTTGATCTGGATCTATCTGTGCTCTACTTCTCCCATATGTCGGTCTTTCTTGCTGCGCCTGACTCGATGACGGCGATTGAGTGTTGCTGGTGTGATGAATTAATTCCCAGCTGGGAGAGACCGATGGGTAGGGTCTCGCAAGACGTATAAGCCGCAGGTCACTGACCGCTCGTCGTTGAATACAATTGTAGATAATTGTAGCTTCTATGGAAGACTGGTGTCAACGTCCACCTGGAATGTAGAGGCTCACGCTCGCTTCGGGCCGGAACTGGGACCAGCCAATTGAACCCCTGTACTGTACGTCTCTGACGGAATATCATTGGGTGGTGTCACCGGGACTTTAAACGCCTTGCCTTTATCTACACCGCAGGTACCTTAGATAGTTTCAGTGCTTGGAGGATGGCCACATTGGACAGAAATACGGACTGGGCATTTAAAAGCCAATGGTCCAATACCTCTCCGCAAGCGCCTTCAGCCCATTCGTACGCCTGGTTCTGTAATATACTCAGAGTCAAAACTTTGAATAAGAAAAAGAACAAGACTTAATAGGAAAAATAACATTAGTCGTTCTTGCCCCAGCCCTCTCTCTTCTCGGAAGATACGATTGCCATTGAGCCACGCAACCTAAGTCCTCTTTCTCAGCCCCTGGATCGCCCGCAAGTGCTTTCTCCCTGCTCTATTGTCGATGGATCGTACTCATACGAAGTACAACCTCGACGGTGGTTTGCAGGTGTCTTGAACATGAGGTCGGGGGCAGGAGTTAGCACCGAACCAAGAGGCAGAAGGCTGCAGATAGAGTATGGGAGGCAAGCCTGGGTTTTGTGTTGTTTTCCAAGTCCAACTTCCCAAGCAATTCTGCAGCCCTCTGACAAGTTGGGGCCACTTATGAATTTCAAATGAACTGGAGCTGTTGTTTGGTTACTGAATTAATACCATTGTTGTCAAGTTGTTCCTTGGGTATTGTGAGTGAGGCATACGGAGTAAGCAAGGAAGTGTGGCCTCACCCCTGTCACCCTGTTGCGCTAAAATTCATGATGGAATTCCTAGCTCCAAAAAAAAGTTGCGACTGTAGAAAAGCTCCCGGATGTCACTGATTTACTCACAGCGTCATTCCTTCGCCTTCTCAATTCAACGATACCTCCAGATGTTGCAATGCTCTAGACAAATTCCCAGACTTTTCAAAGCCAACACATTGTCGACAAGAAACTACACGCAAGCATTTAACTTTCGCTCAATGGAGGCTGCGGAACAACTCCCCCGAGGGGGAGGTCAGAGGCAGGAATTTAGGAAGAGGTTGGCGCAGGGAGGGAGAGGACCGAAGAGACAAAGAACGAGAAAGGAGAAGCCCGCAAAGGAAGGAGACGAGGTTCTGCTTGCAGATGTTCGAGCTCTTTTCGCAAAGCAGAAACTCACAGACACAACCAAACCCGAACCCTACCAGGCTGCAGAACCACCAAGCACGAAAACTGAGGAGGCGCATACCGAAGAGGAATTGAACGCAGGGGATTCTTTCATCAATGGCACATCTGGACTGCCAGAACCGTTCACAGAGACGGAGGTTGAGGTGCTGGAAATATCTTCAACAGGCGACGGGCTTGCAAAACACCCTTCCTCGAACCAAATATACGTGGTACCTTTCGGCACACCTGGGGATATTCTCAAAGTGAAGGTCATAAGGCATTTCGAAGACCAGCATTACTCTACAGCAGATTTTGTGTCGGTGGTGAAGGCAGGACCTCTTCGAGATGACAGTCGAGTCAACTGCCAATATTTCAGCAGGTGTTCTGGATGCCAATTCCAAATGCTCGACTACTCAGAACAATTGAAGCACAAGAAGACGATCGTGGAGAAGGCGTTTAAGAATTTTTCAGACTTACCTCCTGAGTTGATCCCTCTGATTGGAGACACAATTGGTAGTCCGCTACAATATGGATACCGAACGAAACTCACGCCCCATTTCGACGGACCCCCAGGATATATCAGCAAGAAGGATAAGATGAGAGGCCAGAGGAATTACTTTGAGAAAGCGCCAGATATTGGATTCATGCAGAAGGGATTGAAGAAGACGTTGGATATTGAGGATTGCCCAATCGGAACCGATGCGGTTAGAATGGGAATGAAGAGAGAACGGATACGAGTCGGGATGGAATTGGCCAAATACAGCAGGGGAGCCACAATCCTGCTGCGCGAGAGCACAATGAGGGTACAAAACGACGATAATGCGGCTTGCCAGATATTACCAGACACCATCAAGACCGCAACTGCAACACATACAGACTTCAAGTCTTGCGTTACAGACAACAACGGCAATTCAACCGAGTATATTGACGATTTCGTCTTCACCAGTATTGCTGGGTCTTTCTTCCAGAATAACAACTCCATCCTCCCACCGTTCACGCAATACATCAGAGACCATATCATGCCACCTACTCCATCTACGGGACCTCCTATCAAATATCTCATTGATGCGTACTCCGGATCAGGACTATTCACAATCACCCTCTCATCCCTCTTCACCACTTCGGTTGGTATCGATATCTCTGCCGCCTCCATCACTTCCGCACGAGAGAACGCGAAGCTTAACAATCTGCCGCCATCACAATGTACATTCATCGCCGCCGATGCGCCGGAGTTGTTCAAATCCGTCACTTATCCTAAAGATGAGACGGTCGTTGTGATTGATCCTCCGAGAAAAGGATGCGATGAAAGTTTCTTGTCACAGTTGCTGAGCTTCGGGCCTAGGAGAGTGGTGTACGTGAGTTGTAACGTGCATACGCAGGCTAGGGATGTGGGGGTGTTGGTTAGAGGGATGGAAAATGGAGGGACGAGGTATGAAATTGAGAGTCTGAGAGGGTTTGATTTCTTCCCTCAGACTGGTCATGTGGAAGGTGTCTGTGTGCTCAGTAGAGTGGAAGACGCTGAAGCGGACGTATTAGCAGAAAAAGTTTGGTGAAGATAAATCTTTGTTGAAATACACCCATCTATCAGGTATTTTGATCCATAGCAGTGGGATTTACTGGTGCCAAGGTCCCAGCAATCCAGATTTGGAACACGTCCACATGGCTTAAACCATGAAGACTTAATTTTTTGCTATCCATTGATCATTGCTTTCTGTATTCTCTCTCATTCTTTCTATTCAAGTGATATGGCCCTTCATTCTCTCATAAATGTTAGCCAGGGGGGCTCAACTGCTGTTGTGGCAGGAACCAAATCATATTAGCCGAAGGGCAGAACGAGAGATCGTCTTATAGCTTGTTTCTGAGATTGAAATTGACCGCTCTACTAGACTAAAGCATTGAATTATTTCTCACAATCACAGCTGCTAATGTACCGGGCCAGCCACGTTCCACATCTTCACAGTGAGGCGGTCTTGAAATCAGACAACCAGCTCGATTATCTCGGTGATTAGATCTTGATATGGGAATGCTCCGTCCCAACAGTCTTTATTAGCTTCCATTGCGATGCGGAATCGCAGAGATGCTACTAGATTACAATTTATCCTTTCGTTCACTCCTCTATTCTACAACACTCAAACACCCTCAAAAAAAGTAAACGCACTCGCTCAAAAACCACAGGTCACAGTACTAGCCGCTCTCTGTATATCGGTTAAATCCCTACCGCGCTTCCAATATCCTCGATTAAGATCTTGGAGAGCAGCTATGTTTCACTCATAGAAATCCTGGATAACGCACCAGATCGGAGGAACAGTTTCATTTTGCCTAGTTCCAGAGACCTGGATGTGTGTGCTCCTAGATAGCAGGAGATCTAACAATATTCTGTGCTTGGTTTGGAGATGTCGTGATTGTGTCATCAAATATCCAGTAAAGAGTTGATATTATCTGAGTGAAGACTTACAGCCGAAGCTTTACTACACACCACCGTGGATCCCCATCATGACAACTATGAAAATTAAACTATCCTACCACTAGCTCCTGCAATATCAAACAGCCTCACTCGAGCCATGATGCCTTCAATTGGTGGCCCACAAAGCGTAGGGACGTCAGTCAGTAGCGATCTCAACATCACCCTCGAGCCCCTTTAGCATTCTCGCTTAACCCAAGCCGCTCTCTAAGTCTTGACGTCGATGATCGGAAGCCAGTCACTTCACCTCATATCGATCTTATCTTGACACACCCGAATACGACAGTACTTCGAGAAAAAGAACTGTTTTGAAAAGGTAAATCACATCCAATCAAGTCAAGTTGCGACCTAGTCTGGCATCCCTTCTCTCCCACCTGTCTTAGTGGCGAATGTGAGCATCATCAACAATTGTCCAATGGCGTCGGCTAAATTGTCTCTGGGGTAGGAGATGTTTGAAGAAAGTCTATAAGTAGATACCAATATCCTTCTCGGATTCCCTTCAGATCATATAATAACCCCAAACACACTTGCGATTACCTCTGCTTGCTCAACATCCATAACTATGTCTTCCGATATTCCTCAAGGCGACGCGCAAGACAACGACTACGTCTCCAGACCTGGTCAGAACGAGGCTGTAATTCTCGTCCAACCTGGTGATGCACCTGTCGAGAGCGGCATCGACGCCGACGTTGCTGATAGCGACGAGCAGCTCGGTAGGTATCAAATACTATTCTTCATCGTGTTACAACTACAACAAAGTTTCGAATGCTAACAGATTAACAGCACGCGATGACAACGAAACGATTGATGAATCAAACATCATAGGCGAGAAGACCAGGCACGCTAAGCCTACTGGGTTGTACAGGGAGCCAGGTGATGAGGAAGGATTGCCAGGACCTGATGACGGAACGAGCAACAACTAGATTGTATCCCTATTCTGTATTTCGAGCTAGACGAGAGGATGGGGTACTATGGATGGTTGATCAGGAGTAATACCAGAACAATTATATCCTCCCTTTCTTCCTGATATTTTTGACCTTGTCAAACGCATCTAAAAGTAACCCTCGCAACGCTTCTCCTGCACACTCGCCAATTACTATCTCCAATGCATCCTGCCAATTTCTTCTCCATTGTTGTACACAGTGGACTCACCTCTCATTCCATTAAAACCTGTAATGTACCATGCCCTCCATCATTTCCTAGCCTTTCCTCCATTATTTAAGCACACGTTATGGTGGAGCATTTGAGGTGGCAGGAGTGGTAGATAAAATGAGCGAGAATTTGGAGTCGATACTTCACATTTCGTTTTCCACATCAACGCCAACAGGAATCCATTAAAACTACAATCAAACAAGCCAATGACAAACCTAGCGAGAGAGCATCTATTTCCATGTCATCTCCCCACCCTTGACGAAGTCTGTGACGAAGCAAATAAATTCATTTTCCCGTTCACTTGCCAACCTAGAAACCCCACTACCTTTCGCTTAATCTCGATTACTATTCTCGAGACCTCCATCAAAACAGTGAAGTGTGCAATCGGCTGAGTTGAACTGAATTCTAACTTCTGGATTTATTGAGTTGAGCCTCCGAGGCGATTTCTCTGCGATGGCTCTGCTGCGGCCGGTGAATGGGCTCGTGGCGAACTGGTTTGCTGGTCAAAGGCTCGGAATATTCATTCGCTTGCTTGGCTTGTTTTCCCCGAACCCGAATTACGAAGAAGTTCTATGACCGAAGGTCAGCTAACTAGACTCAACAAATACAGCCACGGCATCTTTCGGTCCTTTCTTCAAGCTCTTGTTGTGAACTAGGACGTCCTCAAGACTGATTCCTTGGGGTAACATGGTCGAAGTTTTAGCCGAGCGTATCAAAACATACAAGAGCACAAGGTGCAGTAAGAGTTCTATTGAAGGACTCTGACCAAATGCCAACATTTCGGGGGAAATTCTCTGGAATAGATGTGGATTTTCAGATAGAAATATCGGAGTTACAACTGGCGTAGAGATATCTCAAGTAACCCGGTGTGATTTAGTGCTGATGCAAAAAAGGTTGACAATGGGAACTTAGACAAGAAGCAAGGTGAGCTGAGAAGCATACTTAGTCCCCACCCACATAAACATCTCTTAGGAAACGATCCTGGGTCCCACATTTTCATGCAAATAGATTACAAACATAGCCTTTAATGGTTTTTTTAACAAGAGTTTTCCACTTGAGCAAGTTAGACCTGGCGAAAATGGAAGCACAATTACTTTAAAACTTGAGATTAGAGTAGGTGGAGAAGGACTTCCTAGAAAGTGATAATCCTCAAGTAGAATTTTCGGTGATATGGGATACAGCTAAACAGTCTCGCTTGAATTCAACTGGCACATGCACACCAAACAAACAAACGACCCGTGATATCCAGCCCAAGATAAACTACTCAGGTACTCCTCGAACGGTGACGTCAAAATGTCCCAAGCATCCTCATGACTCCTCACTGAAGAAAGCCATGTGATACAAACGTGATTCTGCCGCTATCACATGCCATCCCAATCTGAGACAAAAAGAAGCCACCCAATTGTGACAGCAACATCATCACCTCCACCTCTGCCGCCACCCACCCAAAATTAAACCAGGAAACTTACAAGACAAATAACAAAGATTCCGGGCGGCACGCCGCAGCCGCAGCACGCAGCGAGGCAACAATCCGGGGCAAGACCCCTACCCTACTTGGAGGTACTGTATGCGCCCAACGAGCGGGAGCGATGCATTTACTGGTACAATAACTCGCTGGCTTGTTGGCTCGCATCGCCCACCGCCAGTTCGCATCGTCACATCACATCACACCGACACTCAAAGTGAGGGCGAACGACAGCCAGCCAGCCCGCCAGCCAGCACATCTCCCAAGGTGCCCGACTGCGCAATTCATCAATAGTTCTATTTGATGAAATTCGATACGAGGATTTTGTACACGCCATCGAGAAGCCTGGGAAGCCTGGAAAGCCTCATCCATTCAATCACTCGCTGTCGCACACGTCACAAAATCGCTATGCCGAGGCGCGCGATGCAAGATTTCTATAGGATGGGATGTGAAGCAGAATCATGAGATGAGTCCGTATAGTACAGAGGTAAAACCAGGAAAAGGAGGTGAAGGAGAGAGAGAGTGAGTCAAACCAAGGAGTGTATGGTTGACGACCTGTCACAAGGCCACAGGTCATGTTTGGAGTTTTATTGTACGAAGTTAGGCGACATCGGTTCTGAGTGTTGCTATTCGTAAATGCTTCTTCAGTTTGCTTCGCCTGGACTAGATCATTAAACACTCTACTTCGCCCATCCAGAGGCAGACTGATGACCTATCCGTTTGATACCTCCTTGGAAGCCTGTGACAGGAGAGCATGATTGCCTAACCTCTCCGTAGTACGCAAGTGCGTTCTTTTTATTATTCCAGGCATCCGCGGCATTGCTTGATCAGTCCGGGAGGACTAGTATTGATAAACTAACTGATTGTTATTTTCCCCGTGAACAAATAACAGGTAAGCAATGAGTACCTCCACGACACCTCCGGCATAGGAATGGAAGAATGCGACCTGAAGCTAGTGTCGTGTACGTGGGGTACGAAAATGCCTTTTGAGTACAGAGCGGGGGTTGGTGGGGGTGGGGGTTTACACTTTTCGCCTCCGCTCACGGCTTCATGAGAAACGTGGAGGGACCGAGTACTTACACAGTGCAAAAACCCCACGCTTTGCGACGATCACAAAACGAAAACGAGCTTGTGTCTCTTGTCGTATTCGCTATCGTGCCATGCCTGCTACAGGATCTAGATTCCCACGTTCTAAATCCTGCTGGCGGAAGGGAGGGAGTGGGTGAAACAGTAAAGGGGAGGCAGTAAGGGAGGGATGGATGGATGAATGAGTTGTTTTTGTTTTCTTTCGTTACAGTTACTTGATCATTGTGACTGTAACCCTAGGACCCCAAAGGGTCTTTATCCCACACCCAGATGGTAGTATCGGTGATTACAGTAATACTTTGTAACGAGTGACAAAGAGTGAGTAGAAAAAGAAGTGTGCGAAGTCCATAGGTATAGGAACTGGATGAGGAAAGTCGGAGTGTAGACCACCGCTGAATCGCCATGACTAGATTCCTGACTCCTCCATGACTCTCTCTCTCTCTCTCTCTCTCTCTCGGGCGGCGGTCTGAGCCCTCCTCCCATAGCCATTTCGTTTGACTTGACTTGAGTTCAGGCTCTTTGTTTGGCTTAATAAGGTTTCGTTTCCAGTAGCGGCGGGCGGAACTCGCGATGTTTGCTTCCTAGCTTCTCTTCCAGAACATTACGAGGTAGAGTACCAACCATACTGGCACAACACGACACGACACGACACGGCGGAAAAGTGCATGGGCTTCCGGATGGGATATTAAAAACTCTAACCAAGTAAAATCCGATTGAAAATCCCACCTCCTAACCAGAAGGGTCGCGGGAAGCCTCATCCAGAGCCAGGACGCAAAGCCAGCAGAGGAGGGAAAACAAGCCAGCGGTGCAGCACAAAGGTGGGCAGCGCAAAAGCGAGGGAAGAGCGAAACGGCGGTGACAGAACGCATTCCGCAATCCCATAGGCTCATCTCGTGGGGGGGAGGGCCACCCAGACACCTAGACCTTTTGAACCTGGGACGGTGAGAATACCGCCTCGTTGCTCCTGGAGGCCTGCTCGCCCAACCGGAAGGTCGTCGTCCAGCGGTCAGACGGGAGCTGCGTGCCAGTGCTGAATAGGGTGCGTGTGAATGGTGGAAATCTAGTCATGTTTGCGTGGATATGTCGACTGGTTTGTTGCTTTTTGGCTTCCCGCCGGATGCAGCACGCGCACCGCCGCGCTGCTTTGCGGTGCGGTGCGGTGCGTTCCAGACGATAGGTTGTAGGTAGATATAACTGATTCAGTTCCTTACCTGGCCTCGATGCCTCCTGATGAATGAAGCAAACTTAAGAAACAAGAATCCCCGGACTTGTCACACCGTCGTCTGACTCTTTGCTTCTGAAATAAATCACTTATATTTGACCGCTGCCCTGTTGTCATTTCCCGGAACTTCGCTCACGCAAGGCTTACTGTTACCCAAGAGAGCACATACTCAGCCTCGGCGTTGTCGATACAGTACAGCACATACGAAGGAAATCCCACCGAAAGAACACCGAATTACGCATTCTGACTCTTACTGCATCACATCAAAAGTCCTGCTGTGTCAGACAGCCCAACAAACCGGTTTTCCACCTACAAGAACAGAACGACTTCGCGCGCAGACAAGAAACAACAAGAAGGACGATCATCATGTATTTCTCATTCTCGCCATCGCCGCCCGCTACTTCCTACTCCACCTTACCCATGGCCATCCCATCTTCGTCCACCTCTAGGCCACAGTCGCCTTCCTGCGCCTACCCTTCATGGCCGCGTCGCTCATCTCTATCCTCAAACTCCAGCTCTGGCTGTGAAGACGAGGCGATACATTCAAGTTCCTACATCACAGACGAGGAACTCTTCCCCTGCGTCTTCGACGATGCTGAACAAGACTGCACGCCGCCCGCCACACCTAGCCTTGGCCTCAGCAGATCCCCCGCGTCCCCAAGTATGATGTGCGAAGCACGGATAGTGGTCAACAACGGGTCGTTGATGAGAGAGTTGGTCGCGGAAGAGAAGGCGAAGAAGGAGCGCAGCAGGCGCCGCAAGAGCAGCAGCAGTTCAAGGAAGTCGAGGAGTTCGAGTGCGGCGAGCAACAAGAGCAAACATATGAGCCCAATTCAGGAAGTTGTGGAATGAGTAGAATGGTTGTGACGTGGGGTCTATCGGAGACTCTATAATGGTAAGATACTCACTCTCTCGCTTGCTCGATATCGAGCTACGAGTTGTTCCCAGCCATCTTTTGTTGGTGGTCATTATCGCGCATCTTGCTGACGACATGAAAGACATTATCATCGAATATGCAAGGCAGGGAAATGAAATCGCCTGAGCATCGCATCGCGTCCGCGCCTCGCACATCCGCCTATTGTGTCCTCTTTGAGGCAAGAAAGACGAATCGCCTTGATCCGATCCGCCTGAAAAAGAAAGGGCATGAAGCGGTCAACAGCCGATAGCATGAAGACAAGATGCGCTCGAGCACGGTCGCGAACCGAGTATTCCTCACCTGGATGATCCGCATCAGCCGAAATCACAGCCATCCATCCTTATCGATTGGGAAAGCGGAGTCTCCCATCCTTCGCCTAGGGTATCGCTATCGATTACTGTCGAGTACCGGAGCGAGACGACGGCGAGGCAGACTTTCTCGTCTATCGCATCCCGATGGAGGTTAAATTGGGTTTCTGTTCTTCAGCAGATTAGAGTCGGCATTGATGTCTCATCTCGTTTCGGAACATCCCTCAATGAATCGATATGCGAAGCGGCGAAGCCGTCATTGTGGAGATGGGGAGGGATGAGTGTTGGTGTTGTTGGTTTCAATGCTACTGTATCGTCTGTCTTGAACTGAGTTGGTTAGTTGGTGTGCCTTGCGGGAGTGGTATTGGCATGGCTGGCATGGGCATGGCATGATTGCGAACAATGGCCCGTCCCGTGAGGGACGGAAGGTTGAGTTGAAGAAGGGCAGGGATGTGAAAGAAGGTTAACGAGAGGGGAGGCGAGGCGAGACGACGGCGGGGGGAGCTGGTCTGTGATCGTCCCCCTCCACAGTTCGCGACCAGATCTTCAACCGGTGTTTGGAAGACTGGACGAACAATTGAACAATTACAGTAGTATCGTCAATAGTCACACACGGGAAGATGTGACTGAGCAATGAAATTTCATCCTGAATCATAATCAACCTCCTTTGCGTCAATAGTCAGTGTGAAAGATCTTCTCATCGTGAATTTTCCTGGATGTCCTACCTATGAGATCTTGGAGCGAGTGTGTGCCAATATGCAGAAAAGAGCCACAGGGGCCCCTGGTCTGGCACGCACCGGCGCACCCCCCAAGAGGAGCGGTAAGGAATAACCCTAGTCTTGATGGAGGGGTCTCTAAGCGCCGACACTTGTCAGTCTCGAATTGTGTGAAAGCTTCCAGGTCTTCCAGAGAGCCAATCAGAAAATAGAATTAAACGAATTTCTTGTCTTTGTGCCCAATCATCAAACGAGCCTCGACTCTTTTCTTAGACAGAACGCATTGATTTGGAAGAAGCCCAAAGAGCTTTGCGAAGCAGGAACCGCAGTCTCTTCTGTTGTGACCTTGAAATGTGTGATGTGATATGGACTGGTCCAGGCGGGAACGCCTTGAGGTAACGTAGGACAGGCTACGATACGATACCACACCCTGGTGTAGAATGGTGTGGTATGGTGGATTTCTCCTCCATGGTTGGTAAAAGCAGGTACAGGACACCAGAAAATTCGACTGGGTGGACTAGGTGCGTCGCAGGGAACTCTACAACTTGCACCTAATATATGAGAAACAACCTGGTGGTTCCATTTACTCGTCGCCATTGCCTAATTGTCCAAACAAAACACAATGGGGACGATCCATCCACCTACCCCGCGGTGGCCTTTGCGCTGGCCAGCATGATGAGACTGAAGATCTCGGGATTCGTGCGGTGCATTGCTGTGCTGCGGTGCTGTGCCAGCGGGAAGTGACTGAGCTTTGACACTCGTGCAGCGGGAGACTTGCGATGTCACACATTCGACTTTTAGGCTTGCAATAAATAATATGAGCAAAATACTCCAACGGTCAAGTAAGATTGGAAGATAACGATAAACACGGATGACGGACGACGGATGATATCCGAGAGGAAGTTGAACGAGGAGGATGGATGGGGTCACAACAATAGTGTCGTCAATGCCAGAGACCCCTGAATATCTCCATTTCCATCACATCACATCTGCCAAGTTTGCATACAGCTGGACGACTTTGTCGACTCCATTATTGACAGAGCCCTTGAAGTATTGCAGGCCCTTTCATAGTAGTTATGCTTGTCTTGTCTTGAAGGATCACGAACAGCGGGGGGGTTGCTTCGAGTTAGAGAGCTTTCTGAGCGCCACAACAGCCTCCCAACCCCTCATTTTCCTATTGAACGTGAACATTAAGACGCTCATGCTCATGTTCATGCTGGCCATGGCACAACGCTGGCTCGGGCTGCATGGTGACGGGTACGGCTCACATCGGAGTCACACTTTGGAAATGAACCTGGAAATAGAACTGCGATTCAACGGTCCCACTACTGCCACTAGCACAGGACTAGAAGAAGGAAGCGAACGAAAATGCTCCGGTTTCGTAGAAAAGGAGACAAAGAGAGTGGAACGGCGGCGGGACTTAAAGGGTTTGAGCGAGAGAGGGAGAGTCGGGAGTTACCAGTCACCACGACTTTGTAGACGCTGGACTCGAGGTTTAGTAGTCTTTGGGGGTCCTCTCTCAGGCGTGGATGTGTTGGCCAAATGGGACGATATAGCGCATTTCTGGATCTCAGGGCGCTTCTGGTCGGTGATAGGCCAGACGGGGGTGATTGAGAGTTGCCTCTTGCATACGGGGCGGACAGTGGTGGTTGAGCTTGCACCAATCAGCGGCCAGAGGTTCCTTGTCCCCTTTTTTGTCGGCTGTCACTAGCTGGCCCCACGCCGCCGTCGACGACGTCCAAAGCCAATCCCCATGACTTCTCGGCCGGTCACGACCTAAACATCACCAACCACCAGTCCGCAGCCCATGTCGGATGCTTCATGCCTCCTCGTGCCTCATGCCTCTTTCGCATCCTTGAACGACCCGAATATGAGATGGGCGACCCCGTCAGCGGAGAGGTTAGGGTATGGTATGTAGGGTAGGTAGGGTAAGTTGGGTAGGCGAGTGCTGTGGAATGCCATGCCATGCAGAGAGCTTCCACAACCTCGCTCATCCAGCATGGATATTGACCACTAAGTATTGCTGCCCGTCCTCTCATGCCCTGGAACTCGTGTAGCCACTGGCTACTCGTCTGCTCCTCTCATCTTCTGGAGCTGCCATGGAACCCGCTTTGCCCCTCCTTGACTCAGGGCCAGCGTGTGATAGTGAGTCGGAGTGACGAGCGAGTGATGAGCAAACGCCTCTAGATCGAATACTAGCCTGCCAAACATGGTTCATGTATTGAGCACTTTATTGCCCTGCTCCAGTTCCATCTGCGTTGAAAAGTTGAGCCACTCTGCATGCCCCTCCATCCTAGGCCGGTTAGTCGTGGTAGTAAGGCCTCCAAAGCAGCAGGGTCTTTCTTAAACGATATGCAGTGGCTGGCACTGGGCTGCTCACATCCTGGTTCCTCGCGCTGCGACTCGGTGCATCGAGATAAGCCGGACCGCATCCGCTTGAGATCCCATGGTTCGGCTGGAGATGTATATCTAATTCTGTCTTTGGACTAACCACTGACAGCTCGCAGCTCCTGTGATTAGGCGCTCTACTCTCACAACGCTCTCGGACTCGATGAAGCCATATACGCTCCCCAGGGGCCGCTACTCCAGTCTCTATCTCTCAAGCGTGTTGGATCTTCGTTCGGCCCCCCTTGGCCCCCGATACAAGCGCCAAAGTCTCCGTTCTTGTATCTCGTTGGGTCCAGACGCCCCCATGAACTGAGGCGGTTGCCATTCAACTTCGTCTGTCTTGTAGCTTCCTTCCACCACGAGGTCCCGTGCTACTCACATATTCTCCTCTGTTGTACTCCAACGTCTCCTCTATCTCGTGTTGCTTCTCGATCATTGCACGACATTTAAACTTGCTGCTTTACAAACGCGCGCAAATACAGCTGTCCAGAGCCACACACCAGGCGCGGAAGCCACCCACTCGGTACATCTAGGAATCAACCAACTTCGGGCATCCAGTCCAGCAACTCCATGTGACGACTGAGAAGAATTGGGCGTGGACCGTGATCAGCCCTGTACTGCAGAACTACAACCGCTGAAGCGGCGGCAAGAGACCTTGATATCTGTAAGTGGCTTTCTCCTTTCCTCTCTCTCCTCTCTTATCCATTGTCAAAAGAGTTTGGGATATTAGGTCTCCAGAATCGACTCCCTGTATATCTGCTGTAGCCACCCTTTGGGAACATGCGCGTTATGCGGCCATCCGACTAACACTATTGTTGTTCGTATCGCAGATAACGAGGACGAGGTTTCCATTGTCGCCATGTCGGGACAGCTCTCGAGGCATCGCTCAGTGTCGATGAGCTCGGGACATTCATCAAAAGGGAAGAGCAGGTTGGCGACGTTGTCAGAATTGAGTGCCAGCATGCCTCCGCCGGAGATGACTAGAGACTTCGAGCCATGTGCTGCGACGGCGTCAATGTTTCTATATGCGCAAGGAAACTCGGTGGTCTGCGCACACCACGATACCCTGACGATCGAGCGCCGATTTTCGAGACACACAGAAGAGATATCGCTACTAGCAGTGGATACTGTGAGCGAGAGGGGCGCTGGACGACTAGTTGTGAGTTATGATGTTGGGCAGACAGCCATTGTGTGGGATTGTATGACGGGAGACGAGCTTGCGCGGTTTGCTTCTTACGAGAACTTGACCGTAGCGGCGTGGATGCGAAATGGGAATGTTGCGTTTGGTGAGGACCACAATCTGCACTGCTCGTTTCCTTGTGGTTGCGGGAGCTAATTGATCACAGGAAACGCTCAGGGAAATGTGATTTTATTCGAACCAACAACCTCTGAACACATTTCGGCAAGAACGATAGACCAGATTCCCATCACAGCTTTAGCACCTGCAGCAGATTGCAGAACATATGCTATTGGGTATTCTCAATTTCCAAATCCTAAGTTTTCATGAAATTCCACTGACAATTCGCAGTTTTTCAAATGGCTCGCTTCTTATTGCAGCCCTCCAGCCAAGATTTACGATTCTTCACAATTTGACGACATCTAGAGGACCATCACCAATTGTCACTTTGGCATGGCATGCTTCATCTTCGCGACAAAAATCTGATATGCTGGCGACACAGACAAATGACGGCGACCTCCGAGTCTGGAGTATTGCCAAGTCTCCCACAAGCAATGACACTGCCAAGGTGGTTCGAGTCCTAAAACGTTCGGAGAATTTTCAAACCGGTCCAAATTGGTTGGGATGGTCTAAGAACGGGCGCATAGTTCAATATTCTGAAGGGTAAGTGACCTCTCAGTCTCTCCTGATTTCCACTTGCATGAAATCAACGCGCGCGCTTAGCAAGCCCACTGCTAACATAGCCTCCCTAACAGCGAAACATCGTCATGGGATGTTCGAACTAAACATGTAACCTATGAGTCGGTTCCAACTCTGGACCACGTCAGAGGGCTTGCCGTCTACGGCCCCGGCGCGACCCTTTTCACATTGGGTCGAAGCAATACGGCGCAGCAGTTCGACCTAAACTCACCACCGCAGCTGGTGGCAAATGTACAGCATCCGGCCAATCTACTCCCTCCGTCGCCACCCGTATCTATCGAGGAGCAAAAGAAGCAGAAGAACTCAGCGCCTACAGTAAATGAGGAGATTCATACAGTGCCGATCAATATCGATATCTCGGAAAGCGATGAAGATCATATGTCGCCTCTGGCACGTATTGCTAGAGAGATGGACAAACTCGAGATGGGTCGCCAAGAGCCAGACCGCGCGGATACCCTCAGCCCAGTCTCGTCAAGGAGTCATGCTTCCACTACCTCGAGATCCTCAGCCGGATCTAGAACCCAATACCGCAAGCATTCCTCTGTTGTATCACGTGGCATGAGTGATGGTACAACCATGTCCATTGGCTCCTCGTTACACTCGACTCGAGAACCATCAGTGGTTTCGAGTAGGGATAGCCTGTCGATGAGTAGCATGAGCTCTCAGTCAAATGCTTCTGGGCGCTCTCGACCAAGAGGCTCCCGCTTACGACAGGAAGTGCTTCGCAGTCCAGAAGAAGCCAAGGTCGTGGATCTTTTCAAGTTCACCAAGTCCAGGCTAAGTGATATACCTTACAGACACCCCCAAGTCTTGGATAACACTCGCTTGACCAACAATGATCTTCGCCGACAAATGCTGAGCACAATATTTGGATGGGATGGTGAAGCACAAGAGTTGATTCAGGATGAAATGAGCCGGCACCCAAAAGGTTCGCCAAACCGCCTACTCCTTGCCAAATGGTTGGGTGATATAGACACCGATATCATGGCAACAAGTTCAGAGTCCATGACATCGTCTGATTGGATGCTTCTGGCTTTGAGTGGAATTGGCGGCCATGCTTCTCAGACCAAAGTTGCTCGAGCATATGTACAACGGCTTCTCGAGAAGGGAGATGTGCATACAGCTGCGACTATTATGATTGGTATGGGGGATCAGAACGATGCAATTGAGATCTACGTGTCTCACAAAAGATACATGGAGGCTTTGATATTGGTGTGCTTGGTGTTCCCATCTGACTGGCAACGACAGGCGGAATTGATCCGAAAATGGGGCGAGTGGGCAGTTCAGCACAGTCAACAACAGCTGGCCATCCGCTGTTTCTCGTGTACTGGCACAGAATCCTCGGAACCATGGGTATCTCCAACTGCTCAAGCGGCTACATTCTCCCAACTTCAGAGCATGAGCATTCCAGAGATGCTAAGTCCTCCGCTTTCTCCACCTGGAGCTCGTGGCCCCCAAAGAAGCATTGCAAAGACATCCGCTCTCAAACTTATCACATCTTTTGGCGACAAGGCTGGGAAATCGAAGTTCTTCGGATTGGGCGAGGACGAGAGAACGCCAATTGGTGGTGGTGTCACTCCTATTGCTGAATCGGCGCTCTCTCCAAGTGGGGGTGATACTGCTCACACAGCTTTTCTAAGACCAAGCCATCGTAGCGCTTATCACACTCCGGCTTCCGCTCGTACAGCAACTCCCGGTGGATTCTCAAGACAAAGGTTACCATCCATTGGCGAAATGCCATCCGATGTCATCCCAAGAAGGGTACTGGAACCAGCTAAACTGCCTACCCCCGTCGACTCTGGATCCGACAAGGAGAGGAACGAGCGACCAGGAGTTCACGAGCGGAAGGTTTCTCAGCCAGAGACTATGCAACTCAATTCGGCAACCTACATTCCCCTGAACAGAGCCGCTACAGCCAGTCCGATGATGCAGAAGAGCAGACAACACAAGATCTCGAACCCTCTTCCATCGCCATCTCCTGATTCTTTCACACTCATCAAACAGAATGCTCGCACTCGTAATGGTTCCCGGGATCGTAAGCCAGACGGTCTTCAGATTCAGTGGCCACCTATGGAGTCGATAATTACTGGAGATTACATGACCTCACCAGATCTGTCAGTCGCATCGTCAAGAGCGCGAACAGCCACCAACAGATCCGTTGCTGGTTCGACAACATCACACTCGACTGCAGCTAACAGGAGTCCCCTAACTAGCGAGAGAAGTTACAGAAGTGTGGGAAATGCGAGTCCTGTGGTTACTGGCCGAAGCTTGGATCAATACATTAGCAGTCTGGAGTCGGCACAGCACCATGCTGACAAGCAGAGGAGGCAAGCAAGTAGGGAGCGAGACCGCACAGGACGAGCTCGAAGTGGCAGCCGTAAGCCTAAAGGGAGGGAGCCATCTGAAGACCGGGGACGAAGCGCAGCTCGATTCATCAAGCCTGCCAAACGGTCACCAACATCACCAGTGCCTATGTCTCCCGAAGATCTTCGGGATCTAGGTGCAGTAGGATACGGTGAGGATTCTCTACCTTCAGCTAGACGTGACCCAAGTCAATCAAGAGTGAAGGCTTCCAAGCCTTCCAGCAGAGTCCGCCGCACTTCGCCTGAGCCGGTTGCCCGGCCACAAATCAGCAGCAAACCTCCAAGCCGTGTTTCAAGCCGGAACAACAGCCGCCGTCCAAGCCCCGATAGCCGCACTCTTACTCTCATCGATACGCGACGAGGTAGAAGCCAGGGCAGGGAAGGTTCTCTTATGAGATCTCCATCCTCGCCACTCCCAATGTCACCGCAAACCAAGTTCTATCAAGCAGACGACGACGAGGATACTGAAGAATTGAAGCGAGTTCACAACGAGCACAAGAGGTTCAGGTCGCGGCACCGAAGCAACAGCAGGCTCAGGGAGCGTGGGACTAGCGCTGTTCGCGATACCTCTCCTGATAGAAGAAGACGTGATAGGTCAGCCAGCCGAGTTCGTGGAGGGAGAGACGCAAGCAAGACGAGACAAGAGCCATCGCCACACCCAAAGCGTGATCGGTCGGCGCATTCTCGAACTGTTTCAATGTCCGATCAACGTGTGGGTGACAGTAAGCACAGCAAGGACGAACGGACTCTCAAGAAGGAACAAGCTGCCCGTGACTTGGAGGAGAGACGCAAGTCCCTTGTTCGACGCCCTTCGGTACCTCCGATTGTCCATCCCGAGGAGCTAGCTCAATTGTCTCCCATGCATTATCGCCCATCCCCATCTCCAGAGTTCACCAGATTGTCAACTTACCCATCTCCAAAGCCACCTCAGATGCAACCATCACGAAGTCAGACAACCTCTCCAGCAAACCTTCAGACTTCTCCGGCATACCTTAAGGAGTCTAGTGAGCGTGCCTCTATGCAGATTGGTCTCCCAGCTACTCCAAGAGCCATGAGACATCCAAAGTACGATCCAGATGGGAATGACATTCCAGATGTTCCTCAAATTCCAGAGAGATACGATCAACCTCAACCACCCTCGTGGGGAAGCTTGAATGCTATCACTTACAACAACGCGTTTGAGAACCTCGCCCCTCTACCAAAGACAACTTATCAGGCCGCCCCGCGACGACTGCCTCCTCGATCAGCTTCTGCTCCAATTCCAGAGGAGCCTCTTTCGCCCAAGGCCCTCCCTGCAGGCTTGCCATTGCACCCAGCTTTTCATGCCGCTCTTCCACCTAGCAGCAGAAGGAAGACCCAGGATCCAAACACTGCTCGGGCGCCATTACTTTCCCCTCGCAAAATTGCTCCTGGTGAATCCCAACCTGGCACACTTGGCTATGAGACTCAGAACTCCAGACCAGTGTATGCCAGTGGTGTTCCAGGTATCATGAGTGGTATCGATGAGACAATCGAAGCCAATAGCCAACCCATCAATCCTTCGAATGACAACCTGACTCCTCCCCCTCCGCCACCTCCTCCAGCGCCACCGATTCTCAAGGAATTGCAGCATCTAGCCATGCCACCTCCACCTCCACCTGCTCCGCTATATCGCCCAAACAACCCAAACACGAATTCGGTCGTCTCTGGAGTGTCTCAGGGATCTGGTGTCATCGAGATTGTGATGGATGACGATGACGACAAGATCAACCAGACTATCGTTGATATTCCAACCACCCAGCAACAATTCCAACGAACCCCATCCATCAGTCACAACCGTGGACGCAGCGAGAACGACAACAGCATATCTGGACGATTCAACCGTGCCGCCGAGCGTCTTCGAAGCGCTAGTCGTGGCAGAAATGGAGCTTCCCCAAATCTCGACCGAACGAGAAGCCCACCACAATCAGAGCAAAGTCTCCAGGGTATGCAAAGCCCATACGAAAGCATCCCAGCTCTATGGAGCCCAGGCCGAAACCCAGCAACCACACCCGGTTTGCAGCAACAGAGCACGATTGAGAGGCACCCCCGTGAAGTGAAGGCGGCGATGGAAATGCAGGGAGGGATGATTTGAACTCTGCTGTGCTCTGTTCTGCTTTTCAATGCTCATTTTCAGATTTGATTTGCATCATACATTTAAGGCGTCCTTTTGTTTCTAAACTCATTTTTCAAATCTTTCTCCCATTCGATACCCTTCCTTCTATCCGTGTGACTCTCCACAAGAGTTCCACACAAACTATTGCATTCTTCGGTGGTTATGGAGACTTGAGCTCAGACAGCTGTCAGGCTATGAATTTAACGAGTTTTTTTTGTGGCGGGTGTTTATTGAGAGGGAGGCTTCTTTTCTTCTGCTTATTCTTCTTCTTGCAACCAAATGTATTCTACTTCTTACAATCATTGATCCGTTATCTATTTCAGACATTTATATGATGGGGTTTTTTTGGTTTCTGTCATCTCTTAAGCTTTCAATACTCTCTTTATAAGTGGTAAGTGGCAGCCGCTCTTTGTGCATGAGGATGGACTCGATGGAGGGGAAGGAGGACATACGGTGATGTGGGTTGAATGAATTGATGGTTGGAAGCAATGGGATTGGATGAACAGAATGTGATAATATGGGGCCTGTATGGACAGAAAACTAAGAAGGAAAAAGCTGTTCTGTCTTTTTGTTAAATTTCATGCCTCGCGGCTGGCTCTTTGATACTTTAGTTTACCCTGTTGAATATAACGATCTCTTTACTCTGGGAATGATAATCTCCGGATGAAATGTGTGAGCAAGTGACCTACAGTGTTGACTATGAGATGCTGATGAGTTGACTTCCAATCGCAAGACACAAACAATCAAGGCCCTGACACCTCGAACGACAAATTAAGGCTCAGATGAATTGAGTTAACATTGGCTAGGTAGAGCCAGCCATACCAAAGCCCATCCCCGGTTCCCACCAAAGAGGCGTGTCATCACGTGTCTCGGGCCAATGCCGGCGAAAGACCAGTTGCTTGATGCAAATATGTAAAGAGATAAGGCCGTCACACATTGGCTGTAACGGTCACAACTCGAAGGAGATATCAGTATCCCTCACTCTCCCAGCCATTTCTGCCCTTCAAAAGGCAACCACCAACAGTGCCCAGTCCGAACATGGCGGTAACTCCCCACTCGTGCAGGCAACTCACGATGCTGGCGGGGTTCTAAGCAATGAAGTACACCGATCTAGGGAGGTTTCACTCTGCAAATCGAACTTCACCGTGGTGTGGCGGTGTTGGATTACATTCGTTGGTTTGGTTTGGCTGGTGGGTATGGGTTGAGCGTCAACTTCATTTTTTTTTCTATTGGTTTTTTTTGGCTCTTTTTAGAGAGAGAAGTTAGACCCGAGAATATCCCCGCCTAGTGTGTGATATGGTGATTAAGCGAACCGAACGCGGTCCTTGAGAGGTTGTACGGACTTCCGCGCGTCGACCCGAAGTGAACATTTTCCTTCGTACTCGGTGTAGCTGGAAAGCATATCCCATAACTTCATATCCTCATCTCTTCTCGTTCTGCCCGCTCTTTCTTTGGGTTGAAGAAAGCCTACCAAATAAAATAGCCTTAAACCTTCAAGGATTGGAACAAGATGCACATCACATCTTCCCCTATTCTAACATCCACCAGCTGCAGCTCCTAGAGACTGCCTCCGCTGGATTTCAAATACAAATGCTCCTGTATTTAACAGATGTCCATTCCCAGTCTGAACGTCTGAAACGTAAGGTTGGTAGGAAGTTGCCGTTGGCGTTCGCAGCCACATGTGGTCAGCCGCTCAGCTGCCTCTACCCCGAATGGAAGCAACACCCAATCAGTTTGAGAAGTGCCATTTGGTCTCCAACTATGGCTTTTCGACGTGTCAAGCTGAATTCAACATTCTCAATATATTTCTCATGCAAGCCACCGGAGGTACTGCTGCCTACATTTAAAGTACTCCGTACATTGCGAGGTTCCTCGATGAATTCCCGGATCCTGATGTTGAGTATCACCAAGCAGAAGTTTGGAGCAAAAAATCCGGAATCCATGAGCAAAGTCACTTGTAGTTATGGCGAATTCCAAGTTCAGTCCAGTCAGGATCGAAATCAGACCCGATTCGAGGACTCCTTCCGAATCACCAACAAGAACCGCACTGGACGTAGCCTACTCCAGAATCATCAAAGTCCCCAAAGAGTCCCCTGAGAAGATCCCCGCCGACGAACCAACTTTCACAACAATCTCAATAACAGACATCCTTAGGTTCGAACTCGACTCCAAGTTCGTCGGCACTGCTAATCTACCAGATGTCGAGATACCAAGCAGAATCAGGGTTTCGTTCTTAGGCGATGATGGACGCGCACTTGTCACTAGGTCGATCGAGGCAGAGAAAGTCTCAGAAGACAGCAAAGATATTATTCTTTCAGATGCTGAAGTTACGGCTATTCTCGCAAAACTTCAAGCTCCGGACGAAGTCAAGACAGGGATATCCCGATCCGCTGTCCTTGTTTCGGTTTCTGCAGCGATAGGTTCATTGAATTTCCCTAGCATGCTTCTTCAAATTGCACCTGTTGATTATGATGAAGTCAAATGGAAGAGAGATGGACTTTCAGAGATCTTTGGATCCGGGTTTGGAACTGCGGCGGCAGTACTCCAAGCTGGGATTCCGAGGGCTGTTGCTGGACTTTCTTGGCGGATCAGTCGCGTTGCCGTGGATGGTAAATTTTCCTGGTCTTTACGGACGACGAGAAGGAGTCCACGGGATGGGCTTGGCTTCTGACTGGTAATTCCAGACCTGCTATGCTTGGAGTCGTGATTGAAGCCATTGCCCCAGGACGCCCTACCCGGTCAATCTTGCTACCGACTGCCACTGAGACTGAAGTCCCCAGCAATCCAACGAATCCAAATCCGTCTCCTTCAGACCCTTCCACAGACACCAAGGACTGCTCCTGCGATACAGGTTCTCACCCACCAGCAGTTGTCTCTGAAAGCGAGCTAGCGAACAACCCGCAGGTCTTCAGCGAAGATCCAGGTTCGTTTTGTAGACCATTTTCCAATCCCGAGCGAATCCTATCCGAACGATCGTTTTACACTATTCTGAGAGCAGAGGCTCCCGTCATATCAGCCGAAGCATCAAAGAATCTAGAGGAGCCCATCGCGCTTGATTTCGACCCACCAGACGAAATGCTGGCCAGCATCAACGAGAATTCAGTCCAGCAGGGACTGAGTCAATTATTCAGTACCCGGTCTTTGAATCTGGATACCTCGCGATTGACTCGAGCTGATCTCCTGGAAGACAGTAAAGGTCTTCTCTCAGCTACGAATCTGACTACGAAGATCGGCAATGCTTCAAGGTTTAACCAGATCCTATTCCCTGGTGGTTTCGAAAATATCATCAACAAGATGAATCGTGGAAGGGCGGAGATGAGTGCAAGGAATCCGGCGCAGTGGGACAGTCATACTCTCAGATATCAAGCCACAACTGTCGCTGTAGGACATATTCTGGAGTTCAGAATGCGAACTAGGAGTAATGGTTACAGTCTTGGTGGAGTGGCAAAAACTTTGACACTCGCTCCGAGGCAGACTCGACGTAAGTTTCCTGATATGATAGTCCTTTGAATGTCTCGTGACTTACTGAGCCTAGGTATCCAAAAGATCGAGTGGTCTAGAAGCGAACGTGCTAGCCGCATTGAAAGTACTCAAGCTGGCGACACTGTCAACGACAGTTCAGACCACACGACTTCCTACACAGATGCCGTATCGGCTACGCTCAACGAGTGGGCCCAAGGTAGTTCAAAGAGCAACGTAACCTCGGCCGCAGCTGGCGCAGGAGCAGTCCTAGGTCCAGTCGTGATTGGCGGTGGTGTTGCTCATTCGAATGCCTCTTCGTCTTCCCAGCAATCAGGTGGTCGCAACACCACTGGCAATGAAGAGAGCAATTGGCGCGATGCTATTCGTCGTCATGGTGATTCTCTGAGAAAATTCGAGTCCATGGTTGTCCAAGAGGTCACGCAGAACGAAGAGGTGACAGGAACAGTGGAAGTTATCCGTAACATCAACTATGCACACAGCTTAACGGTCATTTACCATAATATTCTCAGACATTTGAGAGTTGATACGGAATTTGCTGGGGCAAGAGAATGTCTATTCGTACCGTTTGCTATGAAGCCGTTCACGATGCAAAGAGTCTATCGCTGGCGAGAGACGCTCGGATCGGTGCTGAAAAACAGGTAAGTCAATCATGTTCTTGCTATCTTGAAACAAAATAATTTACTAACTGCTCACAGAAAATACAGACATGCTCTCACCAATCTCAAAGACGTCTTGACTGGCTTCAAATATTCTAAGATTCCACCCGGTATCCGAGCAGAACATCAGATTCGTTCCATGTACGGCTCAGTATACATCGAACTTGGCGTTGCTCGCCCACTAGATGCAGATGACGGCAAGTTCAAGGTGGAATACTGGAACGTTCTCAATCCGTATCTTCCGATCGCAGCATTTGGCATCTGGCAGATCATTTCTGGACAGGCGGACCATCTTCGGGATTACTTGTACCAGAAGAACTACGCCCCTACTATCGCAGCGAAGTGGTGCAATGTTCTTGAAATGAGGACAAACGATGGGATTCTCATTGAAGCTGATTTTACGCTGGCAACTGCTTAGTATGTACATTCTATCTATTAACTCTCGTACCTAAGTCTCTCTCTCGTCTGATACCCCTGAGCTTTTATTATTTTGATTATTCCCTGTTTGCTGTCGAGAAAGCCGCTAATCTCCTCACAGTGCCTACAACAGAAGCGTCCGTATAGACTTTCAGGTCAACCCTCAACAGTCCCTCACCCGGTCAATGATGACAGGAATCCGCATCAAAGCCACCGATGGACTCAGCCCCGGCTCAGTGGCCAACGTTCGTTCTCTCAATTTCACTTACCAGACCGATTATGAGTCTGGAAGAGTCAACTTGAGCCAGGGGAAGGGGGATCTAGTTGATCCCGGCACTGGAGACAGGGATTTCAATGGAGCTTTCCTCAGCTTACCTTTGACCACGTACGAACAGCAGAACCCTCGTGCTGATCTGGTATTCGAAGTCATGGAACTCTTGGAGCATTTCAACGAACACATCGAATATTATCACAAGATGATCTGGTGGCGAATGGACAGGGACAAGCTATACATGTTGATCGATGGTTTCGTAGTACCACGATCCGACCCAATCACCAGCATCGCCTCGGTAGTTGAACGAGACCCAATTGCTGTTGCTGGCAATTGTCTAGTCTTCAGAGTTTCAGCAGGTTCGTTTGTTGGAAGTGCTCAAGCCAAGACCCCTGAGGATCTCTTCAATTGGTACGACAACCGACAACCAATCTCATCACCAATGCACATCAGTCTCCCAACCGACGGACTCTACGCTCAAACAATCATGGACGAATGCAACGCACTCGAAGAGCACTACGGAAATCATGACTGGGCTCTGAACGATCCTGATCCAGAACTTGGAACTCTCGATCCCACTCTCCTGATGTCTCGAAGAGCAGAAGCGGGAAATCTAGACCCGACAAAACTCCCGGAGACTATCATCAATCTCTCGAATGGAGGCCAAGCACCCGCACCTCAAGGTCTCGGAGCAGCTCTTGCAGCAGTCACTAACGCAAACGCATTCCGAGACATGGCAGGTCTGGCAGGAACTCAAAGCCTCGTCCAAGCCGGTCTCGAAACGGCCGCTGGACTGGCAACCTCATTCGGTGGATCCGCAGCAGGTATCAAGCTTGCCGAGATCGCAGCAAAGAAACAAGCTGTTGACGATGTTGATAAGAAGCTAGCATCGATCAAGCGTGCGAAGGATAAGAATCTCGCAACGGACGAGGTCATTCAAGAGAGCACTAAGAAAGCACTCAGCGAACTGAGTGGTCCGCCAGAATCAGTAGCTCCACACGAAGACAAGTCGCTGCAGAATCTCATCATGGCTGCATCTACTACTCCGAATTCAACAGTCTCTGCACAAACCAAATCCGGTGCCGTTCAAGTTGCTTATGGAATCAACGCCACCAGAGCAGGTAGTATCATACCCGCATCCAGAAGATTCACCGCACCAGCCTACCTGAATGCCGTCAACTACGCTCGAAAGCTGCCCCGGCCAACATGGGCTCAATGGATGGCGGCATACCCACCGTACAGAGACGTCGTCGATCCACCAAACCCCACTACACCAGGCATTACCTCCAGTGACTTTCTTGTGAAGCTCGGAGGGGATTTCCTGAAGAAAGAAGCAGATGGCAGCTTCACATTCGGGAACACCTGCACAGCTCGCTGGAGTCGTGGATGGCTCTACGCAATCAGTCCCCTCCCCCGCATTCCGCAGACGAGACAACTTCCCAAGACACCACTCTACACCCTCAAAGCCAGTGATAAAAAGTACTACGCCATCCGTGTCGCCGATGCAAGAGAGTGGATGTCACGGATTTGGGGACCTGCTCCCGTTGACGTTTCGAAGACCCCAGGGACTGCATTCGATAAAACTCGTCTTCAGGGAATGAAGGGTATTCTGTGCTTTACTCAACAATTTGGTGATGCGACTGGCCATATTGATGTTTGGGATGGGTCGGGTACGTATACACATGACAATAATCCTATTGGTCAAGGGACTGGATATTGGGAAGACTCGAGTAGAGTTGAATTTTGGCCGCTGACTGAAGTTGGACCTCCGGCGCCGGGCCTGCCTGCTCCGGGACCGCCGAGATTGACTGATGCTAGTGACACAGGAGATGATGGAGATTTTCAGGATGATGAGGATGATGATGGTACAATGGTAGTTTGAGGATTTCTTTCACTTCTTCATCTTTTCGGGAAGCTCGAACCATTGAGTTGGGACTTTTCAATAAGTATGACTTAACTCTATGCATATTGAAGACACTAGCAGCAGATTTAAGTGATTAAATTGGCCATGCCAACTGGTTCATTGTCTTTCCAATCGAGGCGTTTAATTGATGATCATTGTGTCTCTTCGATGGTGGTGTGAAACGAGATAGCACCAACTCCTCTTCGTGAAACAGTAACCACTCCCTCCGTCAAAGAACTACCACTTGCAAAAAGCCCGACAATGTTAGAATCAAGAGACATAGAGTCCATAAATCTCCAAAAATATTTCCTTGTTTGATTTTCGAAGGCCTCTTTCTTTCAGTTCAGTTCTGTTTACTAATAGTATACCCCCTATTACCATGATAGCCGAGGCCCGAATGACCTCATGACTTCGCGAACCTTGACCGAATCTCCAGCGCGTCAACCACAAGGCGCGTCCCCCAACTCCCAACCCAACCCGACCAAAGCCAGTTCTCTCACATCTCACACACCCCAATACACCCAAGATTTCAATTTCAAGTACAAGTCGTGGACTTTACAACAAGTAGACTCCGAGATAACCGATAATAACGAAAATGGCAAACCAACAACCCACCCTCGAAGAACTACAAAACGACTGGAAGGTTATGTACCAACAGACCCTGCCCCTAGCAGCGAGATCCAAATTGCCTTCCCAGGTAATTTCCCCTCCCTCTCTCACACCTCCCTCCTCCCACCTCCGTCACTTCCCATAACCTACCCATCTCCATTCTATGACTTAACACAACGCCCAGCCCACCTGGCCAGTCCAACTCGACCACTGCTTCGCACGCATAATTCTCGACTGCAAAATCGGCATCTCCACCCCCTGGACATCCGTTCTCAAAAGCCCCGCGTACAAGAACATGTCACGCGAGCAGCTAGAGGCGTGTATTCAGCTTGGGAGGGAGATTCTGGATGGTCGGGCGGATTTGGTGGAGTTGGATGAGAGAAGTTTGGCAGTTAGGGGGAAGAAGGGGAAGGTTGGTGGGAAGAGGAAAGTTGGAGAGGGTGATGAGGAAGGCTTGGATTTGAGTGTGGAGAGCGGGTCGAAGAGGATGAAGATTACTTCTTCGGATTCTCCTGCGTCGAAAAGAAAGCCGTCGTTGGAACTAGCTGGCAAAAAATTGGACTCGAATTCTGATCTAGAACCCGAGTCGGAAGAGCCGGATTCGAGAGGCATCAAGACATCCTTTTCAAAGCTAGATACCATATTACCAGATTCTACAACCAGAAACACTAACTCCACTTCGGAAAAGGAAGACCTAACCCCCTACCTCAAGAAAATCGCCCTCTCCAGCAAAACCACCTTCCAGAAGCGTGTCCTAACGACACTCTGCCAAGTCCCCCGCGGCCGCTATACTACCTACGGCAGCATAGCGAAACACCTCTCATCATCCGCTCGAGCAGTCGGGAACGCACTGAGGAATAACCCGTTCGCACCACAGGTGCCCTGTCATAGGGTGCTAGCCACCGGTGGTGGCTTGGGCGGCTTCCATGGTAGTTGGGGGAGGAAAGGGGAGGAGGGCTTACATGATGAGAAGAAGAGGAAGTTGTTGAGGGAGGAGGGCGTGAAGTTTGATGGGAGGGGACGGGTTGTAGGGGGGCCTTGGGAGGGATTTACTTGATTGACTTAGTTCTAGACATGTCACAACTAACGATGCGATGTTTACAGACTACAGTGCAGCAACTTGTCTGGATCTGGTCTTGGATATTTTTGTTAATTATTCCTCAGCAACAAAGTAATACCTCAAACTATCTCTTTGCGTAGTATTTTCTCCTACGCCCCGGATACAATAGAGATGCAGAGACCGCTTCTCCAAATCTGCGATTACACCACTGAGTCGTGCGCGTGCCCATTCAGGTATATCTGCCGTTTCGACGCCTTCCTCTTCTACTTCCATCAGAAACTGGGCGATATCTGCTGAGGTCTGGGAATGCCATTGGGCTTCTCGCCAGGGCCGGATGAAGAGAAGTGCTATAGCTTCGCGGCGGAGTGTTCGGTCTCGACAGCTCATTGCTGGGGTCATGAGGGGATATATGAGGCCCACTTGATTCAGTGTCAGCACTTCCCATTAAAATCAGGGGTGAAAGTAACAAGGAAGATTTCAAAGAGCACTTACTATCAAAACTAAACGCCCCACCCGCAAAGAACTTATGCACATGCCGATGCTTGAGAACAACATCCGCCAAAAAGATAATCTGTTTAAACTCCGACATGAATGTATCATACACCATCTCGCTTTTCGATAGATGTCCCGCCAGACGAACCGTCATCGTCAACGAATGGATCTTCAAGAGTAAGAAACGGATAGATTCCACACGCTCGATATTCCGAAGCGCGACGCGGAACATAGGCTCGAAAGCCAACGCCCATCTTCTATTCTCCGCAGCGTACATCTCCTGCTCGACCTGCAATTCTTCCGGTGCGTCGCGGAGCCATGAGGAGATATCCTTTGGTAGGTTTTCCTCCTTGCTTGATGATTGTCTAACATCTTGCGAGAACTTGAGAAACGCAGATCCATCCGCGAGAGCATAGCCCATGAAATGATACGTCCTCCTCATCACAAGATCTAGATACAATCGAGCTTGCTCCAGACTCGTGAATAGTTCCGGCATGTCTTTGATACTCGCACTCCCTTCTTGTTTAAGCCGCGTGTGTTCACTCGGGGTCCGGGCGTCGTACATGGCCATGACTTGGAGTTCCATACGGTGGTACTGCTGGATGATCTCGTCCTCGATGATATTTGGGATGGGGGAGGACATTCCGTTCGGTTCCTTTGCGTTGGGTATATCACTTCGGAGCTCTTCCATTAACCTTAACCCGTTTTGTGCGTGCTCAAGTGCATTCGAGTAGCGGTATTGCATGTTCTCGATGCAGACCACGAGTAGACACACTATCATCGCTGTGCGTCTAACTTCCCCTCTTCCCATCAGAGACATCGTCCCTTTTGCTCCTTCTAGGAACTTATCGTAATGCTCGAGGGCAAAGGCACGAACTGATGATGCCACGGGATAATGCCCACCAAGTACCATAGAAGCTCTCCCCTTATCTGAGATAGGTACAGTACTCGGATCTCTCAACGATCTATTTAATGCGCCAATGGCGATAATCGCATGCCGGATGAAGGGTTGGCTCTGACCTGCTTGCAGCAAGAGCTGGTGCCATATCGACCGATTCGAAGAAGACAGCTGAGGAGCAACCTCTTCACAGTAAAATCGGAAGCAGCAGAACTCATCTTGGCTCCTGAAAACTCGGATGACAGGTTCTCTCTTCGGAGTAGAGTTCTGGATGACCGCAGAAGTGGCAGATCGATTGATGGCAGGTCTGTTCTGGATCGACTCGACTTGGGCCGGCTCGTAGCCGTCACAATATCCTTCACCGAACTTCTGGCATCGAAGACATTGCGGTCTTGTCTCATCGCACTTGACTCTGCGTATCTAGACGAAGTCAGCAGAGGAGGGAAACGCAGCTGTGCTCGGGTCCTGACCTTACAGGTAACACAACCTGTTTTGACTTTCGGCTTCTTCGCTCTCCTCCTATTCGATTCTCGAGATGTACTCGGAGCGTTCATCATCATCGTACAACTTCACTTCTGCAAGAACAAGATAATTGAAAGCAGGAGGAATGACAATTGCTCGAGGGAATTAGCAGGCATGTGGTAAGCTGCACAAGCATGTATCCGGAACGGGTCTGATTTTTTCGCCACTTTGCAAAAGCTAATGGACATGAAGGTGAGGGACAGCTAGTTCCACGATAGAAAGGGAGTTGGCTACCCAATGGGAGGCATGATGTTAACTATAGCCACTGATATGTAATGCAAGTAAGAATCGCGGGAAGAGCCACTCAACCGGGGAGGAAAGAGTAATAAGTCCGAGTCACCGTAGGGCTGGAGTCGTCGTAACGTCAGCCAATTATCCAACTTCACAGGCCCCTGATGACTGGGTTCGATGTCTTTAAAAAGTGAGATTTAAGGTCTGGAAGGTTCCTAGGGCTTAGCGACACTGATCGTCGAGCTGAAGGTTGGCATGTTGGACAAAATGCCGATCAGCTGAACAGGAGGATGGAAAGAAATTTTTGTCGGTCTAAATGGCTTTGCCATCAACAACTTGCTAATTCAGGCTGACGAAATTTTTTGTGTCTGTTTCTACAACGCGCATATGTCAATAATTTCAAGTCCATTTGTTGTTTAGATATTGTTTAGATGTTGTTGAACCCCTGAAAGAGCCGACTGGGTGGAAGTGGATCTCCCAGCAGCTTCAGGACAGTCCAGCCTCGCAGCCTGAGGCCTCACAAAATTTCACGATCCACCTACACTCAACCTCATCTTCCTCCACTGGCAAGTGAGCTTCTCAACCAAGAACATACAATGGCAAAGAAAGGTGACCAAACATCCATCGGTTTCCAAGTCTGCTTACTAACACTCGCCAGTGAAATCCCGCACAATCGCCGTAAGGCTGGTGTCTATGGCGCTCACCGGATACTACAAAACCCTCGTACGACCGCGGTTACACCGACCTTTGAGCATGCTGAAATACGATCCTGTTGGTACGTTGCATATATCTACCTTATCTCTAGTGCTGGCAATTGGTCTGTGCGGACTGTGGTAAGCTTCGTGGATTGTGATTTGGGGTTGGGCAAAGCGAGGTTAGGGACGGAATATGAGGAGGTGCCATGGGCGGAGAGGCAGGATGGCAGATGAGTCTATGAGATGTGATACTTCAAGGAGAAGCTCTTATGACTTTAATCTACAGATCTCGGCTAACGATTGTATCTACAGTACGAAAGAAGGTCCTTTTCCTTGAACAGAAACGCGGCGGGCGGTAGTCAGCACTCTGGGACTCGACGCACACAGAGATGATCACTTAATCAGAGTCGTACATTACGGAGATTGAGAGAGCATCACTAAGTTGGCCTGAGAAGACTGGGTCATTGCACATTGCACATCCAATTGGGAGTCTGTACGAGACATCAGGGCGTTTTGGAATGCATCAGGGGAATCGAGCAACTTGGGTGTACAAGTATGAGATCAGCAAATTTACATATCTAGCCATGACTATTGCAGCAAGCTTAGATGTGGTGGCTGTAAGACACAGTAATGCCAGCAAACCAGCAATATATCCGCGCAAAACATATCTCCTCCAACAACAACACACTCTTTGCCATCTTCTTACAACCTTTTGGTGTTGCATCATGCCCTCCTCCCCTGCTCTCATCATCCACAGCATAAAGCAAGTTGACAAGGCTAGTATATCGCCTTCGAATATGGTACAAGCAGCAAGAAATGCAGACGGTATAGGTGGTCAACGGACCAAATCTGGAATTTTCAAGTGAAAGACACCCGGGTCAGCCATAGATGGGGCATGGTCTCCGGAACGGAAAGCAAGCACATCCCTCTCTTCATGATATCTTTCTATTGTCTTGAGAATCTGGGATTTCCTGAGAAATGGTTCTTCCTCTCGGTAATGAATGCTGGCGCTTTGGTGCACTACTTGGACCCACACCATCCCATGCTCTCTTGTCGACATCCTTCCCGAAACGGGCGATAGGAACAGGACCAGGTGAATTTTGCTTTTCAGCATGACCAGCTGTGTGCTGCCTACTGCTCCGAGAAGTAGTGTTCGATGGGCCGTTGCCACTCTTCATCCCTTGAATTTGACGTATCCCAAGGCCTTGGCGCGGACGACTCGGAGTATCAACTTTTCTGGTTGGGGCTTCGATTCTCGAAGTCTCAATAGCAAGATGAGGATTGTGCGTGGGCTTCATGCTGGATTTCTTCCACTGTTGGTTTGTTGACTTCAAGTTTTCACGTAAATGACTAACGGCCTTTGGTGACTCGCTGGAATCTGTGTCTCGATTTCCTCCGGAAGCGAGTCTGATGCTGTTACCCATAGTGTTGGGATACAATCGTGCAGCTGGACTTCCCTGCCCGGTGGCCTTTAAATTCGTTTGTAATGTTGCAGCCAAGGTAGCGTCATCGCCGTTTGAGCTGATCATAACAGCCGACTCGGTGCCGCGAAGGGAACTTGGACTTGACGATTTGAACGTAGCGAAAGGTTTGATTTGGAGTCCGGAGCTCTGTCGGGCTAGTGCTTGTTGCTGATCATTGCTCAGACGAGCAATTCTTGAACTACCAATGCTCTCACGTAGTCCCATATGAGATGTAACGGGGTGTATAATTTGGGAGGCTACATTTTTGGAGTCGTTTCTGGGCGTAGTGTTTGCCCCGCTCTGTCGCTGAATGTTGGATTGGGATACGCCGGCTCTGGGTCGAGACTCATACCCCTCCTGTGGCATAGTTCGTGCCGACGTTGGCAAATTGGGGATTATGTTGGCAGATGCCCGTCGGCGTATCTCGGTCTTGCTCGACATTTGTTGCTGTTCAACTCCAGCCTTGGTTAGTTCGTCGACCTTGCTCTGCAAATCAGTATTCTTCTCCACCAGTTCGGTTTTTTCGAGTTCCAACGCGCCAACTTTCCGAATCTTTATCTCAACTCGCCGCTGTTCCTCCATTCCAACATTTACGGTTTGAAGAAGCTGTTTTACAGCTAACTCGATCCTAGAGTTGGTTTCCATTGTAGCGTCCTTGATGGACTGCAGCTCTTGGGAGAATTCTGGGGGTAATTTTGAGCTTGTGGCTCTCAGAAACAATTGATGAACTCGTGCCATTTGCTCTCTTGTCTTTTGAATGTACTCGGCTCGTCCGTCGTCTCGATTGCCTCTGTCATTGGCCTGGGCATCAAGCTGTGCCTGGACCTCTTTTAGTTTCTGCTGGGTGTTTCCAAGCTCTGATTTAGACTCTTGGTATCTTTGCTTAAAAGTGTTGACTTGTGACTCAAGCTTCACTTTTATTGTCTCTTTCTGTGATTCGGCCTTCCTAGCGAGTACCTGGTGTGACAGTTTAGCCTGTTCTTCCTTGGCAGCCATGTACTTGTCTCGTTCCTCGTTGAAAGATTTGATGGTCTTTTGGGCGGTAGCGTACTTCTGCTCAAAGCCTTTGATCTGCTGATCTTGGCGGGCAGCAGCTGCACGAACAGACTTGACTTCATCCTTGGCTTGGGAGACTTCCTGGTTGACAGTCTCGAGTTGACTCTCGAGCTCTTGGATTCTAGCTTTCAAACGGGGATCCTCTTTTGGTGTAGCAAGGGCGGCAGCTAGCTCGCCTTCTCTGTTTCTTAGCTGGTCCTGGCATTCGGCAAGCTCTCGGCGAATCTCCTCGAGTCGTTGCATCAAGGTCTGTACCTCATGTTCGCGAGCAGTCTTGTCTGCAGCCAAGATTCCGTTGGCCTTCTCAAGGCTTGAAATTTGATCATTGAATCGAGTCTTGATATCTCCGTCGAGGCAAAGTTGGCGTGCCGTCTCCCTGAGTTCCTCTAGGGTTTTAGCTGTAGCTTCTCTGAAGGAAGCATGTCCAGCGTCTGAGCCTCGGTCTCTGTTTTCAAATCTTCAAGCCACGGAGTTAGCCCATAATCAAAAAATTTGTAGAAAAATATTGAATCACCTGTAGAAGATATCCTCAACGAGTTTCACCAATGAGGCTTGTGCTTCCCGCTCAGTAGCCCTCAGCTCTTTGATAAGTGCAGCCACTTCATCAATCCTAGAAAAGGTAAGTTGAGATAATAGACTTCATGGTCATAGGCTCACTTGGAATGCGTCGTGTTCTCTCCACCCAGTATATTGGCCAGAATACCCTCCTCTTTCTGAAATTGTTCGGATATCGTGGTGGGAAGCTGCTTCAACTGCTCAGCAAGCTCTCTGCAGACTATAACTTGACCCTCGAGCTGCTTCTCAAGCTGTTCCTTGTACCGAGCTCCACTAGCCAGTTCATGGGCCATTCGGTCGACATCAGCCTTCAGAGACACTTTCTCCTTCGTTTCTACGCTGTGTGAGCACGTGAGGTCCTGTAGTACTTGGCATGAACTTACCAGTATCGAGAGCTGCCTTGAAGCCGCTGTTATCTTTGAGGAGCTTCTCGTTGACTACTTCAAGTCTCTTGTTGTGTTTCCGCGCTACATTTGATTAGTTGACTACAACGGTAATAGATAGAGCTTGCTTGCCAATTGCGAGCTCTATGTTTTGTCGTTCGAGTTCCTTGTTTCGGTTCGACACTAGTAGGTATTAGATCACCCCAACGTATTCCAGAAAGTGAATTTGCTTACCATTTTGAAATGTCTCTGCTGATACTTTCAAATCTTTTGCCTCTTCAATTGCCTTTTGGATCTTCTCCAAGATCAATCCCTCCCTGTGTGCCTTGAGAAGATCGCCTGAATCGTTCTGGATCTTAGCGGCCTTATCAATACAATATTTCTGGGCCAGTACCACGTCATTCATATGATCCCTATACTTTGAGCTCATGTCACCATACTTCTTCATCTTATGCGTGAGGGCAGTCTTTTCCTCCTCCAAGTCTTTGACCTTCTTCTCGGACTTATCATTGGACTGCTGCAGCTCATTGATATTGTGTAGTTGGGTATCGATGAGTTTTTGTTGTTCCTCATAAATACTGAAAACCTCTCGAAAGCCTTCTCCCATCTCAAGAAAGTTTTTGTATCCTGCCAAAGTTTTCTGCATGTCTTTAGGAGTAGCAGTGGCAGTGGCAAGAGTCGACTGTCTCTGATCACCACCTGGTTTGGTCACCTTTGATTTCATCAGATGGTGCGTATTCGCGCTGGGCGGTCGAGAGATGAGATCGTCAGGTCTACAAGGTCTTGTCATGGTCCGACCTTGGTTGCTGCGTCGAGAGTCTGGTCTTGCCTCGTATTGGGCCTGCGATTCATCATGAACCCTATAGTCTTCCTGGGGTATGGCCTCTAGAATCGGTCCCCAACCGGCTTGATCCGGATGTCCGACCATATCTTGATTTCGCTCATGCTCTTCGCTGCTGTATTGGTTTGCCTGTCGATGACCAGCTTCTTCGTTTATGGGATGCGAGGACTCTGTAGACTCACCAGGAGGTGCAGCATATGAATGATGGACTTCAGCATTGACTCTTGGTTGGTCTTGCATTTGAGAACCATTTGGGGGATAATTGACCTCCCGGTCTTGATCCAAACCCGCATGCTTAGCAACGTTGTCCATGGGCAAACCCGAATCGAAAGCATGAACAATGTTTGGAAAACCATCGTTGTGAGCATGTTTATCAAGCTGGCCAATAGCGTGTGCTGGAGTTTCACGAACATGCGCGGTCGGCGCAGTGTATTGTCCCTTTTTGGAAGCTCTTTGCGCTTGACGGAAGTAAGGCATACAAGGTTTTGTTCGCTTTTCGTTGGGTTTTACTCCAGAAACGGAGTTGTTGGACGTACTGTCAGTATCTAGTCTGGATGAGTGACTAGTTTCTTGCCGAGAGATGTCCGTTTTATCACCACGAGGACATGCAGAAATTTCTGATGCCTCAGGAAATGGCAATGTTGGAAATCGGCCGCTGTGTAAAATTAATCTCGTGGGTCCTCAGTCTATCGAATAAGATGTACTTACTTCTGAGACTTCTTCCGACCCGACCTACCATTTCGTGAGACCGGAATTTGTGAGAACTGACTGTGAGAGTATGTATATTGCTGACCAGGATCTCGTTGAACTGCTAGCGTTGATGGATGGCCGGCATCGAGTACTAGCTGCGGTTGTTGGTTGGCAAGCTCATCTTCTGGACTAGGATGTAATAATCGTGGCGAAGGAATGTTTTCGGTGACTTCATTACGATCTGCAACATCTGTGGCAGTTGTGGCAGTTGTGGGATTGTGGCAGGGGTTTTCGTATTGTGATTGTGTACTTTGAAGGCGCTGAGATTGACGTTGCTCTGAAGTGAGGGATGCAAATGTAGCGTCGTGAACATCACCACATTGACTACCCTTATTTGCTGGGACCTGACTAGAGACTTGGGACAGTGGTGCGGGTATCTCTTGGGCTGGGGATTGAGGACTGCTGGTCTGATCGTTGGACTTGGATGGGAGGCTTTTCGTGCTTGTCTGTGACATTGCAGATTCCAAGGGGTCTGTTTCTCGCTTAGTTATCTGCATTTTGTTGATCCAGGATATGAAGGAAACTACTTACGCTCTGACTCGAAAATGCTTCTCGAAATCGTAGCTGCGGAGATCTTTGCTTCAAAGATATTCTGAGGGACGTTGGGCTGCGGTCGAAGCACCGGTGGCTTGGATGGGGGAGCGAATTTAAAGCCATTTCCTGGTTCTGCAGCATCACTGATGATAGGGCGTTCAATGAATCCCATTGATCTACTGCTCTCAGCCGCAAAGCACTCCGATTGAACGACATCAGCAGACTTGGCGGGAAGTTCTGCGTAGGCATCATAGTTGACAAGACTGTCAAAATTGGGATCCGCGTACTGGCCAATGGCTTCATCTCTGGGCTTGTTGGCAGCTTGATCTGCAGCGTGGGTGGCAGCAGGAATGGCAGGCAGACCAAAGGCCAGAATCTCGGCTTGACTCTCTGCTTGAGTGTCAATTTCGAGAGGAATATATTGGGAATCCTCTATGACAGATGAATTGCTGTCCTGAACATCGATGGCCATATCTCCTCCATTATTCTTGGTACCCTTGTTTCCAAGCTGACCATCTTCATCATGTATAGGTACACGGTTCACAGCATCGTGGAAGTGGTCATCTTCATATGTAACCAATGCAGAAGATTGCAGTTGACTTTCAATGTCCTCTTGTCTAAGGGGAGGGAGACGTGGAGACATTGTGGCTACCTTACTGCGTTGTAAGCAAAGTCAAAAGTGTAGGCGAGGCCAGAAGGGGTATATACCAAAGAGGGGTGGTGACAACTAGTTCTTGGAACACCTGACAATGAGGCAGAATAGATCGAGGAGACCATCCACAGGTGAAGGTGTAGGAGAGCAGACGCAGCCGGTGAGGATGCCTGTTGCACCAAAGCCCAGAATGGCCAGTGGGAGGCAAGGAAGCAAAGCTCTCAGAGCGGACACCAGCGAGGCGAAAGGCTCTCAGATACAACTATGATGTTTCTAGGCAAGCTCTGCCGACAAGATGGAGGTTTAGTGAAGAAGCCGTTGATGAGGAAGAGGAAGAGGAGGAGAGAAGAAGGAGAAATGAGGTTGATGTTAGGAGAAAGGCATGCCCTCTAGGCAAGAGATCGCGCTAAGTGACCACGATTCTCTTACTCCGGTAGGCACGTAGGCACTGATCTGTGAAGAACCTCATCGTGGCAAGACCCAAAAGAGAAGGAGCGGTAGCATGTAATCACGTGCGAGTTCAACTCATGTGACTGGTCAGGAACGGGGTCGTAGCTGGCTTCTCAGGCTGATGCCAAAGGATATTGGTATAGGGAAGATTTGCACCTCCAAGCTGCCGGAAGGGATGCAGGGGAATGTGATGACAATATAGCCAGAGACTTCTCTTCAGTTGCTGGTATGGGGATAAGATCTGTCTGATCGTCTCGCGAGAATCGTGATATTCAACCATGGCATATTCCTAACTCCCCCTTCTCCTAGTCCTACAAACGAAGCCTCAGAATACGGAGCATCACAAAGTGGCGGTTACAAAGTGAGAGAAGGTATGTATTCAGTGATGCAACATCTACCTAGAAACAACGATTTTGCAGAAAGATGCAAAGGGGAATTCTTGCTACTCATCTTCAACTAAGTGAATGACAACTTGCCAGGCTCCGCTGAACCATCACGTCGTCCTGACGAAGCCTTCACTTGCCTGCTTGGTTCACTGTCCAAGGTAGGTAGCATTCAATAATGGGTGCTTCCATCCTCACGGCAATGTGCATACGGATCTGTACATTTCCGAATGCACGTCTGCAAATATAGGTCTCGAGTTCCAAAAAGACCATTGGCTAGCAAGAAAAACCAAAATTGTCCTACTATAAAATATCAGTTAAGGATCAGGACTGATAGTAGACAGACCGCTCTCAATTTCCCATCGACAGTGTAGAGAGGTCCACAGGCTGAGGACATCAAATACTCACCGTTTGACCCATGCCGCTGCGAGAGTGCACCTTGAAGCTATTTCCGGAGCAGATCTCCTCTGAATATGCTCACCCAAGCCTCGGAAATAGAGGATCCCTCATTCTAGAGCGCGTACCGGCACGGAGCCAAGTCACAGCAGGCGACAAGAGGCATTTCAGGAGTCATCGGCGACCGCGGTTGCTGGAACTGAAGGCCACTGCGGCTTCCAGTTTCAAGTCCAGTAAAGATCGTGGAGGAAGTTATTCGAGCCTCATATTTCTAGAGCAGTCCTAATATAACTTCTCCGACGCTGTGTTGTCGCATGTCAGCGATGACTACCGCCGTGGTGGATTGATGAGGTTGAAGTTAGAAATTCCCGCTTAGGAGGACCCCTGAAGGACGGCCAACGATTGGCCTATCCACACCAGAAATAGACAGCGGCCAAGAGCGGTAGCACTAACTTAACCGCTGACCACCATCGTCAGAATCCCCCGTCACCAATCATTACCCCTCCACGATGCAGCCCAGCCATGCTTGATCCTATCCATATCACCGTCGGTTTTGTTTCACAAATCCCTAGTCCCTGAACATATTCCTGGGTAGGCCCAATGATAGGCCTCAAGGTAGGCGCTCTACTTCTTAAGACTGCAGCATTTCCGCATCAAGATGGGCTCATCACATCTTCCCGTCAAAGCGAAAGCCACCGTCACAACGTCCCTCCCTTTCTCGTCACATCACGTCCACTGCCGGCGCCTGAGCTAGTCGAGCCCACAGTTGATATACTCCCCGCATGTCATCAAGATGAAGTCCATTTTTCTTTTGAGTTTGTTCCTGCATTTTCTATTTCCTAGAGTTACAGCACAAGATCCTGTTTCTTCCGAAATCTCGCCTTCCTCAACAACAACAACAACAACCGCAACAACAAGCACTATCTCTCTGACTCCTGAGATGTCTGCAAGCGCGGTGTCCTCACTGTACCAGACGTTGGCAACGTCTGTTCCCTCACAGCCAGGTGATGGTAAGCAAAAACCTGCCGAGATGATGTGAAATATGTTATTAATTGTTGAACAGGACCCTCAGCAGGAGATGCTGGATCCTCGCCAACGAGCGGAGACTCGGCAGCTGGTGCCGCAGGAGCCGACCATGGCTCTATTGCAATCTCGAGAGGCGGAATAATAGCAATCATTGTCATGGCGGTCTCGGTTTGCGTACTTGGAGGTAAGAATCTGCCCGAACGAGACGTACAGTAAAGTTGCTAACATTCCTGTAGCTGTCTCAGCAATTCTGTTTTACCTAGCCAAGAAACGATCATGGCAGGTCCGGGAAAGCATTCGCAGGTCGGCGAGGAGAGTTGCAACAGCCTTGACTCCAAGGAGGTCGACATTCCCAAAGGATGTGCACAGCAGGTCGAATCGAGGCTTGACAAAGATAGACGAAGTTCCAACTCCAAGGCGCGCAAAGACAGCAGATGTTGAGAAGGCACATCCCAGGTTGATGGCGTTTGAGATGGCCGAGCCACAGTCGAAGCAGTCAAAGTGGGCGAGGAAGTTTGGTCGGTGACGTGCGGGGCAGTCACAGTTATGAGATTATGTTAATTTCCAGTACATGTTTTGGTACTTCTGTTTGAGCGGCGTTCTTAGGATCGACGGGCGATCCTTCGAGGAGTCGGAAACGCTGGAGTCTGGGGAATGATAGTATCACATGTTTCTGAAAACATTCCCACTTGCACTTCTCCTGCCCTCATCTCGCCGTCCTTTTCGGGCTGGTGGTGCTTCTTCCTTCTCCTTACCCTTCCGTCCTCCAGTGGGGGCAAACGTAACTTGACGTTCACCAACGATATCGCCCTTGTTCTTGCTGACTCGGCCAGTACTCTGCGTTCGGGATCCAAGAGCCTTGTCCTGCCGCTGGTGTCCAGATTTCTTATATGATGATGAAGAGATGCGCATCTCAGGTTTTGGCTTCGGCTTGACAATTTCATCATCTTCGCTTTCATTGCCATCACTGTCGACAGCCGCTGCTTGAGCAGGACCATCAACCTTCGTGCTAGGATTAAGAGCTTGAAACTCTCTACTCCTCTCATCCACAGCGAATTCGTCATCTTCGAATAGTTTCCCGAATCGACTGTCTCCTAGGATACCCATGCCCTCATCCACCTTTTCTCTACGCTCTTGTCTCTTAAGTAGTTTGTCAACCAAATTTTGGTTGACCTTGACCTTCTTACTTCCTCTGATTCGCGTAGCTCTCTCCTTCTCAACCTTTTCTTTGACTCTCTTCGTTCTCTCTTCATCCCAGATATATGGGTTGGCGATGAGTCGAGCCTCTTCATAGAGTTTGGACGCAACAAAGTATCCATGCATGTATGGTCGCAACAGATTTGTGGTTCCAACAAGGTGGCCCAAGTTGATTGCTTTGAGTTCCGGAAGTGTTAAGAACTTGTAGTTGTCGTAGGTCTCCGCCGGGGCCTCCTCTGCCATTTCCTCGACCATGTTATCCAAGAAGCTACACCATTTTGGAGCCGGACCAAGCTGCGGTACGAAAAATGCGTGCTGTTGTTTCCCTTCATTTGCCGTCAAGATCATACCACTGTCCTTGCACCACGCAACGGAGTTTATGTCTACAGCTGGTTCAACTGAAGTCCATGCCTTCCCATCTGCTTCATCCCACAGCTTGATGATTCGCTTGTCCGCCGATAGAATCTTCTTTTCTTGGGACGAAGTCGTCATATGCATGAGCGTCTTGATAGGATACCCGTATCCTTGGTCTTTCCGTAACAGGGGCACTGGCTTTCGAAGATCAAAAAGTTGAACTAGTCCTTTTGAAGTGCCCACAGCTAAGGACTCGCCCGATCGACTGAAGTCAAGCGCACTCACTTCTCCCTCTTGCCCAGCGAGAATCCCAACCCTAGATTTAGACCTGGGATCCCAGAACTCCACTGTGCCAATTGAAGTCCCGAATGCCAACAGATTATGGCTGTCTTCTGCAATGGCTGCACAATTGACACTGCCCACGTTGATTCCTCCCTGTAGCGCACCTCCTCCCGCAGTCGTCATGTCATCCCCACCAACGTCTACCTGGTATGGTTTCATGTATCTCCCAATTTCGAGATTCAGTCGATACACTTCCCCGCTGCCCTCCGCATTGACGCCAACCGCAGGAACCAAAGCTTCCGCCGAATATCTATCGTACTGAAGGTCGCGTCCGTATCTTGGCAGGCGAGTCTGATAATGACATCCCCCAGGTGTATGGAATTCGAGCCGTCTATCTGTCTGTAGATGCAAGGACTTCGAGTAGTCAGAAGAAAGCAGTATGAAAGAATGATTCAAGGTTGTCGTGTGCCGCGCAAAAGAGAGCGAAAGATTGGGAAGGTAGTGGGCGTGGATCTGCGGCTTATATGTTCCCGTACTCATAACCCATTCCCCATCTTCACTGACTCTTACACATGCGCTGGCTTCTTCGAATTCGAAGTCTTGAAGGAGTTCGACTCGGTTGGCGTACTCGGGGTCATTCTTCAAGCTGCGCTTCCTCTGGCGAGCCAGCCAGTCAGGTAATGGTCTGGCAGTCGAGGCACCAGAGATGGTGTAAACCAAAACCTCGTTAGAGTTTGTGAGCTTCATGCTGAATATGCGCTATGCATTGCACGGATGTTGCTCTGTTCTTGTATTCAATTGAGGCGAGGCTGCTGTCAGAAAATAAAATATTTCCTCAGAGCCTCCTAGTGGCGGGGCGGGTCTGCACGGCCACATAAGGAGGAAGTCCCTTGCCGAGCGGTGCTACAACAGCGACAGCCTCACACTGTCGCGAGGCCCTGACATCAACAAGCCCAATTATCACCAACATCCTAGAGAGCACGAGAATCGCCAACGTTACTCTTGAGCTCATCCGCAGCAACAAGTACTCTCCTCCCGCTTGTCTGCTTCAGCGATCGCTTGGGCCGCTGGCTGCGATGATGGAGCCCTGCGAATGCGACAACTGCTCCAGCTTTCAACGATCCAACCCCTCTCAAGCCTCCTCTCAAGTCTTCTGTACGCGGACTACGCTTCTCGAGGGACGGAGGTGACCTTCCCAGTCGTGGTGCGACAAGTTCAAGCAACTACTGCTGAACGGCGGAGCCCTCATGATTGACAACTACCATGGAGCCCAGCGAGTATCCTACGAATGTAATATCTTTTGTGAGTTGCCTCCATCCAAGGGCCACACGGCACGTTCTAACTGTACAAAAGAATAATTATGCTTCAATTCATTATGAATACTTCGAATCTCAAATCACATCTTCTGGAGCGGCCAGGAAACATCTCCAAAGCGTTGAGGCAGGATGGAGACAAGATGGGAGATTAGTACACCATGATCCTTACCGGGAAGGAATTTGGGTGTTTTACAATGGTAGCGTTCCAAATGACTCTCCTACAAAGGCCGAAGTTTCAAATACCTCTGTCGATATTCAGGGCCTAGGCGTTCTTCAGCGGGAAAAGGGTATCTATGAGCCAGCTAGTCTTGCGCGGAGCAGGCAAGGCTTAGGGAACAGCATTACTGGTGGAAGTGCTAGCTCGTCTCCGTCATCGTCACTGGAGACAACTTTTCGAAATGTGCAAGCTCTCAATGCGAAATCGATTCAAACGAATGCCAGCCTAAGTGTGATGCAGGAGCCACCAACCCCGTCACCAGGTGCCAAAGCGGAGTTCACGGCTTCTGCAAAGGACATACACGAATATTTCATCTCTGCAGTCCTCGGATCAATAGTATACTTTCTTTGTCATGACCATGGCTTCATACCGTTGAACTCAAGGACTTTGATTTCAGCTTCTTCAAAGACAAATGTTAGGCCTGGCAGTGAGATTGAACTTGCTACTTTGGATATTAGTCTCACTTCATTGGGCGTGCTTGTAATCAAGGCACACTCTGATATGGCACCTGGGCTTCAAACTTTGAGAGATGTCTTCACCCCACCTAGTACAACTTGTGGACTCTCTCCGGGTACGGCCTTGTGGCTCGCGCCCAGTGGGAGTGCTGCTAAATTCTATAGTGGGCCGGATGACAAGAAACTGCCAGGAAATCTGTCCATTGCTCAGCTTCAGGGTACCTCGATCGATCCGAGGCAAAATGGTGGTCTCAATCCCCTGACCATCAGGTCGTGGCAATCGAGGTGTCTGGGGTGGTTAGCTGCGAAAGGACTAAACTCGGCGGCTCTTGAAGCTGGCGGCTGGCTATATGTACAGATTCTTGGTGGCCAACTGCCATACTCGAATTCCGACTCTCAAAGTACACCGTTCCTGGTGGAAGAGTTGGCTATTGTTCCTTGGCCAGCATTGTTATGTTTCCAAACCTCAAGCTCTTCTGGAGCTCGTGATTCGCATATGGTTGATTCCCGTACTGCTTGTCACGATCCTCTGTCATTCGCAGAAGACTGGTTCACATCCAGGGAGGAGAGAGCAGCGATTGCTTCCAAGCGGTTGAAAGATAAACAGGCTGCTGAAGCGTTATCGAAAGAACAAGCTGATGTAGAAGCCCGTGCTCTGCAGTCTCATATCTATTCCCCGGCTGCTTTACGGAGAGGCAGCAACGCGGGTGCCATGTATCCAACACCCCCAGATGCACCTCAACACCATATTGGAGCGACACCGTCTTTCGATGGTAATGTGTCAACACCCGGCAATCCGAATCACTTGCTTCCCCATGAAGCAGCTGGCATTCTTCCTCCAAATCCAACCATGGCTGATGCGGATACTGATATGTGGGGCTCTTCTGGAAAGAAGGATCGGACGAGTTCAGCCATGCAGTACAGCGAGAATGATAATGACAATGACAATGATAACGATAACGACAACCTTTTTGGCGATCTTGGGGGGATATGTTTGGGACACATATAACAGATGACGACTTCAACTTCTTCGATGAGCCGGATCTTGATGATTTTGACCAAAAGCCACCAATGCCAGCTCCTGTGCCCACAATTCAAGAGCCAGATGCCGTTCCTCAGAAAGCTGAGCCCAATATTTCGAGTGTGGTGGCAACCATTGGAGACGATGACACCCAGACTGTGGTCAGAAATAGTCTAGAACACAAGGATGAGTCGAAACCAATACCAGCAGAGCCTGTTGCTGTTGTACCCAAGATTTCCATTGGAGGAACGCCTCAAGCCAAGCTCGAAGCTGTTCAACGTACTCAGCCGATCATAAACCTTCCATTCAACAAGGAGATCATCTTTCAGAGACTCGTCCAGGAGTCAATGATGCCAAAATCGAGCAAACAAGCCAGACGTGCAAGTCTCTTCAAGCAAATAGATTTTGAGGAGTCGCTACAGTCTGTGAACGAGAAATACAGTTCACATGGCCAGTTCAACTTCTCTAACAAGAAAAATACTCAAAAGAGTGGCGAAACATCTGGGCTCCCACAAACACAGTATCTTACAAGTCGACGGAAAGTACATGAGGGTATCCCAGAGATGGGAAACATAGCCCGTATGCTCGGTGAGAAGGTTTTGGATAGTCAGCCGAAACCAGTCGAAGATCCGATGGATTACTTGATGACTTCAGATGGCGGGAGCTCTGTGTCGGAGCAGGACGATAGGAGCCATACTACAGAAGAAGCATGGGCCAACTCTAAGTTTGGCCTCAAGCGGAAATGGGAGGGTGATGAAGAGGATGATATCGTTTCAACCTTCGATACTCTAGCCATGGATTTTGAGCAGTCAGTGGGCACCCCTCAGTCAATGAGCGGCTCTCAATTGCCTCTGCTCGATGCAGATCCAGCAGACTGGGCTTTAACTACATATTTAACCTCACCAGAGCCAGATGTGGAGCCCAACACACTTTCGGACTTGGAACGCATTGCAACAGCACAGATTCTTGCAGACCAAGCTGTTTCGGGGACACTCCGTCTCCCTGGTCCGAACGGGAGTGATGCCTGTGTGTCCTTGGATAGGTCTTCTGCCACCAAACAATTATTGAACAAGCTATCGAATGCAGCAAAATCGTGTCTGGCTGATGGGACTCTCTGTTCCATGCGCTCTTTCTTAGATATACAGGGCATACCTATTTTATCACAAGCACTGAGACTGCCTCCTCGACCTACACCAAATGCGAGAGGCTCAAATAGCATGGATACAAGGTCGAACAATCCATTTCTGATCATTCCTCCACAGATCGAGGTACGCAGATCGGAGTCGAAGCTGTCAATTCTCCCTTCCTCGGTCCCTTTCTGGGAGAATCTAGGTCTTGGACCCTCGAAAGGCACCAAGGATATCGACGCTGTTTGCGTCTATCCGAATTTCGAAGGGATAGCTGCCAATGCAAGTACGTTTCTTGACCAGATGAGAAGTGTATACGAATCCTCAAGGTTTGGCAGCCATGATAGAGTGGAGTCCCAAGATATTGGCAGTGGCCTGCTGCCATTCCCCGTTGATATAGCATCACAAAATAAGATGCACCACTTGACCACCCTTAAGGAAACTGCCGCCCGGCTGAGTAGAACTCTTTCCTCGCTACCGGTTGGGGAGAGGAACTTTGTGGTCTATTTTGTCTACCCGGTCGACAACAGTGTACTTCTTGTTCACATTTGCTCTGCATTTCAGCATCTTTTCAACCTCTACAGGAAAGCACTCTCCGAGAGAAGGGCAACCACTGCGAACGAATTGGTGCTGCAACTCATTCCACTAGATTTCATCGCATCTCCAACCTCGCTCGCAATCCCAACGCCTGCCAAATACTTTCAGCTTTCCATGGAGGTGTACGATCGCTGCATTGACTTCACCTCTTCGTCATCGTCCCCCGCCATCATGTTAGAGCAGCCACTCCCACGGATGATAGACTTCAAACTGAATACGAATCCTTCTGCATCTTTACTTCAGGAAAACACATGTCTCCACGTTGCATACGCACAAAGCATCGACGATCGATGGATCACTGCTGCATGGACAGACAACAGAGGGACTCGGCAGATGACTGCATCATACTGTCTGGGGCGGAAAAATGAACCCATCTCGACATCCTTCACGGAAGTTGCAAACGAGATTTGGGAAACGACATTACAGGTCGTAGCGGGCAAAAAGATACACTGGCGTATCATAATTGCTAGGGTAGGAGTGATGGATTCCTCGGAGTTTGATTTCTGGACGGGTCTCGTGTCGAGAGAATCAAACCCTCAAATCAACCTTACTCTCGTCACCGTTCAAACCGATCCGTCACTTAGATTGCTACCGGCATTTATCACATTAACACCAAATGGGACAGGAGCGCAATCGGTAATCACTCCTGTATCAACCCCTCAAGCTCTTCAGTCGTCCATTTTGTCGCCTGAGAATGCGACGACGCCAGTCCGTGAGAATCTCAGTACTGGTATACCTGTCGAGGCCCCAGTTGAACCAGATCGCGACTCTCGGCTGATCGATTACACGGACCAGAGTTGGGGTGCTGTCCTCTCGCATCGATTAAACAACTCGAACTCGCTGATGGAAACGAATCCGGCGCTCATTAGCGGATACCTCATAAAGCGTGGCGGAACAAATGCTGCTGATCCCCCCATTGTCATGGAGGTGAACATCGTACATAGTGAGGTTGTTGGAAACCCTCGAACGTTTCACGAATCACTATTGCGAGAATTGCTTGGGTACTATAGGGGCCTTGGAACCCTCGCTAGGGCGAGAGGTGTTGTTGATGCTGTTTTGGATATACGGCCATGGCATATTGCTGCGGCAGAAAAGGCAGTCAAATCTTTGTACATGTTGATGTAATACCTAGAGTGAATAAATATTGCGAGCCTCAAAGGCCTTTTTCAAATATGCCCCTCACCTAAGCTCGGCGGAAGATCGTACCAAGGTAAGTAAATCTCAATTACATACCCAGTAACAATTAGCCTTGCTCTTACCACGCTGTGAGTTGCCCAATATAATGCCTACTTCCTCATGTTTTCACCGGTCTAATGTCGACAACGAGCAAACTTTGCGGGACGCCTGATCGTTTCCTCGCTTAGCGACGTCAACAACAACCCAACCAGATTCTCCATTACTATCAACCTTATCCAAGCGAAGTCCTCAATAAGATCAGATAGACTGGTTCTGTAAGCTCAGTCTGGACTCGATTGTTCTTTGACGTAGTTGCTATCGAGTACGTCATATAACGCACTTCAAGTATATCCGGATATCAATTCCCCAAGTCGGGCCTTCTGAGGCTCATGAGACCTTGGGTTAGGACCGATTTCTGGTCCCATCAGGTGCTACTCGTCGAATCCAAAGGAGGAGCTTATTTTACAACTCCATGCGCTCTTCTAAGCATGCTGCATTCTTTGCCTCTTACATCAGACTGGAATCGCCGAGCCTTCCGCATCACCTCTCCCTAGATTAGTCATCGGAAACTCAGTGGCCAAACATCACCATCGAAATCGCCCCGGTAGCGGATACTTCGGCAATTATGAAGGGGAAATGCTGGGATATGTCAAAGATATCGAGGGGAACACAGTGTGGGGTTGTGGATACGAGTCCCTGATTCTGCATGTCTGGTGACATGGTGAGTTTGGATATCACGAATCAGTCCTCGGCATGCCAGAATAGGCGGGATGTGGTTGATCTTGTGTCATACGAGGTTTGCAATGACTGTTCGCGGAAATTTACTGGAATCCCGCTGGACATTGTATATAAGGCTCGGTTTTCTTTTCCCCCTGAACTCCTAGACGCTTTATGTACGGACTATCTCCTCCTATCAGTATTCTAGACATCATCATGGGCAAGCTCACAAAATTCAAAGCTCAGCTTCCTTTTGGGGTTGGTAATCGAAACTCGACTACATCCGATGGAGAGACATCTCATCATGAGAAGCAAGCGTACAATGGCCCATACGACAACTCACCAGTGCCGATCCTGACGATTCATTCTTTCATCATGGGAGTCTTTGTCTCTATGGGCGGATTCATTTTTGGATATGACACTGGACAAATTTCAGGTTTCTTGGGAATGAGAGATTTCCAAGAACAGTTTGGCCAAAGAAACCATGATGGTAGTGGATACCATTTTAGCAATGTTCGATCGGGTCTCATCGTTGCGCTAGTAAGTGATCTCCTCTACTCTTGTCTTCGTCTCTAACCTTTTTTTATTTTTAGCTGTCTATTGGTACTCTCATGGGTGCCCTAATTGGCGGCCCAATTGCGGATAAGTTTGGACGAAAATGGAGCATTTTTGGCTGGTGTCTTGTTCTCCACGTTGGGTTGATTGTTCAGATGACAGCCCCCCACCCGAAATGGTATCAGGTCAGTGTATTTAGCCTTTGTTTCCAAATCCATCTATATCCGGATACTGGTAGGCTTGCATAGGGCGGGAAACAATCAATATGATCCATGACATGCACGTCTGTACAACAAGTACTGATGAGTCAAATAGATTGTTGTAGGAAGATGGATCGCTGGCCTGGGCGTGGGTGCCCTTTCCTTGCTTGTGCCAATGTATCAAGGAGAGAGTGCGCCTCGTCAGATCCGGGGAGCTCTCATCAGGTAAGTCCCCAGTGTCATGCATTATGACTCTCGCTTAAATGTTTACAGCACCTATCAACTCTTCATTACGCTTGGCATCTTCGTCGCGAACTGCATCAATTTCGGTACCGAGAAGAGAGACAACACTGGAAGTTGGAGAATCCCAATGGGAATATCGTTCCTTTGGGTTTTGATCCTTGGATTCGGAATCATCTTCTTTCCTGAATCGGTATGTAATTACTGTGGATGCACTAAAATACCTTTTTGATGTCTCAAGATTTTCAAGAGACATTATTATCTTGTTTTCAAGACGTTCTAAATATGGCATTTTCTAACCCTCCTCTAGCCCCGCTATGATTATCGTCATGGTAGAATCGAAGAAGCCAAACGCACAATGACGAAGCTCTACGGCGTTTCAGATAATCACCGAGTTGTCGCAGAAGAATTGGCTGAGATCAAAGTCAAGCACGACGAAGAGGTCCTCCATGCGGCAACGACCAGGTACTTTGATATGTTCACTGGCCCCCGCATGGCCTATCGAATTGCCCTTGGAGTCACGTTGCAGATGCTTCAGCAATTGACAGGTGCCAATTACTTCTGTGAGTGATATCCTAGACTACTTCCTCAGTCCAAGTTCCATTTACTGACAATCTGCTCCAGTCTACTACGGAACCGTGATCTTTAAATCTACTGGTATCAATAACTCCTACGTCACACAGATTATCTTGGGCGGCGTAAACTTTGGCTCAACCTTCCTAGGTCTCTACATTGTAGAGCACTTTGGTAGACGCAAGTCTCTCGTAAGTCCTCCAAGTAATTTCGCTGCTTTCAGTCTTGGTCTGGTAGACTTCGGGTTTTCCTCTCGACATCCCTCGAGCGCATCTTGGAGGACTGAAATGTAATTAAGTTTGGAGACACTTGCTAACCAGGGGGCTTCAAGATCTACGGCGCTGCTTGGATGTTCGTTTGCTTCATGGTCTTCGCTTCTGTCGGTCATTTCGCACTTGATCTGAACACTCCAGAAAACACACCCCATGCCGGGAAAGCACTCATCGTGTTCGCCTGTCTCTTTATCCTTGGTTTTGCGACAACGTGGGGACCCATCGTGTGGACAATCATCGCAGAACTATACCCTTCGAGATATCGATCCAACGCAATGGCGCTGGCGACGGCTTCGAATTGGTTTTGGAACTTTTTGCTCGGGTTTTTCACACCGTTCATTGTTAATGATATTGACTTTAGATACGGGTATATATTCGCTAGTTGTCTTTTCCTCGCAGCCGGGACAGTATTTTTCTTCGTCATTGAAGGACAAGGTATGTGAATCCCCCCTCCAACCCCCCACCCTTTCATGACTTGTACTAACTTGAGGAAGGCCGCACTCTCGAAGAGGTCGATACTATGTACATTCTTCATGTCGTACCTTGGTAAGCCCGCTTCTCAGATATGCCCATGACACACGTTTTGTGGATTGTAACTGACTGCGAGTTTCTGCTGTGTAGGAAGAGTTCTGAATGGGTCGCACCACCGCCAGAACAACTCGTAACAACTGAGCGACTCGTAAGAGGGGAAGTTGCAGGCACTGGCCCGGATCTGGAAGCAAGCGAAAGTGCTAGACGGAAGGAAACTGCGCCTGGCGCAGCCTCAGATCATACTGAATAAGTATAACACGCAGAATTTACTCCATGGAATTGAGAACAAAAAAAACCGCATAGCTACTGTACCGTGGAATTACATATTTTGCGACGAGCTGGAATAGCTATTCGAGGTGTTGGAGAGGGAGAGGGAGACGAGACTATGTTTTAAACCACTCATTCATGTAGCACAAGTTAATATCTATCCTAGCGAGCTTTTGTTTGAATAGCGGATGTTAGTATTTGAGGAATTAATGTGATAACAGACATAATAAGACTGTTTCAGGAATGAATACTTTATAAACATTCCAAAAATTGTGCATGATATGTATCAAAGACCCTGATGTTCTTCAAGTTACTTGACACAAGACGTTTTAGGTAAGCTTTGCTGCTTCGACACTCCTCTACAAGCTTCAACTATAGACACTCTCTATCGATCTCGGTGTTTATAATGACAGAATGTAACTAAGACGTCTGTGATCTATCTCCCTAGAGAGCGTAGATTCAAATGCTCCAGAAGTAGAAGCCCCCATTTCCGATTGAAGCTTTCAAACCACCGATATTTCCCAGGTCGGCAACCATAGCCCACTATTTCCTCCTTCCATTCATGAATACGGTAGGTGGGAAACCGATTTAATGGAGTAGAATTTGACTCCTAAGGGTGTTAAGGGCCGCTTGGCAAAGTACCGAAAAGTATATAGCACATACAATTGACTTTCCAAGCGTCAAGGGTATCAAGCGGCCCCGAATGCATTGTTGTGCGGCGAAGTAAGCAGGGAAAGAACCCCCCTTCCCCCACATGTTCTTGCTGTGGCGTTGTGGCTACATGACAAGCTTTGCCAATCCACAAGAGTGGAAAAGCCACAGAACGATAGAGTAACCTCACTAGAAGAATCGTAACATAAGTCTACAATAAGCCTACTCTCTTGATTCCTTCTCGGGCGCTACAGATCTCGAGAGCAGTCAGCAGCGATGCCTTCCATTCTGATCTAAATCCCCGGACCGCCGTATCAAATAATTCTCCCTCATCGTCATGGCAGACCCATTCCAGACCGAAGATGCCGGACCGAATCATACGACAACAGAAACGATAAACCGCTATGCCTATAGCTCTTCTCGCATCCGACTCATATCCCGTGCCGCATGGACATGAACACTTGCAAGTCTGACGACGAGGCGCATCCCAGCTGAGAGGATATCTCGCCAATGAGTCTGCTCAGTACCTCGTTACCAAGTCACTCCTGGGACTTGGGACTTTGAATCCCAAGCCCGTAGTTCGTCGAGAAAACAGGTACGACAAGTGCGTTCTTTTGTCATGCGGATTCAACCGGAAGTCTGTTAGAGTCGAGGCTCCTTCCGCAATGAAATGCCTCGGCTAGACATGTTTCCCGAGGCGAACCCATCCCAAATTCTTTGGACGAAAGTCAACCTTGTACAGGTCCTGCCCTATCTTTCAACGTCCATCCAAGGTCACCAGCAGATGGCCAGAGACTGGGAAATTGGCAAACAATGCTTCCAGACGGCAGCACAATTATCTTAAAGCCGAAAAGCCCGTCCCTACCTTACGCTGCTCCTACCCGCCACTGTGTTTCGATCCGATTTATTGGTCAACCCAGCTGTCAAAAATGGAAGTGTCGATCCTCTCCCGCATCATCTAAATGCTTACGTCGTTGGAAACCGCTCAAGCCAAGCCAACCTGGGCAAAGATCAATCACCGAATTTGAGTTTCACGGCAGGTGATTGGTGTGGATGTACTCGAGTGATGCGGCTCGAATGTCTTTCAAGTGGAAGTAATGGATGTATCTACCCGTCGGTCTTGGAGTGAAACGAGCAGCTGGGCCGCCTGGATGGTTAAGACGAGTCTCCTTGGACTGGTATACCAGTATTACGTAGGTTATCAGTTTTTTGTGCCACCAACTACGCTAGTATTTGAGAGCAGAACTCTTGTATGTAAAAGACCATGTTCGCATTTATTCCGAGTGACATACAAAACCATGTTCGCATTTATCCCGAGTGACATACAAGAGCATGGCCGCATTTATGTCATTCGGGATACCTGTCTTACCCTATGTCTGGGGTTTGAAGGAGAAAGGAGTAATTATCACAGCATGGAGTAGTGCAATTCCAAATGAGTGGGTGCCAGGATGGGTGCAAGACTGTTGCTCCACCTGTTTGAGTATCGTGTATCTATCTCGCTGGACACCTGCCTAGAGGAGACAAATGCTACAACGTGAACCCCACTTGGTCTTTTGCTCGCCTACCAGGGTGGTTGATATCCGATCCGTCAGTACGTAGCAAGTTTTATAGATAAATGGCCACCCCCACAGTCTCTCCACAATCTCTCCACAATCTCTCCGCAACCTCTCCGCAACCTCTCCGCAGTCCTTTCCCCAGATTGGCAGATTCTCTTCCTTCACCTGTGTTTTCAGTAATCAAATTTCACTCCAGACCCCTCCTGTGCCAAATAACTTTCCTGAACCTTCGTCGGTTCAATCAGTAGTCCACGACCGCGATGTCTTCCGCTCATGTCGAAGATGCCCATAACGGGCATACAACTGGCTATGATGCTCATCGTTTGCACACTCACGACATGGAAATCGGAGTTACCGATGCAGTGCAAAGACATGTCCAGCGAAATGTGGTGCCACCCAAGCCAGTATCCCAACGGAAGCTCGATTTCGAACATTCTAGGCCAAGATGGATGAGAGAAATGGCAGCTGAAGCTCTAGGCGTCTTCTTCTATGTATGTTTATGCTGTGGAGCCCTGTTGTTCTCTGTGTTTGTTTTCCGAGTTCCTCCTGCCGGAAAGCTTCTGTTCCATTCAACTACTTTACTCTATATACGAGCTGATGTTCTTTCGTTTGCTCAGGTATACCCCGGAATCGCTTCCCAAGCTTCGTTCTTCTTGAATAAGACAGAGCCAGTATTCGGTTCTCTCTTCCAAATTGGCTGGGCGTATGCCATTGGAATTGCCTTTGCCATTATTGTCTGTGGTCCAACTTCAGGTGGACACTTCAATCCAGCAATCACTATCTCTTTCGCTTTGTGGCAAGGGTGTGTAAGATTTCACCTAATGTTTTCAGGACTTTACACTGACAAATTTTAGATTTCCATGGTCCAAAGTCCCTAGGTACATCATTGCTCAAATCTTCGGTTCATTCCTTGCTGGGCTTGTTCTTGTAGGACAATATTGGCCAGAGATCTCATCACTGGCTGCCCAGCTTCGGGCTGAAGGTATCAGTCCAAATTCACTTGGAGGACCTGGAAGTATCCTTTGCAGTTTTCCAGCGCCGACGCAAACAAACCACGGATACCTGTTTTTCATAGAGTTTTTTGTCGACAGCTTCATTGGGTGAGTACCAAATGATGTCCCAGGATAGAAAGCACGGAAAGCTCACAGAAAATAGACTCGTAATTTGGGCTGTCCTAGATCCAGCAAATCCTTTCATTTCTCCTACCTCTGCGCCCTTCGTGATCGGCCTCGCTTACGCTAATATGGTGTGGGGATTCGCTAATGTAACTATCTCGACGAACTTGGCCCGTGACCTTGGAACCCGCATAGTAGCAGCTATCTTCTGGGGAGGAGATGCATTTGGAGACTACTCGGCCATTGCAATTCTTGTCAACGTACCCGCCACGTTGTTCGCAACCCTCATCTATGAGATTATCCTCAGAGACAGCTTCGCAATCATTGCGAAAGGACACGCCGTTCATGAAGTGAGTTCTAAGCAAGAGTCATTTGCTAAAAGCCCGCAAATGTGCAGACGCATACTGACTTTTGCCTTCTATCAGGATGGAGAAGAAGGTCTTACTCGACATCTGACAAAGACGGGAACATTGGAGCAGGGACCTGCAGGGAATATCGTTCGGGGTCAACAGACGAGCAGCGATGAGAGCTACAATCAAAAGCAAGACATCTCGCCGGTGTAGAGTATCCAAGGACCAAGACATCAAAAGAAGGAACGGGTACAACAATAAGGAATACGGTGATGAGACATTAAGCGAGGGAAGTTGTGGCCACGGGCTCTACGGGGCGCAGTTGGGCAGCTTCAAAGCAGCGAAAATATTTCAGTACATTGCAGTCAGGAGAATGCTTTTTTCTAAATCAATATCTAGGACAAACAATTCCTTCCTTAGCTCGCTTGTCCTAGTAAACAACTTTCTCCCACCGTTTATGGCAAGGAATTGCATGGTATATGTACAAGCGTAGAAACAGAGACAGTCCAATTTTTGGGGGGGTATAAATCCAGATACACACAATGAATCCCCTTTCTCAGCAGACGATTGGACATTCGTAGGTTTAGGAAACTTGTGAATGGTAGAATTAGATGCCGAATTCTGGTTGACAAGTGGGCTTTGTCACGTGTTTCGGAAAATCTTCGGTTGTTTACTCGAATTTCCGCAGGCGACGACCAAGACATTTGGAGTTTTCACCCCACCACCTCGTTAACTGAGGATTGTGTTACCTCGCAATAGATGAAGGCTAGCATCGTCACCTGTTTTCTATAGACGCGACTCCGGAGTTTGGTTGCGTGTTTGTCCTGCGACACATCCATTCCTTTCGCATTCTTACGCAGCACCGTTCTGAGGCTTTTTTCACTCTTCTTCCTTGCCTGATACCACTATGACCTCTTCACAGCCTCTCTCTGGCGCAGATGCCGAACCCTCTTCTCCCGTGGACGATTATACACCTACGTTCTACGTGGGCCATCATGAGTCCAAACGACCTCTGCCTGTTACAGACTTTGTTCTGCGACAGGCTCAAGATGTGGGAGTAAGTGCCCCGCGGTGGACGAAAGACTAGATGCTAATGCGCCTTAGTATGACATGCTCACCAGTCCCATTACAAGTCCCCATTTCCACTCCAGAGTTCTTACTCTGATCTCCACCTATCTCTCCGAGTTGTCAGAAAACGAATCATCCGGCGATGCGGCAAATCACAGCATCCCACCTGCGCCGATCATACCTCCTCTCAACCCAGTTGACACTCCCCTAACACCTGGAGATACTGTCTCCCAGATCATTGCATATTCAAGCCCATGGATAGACTTATGCTCCCCGGATCCTCTCATTGCCAATATCTCCCGCCAGGTTCTCAACATCGAAATCGCATACGCTTCATTCTGCGGAGTTGGGAATATTGTCATACCAGGACCCAGAGCCTACAGCAGCGGATCAACAGATAATGATGGTCTTATACAATATGCTCGAGCAATTCAAGAGGCCCTAAACATTGGCAGCTACTTGCAGATGGCTCTTCACATTCCAATGTATGGAAATGAAGAGGCCAAAGAAATGATTGGTGACCTACGTCCTTTCGCCAGAGATCTAGGATCACAAACAGCACAAGGAAAGGGAAGCAAGGAGATTGATTTGTACGAGACCTGGGATGCTTGGAATTTGATTCGGAGTGTATGTAAATACAGTGCAAGACTCTCAGTAGGTAAGAAACCAATACAGCCATCCAATTTCCCAAACTCTATCTATTTGTGAGTCAAGATATGCTGTGTGTGCGAGAGCTGAGACCCTTCGGAGCAACCACTACATCTCTGAAGGTACTGTTCCCGCTCTACTTGCGCACATTTACTCGAATAAAAGCTAACCCTTCCTTGTCTAGCACTTGCACTTCCCCGTCAGCTTCCAATCGAATCATTGCAATCTCGTTGGTTTGCCGAGCCATTGAGATTACTATCTTTCACCCCATCAACTTTCCTCAAGAATAAGGGTGGTCATCCTGTTCTCAGCAAGGGTCACCAAAGCCTGATATCCCGCTACATGCGCCTGAAGCAGCCGCCTTGGCTTTTGCTTTGCGACGTCGGACCAATTCCTGGTCTGGATGATCCAACTCAGCTCACCCCTACTGCGGATGGTTTTCCATCTCCAAGTGTTGTTGTGGATGCATCGAGATCAGTATCGCCAACACCTGCTGAAGCTGCTGAGCTTCCACAAAAACCGAAGCCCAAGAGCAAGGACTTTGCGGCTCACTTAGTCTATATTCGGTACTTGCAGCGAAACCAGCCAACTAGGACACCTCTCGAGAAGTTTGGCTCGGGTTACCAGGATTACCTCCAAGCTCCACTTCAACCCCTGACGGACAATCTGGAGTCGGTGACCTATGAAGTGTTTGAGAAGGACCCTGTCAAGTATGACTGGTATGAGCGTGCTATAGTCCAAGCTCTCTCTGACTGGTCTGATCAACACAAGCCTACTTCAAGTCCAACAGGTGCCGTAGTCATAGCAGTTGCTGGATCCGGACGAGGTCCTTTGGTAACTCGTGCTCTGAAAGCAAGCGAGATCACAGGAGTTCCAGTTGAAGTGTGGGCTGTTGAGAAGAACCCAAATGCTTACGTTCTGCTCCAACGACACAACGAAGAGGACTGGAATCGCGCGGTCAATGTTGTCAAGAGTGATATGCGAGCTTGGAAAGGTCCACTTCGTAACACAACTGGGCCCATTGGACAAGTCATCACTACGAGTAGTAGTGCTCCTGCTTCGCCTTATGGCAAAGTCGATATCATTGTGTCTGAGCTTCTTGGATCTTTCGCCGACAATGAACTTTCGCCCGAGTGCTTAGATGGTGTTCAGCATGTTCTCGCGCCACAACATGGTATCTCAATTCCCAGCTCGTATACTGCGCACTTGACGCCCATTCTTGCACCAAGGCTATTCGCAGATATCTCTCATCGGGCTATTACAGATGACACGGCCACGGAAACGCCTTACGTTGTAATGCTGCACGCTATCGACTACCTCGCAACCACTGTTCCGGATCACCCACGTATTCAGCAAGCATGGGAGTTTGTCCACCCTCTTCCAAGCTCCACGCTTGCCATTGCAGAAGCTCGGAGAGGAGGTGGTGTCAGTGGAGGCGGAGGCGGTAGCATGTCAGGTGGGGACGGCGCCAATGAGCACAACACACGTTCCGCTAAACTCAAGTTTGTGTGCAAGGACAGAGGCGTAGTCAATGGCTTGGCTGGATACTTCGAGGCTGTTCTCTACGATGGCGGCGAAACTGGTATCGTTGAGTTGAGCACTAGACCAGACACCATTGATGCCAAGAGCAAAGATATGATTTCCTGGTTCCCTATATTCTTTCCTTTGAAGGTTCGTACTGTTTCAGCCCTAATTCTAGGAAGCCAGCTAACTGATGTCTCAGAACGCCCTCTACTTCCCAGACGACTCGGAACTAGAAGTCAGTATTTGGAGACAGACCGACGACAGAAAAGTCTGGTACGAATGGCTCGTAGAGGCCTTTGTGATGGTCGGACCAGGCAAGAGAATGAGGCTAGGAATGAGCGAGATGGGAAGCAGCCGAAAAGTAGGATGTCTCATGTGAACTTCAGTTTCTCACACATCTACTCGAGGGATACTTGGTAATACAGCCTCTGATTGTTACTACCCAAGGCCATGATTCCGTAGCTCCTCTGATACCGTAATCCATTGCATTTATGCCCTGGCAAGTCAAAACTTGCATCTAGAACGCCTAGCCCATTGATAAACAAGTGAACTTTTAGGTCGTGAATCTGCTTCCCCTTCCCATACCATCCAGAACGTTTGCAATATCGCGGCCATTTCCACAAAGAAGTGCTTCATCAACCTTAGACCCCAGTCTATCGGCCTCATCCTTCCATCTTCGTGTCTCCGTTGTTTTGGTTTGCGCCTTGGATCCACAAAACATTGTTGCACCTATTTACACCATCAGCCCTGCTCTTCCCAAACACTCTTGTCCAGCGTATCAGTCAGCGCCTCCCATCCGCGTAGACCTACCGTATCAGAACCTGTCCCAGAATACTCGTCATCTCCTGATCAATCCACTCCTCCGCACCTGACAATTGGATGTTCATGTAACTGTCGATGCTAACGAGACGGCCCTTGTACTCTGTTTGACCCCACTTCAGACGAATAACAACTTCCTCGTTGACACTAAGCACATTCCAAAGTCAGCATGACTTCGGGATCCAGTATTCGGCGGGGTAGCGGTCGAGGAGACAGGTTAGAGGAGCTTGTAGACGCACAGGTTTTGCAGCATAGGGCGCGGGTTGATGGGGACGAACTAAAAGACGGCTGTTAGTTATTTGGGGCCTTCGAATAAAACGGAGGGATGTGGGCTTACACTCATTTCGGCGGCTGTGGAAGCGTTGTTTGTGAGGGCGCGTGGAGTTAGTGGTCGCGATTCTGGAGCTTGAAATATTGAGGCTGCGACATGGATTTACGTAGTTGCCGCTTTTATGCATGTAGGAATCTGGCCAGCTTAGCGAGCTGCAAGGCTGAGCTGTCGCTGTCTCTCTGCCTCAACTATTGAATTTCACTTCATCAACAAGGATTCAAAAACCTTGACATTCTTCGTGTTTTTGATAGTAAGGACAGAAGATTCATAAAATTTCAGTTTCAGATTCAGAAAAACAAAAACGCAAGAGTCTTTCGGGAATTCATATTGTTGTAAAAGCTGATTAGCATCACGTGTCTTACAGCCATCTACTCTGCTCAACAAGTAAGGATTTGGCTAAGAATACCATTGCACTCATAATTATTCGCTACATCTCAATTTCTCCTGATCTCCCATTTCAAGTCCTTGATGCTGACTTCATCCCCAGCTTTCTCATCATAATCGAACCACTCTCCCTCGGTGAGATCAACACCCGTGAATTTGCTGCCTGATTCGATACCAGTAGCAAGCCAGTCTCCCTAATCTTTCGTGAATAGAAGACCCTCGATAATGAATCCAGGATCATACCTCAGGTTTGAACTCCACGAATTCAAGTCCTCTGCAGTCAAATTCGATGACCTTCTGGCGAGTAGGAGGTGATGCTTGCTTGTAGGAGATGGGAGGCTCCTTGATAGTTGCAGATGATTCTCTCTGAGGTTATGTTAGACTTCGGAAACACGCACTGTATTGAAAGAAATTCTTCACCTTGCATGACTTGCACTTCCACACAAAGTTGGCTTCTCCTCGACTACCGCTCATGTCATTTACCTCCTACGTAATCCACACGATTAGCTTCAAATCATATGATACGAGCAGCACCTCAATATACTTACAAAGCGGCTAACATTGACATAGTTTGGGTGAACTTCTCTGCAAGATGTGCACTGGACCTTAAAAGTGTACCAGAAAGGGTTGTCTGCGGTGTCATCCGGTCTCAAGTCAGTCACGCTATATTTTCTTAGTATATGCTCGCACTTCTAGCAAGAATCTAGAGAGTCTTACCCTGTCAGGTCTGCAGTGAGAGTAAGGATCATCATCTTTTGCGGTATGATTTGCCTTGTTATCGAGGTCGAAGGATGGCCGAGTTGAGATTTTGGCGGGGTTGATATGGAGGGGAGCCAGCCTAGCGGTAAAAAGCGGCACCCCAGATCCACTTCATCAAGTCGCCAAATGATGGTCCGATGTTGAACCTCAATTCAATTCCAACTTCACTCCTGTCACGACTATCCCAACCCAGGACTCCGAACGGGCTCCACGGTAGCTCAATTACATTCTCCTAAGATTACGGCAGCTTCAGCATGGTGCGATAATGCAGGTTCTCTGGTCTCGCGCTGCGCAGGCCAAGTCGTCATGTAGTTGTCGCTCGTGTCTACACACGGCAACGAACTTAGCACGACGGACAACCGCCGCAGTTGGGAAACGTCGAGTCAAGGTTAGCGATGTGGTCACAGCATGTTATTCGACTATATTGGCGACGGCAGCAGTGGTGGATATGAGGAGGAAGGAGGAAAGGAGGAAAGAATGGGACCGTGTGATTGCAGAAGCCAAAGCCGGCCCGCCTACACTTGATACAAGTTCTGGACGGTCCGATAATATAGACGCCGGGATGTCCGATAGAAGCACTGTTTTCGTTTCAAGTCGGAAAACGAGTGCCTCGAACTTTAGACCTATTGCACTTTCCAGCACAACGGCCGGACCAGAATCAGCCTTGGAGATCAAGCTTAGGAAGATCGGAAGTCGGCTGGAAGATGAATTTTCCTTTGTTGAAGAGGTGCCAGACCTGGAGCTACCTTCGCGGGAGCCAGTAAATCCTTTACATCTCGAAAGGATGCAGGAAACGATTGCTCGTTTAGCTTACAGATTTCTAACGGCATCCAAGATCTTCTCAGCAGATGGCTTTCGGGGCAGTGACGATATGCAGCTACAGACGCTGCAGATGAAGCAACGGCTGCAAGCTTTGATGGAGGGCTTCAGCAATCTGCCTTCCTATGAATGGAACAGCATTAGGGAGGTTTACGATCAACGGGATACACTGAATCAGTCATTGCATACTCTGTGCAGAAACACGGTAGCAAACGATCGGGCCAGTATCAATCTCATGCTGGCAAAAGTGTCCTACAATTTGCTAGTTTCTACTAGTCCACCCAGCATGGTGACCTACAACGTCTTACTCGCTGAGTTTATTCGACTGGGAAAACCAGGTCTTGCTCAGATCGTCGTGGACTCCTTCATGCACGATAGCAAGCTCAAACCGAATCAGACCACAGTCAAGCTCATCCTTGATCATTACCGTGCCAAAGGAGACGCCAATGGATTTCGATCAATACTCCTGCGGATGCGAGCCACTCGAAGGACAGATCCAGAATCGCCTTTTGACCGTCCTGACATGCGGGTTAGGAAGCGAGAACTCAAGGATTTATACAAACCCACCATTCAGGAATGGGCCATGGGCACCAAGACGATCCACCGAAATAGCGCCTTGTACGAGAAGACCCCTCGAGATGCTGCGATATTTGATTCCCTTATCAAAGGTTGCTTGCAATTCCAGGGCCTAACCGCAGCAACTCGCCAGATCCGCTGCGCTTTTCGTGAAGGCCGTCGAGTCCATCAGGATACCCTCTGTTCCGTGATTCGGGCTTGCCTAGACCAGGCAAATTTCAGCATCGGTTTGAAGATAATTCGAAACATTATCTCTCTATGGGAAGATGGAGTTGAACATTTGGTGTTTGTCTATTCTCAGAATCTTCGCCAGCTCATACATCAACTCTTGGTGATGTGTGGCTTCGACACAAAGCTCAATTCCACAAAAGACTTGCCTATCAAAGCATCGTGGGATGCCTTGCAAGACTTGCTACATTACATGCACATCGAGTCAATCAAGGACGCTCTGGATCGCTGCGCTGATTTTTCATCGTCATTGAGCCAATCTCTTGGCTTGGCTGGCTCCCACGAAGTGGGTCTGGATTCACAAGAACCACTGGAAATACAACCAAGCCTGGATGCCGACCTTGCCATGCACATAGTGGAAGGTTATACGATTGAGCAACAGCTTCGCATAAATCACCAAAGGGGACTAGAAGCAGCTAGTCGTTGGACTCGACTGGAAGCACTAGAAATACTCATGGACATGCGAAGGACGAAAGTGCTCGATGTTGAAACGGAGTTGACATCTTTGCTGTACGCTCGGCTCTCGCACGATCAGAAAGCAGCATACGATAGAGCCGTCTCACAGATGGACAATCAGTCTCCGAAAACAGCATATCTAAAGAAACGCCGCATACTCCTGCAAATTTTGAAGCCAGAACAGGAGGTGTCGCAGCAATTGGTGGATGATGTTCAGCGATCTCCATTGCCCAAAGTAAGAGAGCACTCTCTTGCCCTCAAAGAGGTCTCGCCGAGATCCACGAACAGGGTAACCATTCGCCATGCCAAGTCGTTGCCCATCAGGCCTCTTCGGTCGCCATACCCAATCTCCATGCCCCTAGTCGCCATGAGTGAGAAGACTGAACTAGAGGCAACTGCTTCGTAACAAAATGAGGGACATCATGGAGCGGGACTGTGTATATCAAGACAGCTTGTATATAGACGATGCATACGGCAGAACGGCGTTTTGAATTTTCCGGGCTTGGAGTCAAATGGGAGCATTTCACGAGATGAACCCTTGTGGGCTGGGCGGTAGAGGGAAGAGAGGTACATAGAACACATATCAGTAGAGAAATGAGCAAAGACACTTTATAAGAAGTATACAAAGTTCTGCTCGTGTACTCGGATCTATCATTACTGCACATGACAAAAGTCAATACGTATGAAAGGGAAAGAGGAGCGTGCATTTCCTTCATTTCTTGTAGATATTCCCGCCTCAGTACCATATGCTACGAGTTCTATGATGAGGTATCTCATCCTGCCCCGCCACTTCCCGCTCCTTCATCGTATCATACAGGAAGAAATCGATCAAAATAGCATTAATCTTCGCATCAGGATGATTCCTCAGAATCTCTCTTCGGATCAACTCCACGCACCAGATACTACAACCTACAGATTACCATCATTAACCAAACATCATTCCGTAAGAGAAAAAACTCCTCTTGAAGTCGTGGAGGGAAAATGGGGATGGAAAACTACACACCTCTCATCTGAATCTCCCACGTATGCCCACTCTCAATGACCCTCTTCTGCCTCACCGCATGATCCAGCAGCGGACTATACCACAAACAGCCCAATGTGTTCAAGATCTGCGGAACGCGATAATCCGCAAACATAGTAATCTTATCGATGTCACCGAACTCGCCAAAGCCCTCGCCTTCGAAGGCGGCCCAGATGTCGGCGACACAGATCTGGGCGCGTTTGAGGAGCCGTACGCTTTTTCGGTTCTCGAAACGTACAACGTCGTTGAAGCAGTTGAAGTTGTCGGCGAGGAGGTTGACAAGGGCGGCGGCGGAGTGGTTGGCGGCGGTTATGCAGTTAGTGAAGCTACATTGGTATTTCTGAAAGGGGCTATCAGTTTTGGTTTCGTGGCGTCGGGGATGGAGATGGAGGAGTAATGCGTACTTCGTAGAGGATCTGGCCGGCTTCTCGGAGGCACGCAAGGCGTTCTTTCAGAAGTGGGATTTCTTCTTCTGTACAGCTTCTGAAGACGTGTTTCAGTACTTCTTCTGTGCCTGTGTCAAGTCAGCCCCGGCTGTGGAAGACTTCCCGACCAGGATGAAAGCAGTTGGAAGCCGCAATCTATTTGAGGCGTGAACTGTAGCCATAGATCTTGATTTCAGACTCCGGGAAATCAAAAGACCAAATAAGAAGAGTATTTCGTTTCATGCCCAGCTCGTAATTGGTGCCCAGTGATACAGAAAGTACATATCTACATGTTATATGAAAAACTATGATCGACAACACAGAAACTGGAGTTTTCGAGACTATGACTGCCTGAAGTTTCTCGAGCCTTCTAGAAGATGATAAATTCACGATAACTTCCGAGGAAGAATTAAAACTCCTGAGAACAAGGATAGATAATACAGGCCAATAGGAAAGATTACGGAAACAAAATAGCAATGCATGGTTTGATCAGAAACGAAAGTCGCTTACATTCATCTTCATTCTGCCAGAAGTCCGAGGACGTAATAGGAATATCTGCAAAGAGAAACATAAGCTTCATCACCCGCAGCAGTAGGCTGAACTAACCCTCTTCAAGAGCTCTTTGCAGGGCTGCAACCAAACTCCAATACCCCGTCCACTTCTTCCCTTTATACTCGATAGCGAAACGCTCCTCATCATCCTTTTCAGACCAGAACGAGAAATTCAACAAGTCCATAGTAAAGATAAAAGCCACTGTACTCTCATCCTTGACCGTAGGGTGCAGCTCATGTGACGACCAAGTCTTGGTTGAGTACTCTTTCTTTTGCATCTGCTCATAGATCATGGCTGCTGCGGCTTTGGTTGACTGGTAATCGATCGCTACGTCAATGGCATTGTCGTAGACATATTCGGCTCCTTCTAGAACCTGCGTCTCTGGAATTGCGGGTGATATGGCGGCTTTTTGAAAATGTTGGCGGAGGAAGTCAAGGAGATCATGGTCTGGTTCATCATCTGACATCGTGGTAAGGTTTTTGTAGGGCCTTCAAAGCCCGCAAGTCTTCGGTACAGGAAATGAGGACGCAGACAGCACAATTCAGTATCTCTTGTTCCGGGAAGTCTCCAGAGGAGGTTTTGCGGGCTATCTGAATTATCGGATGCTTTCAAGACTTTCTTATTGTTTGTCCAATAAACAGGAGGTGTCAAACGGAAATGAGAGGAAAAGTTTGAGAGTTGAAAGGTCTTGGAAACAAAATGAAGCTGTCCGTGCAAACTGATAACGAGATGAGGATCACTTTCCTCAGCTTTAGTTTCAGCTCCGGAGCCATGCCGAATGCGGTCTAGCTTTTGTGATATTCCTTCTGACCCTTCCTCGGGTTTTTGGTATTGTGTTTGCTGGGAAAGCGAACAGCAGTAAGGTACAAGCAGCCAGAGCATCACAACCCGGCTCATCCGAGTCTTGGTGATCCTAGGCCTGCTTGTGCTTTTGAGAGCTGGAGTAATGTAGCATATGTAACGAGGAATAAACTTAGCAATGCAGAATAGGGACGAAATTTTCTGATCCGGGAGCAAGAGACAGAGATGAAGCATTTAGTAGCTCTTAAAGAGATTCCGTTGTGCTTTGGCAAGGTATTCCGTTGACATCATCGGCAAGCAGGAAGAGCTTTCTGGTGTGAAAGTCAACAAATCTTGGCACAGCCAGCACTGCAATAGCTCTTAGCTCTTCTCCCGTAAATCCTGCGGGTTTCATGTACCATCTCTTTTCCTCGACTGTTCGATATGAACCGCGTCTATTTCTCCGGTGTTTCTTTCATTTGGTTGGTACTACAAATGCTATGCAAGTTTGCAGATACAGAATTTCGCAGCTTATCTAGTAGCACAGCACATAGAAGGAATAGGATAGAACGACGCGTAAGAAGATAAAATACACGAGTAATCAGTCAGCCCACCCAAATAATCATACAAAACCAGAGCTGAACTCATGCGCCTTTCTCACCTTTCCACATATTCGATGTTGACATCCATCTCGCTACTCTGACACCACTTAAACTGATAAGGAGGCCTCTCCTTCGCTTAGGCAGGATTTATCGCGAGGTGCCTGTTGGTCCATCAGATCGCGTCTCCAATCAAGACGGAGCTTGTCTTGTACCTGGCCGACTATCGAGGCGCAAACAGCCTTCCACTTCCACCTCTCCTTCCACAACTCAGCTTGTTTTCTCATCCTCATTACCTCTTTCGCGACTGAGCATACCGCCAGTTTTGACCACGATGCCTTCAACCGCGAGGCGCGATCACTATAACTCCCAATCGCTGGGAGTCTCGTTAAACAGAACTGTCAAAGAGGTGAGATGCTTCACGGAGCCTTGACTTGGATTGCCCTTTCCCTTTCCAACAACGCGAGCGCAGCAGATCCAAAGCGGGGGAGCACCTTCGAGTCCTTGAATCTGAGCTTCTGCTGCGCTCGTTTGCCTCAGAGCTTCTCATCGAACTCGTTTGTTTCATTTGCCGTTGCGCCTCGTGAAGCTGAGATGGTTTGCTAACAATTTTGGAACAGGCAAAGATTCTTATGGTCGGCGCAGGCGGAATAGGATGCGAACTACTTAAGAATCTGGTCCTCTCTGGCTTCGGCGAAGTCCACATCGTTGATCTCGACACCATCGATCTGAGCAACCTCAACCGACAATTCCTCTTCAGACACGAGCATATCAAGAAATCGAAGGCTTTGGTTGGTCATATATAAGCAGGATGGGAAATCAAGTACTGACAGGTTGGCATATAGGTGGCAAAGGATGCGGCGCACAAGTTCAACCCAAATGTGAAGCTCGAGGCTCACCACGCAAACATCAAGGATCCGCAGTTCAACGTAGACTGGTTCAAGGGTTTCACAATGGTCTTCAACGCACTGGACAATTTGGATGCTCGGAGACATGTGAACAAGATGTGCCTGGCTGCCGATGTTCCTCTCATCGAAAGTGGCACCACTGGATTCAATGGTCAGGTTCAGGTCATCAAGAAGGGAAGGACAGCATGCTACGACTGTACACCCAAGGAGACACCAAAGAGCTTCCCTGTCTGTACAATTAGAAGCACGCCTAGCCAGCCTATCCACTGCATTGTTTGGGGCAAGAGTTATCTGTTGAGGTATATTTCTGTTTGCCGTGTTGGAAGTTGGATCAGGACTAAAATCTGCCAGTGAAATATTCGGTGCTAGTGAAGACGAATCGCCTGAACTGGATCATTCCGAAGACAGCGAAAATGGTGCGTATAAATGTCTGGTGGGGTAGTAATATTCGCTGATCAGATTCTAGCCAAGGAAATCGAGAAGCTGCGTCAAGAGTCACAAGCATTGAAGCAAATCAAGGAGGCAATGGGTACCGATTCATTCCCTCAATTACTCTTCGACAAGGTTTATAAGGATGATATTGTCCGACTGCGGTCAATGGAGGAAATGTGGAAGACTAGAAGACCTCCGGAGCCTGTCGATTATGCCTCAACCCTGGAGAAAGCTGTAGATGCAGAAGCTCGAAAGCAAAAGATATTGAAAGATGGTCAGAAGGTGTGGACTCTTGAGGAGAATGTGGTGGTTTTCAAGGATAGGTAAGCTTCAGTGGATCACTCTTTCATAGCGCTACTAACTCTCGAAAGCTTGGACCGACTAAGTAAGAGAATGGCGGAGATGAAGTCAAGTACTGGGGAGGTTTCGGCCGAACCAGTGATCACATTTGACAAGGACGACGATGACACCCTCGACTTTGTAACTGCCAGTGCAAATCTGCGATCGATGGTCTTTGGAATTGAGACCAAGTCTCGATTTGACATCAAGCAGATGGCCGGAAACATCATCCCAGCAATCGCAACGACCAATGCTATTGTAGCTGGCCTATGCGTTCTGGAGTCGTTCAAAGTTATTGACGGTAAATACGATTCGACGAAAGAGGTAGGTCTAAAAATCGCAGCATGAGTTATGGCCAATACTGATTATTACAGGTCTTCTTATCACCATTTGCGCCGGAAAGACTACTCGCTTCAGATCGTCTCCGCTTACCAAATCCCGACTGTCCTGTCTGCAGCGTTGCTCAAACTCGTCTCCTTGTTGACATGTCGCGAGCCACTCTCGAAGACCTTGTTGAAGACTTTTTGCGCCTTGAACTCGGCTACGGCGAAGAAATCGTCATCAACCACGGCGACAATATCCTCTATGATGTTGAGGAGACTGACAATCTGTCAAAGAAGCTCAGTGAACTTGGTACACCAACATTTCCTAGATCTTACAACATTGACTAAATATGATGCAGGTATCAAGGGCGACAGCTTCCTCACCGTCATCGATGAAGATGATAACAACCCTAGGGTAAACCTTGTGCTAAACGTCCAAGAATCGTATGTACACTTCTCATGCTCTTTTCTCATGTGCTAAGCATTGCCACAGCACCGCCGTGGATGGCAAGCCTATCAAGAGTTTGGATATCACCAAGGTCACCAACGGTGATGCTCCTACTTCTCCCATCCCACGAAAGAAAAAATCTCCAAAGCCCAGCAGCGACGAGGCCACAAATGGATCATCTTTGAAGAGCAATGGTTCCTCGGTCACGCTCTCAAATGGTTCTGGTTCTGGTTCTGGTGTGAAGCGATCCGCCACTGACGCTCTCGGTGATGATACCCCTTCGGGCAAGAAGTCAAAGCAATCAACCGACAACACAGATGACGACGTTATCATCCTCGATGATGCCGATGGAGCCATTCTCATCGATTGATCTCTTTCTACTTTCCACGCATTTTCGCATCGTCTTCTTCTTTCCAGATTCACCAATCTTCAAAGCAGGATAGCACGTCAGAGCAATCATATTGCACTCAATCCACCATCCAGATTGAGCACGCAATTATTCGCATATTTGTTCCTCGCCAAGAACACAGCTGCATCGGCGATCTCGGAGGCTTGTCCAAAACGTTTCAGGGGAATGGAGTTAAGGGCTGCTGATCGAGCTTCTGGCGTCATGGCTACACCAATTGTATATTAGAATACGCAAATTCCGGGCGTCAAAACAGGCGGGGTGGGACGGGGAATGGAAGCTGGTCGGGAAATATCCAGACACGAAATAGGTGTCATGAACGTAATTTTCCTCCTGACAGAGTAATAGAGGGCGAGCGTACCTTCTGTCATGTCTGTCTCGATGTATCCAGGTAGGATGACGTTCACTCGGATTTTCTTCTCGCCTAATTCTGCTGCCAGTGCTCGTGTCAAGCCTAGCTCCTAAGTGTCAGTTGATGTACAGGTATCCCATTCGAGCAACGTACCAACTACACCAGCTTTACTGGCTGCGTATGCTGCACTTCCTTTACCACCTTTGGCACCCAACAGGGATGCCACATTGATGATACAACCTGTTCCCTATCAGCTATGCTCCCACAGATACAACCAAATTCTCTCCTCCCTCAACCTCCCTCATCGTCCCGAAAACAACAATCATACAGAACCCAGCATGACAGGAAACAGACAGATGAAGCTATAGGTAACTATTAATGAAAGAAGAAAAGGAAACAAACTCACCGCCCTCCTTCCCCCTCAACATCCCCTTCCCAACAGCCCTACACCCCATCATCGTACCCATAAGATTCGTCCTCAGCACTTCCTCCAACAAGCTAGGGCTCGTGACGAAGAGGGGCGAGTAGTGCGTTACTCCTGCCGCGTTGACGAGGATGTCGATATTCTTCTAAATGAGTGGATATCAGTCTTGTCCTCACCTCCGATTTTTCAGTTGTGATTTGGTAGTGAGTAGATGGGATACTTCATACTCGTAAAAGTGCATGAAGAACGACATGAGAACCACATCTTGTAACATAGGAAGTCTATGATGGAAGGACAGGAGATGAAGAGACAATACAAAAATTCTTGAACGAACCTCGCGTTTAACGGCCTCCCAAAACCCCGCCTCTCCAACATCCCCAACGAGCACTCTATGTTCTCCCCTTCATCCCCTCCAACGCCATCCAAACCCTCCCTGACTCCCTCTAACAACTCCCTATTCCTGCCTACTAAAATACACTTTACGCCTTCTCTCGCGAATGCTTGTGCGATGGCGGCGCCAATACCGCGGGAAGCGCCTGTTATGAGACTTGTTTTGTCTTTGAGGGAGCTTCTGGGTTGAGGTGGTGAGGGTGGAGAGATGGGTTGAGAATGGTTTCTCGGGGAAGTGTGGAAGGTACGTAAGAGGGGAAAGAAGTGCCATTTAAGGGATCGGGGTTTGAGAATACGGGAACTGGGTGGCAATAGTCGCATTGTATGTTTGATTTCGTTTGAGGATGCGTTGATGAGATGAGGTGAGGAACATGATGTCGTGGTGGAATTTGAGGTTGAGGCTTGTCACGTGGATCGCTTCGAGGAAATAGCAAAAAGGGGCTTGCGAGGAAGTTCTCTAGCTTGCTGTTGTTTCTTTTCTTTTGTTTTCTCTTTGACAACACGGGGCTAAATTTTGAAGTGTTTAATTGACTCTGATAATTTGGTATTTGTATATCATGGGAATTAATGTCCTACTCCGTCTATATTCACAATTCCGTACTCGAAGCCCCAAAATTATATATCCTGGTTATTAAAGGCTTCGAGTCCAATCTCATTTCCAGCTACAGCATACATCAAGCTGCTCATACGCATCACTTGGTCCCGTTCGACATGTTCTCCGTCGGATCTCTACTCGTCCACGTAGCTCCCCGATCATCCAACCAAGCTGACTCCAGATCCCTCTCTCTGTGATTCCGTACAGCTTCATCGACACTCATTCGTACATATTCTCCATCTCCTCTATCGCCCATGACGACTTCATAGCCTTTGTCGGGCTTCTTGTCAAACCAGTACTGCAGTCTCGTGCCTTCGAATAGTCGCTGCCAGCCGTTGTCTCCGCTGACCCCCATCACATACGCTTTGTCGATCCGCTGCAAACTCCGGTAGAATATTGAGTATGCGGCTGCTGAATAGATGAGACCTCCCAAGAGATCGATACGCCAATGGTGGCGCAGATACATAGTCGAGAACCACTGCCATAGGACATAAAATCCTAGTAGATAGGTCCCCTCCTCGAATATCTAGCAACGAACAGGAAACAGCAGCAGCTGAAGGCTCCATGAAGCGAGGGGAAAGCACCAAAGACAAGAGGCGAGGCTTTGAATGCATTCGCGTATATATGTGTACCCAACACGGCGTCTACGCGAACCAGTCCTGCGGCAGAACCTGGCATGCTGTAGTTTCCGGGAGGGAGCGGATACCCGTACTGGTCGCCATACCATGGCGCCGCAGTGGGCATTGAGAGATGCGTAATTATTCCTAAACAATTCTGTATTCCAAAACACCAAGCGAATATCGATACAACGCCGGGAGACGCAAACAGCCAGAGCCAGAATGCCGCGAGAAAGGGGGAGATAAAGTGGATTACACCGTATGAAAGCCATGCCTAGGAGGTCAGTAAAATACAGTGGCCTGTAGAGTCTGCTACGTACGAAGACATCAAGTGGTTTGCAGAGATTTTGCGCAGCCGCGTGGAGGACGTTGAGCGCAAATGGGGGCACTGTTGCGAGGAGGGAGAGTTTCGATCGTCGCGTGAGGGCATACATCCAGAAATACCCCATCACCGATACGGTACATTGTATGAAGAGGCCTGTGAAAGTAATATCGAATATCGTGTGGTCTGCCTGCTCGAGATCGTTTACGTGGATTTCGGGTCGGATTGAGGCGTCTATCCGCCATGCTATGAAGGGTCAGTTCGCGATGCTCGAAGGAATGTCGGCAGCACCGGATGGCAAAGCATACCGTTCTTGAATGTTGTAATCCAGATGAGGATAAAGGTCATGTTAATGAGAATGTGTCGCAGCAGTCCAAATAAAGAGTGTCTGCGAGGCCAGTTAGCATAAGGCGCAAGATGGGGCTTCATTAATCAACCGGTCGGAATTGGAATTTGTACCTATTCAAAAGCGTCCTATAGATGTGGAGAAAGAAACGCCCGACGGCGTTCACTACGACCTCCATGATGAAGAATGCTCAAGGCGAAGGAAACAATACAAAAAATCGTAGCCTGCAGCCCATGAGGAGTGGGTGAGGGAGGTGTTCGAAGGGGGATTCGTGAAATGTGAAGTTGGGTAAGGCAGCGCGGGTCGGGGTCAGCAGTCAAGGAGCGCCGCGAGCCAAGCTTGAAGCGCCTTACTAGACCTTGCCTAACTAAAAAGTACAGTACTCCTTCTCTGCCTCCTTCCTACTGTCCTGTACGTAGGAAGCTGACAGGCAAGCGGAGTGGATCGAATCGCATTTCATTGCATTGTGGCTAGTGAGTTTGGCGGGAGTTACAGCTCCAATGACTGGCAGTCGGAAATGAAGGGAAGGGTGATGCCGCAGACAGGGGGCAATTGCTTACCAGATTCCTGCCGGCCTGTATTTGAACTTGGCTCTTGAAGGCTGAGCAGCGAGCGCAGCATACAATAGGAATTGGCACATATCAATAGACAAGTTTGACATACAATCCAACTAAGATGCAGTAGCTTGGCACTCGAATGTCCAGACAATGAAAGGCCCTTTGCAGAGAGGCTAAGTGATGATTAATTGTTCATGACCCCTGGGTAGGTAGATCCAGACGGGTGTGGCTTGTCCTGTCTTGTACAAGTATTATTCGGAACGGACTTTGCTCGCGTGCCGAATCTCTGATAAGATAACAAGGGCAAGGGGCTGCTTGCACCGTACTGCAATCGTATTGTCGTATAACCTTCGGCCATTTCACTTAGAGTTGCAGTTAAAGATGCTCCCTTCCTTTTTCTGTACACCGTGATATTCCGCAGAGATCTGTATCAGTTACAAGCTTACGCATATGGCTCCTAGCAGATATCGAAATACCACAACCATCAAACCCGCCTGTTCTGCTCGTGTGCTCATGGTGACTTCATTTTGTACTCGGTCCAAAAATAAAAATAAAGTGGCTTCGCGTCCGCCACCTGAAGAGCAGAGCGTGAACACAACTACCAAACCCACCGAAGAAGTTTTTGTTCATCCCATGAGTGATTCTTCGCACACAAACTCCTTATCCGAGCCCGAACTTCCGAGTCTGACAGACATAACTTGAGATGAAGCTTGAGCGGACGGTTATGGTCATTTTCCCGCCCCTGAGCTTGAGTTTGAAGGTGCCAAGACCAGGACGAGAATATGCAAAATCATCTGGCAAGTCACCTCGAGCTCAAGATGTTGTCGTGATGCTACAGAATAACGACATGTCATCTACCAAATACCACATAATCCTGGTCTCCTGCTAATCAGATCGAAAAGGAGATGAAGCGGCAACATGGACATCGGTAGGTATATTTGGCTAATCACGTGGCGAGATACGAGGCTGGAATGCCAAGCCTTTTGTTCGCGTCTCGCTGCCTTTGAAAGAAAATCAATCGCGTTTGGCCAGTGCCACTCTTCACATCGCCCATCAACAGCTCTGCCACTCACCCGACATGGCTTCCTCATCCCAAAATGAAGGCTTGAGCAAGTACGTGACTCTCATCTCCAGTGATGGCTTTGAGTTCGTGGTCCTGCGGGAGGCGGCTTGCATCAGTGGTGCCATCAAGAAGATGTTGGATCCCAAGAGTGAGTAGTACTCCACGTAATCTAGCTCTCCTACCCATTCATGCCAGCATACTGAGACTCTTCTTTTCCTACAGGCAACTTCAAGGAATCCATCGATGGGAGATGCTTCTTTGAGGAGATCAAGTATGTTGGCCGAACCTTTCCGCTCAGTCTTCCCTACCACTTCCACACTATTCACTCCCATACCACGATACCTCGCATATATTCATTTAGAGGAGAAGAAAGGTTATCTGCGAGGCACAACTAGCAGTAGTAGTCTGTGATTATACCATAAGAGTCCTTACAGACCCTCTTGCCCCCTCGGGGTAAAGTACGGACGCTGCATGATGTTCTCAATACACTTGATATGAGACTATCCCCTCAACCTTTCATACCCTTGACGGTCAAATATCTGGCTCAAAAAGAGGCTGGCTCGAGGAGTGCGTGCGGGGAAAGCTTGAAGGCTGAAAAGCCGATTTCTTTCCCAAGCTTCCTATTGGCCCACCCCTGTTTCTGCAGAATGTGGAGCAATCTGTTGAAATTTGGTTGACTTCGGTTTTTCTTCCACCGCTTTTTGCTTCGTTCAACATTTTTAACATTTGCTACACTCAAACCCCAACGAATCGACTAACGTTTGGGTGTCCCATAGTGGCATTGTCCTAGAGAAGGTATCAGAATACTTCTACTACAACTACAAGAATCGGAATCGAGAAGATGTACCAGATATGGATATCCCGCCTGAGTTGTGCTTGGAGCTGTTGATGGCGGCGGATTTCCTTGATAGTGAGTCTACCCTTCCCCAGATTCATGAGGTCTCACTAACTAACAAACTACCCAGCGTGAGAATCTACCTAGATACCGCAAGTATACCACGGCGTTGGGACGGATACAGTTACAATCTGGCAGGGACGGGAAGACATGGATGAATGGCGTTTAGGAGAACTCGGATGGATAAAATACAACGAATGTTTGCTTTTCTCTTCCAATTTCGCGATTGTGAATTTGCTCTCTCTTTTTCCTTATGTCAAGAGATGCCGAAACAGTCCCATTTGAGCATATGCGTTCTTCCCTTTACTCTATGGGTCGAAATGTCTATAGATGATGGCAGAATAAACCTCCCTCATGATTAGCTACTCTCTGTATTTTTCAGCAGGTGGTGGCTTGTCACGAGGAGACATCCCTTTTTTCATACCCTTACGCTGGAAGGAGTTCATTAGCTTTTAGCTCTATATTGCTTGCAATTGACTATGATGGGTCCTTCTTAAATCAACTTTCAGAATCGTTAACAAGCTCCAAATATACCTTTTAAACCATTTCGCATCAATATCTACCACTTTCGCGTATATTCAAAAGTGTTAAATCTCGATCGAATTTCTGAACTACCTCAACTGCCATTTCTCAGGATCAAATAAAACGAATACCTTTCCTTTGATGAGTCTTGACCCCTCAGACCCAGCAGCTTCGCTTGATGATGTTAAGAATTTCGAGGTAACAACATCTGGTATTACATGCACTACCTGTATGCACATGCAGGCAAGATCTGTGGAGTCGTAACCCTGTAGCTGGTATGTCGTGCTACTAGCCAAGAAAGCCAAACATTTGAACTTACATTCCTTCTCTTTGTCTTCTTCTCTCGTCTTTAATGTTGAATACTCACGGCAAGCTCTGAACGATAGCCGGCTGTTGTATTTTATGTTCTCTTTGAATAGTTGAATCGTAAGCTACTTGTTCTAGATCTGTTTTATTCCAACGGTCGTCCTCCTTGGAGGGGCGAGGGCGACGCGGACACACAGATCTCTGTTGGTACTAACACGGGAGGGGAGTGATAATGATGTCAACCTTTTGGCTTCTGCTGCGAAGTTAGAAAGACAACGACTTAGTCGTTGAAGAGTTATGTCCTGTTTGTGGTTTCGTGGTTGTGCGTTTCGCATATCAGGAGTTGTGAGTCCAAACTTTTGTGCTTGGCAATGAAATTACTACCCCACTTCTGGGCTTCCTTAATACAGAGAATCGATATAGAGCTTACTGTAAATTGCATATACGCTTATTCGATTGGTGATTCTGCCAGGTAGGGAGTAATCAACAAAACGCTTGACAGTAGGTGTACAGTATTTCGATATAAATTTGTTTGTTGCCGTTTCATTCCTGCCGAGGCTAGCATTGACAACTCCAAGATCTCAGACCGCTAGCTCAACATCATCAAAGCTTCACTCCCTATCCAACATCTAAAAACACACTGAACAATCAAATTAGAGTATTTATGACAACACTTATATTCTACGAGCAGCTACTGGCCAAGTATAAAGCCTTCTCAAGGGATTGCCGATCCTCTAACCTTGCCCGAGGAAGGAGCCGCCGGAACCCCCACTTACCAACGAGGAGGGACGGCCAGGAACGATCTTGACCCATAGGCAGATCAGGAATCGGCCGACATCTAGGTACAATAAAAAGACGGTAACATTCTTTCTATTCTTAAACTTCTTCGACCAAATACAAACTTCACGGAATCCTTCTTCACTAGTGCCTGGAAGACTCACTCACTTGCTCGGTTCGCCACCCCAACCTTACCGAGCGAACACTTACTCCGCGTCGTGATATCAACCACACCCACTCTTCAAAAATGGGACAACATTACAAAGAAATCGCAGCCATAGCGCTCAAGCGTCGCGCAGATGCCATCCCAAAAGAATACCTCCTGCCAGACACATCTCTCACGAACCTCCCACGGAACCTAACCACGGTCCCCAAGAGCTCTGGTCACTTCACAGCCGAGGAGCTCGAGATCATCGAAGCAGATGCTGAGGAGATTCTGTTGAAGATTAGAGAGAAGAAATGGAGTTCTCTGGAAGTGACGAGGGCGTTTTGCAAGGCGGCGATTGTGGCTCAGCAGTTGGTTTGTTGCTCTTTCTTTGGATATGTGGTGTTGTGTTGTAGTTGAGAATTCAAAAGTTGATACATGCGATACCTTCTAGACAAATTGCTTGACTGAGATCCTATTCCCAGAAGCTATCGCCCGCGCCAAATCTCTAGATGAACATCTAGAGAAGACAGGGCAGGTGATCGGTCCTCTGCACGGTCTTCCCATCTCCCTGAAAGACTGTATTATCACACCTCCTCACCCATCATCTCTCGGAATGGCATGTTATGCCAATGAGGTGACAGATGAGGAGACTGTTCTCGTTAGCGTGCTGGCGAAGCTAGGTGCGGTGTTCTATGTTAAGACTAATGTCCCCACTGCTATGATGATGATGGAGACTATCAATGTTATCTGGGGCGAGACAAATGGTGCGTATCATAGCGGTACGAGCCCTGGTGGTAGTAGTGGTGGCGAAGGTGCACTTTTGGCTATGAGGGGAAGTCCATTAGGGATTGGTACGGATATTGGAGGGAGTATCCGGATTCCGAGTGCTTTCAATGGGCTATATGGGTTGAAACCTACGTAAGTCATCTAATATTCTAAATTTCGGAGAGTTCTAAACTAACTTGGATAGTTTCGGTCGTTTCCCAGTCTACGGCACCAAATCCGGAATCACAGGACAAGACTTCATCTATTCGAACAACGGACCTATGTCCAGATCACTCGAGAGTCTGAAGATCTACTGCCGGGCTGTTCTCTCAACCGAAGTCTCACCTTGGAATCTCGACCCAAAATGTGTCGCCATTCCCTGGAGAGAAGAAGTTATCCAACCCAAAGGCCGTAAGTTACGCTTTGGTATAGTTCTAGACCACGACGGCGAGATCCATGTCCAGCCTCCTATAAATCGCGGTCTCGCCATTACCAAAAAAGCCCTCGAAGCAGCCGGCCACGAAGTCTTCGAATGGGAACCCCTCAACCACCCCGCCATGGTCGACGAGATGAACCGCTCCTTCCACACGCTTGGCGCAGCAGCTATCCTAGACCTGACACTCCAGAACGAAGAACCTGTCTACGGGTCGATGAAGAATTACGAGACTACGTATAGAAAGGGCGAGCATGAAACGCTTGGGCCAACGAAGTTGAGGGAGATGATTATGAAGAGGAATTCGTACCAGAAGGCATATCTAGATAAGTGGAATGAGACGGCGAGGGATGGGAAGGGGGCTATGGATGGGATTATTATTGCGGCATCTCCGTGGACAGCGCCGAGGTTGGGGGTGACGCAGGAGATTTTCTGTGTGAATTATACGGGGGCATTCAATATTCTTGGTAAGTTCAAACAACCACTCCTAAAGTTCCCAACCCCAAGCGAAAGTATGGTCAGAATGCAGATCTTTGCTAACGATAAATCAAATAGATTACCCAGTCTGCACCTTCCCCGTAACATTCGCAGACAAGGATCTCGATTCACCGAGGAAAGACTGGAAGCCGTTGAATGAGCTGGATGGGAAGATCCAGGCTGATTACGATCCTGAATTTTATCATGGCACGCCAGTTACGCTGCAGTGTGTTGGGAGACGGTTGGAGGATGAGAAGGTCTTGGAGATGACGAGTGTTATTGCTGAGGCTTTGAAGGCGAGTTCTTCGTGAAGAAGGAGGGGAATAAGTGGAGATGAGAGTTGATGGTAAATGTGTATACGATACTTGAGGAGTATCTGTTCAGTTATACTGGCAAAGGTAGAGGATGTTAACTAGGAGTATCTTTCTTGATAGAAATAATTCATCTGGATATTATGCCACACATCGAAAACAGATTCAGGTTGGGTAGGAAAGTCCGCCAATCAGTTCTGCTTCTTGTCCATACTGTGGCTAGGTACCAATACCAAAATCCCCAAACCGATGTTTAAGAAATAATAAAGTAGCCCCTGGCCTGAAGCGAGTTTATTGCTTGGCTTGGCCTGGCCTCGAAATTCTCCTCTCCAAACCAATAGGTCAAGCAGAGCTCCAAAAAGCTCACTTAGTTCAATTAGCAAGAGCAGTAGTCACAACGATTGAAGTACCATATGGAATGAGGAAAAGGAAAGAGGCGATCATGAGGCACAAAAGGCGAAACAAGAGAAACAAGTCTACACGCATATTTTGGTTGAAGCGAGTAGGAAATCAAGATGACTTGCTGGGCAACACCTTTAATTCTGGCTGAATGAAGCAGTATATAGATTGATTGGTTGATAACATTAAGCTTTGCTTTCACTTCCATTCTCTTTATTTTCGAAAAGTGGCAGTTCTCGCGCATCTGTAAAGGGTCAGGGTCTCGGTCTCAGTCTCATCAAGCGAGCCCAGGTTGCCATGCCAATCAATCGCACCTCGCATCGTCATCGAAAATCTACAAACCACCTCCCCTCCTCCTCCAAACTCCACATACACCACCACACCACACCAGACCTTCCCCACACGACAATTAACGCACCCACGCCTTCTTTACCGACTAGGATTTAACTCTGTCGAAGAAAACACAAGCCGACGACCCAGCGAAAATGCCACCAGCCCGCCGAACCCGCCCATCCAGCGGCCCAGGACCAGCCGCGAAAGGCGCCCAGAAAACCCTCAGTTTCGGCACCAAAGTAACGAAACCCTCTGCCGCCCTACCGTACTCCAAAGACAAAGACTCCACCACCCCACACCCTCTCTCGCAAAGCATCGATGTCGAATCCAAGCCCGAGGTCGAGGTCGAGCTCGAGCTCGAGCCCGAAACCAAGGCGGAGATCAAGGAGGAAGCAGAACTGGATACCGGACACATCACATCCGAAGCAGCGGTTGCGCAGCAAGCGAAGGCGGAACTCGAGGGGCGGAAGGGCGAGGACGTGTTGAGAGCGGAGAGGGTCACGGACGCGCAGATCAAGAAGTACTGGCGGGAGCGCGAGGGCGAGAGGCTGACCAAGAGGGTGCATCAGGAGGGGCTGGCGGTGGAGGAGAAGATCCTGAGGTTGTTTGATATGAGTAGTTCGTTTGGTGTATGTCATGTCATGTCTTTCCCTATTCCCTTCCCTTCCCTTTCCCTTCCCCATCTCTCTCCTCATTCCCTTGTATATCTTCCTAGCCCATATCGATTTCTGGAGGATATAGACTGATTATTTTGTTTTTTGTCTTGGTGTGATATAGCCGGCAATTGGTATCGCACGTATGAAGCGCTGGACGCGAGCGCAGAAACTCGGTCTCAATCCTCCGATTGAGGTCCTGGCTGTGCTGTTGAGGGAGGAGAAGAAGGGGAATGAGAAGATTGAACGCGCGTATGTGGATGAGTTGATGAGCTCGAAGTTTGTGGTTGGGGATGCGGCTTGAGGTTTGAGCTTGCTTTGGCTGGGCTGGCCTGGGATGGGGAAGTGAGCGGAGCAAAAGGAGAGGAGAGGAGGATGGGGTGGATGACTTGATTTTATTTTGCTTTCGCTGGAGTTGTTGGGCTGGGTTGGTTTGGAGAGGGAGTACATTGAGCAGGGGACGGACGAAGGAGGGAACTACCTGCAATGGATCGGGAGTTTGGCTGTACAATACATACGCAGATGGCTGTGGCAATGGAAATCGCACAGCATGTCTGGATCGGTATGGAGCAATGAAAGAACAATTTCTCACACACACTGGAAGTCTTGGCTTATCTTTCGAGGCTCACGCAGCTTGGTGTTTACTACATTTGCTGCCGGGTTTTTCATGATGAATCCAAGCGGGATCTGTTTCGACAGAGCCGTAAAGCAAGCTCGGTCTTTGAACCTATTCCTTCACTCTGCTCTCCCGCCACGCTGTGCCCACAGCTTGAAATCACACCGCGTCTTAAACATGTTCATAATCATTGATACGTTTTGAATTAGGGGTATGCCATTGCACTTTGTTTGTCTACATGCTACATTTGCGGACGTAAAAGGGAGTAACTCCAGAACCAAAAAAGCTCATCTCATCTCATCTCGTCCATCCATCAAACCCAGAAAAGCAAGAGCGAGCCAAATCTACAACTGGACTTCAACACGTCCCTCAGCACCCGGTGCACCAGATGACAAGCTTGGGAGGAGATATGTGATATCATCCCAAGGATGTCTGTAGAGACCAGTACGCAGTCTCTTCTGGTCGAGGTAATGGGCAATCAAACCGATAGATCGTCCCAAGACGAATAGACCGTTCAAGACACCCATCTTCATGTAATCCTCGGCCTCCTCAGCACTGAATGCACCACAGTTGCGCATCAAGTCAACGAAGCAGACGGCAACGGCACCATCAACATTCAGGATCAAATTGTCCTTCTTGGATGTGGTGACCGACTCAACGGCAAGAGCGTAATCGAGCATCTTGCAGCTGGGGAAACGCTTCTTGACGAACTCCTTGACGAGCTCAACACGGAGATCTGGGTTGTTCCGCGACTTGACTTTGTGGCCGATACCGGGAATGAGTTTGTTTTGCTTGCGCATGGTATCCACGAACTCACGTGGGCTAAGACCCTTGTCAAAAGCCTTGGTGAACTCCTCGGCGGCACCATCAAGAGCACCACCGAATCTGGAACCGATGGTCAAGAGACCACTGACAAGAGCGCTGATGAGATCCTTTCCGGCTCTGGTAGTGATAATGGTGTTCATGGCACCGGACACAGCTGGACCGTGATCGGCAGTCAACATGAGAACCATCTCGAGGAACTTGCTGGCGTAATCTGGGAGACGGCGACGGAACCACAAAAGCGACATGACGCCACCAATTCCGATATCCTCTCTGAAGACATCCGAGATTGGCATACCGGCGTAGAGAAGTTCTTGTCCACGATCATCGGAAATGGTAGAGATAAATGCGGCAGGCTTTCGAATGAGACCAAGTTCTTGTGCCCAAGAGTAGTCAATTGGAATCTTGGGTACGACTGGCTCTGGCTGTGGGACGATATTTCCGGCCTTGACAAGCTTCTGGTAAACCTGGGCAAGAACGCCTGGCAAGTCCTCAAAGGTCTCTGGAACGAAGAAACCGGCTTCCTTCATGGACTTGTTCTTAACGGCAGCAGTCTCGAGTTGAGAGTTGGCGAAAGAACCGGCATGTCCGAATTGGACCTCAGTCTTGAACATGCTTGCGCAAGTACCAATGGCCCAGGCAACAATTGGCTTGGTGATAAGTCCGTGCTTGACGGCCTTGATAACTCGGTATTCCTCAACACCTCCGACTTCTCCCAAAAGGAGCAGGATTTTGCACTCTGGGTCGGCTTCGTATCTGAGGAGATGGTCGATGAAGGTTGTGCTGGGGTATCTGTCACCACCAATGGCAACTCCCTCGTAGACACCATCGGTTGTGTTGGCAATGATGTTGTTAAGCTCGTTGGACATACCGCCAGACTTGGAGACATATCCGACGGAACCCTTGCGGTAAAGCTTGGAGGCCACAATGTTGTCCATCATACCACCAGTGTTACCAATCTTGAAGGATCCAGGCTTGATTCCACCGACAGTCGCAGGGCCGATGATTGTAATGCCCTTGCGCTTGGCTACGTGGAGGATCTCGCGGGCACGCTAGGAAAAGTGTTAGGCGGGGTTCTTTTACTCCAGACTTGCAGAGACTTACTCTTTCGGGAACACCCTCAGCAATGATGGCAATTGACTTGATCTGCTCGAACTCCATCAATTCCAAGGTAGAGCTGTAGACACTACGAGACGAGGCAAAGTTGACGACGGTATCCACGTCGCTGTGCTTGGCCATGGCCTTGCTGACGTCTTGGTAGACTGGCAGCAGAGTCTCGCTGGTTCCCCAGTACATCTTGCTCACGAATTGACCGCCGAATGGGTAGATAATACCGGCCACGGAAGGCGTCTTGCGCTTGCAGATGAAGTCAAAATCCAGCATGCCCTGGACGGCTCTTGGCTGGAGACCGTACACAAAGCATCTTGTCTTGTTGTGGAAAAGGGTATGTTCGGCACGGGGGCTCAGAGGACGGCTGGGAGCTGCGAATCTTCTGATATTGTCGTTTGCGGAGTTTGGGGCTGGGGTTAAGGAGCCATTGGTGGCCCCCCCGTTGGTGGTAGCAGCAGGCATTTTTGGGCAAGGAGGGAATCTGGAGGGCAGACGCACGTCAGCAATTGCACGCGGTATTGTAGTTTTGAAGCTGAACCTCTGACTACTCGGGACTCGGGGGATTTTCGCTCTTTACGAGTTTCCGTTGCACAGTCTGCGAGGGTGGGGAGATGGTGCAGAGGGAGCTGGGGAGAAATGAGCGAGGAGAGTGGAAGACTTACATCAAAACGGAAACACTAGCTACAATGTAGAAAGCAGAGCTCTCTTTGCGGGAGCAGTTGTGCAGAAGTCCAGTCTCTCGGTGGTAGGTGCGAAGATGCAGAGATTGGAAGGTGCAGTATTGAGGAAGAAGAGGGAGGTGAATTGGAGTGCGGAGTGGTAGAGATGGTGGATGTGTGTGTGTGTAGTGTGGGTTGTAAAGGGAGGGAGGGAGGGAAGGAGGAGGGAGATGTTTTGTTGGAGGAGTCCGTATTTTTACCTGATGGATCTTCAGACCGGCGGGAATGGGCGACAAATGCTGGGGCTGTTGAGCTGGCTGGCTTGTCGGATACCGAGCTGGCCTGGGGGGGGGGACTGTGGGTACGGTGCAGTCTGTACCGTGCTGGAGGCGGTGAGAGGCGGTGGCAGAAACATCTGGCGAGCTCGGGGCAGTTGCTGGTCGGAGCTGCAGGGCTCCAGGGCTCCAGGGCTCCAGGGCTTTTCTTTGTTGAATTGCTGAATCGGCAGGGTTCTCTTAGCGTCCCCCAACTCCCTCAACACCGACCGCTCATCCTGCCCCAACCAACCACAGCGCCGCCGACACCCCCCAAGTCCCCTCCCAAAGTCCCCCAGTCCACCCAAGTCCACCCAAGTCCCGTCGCCAGCACTCAGATCTTCGGTCAACGAAGCGGAGGCTGCCCGGTGTGAATACGGAGCAATAGTTAGTATTCGCCGACCCACCCCCAATTCTTTGACAAAGTCCATTCCAATCCAATCCAATCCAAACCGAACCACCAGACCAAATTCCCAAATCCTTCCACCAACACTTGAACGCTGCCCGATTCTTGTCAAATCCAACCTCACGCTGACTGCCCGCCGTATCATCCCGCCAGCCAGTTGAGTCGAACGAATCCCACCCCGAATCCCTTGAAATAAGAATCTCCGTGGTATGTTTTGCTTCCTCCCCTCGCATCGCATCACTTCACCCCCCCTCTGCTCCTGCCTGAAAGCAAAACCTGCACCGTCTTGTCAAGTCAAATTTCCTCCGATCTTCATACACAGTTCTCTTTCCTTCATTGAATCGAATCTGTGACCTGTTTCTGCATCTGCACATTGGCAAAGATTCTGTCAGTTCTGACAAAGTTGCTTGCTTGAAGTCCGCTCTTTGGCAAAGTCTCCCAACCCTTCAATCGGGGCCCGGACTTGTGAGAAAATCCCAAGAAACACCCTACACATTCTTGTTAGCACACAAAAACCACGAGAAGAGCTTGTGCTGACCTGTTTTCCACAGTAAACCTACCTCGAATCCTTCACAATGGCCGCCAAATCCATCCTCGAAGCCGACGGAAAGGCCATCCTCAACTACCACCTCACCAGAGCACCAGTCATCAAGCCTTCGCCTCTCCCAAAATCCTCCACACACAACGCTCCTCCAAAGCTTGCCTCCCTATACTTCCCAGAAGATGCTGAGGTTATGGCCATCCTCGACCAAGCCGAGACCTCATACCCTTGGCTGTTGGTCCCAGGCTCCAAGTTCGTTGCAAAGCCAGATCAATTGATCAAGAGACGAGGCAAGAGCGGACTTTTGGCTTTGAATAAGACATGGCCAGAGGCAAAGGCGTGGATTGCTGCCCGTGCTGGCAAGGAACAAAAGGTTGAGACCACTGTGGGTTACCTGAGACAATTCTTGGTTGAGCCTTTCGTGCCCCATCCAGACGGAACCGAATACTACATCAACATCAACTCGCAAAGAGAGGTACGTCTTACCATTTGTTTTGATATACTTTTCCCTGTTCAGACTAGAAAGCTAGATGCAAAGAGTTGGGATGCCAAGCATCAGAGCTCTGCAACTCCAAAAGGCAGTCTAGCATTCAAGCGAATGCCAAAAGTCGAATTTTCGAACATTTCAAACCTGGCTTTGGCATGTGGGCTGCAACGTCCTTTTTGTTGCTTTCGGCCCTGATTCGGCAGGAGAGATGGCACGGGCGAGCGGAGGCTAAGGAACACATTTCCAATATGGCTGGCCCACTCTCGTTATCAAACACCAACCTCCCAAATACAATTGCGTACCTGCATCTGTCTGCATGTGCGTTAATCGTTGCCGCTGTCAGGGCGATCCGCTGCGACCTGCCGGGTCTCTAACGTTGCGCCATCCTCCATCCGTCCTCCAATGAAACACTATGGTTCCCCCTACCACGTGCTGACCATGTTTGTTTGTACAGGGTGACTGGATTCTCTTCACACACGAGGGAGGTGTTGATGTTGGTGACGTCGATGCCAAAGCCGAGAAGATCTTGATTCCCGTCGACCTCTCCGAATACCCATCGAACGAAGAACTTGCTGCAACTCTCCTCAAGAAGGTTCCAAAGGGTGTGCACAATGTCCTCGTCGACTTCATCACCAGGCTGTACGCTGTCTACGTCGACTGCCAGTTCACATACCTTGAGATCAACCCTCTCGTTGTCATCCCAAATGCCGATGCCACATCTGCTGAAGTCCACTTCTTGGATCTGGCCGCTAAGCTCGACCAGACCGCTGAGTTTGAGTGTGGTGTCAAATGGGCCATCGCACGCTCACCAGCTGCTTTGGGCATGGCTGCCGTCAAGGCATCAGATGGTAAGGTCAACATCGATGCTGGCCCACCTATGGAGTTCCCAGCTCCTTTCGGTCGTGACATGAGCAAAGAGGAGGCTTACATTGCCGAGCTCGATGCTAAGACTGGTGCATCTCTCAAGCTTACCATCTTGAACGCCAATGGCCGTGTATGGACTTTGGTCGCTGGTGGTGGTGCTTCCGTCGTCTACGCCGATGCCATTGCCAGCAGTGGCTTTGCCGATGAGCTCGCCAACTACGGAGAATACTCTGGTGCTCCAACCGAGACCCAAACCTTCCACTACGCCCGCACCGTTCTCGACCTCATGCTCCGTGCCCCAATCACACCCGAGGGTAAGGTCCTCTTCATCGGTGGTGGTATTGCCAACTTCACCAACGTCGCCTCCACTTTCAAGGGCGTCATCCGCGCTCTCCGCGAGGTTGCCCCTCAGCTCATCGAGCACAAGGTTCAAATCTGGGTCAGACGTGCTGGACCTAATTACCAAGAGGGTCTGAAGAACATCAAGTCCGTCGGCCAAGAGTTGAAGTTGGACATGCACGTATACGGACCAGACATGCACGTCAGTGGTATCGTGCCCCTCGCTCTCATCCCTGGGAAGTTGGCAGAGTGTAAGGTGGAGGAGTTCAAGGCCTAGAGAGGGGGTTTTAGAGACGAGAAAAAAAAGCTCGATGAATGAATAAATAGTTTACTTTTGTTTTTGTCGGGAGCATTTTTCGTTTGGTACAAAGCAGATAGCTTCCTCCTCCGTGGCGTACAAATCCTTTTTGCTGCTTGCGTAGGAACCTTTACAATAGATACTCATTAATGCCTCTTCACTTGTTCGCTCTTCCTGTTGTGTGAGTATCATAAACCCCATCGACCAATTCACACTTCCTCTTTGGAATTGTATTCCATTGCATTGTAGGGTAGGGTAGATAAAAGCACATCTCTTGTCTATGATCTGAATTGTCACGTCACATGAACGTCCAAGTCCCTTACAGAACATCTAACACTCACACACATCCATCACTCTACCTGTCATCGACATATCTAACCCTACTCATACTGCACACTCCTACCGAAGCCCCTATGAACTACCTCCTTCCCCAGCCTCAACCCCGCCTAAACATCTTCAGTCAGGCACACATCGCCGAACCAAGCTATTTTAAAATATCTCCATTCCATTCTATTGTTCGAAGCCCGTCTACTACGGACGCGTGATGCTCGGCACGGTGTGTCGTTAAACCGATATACGTACTGGACTGGAATGCGAGATCCTGTTCTGTAAGCGGCTACGGGGCAGAGTAGAATACTTGCATGCATGCATGCGTGCGTGCGCCGCCGGGGTGTTTTGGGTGTGTGCATACGCTCACGCCTTCCTTCCTTCCTTCCTTTCTTCCGGCCGTGTGTGTGTGTGTGTGTGTGCTCTTATTTGAGAAATTGTGGGTAGAGGTGAGGTCCGAAGGGATGGGATGGGATAGGATGAGATGGGATGGGACGGGATAGGATGGGATGGGATGGGTATAATTGATGTCCGGTGTGTTTTATTTCATTATGCGTTGATGCTTGCTGGGAGGATTCCTTTATTGATTCGACTGATTGATTGATATGTGTCTGATTGGAAAATAACTTTCATCCAGGGATTGAAATGAGGATCTTGAGACCTCTCCGGATTACTGTATTGTACTATTCATTCCTTTCGGCGGTGTTGAGCCGAGATGGTGTGGTGTTGGTTGTGGCTGTGGCATGGAAACCCCCGAGATAAGCGAGCGAGCGAGAGCGATGTGGACGGACGGACTACCGATGGGGAATTTTTAGAAGTCGGGAGTTGGGATAGGATTGACCACCTGATGATACGACATGGCTCGATACCGGACTGGATTGATAGAGTGAGAAAGGTTGATACTATTTGGGGAGGGGGTCTGGAGGGCTTGTGGTTGTGGTTGTTCTGTTTTCAAGAATCCTCGGCGAGTTTTTGGGTTCAGGACGGGTGTTGATTGCGGGGGTTAAGCGAAGAGAAGATGATTTTTAATGGCGTTTACAGGATTTCATAAAATAAAATAAATTGGAGTTGCTGCTGTACTTTGAGAAGCTCCAGGAAATGGGATGCTTGCTTGATGGATTCCTTTACTTGCCTTTTCTTTACCTTCCGTTCATCTCTCTTTTACGGCTCAGGCTTGCGAGCGATGGGATTTTAAGGACTGAAGTTGAACGCCAAAAGCATTTGTTTTTGCGATATCTACGGTGATCGTATATTGATAAGATTTCTTACAAGCTTTTTCAATTTTTGGCTGAAGCATAGGTTTTCTTACAATGCTATTGTTCTGATGCGGAGTTTGATTCTCAGCCCTACCGACATGTTTTTCACGAGGCAGCATCTCCAACTCAAAGACCCTGCTTGGGATTCGGTAGATTCGATTTAATCTCTGTTTACAGCCGGTCTGGTATCACATTTATTGCGGTCATGCTTCGATTTGCTTTCGGACTTGAGTCTGATAGGGTTATTATGATTTTTGAACTATTTGTTTATCACGAATTAGCGAGGGATGGGGAAGCGAACGGTGTGAAAGGTAGCTTGCCATGGTTTCAGGATAGGGACCTGGGAGTGGTTCGATTTTATGATACGTATGGGATTTTGGGAGGGACTGAGACATGAGTTTCTGTCCTGGCTTTCTTAGAGCCTTCAAGTACGGAAGCACTGTACCAATGTCATGGGCGGGTATCTCAAGGAGGGTCTATTAACAACTCAAGCCGCGATTTAAAAATTAAAAAAGATAAGGAGAGTGGCTCTCTGAAGCAGAAAGGCTATTGAGCACAGTTCTGAGATGTTTTTGCTAACCGTTAAATTTGAATGTGAACTTGGAAGACTCGAAGGGCATTGGAATGTCGAGCTGTTTCGATGACATGGGAGTTCACGTCTCGATGGCTTCCTTTTAGGTGATCTGTAAATTTCTCGCTTACTCGTTCTACTTTCACTCAATCCAAAAAAATCCATGAAACCTATCTGAGAAGACTGCTTTCTAGATGATAGAACGATCGTGTTCCACCTAGCCATGAATCGTCTGTCGTATCATAAAACAGCTAGTCTCTGGATTTAAGCGAAGAGAGCAAGAGACAAGTGGCCTGAAAGGTCCGGAACGGTAAAGATCTGAGGGATGATTCTGTCGAAATTGTCCTAATCGAATCCTTTGGCTGCCGCCTTCATTTTATGCGACTGTTTCGCTACAAAGTCAAACGTTCACTCGTTTTCTTGAGCTACAGAATTCAGGACCAAGAGGCCTTGACAATCTAGGTACCTGGTTCAACAGGCAGACTTCCCGTACTATCTGCAATAACATGACTATCATTCGGGATATCAATTCAGGTAATACGGGGTAATTCAGATAATACGAGGCTGGGCAAAGCATTCAATAATCCCGCCAGAAGCGGGGTTCGTATCGACGAGACGACACCTGGCCAATAAATTTCCACGTAAAGACCTCAAACATTTTCGCAAACAAAACCACACATTGTCTTTAATTATGTCATGTCTGGTAAGTGACATTCAGTTCAGATGAGCGATTTATATCCTCATCATTGCCGAGGCTGGCCAAAGCAGGGCAGGAAACAAACTACAATCTTAGCTGCATGCCAGCCGATCTCCCGCGAGCCAAACAAAACAAGGATACAACACGAACTTACCCGAAATAGGCATGGCGCCTGCCCGTATCAGCATGCAGATTAGATTGATATGAAGCTCCGACCCCAACCCCTCGAAGTCTCGAATCGAGTCTCAAATCCGTTTCCTCTTTCCTTTATCGCACCCAGCAATAAACAGTCATTCTTTACTTACGCGTTCCTTGCCCTCATCTTTGTTCGATATCCCGGCTAATTGCAGTCATTTATCCTTAGAGAGTCAATCGGACAGTTAAGATCGATTCGCGGAAACTACTTTACTAGGGCAATTTAGTGGTGAGGTTCCAGGGCCATGTTTCGAACGGTACGTTTCCAAGACGGTCGCGCCTCACAATTTCTTTTGGTAGCCACGCGGGCAACCATTGCATATCAATCTGCTGTTGGGATAGGAGATCTGTTTCGCAATCAGATCTCCTCCTCTATTTTCTCATATTCAAGACATTTCGCTAATCTATTTGAACGTCTACCAGGTCCAAATCGCGGTCCTTGCGCTCCTCGCGACCACTACCTTCGCCGTCCAGACAATCACCATCAAGGGCGCTGATTTGGTCAATTCGGTCACTGGAGCTAGATTTCAGATCGTCGGTGTTGCGTACCAACCAGGAGGAAGTTCTGGCTACAATCCAGGAAGTGGTGTTGATCCGTTGAGCGATAAGGATGTGTGTTTGCGCGATGCGGCGTTGATGCAACGTTTGGGTTGGTACTTTCTTGCAAAAGACAAATTTGGTAGAGGCTGATTGGTGTAGGGGTTAATGCTATTCGGGTCTATAATATCGATCCAAATATCAATCATGATGCTGTAAGTTCCCCGGGCTATTTTGGCACTTTCCAATATTACTAGAGACAAGAAACTAACTATTCTTCCAGTGCGCCTCCATCTTCAACGCGGTTTGTCTTCTTGAACTACCCTGGACGAGAATTCTTCATACTGATACCTACTAGGTTGGTATTTACATGATCCTTGATGTCAACTCCCCATTGGCTGGGGAGAGCATCGACAGATCTGCACCATGGGAGAGTTACTACGCGGGCTATGTCAACCGTACCTTTGCAGTTGTGGAGGCTTTTAAGAATTACCCAAACACGATGATGTTCTTCTCCGGCAACGAGGTTATCAACGACCTGGGTACGGGCAAAACGGTTCCTCCCTACATGAGAGTCAGTTGATATGCCTCTGCAAAACCTACTCTCACTAATTCCTTCTAGGCTATTACTCGAGATCTCAAGAACTATGTTGCAAAGAACTGCGATCGAAGCATTCCAGTAGGATACAGTGCTGCAGATGTCCGTGAAATTCTTCTGGACACATGGAACTACCTTCAATGCACAACAACTGGCGACGCTTCAGATCCTTCCAGAGTAGATGTTTTTGCCCTCAACAGTTACTCTTGGTGTGGGTCGTCGACTTTCGAAACTGCTCAGTATGATGTCCTGGTATCAGATTTCTCGAAAACCAGTGTCCCGGTCTACTTCTCAGAATATGGCTGCAATGTACCCTATCCACGAGTCTTTACCGAAGTCCCAGCTCTTTACGGTCCTCTTGTGACTCCAGTTCTCTCAGGAGGGTTAGTCTATGAGTACACCCAAGAGCCATCGAATTACGGACTTGTCACTTTGAACAGCGATGGAACCGCCGAGCTACTTGGTGACTACGACACGCTTCAGAAGCAATTCAACACTCTCAACGGTACCGCACTTCAGAGCATGGCTGCGACAAATGCGACTAACAGTCCACCAAACTGCACAGCTTCATTGATCACCAATCCAGGCTTCACAAAGAACTTTACAGTTCCCGCAGTTCCCCCTGGAGTCCAGGCTCTGATTGATAATGGCATTGACAACGCTCCTGTTGGGAAGATCATCCCTGTTACAGCTACAAAGGTCACTCAGCAAGTGAAGCAGAGCAATGGAGACGTCATCCAAGGCTTGGCTATTACTCCTTTACCAGAAGACCAGAGTAACAACCCGAGTGGAGCAAGTCCGACGACCAGTTCTCCTCCAGCAGCTACGACAACCAAGAAGAGCGGCGCTGGAAACATTCGTACTAGCTTTACCGTGCTGATGGGTGTGGCTGCGGTAGTGGCGGGATGTACATCGTTGCTTTGAGACCTAGACTTGTTCCATGGTCTCTTTCTATTCTTGCAAATATTTTGGCGAACGCGCGACAACTAATGAGATTTTGTTTTGTGAATTTGGTCTGCTTGAGAGCGTTCATCTCTGTAAATATGTGAGAATCGAGGGCTTTAGTGAAGGGCGACGCACTTGAACATGTTGTTTAGTCTAGCGATGCACAGCGATAGAGTCTAGATTCTGAAGTTCATTGAGCGTAAATGAGATCGAGATGAGACTATATTGGTATCTTGGGAATATGACATGTGCCTGAAGATATATCCCAAAAACCCATCCCTGTTTGAAACAATAGCTTTTTTACCACTTCCAAATATGGGTTGCTCAAGTTGACAATTGAGTTCACAGTAGATGGTTTCCAAATCAAAATTTACATCAAGCGCTCAAGATATCTCAGAGGTATTTAAGATCAGTTTGGTCCATGAGATATATCAGATTTCGACTATATCGCAAAGAGCCTTCGAATCATCTTCTTGGCGAGTAAGGATACTGGAAGAAGTACAGACTCACTAAGACATTACAACATCGATCGATCTCCAGCTCCAACTCGCTCAGTCCGAACCAAACACCAGGAAAATCAGAGTACGTAACCTTACTTTGTCTCGGTGATTGTGAAATGATTTCATGTAGAAGGCGAAGATAAACATTGCATCTGTGAGAGCCCATCTTGAGGAATTGAGCAGGGAGGCTGGATATTACGGGATACAAGCAAATATTCTAGAATAGACTTACTACTTTGTAGAAAACGATACTAACCTTTATCCACGAGAATTGCTTTCGATTCCGGGACATATCCTGAAGGCAGTTTGGTTTGTGAGGATATCAGATATCCTGACTCAACATCAACATGACTCTGCGGTCTAGTACGGAAGAATTCTTATACAATCCGTAGAGTATCGTTATCGAACAAGCACATCTCGCTTCTCGAGGATGTTGACAATAACGAGATATCAGATACGAGCTTGCGTTTCCCAGGGAAGTTTTCGATGGCACATCCAGGGCTTACTTATAGGATTATTGGCTCTGCAACCACGTATGTCCGAGCAGACAAACAGACAAGCAGACAAGCAGCCAAGCAAATAAGCTAGACCATCTATCCTGGTGCTGTTCATCCTCTCACGCAGATTCAAGACTCTGCAATGAACATCATCGGCAACTCCATTTCCTCGGATAGATAAACCCCTCAAACCAACACCAACACCCTTGAGAACAGAAAGATGCCTCCAGCTTTCTAAAGGATAGTTCTCAGATGCTCGGAGAACTATTGATGATGCTATCGTGCCGAACGGAGTCTCTATTTAACGAATTGTTTAACGCTCAGTCTACGACGCTCTCGTGGGGATATGGAGACTCTTCTCCTGAGATAGGGGTGCATGATAAGGATAATGAACGAGTAAGGTAGATATGGATAGATTGGTGGAGAGCGGGGAAGATGGAAAATGGAAAATGGGATATATTTCTCCGCTTCTTGCTCAGGATTTGGGGAAAGAAGGAGGAAGATATTGAGAGAAGTAGCAAGTATGTAAGAGTTATATCTGCAAGATTCAAAGATACGAGGATCTCGAAGGGAGAAGCTCAGGAGGATCACCAAGGAGGATCTCCACTTTTTAGCAATGTCATTGCACAAAAGAATCCTGCTTCTAAATTCATTCCCGTGGAGCATTCTACTAGGTGTAGTGTGAATGCGAACAACCCGATTCCGTCTACCACGCCAGATCTATCCAGGCTACCCACCGTAAGCGCCGCGGTTCACCAACAACCAAGCACCTCATCAAATGCAAGCAACGAACGCCTCCCACCTCCCACCTCCCTATGCAATTCATCATCATAATCATGCTCACCACCACTCCACAACTCAAAGCTTAGTAACCAAATCCCGCGACATCGAATCACTCAACCTCCTCGGCAGAAGCGAATCACCACTCGACCCAGCACCATCTGAGCCCGCTCCTCCATACGAACCACTACCATTCGATCCAGGACCAGGACCTGGACCTGGACCACCAACAGTCCGTCTACTGTTCTCCTGGATACGAAAGCGCATTAACCAGCGGACGTGCATGCTGGTGGTCTGTTGCATGCTTCGAATCTCGGCTAGTTCGTTCTTGATGGGTATCGTCTCGTTGAAGAGCATGGTTGTTTGCTTTGCTTCTGATTCGGTTAGGCTGCTTGAGAGGTGACTTAAATTACTCTCTTGTGCTTCGAGGAGTGAGAGGAGATATTGGTGACCTGAGTCCAGAGGTTCCGTATTTGCTGGTTCGGGGAGATTGGGTAGTGATGATGGACTGGAGAGGTCTGTGGCGTAGATAGGTTGATTGAAGTCTCTTGAGGTGCCGCTCTCCATGAACTTGATCCGGCGTTCTTGACGTTGGTTGGCTTCTGTGAGAGTGCGAACCTCGGATCGGAGATCACCGATTTCTCTCCTTAGCATATCTGTCATGGGACCGACAGTCTTCAAGCTACATTCTTCCGTGTGAAGATGTAAATCCTTCCTCTTTGCCTCGTGCTGACATCCATATCCAACCCATCGACAAGGTGCGATGACATCTGAACATTCGTTGTTGTGCTCAGTTACCCTACATCGCAGGATCTCAATTCCGCAATGCTCACACTCCTTGAACCGTTCCTTGCATAAATCCTCACGGTGGTCTTCCATGTCCACTTGCAGTAATGATTCCAGACAATCAGGACAATCGGCTTCGTAATGCAGACACCCTCTGTTAGAATACTTCCTCTTGACATTCTCAGGACATTCCTTCTCCGTGTTCCGGCCTGGACATCTCATAATCGTCTCAGGACAGTATTTCTCCAAGTGATTCGCAAGCATCGAGCGAGCAAACGATAAAGAGCAACACGGACATTTCGCCTTCAAGCCATCAAGCTGATTGAGGATGATCTTGGGAGCTCTTTTCAGCGAACTGACATCCTGATCCAGCACTGATCGATCGATAGGACAAGTCTTGCTATGCGTAACAGACTCCTCGATACACGAGCGGCAGAAGATGTGGTCACATTCTGTCATGACGGGATCCACTAGCGGACAGTGACATATCGGACAGACGAGATTCTCATCCACGGCCGTCTCGTAAGTCACAGCTCTCAGATCGACGAAGTGCACTAAGTTTAGATTCGAAGGTTTTCCGGTCCTCTTCATCTGGACTGCGGATTCGGGATGGCGCGGCGACATGCTCAGGTCGCTGGCTGGTGTGTTGGGTGGCGGCCTGTGACCGCCAGCCTCGCTGGGGAAGCGTATCTCATCGCTTGAGTATTGCGATACGACGTAGGCTTGCGGTGAGGATGGATTGCTGGGTGAAAATCTCGCTGGCGTCACAGAGCCGGACATCTTGCTCGTTGTTGTTGACTCCGTAGAGACCGAGAGAGGTTCAGGCCGAGTACCTCACGTAGCTTGGAGACACGTGCAGTTCGGGCATGCGGAAGTGGATGGCAGTCGGCTCTTAGTAAGGCAGTCTCAACTCTCAGTCCTGAATTTTTGTTCTCGAGAAGGAAAGCACTGTTAAGGCATCATAACCGAAGACTTCGCTATTAGAGAAAAGTGTTGTTTGTTGAGTTACTTTCGGGTAAACGAGGGGAGCCGGAGAGATTCATGTGTGGTTACTAGCGGCTAGACTAGCCTCGCATTTGAATGCCTATTGGGTGGGAACAGGGGATGAATTATCACAGTGGAAACGGCGAGACTGTCTGTACTTACCTACTTGCAGGGCAGGACAGGCTACATGTTCCTGAGCCACGGTACAGACGCTACATATCTCCTCAGGTACCGATCCCATCTCCCGAGCAAGCGATTTAGTATCGTGCCCCTTCTGAAGATACAAGACTGAACTGGCCCAGGTTTGCCATGTACCCTCTTTATGGGGGAACGTATAGACTTACTTAGGTACTAAGCTCCACCTCTATAGCTATCGGAGGATTGCAGGATTGTGCGAGTCAGCTGCCTTGTTAATGGATAGTCCTATGAAGGAGGCTGGATTGCAGTTTTGGTGTGGTCTGGTGTGGAGTGTTTCCCCCTCATTCCTCCACTGACATCTGGGGCGATTGCTGTACAGCTATTTGATGAGCTGGAAACATTGGGGCAATCACTTTCACAGGGTCTAAAAGTCGCACATTCAAATGTACTAAGAACACTTTTCAGAATTAAGATCATATCCCATTTCATTTCCATATTCGTGACAAGATATGTACTCTGGAACTCTTGTGCAAAAAAAGAGATACAAAAGATAAGATGAAAGTCAATATATTTCAGGTGCAGGTCCTAAATGACCATAGCCCACCCAGTCTCGGACCGTATATCATTCATAACCAACCCATCCGTGGACAGACGTGATCGATCCGATCCAATAATGCACCTGCCAGATCACCCGCTCAAAGCCAAGCCAAGCCCAGTACCCCGAAGTATCAAACCAAAGACACAACACCTGAAGCGCTCATCATACAAGGAAGCACAACCTTTGTTCATACCATACCGACACCCAGCCAGCCCGCCTACTGATAAACCAGAAAACAAAAAAGATTGAGAGAGATCTTTCCCATCCGTGTAGGTATCCGAAAATATAACACCCGCAAAACAGCCCGGTCTCCGACGATGATAAAGGAAATCGTTCTATGTAACTGTGATGTGTCTTTTTTGCATAAAACCCATTGAAGTCGCCGCTTCGGTAGCCCCACCCAAAAGCAATGCAGCCCAAACACCGTCACAAAAATATATGCAATGCGCGCTCGAAATCAAGCCATCATTATGGGATGGGAAACACCATCTCCTACTTAAACAGTGGTATCGTAATCGATTGTTGCGCCGTTACTGTCTCAAGGAATTTGGTGGGTAGGTCGTGAGAAGAATTTATACAGAGGATTCATTGAGGTGGAAAGTGCCGTAACCGGTGGATTATCGATGCCAGGGAGAGTGCCCGCCAAATGATAGTTGTGATAAGAATGCGAAATGACAATTAATGCGAAGGTGGTAGACCTGCTCTGCTAATGCGTGGAACAGAAGACGAGTCGATCTACCAACGACGGTTCAAATGCTGCATCCTTGCGGGCGAAACACTCTGGGGTGGACTGGCCATCGACATGCCTGTACTTGGGTTGACGATCGGAATGGCGTTGCGAACTCGGGTAGCAGCCGGTTGATGAAGTTTGAGAGGGGTTGGCTGACTCTGGTATGAAGGCATGTATGGAACTGAGTTGGAGTTGAGGGTGAAGTTGGAGTCTGGCGCTACTTGGTGGGATTGGGGGCTGGATTCCGGGGACCCACTTGACAACGAGGAGCGATCCGACGATGAGGAATGGATCGAAACCATATCACTTTCGGTGAGCAGGTTTGGACAGAACTCCAAGTCATCATCGAGGTCGAAGGAACGACCAGCCTCGAAGCGCTGACGAAAGCTTGTTACGACCGCAGCCTCCTCGAGGTCCTTTCTGGCTCCCCGGAATTGCTTGTGAGCATTCTGCGATAGACGAGGAGCTCTGCGACCACGACCACTGTGATGTGACGACGAGGCGGATTGTGCATTCGCAGAGGTAGGATGTTGGTGAGTGTTGTAGTGGTAGAAGGACGACATTCTATCGGCTCATTAAAGTGATCGAGTCGGTGAGTTTTGATGGATGGATTTGGTTGGGGTGGGATTGATGCGACCGGGAGGCTGTGAAGAACAATGGAGCGGTGTGGCAGAGTTTTCTTGAAGATGTTGGTAGCAGCGGATGCGAAGCAGATGCGAGTATTAATGAAGATATAGCGAAGTGGTTGTTATGTATGGGAGACGGTCGAGTGATATCGGACGGACAGATGAAATGGGGAGATGTTAAGGTAGGGTGAGGTGAGAAGGAGGTTGGAGCGAGCATATGAAGCAGCGGGAGGGGAAGCAGAAGAGAGAGGGAGAGGGAATGAGTGGGTGAGGCAGGAGGCGAAGGGTGCGCGCGCTTTCCCGCATTGGGCAGCCCGGCTCAGTCTACTCTGTTAGCGAACCAATGAGCATGAAGGCTGGAACGCCCATGACGAGGATTGGGTCAAGCGGGTGGAGTGGGTGGAGAAGGTGGAGTGGGCTGGCACCTCGCGGCCTGAGGAATGAGGGATGAGCGTCCCCGAGCACATCCGATCGATTGTTATGGGTGGTGGTGGTGCTGGTTTGAGGGATCCGGATTCTTTGTTGTGTCAACAGACCTGCAGGACAGGATATGCCCTCGACACATTATCATGAATAACGCCGTCCTACAGTATGGATATGATGCCATGGCCAGTGCCATCCTGATAACCTCTATAGCTAGCTAACCCAAAAGCTGCACGATTGAATCGTCAGTCAGTGCAGCAAGCACCACGACGAGGTCGAGATGTGATCGATGCGCTCGCTGCTCCCTCGCTCGCTCGCTCTTTGTTCTGTGGGAACCCGCCCTCACCGAGGACGGACAGCAGGACAGCACTTGACTGACTGGACTAGATGCTGGTGGGCTGGTAGGCTGGTGGGCTGGCAACCTTCGCCACCCTCAAAAACATCTGGAACCTGGACGGGCTGGGATCAGCAACTCGCCCTCGCCCTGGCCGCTGCTGGTTGGCGCCGTCTACCGCCGAGAAGCACTCTCAAGCAAACACAGCACCACTCCCCTCTCCCCTCCCCCCCTTCCCGCATAAAGCTGCCATCTCGGTGTCACCCTGTTGGCTGTTGTGCTCTGCCACTCTTGATTGCTTGCTTCCTGTTGGGCCCTGTAAGGGATGCATGCTGGTTGGCAGGGCTGGACAACGCTTGGATCTCAAACATCCCCCTCCCCTCTCCCCTCTCCCCAACCTTCAACCCCTCCCCTTGGCCGTGTGATTCTCCAATCTTGTCTGCTTTGCAGCGTCAGCCACCTACCCGGCAGACATCAACCGCAATCTATAAATGAACATGCATAAAGTGAAGCATGAATTGACAGAATGAGGCGTGGGGAGTACTCGGAGCAGACAGGCGATATCAGGCGCTGTAAGCACCGACAAAAACCTAACCGTCCATCGGTCCCATCCAGTCTTCGTAGTGGGTGCGGGCATGCAGCACACCAGCGTCTGTAGCTTGCACGCCTTGACGTTCCAGAACGAGGAGCAGCCAATCAGGGTCAGCCTTTCGTCCTGTAACACGGCCACACCGCCCATTGTTCCGCTCTGCTGCAGGGAGAGAAAGTTTGTGAGTGGAAGGGTTTCTTGGAGATCAACAGAAGGCTGTGTCGATTGTCAAGATTTGACAGTCTACAATAGGCAAACCCCGCATATGATTCCGTTGGCCTGAAATCCAGAGTACAATATGAAGAGACTATTTTTGTCTTACCTTCAATAACTTCCCATCCTTGAGGCTGCCAAAGAATAGACGACGAGCAACGAGAAACGCTCATCTAGGTCATTGGTAGCCGAGGATACTAGAGTATGTTTCAGGATTGAGCAGGCAATTGAAACTGGGCTACCGTTACTACGTTTACGTTTTGATTGCTCTCGGGTAAAGATACTATTCCTAGTGGAGGTGCATTCTAGCTTGGTAGACTTTCTGAGTGAAGACTTGTGATCAAGTTCTTCACAACTTTGACAGAAAAGCGATCTATTGAAAGCACCATTACAAATGTGTATGGAGGCTACTTTGGGCCTGGCTATACAGTAGACATGCATCTATCAGATAACCTTGTAACGAAGCTGTAATGACTGGAAGGCTTCTATGCCACGGCTATGGAAAGTATATCTGAGAATGACGTAAGAACGTTATTTTGATGCTAACATACTACACTTTTCATACTGAAGAAGATGTAACTTTGACGAGATACAATGCTGCTACAAGGTACTACTAGTGAAATGTGCTCCATCGAGACAGGATGGGTAAGACGGGGAAAATGAAGGAAGATGCGTGTGAGCAACAAATAGAACTTACAATGGGGAGGCAAAACACAGCAAGAAAGACTGTACCTAAAGGTTGCTGTCTCTTCTTGCTCTGAGAAATCACTTCTCGGATTGCTGGTCTCATGTCCACGAGGTTTGCCAGATACTACCTTCTCGCATCGATGACCCGAAATGAGCGTCCACAGTTGAGAGAAGCTAGCAAACCTGATGTCTGGGAGGCTTTGGTATGTTGGTTGGAAGTGGAACACTCGTTTCCAAATGCCTTTCCTACCACTAGCAGTTGCCCTCTTCCCTTATAATAGTTATGCGTTATGAGCACAGCCTTATGGAACAGCCCCAGCGCCACAGCTTGTAAAATACCATTACTGCACTCTACCAAACGGCTACTACGAGTGTGGGATTGTCCTGGCTGCAGATACAGTAGCTCCTCGTCGTAGTCTGTTGTACATAATATCCTAATCCTCCCCCCAGATTTGTCGAAGAATAAGTGGCCCGCGCGAAGACAACGGATGCATTGGAGCTCAGTAGATAAGGCTGATGATTCGTTAGGATGACCGAAGTAAAGATGGATGACTTGAGCTGTATTGTGGTATCTGCCAGCTAACTCTGACAGTTCTGTTCGAAGAATGGTGGGGTTGAATGTCGAATTATCAAAGTCGAGTCCAGGTTCCTCGAACGATTCAAATTGTGGCTGCGGATGACTTGAAAAGCGAAATGTAGCATTAGTTGACTGTCTCGTTCCGAGATGCATAGCAAAATCCTCATCGACCACGAATTCGTCGAAGCATAGACGAGGCTGACGACGGAGCAGAGAGATATCTGATGAACATAAAGTATCTCTCTTCAGAGGTCAGTCAGGGTTTTGATGGCGACTCGGCTAAGTCCCCGCTAACTAGGCTGGCTTGGCGACGGAGCCCATCCGGCCCGAGCTTGTGACGAAAGGGCCTGTGAGCTGAGGGAGAAAGGGAAAGGATCTTGAAATTCACGGACGGCCAGACCAGATTCCAATCCAATACTGACGGAGCTGGAGGAAAAGGAGGAAAACCCACGCACATCAGCCCACAAACAACCATCCACACCTTCCATACTACAAGCACACAGAATCCAACCTCGTCTCGATGATACTATCCTGTGCGACACTTCTCAATTGCTTGCCGACTTGTCCTCCGCAATGAGCGATCACTGATAGCAACCGCGACGTCAAGATGGAGCTACCGGAGAGTCAGAATTCAAGGGATGCGCGGATCGAGAAGCTGTGGAAGAAGCTGGATCCGCAGAGTAAAGGGGAGCTGGATCTCAATGGCCTCAAGAAGGGCTTGACCCGGATTGATCATCGTGAGTTTGCTGGCGATATACCTCCAAAGTTAACCTCTCTGACTGCGACTCCAGCTCTGAAAAATGCAAACGATATGCTCAAGGATGTTATAAAAGCTATGGATAAGAATGGCGACGAAGTCATACAGTATGAGGGTATGTTTCCAGTAGTTGGCGGGGGTTTACAAGTGGCCTCTCTTGTGGTTATACGTCAATAACATTCGATACGCAGAATTTCGCACTTTTGTTGAGAGGACGGAGAAGGAGCTATTCACACTGTTCCATTCTATCGATCGAGATCAAGACGGCAAGCTGAACAAGGGGGAGTTGAGAATTGCTTTCAAAACTGCCGGTCTGGCAGTACCAAACTCCAAGCTTGACCAGTTCTTCAGCGAGGTCGACCAAAACCACGACGTTTGTCTTCCTCTTCTTGGAAATGATACATTACTGATCGATCTATAGGGCTATATAAGTTTCGCGGAGTGGAGGTAAGACCCCGTTTCTCACATATCTATCATCTGTCCGGCAATTATTCTACACGTAGCGGATATAATGCAAGGTGCCAAAGCTGACGTTCTTACAGAGACTTCTTACTCTTCCTACCAACACAGAAGTCTCCTGGACTGAAGGCTGTCATGTCTTACTACTCATCTGCTGTCACGTTAAACGCCGAGGGCGATACCTCAATCAGCGAGGAGACGCTTGAAGGCCTAGGTATGGAATCACAATCTCGATTTTCGTCCCTGTCAGTCTTGTTTGGCGCCATCATCAAAATCGCGGATACTTCACCAAGAACCACTCGCAGTATACCGACCGACTCGATACCACTACAACCAGTACCAGAACTGCAAATTCCACCAGAGACTTCTGCTACAATAACACAAACGCCGGTTGCCGACCGAACTCTACCCGCAAAACCAGAGACGAAGTCAATACGTAAAACGGCCGAAGGCAAAGGACAAGAAATTTCGGAGGATGTTGCGCCTATGGAGAAATTATTGCTGACGGACATTCTGCCCGATCCAGGCTATTTTGCAGCAGGTGCTGTTGCGGGAGTCGTTTCCAGAACATCTACTGCCCCATTAGATCGATTGAAGGTCTATCTCATCGCCAACATCGGCCCTGCAAAAAATTCTCTTGATGCAGTGAAGAAGGGCGATGCGGTTGGTGTGGCAAAAACGGTTGGCCGACCACTCATCGATGCCTTCAAAGAGCTATGGAAAGCTGGTGGGATGAGGAGCTTGTTTGCAGGTAACTCGACCCACGAAACGTCCCGAGGCGCAACTGACTTTCTAGGCAACGGATTGAACGTAATTAAGGTCATGCCCGAATCAGCAATCAAGTTCGGATCCTACGAATGTGCCAAAAGAGCCTTGGCACATATGGAAGGTCATAACGACCCGCAAAACATCAACCCATATTCAAAGTTTGTAGCTGGAGGAGTTGGTGGACTTATATCACAGTTCGTCTCGCGCCCCGTTCTCGCGTCTCATACTGACAATACTTAGATTATTTGTTTATCCAATAGACACACTAAAGTTTCGGTAAGTACCATTGCGTTTTATTTGAATTTCGACGCTTACGAGACACAGTATGCAATGTGAGACTGTTTCAGGCGGTCTTCACGGCAACGCACTCATTATCGCTACTGCGAAGAAGATGATCCAGCAAGGCGCTGTCAAATCATCGTATCGAGGCTTGACTATGGGTCTACTTGGAATGTTCCCTTACTCTGCAATCGACCTGGGGACTTTCGAATACCTAAAGGGACGACTTGCAAGCCGCAATGCCAGAATATTGGGATGTCACGAAGAAGACGCACTACCAGGATCTTTTGCTACGGGCTGCATAGGAGCCTTTTCTGGAGCTTTTGGTGCAAGTATAGTGTACCCAGTCAACCTTTTACGAACGAGGCTTCAAGCCCAAGGGTAAGCTTTCCCACTCCTTCCTGCATTTTGAGGGATCGATCATTTCTTATGTGCCACCTGTGGCTTGATGGAAATGTGCTAACATTACGGCAGAACTGTCCTCCATCCTCCGACATATACAGGCATAATAGACGTCGCACAGAAGACGGTCAAAAACGAGGGATTCAAAGGACTCTTCAAGGGCATCACGCCGAATCTTCTGAAGGTAGTTCCCGCGGTCAGCATCACATACGTGGTGTACGAAAACGCCAAAAAGGCACTTCGTCTAAGATGAAAGTCTTGTGTTTAAGCAAGCACAAATATCATATTGCATAGCGTGGAGTTGGGACAGGACAGGATCATATTATTTGCATGAGAAGGCATTTCTTTCTTCCTTGATTCCCGGCATAGTTGTTCGGCACTACACAAGATTGTAGTCTACTCGATCTGGTCTGAGACAGCAATATTTGCAAGAAACATGAAACATGAGTGGCATTGTATACATTCCGTCCGTCCGTTCGTTGTATACATACAGAGCGACAGATATTGGAGGGAGAAATTATGCAAGGACAAGAAGATCGAGCGGGCTCTACATAACTCCGGCGCTAGACATTTACTACTACTCGGTTGCATTGGCGTTTTTTAAGGATACCCCCAGACTTTACAGGTTATGGTTGGTTACAGGGAATAGGTCTGATTTCTATGTTTTCCTTTGTAAGCCATGGTACAGGCAGGCAGAGTGGCAGAGCCGCAGATAGGATACGTAGATACAGACAGACATACATCGAGACAGTCAGAGAACCTATTTGAGTCCATCCAATCTTCTCTCTCTAGTTTCCACACTTCGAAACATCAAATCACTATCGGTGTCGATTCAACGCTTACCTCTCACAGCCGGGAACCTCTGAGTGTGTGACTAGCCAGCCCACTTATCCTCCCCTACAGTCATCAACTCATCCGTCTGGATCTTCTTATACCTCACACAACACTCCACCATCCTGGAAATCTCATTATGCACTAAATAAATCCCCAGTGTTGGCAACCCTAGGACCCTCTCTCTCCCATCCTCCCGTAGCACCAGAGCAGGCAACGTCCATCTCACACTACCGGGCGCCTTCTCCTTCACAAGTGCCACGACTCGATCACGGCGTTTCCCGAGCTCTTCTTTGAACTTCGGCCAGAGATCTTGAGACAGTGGCTTTATCTGGAGGATCGTTGACGGTGGGATTTTGTCTTTGCTTATGCCGGTTCGAGCGTGTATGCGTATCCAGTACCGGCCGTCGAAGAGCTGGAAAGCAGGCTGTTGATTATCCATACTAGGAGTATGAGACGGTGGAAATGTAAGGATGGATTTCGCGATCTCGTTGCTGCTGAATGGCTGTCGGGATAGATACCAGGTCGGTTTCGAATCGTGTCCAGGTTCGACTGGGAGAGTGTATTGGCTCACTCTCGCTCCTTTTGGAGCATCGCGTGGGATGTTTTGGAAATATACACCGCAGACGGTGAAGGAGCTCATTTGGGGTTCTTTTTTAGATAGCTCGGGGAAGATCCGGGCTACGGCGCCGTGAAGAGAGGAGATTGAGATGTGCTCGTGGGGCGTGACAAGCATGAGGACTTTCCTCAGTAATTCCGCTGCTGTTTGCCCTGCTTCCTCACCCAGCCATAAAGCATCCTCACGGAATTCGTCCAGGTTGGCGAATCTGACTTTCGCGGTTCCAGTTTGGAGATCTAGAGACGTGATGTGGCATTTTGGAAGCCATTGCGCTAGGACATCTTGCCGGCGCTCTTCCTGCTCTTTCATTCTTTGGGCGAGGTTGAGGAGAGCGGGCTTGCTTAGAGCTGCTGGTAGGGAATGGTGGGCTCGCATGTGTCTGATTGCGTTCCTTTTGGTGAGTGTTCGGTCTTTGTTCGTGTGGTCTTCGAACCATTTGACGTTGTTTTCTTTACATGTTGCTATTAAGCGCTCTTTGCTGAAGCTCAGTAAAGGCCTGTAGACTCTTACGCCTCCCGTTTCGGGGATCAGCCGTGACTTCCAATTCGGGATGGTCTGTTCCTTGGTGTCTCTAAGGGGCTGGTGATCCGTTTGATACTTATCTGAAGATGCCTCTTGTAGAGGATTCGGCTTCTCCTCTACAAATCCTTCCATAGCTGGCCCGCCAAGACCTCCACTCTCGTGAACGCCATGAATACCATAACATTCAGGTATCTCAGAGTGCTCTTTGATACCAGTGAGACCCATCCTATGACCCTCCATCAACCTCATCATAATAGTCTCAACCTGATCATCTTCATGATGAGCTAAGAACAATGAATTGATCCCCCATTCCCTACAAGCCTTTCCAAGTGTACGAAAACGGAACTTCCTAGCCGAGGACTCGAAGTTTGGGAGGCCTGATGTCTGAAGAAACTTCGGCCATTCCATTTTCAGGACATGACTTGGGACATCTAAAATCATCAACCACTTAGCCCTGGCTACCCTGATGAGAATGATCAGATTAGGACTTCCTCATACCTCGCTCCTCCAAACTCCTCGAAACGGCCAGCGCTTCGACATCACTCCCACTCCTAACACCATGATCCACGACGAAAGCGCGGAAGCGAATCCTGGCTTTCTCCAGAGAAAGGCCCTTTTGCATACTAGAGCACAGGAAAGCAAGAGCCATAGAATCAACTCCTCCACTGATAGCCAATCCTATTCTTATGTGTCAGTAATTTTACTACCTAAACGAATTTAAATTTAGATCGAATCAAATGAGAACTAAACAGGACAGAAGAAAACACTACTTGATCAATTCAAAGTGAAGAAGAAAGATCCCTACCAATTGTAGTTTCTCGATTGGCACCTAAAGGTGCTCGCTGCTGTAGTTTTGGCCATATCCTTGTCCACACGTTCGAGAACTCTACACCGGAAATCGGGCGAGCTGATGCAAGCCCAGCCTTTTTGAGGAAGGCCGCTTTTCGGACGAGGTGTGTGGCGGATCCCATCTCCATTCCATGATCATTGGTATAGAACCTCGTGGTAGAAAGGAGTGTTGATATACCTAGGTAGAAATGAAGCTAGCTAGGTTGCTTGCACGGGAAGACGCGAATTGGTCGAAAAATAAACCTAGACGAGCTCCGACCTCACCGAACATCCGTCACCACTTCACCCATGGCATCCCCAAGCTCAAGCCGGCTTCGGCCTCGACTTTCCATTGAGTGCTAATAATTTCCTTTTCTTATTTCTGTCTTTCTTGATTGGATTTGGATTGAACTGAACTCAATCGAATCGAATGAACTACACATTTACATAGCTCCCTCATCGCAGCTCCAGCAATGTCAACTCCAACTCCCCACCCACTCCAACCCTCCTTCACCACCGCCCTCCTCGCCGGCGCCCTCGCAGGAACAACAGTCGACCTCTCCCTCTACCCCCTCGACACCCTAAAAACGCGTCTCCAATCCTCCTCGGGCTTCCTCGCCTCGGGGGGTTTCACAGGAATATACCGCGGCGTCGGCAGCGCGATTGTAGGATCGGCTCCCGGAGCCGCGCTCTTCTTCTGCACATACGAATACACGAAGACGTTCCTGTCTGCTAGGAGACATGCGAAGTCCGTTATAGAAGGAGGGGGTGAGGAATGGACGGCGCCGATCGAGCATATGATCGCTGCGAGTTTGGGAGAGGTAGCTGCGTGTGCAGTGCGGGTTCCTACGGAAGTCATTAAGCAGCGCACGCAAGCTGGGCAGTACCCGTCGTCTTTATCGACCATTAAAGCGATCCTGTCGCAGCGGAGGGTTATTGGGCTGTCGGGTGTGTGGATGGAGTTGTATCGCGGGTGGTCGGTGACTATTATGCGCGAGGTGCCGTTTACGGTCATTCAGTTCCCGCTATGGGAGTCGATGAAGGAGTACAGGAGGAGGAAGTCGGGCAGGGAGAGTATAAGTGCGTGGGAGAGTGGGCTGTTTGGTAGTGCGGCGGGGGCGATTGCTGCGGGGACGACAACACCGCTGGATGTCTTGAAGACGAGGATGATGTTGGCGAAGGAGAAGACGGCGGTGGTGCCGTTGTTGAAGCAGATACTGAGGGATAATGGACCGAGGGCTTTCTTTGCGGGGATTGGACCAAGGATTCTGTGGATTAGTGCTGGTGGCGCTATCTTCTTGGGCTCGTATCAATGGGCATATAACTCTTTGTCTGGAGAGGGAGACTCATAATGAATGGGAGGAGTTCTTCATGCATATAGATGGCGTCTGGGATAGATGGAGATACCCACCTCACTGTCTGTTTAGTTGTATAATTCCATGTAAAATATCTGTTCATGAACTTGACACCATTAATTTCGAGCTTCTGGAATATGGTTCAAGCTGTTCAAAGGTCACCGCATTCTATTAGAACAGCCAAAACTAGACTAGTGAAAGGGACTATCGAACAGGAACCCAAAAGGTAAGAAGTATATGCAATATTAGGCTACCCAAATACGCGGGAGCTATCCTTTTCGAATGTATTATGCACTGGTTGTAGTTGGAGCTGCTGATGCTCCTGATGTTGACTCGTGGGCTTTCTCATAGGCAATAGGCTTCCGTCCATTGCTCTTATAGTAGAGCATGACATCTGCGCCTCCCTTCCAGACATGGGCACGAAGGGTAGCAAGACTCATTGTGATTGGCAGTTTCTGATTTTGCGTTAGCCGAATTGTCAATAACTGAATGTCACTTCTTACCTGATCATAGCAGTAGAGTTCAAGATACTCCTCTGGCTTCAAAGCCTCTGGATCCGGTTGCTCTGGAGCTGCTTCAATTCGCTCTGCAACATATGCCAAGATCTTCTTTACTCGGAGCATCCGGTTGGCATTCAGACGAGAATTTCCATCTGGTCCAGCAATGCTTGGTAGTAGGTCTTGCCATGGTTGCAACACAAAGGAAACTTTGACTGGTTCCTTGAGGGGAATCCTGTTCTGCATGACATGTTAGAAAGCTTTCTTTAGAATTGTGATTTCACTTACACGCAAAAGCAGATCACCAAGCCACATGGGTGCTCGTTCCGCAATCAAGGTTGCGTCTTCTCCAACGGTCGCGACGGTTCCCCTGTACAAGTCTGCACTACCTCCTGAAGTCTCCTCTTGGATAATGACGGTTGTCATTGGAGGAGGTTTCAAGACAGGCGTCTCATTCGGCAGGCTAGGAGTGATTCCACTCTCAACTCTGTTCTCGGGGTTCTCAAGAAGAGCCTTTTCGTACTCATTCTGGATCTTCTGCACGATTCCGAAAAAGCTGTCGTCGACCTCTTTTTCTTTCTCGCCACTATCTGAAGTCTCAGATCCATCTTCAACCTTCTCATCGACGACAACTGGCTTCTCTGCTGTTGCTGTCGATGCAGAACGTCCCAGTTTCTTACTGCCAAAAGACATTCCGCCCATGCCCATGCGGAATTTCTTCCCAAACGCCTTGCTGTCCTTTCCGTTGGTCTCCTTGTCGGCATCCAATGGAGATTTCGGGGCTGCTTCATGGGTCTCTGTAGTCGGCTTTGAAGTAGGTTCTGAGGAGATTGGTGCACTGGAGAAGTAATCGCCTGTCTTCTCGGCTGATGTACGACTAACTTGAGATGCTCGTTTGTCGAGAGGTGCACCATCCTCAGGGACACCAGGGAGATGATTGAGAGGAGCAGGTGTCGCTACACCAATACCCATACCGGGCGTCATGGGATACGAGTACCCATTGCCCTTAGGTGTCAAGGCAGAGTTATCTGGCCAGCTACCTCCGGCAGCTGGGAGTTCAATAGACATAGGTGCGTTGGCTCGTGGGGCACTCTTCTTGAGATTGTCGTTGAGCTCCTTTCGAAAAGATTCGTCTCTCTTAATCATCTCATCGATGAGATTGGAGAACAAGTGACGAAGGATCCACTTTCCGAGATTGACTACATTCAAATTTAGTTTGTTGAATCTTGTGAACTTTGCCGAAAGACTTACTTCGTTGGTCGTCTCGGAATTCAGCTGCCTCGTCCAACTCCAGCTCATCCGCATACATTTCAGCATCGAAGCAATTGTACTCTTCCAAAACAACGGCAAGTCGTCCAGTTCGAGTATCAATTGAGCACCATGGCGCAACCGCTTCCATTGTATTGACCTCGGGCTCCACATCTTCAAGGTGTCTCTTTCCGAACGATTGAATCGGGATACACTATAACTGTCAGTGAAATTGTTATGAGTTCTATGCTTTGCACATACTCTAAGAAGATCCCACAACAAGACATCCCCTGCTGTGTCTAAAGTCAAAACTCGTCGACGATCATTGAGAAGTTTGTGCTTGACCAATCCGTGTTGACCTTCAATAGTTTCCTCCGGTAGAGCATGGATGGGGACAATGACACCAATGTCAGGGTCTACAAGGACCTCCGAAGCCTTGCGAACTCCGCTCAAAGTCGTCATTGCATCAGACTCTCTCGCTGCTGGCGCTGGAAAGCTTGCAGTGTTCGAAATTCTCAAAACTGCCTGTGCAGGTATTTGCTTCTTCGAGCCTCCGGTGGATATAGGTGGCGACAATTGCCTTGGACGAGACGCTGCACTTGAGGCACGATGGTGTCTGTAGGCCTCTGGTAGTTGAATGTCAGATCCAGTATCGACATTGTTCCATCGATTGATGGAAGAACTGGATGTAGCAGTCCAGATATGATCTCCACATGCAATGACTTTGTTCACTCCCTCGTTCTCATGTGCAACGGCGAGAGAAAGGCCGTCGTCCATCTCTCCTAGAGTTCCTCGAACATCTGTCTTCACAACCAAGCCGGATCGATCACTGCTGTAGAATACGCCCAAATCAGGATCGTCCGAGTACAAGGCCCAGACGCTATCGTTGTGCATAGTCAATGTATGCATGCATCGTCCAGCCGTAACACTCCATACTTTGACAGTCTGATCAGAGCTGGCAGTCATGATAGTATCTCCACTCTCATTCACCAGAATATCCCTAATGTTGTCCGTATGACCCACAAACTTGGTGATTCTCTTGCCGGACCTTGGATCCCATAATCGCACGATAGATTCTGGACCACCACTTGCAAGTATGCTGCGGCTCACACTCAAGGCGTAGACAGATCCCTTCTCGCTCTTCTCCTCGTCTCCGACTTCAATTTCAAGTTTCTTTCCTGCTCCGCTGAGATCCCAGAGGCATATTCGTCGGTCGAGTCCTCCCGAAGCCACCCAGTCTGCTTGAGGACCCGGTGTCGCAACACACTTCACATAGTCGGCATGCTGGCCAACAGTCTGAGGCGCCTCAGACTCGTTCGATAATGGTCGCCATACTCTGACCGTCAGATCAGAAGACGCTGATACCAAAGCTGTATTATTCTGCGCGAGGACAATATCATTGACCCAGTGTGTATGAGCCTGTGTCTGCGCGCGAAAGGTTGTCGAAGTCTGGGTATTCGAGCTCGTCTCCGAAACTGGGTCGTCTGGGGAATCGAAAGGGTTCTCGGAGGTAATTGGCGTCTTCAAATCGAGATTCAGGTTCCAGGCACAAATCGCACCGTCTCGTCCTCCTGAATACCTGCAACTTCGTGTTAGCCTCGAGATCAACGGACCCCACCTCTAGGTAATTATCCCGACGGCCACACTGCGCTTTCACTTACAGGATCGATTGATCGCGGTCGACGGCGAGGCCGTTCACTCCTAATCTGTGCCCACCAGGCGAATTCGCAAGTGGCAGGACTGTAGATGCCAGTCAGATTACATCCATCCCCTTGGAGCTCGAATACAACATCCCGGGTGCGGGGAAAGACTTACCATAGCTAATGCGCTGCCTCGCCTTTTTCTGAGCCATAGCTCTCCTGCTTATCGCGCTTCAGTAATCATGCGGATGGAAATTGTCAAGACATGCGTCGGTTGCACGGTTTCATGCAAGCAGGCAATGTGAATGGAGAGTTCGAAATTGTAGCTAGGTAGAGAGAGGTTGAGACCAGGTCGGCTACGAGGCACCAGAGGGAAAGAGCTCCCGCATTTGCAGTAGAGGAGGTACAGCCAGATAGATCCCCAGGGGAGTGGATCAGCGAGAGGCCAAAGGGTTGGCCTCCCCACATTCTATGCGGCGCATGCTGGGTGCATTTGACAGCTTCTAGCCGCCCGGCTAAAAAGGAGCTTTAGGAGCTTTCTGCCTCTCTTCCGAAATCAAGCAATGCGTAGAAAGAGAAAGGGTTGCATAGGTATTTGATGCTTCCATCAACCATTGAACTTATATGTACAGTGTCCCAGCGCCCGTCAATCAGCGTTGCATCATTTTCAGTCTCCCCTGCTGTTCTCTCCATGCAGCCGAGCCTTGTCCAAGCCTTCCGTCAGACTACAGGCCAATCCATCAACAGTTCCTGCGCCTGTGGAATTAAAACAAAACATAAAAAACAAAGGGGTATATCCGTTCCCAATCCTTGAACTCCGGTAATGCTCCCATCTCATCCCAGAAATCCTTCCGAGTCCCATTTGAAGTCGCCTTCAAACCCTCTATTCAATAATACGGCCGCAATGTTCTTCCTCTGCTGCGTCAGATCCCGCTGGTTGTAACAGTCTGGATTGATCCCCAGGGCAACACAGAGAGCATTCGTGCAGACAAACACTCCGCAATCGTACCCATTTGATTGATACGCACACGCCGTCCTTGGAATTGTCCACTCCTTTTCGTTGTATTGTGATCCCAGTTGGTTTTTGACCCATCCAACCAGAATTGGAATGACGTCTGCTCCCTGGCCACCCATGCTGTCAAGATACTCAATGGTTCTTGCTACAGGACGAACAAGTCCAATTGTCCAATGCAACCCCTTGTTGATTGGGATAAAGACTGTGTCCACTTCCAACAGAGATGTGCCAGGGGCCTTCTTCCTCTTCATGAGTCTTTCTGTACTTTTTGGTCCCTTGTCCCTCAGGTTGTTCCAGAAGAAGCTGTTGTGCGCAAGGAACTTGGGCACGGTAGAGACAGGTTCACCTGCTGCCTCCGCCTCAGTTGCTGCAGCTTTATTGGCTGCTATAACGATCCATTCAATGTAGGTATTGATGATCTCATCGTTGAGCCAAGCCGCATTGCCCAGCAAAGTTGTGAAATCCTTCACTCGCAGCTCTGTGCCCTCGAAAGATTTTGTCAGAGTTCGCGAGAAATCTCTACTGTATTGTACTTCGGTAACTCGTGTGTTCCACTTCGTTTCCAGACCCTGTATGAGGGGCTTCAGCGGTGCTTGCCGTGTAAGTCGGCGCAGCTTTGCAGCCTTTCGTTTCTCCTCTAGCAGTCGGCGTTCCTTATCCCTCTTCAATGCCTCAAGCTCGATCTCTTTCTTAGTCGCGATTCGCAACTCTTTAAGCCCCTGCTTATCGTCAAAAAAGGACTTGACGCAATCCCTCTGCCCTAAACTGCTTGTAGACTTTGAAGGCCGAACGGATGTTCGAGGAAGTGATTCTGGGGTCCTCAGTATTTGGTTGGCAGGCCTCTGAGGTGTGAGGTTTTCGTATTGCTGTGAGGATTGGCGTATCGAGGAGGGGGGAGTCAAGGGCGATGCTGCTGCATCTAAACGGAGGCCACTGAGAGACTCATCAAGCGCGTCCATAACGGGTCCTTTGGATAACTTGGTTTTCGACGACATATTTGCGGAGTGAAATGCAAGTGCAGGAGGTTCCCAGAATGCGTCCAATATGCCCACCATCTGGCGATCGTCTCGAGCATCTCCAAAGTCGATCTGACCCTTCCCAGATTGTCCAGGCACATGGTGTGCATAGTTGACATCGTTCGCTGACTTCGGTCTAACTGTATCACCTGTACGTCGCGTTTTCTGTCGCTTTAAAGTAACCGTACCATCGAGTCTCTGCGAAGAGGATTGAATGTGGTCGGTCGGCGCGACTTCCCCCTCATCAGGAACGAGTCCACTTCCAAAGGTGAACTCCTTACCCTCCTCATCATTCGATTCAGTTGTCATATCCGTATAAGATGATGGGCACACCCAACCCGTCAACCAATTCCAGGCCTGCATTATAATTCCGCTGGACTGACGTGGTTGAGGTGTCGTGCGCGCAGTCATCGCTTTGCTTCTGGGTATGGGCTAGAGATGGTTTTAGCTGCGCGAATCGTGTCATTGGTGAGCTGGCGGGCTCTCTCTTACCAAGTGGGAAAGAACTGCAGTCCGCGTTTGCTGATCCTCCGCCTTTCTTTTGCGGGTGGACATCTCGGAAATGGTCCACGCTGGTAGTTTTGGATGGAAGGAAAGAGCATCGAGATCGAGATGGGGTGGACAACTCGCAGGCCCGTTTGGTCGCAAGAGAGAGAGAGAGAGAGGGACAAGGCGAACAAGGGCTAGCTTTGCGAATTGCAGGGGGGAGCATTTTAGGTTACCGCTAGTGGTTAGGCCTGTTTTACCGACACGATTGTTTGCAGCCGAAGAGACGAGGCTGGGTCTACAGAGCAGGCGAGGTACATCACAGTAGATTCAGGACAATAGCAGCTTTGATATCCAAAAGTGAAATGAATGACCAATACGCTATGTAGATAGAATTGAGATTGATATGGAACACAATAACGTAAACGTCCAGTGGAAGTGCTCAAGGTAGGAAGCAAGATGACGAGATTGTCCAAGCTGGTAACGGGCTTCAAGGTGCAGTAAACATGTAATAGTTCAAGGCAATCATTCGATTAATATCTACAATATCATGTCATTATTTCATATATCCTACAACTGTGCCCGCGGTTCCCCCAATGCTTTCGAACAAAATGCAGAGAAGTACTGGTTGAGAGCATCAACAGTCCCACTACCTTCCGTCAACGCAGTAACGATCCCAACGTACCCATCAGGCCGCACGACAATAATACCACCGCTCTCCTGGTCTAGACCCATCTTAGCATGTGCTGCAGCCTTAGCATCAGGCACCCTTTGGTCCCAGATATCATCTGCATAGACATTGTCTCTGTACCGAGCCAGCAAGTCCGGCACGTCCCTAGAAATCTCGATGCTGCTCCGTTTGTTCGCGAAGATAGTGCAAAATGTGAAAAAGTGACTGTGTGGGTTATGACGCTCGTGATGTGAGACAGTGTCAATGTCCTTCCTTAGGTAGGTGCTGAAGAAAGAGTTCTTCTTGCGGAGATTTTGCGCAAGATCTTTGAGGGCCTGCTGGGTTTTTGATACGTTTCCGGCAAAGACGTAGACTCTAAATGACCCGTTCACAGGAATTTCTTGCTCCAGGTGTACTACATTGGCATCGACCACCCTTGTGACGTTTGAATTGATGAGAATTCTGCCCGTGCGGTTCTTGTTTCCCTTTGGATTGATGATATTTGACTGAGCAGGGTGAGATGAGGACCAGTTGAGAGAATTTGGGTCGTAGGCAACTCCATAGCCACTGGTGAATTCGCAAGATTCCTTGAAAGTCTTGATGAACTGGTTCTCTTCCTCCCCAGGGCCGGCTTTTTCTGTTGCTGCAGCTACATCTTTCGCTGCTGGGGCTCGTTGGGAGAACAAGGCAGCGTATTTGGCGTCAAAATTCAGAAGGTTTTCGGCAATCAGCTTTCGCTCGGACTCGTACGAGTGAAGCAGAGAACGGTCTGCAAAGCCTGCCTCAACGTGATGAATCTTCCAGGCCAGATTGAGGGCGTCGAGAAATGCGGTGTTCATTCCTTGTCCGGCTTTGGGCTACATTTCATCAGCAAATATCCAAGAGAGTCCATACAGAAATACTTACACTGTGAGTATGGCAAGCATCACCTCCCATGAACACTCGGTGATCAAGGGTGTACTTTTCGGCAATGCCTTGACCGATTGGGTAGACAGAGTACCACTCCACACGCTCCCATTCGATGCTGTAGGGTTCCAGGATTCGCTTGGCCGAGTTCTGTACTTCCTCCTCTGTTGCTGATTTCCTTGGGTTCCAGTCTTTGTCGGTAGAAGATGCGATTTGGATGTATAAGCGGACCATATTGTCCTCTCTGGGGATGACCATTATTGAGCCGTGCTCTGAGTGAATGGTGCATTTCATCTGTGTTGAGCGTCAGTTTTGTGTCGATGCACATGACTCTCATCAGAACTTACTTTGATGTCAGGAAAGTCGGTCTTGACCACTCCATCCATCACACCCCAAACATGTGCAATTGGATCCTTGTGCTTGATGCCAATCTTCAGCTGATCCCGAACAAATGACCTTGCGCCTTCGCCACTGAACAGATACTTCGCCTTGACGGTCTCTCTCTGCTTACCATCCACATGCTCCAGGTCGACCTCAACCGGGTACTGTGGGTTTTTGGCCTCATCTGATCTGAAACCTTTGATAGTCCATGGTCTCTGAATTTCAACTCCATTTTTCTCGAGATCTGAAATGAAAACTCGCTCAATCAAGCCTTGATGAAGAAGCGTTGTGAATGGATATCTGGCGTCAATGAAGCTAGGGCAACTGGCCCATGTCCCCGTTCTTTGAATACCCTTTCCAGCCGAGGTAGGATCCCAGAACGCAACCTCGTAAACTTTAGCTGGTTCGTGAGCCATGATTGCGGGCTTCAGACCCATATTACGAAGCAGGTCTAGAGATCGCGGTTGGATTCCATCTGCTCGGCCGGTCTTGGTTGGCTCGGGTCGATTGTCGATGTGCTTGACCTTGTAACCCCATCGTGCCAGGCAAGTTGACAGAAGAAGTCCTACGGGTCCGGCACCGATGATCACGATATCATACTCATTCGATAGCTGTTGACGGCCGCCCACCCTCTCGGTTGGGGTGAAGTTCTCGTCCATGGTGTTTATGAAAGCAGGCGATGAGACGCGAATGTGACACTAAGGATAGATGACGATAGGTTGAGATGGATGAGATATCAAAAGAGTAGAGAGGTGATAGTATCCGTAGATTAAAACGAGGGGATAGATGGGCCTTAAGTAGACATCAGATATGGGGCAATTTCCATGGAGGTGAATCAGGCTCTTCGACGGCACTTGGATCGGAGAGGTCGTCCATCTTATCAAGCTTCAAGCGGCGCGATGGCAAAGTCAGACTCGTACTAGGAAAACCCAGCAAGAAGACCCAATCCCACGCAGTCCAGACTGCGGATACTGTCCTGGACTTGCGAGCGGCTGTTTGATACGGGATCTGGAAGCTGCTCGCTGCTCGCGGGGGTGGAGTGGAGACCCTTGCGGGGAAAAGACGCCTGGGGCCAATGACAGGCCGGCTTGGGAAAGTGGATTTGTCTCACTGGACCGCCGGGCACGAAAGACGGTACTCGGAATGCCCTGCTAACCCCACCGCATTCGTCCAACCGAGCAACCTCACTCTTCGCTCGGAACGCATCATCGGCAGACCCTTGCCGATATCCTTTTTCCTCCCTTGTACTCGTGTCATACGAGATAAGTACGAAGCATAAAAGAAGTTATGGCTACCTACGCCTTCGGGGAAAGCCAGTGGGGGTGGGGGAGCCGCCGAGCCCGGTGTTTCTACTTCTGTCACCATCTCGTAGCTGGACGCGATTGCACCTATGATGCCCGAAAGCCGCATCAAATTGTACTTTGGTAATATATTATGGTGTTAATTGGCTTGCTGCAAGAACTGTGGATACATACGAGGCTCAAGTAAGGGACTTGCATTTTCTCTGGAAGAAGAACAAGGTGCGAATACTGCTACATGGTCGGTGTTCATCTGGTCATTTTGGTGAGTAACAAAACCCCATTGAAAATGCTGATATTACGAGCATGCGTATAAAGCCGAATTCGAGATTGGCAAGCGTGCGAAGTGCAAAGCCAGACCCGTCGCAATGTGCCGCTTTCGAGGAGAAAAAATAGGTCAAGGCTCATGCTCTGAGTAAGTTAACTTCGTCATCCTTCCTTACCGATCGTTCCGACCTCATCCATGTTGCTCTTTCTTTCTAGGAGTCGGCCTGACTCAGGCATATCCTAGTATGTACATAATAGTGCTAGAGACTTAACTTTTCCCCTTCCATGTCGTCGATCCTTGTTTTGAAGAATGGATAATTGCTCTGATAGCTCAAGTTTGCCATCACAATAGCTTCATCGCGGAGATAACTTCGTATTTGAAAATTCTCTCATTTAGGCCCCTCCAGCGACTACCAGAACTATCTGGTACCGATACTTTGACAGTCCTTGAAATATTGCTGCATTTGCTGTTTCTTCAAGCTTCCAACACATCACCTCCTGACTCCGTCTTGTTTGATTCAAATTTTGTTACGAGTACAAGAACTCTATTATTCCGACCCAGGGACCCAAGTACCCATAACAATCTACTAGCCTCCTGAAAGCACAAGATTCTCGCAGCTATTATGCAGGATCCCTTTGAAGCTTCAAGTGAAAAGTCTGTCCCTACCAGCGTTACGGCAAGCTTCCAGAGCCTCGTAGCATAGCGCAAGATCTCCATATTTACTGAAAAGGCCAGGCATTACACGGCATGAAAGTCTGGCCAGTTGGGAGTCTCCGGCGAGCTTAGTACAGCGTGATACGCCGAGAAAATCTTAAGCTGTGTACGGGGCTCAACGAGCATGAACCAATGTACTGTGAGATACTTGGAAATGGCATCAAAGGCTGGTCAAATACTGTTCTAGACAACTCTCCTTCCAGTGGACAGGCTGAGGTGAACAGGTATCTTGATCCCAAATTACCAAAGGCACAACAAGTCTCAATTGAGATAATGGGGTCAACCTCGGAATAACAATCATGCTGCCGGGCAGAAAAATACGGCAACGCGCTAAACCTAAAGCTCGCCTATGTCAACAAAAACAACATCTCTGCCATAAATATCCACGCGGTCTGCTGTACATCAGACACAACTGCTTTACATCTGGCTGTCTCACACATATCCAAGAAGCTTTGCTTTGGAGTCTCGTTCCTTTTGTGATCGCGGCACTGAAACCACATCAACACCAGCCTGATGGCTTTTGGTGAAGACATCAGCGAGTTCTCCACCCTATTCACTAGCTATACCATGAGCCAGCAGTCGCACTCAGAGAATAATAGCAAAGTACATGGTAACACAACTCACAATAGGAACGTCTCGAAGACGTCGAGCCAAGGGCGTGCGATGGATCCGAGTTCAGAATTTGCTCAGCCTCCAATTCATTCTCACACGAAACCACTGATCATCCGCAAACCTTCCGGCCAACTACGCGTAGCACGCAGCCAACAACAGCTGAACGAAAATAACCTCAGTCACGGTGTATCTAGCAGCCCAGTCTATCCTCCTCGTCGGTCGTCCATTCGCAACTTCCACGAACCGAGCGCGCCTCCAACCCGTAGTCGCGAGAACAGCCACCAGCGCCAGCACAGCGATACGCCATCTGCATTGCGATCCACCGTCTCTAGTAAAGGAGATTTTCTATCCACTACATCCGTTGATGCGTCGACTCCATCCATGACCAGCCCACATACTGCCCGATCACCAGCTTCAAGCAACCACCCACACTATCTCTCCGACTCGTCAGGCATCATAGGGAATTTTATGCCCGTTGGCGGTAACAATATGGCCAGCCAGCACATTTCTTCTGCAAGTGGCAGGAAGGCGTCAATGGACGAGTAAGTGGATTCTACAGAGTGTCGAGATCAATGTTGACACAGAACAGACATGCAAGACCGAGATCACCCAGCAGAATTCCACGCCCTCGCGGCCCTACCAATCCGTATGAGTTTGAGCCAGACACGCCATATGCTCGTCAAGGACAACGCCAGACTCAGTTCTCGGACTTTATTGAGCAACCTAACGCTGAATTCATCCCAAGTCCTCGTGTTGAGAATGGGCACATGAAGAACGCCCGGTCAGAAGGAAATGGATCTTACATTACTCGCGATGATGATTACCTGCTCCCACCAAAGCCAAGCTATTCCACTCTTCAACGCAGCGAGTCTTCCCCCAGCCTGGTTCAAGCCAGATTCGATGCTCCCCGTGAAAGAGCCACAAGCCCCGATATCTCTGCTTACTATACCGAAGGCATTGGACATGCATCCCCCCGTTACCGTGGTCGCTCCCCCTCTCCATCTCGGTCTAACCGCAAGTACGAACAGGTCAATACGTCCCCTACCTACTATCATACCTCTCAAGGCTGTTCAACACGATCTCGTTCACGTTCCCCAGTCCGCTACGAGAGCAATGAATCTGCCCAGTACTCCTCCATTCATGGTCGCCATTCCGGCAAGACCCCGGCCAAGACACTTGATGATGTTGCTGAGCGAGACGAGTATCGTGAGTACGACATATTCCGACACGATCCAGCTGCAAGCCCTCCCAAGAAACGCTCCCGCTCGCCCATGAAGAAGATGTTCGGTGAGAACGGTTGGCTAGGAAAATCTCCGGATGAACTTCAAGATGTGAAACTCCAAGTCAAGAGAGCTGCTATGCAAAAAGATAAGCCTACGATGATGGGAAAGCTCAGAAATAAGTTGGGAGAATTTGTAAGCTCTTGAGCACGCGTGTCCTTAATGGAACTAACGAGTCACAGGCTGAAAAGGCAGATCTCAGTCCTGGTAGAGGTGCTCGATCCAGCAACGACAAACACCCGAAGATCTCGATCCTCTCTGTCTCTCTTGGACCACCAGAGCAGGCTAGATTACTCATGGAGATTGAGCTCATGGTTGTTCATACCGCCAACACCTTCCTCATGAATCAATTCAGCCAAGGACGCATGGCCGTGGATTCGATCAAGAGGACGGTAGATGCTTGGAAAGCCAAAGGAAGACACGTCGTTATTGAATTCCAATACGACCAGGCCACCCAACGCGATCTAGTTGCAGCTAACCAGCACAATTTTCGTTTCTACGGTGAACGTGCTGGCAATGATGTCCGTACTAACTCTATGCTCTACAACTGGAAGCAGGTTGCAAGCACGATGGCTATCCGTACATTCTGCGATGCTGACACCGTTATCCTCAAGCTATTGTTTGATGTCGAGCAGATTCTTGAGCTTCTTGGTGGTGCTGAGGCCATCATGCTGAGACTTCAACAAATCCGAGCAACCTCTAACGAGATGATGAGACTTGCTAGACAGAGAAAGGCTGCCCAGCACAACCCTCAGGATGCTGCTGGAGGTGCTACGCCTGGTAGGGCGGCTACCTGGCTCAGCCAATCCTCAAATGGAGCTTCTGCTCGCGGACCTTCCATCGACGCTGATCCATACGGTGGCATGAAACTCATTCCGGAATCGTACAAGGAGGCTGCATAGATTCGTTGTGCCGATGTAGCTGATGACTTGTTTATAAACTTGTTATCTTGCGGTGCTTCTTACACGCGCATGTCTTCATCAAGAGTATGGCATATTAAGCAGGCCCGAAAGTGCTTTACAGCAACTACAGACCGGAGATATATCTTCCAACTTCCTTCCTTCTAGGAGGAGACCGGTGTTCCTTAACTCTCCGAGGTTCTCCTACCAGTTTGTCAAAAATTCTTCTTTGCTTTTTTCATTTCAAATATCACTGCTACACCCTGCTGTCATCTCGCACTTCCTTTGCGTCCATCCGAGCCATCACTAAGTACAAACGATGTTATAGCGAAGTCCTCAATATTCGTTGCTCAATGAGTCGATGGAGTTGTGGTAGGAATGGGGAGTGTCTACTTTTTTTTGTGGCATTGCGACATGGATGGTCATGATTCGGATTGGGGTAAGGAGGAACTAGGATGGTCAATATGCCCATGTCTCCTGGTCATTGTTATTGTAGAATAGATATCATCAAAAGATCGCCAGTTTCGTGCCTGTGATGTGGGGTCTAGTGAGATCTAAGAGCCGTTGTTGATCTCGTTATCAGTAAATAACAGAGACTGTACAAACTTTAAGTCTCCCCAGGAATTACAACTTTCATTCATCGTTTGTACTTAAGTTGAGCCAAGAAGAAACCTTTCGGCAAAAAGTAAACAATACCCCTCCACAAAACCAGCCTGCCAAGCCCTTGCGGGAAAGACGTCATCAGGAATATTTTGGAGCGAGGCACAACTCGCACAAGCACAGGCACAAGCACAACAGCTGGATTCCAGGCAGCGGTCTTCTAAATCATGAACACGAACACAGCATCACACGACCGTCCCTCCTTCTCTCTCGTATTTATACCTTGACACCATGAAAAAAAGTTGAAGGCATCACAGGCAGACATTAACTCCCAGACAGAATGTCTCCAGCACATACATACGGGCCCGGATGCCACCTTGCCCCAGACACCGCAGTCTCCGGCTCAGATAGCGACGGCGAAATCCCTCCTCTGAAGACGCACTTCTTCTACACCTCTCCTCTTCCCATCGATGACCCCCTCTCCGCTATTCCCATCCCGACTGGCTCCGACACGAAATCTATCAGACATCCTCCTCGACCGTTCTCCGCGCGCGATAATAATGCTTTGGAGGATATATGGCTTGGTTTCTCAGGAAGAAGTCGCGAAACAAACGCAGTACAGAATAAGACGGAGTCTGTGGTTCCACACAAGCAAAACACAATTCCAGGGAGTGGAGCTCCTGCATGCTGTGACCATTTTGAGGGCGGCATTGGAGGGGATGCTGTGGATGAGAGGAGTGCTACGGCAGGAGCACCTAAGGCTGAAGAGCTGAGGCCCAAAGCACAGAAGAATTCTAAGAAAGATGGTTCATCGATATCACAAGGAGCTTCCGAGAGCCACCTCAAGTCCACCCAACATGGGAAGTTCCCCGACCAAGAAAGCCAAGACTCCGAAGGCGACAGACCTAGGGGTCGGAAGGAGTTACGGAAACTACAAGCAGAGCCTGGTGATGCTCTTTCAACCAGTCTCCCTGCGAAAAGCGAAGAAACAGGGACTACTGGTCTTCCTTTCCTACAATTTTCTGCGACGAAAGTGCCAAGCTTACCCCCGGACGAGGAACCCTCCGGAGAGGCTAGCAACTCGAGAAGTGCTAGCAGAGAAGAGGAAGATACGGCGGAGGTAGAGACCATTCATGTCAACGATTGCAAATCCCATAAGTCCAAGAGCCAGGCAGAAGTTCCTGTGGGAATATCAAGATTGCATCTTGTCAAAATGCCTGCATTACAGATGCACCCAATCTACTGGTCTCCAGTTCATGACATAGCATCGGTAATCCGAGGAACATGGTTTTATAAGGACACGATGTGTCCCATCGAGCCCGCTGTTGCAAACCAGCTTGAAATGGGATACAGAGAATTAAGGCCTTGGTCCCAGACCTGGAGAGATGAGCTAAACAGTGCAATGGAAGTTGGAGCTGCGGGGGAAGAGAAAATTGTGCATACCCTGTGGCCAAAAGAAGACACAAAGAAGCCCAAGAAAGCTACGAAGACTACGAAACATGGGCTCTCAACGGATCCATACTGTGCTGCAAGATGTTCGAATGGAGAAGCATCTGCCCAAGGAAATACAGATCCCGATTGCTCTGCAAATGAGGAGTCGGATGTCATAACCACTGTCAAGAGGTATGCGAATTCGCAAGTCATATACAAGGATGCCCGGAACGCTTTTATTCTTAAACCGACTCTTGCGCCATCTGCTTATTATGGTCGCAAGCCTCTGCAGAAGATCAAAAGAGGCATGAATGTTGGAATACACTGCGTGAGAGGTTTTGACTGGAAGGCATGGGAGAGGTAAGTCGCAGAGCTCCCTATTCTCTTCAGAGGGAGTTCTTACTCCCGAGATGTCCAGATTCATCTCGTTCCTTCGTTCTCTCACTCACACGTTGCTAGGCTCCACCCTTCAAAGAAATCGAGCTCCGCAAAGCAGGCTGAGCGAAATGCACCTGTAGCTGGGGACTCCAATACTACCAAAAGCACTTCTTGTCAGGCATGTAGAGATCTGGAAGAGCCACGCAAAGTCACTGTAGGTATTCATCAGGAACACAATTCCTTATTTCTAATATTCCAAGAAATCTGGAGGACATGGGCTCTTTCTGAAACTTTCATGGTCAGGAAAATACTGACTTCAGAAAGGATTTGGTCCTCGTGATACACGGTATCGGTCAAAAACTTTCTGAGCGAGTTGAATCTTTCCACTTCACTCACGCTATCAATGATTTTCGTCGTTCTATTAACGTCGAGCTCAGTAACGAAGCAGTTCACCGAGCGCTTCGCGATGATCTTGGAGGAGTTATGGTACTTCCCGTGAATTGGCGAGCGAATCTGTCCTTCGAAGATGGTGGGCCAATGAAGAAAGGAGAAGAAGTCCAGCGGACAGATTTCTCTCTGAAGGATATCACTCCTTCCACAATCCCCGCCGTCCGGAACATGATTTCCGATGTGATGCTAGATATCCCATTTTACATGTCCCACCACAAGCCAAAAATGATCCAAGCATTGATATCTGAGGCGAATAGGGTATATCGTCTGTGGTGCAAGAACAACCCAGGTTTCGACGAACATGGCCGAGTTCACATCATCGCTCATTCTCTGGGGAGTGTTATGGCTCTCGAGGTTCTGAGCCAGCAGCCCACTACTGTCCCTAAGGTCAACTTGCAGGAGAGTCAGATCAACACAAAACACTTCGATTTCTGTACCACCAATTTATTCTTCGTCGGCAGCCCAGTCGGTTTCTTCCTTTTACTCGACAAGGGTCGACTTGTACCTCGTCGATCTCAAGGAAAAGCAGGCGCCGAGCCAGGAGATGAAACAGACAGGACGGTGACGGCTGAGGGAGGGACTCTAGGCTGCCTAGCAGTCGACAACATCTACAACATCATCGCGCACAACGATCCCATTGCCTATCGGCTAAACGCTACAATCGACCCACAATTCGCTGGGACTTTGAAGAACGCAGTCGTACCCAGTGCTACCACCGGCTTCTTCGAGAGTATCGGCAATGCAGTGCGTTCGATAACTCCTGGCGTTGCCGCACCCGCGGATCTCGCTGTCGGTCAGGTTGCAAAGCCAGCAGCTATGACTCGGCTACCTTCACAACTTGAGATGGAGATCCATGACTTCACTCGAGAAGAGATCGCAGAGAAGAAGTTCTTCCTGCTTAATGATTGTAAGTCCAACTTCTGGGGGATGTTTCCCCTCGTCTCCTATCCAGACATCTGGTTTCATAGCATTTGAATTTCTCTATGTTCCTCAACCAGTGGAATCCATCCCCGAATTATACCAAGACAGACAACTAACCTCGAATTTTAAAACTCAGGTGGGCAAGTTGATTGGTTCTTAAGCTCCGGCGGGGGGCCACTTGAGATCCAGTATCTAAATATGCTTGGAGCCCATAGTAGCTACTGGTCCAGCCCGGACTTCATTCGCATGATTGTGATTGAAGTCTGTCGAAAGCCTGGGAGGCAACACGCGCTTCCGAATATGCGAGCTGTTAAGGCTGTTCGTAAAGTCGCAACATAGATCCATGACAGGCTCGAGACCAGGGAATCAGTACTGGCTCTGATAGCATGTCAAGAAAAAGAGGCAGCGCAAGATCGATGGTGTAAAATATGTATTTTGATTCGATAGACCTGGGGATTGGGAGTTTCAGAGAAGAGCTATGGAGTCAGGAGACTAGCATAGGCGTCACCGGAAAGCAGGATAGACGGACGACCTATGATACCCATATTTAGAAAATAAACTGTAAACTACCTTTCCAGCAGAGCAATGATGGTGTAAGCGAGTCTATTTACCTCCCTCATGGCCATCTCCCTTTCCTAGCCCGCCTATTCTCGCTTCTTTACCATCATCTTCACATGACGTAGCCCTGCTGCAGGTTTCCCCCGCCCCCGCATTCAACGGGCCGAGGGAAGTCAGAGCCGGGAAATCAAGCAAGCATCCCATCTACCTGCATCAACTCAGCCCAGCCCTGTCTACAAACATATCTGATTGCTCTCCCGCATCCCATCAGTAGCACGACACGCAACAAGCTGCAAGAATGGCGCAACCAAAGATAACTCTCTACGTTGATACTGTCAGCCCGTTTGGTTACATCGCCTACTACCTATTACGGGTACGTTTCTGTCCCCTGCTCTGCTCTCTCCACCAAACTTTTTCTTTCAAGTCTGGGTCTGTACCTGCATGGTATGGAATGAGATAAAGAGATTCTGTGCGGAGAGACTGGCGAGAATGTTGAATAGGATTGGATTGGATTGCATTACATTGGGATGGGATGCTGACTCGATGTTTACAACTATGCAGAACGATCCCGTTTTCTCGAAATGCGATATCACTTACATCCCTATATTCCTAGGGGGATTGATGAAGATGTGTAATAACGCACCACCGATCAGTATTAAGAGTAATCATCGCTCTCCCTTTCGTTTCCCCCTTCCATTCTTTCCCCAAATAGTACCCAGCGCCCACACTTCCTTCCAGCCTCCTGACAGTCCAATGACTGACACCAGCTTAAACAGACAAAGGCACCTGGATCGGGAAAGAACGTCTCCGATGGGCGCACCTCTTCAACATCCCCATGGCCGAAGAGACGCCCCCGGGCTTCCCACAGATGACACTGACTATCATGCGAGCGCTCTGCGCGCTCACTGTCCTGCATCCGGGCAAGGAAGGCCAGGAAGTTTTGACCAAGGCGTTAGATGCCCTGTTTGAGGCGTCGTGGGTCCAACATAGGAAGACGAATGAGAAGGAGGTACTGGAGGACGTTTTGGTGGGTGTATTGGGGAAAGAGGAGGCTGGGAAAGGTAAATATTTCTCTTCTTGGATCCCCCCTTGCTTACTTACTTTCTCACTTCCTCATCTTCCTTGTTTGCTTACTTGTAATACTCATTCAAGAAACAAATGGCTAATTCACACACTCTTTTCCTTGGGGGTACAGTCCTAGCAATGGCAGGCAAAGAAGGAAAAGAAACCCTGAACAAGAACACGGACCAAGCTTTCCAGGACGGCGGTTTTGGATTACCGTATTTCGTGGCTACGAATTCGAAGGGTGAGACGGAGTGTTTTTGGGGTGTGGATCATATCGCGCAGGTTACGGAGCATTTGGGTCTGGAGAAGCCGAAGATGGGGGGTTGGAAGTCTGTGTTGTAGAGTTCGGTCGCTTGATATAGAGGTGGAGATGGAAGGGAGGGGAGGGGATGGGATGGGATGTAGGGAATTATATATATGCGTGTGTGTTGGTATGATGTATTTTGCGCAAGGGCTGGCTGTTGAACATGCCCAGGACGTAGTGTTAGTAGGAAACGGTAAGTGAGATACTGACTACTATTTGTGTACGCTCAGATCGTTCAAACGCCTTCTATTCACACACAAGGTAACTATATCACCCTCCAATGATCAAACATCACAAATCATCGTCCAGAAACCCGACCCAGTACCCAAAATCTACGCACTAGGAGACTCACATCCAAAACTAGTCGCCTGACTCCCCCCATTAAACGCCTCGATCAACCCCAAACAGCTCGAATAAATGCCCAGCGCAGCCGTGCACAGCGCCCCCAAAAAGTAAATAAAATTAAACGTGTTCAGATGCCACTTCACCATGAAGCCCCTCACCCACCTCTTAACACCCCGATCAATGCCATGGTACGTCTTAGTCGCAGGATCGAAGTGCTCTTCAGGCGTCATGGCATCTTTCTGGATCTGAAACCCGAAAGCTAGGATGGCTGGGAAGGTGTATGTGAATTGCAATATGCAGACTGCGCCGACGAGCCCGGATATATAACTGAATTGCGGGATGGCTGCACAAACGACCCAGGCGATAACCCAGTATGCTGGCACGAGGGCTACCCAGAGGAGTTTGCCGCGTGTGCTGGTGAGGGGCGGTGCATGGAGGAGTTCCTGGAAGACTTCGACGTAGGCGACTTTGATGCCGATGTTGCCGTACAACGCAGCTGCGATGAGCCCCGTGACCAGATTCATGATGTTACATGCTGTCTGCCAGTTGTAGGGCGAGAGTCCTTGCATCACGGGGTTGTAGGCGTACTGGCCTTGGTAGGAGTAGACGAAGATCCCGAAAAACATGTAGACGACGTAAATGAAGATGTCGGCGCAGAGGACGCCTTTCCAGAAATCCCATGGGTGTCGCATCTCAGCGAGGAAGGAGATGAAGAGCATAGCGCCGCCGTAGCTGTACACTGCTTGGTTGAGACCGTTCAGGGACGCTGTGAAGCCCGTTCCGCCGCTGGCTTTGCCATCTGGTGGTGTGCCGGCGTAGGTGTGAATTGGGCCGGGGCCGAAGTCGGATCCGAATGAGGCTTCGGTGGCTACGAAATTTGGGGGAGAGTTTGCTGAGACGCCCATGCTGGATGATGTTAGTGATGCAGTAGGGGCTTTGGTCCGGTAGGTGTGGTGTGACTTACACGATGAAGAGAATCATCAAGTTGATCCATATTGCGAAATTAGCAAGCCAGCTGAACCGTTGCAAGGTCCTGATTTGCCCAACTACAATGCCTGCAGCCATGAAGATGATGAGGCAAACTATAAAACAGAGGTTGCCTTTCGAAATCTGAGAGATGGACTGGCCGTTTGAGAGAATGAGGATGGATACTGTGAAGAGCAGTTGGATTGCTTGGAGAATGTTGACTCCGTGACGAGCCCATCTACCGTACACTCTGAAGAAAGCATCGGCGTAACTCTTCATTGGGTAGCGATCGGAGTCAAGATACATGAAAATTTTCCAGAGTTGGAAACCGGAATACATGGCAAATCCACCGAAGACGGTGTACAGAGCAACGCCTGGACCGTATCCCATTTGAGCAAATGCCCATCTTATCTTGTTAGAAGTAATTCATTTAAGAATTATGAGAGTACTTACGGGACGGAGAACGGGCCTAGAATATCAGTAGTGATCAGATAGAAGACACTGCTCCAGCCCGCAGTCCGGACAGCACGAGAAGCATTCTTCCACTCGGCTTCAGAGACAAGCCCGAGGTTTTGATTCCTGAGAGAAGCGGGCGCTCCGTCAATTCCACTCTTCTCAGTCGTCGATCCGTGGTCCGTTAGCGAAGCGACTGTTGCAACATGACCCTTTGAGAATCTATTCTTCAGAACGCCCGTGATGGTCTTGGGTCCCATCGCAGCAGCGTACTGCTCATTGGCAATCTTCTCTTCGGCTCGTGTGATGGCGGCATAGTACATGTACTCCTCGAACGTGACGCTTGGATCATGACTTCCATGCAGCAATTGTGTCTCCACAGATTGATTGCTGTGGAAAACGGGGTGAGTTGGGTCACGAGGATCATTCCCCTCAAGGGCGAGACCAGCGGCAGTGCTCATGATGGTTAAGTTGATGCGGTTGAAACGTCCTTGAGTTGTGGAGGAAGATTTCAAGAGCCGAGTGATGCGGGAGGGAAGAGCTTTTATGATGTTTCTTGCGCTCTCCGAGGCTGTCGAACCATTCAGAGTCCACTGCAGGTAGTTGTAGTATAGTCCTACGAGAGGTTAAGAGATAACCGAGGAACTGATTGGTTCCATCCTGCCCCCGTGCCTAAATGTTACTAGACACATTGTCTTTCCATCCGTGATTCTAGTGTATGTCGATCGGTGGCACTAGATAGAACGCCACTGACTTCATGAACAGATCGAGCCGCTAACAGGACGCCCTGCATCTATCATTGGAGGGCATGGAGAACAAGCTTTTCCCGGATCTCTCGGCTGCTTTACACCTTCTTTGAACGGAAAGGTATTGATACAGCAAGTGATGATGAAAACGCGTCCGGCTGCTAGCGAACGTTGTATCGCCTTGCTATCCACGAGCTTCGGGACCACAGTCAGCACTTTTCCTGCTTGACAGCCGGTGACAAGACCGATTGACGGTGCCAAAAGCTTGTTTCGGCACTCGTAAACTGAAATCTCTGCATTCAACCAGTAGTTGTTCGTATGTCCTCTGCTTTCCGCACATCTAGCGTAGACTTCTAGAGATTACTCAAGTCCCTTTCTCTCGCCGACCTTCTACTTCATGGGAAGTGCCTCACTTGAGGGAGAATCGAGAACCAATAGACTTGATTGAAATCGTTAAGGAACAGAGATTCGCCGCATTGTTCCGATATAGCCGTGCCACGTTGACTGGCATGAGAAAATAGGAGGAATTTTGGATAACTTTGCAGGAGAAAAGCGAGATGACAAAGGAAAAAAATGCTGACTCTTTCCCGTCGGTTCCGCACCAGCGTATTGAACACTTTGAGTCAAGCTGAGAGTCATGGTCGAACATTGTAGAATGAGCTCAAAGACTGAACTCATGGTGAAGCGACGGCAGTGGGGGCAAGATGGAAGTGCCGGCAGCTTATCGGATCAAAAATCGGCTAATCTTTACACGTGATAACCCACAGCCCAAATACAGTCTAGCGTAGATTGTATCTTGGTATTGCGGGTTTTGTCTTTCAGTGCGGAGGCAAATGCTCGTTGTTCGGCCCCCAACGTCGTGTTGGATAACGGTTTGCACAACAGAGGACGGAAATACTTCGTGTTGCCGTCTATTCTTGGATGGCCATTTCGCGGTTGAACGGTCTGGTTTCGGCTCCAACTTGTGGCACAGTACCGTACGGCTGTAGAACATATCCCGGGGTCAGGCTTACATCAATATAAAACCAACAGGGTTTAATAGATTGTCGAGGTCTTCTGGAAGTATCGTGGACTTCGATGGTTAGTGCCGATCAATTCTGGCGTCTCGTCCTGATCAGTAACGAAAAGTATATGAAATGATATTCCAAACTCTTCTTAGATTTGATAGAGTATGCTTTCTTTTTGGTACGGGAAGGACCCTGCAGGAACCGTCCAGTCTTTCATCTTAGAGTTCAAATTACCCGGAATTCGCGCATCTGGGGAGCATCCTCATTTGATGCTCCGTCTGTTGTGTCGACAAACGGAAATCATTGTGGATGTCATTCAAGAACTGCTCCACTTGGCCTGTCAAGTGCCGTGCTTCCCTGTGAAGCAAGTAGGATATGGCGCAACGATCGTTTTTCCAAAGGGGCCAGGGGTCAAAGGTCAGACAGATTGAGCTGTGGTGTTACAACAGATCGATCGAATCAAGTCGCCATCGCCTCCGAATGGTTTGTTTTGTTTTGTTGGGAAACGACTGCTCCTCAGGAGTCAGGTTACCCACTGTTTCAAGAGGCAGCAACCACGACATTTTCTCAAGGCTGCAACATGCGAGGCTGATGGTACCTTGCTCTTTTTTTCCTTCTTCAGAGACAAACTTCGAACGCTGTCAGTGCCAAGTTTGGTCCTTCTTATCAGCCTTCACCGTAATCTTACAGTATTTGAAATATCCCTCCGTCATTCTCTCGACAGACTCTTCCGAATTGGGTGCAGAGCAGACAGATAAGAAGTTGGTTCCAGGCTTGCATCGACCCCCAAACAACATGGGGCATTGTACGTGAGGAGATTTGAAGGTATTGATACACTATTACTGTGATGCTGATTGGGCATCTGGTACCGTTACAGGTACCACGCCGTTGAGGCGCATGCCCCGGGCGAGTTGAGTGGGTGGTGATAAGAAGAGGGTGGTTGCAGGCATGCAGCATGGCTAATCTCGACGCAGCTACAGGACAGCTGCGATGTGTGGTTCAGCCAAGTCGCGAATCCATATTATTTTGAGGCACTTATCCACCTGCACCCGGCCCATGGCTGCTGGCCTGCCTTCGCCAGAAATTCTAACATAGCAAAGGTGAAAATACGCACCAGCAAGCACCCTTACCTTCCTTACTTCCTTCCTTCCTTCGGAGGTACATAACCGTGCACCACCCCACCCACGCGCCCCCGAGTCGTGGTTGTCGTCATCTCTCCTCCATCGACCAAAAGTGTTGTTCCTGGTGGTTGTTGACAATCCGGCTCTGCAACGTCCCCCCTCCCCTTTGCATCCACGCATTATTTCAACAGCCGTTTGGGCGGGCGGGCACACGACTGACGGAGCACGCGACAACAACACAAAAACGTGGAAGATGATGTCCCGGTACGAGAGGCTCCTGGTCCAGGATGTGGACGAAGATCCACAACATACAAAGCCGACGCCAGTCCGCGCGAGACCGTTGCCACCGCTTCCATTCCTAAATTTAGACCCCGACACGAACTTCAACAGCAGCAGCAGCAACGCCAACAACAACAGCAGTAGCAGGTTTACTGGCGAACTCTATTCTCCCCTCGGAGGACTGAGTTACATGGTCAACTCCATCGCATCACGCAGTTCCAGGAGCACACGAAGTACCAGTTATGACATGATTGACGGTGAGGATTTTCCAGACAATGCAGCGGCCGGCACTGGCACTGGCACTGGGTCGCCATCACCGGTCCTCAGCACCGGCAAGGGTTCAGGTTCAGGCTCACCAAGCGAAATCTCACGCCCTCAACCACGCCGATGCCACATTCCTCCAGCCACAGCAGCACGAACGCCCTCCCAGGATCCAATTGTACGAACAGCTTCAGGGCGCAGCTTGGCCCTCAGGCATCCCACACCCGATTTGCAGGTTCTGCAAGGTGCATACACGGGCAACATCGAGCAGCTGGAGAAGACAGCAGAACGCCTGAGCATGACCTCCTCGATCGACGATGCCATAAAGCAACTTCACGACGAGCAGAAGCGTAGCGACAGTCGCAGATCATCCTTGCTGTCCTCGCAGGGCATGCAAGCCATATCTCGCCAAATATCCAACGCCTCATCCATTGTTGAAGTTAACTCGGCTGCAAGATCAGGAGGTTACTCGCCTGCAGGATTCATGATGTCTCCCAAAGGCTCTTTCACTGCTGGCAGTCGAGCGAGATCTGCTTCGAAGAGTTCACGCTTTGGATCTCGACCAGAGCCAGAAATGGAGGGCAGACCACTCGACTCCTTTGTTAATATGTCATTTACGAATTTCTCATTGCCACCCCCTTCCCCTGATCTCAATCGAACCACATCCATAGCCGAACAAGACGAAAACTCTTCGACTCTCACACGACCCGTGGTGGACAAGCTCCAGAGTCCCAATATGGCAGATGCTTCACCGAAGAAAAGTGACGAAGCCGATCGGCCAACTACATCTGCGTCAATGAACACTATTGAGCAGGCAAAGATATGGGGGGACTTTGATGGTATACACAGTGCACCCATAACTGAGCAGAGAGCTCTGTCGGGAGATTATGATGATACAAACACTACACCGATTCCTCGACCAAGAGCACTGTCCGGAGAGGTTGATGGGATGGTCCAGAATACTCAGCAAAGAAGAACTTCTGGAATTGGGTCGGTCTACTCGGACGATAATGCACAGAGAAGGGTTTCGTCAGGTAACAGACTTTCTATGGCTTCTATGGCTTCTCTACCCAGACCTCAATCATACGCGGATCCAAATACTGGACAGCAGATGGTTTATTATCCTGCGCCTGTTCCAATGATGCTCAACCTACCACAAAAGCTGTCAAAAGCTCCCTCTTCAATGGCAAGAAACAAGAGAAGATCCCAAGTTCTGAGTAGCATACCTGCAGCAGCTCGACAATCTGCAATATGGCTCCCAGATGTGCTAGAGAACGAAGAGGACAAGGACGTGGCAGTAGATGACGAAAGCCAGCAACAAGAATATATGGCTCAGCACCAGAGGGCTAGTATGGGTGGGCGGCGACTTACCCAGGATCTCTCGCACATGCCTCCGCAGTTACGAGCAAGCACCTTCTTCGATCTCCCAGGACCAAATGATGTAGTGGAGCTGAAGAACCAATCTGCCGTGGCAACACTCGACAGTATCCTCGACGCATCTGCTCATGCGCCTGTCAGTGCTTTTACGGACCACGCTTTCGCAGGACACCTTGGCGCTGAAGTTTATGGCCGAACACATTTGCGGAATAGCAAAAGTAGCAGCCAGTTACTTGAAACACAAAAAAAGCGGACGAGTTCCTTCAATATTCTACGTGGCAAACGAAACAGTAGCAATGACTTGCTTGCTCCCGAAAAGCGGGCTGCTACAATGTCTGGTGTTGTAGAGAGCGCAGTTAGAATGCCACTCGACGATGATGACGACGACAACGTCAAAGATACAACGCCCTTGAACCAGTCTGATGTAGGGGATCCTCGTTCACGTGGGGTTAGCGGTGATTTTGGTCTCGGGGGGAAGGATGAAGAGGATGAGGAATCAGATGAAGGACAACGTGACGACGAGATTTATTATGGCGCCCCTACAACCCTGCTTGCCGAACTCCAATTACGGAAACAGCAGCAGAAACAGCGAACCCGTCCTTTGGCTAAAGCATATCCTAATGGTATGCATTCGACTCTGTTGGAGATGGATGCTGTTGCACAAGTGGAACAGAAATCCCGGAAGGGAAAGAGAATCAACCTCGCTTGGGAAGATCCGGCAGTTCAAGCTCAGGATGATGATGAGGGTGATGATGAAGATGTTCCTCTGGCTATGTTATATGCGAAGAAGTCCCAAATCCGAGACATGAGCCGGCCTATGGGCCTGATGGAAAGGCGGGATATGGAAGACAATGAGCCACTCAGTCAGAGGCGGAATCGACTGCAGGGTCGCCCGCTAGCAGGCCGTGCTGCTACAATGATGAACCTCTCCGGACCAGTAACGTCCGAGGAGGAAGGAGAGACTCTCCAAGAAAGGGCACGTCGACTGAAAGAAGGCGGAAATGACAACGGTCTTCCAACTGCCCGACCCATATCCGGTGATTTCGCAATGGAAATGATGAGTCAATTTGGGGGTGACATTCTCAATCCCAATGACAAGGGCAAAGGCAAGGAGACATCCACTTTTCCGCCCCCAGAAGAGGAGGAAACCTTGGGACAACGACGAAAACGTCTCCAAGCTGAGCGCGAAGCCCGCGCTCAAGAAGTCGGCGTTCTCGGTGAAGCCCAACCACAACGACCCGATCTCAAGACTCGTCGTAGCATGGCCGACATTCTACAGGCACATCCATCTGCTGGTGCTGATCGTGTTGTTAATTACCAGAAGCCTGCAACCGGGCTCCTGGGTATGCACGAGAAGAGCACTGCACGGAGATCCAGTACCATGCTCAATCTCAGTTCTCCAAACATCCTCGGAGCCCATGCCCAACGGGCTCCTTCTGGTGGATTCAAGAGCGGCCAGTTCAATGATGGCCAGGGAGGCATTGTACCCCCACCACCGCGGCCTCAGCAACAAGCTCCATACAACATGTACGGTGGTAACGGTCTCTTCCCCCAACCCAGTATTGGCAACTTCAATGGATTCAATCCCAATGGTTTCAATAACCCGATGATGATGCCTTTTGCTAATCCATACGCCATGCAAATGGGCATGGGGTATAATCCAAATACAATGCCGATGAACATGAACATGGCTATGGGCATGCCGATGGGGCAGGGAATGGAGCCGTTGAACCAGAATCAACTTGACATGGTTGAGCGTTGGAGGCAGAGCGTGATGCAGTGATCTCCAGAATGTAACAATATGTGCATTCTCATGACTCGGAGTGCGTTCGTACTGGTGGAAAAATATATAGAGTTGTTTGGGGTAAAAGGGGCTTCGGGATGTGTATAATCAGGGAGGGATGGCATTAACAGGTGTTGCGCATGGACGATTCGAAACGTTTGGTATTATCGTGAGCATTTAAGCGAACCATATCATTTTCTTGTACACTATCTTACAGCATGGGTACAGCTTGCTTTCTTGTTCTGCATCTTGGCTTACACAGCGAAGCGACGAATGTGTATCTACCTTACCAGGCATGTTGCCTCGAAGCAAGCACACAGCCAGAAACCTAGAAGAAACGAATGAATTAATAATGACGAATATCAGAACAAAACTGCGTCACCCACCTCTCCCATCTATCCCACCCCTGAAACATCCCTCCTTCCTTCTTGGACCATGGTAACGGTATTCAAACTTTTATTTACAAACTTCCACCTACCCCCACGTCTGTTTGTACTGTACGGGGAAATCGAATCCGGTGCTGGATGAAAGACAAGATGGCAGGGGAGTTCGAGACGAGGACTGCGGTAAGTACTCCGAGACATTTAAAGTTCAATACACGTGTAGGGGGCAAGCAACTTCCTTGTCACTCATCAAGTATGTACTGTAGGAAAGTAGAACGGAGATTTTAGCGATGGCGAACGAGGTGATGTTGACTGTCAGGCTGACCTAGTCAGCAGTACTGGCTCGCTTCCCTCCTTAGATGACGGTCAGGGGCCGAGACATCCAACGTCTGTTGTATATTTTACACGGGGATCCCCGTCGAAGATACGGGGGATTTCCCACCCACTCCCAGGTGTCACGAACCCCAATTCGAGAAAGCCATGACTCGTCTCCATCCACGTGGGCTCATCTCGAATGAGAGGAAACTAGGAGAGACGTACAGAGGGCACCTGTCCGCGCCAGATCGTCATGCCTCCTTCCTCCCCGACAAGTCGAATGCTAGCTGCCCCAACCTAATTAATGAAGCTTCCCAGCATCTTGGTCCGATGTCGTCAAGTCCCCTGACTCGATCCTCTGCAATTCAGAAAGAGTGATTGGATCGCGGTTCAAGCAAAGTCAAAAATCCCCTGTATGCTCCGCAAAACCACGAACCGATCCGAACCAGGGGACCCCAAACAAACATAAGATGGCAGGTTGCCTGGCATGTATTTCTCCACTCGATCCGTCTTGGTGCACTCCATCAGTACTCCGAATCGGGCCCCCGACACGGATAACCCGAACTCTGTTTTGTCTTCACCGTCTGGCGTCTGTCTTCCGGTGTTACTCTTTGTTTTTCGCGCCAATTCTAGGGAGGTTTTCTAGAGTTTTTCCTTCTCGGTACATGAACTGGCGAGCGCCACGGCGAGTGTCTTACTGGCTGTCCGCTACTTTTGAATTTGGACAACTGAGCTTCTTTTTCGTAAGAAGAACAATAAGTCGACTGACGAGCAGCCACGTACCCCACATTTTGACTGTACTGACTTTCCACCGGTTACCTATGACAAACCCATTAGAAATGAGACAGCCGGAGGCGCAAGTCAGCCTTGGCCGGAAGTACAAGTCTAGGAAGGAAAGGCCGTGAGCTTCTCCAGACCCCATATGCCGAAGTATATAACAACCTCTTGTTGACAGTACTGATCTGTACCAGGTGCGATGCATGTCGCAAACGCAAGATATGCTGCACAAGAGACGCCTACGAAAAGGACTGCTCACTATGTCGAACCCGTGGAGAGAGTTGCCAATATGTGCTCCCTCCTAACGTAAGGAGGAATCGCCAACCTAACACAGCGCCCCAAGTTCCGACCAGCAGTCCAAGTTCAACTGGCTCTGTGCTGTCTCGTCATGTCGAAACGACGTCTCGTCCGCTCGTCTCCAGTGGAATTGGGGAGTGGATCTGCCAGTTTGTAGGGTTGAGCGGTGACCAAGATCCTTATGTTTTAAGGCATTGCTCGTTCAATCAACAGAACTGCTATCGAGGAGCTGAATGGGCAGTTTTGAAGATTAAAGGGCACGGGAATGGAGATGTTCCACTGCATTTCACTGTAAGTTGTCGAGCTGCGCTATCAAGGTGGTGACTTAAGTCCATACAGGTTGTTCCAGACTCACAGCTTGATGCCCGTCCGGAGTACTATCCTACGACAGACACGGAATCTGTTGTAATACCTCATGCAAATGATCTCCTAAATACCTATTTCGCAGTGGTTCATCCCTCATATCCACTGCTTGACACAGCACGCTTCAATCCGCCTCCTAGGACAGGTGATCCTCTCCTCGCGGTTATGTACAACCTTGCAGCTCCGTTCTGCCCATCTTCACCTCATCATTTTCCAGCTTTATCATCCTTCGTTCACCAGGCGTATGTCAGATATAACCCTTCCCACGTTCTTTGACAGCTAAAAATTCTCTAGCCTTCCCATCGAGCACCAGCATCCTCGGCTAGAGACGCTCGAAGCATCACTGCTACACCTTCAACGTCACACTCCCATGTCCTCATCACCCACCCCTTCAGGTATTTCATCATCCATCGGTTCTCTGGTTGGCATTGCCCATGACCTTGGATTGAATAACGACCCCTCAAACTGGTCACTCTCTCCTTCAGACACCAACCGACGAATTCGAATATGGTGGGCTCTATTTATCCAAGACAAATGGAGCGCTCTAGGACTTGGTCGGCCGTCCTATCTAAACGACGAGCATAGCAATGTTCCTCTTCCCACAATATCCAACTTCTCACATCTCAGCCTAGCAAACAATCCTTTAGCCCTGACACCCGCCCTGCAGTTCATAGCAATGGCGCACTTGTCCTCAATCCTCTCTGATGTTCTCAACTCATTCTACACCTTCAAAGCCATGGAACGGATCAAGCTCCTCCCTATAGAAATGCTCTTCTCCATTCTCGACCGCTTCCAAGATCGGCTGCGCACCTTTAGAGATGAACATCTCTGTCCACTATGCAGCGGTGGTGGTAATGGCGAGCCAGACAGCACCGGGAGTGTTGTTTTGGCATTCTACACAATGGAGATTGTGCTCTTGAGGGCGGTTTTGAGATGTTTACCCATGAATCATCCCGGCTACGTGGGACTCAGGGGTCAAGCGAAAACGACTCTACTCAATGTGATTGAGTTTCTAGAGAAGATGAGCGTTAGCAGGCTTAAGGCATTTTGGTGGAGTCGTAAGTCCAATTTCCCATTCCTCTAAGCGACGCTTGTGTTAATTTTAATGTTTCCCTACGAATTGGAGGACGCAAGCTAACAGTCTGCGCAGCAATGACACGCCTTAACTTCTCTCTCGCGGGAACCTTCATGTTCTTCCAATTCCTAACCAGCCACACAGCGCAAGACATAGAACTCTGGTCCGCGACCATTGCACACTACCGCTCCCTTCTCCGTCTCCATTCCACATCCTTCGAGATGACGAGGTTAGCAAGCATGAGGATGGATTTACTGGCGCAGGGTATGGGTGTCGATTCTCCTATACCATTGAACTTGGAGAGGGAGGGTAGCATGCGAGAGACCGGAGGAATCCTTGGGGTGGATTTGGTGGTGTGGGAATCGGAGTTGGCGTTGGCATGAGTGACATTATGGAATTTGGGGATGGCTTGAAGCGCGAGGTCATGGATCCGAGGAGTGCAGAAGAGTGGATTATGAGGCAGGGAGATGGAGGACTGTTGCTTTGCTAGATGGGCTGGTTTGGGATGGGTAAATTCTGGGCTAGTTTGGGTTTTCCTTGGGACTTTGATTCCTGATGATATTGTAATGTTTGGTTGGCATGGACTGGGATTTGGCACTTTGGGACATGGCAGTGGGTAGTGAAGAGCTGCTTGATTGTATAGGACCACTCACTTGCATTGAAACAGTTGCACGGTTCGGACTGGTAAGGGAAAGGGATGAATCAAGAGTAGATATCCTCTGGACTTCAGATTGACTCGAATAGGACTCAACGAGGAGATCTCATGGAACCTATGAAACTTGAAACTAACCAAGTGACATCCGATCTCGTCTCGTCAAGTGCTTGATTCGATTGACAGAACAAAGTCTATGCACTCTGGCATTGCTTCTGATTCTGCGGATCTTGCTTACGTCAAAAAAAAAAATGTCAGCGAGCGATCACAAATTCCCCAAATTTCGAGGAAACAGTCCACTGGAACCAACTCACTCAAGATCTACAATCTTTGACTCTTTTTGGTTGAGAAGGGAAAGTCACGTCTCGATTGTTGAACGGATGGTGGAGGTACCGGCGAGCTTGGAATCTTGGAAAGCATAGTCAGCCAGCCCCCATAGCTGTCCCACATTTTTGACTTTTCCACACCTGTCATCCCATGTCTGACGTTTTGAACTCGCTTTCAACCTTTCAGGGTTGATGCTGGTTTAACGTGCTTGGGTCCACTAGGTGCGGATAGGATGGGATGGAATGGGCTCCCTGTTTTCGTTGCCCAAGCGGGCACGCGAGAAGGGACAGTCTTCGCTGGTGGATTCTGATATCAATTGAGTACTCCGTACAGTATGTTAAGCTCTGTAGGTGCCCTGGTCTTGCTACTGAGGGTCTAGAGGAAGTGCAACAAGAGGGATCATCCAAGCAAATAGAATAGCAAAATGAACAAGGTCGCCAACAAGGTTCTTACTTGCATTGCAGTACAGAGGTTCGGAGATCAGACGGAACTCTCGCAAAATAAAAGTTCCAGAGCCGAACTTGATTTCGAACCTTTCTACGGAGTAAAATGAGCAAGTATAGTTGCACAGACATCGCCGTGCAGATTTTTCATAAACTTGGCTCCATTTATCGAACTTTCTCCTCCGAAATGCTTGAGCGTTTGATCTACATATCCACTTCCGCATGGTGAAGACCCTCCTGCTGTCAAGCCTGCCATTTGACGTCTTTGGAATCTCTCCCTATCCAAAGCCATGTGCCAAAACTTGTGGGTGTACGATGTACGAAGGCGGGCGGCATTGAAATCCGGCCATTTGAAAGCTTGGCGAGGAACACCAAACTCCCTTGTTTTTAAAAGCGTGCATCTGAAGGACTCTACCCTTAAATTCAATTCTCTCTTATAGTACTTAGACTTGAAGTTCTAGAATTTAAGCATTCGGCATATCTAAGACTAATAATTTGTGTGAAGTCATAGAATAACTTTTAAGTCGAAGGTCTCGCTGCGACAAATCCTCGCTTAGACAGATGGCCGGTTTTCAATGCCGCCCGCCTTCGTATGTATGCGTGATATCTGCACTCCCTGATGCCACGGGGTTAAAGATTTTCAGCCAATTCAGCTGGCGGGTATAATATTTCTTTACTTTTTCTGCTTGTCGATCTGATGTAGGTACTTTTTGAGACTCAGAATGGGCACTCCCTCGCTTACGTCGGATGTTTGGATGAAAGTGGACACTCAACTGCCAGGGCTTACGGACGAAGTAATGAAGGTTCACCTTTTTCACTGTGGATTTGCTCCCATTACCGACTTCTAAATGCAGAAAGTGGGAAATTCGATTCATCCCCATTGGAGAAACTACGCGCCAAATGCGGTGTATGAAGGACATGGTCTTTTTAGGAAGTTGTCCCTGGTACAGGTATATATACCCATGACATACCGCACTAGGCTTGTCTCTCCAAGAGGCCCTGCATTCTCTCATCTCCTCTCATAGGTCTTTGAAATATACACCCTCGGCAGCTTAATTATAATCTTACTTTTTGAATACGAAGTAATATCCAAGATTCGTTTCGCTACCCTTGCTTTGTTCGCCTCGTCGGTTCTGGCTGCTCCGGCTAAGCTTGACATCTTGCCGACCATTGTCTTCACACCGTATGTAAACTTACATCCACCCTGGACCCTCCCGAAATCCCTGAGAGCTTCGGCTCTCTAAACACATCTTCAGAGCCGAAACATCGCACGGGGATCGGTGTTTCTTCTTTTTACCCTCGAAGAATAAGCGCTGACTTTATTGAAGTGGTGCATGGCACGGTACCTGGGCGTTCGACAAAGTTCGCTCCCAGCTCGAGTCACTTGGCTACCCAACCGAAGCTGTTGCTCTCCCTTCTGTCGGCAGCAACAATCTGACAGTCGGTCTCGCAGAAGATGCGGCAGCACTACGAACTGAGCTGACAACCCTTGCCGATGCTGGCAAGGAGATCGTCATGGTCGTTCACTCTTATGGTGGAGTTGTCCGGACGAATGCCGTTTAGGGACTCTCCTGATCGTGCTGCCGCGGGTCTTTGTGGAGGTGTGATCAGTTTGGTTTACATGACCGCTTTCGCTGTTCCTCTGGAACAAGCTTGTTGGATGGACTTGGGGGACAATACCTACCATGGATGATCTTGGGAGACGTGAGGACTACCAAACCCTTCACCTTTGTACCTTTTCGATAGCCTGCGAGCACAAGCGCTAACAAAATAACCATAGGATGGATATTTCAGCTACACCATGAACAGCTCCCACTCGCCTTTCTTGAGCGTGCCTGAGAACCTTGCTGCCGGTGTGGTCGCGGCTTCTACTGATGCTCTTATCAAGAAGCGTTTGTAGGTGATTGTGGTTACTACGAGCCAAGGAGATTGGATACTCATTGATGCCTGTTTGAACTGTTTTGATGAGGCTGGGGGTGTTTGATTTATGGGAGGAAGGCAGACAGTTCTAGGCCCTAACCGAGCCCTGGAGGTACGACAGGGGGGTTGCGGTGGGTCTCGTCCACCGTTGTCAGTGGCAAGGTACTGTTAACCACAGAACAGCGTCGAATACCCCAATTCTCCCCACAGATTTCTACAGTAGCGATAGAAAATACCAGGCCGGACGAGACCCACTGCAAACCCCCTTTCGTACATCAGCTCCAAGTCAAAATGCAACTGTCTTCAGCTAAGCGAGATTGAATCCTATTTGATTGGTCATAAGACCAACATTATCGTAAACAAAGGGCAGATTGAAATTTCTGGACTTGATATTTATTTACGTAGACGCTTTATGAAACATTGGTGCCTCCGGTAAAACCCATGACTTACTACTCAGCATTTCTTTCTGCCCCGTTTCTAAACCTTTCGCATTGTACTGAAGTGTGGGGGCGAGGCTAAACTCTACCCCCACGTTTGACAAGCACCTTAACTGTCCTACTTCGAGGTGGCGGCGGCGGCATTTAATGACCCACCAAACTCTCCGGTCAGCACCTCAGTGACTCGCTTATCGCTGACAACCCGCTTCCACTCTTGAACTTCATTTACGTCGACTTAGAATCAAGTCCAAACAACGAGTACTACCTATGCGAAAGTACTAAGGTCAGCTTAATAAGGACCTAATTACTTGCCATGGCAGACGTCGCTCTTGTGCTTTCCAAGATCAAGATCTACAATGACCATCCCGTGCCTGTAAAACCCTCCTACGCCGACTAATATCGAGCATTGATACCTAACAATTTGATTAGGGACAGCCTTTTGCTGACATTTTTCGTGAGTGGTATTTCATGCGGAATTCGTTCAGCTATTACTTGAATTGAAATCCAAGTTCTGAACAGCGAGAGATTTCACATTGAAGTCACGCTGACACAACCCACAGCCATATTCCGTGACCCAACCGCAACAGAGGCCGTCATCTCCCATCTCATATCCCACATAAAAGCAACCCACGACCTATCCACAATCTCCAGCATAGTCTGCATCGAATCCCGCGGCTTCTTCTTCGCACCCATTCTCGCCTCGCGTCTCCATCTGCCCTGCATCCCCGTCCGGAAGAAAGGGAAACTACCCGGCGACGTGCTCTCCGTCACCTACGACAAGGAGTACGGACCCGATGTTTTAGAGATCAAGAAAGATGCTTTTGAAGGTGTTGATGGGAAAAAGTTGTTGTTGGTGGATGATTTGTTGGGGAAGGGGGGAACGGTCCTGGCGGCGAAGGAGTTGGTTGAGGGGTTAGGGAAGGAGGTTGTGGAGGCGTTGTTTATTTTCGACATTCCGGCTTATTATGGGGGGTTGAAGGAGAAAATGGGTGGTTTGAAATGGTATGCCATGGTACAGCTTGAGTAGAAGGAGGCAAGACGAGCGAGGAATTTTGAATGAACCGTTCTTCCTTGCTCTTCAACATATGTCGTTAGAATCCAAGTTAGAGTCTCCAGGACAATGAAACAGTGATGCATATTCCTCAGTGATTGATAAATATCTATATGCAATCAACGTTTTGGAATGCATCGCAGCAAAAGCTCCCGAACTCCAACGCAAATATCGAGAACCAGCCTTTTGGCCAAAGTAAAATCACGCACACCTTCCTGGATACCACCAAATAATACATAGACCAGACATTTACACGACCCTATCAACCATACATCACCGACTTAAACGATTATTTCAAGCCTGCCTTGCCCTTATAGACATACGCCTCCCTCAAAAAGACATCTTTTTGTCGCCAGATGATTTGGTGGTCACTCTCGTCATCTCTGCCGCCGCATTCTTCACACTCTCAACAGCTTTGAAGACAGAACGATGCCATTGATTGCCCTGACACTTGGGAGTTGTAGGTCCGTCTACTACTGCGTCTTTGTAATACCGACAATTGACTATAATGATTCTCTCATGGAGACAGCTCTACTTACAAACGATGTTCGGTACACATGTTATCTTTTGGTGATACGGTTGTACGAGCAAAAGATTGAATTGCTTCTGAGGAGACCTGCAAGTCGCGAAATGATAGCGAAGAGGAACCGGCATTTTGTGTAAGAATCGTGCTTAAGAAGAGGACTCGGTCTTAGATCAAGGCAAACGGGCAACCGCGAAGTCAAGGCTTTTGGTAATCAATCGAAGACTGTGGAACTGGCTATTTGACTGTTGATGTAGAAGAGAAGAACGATATTTGAGGAATTTTTCTGATATTTTATAGGTTTGCGGAAGAGGGGTGTGAATCATACCTGGTGTAGACCATCCTCGAGTCAATCTGTGAATGAAACCGGATGCCATTTGATTCAGATTTTGCTTCGTAGGTGTGGATTTTAGAACATCGAAAAGAAGTGATTCATGAATTGACTCTTCCCATTTGGAAAGTACGAACTGACATGATTTGAGAACTTGCCTGTCGAATGCCAGATCTGGATAGCAGCAGAGAAAGACTGATATAATGTAGGACCAAAGTCCAGAGAAATTATACTAGATATCCAAGTCTAAATATCTAGGGCCGTAACACATAGCCAAAGCACCACCGGAACAACGACATTATCATTCCCGCCTGTGAGAACCGCTTCCGTCAAACTCGCTATGCCCGCCGCAACGCCTGCTTTCGTACCAGTCATAAACCAAGAGTCATCATTATTAGCCGGCCAGCCTCCAATTCTAAGCCACCCCTTTGCAAGTATCAACGCCAGTCCCACGGCACTAGCAAATGCTATACTGCCTTCAATGCTTTTGCCGCCGCCCCAGAGCCACTTCCGTCGCCCGTATCGTCGTCCGATTAGTGATGCTGCTGCATCACCCATGCCCACGCAAATTACGCCGCTCACCATGCTGACTTCCCGTGTAGGAACCTCCCAACCACTGAGGTAGTCCTTTCCGGTCCGCGGAAGGGTTCCAAGTGAGAGCCACAGAGGGATGGCGCAGCCGATCAGGAGAAAAATATGGGATATTACCACAGGGCCTTTAAGGTCCCTTCCATCCACGTACGGTGTCAGGAAATATGCCAGATGCTTGGACAGTGGCGGTAGTTGAGATGCTCGAAACAAATCGAGGAGCAGGAAGATCGCAAGCATAAGGGACAGTGCCAAGGCTGCGAATGTTGGATCCACATATGTGGCAGGGAGAAGCATGGCCACCATCATAAAATGAAATACTTTGCGGCGAGTATCAACTTCGTAGATCGAAGAAAGACGAAGTACGATGGCTAGGCCCACAATAATAATTGCCAGCCAATAACCGCACAAAATCAGCCGAGTGTTTGCTGGTCCAAAGGATGCTTGGCGTAAATGCTCAACCCAGCCCAGGTAACAAGACTCCTCGTGCTCCCGACCGCTCCTAGGTGGGATGCATATCCAACGTTGAAGGTTGTAGCTGACAACCTGCATTCTGAACCATGGAAGATCACCAAAAAGATAGCCCAGGGCCCATCCAACGGGTTCATTTCCGTGTAGAGCAAATCTTTGCACGTACTCCCGAATACCTACCAAAATGAGAGACAGTACACAGAAGTAGACGTAGCCCGCGTATAGCCATTTCCGAAAATTGGCCTGCTTTTGTGTGAGATAAAAGAATGCTTGGACGCTGGATGAGGTGGCTCTCTTCCTCCTGCCTGAGGGAGTCCTGGTACTTGACCGTGGCGGAAGACTAGTGAGAGAAGGAAGAGTATGTCGCCGATTCATCGAGAAAGTTGATTCAATAGTTGATTTTGTGTCGCTATTCAGAAAGTTGACTTTCGATTTAGGGTCAACGGCGGAAACAGAGCCATTCTCTGCGGGTATCTCAGAAGCTGGCATCGTCTCACGAGTATTCAGCCTGAGTCTCCGTGAAGGTAATTCAACAACTTCCTCGTCCTCACTTAAATCAGTAGCAGCAAAATCCTTCCCAAACATAGATCCAATCTTTCCAAATGGAGATCTCTTGAAGATTCCCAAATTTGGCTTTGCAGGCAGGTCCGCTCGTCTGAACCGCCACTTCGGTACCCTAGCGAGAGCTACACCCCATACAAGTACGCGTCCGCAGGTGACGAGCGCTCCAACCCCCCCACCCCATAGAAGTGCTTTCAAAATTGTGGTTTGAGGAGACCTGGCTAGCAAAAGCAACTCAATCAACGAAATTGAAAGCAGTTGCAACTCTGCAGTGAGAAGGCTCGTCGTTGTCAAGTAATGCAAAGTTACACATAACGCCTGATGTAATGGATAGAGAAGCACCAGTATTTCCGGGTCCAGCGTTCTATTTGCTCCAACTGTAGAGGTTGTGGATAATCTGGGCTGGGTCGAATTTGAGACTAAAACTGGCAGACAAGTCAAAGCCCAGTGAGAAATGTTAGAGCCGATCACCCCTCCAGTTGACGGAATTAGGTGTTTTGGAAGTGACGCTATTCCCAGAGCTATACTTGGCAAAAATTCGGCGGGATTGCTTCTTGCAAGCAACAGGGTAACAAGTAATGTAATCGAGGAAGGGTATATCAAAGCTGCCGGTTCGAAACTTGCTGGGATTTGTATTGGTAGAGGCTTCTTTAAGGGATGCATAGGTTGGATCTGCCGTAGCAGTCTTAGAGGATATGCGGCAATTAAAGACGATGTTATGAGAAATTGGCAGGCCAATTCTGTTATGATCAGTATAGCATAGGTAGCTCGAGGACTCCTTCTCACCTCTTCTCCACATATATATAACCCTGCGAACTTGCGAGTCAAAACACAGCATTGCACCAACGAAACACAGAATTCCAGCTTCAGTAGATCTCCTTACAACCTCAATCCTCCGTTTCCGACGAAACTTCTCCTTGGCCTTTCCCGCATCATCCTTATCTATGCCAGCGGATGGCAAAATTCTTTGTCGAAAGAATCCATGTGCCCGCGGAGAGTCGTCATCAAGAAGCGCTGGTGATAGGACTGGGCTTGGAGTACCCGACGGGCTACTATCAGCACCTCTGAGACCTTTATGAAGCCTTAGTTTTGGCGCTGGTAACCCCTTCAGAAAATGCTCGTCATCTGCCTCTGTTCCACTGTCACTATTTGTTGATTCCTTGTAGCTCTCCGACCATCGCCTCGGCCCTTGTGGTTCTTCATCGTCTGTAGTCTGCGCTGAACGCAAGGGCGATTTGGTTGGAGGAGCATTTGTGCTCCCATGGCTAAATCTCTCAGACCCGTATGGCAACTCGAATTGCTGGCGGTGGTATGGATGAGGAGAGCGCGAGAGTCGGCGTAGAGCATCTTCTCGTAGTGTTTGAGCATGCGATTGCTGTGAGACGGGCTTGAGCTGCTCAGGCATCTCGGGGTGTTGCTGACGGAGTTATGGAGCTCGAGGGTTTCAACTCGACCATGTCTCTCTTGTCGTGTCTCTGCTGGCTGGTGAGGATTGTGGTTTCCTTGCAGATTCGAAATCGGAATGGTTGTATGAAGCTCCAAGGAACAGTGCCTAGGTGAAATCGAGAGCGAGTGGAGTGAACATCATATTCACATGCAAGAAATTGCTGGGATCGCAAGATGGCAAAGCGACGTAACCTGAAGCTTGGCTCGCTGAGGTTATGTTGGGATCGGAGCGGGCGGAACAATTATCCGGTATTGTGATTATGCCCCTCTGTCTTACTCATTCCTCTTTTCATCCATACCCTCCATTATGATAGGATTCTCATATGAATGTATAGTGCTGCAAATCGTCAGACCAACATGGTTGAGACCTTCATATCGTGCACATTCTACTGTATCTATATTCACTAAGCTTTCTGTCGTTTGATGCGACTGCGCCTCCTCCCCAAGGCATCACTGATCTGCCTCCATCAACTCTTCGAATGTTTATTACAGAGTCCGTGTCTGGATATCCAATCTCTCTGCGGTGTCAATGTCTCTTCTTTCTGTCACATTCATGCACCCTTGCTATCCATACTCAAGTGAGGACTAGAAGAGGAATACAGCTGCACATCTTTTGAGAGTTTGGGGTTGGAAAGCGTCTGGGGAACGCAATCGAGTGATCGGAACGATATGCATGCTTAGCAGAAAGTTGTGTTATAGTTCTGATCGTTTTTCTCGTGGGCTATTGAATGGTTGCTCTTTTCCCTCGAACGGCTACTGCTCCTTCCTGTGCTGTTCATGCAAGTTCATGATCTCGGATTACTGTAAATTGGCGAGCTGTGCGCTCGACTTGACGAAACATGTCAGACCCACTGGAGGTGCAATCAATGTTTCTTTACATCACCGAATTAACTTTGTCGTTAGCTGCGACTCTAAGTGCTTGCGGATGACTGATCTGGTCTTGATTTGATCAAATCTCCAGCAGGAGAATACTCCGTGTGTCAGCACAAGGTACCAGCCATTGTGGAGCGCATAGGAGATCTGAAACATGTTTTTATAGGTGGTCACGTGATTTTATGTTTACATGCGGCATCTTGTTTCTTCTTGGTTCTTGGGATGAGAGGAAATAAAGTTCGGCACAGACATGAAACGGCTGAGATGGCCCGATTAGCCTCAAATCCCGCTTTCTGCTATTTCCTGGGTTGGGCTGTGTTCGTCAAAGTTAACATAAGGGAAGGGGGCTGTGCATCACTGTGATAGAGCTGTGCCTTTTGCACAGCCATCCATTTTGTGACACCCCGCACATATAGAAGTCAATTGATGCAAGCTGCAAGCGGTGCATGTGTGTCCTCAGCTTGGCATAAGGCACAACTGAAAAGACGAGACGGGGTTGTTGATTGGACTTGTTACGAACGCCTTAAGCCAGTAATGGTGGCAGTGTACAAGTCGGCCGCCATTGTAATTGTTTGCGCTTTGCTCCACCCATAGATAGGAAGTCTTTACAGTGGAGAAACAGGAACATGATCATTTGTGTTTGGAAACTGGGAGAGTATAGGTCGAAGCATTACCTCTTGGTACGAAATTGTTGTTGGGCGAATGCAAGTAATGAAATCGCTATATTTATGACTCGTATATCCCTTCTCTATGCGCAATACTGTTTTCAGTTTCACCTCTCGCACAAAAACATATGTCTGCCTACAAACCTGACAGCAGTCTAAATTTCACAAGAAATCCTCGCACGGGACTCCAGCTGCTGCAAGAATGAGTATCTCCTCGTGTTTGGCTGACTGCACACGCAATCTCGCTATATATTCAAATGAGATCCCAGATCACATACGAGTGAGTCTGGAGTCACAATAATGGCCGAACTTCACTCAAAAAGCAGGAATGTGGTTTTATCAGTAGCAAGCACTCAATGCATCTTTTGCGATGTTTCGATTATTCGGTAAACACTCGACACAGCCGATAAACACAGGAGCATGCTGATTGGTAGCGCTCGACACTTCTTGGCTCCCCCTTACGGCAATAAGAGACGACTGGCACGGAGAAACTTCCACAGGGAATTCGATCGGAGCATTCCAATTGCCATGTCTGCTTGGCTGTGGCTCACCTACCATGTAAACACGGCGCCTGACGGAGCACAAGTGGACATACCAGAGACTTGAAAATGAGAGTTCCAAATGACCACCGACACACATGATTGCCGAGATCGAGGGGGCCATTTTTATCTGGTATGCCTGCTTGGCCGGAATAATAAATTCCAATAATAATACGGTTGCAGAAACTCTCATCACCCCTTCCGTGCCCTAAGTCACAGACGGACAAGTCAAATGTTGACCATCTGAACGATGGAAATCTCGCCTATCCCCCGCCCCGCCCCCCGCCCCCTAATTGTACACAACATTCTTCGTCATGTTCGATGTTTCATCAATTGCCCCTGCACCCAGTTACTGCAATGTAACGCAATAAGATCATATCTAGATCCCCGGGCGGCTTAGCTGCAGGTGCATCGGGTCAAAGGTCCCCAAAAGATGACTAGCACTATACTGTCAAAAATAGACTGCTATGCAGATGATTGTTACGCTAGGCTACAAGTTCGAATGTCTATATGGCAAACAGAAAATAAGCGATATTACGGTAAAAGTAGTGATTGGGTGCAGCGGAAAATGTGACGATTGAGGGGACAAAACTCTTACAGGCATTAGCCGCTCTGTCCTGGGCCCTATTCTGGACGGTGCGTTGATAGTATCTTCAAGTTTGAGGGACATCGTCGACTGCGCCTCGATTTGACGCTGGTAACTTTTGACTTGGAAATTAGTTGCTGACTCGATGATGACTGGTAATAAAACTTGATTGAAGTGTGTAAGTTGAGGCTTTATTAAGTGGATTTTATGGGTTTCTTACCAAAGCGATATTAAAGATTTCACCCAAGAATAGTTGTTGATGTTTTATGTTTACTAGAGTCAAGATAGCATTTAATTTATGTTGGAATCGGTTTTTAATGCACCCTCGTACCAAGAGAACAATTATCGGCACCGGCCTCAAAAGCTTAAATTTGCCAAGAACGAAACACTGCCCGATACGAGACTCCAAACATCTAAGCAACGATCACTCCACCCATTCAATCCGGTTCTTTGACAGCGCACTTTTGTGAGGTGGAAATAAACTATGTCCCCATCGGGCAAGACACGAAGGTGCAGGTCAAACTCAGCCACTCCGTCTCCTCGGTTAAGTACCCGTGAGCAATCGATTGCCGCTTGCACGCATGGGGATGGTACCTTTCCAAACACTGGGGCATATTTGGACAAATGAAAGGTTCTCTTTTCGCGTCTGCCTAAGATTGTGCCTCGTGGGCCCGTTTTAGAGGGGCATTCCTTCGAGCTTCTGGAACTTCATATAATCACCATGGCCCATAGCTGTTTAGAGGAATTCGGAGATATCGGAGACATTCTGAACATTCATGGACTTGGCAAGTTCAACCATCTTCTTAATTCAACTTCTGGGCTTATTTTGTTTTCGTGTCTAACTGATTCGATAGACCAAAGTCGGGGAAAGTTGCCATATATCTCGAAAAGAAGTCGCCCATTTTTGTATACGACCGGATTCGTTCCGGATTTGTCTACATTGCTTACCAACGGCCAATTGAAATTTGTCGCGTGCAGTACGGCAACTACCTCCCCTCGTATCAAATCTTATAGATTGCGTTATTGTTCGCGATAAGAGCCTCATGCCAACTGCAATACGAAAGATGTACCGGACCGATGTTGGGACATCGGAGAAGACCCCTACAGTCCGAACTAGGAAATCCAATGGGAAATCGAGACTCGGCTGTATGGCATGCAAGCAAAAGAGAATTAAGGTTTACTCTCTTCTCAAAGTATCCAATCTGGTCGACTGACTTGCTCCAGTGTGATGAATTACAACCCAAATGCACTAAGTGCAAGACTTCATCTCAAGAATGCGTCTACCCCACAAACGATGTGCCGAAGTGGAAGAGTTCCGTGAGTACTTTCTCACTGCCATCTGCAGCAGAGTCTAGTTCTCCTTCAACAGCTTCCGCTACCTCGATAAAAGTCGATTACGAGTATTCGGCGACCCCCTCTCCTCCCTACTCGAGTTTCGGCGAGCAAACACAAACACCTCTCGAGTACGATGACTCTTTCTTCGGCAACTTTGATATGCTAGGTGTTGAATTGCCTCCAATGCCAGTTGAACAGACTCAACTCTTCGAAACCCAAGATGTGTTACTCCTGATGCACTTTACATCAACAACAAGTCTAGATTTGATTGGGCCACAGCAGCTGTAGGTTTTGGAAGCCCATTTTCTCTTCGTCGACAGATTCAAGATTTCATTACCAAAATTGTCTGATTCCCCCTCCAAAATTGCTCCAGATCCAGAGCTAATCTACTGTCAATTCTCCAGGTGGACAGAAGATGCCATGCAACTTGCTTTTCAGGTATGTTACAGCCAATTATGCCACATCACCGAGACCTGCAATCTAACAGACTAACAGCACAGTTTCCTCATGCATGCTATTCTTACCCTCTCAGCAAGACACCTACAGAAAGTCCCCTGCTCTCTAACGAGCGGACCTGAACCGGACTACAGACTCCTCGAACAATACCACCACCACGAAGCCCTCACAGCCTTCCATGCCGACTTCCACAATAACGTACAGTCGAACCAAGATGCAGTACTAGCAGCTTCCTTCCTCCTCAGCTTCCACGCATGCTCGGTTCTCGACTTCAAGCCTACAGCTGTCCTTCCTGCAGAAGATAGCTCCCTCACCTTCCTGAGATATATCCCCTCTGTACTGGCCGATCGCCTAGACACAGCACAAAACGGCCGCTTCCAAGTCCTCGTCGAACCAAGACTCTTCCTCCCACACGTAGCCCCGAGCATGGGACCTGGTGCACAATTCATGAACCTCCTCAACAACCTCCCACTCGAGTCGCCCGCTCTAGTACACCGTGAGACATACGTCGAGCGCATCGAATCCCTCACACTCTACCTCTCAACCTCAACATCCAAAGATCTCCAGCCCAGCGTACTGGAAGAACTCCTTTCATGTTTCCTACGCTGGCAATCCATGTGTCCTTCTCAGTACATCGAGCTAGTGGGTGATCTGGACGGCATCGCGCTAGTTATCCTGGCGCATTATTATGCTGCTGCGGCGTACTTGTTGTCGAGGAATAGAGGGAAGTGGTGGTGGTGGCATGAGAAGCCTGGATACATGGTGGGCACGATTGGAGATTACCTCGGTAGGGATTGGGAACACTGGATGGAGTGGCCGAGAGGCATGATTCAGAGAGTGGGCAACCTCTCTTCTCGTTAAAATCAACAGGTTATCTTCTACAGCCACATATAATGATTCAATATAAATACAAAATATATATATTCATCATCACCAAGTAAAGGTACATTTTCTGAGGTCGTGGACTCCCAAATTCCTTATTCCGACTCGACTACCAGCTCCTCTAAATCCTGCACTAGGTGCACCGCCAGCATGCATGCCGAAGTGGGGAACGGCCATGTTTCCCAAAGAAGCTGTCATGACACTGTCATCCACTACGGTCGTAGCTCGTTCGTATTACGCACAGATTGACTGAAAATGAGAAGCCCCAAAAAGAGGGTCTAGATTCGAAGTTGACCCCTGCCTAGTTAATGATGGTTTTAAGGTTAATTTAAGAATGCCCTGCAGGGATCTCTTGTCTATCTATTCTAGGATCGCTTAGCGAGGGCTTAGAGGCAATTGGTGGGTTTTGAGAGTCGGACATATGGAAGATTGCGATTGATAGGAAAGCTTGAGTGGAAGAAAATTAGAAAGTGGTGAACTGAGGTGCATTTAGCGGCATAGCCTAGTCAATAGAATTGGGTTCATTGCGCCTCGCCGACTACCTAAATCCATCGCATTGGTCACCTACCCAAAAATGTTCTCATCGAGCGTCGTGGATCGGAATTCGGCCAAAATTTATTTCCTGGTTGTAGACATTATTTTATTTTGGACTTAGGGTAGTAAGCACACACAGCAGTTTGTTTACTTATGCACTCCTATTTAAGCGAGAAGATGGGTTCATCCCGTGTGTTTCATCCCAATGTTTGCAAAGAGCTTGACATGGGTACCAAGCTTTCTTACAGAGGGCCCCATTAGGTTTCTTGGCTTTCGTACTTCAATGGGATTTAATTGTGCCCGGCTGTAAGGAAATAGGGCATGTCTTACTGCTTATTCTTATCGCTACTTGCAAATATGATCTTGGGAAATGCGATTAGATTATAGAGCTCTAGTTGCGCTGTTTACCCTTGCGGATAACACTATTAGCAACACAGATCGCTTGGGGATTTGTAAGCTGATGTCATCAACATTCTGGGGTATGAGGGGATGTTCGCAGGACGCAGCCATAAGAAGTCAGCGGATGCTGGAGTTGGTTGGTCTATTCAAAAGATCGAACACAAAAATTCAGAATTGAAATGTTCTTGTGTAAAAATAAAAGCTTAGGTGATATCCATCCTCCAAAAAAGATAGTTATCAGGTTAGACTATTCACACATGCCTCGAACTTCTTCAATATTGCACATGGTAACAATTCGGCTGCTAGAACAATTCTCGAGCGCCTGAAATGATTTCAAACATTAGAACCCAAACATCTCATAGTATATCCCCCGACCCCAATGTGTGCAACCAAGCTCTTGTGGCAAATCAGAACAAGGCTGATGTTTAGGTGTGACTCGCTGTCACCAATCAGCCCCTGTAGTAGATCGCTGAAGACCCTTGTGCAGCTGACACTGGACCTGACTAGTCGAGCCTAGCCAGCTTCCAACTTCTCCGCTTGAAAGATAAAGACAACCAAACAACACTTCGACGACGCCCATTGCGAGATACTTGACGTACCCTACTTCTCTCCTCCTCTATTGTGTTTGTCGCATTGTCGCCAACATCAATCATGTCTTCAGCAGCTTCCTACCCAATGACTCGTCTCGGGGAAAGAGGTATGTCGTGGCTAGATAGAGAAATACCGATCCCCGGATTTCACAGACATTGAGAATGAACTAACATCTCGTCGTAGCATTCAATCATTCCACGAGTGGAGATGCCGAAGCAGAATACGACCGTCTCCGTGACCTTGCGCGACAAGAGGCTGGCAAGCGCTCGTCCTGTTTCGATAAAGTACGTCGCCGTCCGCTCCCAATTCCACAACTCTCGATCGCGATCTACAGTACAGAATTGACGTTGTATACAGGCGCACCAAGCTTATGAACGAGGCGATGGAGCTGCGGCGCATCAATTGTCAGAGGAGGGAAAGGCGCATGCGGCGAAGATGGACCAGTTCAACAGGCAGGCATCCGATTTCATCTTCCGCGAAAATAATGCGCCCGGTCGAGTCGCGGACGACACGATTGATTTGCATGGGCAATTCGTCGAGGAGGCGGAAGATATCCTAGAGCAGAGGATAAGATATGCGCAGCAGAATGGACAGACGCATTTACATGTGTGAGTCTTTCCGGGAAGGGAGCTGTGTTGAAGATAACGGCTAATGAGGCTTAGAATCGTTGGCAAGGGCAACCACTCAGTCAACCACGTCCAGAAAATCAAGCCAAGAGTCGAACAAGTCTGCAGAGAATTGGGCCTGCAATATGTGACAGAGGAGAATGCTGGGAGGATGTACATCAATTTGTCTGGCGGACCAGCGACAATGCCACCACAGAGTCAACATGGAGGAGGATATCAGGGACAACAACCTCAAGGTGGTCACCAACAAGGCGGATATCCTGGCCAACAGAACCATGGTCAACAACAGCAACATCATGGCCAGCAACAGCAGCATGGCAACCAGCAGAATGGCCAGAATGACGAGATGGAGAAGCTTGCTAAGAAGTTGCTACCGAAGTTGCTCAAAAAGCTCGACGGATGCTGTGTTGTCATGTAAATGTATTTGGGTTCAGCATATGGTGAATTTGGATCACGGAGCAAATGGGCATCACATTAGTCATTCTTGAAGGTTGGTCATGGTGCCACCCGTTGTTGGAGTTGTATATCATGGATTCAGATTTGGGTTTGAGCCCATGCCAAAATCTTCCCAAATCGGCCGGAATTTTCAGGGCTTAGATAGTAATGTATGTTTTCTCCTTCCGGTCGTCACAGCTTCACAATTCCACATGTAGCAGGTGGGCAGGCTCTTGAAGAGTCCGCAGCCTCTCTTGCCAGCAACAGCGCTTCATACGCAAATTTGGTAGACAAGCATGCAGTCACAGAAGAAATGGTACCAAACACGAGAGTCAATCCCACGATCAATACAGCAAACCAGAAGGTATACCATTGCAGGACGTTTCTGCGATCATTGAAGAGTTGGGTCATTGATGGAGGCGGTTGGCAGAACTCGGCATAGAGAGTTGAAAGCCGGTCTCTCCCTAGAGGACAATCTTCAGCAAAAGAGCAATTTGATTTTGAATCGAAAAGGAAAGAAAGACACAGTACTAACAAAAATGGAAGTCGGAAAGGTAGAGTGGTCCCGGGTATCCAACCGGACCTTCCATTCCAAAGGACTGTTTCTTCAACCTCTTCCTCAAGAACTTCTGAGTCTTCGGATCCGAACTCGGGAACAAGAGATTCATCGTTTTGATGTACTCGTCGATAACCTCATTAGGAATCATCTCGACTTTACTATATGTATTAAATCAGCAAAGAAACTGGGCTGGCACGTGCTGGCTAGTGGGTTGTCATTTCATCTCGTTCTCACTCGATCTTACCTTTTCCTCAACCCATACACATAATGCTTCATCCGAAAGATCTTCAATGTACGATTCTCTCTGTTTAGATCCAAGTGTTCGCTGAGGCTCGACGTCCATTCAATTTCTATTCCGCTATATCGTCGAACTTTGACAACTGTGAAGTTGTCTGGTAGAACGAAATCGAACATTTTCTCGTTGAGGGGAGAAAGCAGTTTAGGTTTGCGGAATTGCTTGCTAATGAACTCCTGTAGCGATGTCGTGTCGTCCCATGCAATTGATTTCTTGGTCGCTACAAACCCATCTCGAATGGATAGTACAAGCCAGAGTCGCAAGGCCAGCTCGATCTTACGGTTGAGTTGGTTGGTATCGTTTGACGTGGGTGCGAAATGAGGGCTTTTCCACAAGACTTCTCTCAATGCTGGACGGTGGCACGCAGAACCATCCGTTGATATCTTTGTGATATCCTCGACGATAACTCGGATGTGCTCATCTGTCAGAGGTTGCGGGTTCTCCAGTTGTTCTCCTTGTGCAAGGGTGAACTAGATCTTATTGTAGTAGCCTTGATAAGTTGCGAAGTTCTCAAGGTCAACTTCATTCTCCGGAACAATCAAGAAGATCGACAAGAGTGTTCTCATGACATCAGGAGTCGGTTTGGAAACTTTCCCTTTCAAATCCGACATCGTTCCCTGACAGATCAGTATCGTTGTGTATTTGTCGTTGGAGCAAACTTGGAGGTCATTTCCTTGTCTTTGAGACTCTGCGTAGGGTACAGTCATGCGGAACTGGGTGTTTAGGCTGGCGCATAAATTTCCCTTTTGAAAAGAAGAGCACCTATCATTGGCTGTATCTCGGTGAGAGGATAAAGTCTCACTGCCTGTTGAAGCCCGAATGTCGTTGTTGGCCCTCAGCCGCAAGGCACCATGTTTCAGTGGCCCTCTCCTTTCGGGCTCAGTCAGTTACTAAGGCTGAGCCGCCCGACCCCGCTACAAGGCTTTCTTTAAGATGCCTTATTTGCTCTTGAGATTTTCCAGCCAGCAGATACTATCATAATGATGTTGGCAGTAGCTGCTCGGAACGAAGACCAAACATCGACCAGTCCAGAGACCTCGCCGGTGACGAGGACCACGAGAGTTACGAAAACAAGTCAGTCGAGCAATATCGCACAAGAAATACCAGATACCCACGACCGCACTCTCGACAGGCTCCGTGCTTATGCTCAATGGAACTGGGGAAGAGTCAGAAACCTCGGCCGACAGCAGAATGGAAAAGCGACTTCGGAGCCTTCTGCTGAACACAAGATCAATGGAA